>JANUYF010000003.1:203167446-204427946 GCA_026167975.1 Phrynosoma blainvillii
AACTCTAAGCAGTCTTGGATGAAACTGATTATCTTGATCCATTTCAAACCAGCTTCAGAAGAGGATATGGAGTTGAGACGACCAGGGTTACTCTGACCGATGACCTCAGCCTGGGCATCGACAGGCGTAGTGTGACCTTGCTGGTGCTCTTGAATCTCTCAGCGGCCTTCGATACAATAGATCATGCCATCCTCTTGGATCGCCTGAGAGAGTAAGGATTTGGAGGCACTGCTCTGCAGTGGTTCCATTCCTTCCTCTCGGGCAGATCCCAGAGGGTGAGGCTCTGGGACAGTTGCTCTTCCAAAATAGAACTTAATTGTGGCATCCCTCAGGGCGCCATCCTGTCCCTAGCGGCTCTAGCGGAGGTTACTTTATGCCCATTAACCCCCCATAGTACATGGACATGCCCAAACTGTTTACTTTGTTTTTATTTGTTTTGTTTTTGTTTTTATTTTGTTTTTAAGAATAGTTTTAATTCTGCTATTATAGTTTAATTTAGTTTTAAGGGTTGGGATATAGGAATTTTACATTGTCTCTTGTTTTTAAATTATGCTGTCCGTCGCCCCGGTTGCTGAGCAGAGGGGCGGCTTAGAAATAAAACTTATTATTATTATTATTATTTATTATTATTATTATTATTATTATTATTATTATTATTATTATTATTATTATTATCATCATCATAATACCTTTTCACAAATTTCCCCTCCTGACTAAATATTCCTTATACTTCACAATCCCTCACTTTTTGATACTTGCATCCTAACTCCACCTGCTATTGCAAAATTCGATTATAGGGAACCACTCTGTCTCCATGATCTCTGTCTCTCTGATTCAACCGGGCTGTTAAAATGTCCATTTCCTTCATTTCTGATAATTTCATTCACTGTTCATCAATTGTTGGTAGCTCCTTTTGTTTCCATCTCTGCGCCACAAGAATCCTTGCAGCTGTTATCAGGGTTTAGTATTACTATTAGTATTTTAATTTAGTATGTAATTATTGTGTATGTTATTTTAAAAATTATCTGATTTAATACTGTTTTAAGGGGGGGAGGGGGGTTGTTGTATATATTTGTTTATGGATATGTATATGTTTTAATCTGTAAGCCGCCCAGATTGGTATTCCAGAGGGCGGGGTATAAATAAATATTATTATTATTATTATTATTATTATTATTATTATCATGTAAAGTAGGACTCACCAATGCTTTCTCTGTGATGGGATTTTATTGAGCATATTCAATAGGTAGATCTCTGGTCTCAGTTTATAATTAACTTTCAAGATCTTTGTAATTGTAATATGAACCTTTTTTCCCCCAATAAACCTTCAATTTCGGACACTCCACCACAAATGGAACCAGGATCCACCTTTCTCTTTACATTTCCAACACTCACTAGAGTTTATTTTATGGAACTTAGCAACTTTGCTCAGTGTTAGATACCATCTGTGCTCCATTTTGAAGTAGTATTCTTTTAAGTCAAGATTTTGTGAATTTCTTTGTCTTGTTTCTAGCATAATTCCAGCTCTCCATACCAATCACTCTGTCACAATCAGTTGCCCACTTTATCATAGTATCAGATACTGGATCATCTTTTTCTCTTTCCCTTAGTATGTTATATAATTTTGATGTTCTTTTCTTTGGTTCCATTAATACTTTATCAATTTCTAAGTTATTTCCCCCAAATTCTTCATTCTTTAAATCAGTTTTGAATTTCTTGTTAAGTTATAAGTAAGGGAAGCAATGCATTCCCTGATCCATTGCTTTTAATTCCTCTATTGTCTTCATTTCATATTTATTTTGTGGTGTTTTCTTTATTATATCTTTGTATGTTAACCATTTTTAATTTCTCTCCACCTCCCAAAAACGTGATATTCACATAAGTATTTTCCGGTAAACTTTCCTTTTAAATTTCTCCCATATTTTAAGTAATGCTTTTTTTTTTTATTATATAGTGGCCAAATTCCTTATGAACAGATGGATGCTTTGTCATATATGCATGCCACCCAAATTGATTATTTAACCCCTCCAGGTTCAGTAATTTGGGGTTATTTAACAAAATCCATTCAGTGATCCAGTTTAACACATTTGCTTGGTAATATAGTTTTAAATCCCTCCTCCATACTCCTTCTTCCTGACCATTGTTTTTCAATTAATCCTTAGTTTTTTGTTACTATAAACAAATTTTCTCAACTCTTTTTCCCATTCTGCTATAATTTTGAAATCTATCAAATTTATCGAAATCTAAATTTGAAATAAGAAGTTAATTTTGGGCAAAATGATTGTTTTTATTACTTCTATCTTCTCTAATAATGACAATTTTAATTTATCCCAATTTAATAAATCCTTTTTGATTTCTTTCCATAAGGGTCTATAGTTGTTATTAAAAAGATCTATATTTTTCTTTGTTAACCATATTCCCAGATATTTAATTTTATTACTAATTTTACAGTTTGTGCAGTATTCTATCTGTTCTTCTTCCCTCATTAAGTTCTGAGTCATAATTTGTGTCTTAATCTTATTAATTTTAAACCCTGAACTTTGTCCAAAATTCTCAATCACTTCAAAGAGTTTCTCTATTGTTTGATTTGGTTCTTCCACCATAATGACGAGATCATCAGCAAATGTCTTCAGCTTGTATTCTTGTCTTTTAATTCTCAGCCCTCTTATATCTTCCTCTTGTCTGATTTTATTCACTAGGATTTCTAGCACAGTTATAAAAAGAAAAGGGTGTAGAGGACAACCTTGTCTCATTCCTTTTTTTATGTTAGAAGTCAAAATTTTGTGACCATTTATAATCAGTTGTGCCATTTGCTTTTGATAGATATTCTTTATCCTGCAAACAAAATTTGTCCCCATCACCATCCTAACCAAGATCTCCATCATACAGTTCCTATTCACATTGTCAAAGGCCTTTTCTGCATCCAATAATATTAATCCCAGTTTCTTCTCATTATGACTTTCATAGTATTCTAGGATATTCAGTATCATTCTGATGTTCTCTTTTATCTGATTTGCTGGATGTAAACCAGCTTGATCAACCTTTATATATTCCTTTAATACACATTTGAAACTTTCTGCCAAAATAGAAGTTATAAAATAGACAATTTTATAGTCCATTCAAAAGGGATATTGGCCTGTAATTTGCTACCTTATTGTCATCTTTCCCTTCTTTAGGGATCAAAGTAATATTTGCATTGTTCCAGGATTCTGGGATACCATTTGTCCTGACCTCACAGAGAATGCTACATTAAGTAGTATCTGATGCTTCTTCCCAATAGTAGGGATGTTTTGTTTGTCCAAATAGTTCTTTATTGCTTCTTAGCTAGTTTCTGACAAATTTCAGGACTGTTCTCCATAAAGTTGCATAAAGAATTCTAAGAAAGTCTTTTCTGTCTCTTCTTGCTTGCTTCTTAACTTTCCTCCATCCTTGATGCTTTTTATTAGTCTCTTTTCTTTTTCCTTCTAAGTCTACTAGCAAGCCATTTTCCTGATTTGTTGGCATTTTCAAAGTGCCTTTGTCTTATATATTTCATTTACCTTTCCAGCTCTTTTGTGAGTACTTTGTTAAGCTGTGTTTTTAACCACTTTAAGTTCTTGTTCTTCCTGTCATTTATGGGATCTAAATTGATTTTGGTTTCAGCTTTTAAGATCTCTCTTTTTAATTTATCAAATTCTCTCTTGTCTTTATCTTTAACTTGTGATCCTCTCTGTATCAGGACACATTTCATGCATGCTTTACTTGGGTCCCACACTGTTTTCATTGCTACCTCCTCCATTACATTATCTGTAAAGAAATGTTAAAGTTTTGATTTTGCCTGTTCTAAGAAAACTCTATCATTTAATAGCTATTCATTCAGTCTCCAATTAAAATATTTTTTTTTTACAATTTCCAAGGTAAGGAGAATGACATTGTGGTCTGAATCTCTTTTTGGTAATATCTCTATCTGCTTAACTTTAGGTAAAGAATTTGAGACAATTGATACAAACATATCAATTCTGGATGTAGATTTATGGGTTTCTGAAAAGAAAGTAAAACCATTTTCATCTGGATAAAGTCTTCTCCAGATATCTGTCATGTTCAGTTCTTGTGTTAGCTCAAAAAAGGATGAAGGTAATTTACCTTGATTCTTCTTAATGACTTTTTTAGAAGCTCTATGTTTCTTCGGCTCCACCACCCCATTCCAGTCTCCAAAAGCAATAATATTTTCATATTCAAATGTATTCATTACTTCATGAATTTTCTTGTAGAAAACTTGCTTGCTCTCTGTTGGGGCATATATACCTAATTAAAGATATTTGGTCCCATTAGCCTCAATTTCAACAAAAATGTAATGTCCAGCTTCATCTCTGCAGATTTCCTTCGCCACGAGTTTGTTTTGAATATATAAAATCACACCTCCTTTTTGTCTGGGGCCTAACACCACAAAAGACTGTCTTAATTTCCAATGTTGTAAGTATATTACATCCTTATCTTTAATTTTGACTTCTTGTAGACATATTACATCTAATTTCTTTTTGGCCAAATAGTGAAAAATTTTACTTCTTTTATACTTTGAATTTATTCCTTTGACATCCCATGATCCTATTTTCAATTCCATATTGATTATTTAATTATGTATATTTAAATTTCTTCCGTTAGATTCCCTTCATCTCCAGAGGCTTCAAGTATTTCTTTATCACTTTCTACAGTCTGACTTTCTTGGTCTGAGTCCAATCTCATCCTATCTTCCTCATCTTTATCTGTGTCTCTATCTTGTTTTATGCTCTTGTTTTCATTCTACCAATCTCTTGTTCTTCTTTTTCTCTCGCTTTTTCTGTTCTTAGTTTTCTCATGAAATCTTCAGCTTTTTTAATTCAATTTATCCTAAGGTGCCTCTATTTGAAAAAGAAAGAAACTCCTTCTATTCTTTCCCAAGAATAGCTTCTTTTCCTTCTAATCAATTCCTGATTTAGGAACGTGCACTCTTGACATTTCCTTAACACTTCTACTGGTGCATCTTTGTAGATTCTCACTGTTGATCTTCAATTATCAGATCTTCTTGATTTTTTTTTTTTTTTTGCAATATTTGTTCTCTTAATTTGGCCCTTGTAAATGTAATCGTGACATTTCGTGGAAGTCTCTTTTCCCTTGCTGTCACTGAGTTCACCCTGAATATCTTGCCGATTTCACTCTTTGTCTCTTCCAACAATTTTTCCAAATATATTGCTAATGCAGAGATAATTTTTTTAAAGACGTTCTTCTTTTAACTGTTCTGACACTCATCTAACCTTAAGGCACCTTTCTCTATATCTGATTTCTTGCAATAGTATTCTGTTACTGTTTTTTTTTTCTGAGTGTCTTGTAGTTCTTTGGCCCCTCTTTGTAGCTCTTCTGTCTTCTCCTTTATTTCCTTATTCTCTGTTTATATGTAAGTAAATAAGTAATTAAAAATAATATTTGAAGTTGCATTTCTGTATGTAGTTTCAAAGTTGATCTGTCCAATTTTATATTCCCAAAAATTTATAAAAATGAGCAGAGAGGAGGAGGGTTCTAAGTTGTTCTTTTTGTTTAGACTGTTTAAATTCTCCACTATCTTCTATTTGTGTTGCCTGTTTTCCTTGCTATCTCCATTTCCCCTTTGTTTAGTCCATTTTGACCATCTCTGTATTGATCTCTTCCTTCTGATGCCTCCTCCCCAGTCCTCCTTCCATTGTGATCTTTCTTTTGCCTGAGTGCACTTTCAATTTGCAGCCCAGTCCCCTGTCCTCTTTCCAACGTGATCTTTCTTTGTTCCTTTGTAACTTTTCTCTCTCCTTTTCTTTCCGCTGTCTTCTTTCCCATCCTCACTCCATTGTGTTCTTTCTTTTTATTTCCAAATCTAAGAACACGTTTTAACACTCTTCCCTCTAATGCCTCCTCTCCAGTCCTCCTTCTGTTGTAATCTTATAAAGATCCACACTCAATTCACAGCCCTTTCTGTCTTCTTTCCAATGTAACCTTTCAGTACCTTATATATTCTCTTTGCCTATTAGTCTCAGAATGTGCCAAGGGTGCACCTTCTTTCAAAACCTGTTTTCTCCTGCTTCTTCTTCTGAAATTTCATCCATCCTTGCCTTCACTTCTCAAGCTTTCTTCAGTCTGCAATGTTTCCTTGCCTTCTCTTTCTCAAGTTCTCTCTTACTTTCTCTTTTAAAAAAATATTAGTTGATTTTAATCCCCTTCTTCCTCATCTTTCTAAATTAATCTGGGACCCTTCTCAATTTAAATGGGTTTATTCGTCTTCCCCTTTATTCTATTCAACATCTATTCAGTTATGGTCCCCCTCTTCCTTCTTCTCCTCCCATGGGGGGGGGGACCTCTTCTTTAACAAGAAAAGAGAAAGTAAGTTGCCAATCAAGATACAAGTAATCTTAATTGTTTCCCATGACTCCACAAGTGTCCAAAGTTACTTTTTAGTGATTATTACAGGAGTGCTTATTCTCTGACATTTTCTACTTCTACCAAATTAAAAAGAATGGCTGGCTGGGCTCAGTGTCAACTTGGCTGCCATTACAGGGTGAGCTGCTCTTCTGTGCTTCTCTCTTCATTCTCCTGATCTCTCCCTTGGTCCCTTGAAATTGCTTTTACTTGCAGAAGATTGGTGCACATTGAGCCCTCCTTTTCCTTCTCTTCTCTGAGTGGGAATTAATAAGGACTATTAGTCCTAATTCTTCTGTTTCTGGTGGTCCCAGGGATGAACTCCTATCTCCTGTGACCAATTGCTTGCCGCCGCCTCGGGAAATTCATTTTGTTGTTGTTTTAAAGCATTTTTGTGAACTGCCTTGAGTCCAATTTGGGAGAAATGTAACATATAAAATAAATAAATAAAATATTTACATACCATAAAGTAGATAAATACATTTTTTAAATACTTGGTTAATTTATTTTCCATTAAGGTAGCCATCCTGGGATAATTACAACTTTTTACAATGCCACAACAAAGAAGACTTGCTCTCAACCTCCCCCCACCCATGGATGAGTCCTTTGTCTTTGACCACATAGTATGACTTGACCAAACTGTATAATTTCCCAGTTTCCCAGTAACATTTGATAAGTTGTAACATTTCTGTTACAACACATTATAAGGGAAAGACAAAAGTGGATTGCTGATTTTGAAGCAAAGTTGTATTCTTCATCCTATCTAGGGATGGACAGCTCTGCCTACCTATCACTGCATTTATCTGGTGTTTATGACTGTGGCACACACTACTGCCACCTTCCTACTTTTACACTTTAATTCTAGATGGCTGTACATTGGGAACTTGATATCCCCATTTCTACCAACTAGTAAAGTGTCAGGGACTCACACTGCCTTTTGTATGTAGTCCCACCTCCAGAATAACAAAATATTGGTAGCATGTTTTATGTCTAAAACAGAGGCCAAGTGATGTTGGAATAAAAAAGAAAAGTTTATTTTGCATCAACATGCAATAAAGGTAACTTGTTTCAGGACTTGCTATTATAATCTTTCTTAGTTACAGACTTATAACACATGTTACAAATTCAATCACAGTACCTCAGCCCCTCTGGCTAATAATAATGTTTTGATTGGGAGTTCCTGCATGGCAGGGGGTTGGATTGGATGGCCCTTGTGCTCTCTTCCAACTCTATGATTCTATGATCTAACTGGAGAGAATACCACAGTACCTCTCTTCCAGAGCTCTGTGTGCGTTCAGAGTTTTCCCTTTCTAAACTCTATCTTCCTCAGGAACACTTTAAACACAACCCTCTCACTGGCTTAACTTTCCCAACACACCCTCTAGCCCAAATCATCTTCTTCTCTCTAACTGTCAGCCTGGGCTTTTATACTACTCCCAGCTGAACTCCCATTGGCTGGCTCTCAGCTGCCTCCTGATTGGCCAGCTGGGCTTCTGTTCACCACATACCTCCCCCGTTCAACAAGTTTATAGACACAATCAATCAGTTATGTGGGTTCATAAACCCCTGTAAGCAATTATACTTACCATCAAACGATATCATGAATAACAGGCGTAGGCAACCTAAGGCCCAGGGGCTGGATGCTCCGCTGCCCACCATGATGATATTGATTATTGTTGTTATTACTTTGTCTTGGGGTTTTCTTGGTGAAATCTCCACAGGGGTTTTGCCATGGCTTTTCTGGGGCTGAGAGAGTGTGCATGTATATTTTTTATTTATTTTTTTAATTTTTAATTTTTTAATTTATTTATTTTTGGTGCTTCGGCCCCCCAATTGTCTGAGGGACAGTAACCCAGCCCCCAGCTCAAAAAGGTTGCCAACCCCTGATGAATAATATTCAATAATCAACAACATTTCTATATGCAATACATTTATACATATACAAACCATTACCTGTTAAACAAGATTACATTATCAGTTCACTCTTTAAATTGTTAAGCTGTACTGAAAGATACTCTTTAAATCTATATTTACTATCATTCCAGTAAAATATTCCATACAGTTACATCTTATTTTTTATTTTATTTCTCTGGAGAGACTATATCCTACTACATTCTCCTTACCTTTTACATACCAACAGCAATTATTCATAAATATCCTGTTGCAGAAACTCTGACACAAGACCCACAGAGAGTTCAGGAAAGTGAGCTTTATTCCAAGTAATGTGCGGGCTCTTAGTGGAATCAATTCCAAATACCAAGAGCCCAGATTGACATATGTTTAACACTTTTATCGTTGATTGATTGCATTGTGACATATGAACAGAAGCCATTTCCCCCTTCTTTAATGAGTTTCTAATGCATGCTCAACATTTCTCTTTCTTGCAATATTGTTTACATTTTTGTAAATCTGTTAAAAAACAGTACAGGACAAGATAACCAGGCCGAGGACCTCTTGACCAGTTTGGAAATGTTGATAGAACAAATTGGCAATGTTAAATGAACACACAGTGCAATCAGTTACATTAGTATTGCTGTGTCAGCAGCATCTAGCAACCAGAGATCAGAAAATGTATTCAGAAAGGAGATTTTCAAAATCATATTATAAGCACATTAGAAATATATTGGGGTTCTTTAGTTTGACTCTCTACATAGCTACCACAATACCTTCAATATTGCTCTATTTGCTATATTCTCTTACCATATTCATCTTGTAAGTTTAGCACACATATTTACATTACAGATACAAGACATGTCAGCTGGTTATTCTCAGCACTCTAAATACATTACAACAAATTTAAATTCTTTATGTGTTTCTCTTAAAATCATTACTGAAATCATTCTCAATCTTTTAACCCTTCTCTCTTACAGGCTTGAAGATTAATGGAGCCTTATCTCTAAGAACTTTTCCCCATTCCCAATATGGGTCTGGAAGTTCTTCCTCTCCCAATAATGACAGATAATATCAAAATTTCCTTTCTCTGGTAAGGTTTTAACATATTAACATGAACCAGTTTACATCCTACATCATCTCCCAAGCCCACTATATAGTTTATATCGTTGATCTTCTCTGTGACTTGAACTGGACCTGTCCATGCATACTGCAGTTTATTTCCTCTTGTTGGTCGAAGGACTAACACCTCATCTCCAGGCAGGAAAATTCAAGTTTGAGCCTTCTTGTCATACCAAGTCTTTTGTTGACCTTGAGCTGCTTTCAAATTTTCTCTGGCAACTCTCAAGGCTTGTCTTAAGGATGTCATCAAGTTCTGGACATACGATACCACATCTTCCGGCTCTCTTTCCTCTGGAGATTCCCTCTCTTGGCGAATGATATCTAAAGGTCCTTTTACTTGGTGTCCAAACATTAACTTGAATGGACTGAATCCTAAGCTTTCTTGTGGCACTTCTCTATAGGCAAACAATAGGTGTTGCAATTTCATGTCCCAATCATTCTGGTTTCCCAGTGTAGGATTTTATCATGTTGACTAAAGTTCCATTAAAGTTTTCTATATGCCCATTACTTTGTGGATGATAAGGACTTGTGGTTAACTGTTTCACTTCACAAATCTCACTCCACATAACTTTTGCATCACTTTGGAGGTGAACGTACTTCCCAAATCCGAAATTACCTCACTAGGAAACCCTAACCTACAAAAGGTATTTATCAGAGCATTAGCCATAGTTGTTGTCTCTATATTCTGCAAAGCTACTTCTTTAGGATATCTTGTGGCATAGTCCATTATATCTATTCCCTCTCTGAGTTGCATGAGGTAGTGGCCTATTATATCCATCCCTATTCGCTGGAATGGCTGGGACATAACTGGTAATGGACAAAGCTTAGCTCTGGTTTTATCTCACCTTGTTCCCACTTTCTGACAAACATCACAAGATTTACAAAAAGATTTTATATCTTGTCTCATTTTTTGCCAATAAAAATTCAAAGAGACTCACTCGGTAGTTTTCTTCATTCCCAAGTGACCTCCAAATGAACTAGAATGGGCTATTTCTAATATCTGGCTTCTATATTTCTGAGGAACTGCCAACTGTTTTTGAATTTCCTTCTGAGTATTATATTTACATTTGAGGACCTCTCTTGAATGATTTTAAATATGTGTGGGTGATTCGCACTCAGATCTACATCAACTCCTTCTTCAGCTAGAGCAAACAAAGGTTTTAAACTTTCATCTCTCTCTTGTTCCTGACCAAATTCTGCTTGGTTCTCAAGTTGAATCTCTTCACAACTCTCCTTATTTTTTTTATCTCAGATATACCACTCTCAATGCTAGTGGCATCTGGTTCAGTTTGTTTTTCAGGTATGGGATTAACTTGTTTGGAAGCTTTTTCCTGTTTTTGTTGTCTGGTGATCACTAAAGCAAACCTAAGATATCTGTCCAAATAATTTCCAGTTAAACATGGAAGAGGAATGTCATCCCAGAGGGCAAATTTCAACTGCAGTTTGTGTCTTCTGAAGGAAATGTCTAGCTTTGCTACTGGGGTTGTAAATGGAGGTTCCCCTAAACCCTTTAAAGTCAGCGTTTCTTCTGGGCATGTTTTGAGAGTTTACTAAGTGTGGTTTAATTATACACACTTCAGATTCAGAGTCACAGAAACCCCACAACCAGTTTCCATCTATCTGTATTAATTTTCTATGTTCCTTAAAACTGAGTCCCTCAGGCAAAGCAGTTACAAACAGACACGTTCTAGCAGAGTCAGTGGCTTCATTCACTGTTGTTTCCATGGCAACCTCAGCTTTCCTATTGAAACTTTATTTGTCTGATTGGTTCACTGCTGTCACATAATATGCTGGTTTAATAGGTGATTTTAAATTCTTTTGATAAATTTTTGGACAGTTTGATTTCAAATGCCCTATCTGCCCACATTGATAAAAATTTATCTGGTTTGGTTTGGACTGATTTTC
This sequence comes from Phrynosoma blainvillii, assembly GCA_026167975.1. Lineage (NCBI taxonomy): Eukaryota > Metazoa > Chordata > Lepidosauria > Squamata > Phrynosomatidae > Phrynosoma > Phrynosoma blainvillii. Next base: position 203,178,763 of record JANUYF010000003.1, read on the forward strand.
TGTCAACCCTCTATCCCTCTTCTGGTTTTCAAGGTCACACTCTCTCAACCCAAAACATTTCCTTTCAGATTCTGGTGTTCTCCCTTGATGCCAAGGTTTATAATTTCCTCCTCACTATTCCTTTCTTTTGGGGCTTGCCAGTTTTTGCAGTCCTTTTTGTCTTTCCACTGAGACCCTTCTTTATTTTTTGTCATTCCCATGTCATCTCCTCTAATTAATACTAGTTCATCAACCATTTTAGCAGCTTCTACTACTGTTTTGGCCCTTTTCTCTTGAACTAGTCATTTATACTCTTGGGGAATTACATTATAAAATTATACCATGCCTATCAAGCTTTGCAATTCTTCTTTGGACGTCACTTTATAACCATCTATCCAGCCCTTTAAATAATACACGCTAGTTGAGAAAAAGTTTCCTCAGGTCTTTTCTTTATCTTTCTAAACTCCCTTCTGTGGTGTTCTGGAGTTAAGCCAAATCTTTGCTTCACCATCTCTTTAAATAACTCATAGTTTTGAGCTTCCTCAGCTCTCATCTCAGCATAAATTTCTGTTAGACCCCCACAAATTTGGGATCTTATATAACCTATTGTGTCTTCTTTTATTTTTAATTCTTCACAAGTCCTCTCAAAATTGGTGAAGAAATAATCTAACATTGTCCCCTTTATAATGTCTGGGGAATCTCTTCATATCAATCTGAGGTGCTCTATTTACCTCAGCCACCATCTGAGTTTGAGGGATTCCCTGATCTAGACTTCTCATCCTAAATTGGAAATCCATTTCAGCTTGTTTTACCCTCAGTCTTTCTATTTCAATTTGCTGTTCCTTTTCAATCTCTTTTCCCCTCAAAAGCCTCTCATTTTCTCTTTCAATCCTAGCCATTTCTATTATTTCTTTTGTTTTCCAAATCTCTAAATTTTCTTGATGTTCAGAAAGGGCAGTGTCAAGGCTAGCTATCATTTCTTCTCTAACCTCCTGTTCTTCTACCATTTCAGCCACTACTGGGATTTTAACTTTCTTAGGAGGCATGTTAATAGTATTTCCCTACAATTACCCACAACTTTTACCTTAGGAAATACTTCTAAAATGTCAGTGCCTCAACTGAACTGAAAAACAACATTTGTTTCTTGAAGTAAGAGTAGTGATTCCTTACGTTATCACAACTTTTACCTCAGGAATCACTAAATGTGTTTTATCACTAGTCTCCTACCAATACATTAGCACATTTACCTCAGAGACTAGGCAATTTCTAGCATGGTCTGTGTCCAAGTAATCTCCTACAAATACCCTTGGGCGAATACCTCAGAGATCACTTTACTGACTTTTATTTTCCTAGGGGCTCTGGCTTTAGTACTTTTTCAGATATGGAGTGACTTTACTCTTTCTCACTCTGTTGTTTTATCTCTTTTGTTCCACAGTCCCCTACAATTACCTCAGCAAATTACCTCAGGGACTGGCAATAATTCTTTTTTCTCCAGTGTAGTCAGTTTCCAAGTAATCTCTTACAAATACCCTTTCACAATTACCTCAGAGACTACTCCCCTGACACAAATGCCATTACTTTAAACTCAAACATCTGAACTTTCCTCTCTCAAGATCAGAACAAATCTTGGGCTTCTGGTTCCTCAAACTCAGACCTCTTTAAATCCCAATCTAAAATACTATTAGCCACTGGATCTTTTCATATCCTGGCACTGCCACCAAACTTATGTGGCACACACTACTGCCACCTTCCTACTTTTACACTTTAATTTTAGATGGCTGTACTTTGGGAACTTGATATCCCCACTTCTACCAACTAGTAAAGTGTCAGGGACTCACACTGCCTTTTGTATGTAGTCCCACCTCCAAAATAACAAAATATTGGTAGCATGTTTTATGTCTAAAACAGAGGCCAAGTGATGTTGGAATAAAAAAAAAAGGTTTATTTTACATCAACATGCAATAAAGGTAACTTGTATCAGGACTTGCTATTATAATCTTTCTTAGTTACAGACTTATAACATATGTTACAAATTCAATCACAGTACCTCAGCCCCTCTGGCTAATAATATCTAACTGGAGAGAACACCACAGTAACTCTCTCTCTTCCATAACTCTGTGTTTGTTCAGAGTTTACCCTTTCTAAACTCTATCTTCCTAAAATTCAGTTTCCTTAGGAACTTTAAACACAGCCCTCGCTGACCTAACTTTCCCAACACAACCTCTAACACAAATCTTCTTCTTCTCTCTAACTGTCAGCCTGGGCTTTTATACTACTCCCAGCTGAACTCCCATTGGCTGGCTCTCAGATGCCTCCTGATTGGCCAGCTGGGCCTCAGTTCACCACAATGATCAAGGTAGTTACTTGCTATTTTTCCATATTTTTTGTGGTATCTTGTGTGAATTTGAATAATGGAGGTGTTTTGGGAGCATGTTTAAAATAATGAGACCCTAATTACATTTAATCCAGATTCCAGCCTTAAAAATCAACTGAAAATCCAAGGCATGGTTGAATAACATTGTTAATTCCATGACATTTCAACACTTCACCTACCCCAGACTATATAAATATATAATATCACTCAGAAAATAGTAACAGAAAAAATCTTCAAGTTCCCATATAAATAAATTAAGCTGAGATCAGAAGCAAACTGATTTATTTATAGCCAGGGTGACCTTTAAAAAAACAAAAACAAACCCACACAGTCTATTAAAAAGAGAAGCCCACAGGGATTTGAACAAAGCCCTGTGTTTTCTACTTTCTTCCTCATTCCATCATGGTGTTTTATTAATCACAATTCTCTGGATTTATTTTCTCTCCATTTTTCTTTGATCAATTTTACACATATTTTGCTAGTATTTCTTTTCTTTCTTGTGATATTCTTTCTCGTACAACAGGAGTCCAGATGGATCAGATATTATATGTATACAGACTTTGAGACTCAGATCCCAAATGTGTAGTGTAATAATTTTTTTCTGCATAGAGATAAGGAAAAAGAATGTTTGGCATCAGAACCATCAATGGATGAGTCATGGAGCTATACAGTCAGCCCTCCACATCCATGGATTCTTTATCCACTGATTCAACCATCCACAGTTTAAGAATATTTTAAAAGATTCCATTTCAGCCTTTTGTCCAGGAGGAATCCCTAAAAGGCCCCCCCTTCCTCCTGAAAAGCTGGAAGAAAAAGGATTGATCTTGATGGGAGTGTTTTGAGCTTGTCTTTGGCCATGTCCTCCATTTCAGCCTTTTGTCCAGGAGGAATCCCCCAAAGGCCCCCCTTCCTCCTGAAAAGCTGGAGGAAAAAGGATTGATCTTGATGGGAGTGTTTTGAGCTTTTCTTTGGGCATGTCCTCCATTTCAGCCTTTTGTCCAGGAGGAATCCCCAAAGCCCCCCCCCCTTCCTCCTGAAAAGATGGAGGAAAAAGGATTGATCTTGATGGGAGTGTTTTGAGCTTGTCTTTGGCCATGTCCTCCATTTCAGCCTTTTGTCTAGGAGGAATCCCCATGATGAAGGAATCCCCATGATGAAGAAGCATAGGTTTATAATCATATCAGTATTTTTAGCTTTTGTTTTATGCCCAGGAAGAATTCTCAAATGTCCTCCATGATGAGCATGACGAAGAAGCATGCATGTACATTGATATGAGCATCTTTAGCTTTTATTTTCTACTCAGGAGGAATCCCCAAATGTCCTCCATGTTGAGTATGAAGCATCAATCGATACTGATATGAGTGTTTTGAACTTTTATTTGGGTATGTCTTACATTTTTCTGGAAGGTCCTTCATTTTGTGGTGCCTTGTCCTCTTTGGCGGTGAGGATATCTGGTCACCCTGGGCTAGCAGGGTCCCTTGGAGCCTTCTTAGGTGAGTCCACACTACAGAAATAATCCAGGTCAACCCCAATTTAACTGCCATGGCTCAGCACTTTGGGATTTCAGGACCTTGTAGTTTGTTGTAGCACCACTGCTCTCTTTAAATGGCTCAGGAAAGTCCATATCCCATCATTTCAGAGCATTGAGCCATGGTAGTTAAAGTGGGGTCCACCTGGATTATTCCTGCAGGTTTTTTGAATTGTCGTTATTGGAAATATAGCTTCCAGCAGTGCATATTTTTAAATGGGGTGTCTGGAAGGTCAGGTCCAAAACACTTGGATAACCAAATTTTGAGAGCCACAGGCAGAGGCAGTAAATTTCATTCATAATAATGGGGTTTCAGTCTCTGAAATTAATGGTAAGAATTCAGTTTATTTCAATGGAGGTTAGCCACATATTTTGAGATGCATTTTAAGTACGTATGTATTAAACCACTTGCACTGTTTTATGTTTACATGTTTGATGACAGCCTTTTGTTTACAGGTAAAAGTTTTCCTACTAAGTACCTGCATGCCATAAGTATTTGAATTAAAATTACCATATTGAAATCAAATCTAATGTTTTTTTAATTTTTATTTGGTGTGCGTTGGAATAGGGGTCGTCTTATATGGTGAGTATATCACAAACTCTATATTTTAACTGGAAAAGTTGGGGGTCATCTTATACGCCCAGTCATCTTATACACCGGAAAATACGGCAGCTTGATGAGAATCTGTGAAATACAGGGCCTTTACAGACTGCCGGAAATAGTGCAACTTGAGGCCACTTTAACTGTCCTGGCTGCATGCTAAAGAATCATGGGAACTGTAGTTTATTATGGCACCAGAACTCTCTGACAGAGAAAGCTCAGTGTCTCAGAAAAAAATACAATTCCCATGATCCCCTAGCACTGCGCCAGGACAGTTAAAGTGGCCTTAAGCTGCACTATTTCTGGCAGTCTGTAAAGGCCAACAGTGTGATGAATTTCCTCTCCAGGTGGGAGCTGCAGTTCCAAATCTTTGAGCTCCTGTCATTTATCTTGCCCTTTTCTCAAGATCCCTTCCATTGATTGTGCCTCAAGATGATCCACGTATGGACCAGTAGGGGATTCACAGAGTTAAATGTGGCCAATTGTTGTTGTTGCTGCTGTTGTTGTCTTGTTTTCACAACCCTAAGATTAAACCATCATGGGGCTTTCTATGGCTAAGAGAGAGTGAGTCACCCAAGGTCATCCAGTGGATTTCCATGGCTGAGCATGGATTCCAGCCTTGATCTCCAGAGTCCTCATCTTATGCTCAAACCACTACACCAAAATACTCTATCAAAACATAATAGGAATAGCCAGACACAGCTGTAAAAAAAAAAGAATAAATACATAGAAGTTTAATGCACAGTTAGATTACACATTAGCCCCTGAACTATTTAATCATTTATAGCTACCCAAAACCCTATTCAGTTCTTCCTCTGGCTGACTGTCCCATCCTTATTACAGCTTTCCCCTAACTCTAGGCCATAATTTCTCTATCTCTCTGCAATCTTATCTTATCTACCCTTTGTCAGAGACAACCCTCAGTTTTGTATCCTTTCTCTCTGTAAACCCCCCACCCGAACCTTCACAGCATTTCCTGATTTCTGTGATCAGCTGACTCCAGCCAGGCTTGACTAGCTTTTTTCTTCACATATGCCAACATGCCTAATAGCATATATTGGTCATGAGGAAGGCTATATTTGCGATGGTTGCTACTATGCAAGTCAAGTCATTTTGATACATGAAGGAGAAAATGTCACAAATATCTTTCCCCTTCCACCAGTATTAAAAATATACAGTAACAAGTAATTAAATAACTAACAATCTGCTCTCATTTCATGATACCCCAAATCTACTATCTGAGGTACTTACGCTTTACTCCATGAATAGACCCAGCCATAAATAGACCTTGAGTTTTATGCTGGGATCCATTTGGAACTGTGTGCAATTTAATTCTCTGACCAGCATATCTAGTGGCCAAGGAAATCAATAACTATCAAGTTTGACAGAATATCAAGTTCACAAATCCAGGATTGAGTAGTTAAAATTCAGAAAATCTTTATTAAGAAATTATGGATCCAGTCCAAGTGACGTTCATTGTCAGAAATGGTCAGCAAGCATTAGCATTGCCTAGTTAAACGTCATACAATTTCAAATTCCAGGTGGGCTTAATTCTTATAAATCATGATAAATAAATAAATAAATAAATGCTCTCCCCCCCCCCCCCCATTCTGTCCTGCTTTGGTCTCAGCACATGACCAGATCCTCAGGAAAATGCCAAGGCAAGAAAACATGGGCAGAAGTGTGGCTCACCAGCAGGGAGACTGAAGCAGAGAAGGCAGTTCAGTCCAAATTATACAGAATTCAACAATAAATCCCAGCAATGGTCCACAGGGAGAGCAAAGACTCAGTTAACAAAAGAAGGTTCAGGATGATTAGCTAATGCAAACAGGAACACGAGACACAAAGGTTGCTTCTACCATAAAGGTCAGTTGTCAGCAACAGTTTCCTTAGGGAGGTACAAGGCTATGATCTAATAGCTTCCTGCAAGTGCTGTTTAATTGCTGAGCCTTCTAGATATAAATGGTTAGAGACTCTCTGCCGTTCCTTCTCTTGCTGCTGCTCTTCTGAGGACAATAATACCAGATCTATATCTCCATCTGTGTCTGTGTCAAGTTGTGGATGTTGGTGTGTGTGTGTGTCTCACCACTTGTCCCTAGCACTGACATGTCTCCCTGTCACCCTTTCACTCACTCACTCTCTCTTTCAAAATTCACTGTCAGTGTCAGAGTTTGCATCAGTATCCTGGAGGAAGGGCATGACACCTCCTCAAACCATGCCCAGGAGGAAGGGCATGACACCTCCTCAAACCATTCTCCAGCACTGACATGCCTCCCTGTCACCCTTTCACTCACTCTCTCTCTTTCAGAATTCACTGTCAGTGTCAGAGTCTGCATCGGTATCCTGGAGGAAGGGCATGACACCTCCTCAAACCATGCCCATGTTATACAACCATGTTATTTTCCCTGAAACAGCCTTGAACAGCCCTGGTTCATGCCTGCTGCTCTCCCTCTGTTATCTCAGCCCCTCTTTCTGAGATCACCATGTCTCAGTAATAGCCTTTTCTACTGCATAACCCATCATACCAACTTCCCAACATTTTATGGCAGGTAAGGTGCATATGTAACTCCTGACAATAACTCTCATACAGCATCTTTGTTCAAGACATGGAACATTTGACACAGGGATTTTTCTAAAATGTACATAGGGCATAGGTAGCATTCTGCTAAAACCTTGTGAAGATGTCTTGTTACATATTTCTTTGTTTTATTTTTTTCTGTGGGGATTTCATAATTTATTTGTGGACTTGACATATTATATACTACACGTATTGATATGTTTTGTATTCTTTTTTTAATTTAAAAACTCAAAATATACATGAATTCACTAGCTCATTATTGCATATTAGTATTTCTTTACCTTGTTACAAAAATCTTATTATAAACAACCATCTTAACACAAATAGTATGATCCACATTATTCCACACCTTTATATTTAAAAAGTTTCTTAGATTAGATCATTATATCACTTCATTATTACATTGTTCTGCTTCTTCCATATTATTGTTTGCTTCCACTTCCATTCTTTCACTTTCACCTCTTCCTTTTCCTTTCTCATTATTCTCTCATCTTCCTTATTCCTCACTTCCCCTAATTACCTTTCCACATTCTTTCTTACTTTTCTACACTTCCTTCCCTACCTTCACTTTTCTCTTTACCTCCCCACTTTCTACATTCTCTCACCTTCTTCATTGTTCCTTTTGGCTCTATATTCCCATCCTCAGTCATTACTTTACTCTCTTCTCCTCCTGTTGTAGTAGAAATAAGTCTGTGCGCAAACAGCTCACAGCCTGGGTCTCTAGCAGAGCAAAAGGAAGAGAGAGGACCGTTGATCAGGATACAAACACAATTTTATTTATGGGCACAGTCCCAAAGGAATTAGCATTCAAAGCTTTGGACCCCTAGTAAAGGGGTCTGTTTTATACTCCATTCTGTTTTATACTCCATCAAACAAAGAGATCCAAACCTTACATTTTATTGGATGCTTAAACTTTAAACATATAGAATCATACGCAATGAGAATCCAAAATGTGGAATGCATTATGATATACTTAAGATACCATGTTACCATGCCAACCACATACCAAAATCTCTTATCAGTACCTGGACCCCTCTCTGCACAGCACTATGTCTTCCTTTATTGTCACTTGATTTATTATGGCTGTGTATACATCCAGGCACCTAATGCAGCCTGATGGAGAAGGTCCTTCAAAAGGTCAGGCTGTACCATCTCTACACAGCCCCGCACATTCCTAATGCACATTCCTAAAGAGGCCTCATATATCCCAGAATCCTCTGTGTGTGGCTGCTTGATACTTAGCATCTATTTTCTACATATAATGGCATACATTTCTAAAATAAACAGCAAGAATACATTAATTATAGAATTTCTTCTACCTCACAATCATTCCACCTTGTACTTTCTTCTTGTCTCATCCTATCTGGATTATTTATTATTATACGTTGACCTTCTTGATCCTATCTATTGTAAGCAATTTTACAAAGTTGTTTCTTTCTACATTCTGTTCCATTTGTGTTTATACCCTTAATTCCTATTCTTAGTTTAAAACAACCTAAACTATCTATTACCTTGCTTGTAGCATCCTTCTGCCATACTTTTGATGCTCTTTATTTTCTTTGTGTAAATTATCTATCTATCATTCCTTTCCTATATTATTATGTCATTATAAAATTTATTTTTCTTGTTTCTATCAAAATTCTATTGATTTTCCTATACTTATTAACTTTCCATTACATAGCCATATTTCTTTACTTCCTTCCTCTTTATTTTAATCTAGCATGATCCGTATTATTTCCTTCTATCCTTCTACCCATTTTAATTATTAATCTTTCCCATATTCTTTCATTTCTCCTCTCTCTTTCTCTCTTAATAGCTAATTGTAGATAAATTCCCCCACTGTTCTCTGAGACATTTCAAAATTGGTCTACAAATATTGTTTTCATTTTCATTAGTATCCATTCTTAGAAATTGTGTGCATTTATCCATCTCAATTATATCATAAAGCTTAATTAATCAATCTTTTATACTTGGGATATTTTTAAATTTCCATTTTTTGTACTAGTGTCAATCTTGCAATGGTAACTAAATAAAAAAAGGATTTTGCCAAATTCTTTGTCTAGTTCTTCCTCCCACATATTCAACAAATATATCTATGGATGGACCTGTATTTTCTTTGAAGCATATCATTAATCATTTCATTTATTTCTATTTAGCAGTTTTTAACCAGTTTACATGTCCAAAGACAGTGGTATAATGTGTCTGGTTCTTTACCACATTTCCAACATATGATATCAAAAATATACAAATCTAAGAATAATCTATCAGGAGTCAAATACCAATGAAAATAAGTTTTATAGAAATTTTCTTTAAGATTTTGCAACTCCATGTATTTTAATCTTTTAGTACATATGTGTTCCCATTTTTCTAATTCTATTGAATAGCCAAAGTTTTTTGCCCATTTAATCATACTTTTTTTATTATTTCTTCCTCTAAATTTCAATAAAATTTTATAGAAACATCCCATCCATTTTTTTTAAATTTTTGCCCAGCAAGATTTTATCAAATTCATTTAGGTTCAACTCTATCTCCTGTGTTTTAAGGTCTGTTTTAAATCATTCAGTGATTTGTCTAAATCTAAATCAATCCAGTGCAAAATCTTCATTATTTAATTCTTCTTATGTTTTTATCTTATAGTTACCCATTTCATCTTTTCTTAATAATTTATCATAAGTTATCCAATTAGTTCCTTGTCTCATTTTTCTTCTTTGTATTGCTTTGTGAGGGGAAAACCAGGAGGTGAATTTGGCATAATCCTTAATTTGTATTTGTTCCAATTCTGGAGTAGAGAGCATCTAATACAATGATCATTGAAATTTTAGTTTGCCTTTAATTTGTCATATCCTAAGTAAGCATGCCATCCAAAACTTAAGTTCATCTCTTTCTAGTTCCAACAGTTCATTGTTATCTAAGATTATCCATTCTTGAAGCAACACGCTTCAAAATAAAGCTTTAAATTTGGTACCCTCAATCTTCCTCTCTCTATTGAATCTTGCAGTAATTTAAGTGTAATTCTTGGCCACTTGTTTTGCCAAATAAATGTATTCATGGCTTTATGCCAGGTTTTAAAGAAGCTTTCTTTCACTACTATTGGTAACATTTAGAATAAGAAGAGCATCTTTGGAAAAACTGTCATTGATATTCTTCCAATTAGCGATATTTTTTTTTTTATTCCAAGAGGTCAAATTCCTTTTGATCTCATTCCAGATTTCTTTATAGTTATAATCAAATAGTTTCAGTGTTTTCTTTATAATTGTAATACCCAAGTATTTTATTTTATTTTGTATTTTCATGCCTGTTTTCTCACATAATTCTATTTCTTTTTCTTTGGTCACATTTTTTGTAAGGATTGTTGATCTTTCTTTGTTTAATTTACATCCTGTTATTTGCCCAAATTTTTCTATAATTTCCATCAATCAATTCACACAATTACGAGGGTTATTTAAAATATGACTATATAATCTGCAAAGGAGTTTATTTTATATTTCTTAATTTTTATCCCCTAGATTGGACCCTGTTTCTTAATTTCCTTTCTTAATTTTTCAATTACCAACAAAAATAGAAGTGGGGAAAGAGGACAGCCTTGTCTTGTTCCTCTTTTAATCTCTATATATTCTGTTCTCTCCCCATTAATAATAATCTTTGCTTTTTGTTCTTTATATATTTCTTTTATCCACCTTGTAAATTTAGGGCCTTATTCCATTATATTTATAATTTCAAACAGGGTTTGCCAATTAACCGTATCGAATGCTTTCTCCAAATCTATGAATATCATTTCTAGACTCCTTCCATGGTGTCTTTCATACTATTCGATTACATCCAACATGACCCTAATATTATCTCTCATTTGCCTCTATGGCAAAACCCCTCTTTGACTTTTGTCAATCCAATCTTTTAAATAATTTTTCAACTTGTTTGCCAATATATTATAAAATATTTTATAATTGATATTTAGGAGAGAGATCGGCCTATAATTTCTTACATCTGTTTTTTGTTCCCCTTCTTTCGTTATTACAACAATTTCAGCTTCCTGCCAACTATGTGGCAGTCCTTCCTCTAATATGGAATTCATCACGTTTTGGAGAGGTATCACAATTTGGAGAGGTACACATAATTCATTTACAAATGATTTATAAAATGCAGTAGTAAATCCATTTGGACACAGTGATTTACCATCTTTACATCCTTTAATTGCTTCTATAACCTCGGTATTAGAAATGGGTCTATTTAAATCATCGAATTGCTTTTTTGTTGGCACTTTAAATTCATGTTTTTCTAAGTAGTGGTAATTTTTTTCTAATTCAACCATTTGTGTTTGATAAAGTTCAGAGAATTTTTTTTTTGAAATACCCCTTTATTTCATTTTGTTGACTAACTAATTTCTGCTTCTCCTTTATCTCTATTATAGTCTTCTTTTCCTTTTCTTTTCTTAATTGCTCAGCCAACCATTTCCCTGTCTTGTTTGCAAATTCAAAATTTCTCTGTTTAAGTATTTTTACTTTCTTCCCTATTTCTAACGTATTTTTCCTTACTTCTTGTTTTTGAAGTATTTTTATCTCTTCTAATTTTTTTTATGTCCTACTTCATTTTTTAAAAATTCATTTTCTTTTTGCAAAAACAATTTGTGTATTTCTTGATCTTTTTTTTTCTTTTTTCTATTTTTATATAAGCATCTTGACTAATAAAGAGGGCTCTAAAAACTGCTTTTCCTGCATCCCAAACTGTAGTCATTTTAGTTTCTTTTGATATATTTTCTTTAAAGTATAATTTTATACCTTTAATCTTTTCGACTACTTCTCGATTTTGTATTAACTCATCTTTTAGCTTTCAATTACACTGTTTTATTTGTTCAGAAAGTGTTAGTATCAGTGTGTTGGTATCAGTGTGTTATGTATCTGATATATTTTTGGGTAAATTTTTTATTGATTTAACCAATTTATTCATACTTTTTGGGACCCAGAACATATCTCTCCTAGAGAGGGAACAATGTCTATTGGAATAAAAGTTGAAGCCTTCAGAATTTTTATTCAAATGTCTCCATACATCATTTAGTGCATCAATTCAGTCAGTTCAATTCAAAAAAAGTTCTTGGCAGTTTTCTTCAAGTGGTTTTCTTGTTATTTTCTAAGTTGGGTTTCCTATCTAAACTTGGATTGACCACTCCATTGAAATTTCCACATAATAATACCATTTCATACACCAGCTCAGAGATTTTTCTATTTAATTTCATACTCCCTTATTTTCTTGAGGTCCATAAATTCCAAATAATAAAAATGTTTCACCATCCAATTTATTTCAATACCTACATAGTGGCCTTTCAGGTCATTCAATACTTCTCTTGCTTGGATTTGATTATTAATATAGATTGCAGCCCCTTTTCTCTTATTCTTGTTAGCTGAAATAAATGTGTTACCTAACTTTTTATTTCTAATTAGTCTCCCCCCCCCCCCAATTTTTAATATGTGTTCCCTGGAGACATATTATGTTCTCTTTTTCTAATAAATGAAAAAATATTTTTCTTTTTATCTGTGAATTTAATCGCCTAACATTGAGAGTTATTATTTTCATATTTTATAAGCTACTTTACTTCATTAATAGACAATTTGGGAAGAACATTAAGGAATATGACTTTCTCCTTTTCACTAAAGCTAGCATTATTTAATATTTTCTTCTTCTTCTTCTATACTATCATTTTCTCCTGCTTTTTTTGAATTCTTGCTCTCTTCTTCTCTCATGGAAGTTTCATCTTCTTCATTTGTTATATTCATTTTAGATCCATTCTTCCTAGTTCTGATTTTTGTATTTACTACCATTTTCTCATCTTTGTTGGTCTGTTCTTCCTCATATTCCTCTTCTTTCCTTTTTGGTGTTTTGTTGTTTCTTTTCTCCAAATTTACTTGTCTTTCTATTTCTTTCCCATGTTCTCTCCAAAATTCACTTGCTTTATCACTTGTATTTAGTCTATACCTTTTCTGATTCCACATTAGGGATAGTCCTTCAATTTTTTACTATCTAAATGAGATTCTATAGTGTTTCAATTGTTCTGTTAGGAATTGGTAATCTTTCCACCTTTTCAATATCTGGGCTGGAACATCTCTGAAGACTTGAATCTTGACTCCCTGTATTACAAATCTAGCTTTGTAGGTTTTTTTTTTTCTTTTCAGAAATTCATCCTTAGTTTGTTTTCAAGTTCAGTAAATCACAATATCTCTTGGCGATTTTTTGTTTTTGGCTATTATCTGTTAATTCTGCATATTCTGTCAATTTATCCAAATATCTTGCTATGTATGGTACCAGATCCAAATATATTGCTATGTATGGTACCAGATAGTCATATAAGTTTTCATTAGTTTGTTCCGGCAATCCTCTAAGTTTAATGCACTTCTCTCCCTGTTTAATTTCAAGCTTTAGAATCACCTCCTGGTCTTCTAGCTGATATCTGCTTAGTTCTTTCATTTTAGCTTCTACTTGTGCTTTTTGTTTCAGTTTTTCCACTTTCCCTGTTATTTTTACTGTCTTTATTAATTTTGTCTAAATCTTATTTAGATTCATGTTTCCGTTCCTTCATTGTTTCTTATCTATAATCTCTAACTTCTCGCCTTGTCTCATCTCTTGAGTCTCTGATTTTATTTCTTAAATCCAATTGTAATTTCTTCATTCCTTCTATAAGAAGCATATTTTACTCATTTCCTTTTGTTGTCATCTCGAGGGAGGGTCTTCTCTGACTTTGCGATATTGCCACTTATTTTTCCTCTTTCTCTTCTTGACATCATGTCTTGTTCTATTTCAATTAGTTTGTTAAATTCAAATTTAGTTTTAGTTTATTATATTTTAATTCCTCAGAGCTTTTTACTGATTTGATCTTGTCTTGTCTTATTTTTCTACTTTCCCCCCTTCCTTTCAATTTCTTCTGTCCAAACGATTTTTGTTTTGTTTTGATTTCAATTTAGATTATTTTCTTTTTGTTCTTCTTGCTTGCTTTCTATTGCTTTCTTTTAATTTAATAGAGTTGTTAAAAACTAACAGGGTTTTAAGTACAATTAATGAAATTCTGTATCTATATGTAAATTTATAAATTCTAAATTTACAAGATCATTTTTTATTATTTAACTCTGCCCAAACATGTTGTCACTAATGTCCCCAATTTTCACAATTACCAATTTGTATCCATTAAATATGTTATAAATTATAAATAAATATGTTGTAAATTTCATTAAGAAAAATGTCCCAAGTGTTTTAATTCATTAAATTGGTCACTCTGTTTTCTATCATTGCTTGTTCAAAAGTCAATCAAATATAGTCATCAGCACTATAATATAACTCCCCAATAGCTCTTATGACAGTCTTATCAAACAGATATATATATATATATATATATATATATATATATTAAGGCATAAAGAAAACAAAGTGAAAAGTACTATATCAATACCACTTTCCCCCACGTATGCTTATATCTATATTATATCAAATATGTATAGCAACGTATATTCCTGTTATCTATTCTTTAAAATTATCCACACTTATTTCACAAAGATTATATCAGCTAATTTACCCTAGAAGCGTTTTATTCAGTTTATGTTCAATTTCCAGTATATTACTGCTATACTGTCAAATAATTCCACTTACCCCATTACCCTTATTCTTTTCCCCAAATTTAATCACTATAGCATTATAACAAAAGTAATATAGCAAAGTATATCTGAATATATAATATATATAAATATATGAACATATAAAGTAGTATATATAATATTTTGTAACTTATTTCATCCACTATATCCCCCAAAATCCATTCACCCTTTAAACAATCTGCTTTTTTGTCACTCTAAGCTATTTTTCCACTTCTCTTCCATTTCTCCTCAATGTCTCACTGCCTGCTTGCTAGTATGTTGCTATTGTTCATCTTGCAAATCGATTGTAGCAATCGTCTTTCCCTTTCAATGCTCTTGTTTAAATTCAAAAGACTGTTTTCGATTTTTTCCTCCATTTACTATGGTTTACCTTTTATTCAAATGTTCCCCTCTCTCTTTTAAGTTCTACTCAAACCAACAAGGAAGAAAAGTCTATTTGTTCATTAGTTCATTTTCTCTATTACACATAGTTACCTCCAAGCATCCTTTCTTCTACCTGGAAAGATTGATCATATCCACCATATTCCACAGTAACCCACAAAAGTTTATCCTCCAAACTTTTTGAACTGACTCTAAAATGTTGGTGATTCTGTATTGTTATTATCCTTCATGTAATTTTCTTTCTTACCAGGTTTTCCCCTTCTTCTGTCTTTCTTAGGGGGATTGCAGACTGCCAGAAATAGTGCAAATTGAGTCCACTTTTAGGGTTAGGGTTAGGGTTAGGGAATCATGGGAACTGTATTTTATCATGGCACCAGAGCTCTCTGACAGAGAAGGCTCAATGTCTCAGAAAAAACAACACTTCCCATGATTCCCTAGCACTAACCCTAACCCTAAAAGTGGACTCAAATTGCACTATTTCTGGCAGTCTGCAACCCCCCTTAGATTCCCTGAATAGTTGTTTTCCACCATGAGTCACTCCATTATAATCCCTTACTAGTAGCCATTTTCCTTTCAGGCAGAAGGAGAAAAAAACAGAACGTTATGCTTTCTTATTATTATTATTATTATTATTATTTTGCAATTATGACAATTTTCTATACTAGCTCAAAACAAAGTGAGTCAAATTCATAGCTTTCCTTCTGTTTTCGGATTTAATTTTTATTGAAGGATTCCTTCTCCCTCTTTTTCTTTTTAGTCTTTTAGTCTTCTCAGTCCAGATAATGGTATCTAGATTTTACTGTCACAAATGGATTTACAGCAGAAGGTGAATTCCAGTTAGGATAAGGCTTTAGTCTTAATAATAGCTTATCTTGTCAGCTTTTGCAAAGTGTCAGTGGCACTTTCTCTGCAATAGTGGCTACCCAGCTGTGGACGTGGCCAGCTCAGACCTCCATGTCTCTCAGTGTGTTCTTACCCGACCTTTCCAGTTTGCCCTTCTCTTCGTTCTCTTGTGAGAAATGAGACAATTCTGGTCTCTGATGAACCCCTCTGCTTCTCCCCTAACTGGGAAGATCTTTCTTGTCCTCCAACATTCATGCCTGGAGGATCTTGCTCTCACAGTCAGTAATCCCCCCTTTGAGCTCATTTTTCAGGAGGATTCTCGTGCTGCCATACCACTGGAAGTTCCAATATGTTTTATATTCTGAGCTGCCTGAAATAATGGCAGGAGGTACAAATATGTAAAAATTAATGTAAAGCTTTAGGAGAAATTATTGCTATGCCACTATTGCTCTATGAGTCAAGTATTTTGTTACTCATGCTTGCTCAGGAATATAATTGCTTTTATACATAATTAGGACTGCTGCCTTCATTTAATAACGTGAGAAAAAACTGGATATTGGCAATGGTGATTTCTATTACTTAAGGGACTTACAGCAACATGTGATAGATCTATATTCGTATAGCTGGATTGTGACCATAGCTGAATTTACATCCAATATAAAGGGTGTCCAGATGTAACCTATTAATGTTGTGCATATTATGAAAAGGTTGTCTTAAGTGTGTGTGTTTGTGTGTGTGTGCGTTGTTTTCCTTCAAATAATTTCTAATTTATGGAGACACTAAGGCAAACCTATCAAAGGGTTTTCTTGGCAGGTTTCTTCAGAGGAGGTTTGCCATGGTCATTCTCTGCAGCTGAGAGAGTGTGACTTGCCCAAGGTTATCCACTGGGTTTCCATGGCAAAGCCAGGATTTGATCCGTGGTCTTTAGAGTCATAGTCCAATGCTCAAATCACTACACCATGCTGGTTCTCACTTACGTACTTGAAAGTAAATTATATTGAAACTGATGTAATCTAGCCCAAACAAGCTTCAGCTGGTCTACAGGGGCTTCCCAGAGCTTTTCTCTTAGTTTTCACTCATACATGTATATAACTTCATCTCTATATGGATGTACACAAGGATCCAAACTGTTAGTATCAATGGTAGAGATGTGACATACACATAAAGAATATTAGGCACTATCCTAGATTCTCCATTGTCCAAGTGAGGAAATTAGCTTACTGACAAAGATTTATAAGGATCAGTAACTGGTTGATTGGTCAACCCAAAGGGTGCTCAGCAATAGCTTCATCCTGGAGAGAAATAACCAGTGGGGTGCCACAGGGTTCTATCCTGGGCCAAGTAATATTCAATATCTTTATCAATGGCTTGGATAAAAGAATAGAGGGCATGCTTACCAAATTTGCAAATGACACTAAATTAGGAGGAGGAGCTAATACTCCAGAGGACAGGATCAACATTCAAAATGAGCTTAGAAAGCTGGGCCAAAACTAACAAAATGAATTTCAACAGGGAGAAATGTAATGTACTACCCTTAGGCAGAAAAAATGAAAAGCATAGATATAGGATGGGGGACAACTGAAGAGCACAGTACATGTGAAAGAGATCTAGGAGTCCTAGTAGACCACAAATTGAACATGAAACAAAAGTGTAATGCAACAACTAAGGGAAGTAATAGTGCTACTCTATTCTGCTTTGGTCAGGTTTCACCTGGAGCACTGTGTCCAGCTTTGGGCACTACAATTCAAAAAGAATGTTGACAAGTGGGTTTCATATTGAGGCTGGAGCAAGCTTGTTTTCTGCTGCTCCAGAGAATAGGACCCAGAGCAATGGATTCGGGAAAAGAGATTCCATCTAAACATTAAAAAGAACTTTGGAGATCTTTAAATGGCTGGATGGCCATCTGTCGGGGGTGTGCTTTGATTGTGTGGTCCTGAATGTCAGTGGGTTGGACTAGATGGCCCTTGAGGTCTCTTGTAACCCTAAGATTTTATGTTTAAGAAACAACCCATTTCATTTTTCTAGAAATATCCCCCCCCCCCCCAAAAAAAAGTATTGATTAGTATGCCACATCCTAGCATTGGACTGCAAGGAACAGACTGTTCCTAATAAGAAAGGCAAAGTAAGAGAAGACAGAGGTGAAGAGTTATGATTTACCAAATAAGGAGCAGGAGCATGCTTTTAAACCTGAACCACTGATGTTCTCAGAGCCTGGATGTCACATTAGAGGAAAAAAGATATAACACCAGAGCCTGTCTAAACCTTTGAATATATTTGCTTTAATGTGGTAATGCACTAAACATGATTAACTGGAGAACAAGACTTTAGAGAGAGGAGGAAGCAAAGAGTAAACATTTGTAGTTTTAATTCCAAGTGTTGATATACACTAGGTTATTTGAAGGGTACTTAATCCTACATGGAGCTGTTTCTGAGATCATCTTAACTTTTACTATCCTTTAATACAGAATAAAGTTTAGCTCTGAGTGTAGTATGCAGTCCATGTTGCCCATGGCTACCTGGAAACTGTCAGCATTAGGATTTGAACCATGATTTATTTTTTAGTACTAACATCAGAAAGGGTTGCTGTTGTTGTTAAATGCCTTCACATCATTCTCGACCCATGGAGATGGATGAGACATATCCAGCACCCCCACCCCCCATCGTCTACTGCTTGCCCAGCTCCTGCAAACTCATGTTCATGGTCTCTTCAATAAAGTCCATCCATCTAGCATGTGGTTTTCCTGCTTTTCTACTTCCCTCCATCTTTCCTAACATTATTGTCTTTTCTAACAATTCATGTCTTCTCATGATGTGTCCAAAGTTTAAGTCTTGTCATCTTGGCTTCTAGGGATATCTCTGGCATGATCTGCTCCAGGACCCATTTGGTTGTCCTTTTGGTTGTCCGTGGAATCCTCAGCACTCTTTTCCAGCATCACATCTCAAATGTGTTGATTTTCTTCCTCTCTTCTTTCTTGACTGTCCAGCTCTCACATCCATACATGGCACCTCTGGCTCTAACTCACCACCTTGTTATGCAGCAGAGCTGACCAGCTTTGATCAGTGGTTGATGCTTCTTTCCCAAGCATCAGAGTTTCAGAGAATAGGCTGAAGACCCTGACAAACTCTCCAAGCCTTCTCTCTCTTCTTCCTGAGATGTCTCCAAACTTCTCCAGGATTCTTCTGGTTCTTGTATCTTCCCTCAAGACACCAGACAACTCAGTAGTCTTATATAAAAGATCTACTTTATTCTACTATATACACAAATACTATATGCCCTACAAAACACAATCTCTACTCCACCAAAATACACCACAATACACCACAATGTACATTAGCAAACACTGCAATTTATAGCCATTGTTAGACACCACCCACCAGTCAGTTTCCACCCAGTGGGTGTGTACATACATCTTGATTGGTCCACATAGATCATCCCATACCTAAGACCAACCCAAGTGTTTCATCACTTTACCTTGACCACTTAATGGATCTCTCTGCAGCTTTTGATACCATAGATCATGCCATCCTCTTGGATCGCCTTAGAGGGTTGGGAATTGGAGGCACTGCTTTGCAGTGGTTCTGTTCCTTCCTCTCGGGTAGGTCCCAGAGGGTGAGGCTCGGGGACAGTTGCTCTTCTAGAACAGAGCTTAATTGTGGCGTCCCTCAGGGCGCCATCCTGTCCCCGATGTTATTTAATATTTACATGAAACCGCTGGGAGAGATCATTCGGAGGCATGGAGCTCGGTGTCTTCAGTACGCTGATGACACCCAGATATATCTCTCCATGACCAGATCATCGTCTCAGACTTCAGATGGCGTCTCTCCTCTTAATGACTGTCTTAGAGCGGTAATGGACTGGATGAGGAAAAACAGATTGAAGTTAAATCCAGACAAAACGGAGGTACTCATGGTTACAGGCCCAAAACCAGATCTGGGAATACAGTCTCCAGTCCTGGACGGGGTCACACTCTCCGTAAAGGACTGTGTTCGCAGCTTGGGGGTGCTCCTTGATTCATCGCTTCACATGACTAGTCAGGTGAATGCGGTGGTCAGGAGTGCCTGTTATCAGCTTCGGCTGATACGCCAACTGCGCCCTTATCTGGACATGAGGGATCTGGAAACTGTGGTACACGCCCTGGTAACCTCGCGATTAGATTACTGCAATGCGCTCTACATGGGGCTACCCTTGTGCCTAACCCGGAAACTACAATTGGTGCAAAACATGGCAGCCAGAGTAATTACCGGAACATCAAGGAGGGAGCACATTACACCTGTGCTTAAATCCCTCCACTGGCTGCCAGTCAGTTTCCGGGCACAGTACAAGGTGTTGGTTTTGACCTTTAAAGCCCTACATGGCTTGGGCCCATCCTATCTGAAGGACCACCTCGTCCCGTATGATCCCCCCCGCGCCCTTCGATCCTCTGGGAGGAATCTGTTACAGCCAATAAAAACCAGGCTGTCTCAGACCTCCCAGAGGACCTTTTCTGCGACCGCTCCCAGACTTTGGAATGGCCTGCCGGAAGAGATCCGTCATATTACCACCCTCGCTGCTTTTAAGAAAGCAGTGAAGACAGATCTCTTTCGGCAGGTCTTCCCGGAATAATTCTCCGGTTTGCAGGAACAGCTCCATTGCCCCCTCCCTCATGCCACCATCATCATGTTATTTATTATTGTATTTACAGGTTTATTTTATTTTGGAGCATGTTGTTTTAATTTATAATTAGTTTAATATTGTATTAAGGGGTGGGAGGGATAGATGGGGATTTTGATTGTTTTAACTTGTGTATTTTAAATGCTGTAACCCGCCCCGATTGCTCCGCAGAGGGGCGGGCTATAAATAAAAATTATTATTATTATTATTATTATTATTATTATTATTAATGAGTCTCAGGTGTTTGCAATCTATCACAGGTGTTCTCAATATACCTTCTATAACTTTGTCCTTGGCTCTCAAGGCTTCTTAATTATATTATCTTTTTCACCTGTGTATCTTCCTGATTGCTCCTGCTTAGTCACTTTGACATTCACATACACATTTTATTTCTATTACTGTAAGTCCCATGTTGCATTTTCCTTAACAATCCCCTCTGAAATAAAATATTGTATGTGTCTTACAATGTCATTCCAACCATTTGTGTCAGTCTTTCATGTTTTTCCGCCGTCAATGCTTTTGTGAACAAATCTGCTATGTTGTGTTGTGTTTCTATATATCTCAATTCTATTTTACCCTTCTGAACCATGTCTCGCACATTTTGATATCTTACTCCAACATATTTTGTTCTGTTCTTCAAACTTTCAGTTTCAGCCATTGCTATGCATGACTGTGAATCTTCCAGAATTTCTACTGGTATCTTGTAACTTTCATTTAAATCATTCAATAACTGCTCAACCCACTGTACCTCATTTACTATCTCATTCAAAGCTGCGAATTCCGCTTCAGTCGTACTTAACGCTACATTTGTTTGTTTCCTACTTCTAATGCAAAAGAACTGTCTACATAGCAATCTAAATCTGAATGACTGTTTCTAATTATCAATTTCTTATCTAGAGTTCCTTTCAAATATCTCAATAAGTGTTTTACTGCTGTCCAGTCTTCAATTTTTGGATCATTAACTCTTCTGGACAATACATTTACAGCATACGAAATGTCTGGTCTGGTGTGGCAAGATATGAATTGTAAAGATCCTATTATGCTCCTGAATAAAGTCTTGTCTTCAAAATGTCTAGTTGTTTTTTCAGATACAAAACCAGTTGTCATTGGAGCTCTTACTATTTTAGCATTTTGTAATCCACACTTTTCAATCAAATTTTCAATTTTCTTTCTCTGACTTAACAAACAATGTCCTTCTTCTGTCTACTCAACACCAATACCTAAATAAGACTTTAATAAACCTAGATCCTTCAAAACAAACTTTTCAGACAACTCTCTTTTTACTGATTCAATCTCCTGTCTTGACTTTGCTGCCACGCACAAATCATCTACATAGATCAGTAACACTATGGGCCTCAGCAGACGGAGGCCCCCGAGACGCCGCGGGTCGGAGCGCCGCCGGAGTTCAGCCTCCGGACCGCGGCGCTCCTGCGGCACATCTAAAAGGAGCACCAAATTGGCGCTCCTTTTAGATGTAAGGGAAAGTGCGCCCTAAAAGCGGCAGGCGCACTTTCCCTGGCTCAAACGGCGCAGCGCATGTGGACGCTGCGCCGTGAGGTCATCCCCGGTGCGCCGGCCGTGCGGACGGCCGGCGCTTCTGGGGGCGACCTCGGGGAGAGGAAGGGGCGCCGCTCGTGCTCCTGCCCCTCCTCTTCCCTGCCCGGAAGACGACTCTTTTAGTCGTCTGCCGAGGCCCTATGTCTCCTTTTGTATAGACACAAGCATCTGCAATGCTCCTTTTGTATCCTAGTTTAGCTAACTCTTCATTAATGCACAAATTCCATGCTCTGGCACTTTGTTTTAACCCATACAATGCTTTCTTTAATTTATAAACTTTCTGACTACCAATTTCTTCAAAACCTTGTGGCTGCTCCATAAATATCTCTTCATCTAAACTAGCATTCAAGTAGGCTGTTTCAAAATCAAAATGTTCTACAACTAAATTTCTTTTTGCTGCTACAGCTAGAACCATTCTCAGACTTTCTGGCTTTGCAGTTGGAGAATATGTCTTATCATAGTTCTCATACTGCTGTTGTGCAAAACCCTTAGCTACTAACCTAGCTTTATACTTAATACTTCCATCTGGCATTTCTTTCTTTTTGTACACCCACTTACAACCAATTACTTTCTTGTCCTTGGGTCTATCAACTATTTCAAAAACATCTTTATTTACCAGACAACCAAACTCATCATCCATTGCATCAATCCATCTTTCCTGTTCTTCTCTAGACAAACTTTCCAACTCTTCAAAACTTTCAGGCTCTTCCACTGCTAAACAAGCTCTTGCATTTGTCACAACAAACCTATCTGGAGGCTTTCTAACTCTGTGACTACGTCTGGGAATAAACTTTGTTGATCTGCCTCTTTCATCCTCACTTTCTGTACTGGGAGTTATAGTTCTATGACTAAATCTCTTGTCTTCAGTCATTCTAGTAGTAATGGGTCTAGATTGTGTCTCATTATCAGAAGAACTATCACTGCTGCTAGTGGATGCTTCTGGCTTAACTGAAACCCCTCCGTTTCCTGAAGTTGGTTCAGTTTGTGTTTCTGGCTCATTTGAACTTCCTAACCTCAAGAAAACTTCTTTATTTGCATGCAGTTTGTCCCAACCGGCATGTCTCTCGAAATTAGCAGACCTAGAATACTGCACTTCTTTTCCACCTAAATGAACCTTGTAGCTATTTCCAGAATAACCCAAAAACCTAAGCCTTCTACTTTTGGGTTCTCCTTTCTTCCTGAAACAAGCTGGTATGTAAACATAAGCAAATTGTCCAAAAACTCTCAAATACTTGTAATTTGGCACTCTCCCATACAATACCCTGTAGGGAATGTCTTCAATTTCTGAATGATACAGTCTGTTACTAATATGTACTGCTGTCAAAGTTGCTTCTGCCCAGAAACTATCTTTTACCTCTGCATCTGCCATCAAACAAGCAGTTATCCTTTTTATATCTTGTATTCTTTTCTCCGCTAAACCATCTTCGTTAGGACAAGCGGGATTAGTAGTTTCATGCCTTATTCCTACCTTTTGAAACCAATTAAACAATTGATTACTTAGAAACTCTCCTCCCCGGTCAGTAACAATGGTGCCTACTAAATATCAAATTGTCTTTCCACCATTCTCACCCATGCTTTTAAACTTTGCCCAGTGTCAGATTTGTTTTTCAATATTCTTACAAAAGCAAACCTTGTAAACCTATCAACAATTACTAGGAAATATTTGCTTCCCCCTAAAGATAAACAATTAGCTTGGGCAACATCTGCATGTACAAACTGAAATGGTCTTTGAGCAATTATTTTGGTTTTCTTGGCTACTGGAAAAGCTCGGACCTTTATCTGATTACATACAGTACAATCTAAGTGATTTTTGCATTCAGCAACTTTTAAATCTGGACACATACTGATTAACTTCTTTAAACATTTGAAACTAGCATGGCCAAATTTCCTGTGTAGTTCATGTATGCAGTCTTTATGAATTGGACTATTGTCTATGTTATTAGCATTTTCAACCCTGTAGCAATCAATATTGTCCTCCAAATAATAAAGCTTATCTTTTTCAAGCCTATGCCTCGCAATTCCCCATTCAATTTTATCTTACACATGTCCTTTTCAAATATAACTGTGTAATCTCTGTCTGTTAACCTGCTCACTGATAACAAATTATTTTCTAACTCCTTTACATGTAACACATCATTAAAGTTTTCCTTTAGCCCTGGAATGAAAACTGTACCCATTTGATTTACAGTACTGAGCTCTTTCCCATCAGCTAAAACTACAGCATTTACATTAGCTGATTTTCTATTACTTATCAAATTAATATTGTTACACATTGAAGATGATGCTCCTGAGTCAATCAACCATTTACAATTAGCATTTTGTTTTTCCTTAATCATGGTTGCTAACCCCTTTTTGTTATCACTGTCCTTCAAAAATGGAGGTTTGGACTGTTTTTGATACTGCCGCGGCTGACATCTGCTCTCTCTTTGCTTGCTTCTTTCAGCAGCGAATTGTTTACATTGCCTCTGCAGATGACCAATCTTCTTGCAATAAAAACACCTCCGTTGCTCCCTGGTATAAGCTGCTTCTTCCTGCTTTCGTAGATCAGGTGTCATTTGTTGTTTTGGCACAGTCCTCAAACTTGCTGAGTCATTCTGCTCAGACTTTCTTCTCAAATTTTCCTCCAATATTTTTGCAACAATTAAGTCTTTGTTCAGCTCAGCTTCTGGCAAATTTTGCAAGCTATTTGTAATGTTGTCCCAAGAAGAGTCTAGCGATTCTAGTAAAATGTAACACTGCTGCTCTTTGCTAATTTCCACTCCTCTCAGTTCAGCTTGCACAGATAAATCTTGCATTGTTTTTAAGTGTTCTATCACACACTGTCCTTTTGTCATCTTTTGTCTGTAAATTCTTTTAGACCAAAGCATTTTTGCAAATGCAGTTGAAGGTGTGTGTAATCTCTGCAAGGTATCCCACACATCCTTGGCGGACACTTTATCTCTTACGTCATTAATCAAGTCTTCTTCTAGCATGAGATAAAGGCATGCTTTTGCTTTAGCGTCTCTTTCTCGAGTGGCTGCATCAGCATCAGCTGCCAGCCCTGTTTCAACTGTCGACCACAGAGACTCCTTTATTAGTAGAGATTGGGCATATATTTTCCAGGTAGAGTAGTTGTTTCTATTTAATTTACTAAACTTTAGTATCTCCATCTTAATTTGTGCAGTGACTCAATTTGACACAGTCCCTCTGAGTATGCACAGCAGACAAAACACAAAATGTTACTCACAAGGCTCCACAAAACTTTCTTCCACACTCTGGAATTTTCAGCTTTTGTGGATGCTGGTTGCTCTAGTATCTGGGCCCATAACCCTTGTCAGGGATGATGGGAGTTGTAGCTCTTCACCTCTGGCTCTAACTCACCACCTTGTTATGCAGCAGAGCTGACCAGCTTTGATCAGTGGTTGATGCTTCTTTCCCAAGCAGCAGAGTTTCAGAGAATAGGCTGAAGACCCTGACAAACTCTCCAAGCCTTCTCTCTCTTCTTCCTGAGATGTCTCCAAACTTCTCCAGGATTCTTCTGGTTCTTGTATCTTCCCTCAAGACACCAGACAACTCAGTAGTCTTATATAAAAGATCTACTTTATTCTACTATATACACAAATACTATATGCCCTACAAATCACAATCTCTACTCCACCACAATACACTACTCCACAATGTACATTAGCAAACACTGCAATTTATAGCCATTGTTAGACACCACCCACCAGTCAGTTTCCACCCAGTGGGTGTGTGCATACATCTTGATTGGTCCACATAGATCATCCCATACCTAAGACCAACCCAAGTGTTTCATCACTTTACCTTGACCACTTAATGAGTCTCAGGTGTTTGCAATCTATCACAGGTGTTCTCAATATACCTTCTATAACTTTGTCCTTGGCTCTCAAGGCTTCTTAATTATATTATCTTTTTCACCTGTGTATCTTCCTGATTGCTCCTGCTTAGTCACTTTGACATTCACATACACATTTTATTTCTATTACTGTAAGTCCCATGTTGCATTTTCCTTAACAAGATGATGGCTTGTATTCTGACTTTTGTGCTGAGTTGTATTTGCATTTTAGGATTTTTTCTAGTTCTTTTATAGCCACCCTCTCCATTCTTAATCTTCTTCTGATTTCCTGACTACAGTCCCCATTCCAATCAATGTTTGATCCCAGATATGAGAACTCTTTTACTATTTTTAGTTCTTCATCGTCTAGTTTGAATGTGTGTAAATTCTCTGTGGTCATTATTTTTGTTTTCTTTACTTTTCAACTGTAAGCTTGCCTTTTTTGCACTTTCTTCTTTGATCTTCCTTAGTAGTTGTTCCATTTTTTTTTTTTTTTTTTTTTTTTTTTTTTGTAGATGGGGAAGTATATTGATCACATCCAATCTGTTGGCCATCATTTCTTTTCCATATCTGTTGACATATATTGGTTAGCACAGAGTTTACTCTATCAGTGTGGATTACAGCACTTCTATTGGTATATCATCTGTTCCTGGAGTCTTGGGTTTTTTTGCCATTTCTTTTATTGCAGCTTATACCTCAGTTTTTAGAATTTAGGGTTTATCTTCATATAGTTCTTCACTCCATGTGTCCTTCATTTTGTCATCTCTTTTGTAATAGTTCTTCTGTGTATTTCATTCAATGTCTTTTTATTCCTTTCTGGTCTTGAATTATATTGTTTTTTTTATTGTCGTACAGCATCCTGGTCCTTGGTTTGAACTTTCCCTTGATTTCTCAAATCTTGTGGAATAAGTCTCTCATTCTTCCCTTGTTGTTGTTGTCTTCTGTTTCTCTATATCTGTCATTGTAGTAATTTTCCTTATCTTTGTGCACTAGTCATTGTACTGTTGTGTTCATGTTTCCAAGTTTATTCCTATTTTCTTTTTGTTTTGTTTCTCTTCTTTCCTTTATTGCTTGTAGTGTTTTATCTGTCATTCATGGTTTCTTGACTTTCCTTTTATCTGTTGGAAGTGTCTTTATGCATTCTTCTTTAATTATGTCCCTGGCTTCAGACCAAAGCTCTTCTAGTTCACAATCTATTATACTTAGTACTGCAAATCTGTTTCTTATATTGTCAGTGAATTATGTGGAAATGTTTAAAATCATATTTTGGTACGATGATTGGTTTTGTTCTCTTCTTGAGTTTTACTTTTATTTTTTAAATGAGTTGTTCATGATCTGTGCCACAATCAGCACCTGGTCTAGTCTTGGCCACCAGTATGGAGCTTCACCAACTTTTAGTTCCAATTATATAATCAATTTGGTTTTTGTGTTGGCCATCTGGTGATGTCCCCATGGCTGTATGAAAAATGTATTTGCAATGAATAGGTTGTTGGCTTCACATAAATCTATCAGACACTCAGCTGCTTCATTCCTTTTGCCTATTCCAAATCTACCTACTGTTTTTGATTCTTCTTTATTTCCAACCTTTGTGTTCCAATCTCCAATGATCAGCTTGACATCCTATGTTGGTGTGTTGTCAGTTTCTTCATGTACTTCTTTGTAAAATCTATCAATTTCTTCTTGTTCTGCCTCAGTGGTTGGTGCATATACTTGAATTATGGTGATATTCATAGGTTTCCCATGGAGCCTTATTGAGATGATTCGGTCTGATTTTGCATTGTATCTTCAGATTGCTTTTGCAACATCTTTTCTTAGTATGAAAGCCATCCCAGAAAGGGTACAGTGTTATTATTAAATGGTTCATTCTGCATTGAGTCCCGCTCTTGTAAGGAATGCATTTTTCCAAAGGGGGCGGGGGGGGGGGAAATGCATGTTTGCTTCAATCTATAGGATCTGTTATCTTTAAAACAGAGGACTCATTCCCACTTACATTTAAACCAGTTTGTGATTTGCTTTTGCTTCGTGTCAGTGAATCAAATCTAAAAGATCCATTGTTCCCACTATGAAAGCAGATCTTTTCATTATTCCCTTGTAATCACTTCTTTTTTGGCATCATTGTCATTCCCACTAGTTTGCACTGCTTCAAAATGCATATCAATCATCTGTGCATCATTGGTGATGCAAGTGACAACACAGTGAGGACAGGGCTGTTCCAAGCACTGAGTGGGGTGACTTTAGCAACTGAGCTTTCCTCTGCCTCTCAGCAACCCAAGCTGGTCAAGCACACCATTTCCCCTTTGAGCAGCCCAGCTTTGGAACTATATATATATATATATATATATTAAAAAATTGACAGGATATGTGATACATTAGTTTTGCAACAACTTGCCTCATTGAGGTACAGTCCACCCATAATTGCAAGTAGTTGCAAATACAATGGATTGCATATTGTATAATTTTTTTTTTATTTTTAAAAAATGTATCATGCAACCATAGGTCACACCACAAGTACAAAAGCAGTGCTGAGAGGAGGAGGGAATGGCTAATTTCCCAAAAACTGAGGAAGGATGGTAAGCACCCCTCTGCCATTAGTCTCTCCCCTCCAGAATGATGTAATTCAGATCCATTATTCCCACTTGTTGAACACACTTTGGAATCATTTTTTTAAGAACTGCCAAAAAACTAGGGTTTTTTTTGGGGGGGGGGCTCACTTCATCATGATTGAAAGCAAGCTCAATAGGATAGGAGGATAGGAACCAGTTTTAAGTGGGAATGACAGTCATATAACCCAATCAGCAATTCACTTTAAATCATATTGGAAATGAGGCCAGAGTATTTCCTTAATTCACCTTCAAGTAGTAATGTGAAAATATTGATCCACAATCAGCTGTATCAATTGCTCTTTTTTGTGCTTAAATTGTTCATTTGCTGAACTGTGCTCCTACCACACAGAGAAATTAATTTCATAAATTTCATCTAAATGCCATTCTATATTGGGCTGTGTTCCTTTGAGTTCTCTAGTAAGGGCTTCCAGTTCAGTAGTTACTGATTTTTAAGGGAACTGCCACAAGACATTTTTCCTTAACTAAACTCATTTTAATTTCTCTATAAACAAGCTAAGAAGATTAATAAATTTGAATTGCTCTGAAGAGTAATTCACATTGTCTCAGAACAATCCTTCTTTGTAATTTTCTTTATGGGAGAACCACAATTTGCAGAACAACTCCTTAAAAGCTTTCCAATAATTGGGGTGAAAGAGAGCAGCCAAATCCTTTGTCATCAACAAGTTCAGCTCAGTTTCATTTCAGATACCACAACATTAGAAGTCCAGTCTTGCTGTGGTGTAAATGGAAAACATTTCAGCTAATATTAAAAGGAAAGATTTGCATGGAGGATTAAAAAAAAATCCTATGGGATCTGATAGGGATTAAATTGGGAATACTTTACAGTTAGTGATATAAAGTGCAGACAATGTAATTTAGTTTTTATGCTCACTCTCTCAATCTCTCATGGGTAAAGACAGAGACATAACCACTTGTCCCTGATATCTATTGTTTACTTGCTTGTTTGTTTTTCTAGAAAATGTGTCATGTGGTTCTGTCTCTTACAATTTTCTTCTTTCAGTTTAGGACTGGAAGATGAGAAACTTCATTGTTTCTTGTTGAAATGGCAATTCAGAAAGCAGCATGAGAACAAGCAAGTTAGGATACTCATAAGCAATATTTTCTGAACACCAACATGGTTGCTTCAATTATCATTCACAGTTGGTTAGTTCAATACATCCAGGAGCTGGTGAAGAAGAGCCTTCTCATTGACTGCAAAAGCAGATTCAGTAGCAAGAAGAACCCCCAGAGAGCTGCTCTTCAGTCTCTTGACGCCATTCTATTGCTCGCTCATCTGCCTTCCTGTGGTTTCTAGCTTCTTCTAAAAGCAAAGGAGAATAAGGAAGTTACAGGGGCAGGAAATGGATTAATTGAAGAAGGCAAACTGTTGTAGAATGTATGTGAATGAACAACAGGTGGTGGTGGGCAACACTGTTGACAGGACTGGAGAGGTCAAGGTCATTGGCAATTATGAGATCTGATGGCTACAGGTAGACATTTGGGCTGCCAAACCTGAATGTGTTTCTGTGTGTGTTTGTCTGTAAGTAAAAGCATACACCTACAGTTTCTGATTCAACATGGCCACTAGTCATTCTGGTTTATCATTTTTGAGAGATGTCCAAAAATATAACTTTCCCAAGCCTGCATCTGAACTGATGACTACATGATCTGCTATGGTCCAGTGGTTCTCACCCTTTGGCCCTCCAGATGTTTAGAACTCCAAATCCAGGATTTCTGATCATTGTCTCATCTAGTTTTTGATTCTGGAAGTTGAAATCAAATATTTGAATGGCCAAAGACTGAGAAAGAGTTAATGAGACTCTTTCTATCTTGACTTTGTATTTCTCCTAGCCCCAGGCATATTTTCTTTCTATCCTTGTACTGAACTTCATGAAATTAGGGTTCATTAGGGATGTAAAACCTTAACTATTTCATCCCTGCATCATATGATATGGCAGCTTTGTCCTCTCTGATTCAGATAATGAAACATGAATACTCTCCTCAGTATTTTCCCCACATTTGAAAATTTCATAGAGCTTCAGTGGAATTATTCTGTGGAGAAATACAGCTGGCTTTTTGCAGAAACAGACACAATTACAACCTCCAACTATTTTTACTGAAAAGGAAATAGAGTTTATGTGCAAGAAAAAGTGTCTACTGTACAGAAAACCCATTTTCTCTGTAGAAAATAAGATGTGCAAAAACAAAACAAAACAAAACTAAAGCACCCATGGCTGAGATCTTGCTTTGAGAGACATACATGTTTTACATAGCTATGTGTTCATATTTACATCCTCTGACTCTATCTTCTAAAAAAACAACTTGAATACCATGCATACACCCACAGTACAGTCATTTCTGGGTTGTCAGAGATGGAGGTGATTGGCATAAACATGTCTTGCAATTTTCCATAAGTGACATGATGCAACAGGAACCAGTAAGGATCTCCTGCTCTTCCTGAGATGTCCCTGTAGATGAGGTCCTTGCAGAAAAATAGCTGGGCATGTTGTTACTTATTCTCTTACTCTCTGACAACTCATAAATGGCCATGTGTTGGGGAGCGGAATAGGGTGGCTTACAAGGTGGGTTGGGAGGGGCCTTTTGGTTGTTGAATAATTGGAACATAATTCTGACATATGAAATGACTAGAAAAGTGATGTAAAACATGCTAACATACTGATAAGATGCTGGCCTGTATGTCTTTCTCCACAGAATAATTCCTTTACAGCACTTTCAGATACCAAAAGATAAATGTGCAAAATCCTCACAATTATTCTTTCAGACAATATTAGTTATCTGTATGTAAAGAAAGTGCTACTAATATTAAACAAGGACCAGAATCCTGTTGGCACACTATGCTAATAGCAAAATAGTTACACTAATACTGGAATTTTCTGTTTCTTCTGCATCTTTACAATATTATTATGATTTTAAACAAAAATACAGGGAAGATAAGATAGTAAAGTCAAAAGTTAATTTCATGCAATATTTTGATCTCAGATGCATTGGGGTGGGAATACTAAGGCTCTAAATGTATTTACAAAGTGTTCAGCCAAACAGTTTTTCAATTAATCAATTAAACTGGACTAAAGGTTCATCTTAGCAAAACTTGAATGCATACTTTTTATTGACATGTCAAAAGCAATGTAAAATATCTTAAAGAGTAAAAATATTTTGGCTATCACTCAGTATTGAAATTTAGGGGGGTTGCAGACTGCCAGAAATAGTGTGAATTCAGTCCACTTTTAGGGTTAGGGTTAGTGCTAGGGAATCATGGGAACTGTTATTTTTCTGAGACATTGAGCCTTCTCTGTCAGACAACTCTGATGCCACAATAAAATACAGTTCCCATGGTTCCCTAACTCTAACCCTAACCCTAAAAGTGGACTGAATTCACACTATTTCTGGCAGTCTGCAACCCCCCTTAGATAGAGAAATTGGAATATTGGATAGACAATGTTGTTTATTACTCAATATTTGAATTTAAGGACATTTTAAATATTATCTGTGTTATGTTAAAGATGAATGTGTGCATCCCATCCTGTTTCCACACACTTCAGTTCTACACACACATGCACATATCAAATGTAGGGAGGAAATGCTTATTGAGTGATATATTCTGATGTATATATATATATATATATATATATATATATATATAACCATATATATACTTGACTTCATGTATAAGCTGAGGGCATGTTTTGGGGCCAAAATTAAGGATTTTGACATAACCCATGGATAGGTTGAAGGTAAAATTTAGAGGCATGCAACAAATGATCTAAAGGATGAAGCAAAGCAAAACAATGTAAAAAAAAATTCAGCACACATGTTTGTGCTCATAGTAAACGCTGGATGGGTGAGAGAATAGAGGGGGGGGGGGAGGTCAGTGATTCCAGGAAGGATTATGTTGTTGCCTTTCTCCTGGTGATGGTTCCTTTTTAAAATAAGAGTTATAGTACTTACATTGACCTATGGATAAGTTGACTCAATTTTGGGGGGTCAATTTTGGGGGCCAACATTTCTAGACTTATACATGAGTTTATACAGTAATTTATTCAATTAACTATTTAGAAGAGATGACCACAATTAATCAGGCAATAAGGTACCACTAATGCTACCTCTCTCTCTTACTCTTAAATATAAAGAATTAATGCCTAAATTTTCTAGTTTTTGTTTTTCCTTCTCACCCCTTTTGCCTTTAGTGACATCTCAGCAAACATGGAAAATAAAA
The DNA here is from genome assembly GCA_026167975.1 of Phrynosoma blainvillii. Lineage (NCBI taxonomy): Eukaryota > Metazoa > Chordata > Lepidosauria > Squamata > Phrynosomatidae > Phrynosoma > Phrynosoma blainvillii. Next base: position 203,211,561 of record JANUYF010000003.1, read on the forward strand.
GACTGGCCCACCGATTCAAAATGCCCCAAATACATTCTAATTCCAAAGAAAGGGGACACTAGGAATTGCACTAATCACTATACCATTGCACTGAAAGGGCAGCTATGCAGGTACTAGACAAGATCCTCAAGTGTAAAAAATTACAATTGATTACAAAGTCATGATTGTCTATGCCATTGTAGTTCCAGTTTCTGTGTATGGTTGTGTATGTTGCAGTGAAAAAGACTCATAAGAAGAGAAACAATCCATCTGGGATGCGGTGCTGGAGAACAGTTCTGTGGATATCCTTATATGCCAAAAGAACAAATAAATGGGTCCTAAAGCAGTCAATCCTGAGTTCTCCCTGGAAGCCTAAACTGGCTATAATACTTTGGATGTATCATGAGAAGACATGGCTTACTAGAAAAGACAATAATGCTTGGAAAGGATGAAGACAATAATTGGGATGAATAGACTCTGTCAAGGAAGTCACAAACCTGAGTTTGCAAGCCCTGATTGATGCTGTTGATGACAGGGTGACTTGGAGGTCTCTCATTCATGGGGTGACCATAAGTTGAACTCAACTTGACAGCAGTTAACAACAATAAGGTCTTGTTTCACACAAAACAAAGATGTAAATCTTTATTTCTCATGTGATATTATCACACATGAGAACAGTGAGAGACATGAGAAAATTCTACCATTTCCCTTCTAGGGAAGATTAAGAGAATTTCCATGCATTTGGGACTAAATTTTTGGATTCACAAACTATTTTTGAGGGAAAAGTTAAGGGTTTTTTTTTGTTTTGTTTTTTTTTTGCATCACACACAAAAAATAACTTTGTTTGGGATGTCAAATACTAAGATATTGCACCAGAGGCTATAATTTGTAATTTTATGACAGGCATGCAAGCCTTCTAGTGAATTGTTATAATATGTATTAGAGATTCCTGAGTGGTGTCTTTTTGCACAATGGGAGTTCCCAAAGCATAATGAGACCCACAGAACTCTTATGTCCATGGCACAATGGGACTTATGGCTCAACGATCATTCTGTTGCTTCTGTTTGTCCAACAGTCCCAGAGACATTGATACATCTCTGCTTCCCTCCTGAGAATACAAGCATTTCACAATGTCAGATTTTACCTTTGCATGATCACAAGTCAGTTTACAAGGATATATAAAAACCTAAAATAGCCTATATTTCTGACAAAAAAATAGATGTAGCCTTTCACAAAAGCAACTTCTTCTTCTTCTTCTTCTTCTTCTTCTTCTTCTTCTTCTTCTTCTTCTTCTTGCTATTACTCCTCATTTTAAAATACTGTTGTTTTTGCTCTTGCATAGCAGTGGTAATTCTAGTAGCCACTGACAATTTTCAACAAGATGTTGAGGTATTCTTCCTCTTCAAAGTGCATTTGCTGTATTATTTTCATCTTTATCACATTAAAGTTTCTTATTGGCCCCCTCCTTGCTTGCTTTTCATCAGCAAGCAAAAATGGCTTTATTCAAGCAGTCTTTTAATGTATAATCATGGGGTGGATTGGCTATTTGTTATATAGGGTGGGTATCATGGTTTTAGCGTGGCTTTAATGTTTGTAATTTTATATTGTTTTTAGATGAGATTTTAACTGTTTTATTGTAATATGTTTTTAGAATTTTATTTTTGAGTTGCCTTGGGTCCCCTCTGGGGAGAAAAGCAGGATATAAATCAAATAAATAAATAAATAAATAAATAAATAAATAAAATACTGTTCCTAGGTACTCAATATAAGCAGATTTTTGTGGTGTATGTAGTGTCTTCTCTAAGGCATATAGTCTTGAAAATACTAGGTCAAGAACAAAAGATTTGAGTAGCTGAAATGTTAGTTACAGGTACAAACAAGTCTAAACTCTGGTGTTCATTTTTAATGAATAATAAATCTCAACTCATTCAAGTCCACTTAACTAAAGAAATAGAAAGGTTGACATAATACAGTCTGAAACCTAATTTAGAATGGGGGTAAAGATTAACACTCTTAATGACTAAAACTCACTGTAAATCAATGATTAATAAATTATGCAATTATTAAATATTTATGCATGTAGACTAGAAAATTGTTTTCTTTTGTTTTTTAAAAACTAGTTTTTCATATTATTTAAACATGCTTGTTCTACAAGCTTATTGGGTCACACCACAGATATATTTATATGTATAAATTATTCATTTTGTCAGCCATTATTATATTAAAATGTCACAAGTCAATGCCACAGATCACTGCAAATAGAAATAAAGACATTTAATTAATCAAATGTACAAGCTACAGACTATTACCTGACTTTGAAGTAAGATTTTATTTCCTTCAAAGAACAAAGAACAAACGGTGTATTCTTCCTTGAAATAACTAAAAAGAAAAGAAAAGGGGAAAAAACACACCCAGATTGTTGTGAGGAAACTACTTGTTCCAGACATGTTTAATACATCATAGTAGTCTTATGGGCACTGAGAGAAGAGAGGACAAAAAGAACATAGAACAGGAAAGTGCATTGCTGTTGTACTGCTATGGCACAGTAGATGCAACAAAATTGCTGAAACCATTTTGTAAGATGTGCTGGTGGGATCCTTGTGGCAGAGGACTGGATTCTCTGATACTACGCAGAAACCAATAAGCTGAGCATGTACTCAGAACTCCCCTTTCTTCTTAATTTTTAGCAAAAATTCACCAATGTCACTATTCAGGCAAACTGTAAGCAAACTGTGGTCATGGAGCCAAATGTGGCCCTAATGATATTTTTGTGGCCCTTGACACTTCCAGAATTCCTAGCTCAACTTTTTTCTGGCAAAAAAGTAAAACCCAACACAAGTCATGAACTGCTTCTCCAGTAGAACAATTTACTTTTTAAATTGGCTTGAAGGGATACAACATCAGACAATGCCCATTTTTGAGAAGTAGAAGTAGACTTCCAGTTGCATGTAATTTTTTAATCTTTATTTTCTGGTAGTTCATTCAGTCCCCAGAGGTTTCCAGGACATAAAAGTCACCTTTGGACCTGTTGCTGTTGCCTACCCCTGAATTAGGTCTTGGAGTTGTAGGGAAGATTGTCCTTATCATATACCAAATGAGGTGGATATTTGCCTCTTTGGAGCAGGGAGGTCATACCAGCCAGCAAAGATGAAGAGGCCTGGTCTGCCACAGCTTTCTCCACTCCTTCCCATCTTTGCTACCATTATTTCTCACCCACATTTTTAGTTTTCTGTAATGGGTTTCCCCGTTTAATTGAAAAGGGAGATAAATTATAACTCTTTACAAAGGCAGGAGCTTGCTCTAGGAGCTAAGCAGAGTTGCTTATTATTCTAACCAATAATACCCCACATGGCCATGTCTCTATGCATATCTATTTTGTAAGGTAAATGCAGTTTCAATCCATTTTTGTGTCTTATCTCTTCAGTTCCAGTCTCTAGTGGCAGATGCTGACATCATGATAATTTTGTCATCCAAAATAGCTTAGCCGTGTCTAGTGAACAACTTTCAGCTAATGTCTCCAAATGTTAGTTGGACAGTAAATCTATTATGGGTAGTTCAATGTTTAAAGGAGTTATAAAAGGTGATGAATTTTTAGGAGGAGGAGAAGACAACACACCCTGGCTAGTTCCAGTTTAGACAGAGTTGAAATTCAAACCCAGTACAATGTTTGACAGTTGTGGGAGGAAGAAGGAACCACACTGTACAAACAGAGCTATACTGTGATGTAGGATCTGTGTGTGCATGTGTGCGTTCACACACATATCCATGTATGTGTCTGATTGTGTGTGTGTGTGTGTGTGTGAGAGAGAGAGAGAGAGAGAGAGAGAGAGAGAGAGAGAGAGAAATGCTGTCAACAGTGGATTATACTGTAAATCAGGATATACAGAATGTGTGTTTTTAAAAAGCTGCAGTTGCAAGGAGAAATGTTAAGAAAAATCTGAGTATCACTGTCCTCAGGATTTCCCCCATAGATCACAAGAATTTCACATTGCTACTGAAAAAGACAGTCTGTTCTTTCTCAGCAAACAGTACTTTTGCCACTATTTCAGTGACTTATGAGAAAAATAATGCTAATTTTAGTGCAAGGCTGATCTCTTTTTTTCCTTGCTCTCAATATATTATCTATTTTGTAAAATGCTCTTTCCTGTTTCTAGCTATAATATGATGTCCCTGTTCACCTGCATCTTCACCTATGTGAAATCCCAGTATCTTCTTGACTGATTCAGTAATACAAAAAAAAAAAGAGGAAGTAATACCAATCCTTTGCATTTTTTAAACTTTATAATGATATCATGCTGTAAGAATGGGATCCAAAGGTCAGTAACACAGTAAAATCCAATTTTTGTAAAGAATCTTGATTGCTTTCGGGAAAGAAAAATATCCAAGAATGAATTTTTGATATATCTTAAAAGGGTACAGATATATAATAATTTGATCTAATTCCATAATGTGTTGAAGTCACAGTTTATGGCCAGTGACTTCTGAAGAAGAAAGTAAAATTTATTCTCATTGGCATTTATTTCAAAGGGGGGATTAACCAAAAATTATTTGACAGTATGAACTTTTATAATAGTTTGTGCATGACCCGAGTCATTGTTAACAATAGCAGTAGCAGCTTTTTAAAAACTGTCACCATGTTGGTATATATAGACCTTCTGTAATGGAGTCCAGCAACCATTTCGTATTTGACACAATGCTTGAGATCTAATTTCATTCTCAGACATTGTGTGGTGTAATGGGAGTCACCTAAACATGACGATTGTTACTAAATGAGACTGTTGACTGGAACAGCTAGGACAGACATATTTTTTCTGATTTTTAAAGAGTGTCACTGGCTATCTGCAGATCTCTGAAATCAAAGTTATGATTTTTATTTACAAAGTCCTAAATATGTGAGATCAAATTGTCTGAACAATTACCTATTCCTGTATGAATTTCCTATTTCTCTGGGGCTAGCCTTTTGGATTGCTACACCTGCTACAAGGCATGAAGGCATCTCCTTGCTACAAGGCATGAAGGCATCTCCATTTTGTTACATCATTTTTTCAGACTCAGACCTATTTCCATGCAAAAGATACTTAGGCTGGTGGCTTTTAGAAATCAAGAATCAAGAATCTCTCTATGCAAGGACAATAGTTTCTTTGATTCTATAGTTTTCTCCCTGCTCTGGCAGTGTTTTCTTCCCGCTATGGGGCAAAGCTAATATTTCTGTGTAGTTTTCATCTGGTGTTCTCCCATCATGAAGTGCATTGGAAATAATTCTATGGAGATATGTATGCAAGAAGTTTTATGTGTAAATAGTGTGGGGAGGGGAACACATTTTTAAACAAAAAGCAGTAACTAACATTCTATACTAGCTACTGAGACAATGTAGTCTTACTGAATGCAGAGAAGTAACAGATTCAAACTCTAGATTAAGAATCTACAGTTGTATTACTGAATGTCAGCCACATTTACCAGAAACCACTTTTTGTGCAAAACTGGCATTTTTATGTATCACCTTAATATATTGTACAAATGTAAACCCAAGTGTTTTCTGGAAACAATGTTTTAGCAGACAAAAATGTGGTTATTATCTAAAATCTTCCCCCCTCACAATAAAAAAAAAGTTCCCAGAAACACACATGGAGTACAACCCATATTATTTTTTCAATCTGGGTTTCTCAAGAGTTGGGGAATTCATCTTTTATCTGGAAAATGAATTATAATGTATATTCCTTCTGTCTCTAAATTACAGTCTTATCTATGTATTTACTTTTTATTTAAAGCAACTGACAAATTGCATGTTCCTTCCCCAAGTCTAATTTCTAGTCCTAACTGCTATAGATTCATTGAAATAAGTATCAAATGGTAAGTGGATGGTTATTCAAATGCCATTAATTTAATACGTTTACTCTAGTTGGGAATAGCAATTAAATATAGGCTTCTACCTGCTAGTGGCAAGTTTTTCTGTTTTCATTATTTTCATTTTGTAGTCACATTGATAACTAAGGTTAAATGGCATAATACATTTTTAAAATATAGAATAAAGGAATGATTTCTCTATGTTGTTGTTTGATAGCCCAGAACAACACAACAATATAATTTACCCATATGATCATTGTATGTGCATGTTTGTTCACACACACATACACTTATATGTCATATAGACTTATGATGACTCCATGCATATATATATATATATATATAATTTTATTCGTTTTTTCCACAAAAAAGAAAGAATTTCTTCTTCTTCTTTTGTTACAACTTACATGTATCTAAGAATATCAGTGACCTTATTTTACACCATCATTTTACACCATCATTTTTGACTATTAATTGTTCATTTACTTCTTACTAAACGAAGAAAAGAGGAATATATATATATATTGTATTGTCTTGATTACCTTACTTCATTTCTAGTTTGTGCAGTATCTCTTTCCATTTTTTATCATATTGTTGAAAAGTTCTCCCAGCTATAAACATTGATAGTTTGTCCATTGTTATTAATTCATAAAGTTTGGTTTGCCATTCAATTATCGTTGGGGTTGTTTCAGATCTCCAATATTTTGCCAAAGTTAGGCGTGCGGCTGTTACCATGTATAATATTGCACTCTTTTCGTCTTGAGTTAGTTTACTATCTATTACATCTATTATATTTAACAAATACAGTTCTGGTTTTAGAGGAATATTTTTTTGGATAATCTCACACATTTTCTTATGTATTTCTTCCCAAGAGATCTTATTTTTCTTACACTTCCACCACATATGAAAAGTTGTTCCTGGCCCTTCCCTACAATTCCAACAATCACTACTTCCTTGTTTATTTATTTTTGCTAATTTTGATGGTGTGATATACCAATGATGAAGTATTTTGTAGTAATTTTCCTTTAATATATTACCTTCAGTAAATGCATTGCTGTTTTTCCATGCGTTTTCCCAACTTTTCAGTGGTATTGTGTTCCCAATATCCCTCATCCATGTTATCATGTTGTGTTCTCCTGTTATAGGGGGGTTGCAGACTGCCAGAAATAGTGCAAATTGAGTCCACTTTTAGGGTTAGGGTTAGGGTTAGGGAATCATGGGAAGTGTATTTTATTGTAGCACCAGAGCTCTCTGACAAAGAAGGCTTAATGTCTCAGAAAAAAAAACAATTCCCATGGTTCCCTAGCACTAACCCTAACCCTAAAAGTGGACTCAATTTGCACTATTTCTGGCAGTCTGCAACCCCCCTTAGTCTCTAGCATCCACTTGTATGTCTTTTTAATCCATTGTTTCTCCCCTGCTTTTAGTAATTTATCCAATATATTCATACCTGCATCGATTCCACCTTTTTCCATATCTCTGTCAAAATCTTTTTTTATTTGCTTATATTTCAACCAATTGACCTCTATACTGTCTTTTTTTAAGTTCTTCTATAGTTTTTAATCTTAATCCTTGTGTACTTTTTATTAATAATTTTTCGTAAGTGATCCAGCTCTCTTGCTTGAATGTTTCCTTATTATGATGAGCCTCCTGTGGAGAAGTCCATTGGGGGATACTCAGATATTGTTTTGTTATTTCCTTCCTCTGAATTATAACCTACAACACCTGATATTCATTGGCAGTCTCTTATCAAAGTACTAACCAGAACTGACCCTGCTTACCTTCCATGATCAAATGGGATCAGGTGCTTTTAAGGGTATTTAGGACAGGGAGAGATTATCATTACCTAGAGGTAATGAATCTTTATAAAACAGTTCAGAAATGACACATTTGTTCATTGCAGCAGCATAGAGCAGGTCATCACAATGTAGAAAGAAGTGAATCATATATAATTAAGGTGACATTAGAATTCATAAACAACATGTCAAGCCCCTGTGCAAAGTCCTGTTTCTTTGTTTAATTTTTTTTAAAAAATATTAATTTTAACATGAACTATCTGATTTACAATGAAAGTAATATACATTCAGAAAATAAAAAAAAGACAAAAAGAAAAGGAAAGGAAAGGAAAGAGGAAAACATGTATACACTATTTTAATTGCATGGTCAGCATCTTTGCACAACTCCAAAAAAAAAAAAAATCAATTTCTTTAACCTTTATGGCTGCATTTCTCTCTTTTTTGATCAAATATTTCCTTAAGTTGCATATAAGCAAACCAATTAAGAACTTTGCCTTCCATAAGAATAATCTCACTTGATTTGAACTTCTGACTGTCTAGTTAAAGAAACAAAAAATCATCATAAAGCAACCATATCTGAATTTTAACCAATTGTTTCCTTTAAAAAGGCTTCCTGTTGTGAGGTAGCTAATATCTTAGGAAAAAGTCTCTGTACTTATACCATATTTGTAGGAGAGCCATTCTAATACAATATTTTTTTTTAAATTCAGCATGTGCCTTAACTGTATTAGACCAAAGAAAATATGCCCAAAAAATTAATTATGGCCTTCAAGTTGCAAGATTCTGACATCACTAAGAAATATTAATTCCTTCAACCATACAAAACAACTAGACATGTAATACAATCCGACACTAGGAACTCCCAAGCTGCCCCGTTCTGTAACATTGTTCAGTGTTTTAGATTTTATTCTGGGCTTCTTTGCCTGCCAGATAAGTCTGGAAATCTCTTTCTACCACTGCAGAAAAGGTATTCTGTTTTTTATAACTGGGATTGTTTGAAAGAAAAAAAAAGCCTTGGCAAAACATTTGCTTTTATTACAGCAATTTTATCCAAAAGGGATAAATTTAGCTTTCTCCAGTTTTCTAAGGGCCTTTGCAGACTGCCAGAAATAGTGCAAATTGAGTCCACTTTAAGGGTTAGGGTTAGTGCTAGGGAATCATGGGAATTTTTTTTTCTGAGACACTGAGTCTTCTCTGTCAGAGAGCTCTGGTGCCACAATAAAATACAGTTCCCATGATTCCCTAACCCTAACCCTTAAAGTGGACTCAATTTGCACTATTTCTGGCAGTCTGCAAAGGCCCTAAGTCTCTTTTAATTTCTTGCCAGACTTCTTTATGGTTGTTAGAGCAGTAATGGACTGGATGAGGAAAAACAGATTGAGACTGAATCCAGACAAAATGGAGGTACTTACAGTAACAGCCCCAAAATTAGGTATACGGATAAGACCTCCAGTCCTGGACAGGGTCACAGTCTCTGCAAAGGACTGTGTTCACAGTCTGGGGGTGCTCCTGGATTCGTCACTCCAGATTACTAATCAGGTAAATGTGATGGTCAGGAGCGCCTATTATCAGCTTGGGCTGATATGCCAGCTGCACCCTTTCCTGGAAGTAAGGGACCTTGAAACTGTGGTACATGCACTGGTAACCTCTTATCTTGACTTCTGTAATGTGCTCTACATGGGGCTACCCTTGTGCTTGGTCTGGAAACTGCAATTAGTTCAGAACACTGTAGTCGGATTGGTCTCAGGTACACTTAGGAGAGACCATATAACACTTGTATTAAACTCTCTCCACTGGCTGCCTATTAGTTTCTGGGCCCAGTATAAGGTGTTGGTTATAACCTTTAAAGCCCTAAATGGTTTGGGTCCAACTTATCTCTTGGACCACCTCCTCCCATACAATCTGCCCCACACACTTCGGTCCTTTGGGAGGAATTTGCTGCAGCCTACAAAAACAAGGCTGTTGGCAACCTCCCAGAGGGCTTTCTTGGCTACCACTCTCAGACTATGGAATGGCCTGCCAGATGATATCCATCAGATTACGACCTTAAGCAGCTTTTAAAAAGCTGTCAAGATGGATCTCTTCTGGCAGGCCTTTCCTGACTAGATTCCTGGCCTCAGGAGTGAGTCCATCTCCTCCTCTCCAACTTTGATTTAGTCGCTGCTATTATTTGCTGTTATTGTTTGCTGTTATTGTCTGTTATTATTGTTGTTGCTCTGTTCAGTTCTATTTTAAATATGTTTTAATGTATATTTGTTTAATACTTTTTTAAGGAGTGGGCGGGTCTTGGGATTTTGGCTATGTTTATATTGCATTGTATTTTATCTGTATGGATTTTAATGTTGTAAGTCGCCCCAATTGCTTTGCAGAAGGGCGGGGTATAAATTAATATTATTATTATTATTATTATTATTATTATTATTATTATATTGAAATAATAAACTGTTATTTTTCATTATTGTATCTCCTACAAATTGAATCCTCTTTTTTCACCTTTAAAATTCCAACATCATTCTGTTTCTTAATAAGCATCTTTCCATATGTTATGACAAAGTGGAAAGCAAATTTAACTCAGAGACACCGTTTTATGTATGAAGGTCAAGTACAAAAAATTGGAAGAATATTTCTCCTACAAATTCCAGTGTAGAGGCGTTTACAACTGAAATAGGGCACTAGAGTGGATGAAGAATGATTAAATACACTTTGACTCAGATAATGATGGGATTTTATCTGCTAAAACAAAACAAAAACAGGCCATCATGAAAAGACAGCCTGGCATAGCTGGGGAAAAGCAGGCACTAGTACATCATAAAGGGGGAACAGAATAAATAACATAAAAAGCCAAATGAGACTTGAAACATCAAACAGCTTTAATTAGCCACAAAGAATGAGGCTAAATTCAAAAGCATTTAATGAGGAAAAAATGGGAAATAAAAACAATCCACATTGACTAAATGCTAATGTTGTTATCTAGATGAAATTTATCATTAGTGTGATAAGAAAGAATTGTAACAGCATCCCAACACAAAGTAATTATAAAAGGAAAGTGAATTCACTATACGCTCTCCAAATCTCATGGAAGTTTCTTCCCATCCTCTAAAAGACTTATGACTGTGACAGTGGGGTAATGCTGCATGGAAGTGTGCAAAGTTGCTGTTTGGGGCACAGCTATCTCTTAGAACTGTTTAACTTGACTTACCTGGGGGTTTGAAATCTGCTTTGGTGTCTTAGCAGTAAGTTCAACATTTTTGTCTCATGAATTTAGTTCAAGGCAATGTGGGGTAATGGTCTGACTGTTGGACTAGGAATCTGGAGACCAGAGTTCAACTCACTACTCAGCCATGGAAACACATTGGGCAACTTTGGGCAAGTCATACTCTTTCAGCCTCAGAGGAAAGCAAGGGCCACTCTCCTCTGAATAAATTTTGCCAAGAAAACCATATGATAGATTAGCCTTAGGGTTTCCATAATTCAGAAATGACTTGAAAGTATATAACAAGAACAATTAATGTCAAGGTTGTGGGGAAAGAGTTCCACATATGATGGCACTTTGTGTGTAATGGGCATTTGCATCTTCCATGGCTGTGCATGGTTGCATATAGCACATGGTTGTATATTGTTAACTGCATATTGCAGATGCAGATGGACATGCAGTTTTTGTTGTGCATTCAAACATGTAATGTCACCACTGATTAATGAGTTGGTGTTGCACATCTACCACATAAAATCATTAGTGTAAAAGTAATGTTCCATCTCTTCACTGCCACGGTTCAATGTTAATATATTTTGGAATTCCCATTTCCACACATGAGCCACATCAGTGACCAATGACAAGCACTTCAAAGGTTAGTGACTAAAAGCACAAACACTGAACCACCACACCCCTGGCACAGACTGCAAGAGATGTGCATTTCACTCATTTTTACAGAGCTTGGTCACCCAAGTGGTTAAAGATGTCTGTCTGACATGAATTTTCTTACCTATGTATCTTGTGCAAAGAGATCTTGCAACAACTTTGAGACTATCTGAAAGATAGAAATTGGTAGCATGAGCTTCCATAGAGTAGAACCTATTTTCTCAGATGTATTTGGATAGGCTCAAGTCTATGAAAGCTCATGCTACCAACTTCTATCTTTCAGTTAATCTCAAAGGTGCTGCAAGTTCCCTTTTCATACTGATTTTCCATACTGAAATGGCTATGTCTTTGAATTCTATCTTGTATTTAAGATGTTTCATTTTGTGACGGCTCATTAGGAAGTAAACATGGATATACCTTGCAAGTCATATTGTTGAAGCATGTATCTTTAGGAAATCCTTTTAAGGAAAATATAATGTGTTAACCATGGGGAATATGTATTCCCCTTAACATCAGTTTGATATACTGAGGGACTTTGCAGACTGCCAGAAATAGTGCAAATTGAGTCCACTTTAAATTGAGGCACTGCCCTGGGTCAGTGCTAGGGAATCATGGGAATTGTATTTTTTTCTAAGACATTGAGCCTTCTCTATCAGAGAGCTCTGGTGCCACAATAAATTACAGTTCCCATAATTCCCTAGCACTGAGCCAGGGCAGTGCCTCAATTTAAAATGGACTCAATTTGCACTATTTCTGGCAGTCTGCAAAGGCCCTAAGTTTTCCTAGACATCTGTAAAAAAACATCTCCTTGCTTTATAGCTACAGCAAAACATATTTGTCCTGTGTTGATTAAATGTCCACAAAAATAGAGCATACTGGAACTGAATATACCATAGATTGAGTCAAGACGATGACTCAACCAATGTAATAAACTTACTCACACATTCATATTTGCAAATTCCTCTCTAGATCCCACTTACTCTGAAATGCCACTGTTTGTCAATCTGAATAGTTACCCTGGTAATAGATGGGATAAATAAATGATAGGTCTGATGGGCTTTCAGCCAGACTGAAAGATTGTAGGCTATTTTATTCAAAGGCTCTTCAATATTATCAAAGTTTTATTGAGTTATTCCTCTGACTTGCTTCTTGTCCTTCGTTTTCCCCATGCTTAACTGCTAGCTCTATGTCCCATGTAGTGGAATACAAATGGGCACATATTAGACCTCACTCTCTTGGTAGATTTCTGGGTGATCTGCAAGACATCAGCAAGGATTCCAGACCTGGTATTGTTCAATAATGACAGCAAAAATGTGAGAAAACACAGTGAGATGCTGGGGGTGGGGGGTGGGGAGAGAGTTCAATTACACTGCTTAATGGAAAATAAATAAATAATGAAGTATAGATTTGGGGGCAGATTGGACTGCAAGTTCTTTTTGGTACTTAGAACAAATTCTTGCACTTAAAGTTCTTTAATTCTAAATAAAAGCTTATACTAACAGCTCAGATGGGTGAAACTCAAGGTGCTCAAAGCAGACCTCAAAGTCAAAAGCCTGCCCAACTCTGCATGGGGTCCCCATCTCAGACCTGACATTTTCCCAAATCAAAGTCACTAGTACAAATAGTACCCAGTTGACTGTAAGATCGGCTTCTAATTGAGGTGAGAAACTTGTGACTGGGCTTTATCACTTCAGTTTTCAGCTAGGGGCTCACATGCTCGGCAGCTCTTTCTTTGAATAACAAATCCTTCCAGATAGAAACTGGTGCACCATAACTCTTAGACTATATTTTTAGACAGAAGAACTGAAGCAGCCATTAAGACTGAAGCTAATTCCTTGATGTGCCATGCTGCAGCTTCCATTATATGTTTTGAACAACATAATCAGAAAGTTACATATAACTGAAATGAATTATAGTTTCTGAGAATTCAGTGGTTTGTTTCTTTGTCCTTTCAAACTTTTTTTTAAGACAGATGTCAGATGTTCAAATAGTTATCTATTTTCAGACATTCTGACAGTCAGACAATGCATCAATGTTGGTATTCACATTTTTTTTTTTTGACACCCACTATAATATCCTGCTGAAAATCTCTGGTGTTATATATTGAGAACAATATATAAAACAGAAAGGGTTTGTTTCTCTGGAAGTTAATGTTGCCATTCTTCACATTGTAAGAGCAGAATGGGGTTTACAATGTATATTATAAGAAAGTAACAAAAGAGCATTGTATGATATGGTAAGATTTAGTTGTACATGGGAAAACAAGACCAAAGCTTTGCCATTCAAAATACATATAGGTTATGTAGCATCTAATGTTATAGAGAATGATGTGTTGCTGAGAAGCTGAAATAAAAATCTCTTTGAAACATAGTTCAGCACCAGACAATTATGAATGATCTATATCTTTCCAACCAGACATACCGTAGTTTCCTTTAAAAGCAAAACATTTACATATGTTAGCCCAAAAGAGAGATTGAAAGGAGAGGAAAGGAAGAGAAAGGACCACAAACCTATATGTTGGTTGGGGAAGTTTTTCTGCCTTTTGGATTAAGATAATAGTGCAGGCTTCAAACACAGAGACATGTTTTAATAATGTGAAATGAATTGAGGCACTTTAAAATCTAAGCAATTTCTTGATATACTGATAGTATATAGTACATCAATATATAGTATATGAGGGATGTGGTGGCTTAGTGGTTAAGATGCTAATTCTGATGATCAGAAAATCAGAAGGTTGGCAGTTTGAGGCCCAAGTGCTACATGAGGGGGTAAGCTCCTGTCACTAGTCCCAACTTCTGGCAACCGAGCAGTTCAAAAGCATACAAATGCAAGTAGAAAGATAGGTACCACTTCAGTGGGAAGATAACAGTGTTTTGTGTAGTTATGCTGGCCACATGACCACTGGAATAGAAGCTGAGATTTGGGACAAAATTGTTTTTCTGAGAAATAACACAGCCCCTGCCTTTCAGGCACAAGGTGAAGTGGGAAAGGAAGTAGTAGGGAATGGAGAGTAAGCAGTGTGAGCAGAAGAGTGAAAGAGGCAAGGGAAGTGCAGATTTTCAAGGTGTGAGGTGAGGCAAAGGAAGGAGTAGGAGGGAAGGGGAAGTGAGAGGTACAAGCAGTGGAATGCAAGGAGTAAGAAGTAAATGGGACACATTGTGAGGATACACATTGTGGGCGCATGAAAAGCATGGGAGTGAATTAGAGGAAAGGGAAATGCAAGGAACAAGGGACAGAGGCTTTATGGGGGCACTTAACTTAAAATTAGCATTAACACTGGAAGCAACCCAACCACTGTATTATACTTTGTGAAACAAGACAATGGCAAGCTACTTTTATAGTAGCCCCTTTCTCCAATATACAAGTTCCTGCCAATGAGAAAACATAAAGATACACATTGTAACAGCACGTTTTGCTCTTCATGGCTAATAACATTTTCAGTTGATTTTCATTTTTATTTTGGTGGTGGGTGAAGGGTGAAGACTAAAAATCTCAAACTACCCAAGGATATTTATGCTTATTTCTGATATTGACGCTCCTGCATTAGCAATACAGAAATACTATACTAGTTTATTGCTGGGGTATCCAAGTATTCTTTTGAACAATGACTTTTAGGATTGAATAAACAGGGTTCTGGAAATGTATCCTTACTGTAAAACTTAAAACACAACTTGCTCTGACATCATAGCTAGATTTTGAGCAGCACTGAGAGTTTTGCTTAATCTATATTCTTTTCACTATTTGTCAGCTCTGTTCATTCTTTTGAGAATAACAAACATATACCCAAGAGTTTTAAACACACAATGATGTAACAATAAAAATAGACTGACTAATCTTTCTATATTTCCATCTCTTTGATAACTCTTATTATTTCACATGGAAACTTGACAAAGTGAAGACTGAGGCTTTTCTTTTGTTTCATGTCTGTTGTTATTCAGTACAAGATTTTTTAAAATGACATTTCTGTTTCATTTGGTCTAATATAGCACCTCATAGAGCAGTTGTGTGGCAGATACAGAATAAATGAGATGTTACCCCAAAGAACAATGATTCATACCTATTAACAATCTTAAAAACAAACAAACAAACAAACCCTTCTTGATAATGTAATTTATTTCCTACATGAGAAGTCTGTTGAAATGATGTCTGGAAAGAGCCCTTGAACAAGAAAATAAAAAACTGGAGACAAAGGAAATGAGGCCTGAAACTTAATTATTGATAACATACTCCATTATACACAGCAATGTTATTTAAAATATGCATTGTTTTCCTTCCAGAATGTATTTTTTAAATAGTTATGATAACAAGTGGCTGTTATGAGACTATAAAAATAACAAACATAACTTTATCTATGCAAGTAAAATACTCAAATTAAATAAAATACTTTTGGAGTTAATGGATGAAAAAGCATTAATCTTAGTAATAACAAAAATATATAAACAGTACTTGGTACTGTAAATAGTAGGAAACTGGATTCTTTAAAATGTAATAAAATAATCATGAATCATTTCTTCATATACCTAGTATAAAGAGAAAGCCAAAACTGGTTCAAATTACTTAAAAGTTTACAGTTCACTTTCTATGTGAAATTTTTGCCAGAGTGACTATGATTCTTGTTTAACATGAAACTGTTTTTTTTTTTTTTTTTTTACAGTTCCAAACTGCCTTCAACAGCCAAAACAATTATAGAATGGGAGATAATAAAAAAATAATTTCACATTTTTCATCATTTCATCTAACATATGACTTTGTGAACACAGAAATGATATAACTTCTCTCTAAAATGAGGTTGTTTTAAGGCACAGAATTTCATTTAGTTCAACGATAAGATGAACAAAAACAGGGGTGAAAAACAGTAGCCACATGTACTTTTATCAGGGGTCATTGAAGCAAAATCAAGAGGCAATATTATATATTCCTTAAGAGGCTTTTGGCAAATATAAAGTTCTCCATTACTTTAGAAAGAATACTGGGATCCCAAGGGAAAGGTGATTTATTGCAAAACCTAGCATGTGCTGTAGATCAGTTGTTTGCATATTCCATAAATCAGGCCAGTGTAATTCATACCTCCAGACAGTTCTCCAGAGTTATGGTGTGTCCAATACCTTAGAGTGCACAAATTAGAAGGCTGCAATCAAGTTATCTACCTTCCAGCAGCTCAAACCTGCTCTTTTGACCTCACATAGCTCCCATTATATACCCAATCAACAACTGTGTCTCATTATTGCCTTATATGGACAAGAGGTCTCATTCTACAATCACATCTTTCTCCCTTGTGTAAACCTTTAATCTCAGCTTGTGAAGGGGAAACACCACTAGCTAACTTTCAGGTACTCAATCTTTGCTTTTGCTGAGCTAGCAAACTAGTCCCAAGATGAGTTTTAGAAATGATTTTGCTGCTGGGAAAGGTTCTATGGTATTTTTAAGGCTTTAAAAAAAAAAAACAGAATTGAAAAGTCTAATGTTTTTGAAGGATAGAGTTTTAAATGCTTGTATTTTTTTACTATTTTTTTAAATTTCTTAATTGGATTTATATCCCACCTTTCTACCAAAGTGGCTCACTTTCATATTCAGGGTATCTCACTTTCACATTCCAATGAAAGAAAGTGTATTCTGACAATCAACACACCTCACGAATGAAAAAGAGAGTCCTCACAATTTGGCATTATTGGAATGTCTGTTTTCATTTAGATGTGTATCTAACAATCCGCTCAACAGTTTTTGTGGGGTACATGCTCAAAAGGAGCTATCTATATATAAAGCACCAGAGGTCCTTTTTGTTGTTAACGGCCCTCAAGTGGATTTCAACCCTGCTGACAAGACATCTCCAAGATCTCCTGTTGCACTGGCACAAAAGACAAGAGATACCTCTTTTGGGTTTAAACATGCCACAACTTTTATTTAGCTGTACAGGGTCTATTTGCAAGCCAATAACATTAACAAATTTGTCACATGTGTAAGTGAAGGTGTAACTCCCCCAAATGGGTGGTCCTTCACCGCACATGACAAAACAAGTAAACAATAATATCAACAAATTTACAAGCCCCTCCCCTCCAGAAGTGACATCATATAACGTCATATGATGTCATACAAAATAATGATGTCATGCATTTAACTGCATATGTCATTTCCTTTAAATTTGTTTTATGCCAATTTTACACCAATTAATTTAAATACCCAGATTAATTTTTCTGTGGGGTGGGGGTCATTACCCGCCACAAGAGGGGGCCAGCCTAGCTAGGCATCCCCTCCCCCCACACCGCAGACAGCTTTTAGAATTTGGTTGGAAAGTGCTGTAACATACATCTCCGAGCCTTCTGGAGAGAGGTGTACCCCATCCCCCCTGTACAGTGCGGCCGATCAAGTTTGATTCCATGTTCCACCATGAAAATGCCCATTTTAGAGAGCTGCTTAGCAACATAATGATTCAACCAGTGATGAGCATTGTTGATCGCCACATCTTTTTGGGCTCCAGGCCAGCTATGCCGTGGCAATAGCTTAGTCTAAAATATTACAGCACTCGAGAATATCTTTTGAATTTCTTGCAAATCCCTCATGATCTGCTTTGCCAGCTGTAAGCACGGGGTCTTAACTGATCCATTTTCCCCCAGGTGTATCACCAAAACTCGGGGTTGCGGACGCGATCGTGCCAATTGTATGATCCATGGAAGGAGCACTCCCCACATCATGCCCCTTTCTCCAAACCACATAGTGGGTCCAATGTGCGAAAGTCCCTGAGTGGAATCACATCGATGCTCCATAAGGTGGTGTTCCACCCAGAAGACCAAACTATGGCCCAAAATCCATATTGAACCGTGGTAGAAACCAGCTGAAAAGAAACAAAACAAATTAGCATGGCTGATCAGGGCTCACATTCTCTGATGGCTTGACATATGACTTAAATGCTTGAGAATGCCACTGGCCAATTCTGCAAATATCAGCTTCACTCAAACCATGTGTGCCCGCAGTTGTTGCTGCCCCAATACGGAAGGAGTAAGAAGAAAAACAGGCCTGGGGCAAATTAGCCTGCCTTAGTGTCTCCTTCAACACTGCCCTAAATTGAAATTGAGTCAAGAGCATACCAGACAGATGAATGAAAAGATAGCCCAGCACATTGGGCCTAATCTTCAAATAGTTGACCATTGCTATTACCAGGCAAATCTGCCCAAGAGGCGCTTTTGCTAAGAAAATAGACTGACCCTTTGCTATCTGATCAGTCTTGGAACGCCTAACACAAATCTGAATCCCTTCTTCCATTAATAATATGTCAGAAAACAAAAGAGCCCTGCCAGATTGATCATTACGTGATCCTGTCACAATCTCACTAATTCTTAATGCAGCAGAGAAGGCTAAAGTGAATACTGCCTTAAATAAAGTTTCTTCCCCAGATGAGTTACATGTATCAGCTAATTTTTTATTTAGCCAGGACTGGGCCTGTTATTGGCCATTGCGAGTCCTTTGTTACAGGGGATTCCCTAGACCAACCTTCCACAGCTCTTTTGACCCTAAAGTCTGTGGTAGGATCAAAATAACCCCTTGCCCTAGAGTGAAATGCCAGGACTGCCAGCCTGTCCCTAATAGTGACAGGCGAACGACCTGCCTGTCTAAGATAAACTATAAAATGTAGGATCAGGTCAACCAACTTTGATCCACCCCAATTTCCTATAAAAATTGATTAAATGAATTTAAAGCAGTTTGATAGGACTTGCGTGTAGATGGGGTGATGGAATTCAAGATTGGCCTGTAAATTTCTAATCTCTTAAGTCTCCAGAGCAAGGCCGGTACCTCCAACGGGTCTGTCAATGCCTCAGGAGCCAGCTGCCGGAACCTGGAGAGCTGAAAACGAGAAAGGGCGTCCACCAAAGGGTTAAGCAAGCCAGGAACATGTTGAGCTTTGAGTAACACATTATAATTCAAGCATTGCATGACCATCACCCTTACTAAATCCATAACTCTAGCTTAGAGGGCTGAGAATTCACCACATGAACCACCGATTGGTTGTCACACCAAAACCAGATGGTCCTGTTAGCAAACTGACTTGCCCACAAGTGGACAGCCACTACTATGGGAAAAAACTGAAGAAACGTTAAGTCTCTGGTTAGACCACTTTCAACCCATGCAGAAGGCTACACCTCTGCAGCCCACTGCCCATTATAATAAATAAATAAATAAATAAATAAATAAATAAATAAATTTATATACCACCTATTGGTAACCCAATCCAGGCAGTTTACAGCATAAATCCAGGCAGTTTATAGCATTCCAATAAACCCCAAAACCATGAGCTCCAGCAGCATCAGGATGCACCTGAAAGGCTGCCCTCAGCAGCATTTCAGATCTCCAAAACAATGTGCCATTAAATTGATCCAAGAAGGTGTCCCAGACCTTCAAATCCTCACAAATGCCCCTTGTGATTCTGATGTGATGGTGCTGCGCCACAATACATGCAGTAGCCCTGTACAATCTAGCACAAAATGCACTTCCTGGCACTACAACCCTAGGCGAAGTTCAAGAGTCCTGTAAGGGATTGAAATTCAAGAAGTGTAGCTTTTTGTTTCCCCAACATGGCACTAACCTGCTGCCTCATAGCCACCAATTTTTCGTTTGGTAATCGTGAAATCCCATCTATGGTGTCAATCTCGATACCCAAAAAGGTAAGTCGAGTATCTGGCCCCTCAGTCTTTTCCTCCACTAAGGGCACACCCAACTCATACATTAATTCCTGAAATTGGGCTAAGGAATCCCTACATTGGGAAGAATTGGGATTCCCAGCGTTCAAAAAATCATCTAAATAATGTGTTATGGCTCTATTGCCAGTCCGCTTAACTGCACACCAATGAAGAAAATACTGAATGTCTCGAAAGCAGAATAAGAAATCAAGCATCCCATTGGCATGGCTTTATCAAAGAAATACTTTCCTTCAAATTGAAAACCCAGTAAGTCAAAATCATCTGGGTGAACAGGAAGGAGCCTAAAGGCAGACTTAATGTCACATTTTGCTAAAAGGGCTCCCTTGCCTAAATTCCTAATCATCTTAACTGCTGAGTCAAATGATGCATACTTAACAGAGGCAAGCCCGGGATCTATAGCATCATTCACAGAGTCACCCTTTGGATATGATAAATTATGTATCAACTTGAATTCCCCAGGGGCTTTTTTAGGAACCACACCCAAAGGGGATAGACAGAGGGTGGGAATAGGCAACTGATCATGCAGTCCCAAAATCCTTCCTGCAGCTATTTCTTTTGGAAGTTTCTCCCTCACAATGTTTGGCAGCTCCCTTATGGAATGAGCATTGGGCGCAAAATGGTAAACCCTAGAACCTGTATAAGGGATACAAAAACCTAAGGAAAAACCATGAAATAAATAAGAAGCAGCCTCTTTATTAGGGTAAATCTTTAGCCATGCCACCATGGTGTCTAACTTAATTGGTGATGGGGTCTTTTCCTCCATGCAAAGCTGGCCGGGGGACAGTAGCAACTCCTGGCCACTTGCCTCTATTGCAGGAAGCTCCGGGGTGACCACCCCCACAGTGTTGCACTTATGCTCAAACCTGCAGGGTTGCCTCTTGCATTTCCTTGCATTAAAATACCAGCATATGCCAAATTGCCTTCTCTCTCCCATGGCAGGCCTTGCATTCGGCCCTCTTGGCATGGTAACCATTGGGACATACCCATTGTCACACCTGCTTGAAGGGGAGGCCCCCACCATAACATCAGCCCACAACTCAGACTGAACATGTCTCCAGGATAAGGAGCGACCCTGTGCAGCTCTCATTCTAAACTGCTCATCGTAACCAGGCTACACCTTTAGAGTTATGATGGCAATTAGTGTACACTTTTATCATGATCTCCTGATATTTAGAAAAGTCAGGAGATCTAAGTGGTTCTTTTTCCTCTATAACACCTCTGTAAATAGTAAAACCCATAATCCAATCCACAAAATTACGCTCCAGCTTAGGGCATTTGAGGGCTTGAAACTCTTTGGGAAGACTGAAAACAATCCCATTTTTTACCATGATCCTCGGCTCTGGATCCCTAAAGGTAAGATTAAATAAGTCAATTTATTCTCCCTTCCAAATCCTTTCTTTAGTAGAAAGAGGAAGGTGTGAATCAAGGGGTGTGGACATTCCAGCATAAGGGGCAGATTCAACTTGCCCAACCATTCCAGATAACAAAGGAGCACTCAAAAGAGACACCACAGAGGTGTTGCTAACCACAGCCATTGGCTGACCATCCTGCGTCCTAATGTCAGAGACCTGTGAAAGTGCAGGTGCCTGCACGGGTGCAACCACAACCGCAGGGTTGGGCCGTTCCCTGACTAACCTGGCCATGTAGTGCCCATACCGAGGCAGGCCAATTAGCATGTGCAATATTAGGAGACAAGCCTGAAATTGAAGCTTGCTGGGAAGCATCACCAGCCGACCGCACCGGTCCCCCGAAGTGTGGCCCCTCAACAGCTCAGATGTCAAACGCAGAACAGGCAGCAGCAGCTTGATCACCTCTTTGCACTTCAAGGGGCTGCTCCATTGCACCAGCACTTGGAAGAACCACTCCTCATAAGAGGTTATATAAATCAGCCACAGTAGGCTTCTCAGACACAGAGGCAGCCGCTCCCTGAGCCTCCATACCAGGGACCCTTTTCAGGAGATCCCACACATTGGCAATAGTGGGGTGCCCAGCCTCCACAGCTGCAACCACCAAAGGACCCGGTGTAGCATCCATCACCTGAGCATCAGAAACCACAGGAGGAGGCAGCACTTCTGTGTTGGTGGTACCAGAAGCACCAGCAATAGGGCTGGTGGCTGTAGCCTGTAGCCCCTTCTGGGCAAGTTGATTGCAAAGCGCAACAGAAGCCTGAACTGTTTTGCCCAGTTGTGCCAACTGGGCAGTAATCTTATTATCTCTGCTGGTAGATTGGGAAGGCCTCTTCAAAGCAGCGTGACCAGAGCTGGGCACAGCCGAAGCTGCATGCCTTTTAGATTGGGCCTTACTGTATGGCATTTCTCCTTCAGTGAATGGAACACGGGCCCAAGCAAAATCACCCAACCTTGGATGACTACCACCAGGCCAAAAGGCCGCCCTTTGCCAAGTCTCACAAGAGACACAAACAGCCAGGAAGCATCGCTGGCAACCAACCAGGGGGAAACTTGTCCACCAAGCGTCCTATGCGGAGCCCTAACCCAAAGACAGCCATCTTCCAACACACTCACCGCTGGGGGAAAGTGTAGCAACCCTCCCAAACCAGTGATGGGGTCCCGACCTTACCAGACTGGGGTCATTGGGGCACCGCTGGGCCTGAATCCAATACCGTGTCCATGCACCCGGTGATGATGCGTGCCACAGGGCCCTCCTCGGGTGTACAGCCCCCCAAGAATTGGGGATGCGGAGGCTCCAACAGGCCCAGAGGACCGGCCCGAAGGCCTCATTTGGCCCACCAGGTTGCTCAGGGAAAGATACCTGAACACTCCCGCTTGTGAAAGCAAGATAAAATCAGCCAAAGGCCAAAATGCAGCCAAGGCCACTAGTAAGCGCTAGGCCAAAGCCAAGCAATAGCCAGAGCATAGAGCAGAGCGATGTTACTTGCTCAGTTCAAGCTCAAAAATGGCTGCTTCCACGTGGCAGTGCAGAGCTATAAAGAACAAACTCTCGTCCCAAGTCTTGAGAGACCAGGAGCACCACGAGACTTTAGAGTAACAACCAAACAACCTAACTGGACAAAGCGCACAGGTGTTCTCATTCCCCTGTGTGCTTTAACCAATCAGACTTCTCATGTCCTTATATGGCTAGCACAACAAGAAACCCCTCCCAACTCGTCGGGGGGTGTCTTTCTCTGAATTCTAACTACAGCAATTATCACACTGGCTTTTATTCCAGTGCTAGGCATGGGATGTAAATGAACAGGGATGGATTCTATCATACACCACCTTCCCTGGGCAGTACTCATCCCATTCTTTAAAAGGTCTAGGAGAAGCCCAGATTGGGTACAAGATGAGTACTGCCTGGGGACGAAGCTGTGTGATAGAATCCATCTCTGTGCATTTACATCCTGCATCAAGCATGGGAATAAAAACTGGTGTGATAATCTCCTATACTAGAGAATAACAGGCCAGTTTTTAATATTCCTTCCTTAGGCAAGGTTCTAGAGCATGTGGTGGTTTTCCAGCTCTAGGGATATAAGCTGGATGAAACAGATTATACACGTTATGATTTATACAAAATAAATATGAATTTTAGACTTTGTTGTGTAAGGCAGAAAGCGGTCTATTGCCAGAGTCTGAATGAATTGTTTAGAAGGCATATTAGGGTTGGTGGGCTGAACCCTTGCACATCTTGGGGAAAAGTAAAGCCTATTCTAAAGTACAATGTGGAATTTCTCTCCATTCATCCCCCTGCCCACTGACAATCATCTGAGCTCTTGTCATTGTCCTTCCTGTTTCAGCTCTCTGAGAACTTCTGTATGCCAAGGAGCCTGATTAACGTATCTTCCGGTGTATAAGACGACTGGGCGTATAAGATGACCCCCCCCCCAACTTTTCCAGTTAAAATATAGAGTTTGGGATATACTCGCCATATAAGACAACCCCTCTTCCAATGCACACCAAATAAAAATTTAAAAAACATCAGATTTGATTTCAATATGGTAATTTTAATTCAAATGCTTATGACATGCAGGTACTTAACAGGAAAACTGTCACTTATAAACACAACAAACTACAGCTCCCATGTCCCCTAGCATTTATTTCTGCAGTGTGTTTTGGACCTTCATTCTTAAAAAATATTCCAGATTTAAATGCTGCTTTAAAAATTATTTCCATCTCCCAGCTATGAGATGGTTGGGGGGAAATGAGAAAGTGTTGTTGGGGGGAAGGACTGCCAATATACTAGATGATGCATTCTGCGGTATGTACAATTTGCAGCCAAGTAAGTGACCCTGGGCATGTCACACACTCTCAGGCTCAGAGGATGGCACTAGCAATCCCCATTTGAAGAAACATGCCAATAAAACCCTATGATAAGGTTGCCTTAGGGTTGCCATAAGTTGGAAAGGACTTAAAGACACACAAGAACAACAAAAAAGTCTGCCTTCTTTTATAGGTAGTACATGGGAATAGGAGCCAGCATGGTGTAGTGGTTTGAGTGTTGGACTACCACTCTGGAGACCTGGGTTTGATTCCCCACTCTGCCATGAAACCCATTGGGTGAACTTGGACAAGTCACACACTCTCAGCCTCAGGGGAAGGCAATGGCAAACCTCCTCTGAGAGAATCTTGCCAAGAAAACCCCATGATAACCATAAGTCAGGAACAATTTGAAGGCACACAACATACACATATAACCTCCAAGTTAAGGAACTTGGTTCTTCTTTAGATAAATCTTCACTCTCTCTGTCATTGTGCAGACTTTAGATAAATCTTCACTCTCTCTGTCATTGTGCAGACTTATTTGTTAAAGAAGCCATGCCCAAGCAACACATCAACTTTGGCTGTGTCTGCATTTGCATTAAAGCAATTTGACACTGCTTTAACTGCCCTGGCTCAAGGCTATGGAATTCTGGGATCTGCAGTTTTGTGAGATATTTAGCTTTTTCTGTCAGAGAGCTCTAGCACCACAAAGCAAACTGCAGATCCTAGGAGTCCATAGGATGGAGCCATGGCAGTTAAAGCAGTGTCAAACTGCATTATTTCTGCAGTGCAGATTCAGGCTGCATCCATACTGCAGAACTGATGCAGTTTGACACCACTTTAACTGCCATGGCTCCATATTATGAGAGCTCTTGGATTTGTAGTTCAATGGGCTACTTAGCCTTCTCTTTTCCAGGACATGCCCTCCATGTCAACCCTCTCTCTGAGCATGGCTAAGAAGCATAGATTTACATTTATATTAGTGTTTTTAGCTTTCTCTACATTTTTTCTTGTATGTCCTACATTTTTGTAGTGACTTGTCCTCCTTTGCATTGAAAACATTTGGTCACCCTATCTGAGTATCAGAGTATGACTCTGGAGGTGAGGGTTCGAGTCCCCGCTTGGCCATGAAACCCACTGAGTGACCTTGGGCAAGTCACATTCTCTCAGCCTCAGGAGAAGGCAATGGCAAACTCCCTCTGAAGAAACCTTGCCAAACCAACACCATGACAGCGCAACCTTAGGGTTGCTGTAAGTCGGAAATGACTCAAAGGCATACAACAACAACAACAACCTTAAAAGTGGCTTCCTTCTTCTTCCCCCCCCCCCCACCCTCCTCCTTCTCTACCTTGGGTCCTTCCTTCTCCCCCCTCCGTTTCCTTTCTGCTCTTCCTGGGTCCTTCCTTCTCCCCCCTCCGTTTGCCTTCTGCTCTTCCTGGGTCCTTTCTTCTCCCCCCTCCATTTGCCTTCTGCTCTTCCTGGGTCCTTTTTTCACCCCTCTGTTTGCCTTCTTCTCTTCCTGGGTCCTTTTCTCTCTCCCCTCCATTTGCCTTCTTCACTGTCTGAGTCCTTTTTTTCTCCCCTCCGTTTGCCTTCTCTTCCTGGGTCCTTTTTTCTCTCCCCTCTGTTTGCCTTCTTCTCTTCCTGGGTCCTTTTCTCTCTCCCCTCCATTTGCCTTCTGCTCTTCCTGGGTCCTTCCTTCTCCCCCCTCCGTTTTCATCCTCCTCCTCTACCTGGCGTATAAGACGACCCCCGACTTTTGAGACCCTTTCCCAGGGTTAAAAAGTTGTCTAATATGCTGGAAAATAAGGTAATAACATTTTGATGTTACCAAATCCTACTTTCTAAAATGCAACCTGTCTCCTACAGATCATCTTGCTTTCTGTTAATGCAAGGAAAATAGATATGCAGCTTATTATTTCAGTTTTGAGATTTAAATCTTTAATTTCAGCATTTTGGTATTATTTCTCTTTTCTGGAAAGGCAGTAGAGTTGAAATTATATGCCTCTTTCTAGCACACGCAAGTGGGACCATGGGGGGGGGGAATCAATTTTCTTTACTTCCCACCTATAGAAAACTGGTCAAACAACCCACCCATACAGGAGAAATAGCTGACCAAATGTGCCTCACAGAAAAGGTCGCCCCTCCCCACTTCAGATGATCAGGATGGAAACCTTGGACACATTGTTATCTTGTCCTAATTACTAGCCTTTCCCTCTTATGGGTGTGTGTGCAAATTAAAAGCTTGCTGATTCTACTAGCTAAGATGTTCATACCACAACTAGCTATGTTGGTTCCCAAGACAAGAGAAGGATAAACAAAATAGTGATATTCTCCCCACCACCACCCCTCAGGTTGCTCAGCAAGTTGGTAACACATAGCTCCAAATGCAAATACCTACATTCTAGTGAGGTGGCAGATTCCACCATCTCTTCTGTCTTGTGAATTTATTATTGTGGAGGATTCCAGTCTCTACTAAATGAAGGTGTGACAGCAAAATGGGTTAGAGTAGACAGAGATCAGGCTGGTGTGTGTAAAGCAGGAAGCCTGGGCCTTCTTTCTAGAGAAGAGTTTCACATCAATTAGGCTTCCTCAATTGTGTTTGTGTATATTCAGTCAGGATATACACCACAGGTCTGAGGAAGGCTTAAAGACCTCTTTTACAGTAAAGGTGGGGAAAATTCATCCCATGAGTCTCACATGACTCATTTTTTTTCAGACTTCTGATGTCTTCCAACCATCCCCCTAGTTCCCTTTATTTTTGTTTATCACAATTTTTGAGTAGTTTTCACCCAAAAACCATAAGAAAGCACCAGAGAACACTCAAATATCCTCCAATCTCCAACCTGCCACTACTCTTTTTCAACCATATGCCAGCCAAAGTGGAAAGCAGAAGTAATGCCTTGTTAGCCAAAGTGCATTTTTCTAAATTTTGGTGTGTGTATCAATTCCACATAACCCCAGATGTACCCTGCAGTGGACCCCAAGTGTCACCTGGGCGATGACAGGCAGGTCATACCAAGGTCACTTGGAAGACTGGAAAAAACATCTCCAAAGCCAGGCAGATAGTGTGGGAGTTGCAAATGGATCATCATCACCTCCATAATCAGATGAATGGGTGATAATTGCCCAGATATCTCACCTGATGGGTCAGCTAACCCATTCACCTTGAATATTGCCAGACTGGATAAACTCACCCATACAGTCTCACACCTTTGTCCTGCAGCTAGAAGGAGGAGAAGATCACAAGCAAGATGGATAGACTTAATCAGGGGATCACAGGCATGGGCTTGCAGGGACTGAGCAGAGCAGTAGAGGATAGAAAATGTTGGATGCATCTCATCCACAGAGTTGTCATGAATCAATGCCAACTCAAGGGCAGCCAACAACAACAAAAACAAAGAATCTGCTATCCAGTTACTAAAAAGGACATGGATTTGAAATCTTATCAAGTTTTATGCAGTGATTTCAACAGACTCCAATATGCAGAAGCTGAAGCTATGTTGAATCCCCCAGTATTATCAAAATGATCTGGTTTGCAATATGTAATGTGATATTACCTTACTCCAAGGAGATTTCCAATAGCAATGTGTTTCACATCTTTGCTAGCTTGCTTGGAAATGGGTTAAGGGCATGAGACACCTTTAAACTTTAAAAGGCAGGACTGTGTCCCCCTGAACCTAATTTTATTTTGCTATCTCAGGGTATGTCTACATTGAACAAATCACCTGGTTTGCTTCTGCCCTCATGAAGCAAGGCTAAAGACTTTATTTGACTACACACTGTCATCATGAGGGAATGCAAGTTTCACAGAAACTCTGGGCATCCCTCCCTTAACCCACATTTTGAAAATCTTACCTTTTGTTCTGGATCTTTCACAAAATGGATGGACTCAATCAGGGGTGGGGAGTCACATTCATGGGTTTGCAGGGACTGAAAAGGAAGATAGGAATAAAATCAACTCATTTGAGATGTAGTGCTGGAGAAGAGTGCTAAGGATTCTGTGGATAGCCAAAAAGACAAGACAAATGGGTCCTGGAGCAGATCGAGTCAGAAATCTTCCTGGAAGCCAGGATGACAAAACTCAGGTTGTCATACTTTGGAAACATCCTGAGAAGGCATGAATCATTGGAAAAAACAATAATTCTAGGAACAGTAGAGAGTACGTTCTGGGTATTGGGACTGACACCATAGGTGGGATTTCTCGATTACCTAATGACAAATTGGTGGCTATGAGGCAGCAGGTTAGTGCCATGTTGGGGAAACAAAAAACTACTCTTCATGAATTTCAATCCCTTACAGGACTCTTGAATTACGCCTGTAGGGTTGTAGTTCCGGGATGAGCATTCTGGGCAAGATTGTACAGGGCTACTGCAGGTGTCGTGGCACAGCACCATCACATTAGAATCACAAGGGGCATTCATGAGGATTTGAAGGTTTGGGACTCCTTCTTGGAGCAATTCAATGGCACATCGTTTTGGAGATCTGAAATGCTGCTGAGGGCAGACTTTCAGGTGCATTCTGATGCTGCTGGCGCCCATGGTTTTGGTATTTATTGGAATGGCCAGTGAGCTGCAGAGGCATGGCCTTCTTCATGGGTTGAAAGTGGTCTGACCAGAGACCTAATGTTTCTTGAGCTTTTTCCCATAGCAGTGGCTGTCCACTTGTAGGCAAGCCAGTTTCCAAACAGGACCGTCTGGTTTTGGTGTGACAACCAGGTGGTCATGCATGTGGTAAATTCTCTGTCTTCTAAGTCTCCTAGAGTTATGGGTTTGGTGAGGGCGATGGTCATGCAATGCTTGAACTATAATGTGTTACTCAAATCTCAACATGTTCCTGGTGTGCTTAACCCATTGGCGGATGCCCTTTCTCGTTTTTAGCTCTCCAGGTTCCAGCAGCTGGCTCCCGAGGCATTGACACGCCCATTGGAGGTACCAGCCTTGCTCTGGAGCCTTGGAGATTAGAAATGCACAAGGCAATCTTGAATTCCATCACCCCATCTACACGCAAGTCCTATCAAACTGCTTTAAATTTGTTTAATCAATTTTTATTGGAAATTGGGGAGGATCAAAGTTGGCCGATTAAGGTTGACCTGATCTTACATTTTATAGTTTATCTTAGGCATGCAGGTCTTTCGCCTGTCACTATTAGGGGCAGGTTGTCTGCCCTGGCATTTCACTCTAGGGCAAGGGGTTATTTTGATCCTACCACAGACTTTAGGGTCAAAAGAGCTGTGGAAGGTTGGTCCAGGGAATCCCCTGTAATAAAGGACTCGCGATGGCCAATAAAAGGCCCAGTCCTGACTACATTATGGGAACAATTAGCGGATACATGTTATTCACCTGTGGAAGAGGCTTTATTTAAGGTAGTATTTGCTTTAGCCTTCTTCGCTTCATTAAGAATTAGTGAGATTGTGACAGGATCTTGCAATGATCAATCTGGCAGGGCTCTTTTATTTTCGGATATTATATTAATGGAACTTGGGATTCAGATTTGTGTTAGGCACTCTAAGACTGATCAGATAGCAAAGGGTCAGTCTATTTTCTTAGCCAAAGTGCCTCAAGGGCAAATTTGCCTGGTAATAGCAATAGTTAACTATTTGAAGATTAGGCCCAATGTGGCGGGCTATCTTTTCATTCATCTGTCTGGTATGCCCTTAACTCAATTTCAATTTAGGGCAGTGTTGAAGGAGACACTAAGGCAGGCTAAGCTGTCCCAGGCCTGTTTTCCTTCACACTCCTTTCTTATTGGAGCAGCAACAGCTACGGCCACTCATGGTTTGAGTGAAGCAGATAATTGCAGAATTGGCTGGTGGCATTCCCGAGCAATCAAGTCTTATGTCAGGCCATCAGGGAACGTGACTCCTGATCAGCCACACTAATTTCTTTTATTTTATTTCAGCTGGCTTTTACGACAGCTCAATATAGATTATGGGCCATAGTCTGGTCTTCTGGGTGGAATGCCACCTTCTGGAGCATCGGCGCAACTCCACTCTGAGCCTGTTGCACATTGGACCCACTGAGTGGTTTGGAGAAAGGGGCATGATGTGGGGAGTGCTCTTTCCGTGGATCATGCAATTGGCACGATCGCGTCCGCAACCCCAGGTTTTGGTGATATACCTAGGGGAAAATGATTTAGTTAAGACCCCGTGCTTACAGCTGGCAAAGCAAATGGTAAGGGATCTGCAAGAAATTCAAAAGATCTTCTTGGGTGCCTTAATACTTTGGACTAAGCTCTTGCCACGGTGTAGCTGGTCTGGAGCTCAGAAAGATGCCGTGATTAACAATGCTTGTCGTTGGCTGAATCGTCATGTTGCTAAGCAGCTCTCTAAAATGGGCATTTTCATGGTAGAACATGGAATCAAACTTGATCAGCCGCAGCTGTACAGGGGGATGGGGTACACCTCTCTCCAGACGGTTTGGAGATGTATGTTACAGCACTCTCCGATCAAATTCTAAAAGCTGTCTGCGGGGGGGGGGGGGGGGGGGGAGGGAATTTCTAGCTAGGTTGGCCCCCTCTTGTTGTGGGTAATGACCCCGACCCCACAGGAAAATTAGTCTGGCTAATTAAATTAATTGGGATAAAATTGGCATAAGGCAAATTAAAGGAAATGATGAATGCAGTTAAATGCATGATGTCATTAATCGAATGATGTCATATGACGGAGTATGACGTCACCTCTGGAGGGGAGGGGTTTGTAAATTTGTTGATATTATTGTTTACTTATTTTGTCACATGCGGTGAAGGACCACCCATTTAGGGGGGTTACACCTTCACTTACATACATGACAAATTTGTTAATGTTTATTTCCTTGTAAATAGACCCTGTACAACTAAATAAAAGTTGTGGCCTGTTTAAACCCAAAAAGAGGCATCTCGTGTCCTTTGTGCCAGTGCAGAGATACCCCCCGACGAGTTGGGAGGGGTTTCTTGTTGTGCTGGCCATATAAGGACATGAGAAGCCTGATTCTTTTAAGCGCGGGGGGGGGGGGGAATGAGAACACCTGCACGCTTTGTCCAATTAGATTGTTTGGTTGTTACTCTAAAGTCTCATGGTGCTCCTGGTCTCTCAAGACTTGGGACGAGAGTTTGTTCTTTATAGCTCTGCACTGCCACGTGGAGGCAACCATTTTCCAGCTTGAACTGAGAGACCCATCCCACCCACCCTTTATTAAGAAGCTATAAATTGGTTACTCTCAGGCTGGTCGCCTTTGGGGGCTGGGAGGGAATTTTTTCCCAGGGTGCTTCCCTGGGTTTTTTGCCCTCCCTGAGTTTAATAGTTAAATTGATGTTGGGAATGGGTCATGGTGTAATAATTGATGTTGTTCTTGTTATTGCTTTGTCACAACTTAAGGGTAGGGTCTATAATTTGAAAATTGCTTGTTTTGAACTTGGGGGGCGGGTAATGACCCCCACCCCACAGGAAAATTAAACTGGCTATTTAAATTAATTTGGGTAAAATTGGCATAAGACAAATTAAAGGAAATGACAAATGCAGTTAAATGCATGACGTCATTAATTGAATGACGTCATATGACATAATATGATGTCACTTTCAGAGTGGAGGGGTTTGCAAATTTGTTATTATTGTTTACTTATTTTGTCACGTGTGGTGAAGGACCACCCATTTAGGGGTTACACCTTCACTTACACATGTGACAAATTTTTTAATGTTTATTGCCTTGTAAATAGACCCTGTACAGCTAAATAAAAGTTGTGGCCTGTTTAAACCCAAAAAGAGGCATCTCGTGTCCTTTGTGCCAGTGAAAGGATTTTTTTTTTGGTCTTGTTTTTCAGTAATGGATTCCCCACTTCTCCTCTTATTCACTTAATCAGTCCTCTCCTCTCTACAAGATCCAGAAAGACCCAGAACGAGTAAGAGCCCCATACACATATGGTGGCACTCATCTATCCAAGGATTCTCAATGCTGAGAAATGGGAAATAAGCAAAATTGGAAATTTTCACATATCTACATGGTATTAAAAAAAAATCAGATACTTATGACTTGGAGCTATATATGTAGAAATTAGATTTTCTCTCTAGTGCTGTAACACTGGAAATTAATGCACTAAGATTTTACAGTAGACGGATGTCCCCAAACTTTCACAAAAACTTTCGAGTCTTTGTTCTGATATTAGCATTCAGATTATCGATTCAGTGATGATAATGAGGTAACCCGAGTATGAATGAGGTACATGATCTGACAAATTTTGTCACCATCCTATTGGGAGGAAGTTGTTGTGCTGAAAGATTCAACTGCTGAAATAATGAGGTGATTTCTGATAAAACTAAGAGGGAATTGAGCTTTTAGGGAAAGAGCAGGGTAAATGGTTTTCTTAGGCTAAATTCTCTCAAAGAAACAGTAGACTTCTAAGATCAGAAATAATGTATATGGCCTTGTTTGTTCATGAGGAGCTTTGATTAAAAAACTGAGATACCATGTTTTGTACCATAGTTTTAATCATCACTGAGTCTTCTCCATATGAAGTATAGCAATAATCATTCCTCTTGGTGTGTTACATCAAGTAAGACATAGGAGGGAAATGCTTATAAGTTGAGGTCTAAAGAGGTTTCGATGGCATTTGCCATACAAACTGTGGCATTTATAGCTTCAATGCATACTTATGTTTTCACCAAAGTTGAACATATTTTCATTGGTATGGGGTCAAACTATTCACATTTAGGTTCTGACCCATTTTGTCACCCCTTCTGGGTTGTTTCAAACCTAAAGTTTAATCTGCATTACAGAAATAGTGCAGTTTGATACCACTTTAACTGTCATGGCTCAATGCTATGGAATTTTGGGGGTTCTGTGAAAAATGAAATGAAATTTATTACAGTCAATGACCAGCATAAAACAATATAAAATGGTACAATATTATACAATGCCCAATAGAAAAAATATGTGAGCAGTACAATCCAAATACAAATGCAAATACAGTTGAAATACAGCTTGGAGACCATAAACTGGCTATAAACCCTGGCAAAGGGTCAACCCAAGGCAGTAAGGTTTATCTGATATTGTTCATAAGATTGATGCTATAAGACAATGATGGGGGGGAAAGAAGCAGGAGGATGTGTAAAATTATACTTCAAATAGATGAAATCAATAGGATAAAAATTCAAAATTAAGACACCATTTTACGTCGGCAAGCTATTGCAGCAACACAAAAACTTGCCAACTTGGTTGTAATCCCTGGCTGCTGGTCAGCCAGAAGGTGATCTGTGTAGAATATATTAGATTTACCTGGTATTTTTTTGTAAAATTGGTGCTATAAAACAATGCTGCAGATCCCAATAAAAAGTGCAATACAATAAGACATGCCCCACTGTTTCTACCTCTCTGGACCCACAAGGACATAAACGTTCACAGAGTGGTTTGTTCTTATATCTTCCTGTAAGTAAGGCTGATGGAAGTACATTAAATTTGGCCAGGGTAAAGAGATATTTTTGCCTTCTCTGTCAGAGAACTCTGGTGCAAACAACAATTTGCAAACCCCATGATTCCATAGGAATGAGCCATGGCAGTTAAAGCAGTGTTAAACTGCACTATTTTTGCCATGCAGATTATGCTTAAGAGAAGGCTTATTTAAAACAAGATATCAATTGGGAATTCCAGTCAGCTTTAAAAAAGAAAAGCAGTAGGGGGATTGATTTAAGTCCAGGAGAGGGCTTGTTTAGAACAGGAAATCAACTAAGGTTTCCATGTAACTTCCACTTTCAAAACAAAAACAATCTCTCAGGGATTGAGGGAGCAAAAATGTAGCAAAATTGCCTCCTAGAGAGTGTGTGAGCAATTCTGGCAAACACAACATTTTTAAACAAAATGAGAGTATATTGAGAGGACCCAGCACTGGTTGAGGGCTTGCAGTCCATGGGCCACACTTTTCCAATCTCTGCCATATATGAAATTAAGTAATACCTGTTTTCAATTGTAGTAAATATTTCTATGTTTTCTTTCTTAATATATCTTTAGTAATATTTTCAGTTACTGTAGTAACACTGACCTTTACATTGTTTCTATAAGCCTAGTCAGTGTATGTTTTATGAAATAGTTCTATTATTTAAAAACAAACAAATATATGCCAACAGAGAAGGAGAATGGAGAAAAAAAAGACAGAAACAACTTGTCTGTTCAGGTGTGGTCCAGGAGATCACAGACATGGAAAACATTCATATTTAGGTATAATGTTAACTGGCACCAGATTTTGTGAGGGCATATCAGGAAGATTGACAATTGTGATTAATGTGTTCATGTAAAGCAATATTGGAGAACATTCAAGGAAACCTTATTAAAGGTATATTGGAAAGCATGATAACCTGAACTAATTAGAGCAGGGGTAGGCAACCTTTCCCCTTTAAGGGCCGAGGGACTTCAGCTCCCAGAAGCCTCAGCCATGTTGGCCAATAGTCCCATGTTGGCCAATAGCTCCTGGGATTCTGGAAGCTGAAGTCCCTCGGCCCTTAAAGGGGAAAGGTTGCCTACCCCTGAATTAGAAGCTGATATGGCCTTAACCCATATTTATTAGTTCTGTTTTTATTACTGTTGTGAGCAATGGTTAAGAAGCCTCCTTTTAATATTTTTCTCCTTTGCTGATAGCAATGATTTTTACAACAGAGGAATGAGGAGGATGTCCATAGTCTTTGTCTCATGAACTTTTCATAAATAAAAGCTTTGCCTTGGCTGCTATCACACCATTTCTCTTGTGCCAGCATGGATAACAGCATGGATAACAGCTCTTGTACAGTAAATATATATAGAGTGATTGCTGTTAGACCCCTTTCTGTGCTCTTGGGAGGGAGAGCATTTCAGCTTGAGGTTCAGCACACTCACTAGAAGGTTCAATTAACAGAGCCAAGTGGCACCGTACTGGCATTTGGCAGCAGCTGCAGGAGTAGATTAAAGGCATGTGTGGTGGGTGTGAGGATAGTGCACAGGGATCAGCTGCAATGGCAAAACAAAATGCACTTATATTCAGGTAACACTGAACACTGTGGCCTATAATCAGGAAAAGAAGAGGTTACTGGTGGTCAAAGCTAACACACTTGCTGAAGTACATGCCGCCTTAGAGGTTGTTAAAGAGTCTCTTCTGAGGTCATCCAGGTACTCATGCTAAATTAGTGACACTTCACTGACATATATGGGCACAGCTAGACCAAAGCTTTTTGCTACCAGAGTTGGAGCAACAAATGTCAAACTGCAACCTTCCAAAACCAGGTTCATCATACCCAAAGCCAGCTAAATTACCTTGGCACCTAAGGTTGAACATTTGACCACTACTTCTCCTTTTGTCTAGTGATAATATACTGTAAAAAAAATAAAAATAGATGACTAGCACATTGCTTCCATTTCATGACTTCCAAAATCTGTGTAACGGTAGGGTCAGAGACATTAGAATGATGCAAAAACACTGAGGTCTAGGCATAGCAGCTTACATTTTCATTAAAAACCAAAACCAGAAGCCTGGACACTTCCCTTTCTTATAATTTATTAGACCATGCTTGCAAAAGTCAACAGTGGGAATGCCAGCCATGTAATTGTAGCAGTATTTGTGCCTTCTCATTTTGTTAAATTTAGAAACTTTACTTAGTTCAAGACTTCATCTCACCAACCTTTCAAGATGACAATCTGGCTGGCAAAATTTCTGCAAAAATATAGTATCTTTAACATTTTTCTTTATGTATCTCTTTGCCACTAGACAAAACTGCCCTCCCTCCAAATGTGAAGCACTGGAATGTAAAAATTTGAAGCGATGTCATATTGAGGATGGAGCAAACTTGTTTGCTGCTGCTCCAAAGACTAAGGGCCTATGCAGACTGCCCAAAATAATCCAGTCTGAGGCCACTTTAACTGCCTTGGCTCAGTGCTAGGGAATCATGAAAGCTGTAGTTTATTGTAGCACCAGATCTCTCTGACAGAGAAGGCTCAATGTCTCAGAAAAAACTACAATTCCCATGATTGCCTAGCACTGAGTCAGGACAGTTAGAGTGGTTTCAAGATGGATTAATTCTGGCAGTCTGTATAGGCCCTAAGGCAGGGGTAGGCAACCTTTCCCCTTTAAAGGCTGAGAGACTTCAGCTCCCAGAAGCCTCAGCCATGTTGGCCAATAGTCCCATGTTGGGCAATAGCTCCTGGGATTCTGGGAGCTGAAGTCCCTCGGCCCTTAAAGGGGAAAGGTTGCCTACCCCTGCCCTAAGACATGGAGCAATGAATTCAAACTATAGGAAAGGAGATTCCACCAAAACATTAGGGCAATTTCCTGACAGTAAGAGCCAGTGTCTGGGGAATTACCATTTGGTTTATGAAAATATGTCTCTTTGTATACAAACCAAGTATTTCCTCCAAATAGTAAGCCAAAAACCATAGAGACATTCAGACTTCCCATGGAGCTAACAGAACCAAATACACAGGAGGATCCACAGTGGAATATGCTGCCTCACAGAGTGTGGTGGAATTTTCTTCAGTGGAGGTTTTTAAACAGAGGCTGGATGACCATCTTTTGGGAGTGTTTTGATTGTGTATTTCTGCATGGCCCTTGTAGACTCTTACAACTCTGTGATTCTGTGAATCTATGATTCTATGAAATGAATTATTAAAGTTTTTACAACATAGTCTTATTCATACCAATTCCCTTGCATTCAATGGAACTTGCTTCCAGATAAAAGTGTATAGAATTGCAGCTTAACAGTTCAATTCCATGCAAAAGCTACTGAATGCATCATCCCTTAGTTCAATTTAAGCGGATATAGGATTGAAGCCTTAATTGATTAATCCACTGTCTGGAACAGTGATACAGAGACAGTACAGTGTATTCTATTAGAAGATCGCTGGCCAATTTTCTTGTAGACAGATGGTTGGCTGGTTGTTGGGAAACTTTTTTAAAAAAGAAAATATGGGCTAGGTAGGCAACCTTTCCCCTTTAAGGGCTGAGGGACTTCAGCTCCCAGAATCCCAGGAGCTATTGGCCAACATGGCTGAGGCTTCTGGGAGCTGAAGTCCCTCGGCCCTTAAAGGGGAAAGGTTGCCTACCCCTGGGCTAGGTAAAGATAGGAATCATGTTATTGTCATATTACAACTGGCAACTATTCTGGCCAGAACAGGTAATAGCGATGAATACTAGGAGTTTCAGTCGAACAACATCTGGAAGGCCATATGATCCCCACCCCTGAGTTCCATGACTCTTGACTAGATTGATTGCTAAGATCTATTAGTCTTCGTATAGCAAACAGTTCTGAAGGTGGTGTAAAATAAACACAGAAGTAAATTACAAATCCCAGATAAGAACTAGAAAGGAGGTAATGAAATAATCAGCAAAGGCTAAAGAGTCATTTAAATATGTCAAAGATACAACTACTTTAAAATACAGCATGTTATCATGGCATAATAATATTGATCTGTGTGCCTTCAAGTCATTTCTGATATATGGCAACCCTAATATGAACCTATCATGGGATCTTCTTGGCAAGATTTGTTGGGAGGGTGGTTGCCTTTGCCTTTCTCTGAGGAAGATAATATGTTACTTGGTCAAGGAAAGGTATTAAGAACAGCAGAATTCTTAAAGAAAAGTTTACATTAGAAATGACTTACAGCTTGAGATCTATTCAAGGGCTTGTCTACACTAACAAAAATAAGTAGCCTCACCAAGCAGTGGCAACAAGCCAGACAAATGTTTTTGATGATTTTTCAGGGACGTCACAGAGAATTCACAGGAAATGCAGTTCAGAGGACTCTAGTTTGGTTTCTAAAAAGTTACCTTTTATCCAAACATGTTCTTAACATCCAGGACTCCGAGATGACTTCTGTGATAAGCTGAGAGCAGGATGAGTTTTTGGTGGGTGGGACTGGTTGGATCCAGCAAGCCTTGTGTGTCACCATGTTTTCTTACTTCAGGGTATGTTCAGTCATGAGATCAGTACTACCCCCTCCCTCTTCCCCCCCCCCCACAACACCCGAGTGTTGCATTTGTTTTTATTCTTTGTACTCTTCTTAGGATTCTGATCCTTCCCCACCCAGTCATTCTTATGTTGTCTTTGGTTTTTTGTTTGTTTGTTTGTATTATAGTGAAAGGAGCACATTAATTGCCTGTCCACTCTCCAACACTCTCTTGTTTGCTTGTGTAGACATCTCATGCACTTTCTCCCCCAACCCTCCCATTATTTGCTTATTCACTCATGTGGGGACCTGTAATGTATATATGTGAGGGATAATGGGAGGCAATGCATGAGATCTCTGCACAAGTGAGCAACTGAATGATCAAAGGGGTGGAGAGGGAATGTGTGTGTTCCATTCACTGCAGTAAAAACAAAGATGACAAAACACTGGGTGGAGAGGGAGGGTAAGGCAGGGGGGAAAAAGAATAAAATCAAACACAGCATTCAGTTGTGGGGAGAGGAAAAGGGAAGATGTAGCCTGATCTAGCCCCTCACCACTGATCCCATGGCTGGACAAGATAAATACAATAAAGCTTTTTCTTTCTTTTTCCTTTGTGTGTATGTGTACATTTAAATTTCCCTCCCTTCCTTCCTTGGAAGGGGAGGGGGTTTGATGGGAACTATCCAATATGGATTTTCCTGCAAAATATGGGAAAAAAAGTTGAGTTTTAAAAAAATGGTTTTAGGTGGGGATAGGGAGGATTTGTTGAGGAACTGTCTTCACATTGTGAAGACAGTCCACACTTGAAATAGGAATTTGGTCTTGCATCATGTAGACAGGTCATGGTGAAGGCAGAGTAAAACTTGTTTAATTGGCTTGTGTAGACATACCCTTAGCCACATAGCAAGCAATATTTTCCATGCTTCTGCAATGAAATAAGTAAACTGACCCTGTTTTGGATGTGTTCATAATCTCTCCAATGTAAGAAAATCACTGAGCAGGCATGGTAAACTGCCAAGAATAACAACATCAAAATATTTATTTACAAACATTTATATTTGAAGCTTTCCTTAGATTTGATTGGCCCTTAGGTGTTTCCCATACCTTGGTGGCCAGAGGAAAGGGGGGGGGAAGGTTACCTACCCCTGCTCTATACTTTAGAGTATACATATTCTCCCTCAAAAAGAATATGAGGGAGTATACATATTCTCCCTCAAAAAGGTCTCATTTTTGAGGGAGAATATGTCAGTGCATTTGTTCGTATTTGTTATTATACAGATGCCACAACCATTTATTAAGGGTTGAAGAGTATCTGTTATTCCCTGGGTCTGTAATCAATGAATACTCCAAAAGCAGGGGAAGCGGCTCCTGATTTTTGGCTTCCTCTTTTGAAAATCTCAGAAATCTTGCCAGCAGTACCTCAATAAACTGTGTGATGGATAGTGAATATAATAAACCAAAAGGCTGCATTTAGCTCTGAGAAGTCTGTATGCTTGGGTCTTGCATCCCAAACATCCTGGTTTGACAATCCTCCTACTTTTGTGTATGAATGGGTTTTGTATGTAACATCATTCCCTACATCTGGCTATCAATATGAAGCCTCTATACCAGGGGTAGGCAACCTTTCCCCTTTAAGGTCCGAGTGACTTCAGCTCCCAGAATCCCAGGAGCTATTGACCAACATGGGAATATTGGCCAACATGGCTGAGGCTTCTGGGAACTGAAGTCCCTCGGCCCTTAAAGGGGAAAGGTTACCTACCCCTGCTCTATACTTTCCAGGGTCATAGACTATACTAAATGCCAGCAAGGTGACCAGCATCTGGTCATTTCTATGCCAATGGGGTGGTGAATCAACTCCTGTTTATAGTCTAAACATTAAAAGAACTTTCTAAAATGCTGGTCTCCTTTAAAATTCAAACTGAAATCAGAGAGAATGCATTCTCCTTTAAAATTCAAATTGAAAACAGAGTGAATGCATTGTCCCAGTGGCATGCAAAAAAAAAAAAAAAAAAAAAAAAGTCACTAGGAATGCCACTAGGGAAAAAATTGTATGGCTTCCAAACCAACAGAGCCAACATTGGATATCTTGTTTTTTCCTCATATGTCTAGAAGAATTGGAAACTGTGGTACATGCGCTGGTAACCTCACGTTTGGATTACTGCAACACGCTCTACATGGGGCTACCCTTGTGCCTAACCCAGAAACTTCAATTAGTACAAAATATGGCAGCCAGATTAATTACTGGGACATCTCGGAGGGAGCATATAACACCAGTGCTCAAATCCCTCCACTGGCTGCCAATTAGTTTCCGGGCACAGTACAAGGTGTTGGTTTTAACCTTTAAAGCCCTACATGGCTTGGGTCCATCTTATCTTAGGGACCGCCTCTCCCCCTATGATCCCCCTCGAGCCCTTCGGTCCTCTGGGAGGAATCTGTTACAGCCAATAAAGACCAGGCTGTCCCAGACCTCCCAGAGGGCCTTCTCCGCTACCGCCCCCAGGCTATGGAACGGCCTGCCGGATGAGATCCGTCTTATTTCCACGCTCACTGCCTTTAAGAAGGCAGTGAAGACGGGTCTTTTCCGGCAGGCCTTCCCAGAATAATACCCCCCGGATACTTCTGCCCTGGGGAGACTTTCGTCTGATATTTTATCGGCCTCCCTGCGATGCTTGGGTTGGTCATTGTATTGTTGTTTTATGTAATAGTTTATTGTTTTAAATTTTTCTCTTGTTTAATTCTGTTTTAAGGGGTTGGGAGGTGGGATCTAGGGTCGGGATTGTTTTACACTGTTGATTTTTAACTTGTGTAACCTGCCTCGATTGTTGGGCAGAGAGGTGGGCTATAAATAAAACTTATTATTATTATTATTGTTATTATTATTATTATTATTATTAGAATCAGGAAGCTGTTAAAAGATGAGAAGGCTGGGAGCCCCACAGGGACAGTGACTCAATGGCTGACTTCCTGTCCCATCCATCATATTTTAATAAGTTGATGAAACCTTGTCTAAAGGTCCCCAAGAAGCTAGAGATGACACTGGCCAATCCAGTAACAGCACAAGCCTGGCCTTCTGTTCTTGCTTGGTCAACAAGAAATTAAGTTCAGCCAGTTCCAGCAAATGACATTACAGAACCTGGGTTACCATTAAGAGGCATTAATGGACTCATCTTGGTCTTCAGTTATCATAAGATGTTTGAATCCAGGTCTCTCTAAGTATCTGGTATTTGACACAACAACTTCTAAAAAGAGTCATCTACAGGTTTGACTTTTTTTTAATGTCCAATTAACCAAAAAACCAAAGAAAGGGGTTGTGCCAAAAGAATAAAATCAAACAATAGCCCTCCTATCTTCAAAAACAAAAATATAAGAAATAACTAAACCCTGGAGCAGAAAAGCCTCTATAATTACTAAAAGGGTAAAAGTACCCCACTAAATCACGTGCCAATGATGAAAATGAAATAAAAGGCACAAAAAATCTAGGGCTAAATTTATAAAAGAATAACAATGTGCTTAAAAAGCACTTATAGTTCAAAACAAGGCCAAATAACTAAAAGGGTAACATTTACCCCACTGAAGAAACTGCAAATGCAGAAAAAGGTAAAATGAAAATTCATAAAGCAAGGCTGTCTAAAAATTTTATATTCAAAAACAATAATGTAAGAAATAACAAAGCCCTGGTGCAAAAATGCCTCTATAATTATTAAAAGGGTAAAAGTACCCCACTAAATCTCGTGCCAATAATGAAAATGAAATAAAAGGCCCAAAAAA
Source organism: Phrynosoma blainvillii (assembly GCA_026167975.1). Lineage (NCBI taxonomy): Eukaryota > Metazoa > Chordata > Lepidosauria > Squamata > Phrynosomatidae > Phrynosoma > Phrynosoma blainvillii. Next base: position 203,253,582 of record JANUYF010000003.1, read on the forward strand.
TCAAGGGTAAAATTTATAAAAGAATAACAATGCCCATAAAAAACACTTGTAGTTCAAAACAAGGACCAATTACTTAAAGGGTAGCATTTACCCCACTAAAGGAACTGCAAATGCAGAAAAAAGGCAAAATGAAAATTCATAAACCAAGGCCAAAAAGTACCCCACTAGATCTCGTGCCAATAATGAAAATGAAATAAAAGGCACAAAAAATCAAGGGCTAAATATAAAAGAATAACAATGCCCTTAAAAAACACTTGTAGTTCCAAACAAGGACAAATTACTAAAAGGGTAACATTTACCCCACTAAGGGATCTGCAATTGCAGAAAAAAGGTAAAATGAAAATTCATAAATCAAGGCCAAACGCGTTTCGACTCCTGTCTTCCTCAGTGGCCTATGAACATTTAATTTATATATGTATTTATTTCACAGCTCACACAATGTGACTCTGCACTATTCCAAAGTAATAATGAGCTCCTCCTGCTTCCAGAGACTCTTATATAGCCAACCTTGCTGGTGATGAAACTAATCCAGTCAAGATTTAATACAGAAGGAAAACCTTAGAATATGGAAAGGCAGCTAACAATTCAAATCAAAATAAGTCTTTTTCCATAAGCACCAGGGATTCAGATAACAAACGGTGACTTCCTTGTTGTTTAACCATTCATAGATATTATATCTTTGTAAATATTTCAACTACTCAATGTAGAACAATACTTCAATTGAATCCTGTTACTACTCTTGGTTTTACTTCTCAGGATTAGCCAGAATGGTAGTGGGAGATATCCTGTAAAGACTTAAGAAGAAACTAAGGGAAAACCTAGGGTGTGGAGAGATGTTTGAAAACCTCAAATTAACCAGTTCACATTTTCATTTAAACCAACTGGTGATTCAGATTTCAACCGATGAATCCATTTCAGTTCCAATAGTTGTAATTGTTTTGTGTTTTTAATGTTTGGTATTCCATCTATGCACCAAAATTTAAATGAATTAAAAGTATGTTGCTTATCCAGAAAGTGTTTAACTAGTGGAGCCTCCATTCTATGATTTTTAATACAACTTCTGTGTTCCACTATTAGGGTATGAATTTCCCTGCTGGTACAACCCACGTAAAGGAGTTTACAAGGGCATTCAATTATGTATATAACATTCTTACTTGCACATGTAAAGAACTTGTATATCTCATAACTTCTCCCGTCTGCAGTATTCACAAAACATTTTAAATTACTGCTATGTTTGAATACTGATCAATGTCCACAGATGTAATGTCCCTTGACATTCAAATTATTTTGTATAGTTGGAAAATTAAAGTTTGCTCGTACCAATATATTTTTAATATTTTGAGTCCGTCTATGGGCAAACATCAGTTTGTTTTTATACCCGGGTATATTCTCCAGCAAGTACGTATGTTTCAATATACTTTCCTTGACCTTCTGTGTATGTGTGTTAAGAGTCAGTGGTATGACCACTCTTTCAGGTGCTTTCTTGGGTTTGGAATCAAACAGAAGTTTCTTTCTATCCAACTTTCGAACTTTATCTTGTGCCTCTTTTATAACCTTCAGTGGATATCCTTTCTCCAAAAACAGGAGGCATGTAATGTTAGATTGTCGAGCCAGGCTTTTTTATTGGATTTATTTTCTGTATTGGGATTTTAAATTGAATTGTTGTTTTAAACTGTCATTGATTTAATATTGTTTTAAGGGGGGGAGGGGGGTATGTTGTATTATATGTTTTTACTGTGGATTGTATGTTTTAAGCTTGTAAGCTGCCCTGATTGGATTACCAATGGGTGGGATATAAATTATTATTATTATTATTATTATTATTATTATTATTATTATTACTATTCCCTTTCATATCCCTCCAATGTTTTGCAATTACACCTGATACATAAAAACTGTGAATATGGGAGGTTATTTTTAAGAAGTGTTGGATGATAGCTGTCATATCTTAAAAATGAATTGACATCCTTTGGTTTTCTATATAAGTTCGTTTCAAATGATCCCCTATTTAGTTGAATATTTATATCTAGAAAATTCACTGTGTTAGAATTATACACCATATCCAATTAACCATCCTGACTGCTGCTGGATTCCTGGATTTTAGGAGATAAACAAATGAAAGATGAAAGGGATGTTCTGCCCTGGTTTATCTTATCAAATTTGTCTGTCAGTCTCTCCAGCAACCTTTCTTGACTGTCAGACAGTAGCTAGCTGTATTCCTAGAAAAGTCTGAAGGTGTAACATTATCTGAAAATGATCTAGTAACACATGCATGTGTTTTCATGCATGTATTTATGTTGATACAATTACCTGGAAGTTTCAAGTCTGATATAAAACAAAATTAACCATCAGATGTAAGTATGATGATGGAGTGTCATAGGTCTAATCTGCACTGCAACAGTTTAACAGTGCTTAAACTGTCATGGCTCCATCCTGTGGAACCCTGGGTTGTGTAGTATGTTCTGGCTCCAGAGCTCTCTTTTAGAGAAGACTAAATATCTAAAAAACAAAACAAAACAAAACAAAAAACCCTACAAATCCTAGAATTTAATAGCATTGAGCCATGGCAGTTAAACCAGTGTTAATGGATACTTTTCAATTTTTGCAGCCTGATGATGTGGACAAGATCCTTGGAGAGGTGAGAGCCACCACATGTGTGTTAGACTGCTGTCCTTTTTGGCTTATCAAACAGGCCTGAGGGGGACTGTCTAAATGGGTGGAAGGAGTAGTCAGTGCCTCTCTATAAGGCAGTGTTCCAGCCTTCTTGAAAGAGGCAGTTGTGAGGCCTTTGTTGATTATTGCACCCCAAACCAGAAATAAAGAGGTTGAGACACAAGTGACAGAAAGATGTCATTGTCTGCTTCATATATGTGCCCCATTACATCTGTACAGCTGAAGACAATTATATCTGATGTTTAGGTGGGCCAAGAAAATCCCTGAACCTCTGGCTACATCATTCTTCATTCCCCAATTCACTTTCTTATGTGTTTGGCCTGAGCAGTGTGGGTCTCTTTCCACTCAAGACACTAGAGAAAAAACAAACTAACTTCATGTCCAGGGCATCATCATCTCACTTCTTCTATATCTTCCCTGGTTTGAATTATCAGGACCATATCTTTCAAGAGCCCAAGATTATCCCCCTAATGCACAATAACCACAACTGGCTCTTGGCAACAGCAGAGGCTCCTCTGCTATGTTGCTCCATAGGAAAGCCCTAAGAGTAGAACCAATGGGATTCAAATTTGTGGGGTCTAATTTAAGTCACAGTGGCGAGGGAATCATGGGAATTGTATTTTTTTTTTCTGGGACATTGAGCCTTCTCTGTAAGAGAGCTCTGATGCCACAATAAACTACAGTTCCCATGATTCCTTAGCACTGAGCCAGGACAGTTAAAGTGGCCTCAAGCTGCATTATTTCTGGCAGTCTGTAAAGGCCCACAGTCTGGTTTCAGTAGGCCTACTCTAAGAATGTCTAAGTTTTGATCTAATCTAGGTTCTCCTCATCATCAATTAGTATAGTAGCAGTACAAGAAATACATTTTGCTCTGCTAGAATAAATACTATGGAGAAAGACAAAAATATTTAATACTGTTTTCTTTGGTTTCTTTGAAGTGAGATTTGAATTTATTGTTTATCAAACATGCTTAGAATATCAGTGTTTTTATTCTTATGCACTTAATCCCCCCCCCCAATTTATCCTGCAAGTCCTTGGGGATTTTTACCCTCCCTCTTTCCCACTTTCACTGGACACCATCAATAGAAACTTCTTAAGGCAACAAACATTGAAAAATCTTGTGCTCTTTTTGAAGATGAAAGCTGTGCTTCTGTTCTCTTTGTCTCATCTATCCTTCTGGAAAATGTTAGGGAACAGTAGGTTTTTTTTTTTTTTTTTTCTGAGACATTGAGCCTTCTCTGTCAGAGAGCTCTGGTGCCACAATAAACTATAGTTCCCATGATTCCTTATTACTGAGCCAGGGCAGTTAAAGTGGTCTCACGCTGGATTATTTCTGGCAGTCTGTGCAGGTGCTGACATTCCATTTCTAGGCTTAATTCAAGTTACTGTCATAACTTATTAAGTAATATTCAGCTTAGGTCTAAGCAATCTGAAGAACTGTATCTTCCCATATTAGCCTACCGAAGCTAAGATTTCAAGGGAGCTATTTCTCTTAGGACGTTATCACACATGGGCCAGTTTCGTTGTTAAAGAGATAATAAAGTGGAAATGAAGCATCCCGAAAAGAAAGCGAAAATAGAACTTAATTACGCAAAAGCTTTTCACACGTAATTACAGTAATAACAGAATTAAGTTAAAAGCGAAAAAAGACGTTTTTAACTTTCATACACAAGTGAAAAGAACTTGTACATGTACTAGAAATGGGTGTGTTTCGTGACCAGACTCTTCCTTTTTTCAGGGGGGGTCCTGCATTTCCCAGGAGGAAATGTCAGACTGTCCTCCATTTGGGGTCATGTCCTCCTGCACAGGTCCTAACACCCTTCCGTTGGGGTTAGGACCTCTCAAGAGAGCAGAGGAGGAGGAGGAGGAGGAAGCTGGCAAGGCAAGGCAAGGGAGGGATTGAGAGGGGGAAACTGGAGGTAGCTCCCATGCCCCCCCAATAAGCCTTTCCCCTTTGTAGGACCTGCAGGGCAGAACTTCATGGTGAGATGGATTTCCAAGTTGCTCCACAAGCACACCCCACACTTGCACCCACATCCCCCCACAGCTGCTGCAAGGGAAGCCTTCTTTCCCCTCCTTTTCCCTCCATCACAAATACCAAACTTCCTCCATCACAAACTTCCCTCGCCTTGCCATGCCTTGCCTTGCTTTGCCTTCCCTGCATGGCAGGAGCCCGGGACTCTCCCTCCCTGGAGGCCTCTCCTCCTCCTCCTCCTCTTGGCCCTCCTCCAGGTTTTTAAAAGAGAATTTGTCCATGCATATTTGCTTTTCACATTACAGTAAATGCGAAATTACTGTAATTTCGCAAATGCATTTCCTCTAAACTCCCAAAATTAAAAAGATATCGGATAATACCAATTTCTGTCCAGTTTCTGACCAGTTCTTGTGCAACATCGTGTGAAATTGTGAGGTGCAAATTCAGTTTTTGTTTGAGATTTGTGTGGATTAACCAACAGATTTCCCCCGTGTGATAACGTCCTTAGTCCCACCACCTTCACTCTGCACTTTGGAAATACCAGCTCTGGAGACTAGGGGTGCATCTGCAATGCAGAAATGATGCCATTTGACCTCACTTTAATTCCTATACCTCCATCCTACAGAATTCTAGGACTTGTAGCTTTGTGAGGTGCCAGCACTCTTTGGCAGAGAAGCTAAAGATCTTGTAAAACTGTAATGCCCACCATTTGTAAAACTACAAATTCTATAGGATGCAGTTACAGCACTTAAAGTGGTGTCAAACTGCATTATTTTTACAATGTGGATAACACTGAGGTTGCCTCCTACTTTGCTGTCTTTCTGATGTCAAGTAAAAACTTTCTACTCCTCCAAACATTTTAGAATTGTTTCTTTTTTATAATAGTTTTTTTTTGTTTTTGTTTTAATGTTGCACTGGTTTTAATCTATGCTTTAGAATTAATATTCTATATAGTTTTAATACTACAGACAACATTATGATAATCTTAGGTTTTTGTATGTCTTAGGTATACATGGTTTTACTTGTATATCTCTTTTTATTCTGTAAGCCTACTTAAGTTCCACTTTTGGGGAAAAGTTGGGACATAGGTGATTCATTGATCAACTGATGGAATGAGCCAAGATGCTAAGAAGCAGAAATGGCATATTCTGGTTGTCAGTATGTTAGTTCCATTCAGGGGTTGGCACTAAAGTTTTTAGAATCATAGAATCATAGAGTTGGAAGAGACCTCAAGAGACATCCAGTCCAACTCCCTGCCATTTGGGAACACACAATCAAAGCACCCCCATCCAGCCTCTGTTTAAAAACTAGCAAAGAAGGGGACTTCATCACACTCCAAGGCAATGTGTTCCACTGTCGAACAGCTCTTATTGTCAGGACGTTCCTCCTAATGTTTAGGTGGAATCTTTTTTCCTGTAGTTTGAATCCATTGTTCCGGGTCCTATTCTCTGGAGCTGCAGAAAACAAGATTGTTCCAGCCTCAATACGACACCCTTTTAAATATTTAAACAGGGCTATCATATCACCTCTTAACCTTCTTTTCCCCATGCTAATCATACCCAGCTCCCTAAATCTCTCTTCATAGGGCATGGTTTCCAGACCCTTCACCATTTTGGTTGCCCTCCTCTGGACATGTTCCAGCTTATCAGCATCTTTTTTAAACTGTGGTGCCTAGAACTGGACACAGTATTCCAGGTGAGGCCTGACCAAAGCAAAATAGAATGGCACTATTACTTCCATTGATCTAGACACTATATTTCTATTGATGCAGCCTAGAATCACATTGGCTTTTTTAGCAGCAGCATCACACTGTTAACTTATGTTTAACTTGTGGTCTACTAAGATTTCTAGATTACTTTCACATGTACTGTTGTTAAGCCTGGTGTCCTACAACCTCTATCTGTGCATTTCAATTTTTTTCCTGCTTAAGTGCAGTACTTTAAATTTATCTCTGTTGAAATTCATTTTGTTATTTTTTGTCCAGCTTTCTAATCTGTTAAGGTCAAGAGTATTAGCTACTCCTCCTAATTTGGTGTCATCTGCAAATTTCATAAGCATGTCCACTATTCCTCTGTTTAATACAAGACGTGTTAACATTAATTCTCCCATTAACCTTAACAATGTAAAGAGTACAATGAAATTCAAACTAGGGTAATAAAATACCCCCAAACTCACTCAGTGTAAGGATGTTGAAATCATACAGGTAAAATTTAAAGGCATTTCACAAACAGAATTAGATTTAAGAGAAAGGTGTTTCAAAAGTAATTGGTGTTTGAAAAGAAATTGGCAACTTAATCCAAGGATACCTTTTGCTTGGGGAGGGGTACAAAAACAAAAAAACAAACAAAAATATGTATCTACACAGTGTGGGAATTTCATGAGTCACTTCCCATTGTCTTCCAGACACATCATCAGTGCAACATGAACATTAGCCCTCTGATGCATATACAGACATTACTGCACAATTGTTTAGAGGAGCTCGGCAACATTATTTGGGGACAAATGATCCATTTTGAGTGGAGTATTTTAGAAATTATAGTCTCCAAGAGTAATTTTTCCAAACACTGACTTTTGGAACATAATTTTGCATCTTTTCTACCTTTGAAGAGTTGTATTTGGAGTGAAATTTTGGGATAAGATAAGGAGAGGAAGACTCAAATCTATTTTTCTTCCTGTTGCGTCTTGTAGCAAGGGAGAGGCCAGTGAAACAGGTTTTCACAAAACTTTAGCAGCTGCAAGGAGAGTGTAAATAGGTAATGTTAAATAGTAATTTTGGGGCCTAACTACCCAAAAGACACCAGATCTCATCTGCTGTTGGAAGCTAAGCATGGTCTGCTCTGGTTAGTACATGGATGGGTTATTGTCAATGAATGGCAGGTGTTGTAAGCTATATTTCAGGGGAAGGAATTAGCAAAACCACATCTGAGTATTTGTTGCCTAAGCAAAACCTATTAAATCCATGGAGTCACCATAGGTGGCAGATGACTTGAAGGCGCACATACACCTGCAGAAATAACAGTTTAAAAGAACTTAATATGTAGTGTTCTAAAGTAAAGGCAGTAAAAAACAGAACAATTGCAATTTGGCATGGCATGACAATAACACCAATCAAAGAGTAAACAAGTCAAATCAAATCACATGTGGGAAATGGGAGACAGTATCTAGGGTGGCTGGAAAGGTATCATTTAATTTACTGGAGACTGTCACAGTGCTTGCCTGTGGAGACACAGCAGAGCAAGATCTCTGTTCACAATTGGATAGGTCCAATGTCTTGAATCAATGGCAGAAGTTGTCCTAAAAATGTCATGACATCTACACATAAAAGTACGAAGTTGCAGTCATCAGAAAACAGATTAGATATGTCATCAAAAACCAGGCTGGATCCTGGCAGACTGGACACAGATCCGGTAGATCTGGACTGATCCTGGGGTAAATAGCCCGTTGTTGTTGTTGTTGTTGTTGTTGTTGTTGTTGTGTGCCTTCAAGGCATTTCTGGTTTATGGTGATAAGGTGAACCCATTATGGGATTTTCTTGGCAAGATTTTTTGAAAAGTGGTTTGCCATTGCCTTCCCTTGGGGCTGAGAGCATGTGACTTGCCCAGGGTCATTTAGGGGGGAAGCAGATGGCACTTTGCGCCATCTTGGAGGCAAGAAAGGGGAGGGGCAGCCCAACCCCTTCCCAAACACATCATCGCTCCACATGATGGGCACTCCAATGATGTACTTCCGCTGCAGCATCCGTATACACTGCTGCGGAAGAGACGCTGAAGGTGCGCCCAATGCCTCTTGTGGTGCACCTTCGGCGCCTTGCAGAAAGAGTGCTATTTTAGTGCTCCTTTCAGGGCCCAAAAAGGGGAGGATTGGGGCCAAGGAGTGCGGCTACCTCGGCCCCAATCCGCAGCTTCTCAAGGCGGCCCACGGCCACCCGTCTGCTTAGGCCCTTTGTTGTTTTCATGGCTGAGTTGAGAAACAAACCCTGGTCTGCAGAGTTATAATCCAACACTTAAACCTACACAATTGCTCTGCAGAGAGGTGGGATATAAATAAATGTTGTTGTTGTTATTATTATTATTATTATTACTCCATGCTGGCTCCTAAACAGCCCTTAACATGGGTCAGTTTGATCCTTGGTTTGATGCAGAGTTCCCCAGAAACTCTGTGGCAAATCCTGGCTGTTTAAATGGTTCCCACCTGATCCTTACCTTTTATCACTATCATACCTACTGAGAAGTCCCCATCACAGCATCTGATGTGGAAATGGTATGCATGGCCATATGGATGCAGACAGGTGCCCTGTTTCTCTATCAGACAGAGTAACGGGGGCTTCCCACTAGGAGCAACAGCACCAAAAGTTATGGAGTGCACACCAGTAATGAGTCCCCAGGCTAGTGCAGGGACAGGAGGGTAAACACCCTCTTGTCCCTGCATCAGCTTGGAGACTGACCCAGGTGTGCACGTGGTCCAGGATAACATGGGGTCAGCCCGTGCTTTCTTGGACCATCTGCTCAGGGCCTCCGACTTGCCCAAGGTCACACAGGGGGCTTCCATGTCTAAGCAGGGATTCAAATCCTGGTCTCCAGAGTCATAGTCCAATGATCAAACCACTACACCACACTTGCTCTTATTTTCATTTTAGGAAAGGACATTTATAATTTTTAGCTGCAGCACTCTGCTTGTTCAACAGATTACAGACAAACTCCAGGATTCCATAGGGTGGGACCATGGCAGTTAAAGTGGAATGATAGTGCTAAAACTATTCAGTGCACCTAGGCCTAAGTGAATGTATAACAAAACCAACAAAACATTTAATAAATAAAATAAAATTTAATAAATAAAAAAGTGTGAATTTCTTATCAAAATATAGTTAAGTGTTTGCCTGCCTGCATGCTTGTTTGTATGTTTTTAAGAACAGCAGTGGTAACAACTGCCCTTCTCAGCACCATCAGAGGAGGAGCCAGAGGCAGAGCTTCTGAAGGCAAGCCTAGCACCAACTGCCCTTCTCAGCAACATCAGAGGAGGAGCCAGAGGCAGAGCTTCTGAAGGCAAGCCTAGCACCAACTGCCCTTCTCAGCACCATCAGAGGAGGAGGTAGAGGCAGAGCTTCTGAAGGCAAGCCTAGCACCAACTGCCCTTCTTACCACCACAAAAGGAGGAGCCAGAGGCAGAGCCTCGGAAGGCAAGCCTAGCACCAACTGCCCTTCTTACCACCATCAGAGGAGGAGCCAGAGGCAGAGCTTCTGTAGGCAAGCCTAGCACCAACTGCCCTTCTCAGCACCATCAGAGGAGGAGCCAGAGGCAGAGCCTCTGAAGGCAAGCCTAGCACCAACTGACCTTCTCAGCACCATCAGATGAGGAGTGCAGTCCTCTATTTTATTTTGAATAGGAAATTTAAAATACACACTCTTACATAATTGTATGTTGGTGGCTAAAATTGTATATTGACACCCCCTTGTCATGGGGAAGAGGCTTGCGTACCCTAATGTAGTTTTGAGCTATGCTGGCAGTGCTATAATAGCCACCGGTAGGGCTTCCCATGCCAGACAGGTCAAAACCGAAGGGTCTGACAAACAGCGTCAAAGAGTAGGATGGGCTCCCTAGCCTTATGGCAACCATCCTAGGAGAAGGAAAACTCTAATTCCAAACCCGGGCAGATGGTGCTCGTCCAACCCTATAAGGTCAACCATCTAAGAGAAGGAAAGTCTAAACAAACCTACGACCTGAGGATCTCATTGCTACCGTCCATGCTTGCAAGGCCACAGCAGACGAACCTTTGGTTTAAAGGGTGAGGCCAGTTCTGTGCACGCTGCGCTCCACCAGAAAAATCCATTGCACAGTCTCGAAGGACAAATCCAGTCTTCGAAAAAGCCCTGTAGTGATAAGTGAGGGATGAAACGGCAGGTGTAAAGATGCACTGGAAGCCGCAGACCCAACCCTGCATGCAGGCGGTTCAGGACTTTGGTTGCTTGAGGCTGATCCGGGAGATGACAGTCTTGTTCAGCAGCATCCTGAACGACCAAGCAGCTTTTTAAAGGAGAGCACTGCTTGCTCCATACAGAGAGGGGCCTAGAAAAGGTGGCCTAACGAAAGCTCATCCCCACCTACCCGGTTGGCTAGCCATGGCCAACGGGCATCTTCTGATGCGGTTGAACAAAGACAAACAAACAAAGGCTCATACCAGCCTCCAAAGGTGTAAATAAACTGACGCTTGCATGCTGGAACATCAGAACCATGCAAGACTCTGCAGATAGTGGACGTCCTGAGCGTCACTCTGCTTTAATAGCCCATGAACTAACAAGACTTAATATTGACATCGCTGCTCTTAGTGAAGTTCGTCTCCATGAGGAAGGCAGCCTTAAAGAACACGGCACCGGCTACACACTTTACTGATCTGGCAAACTCAAAACTGAAAAACATCTTTCAGGAGTAGGCTTTATGATTAAAAATCTTCATCTCAAGCTCATCCACGGTTGGGTGATTTTGTTGGGGCCCACAGCGTTTTCACTGAGTTGAGGATGCCACGCAGTAAAGCCCAATCTAAACAGCGCACGGCTTCTGCCGCACCTACTGCAGGTCACTCTGCTTCTAAAAGGCCTTCTAAGTTTAACAGCAGAGAAGATGAGATAGTTGCCCAAGTTGCACAACTGGGCAAAATGGTTCAGGCTTGTGTGGTGCTCTGCAATCAACTTGCACAGAAGGAACTACAGGCTACAGCCTTCACTTCGAGTGTCAGCCCTTTGGTTGTTGGTAACACCAAAGCTTCTCCTTCGGTGGTGGCACCTGAGTCTCAGCTGACTGTGGCAACACCGGACCCATTGGTGGCTTTGGCAGTGGAGCACGGGCACCCCACTATTGCTGATGTGTGGGATCTCTTGCAAAGAGTCCCGGGTTTGGCGACACAGGGTGTGGTTCCCCCTGTGTCTGGGCAGCCCACCATGACTGATTTATACAACCTCTTACAGGGGGTGGTTCTTCCAGGTGGTGCAATGGAGCAGACCGGTGGTGAACAGGGAGGCGATCAAGCGGCTGCTGCCTCCACTGCTTTGGACACCCGAGCTGTTGCGGGGCCACACTCCAGGGGATCGCTGCAGTCAGGTGGTAAAGCTTCTCAGCAAGCTTCAGGCTCAGGTTTGTCTCCTAATATTGCACTTGCTAATTGGCCTACCTCGGTATGGGCTCCAGGTAGCCAGGTTGGGCAGGGTGCAGCTTTAGAGAGGCCTAACCCTCTGGTTTTCAATGCATCTAGTCAGGCACATGCAACTTCACAGGTCCCTGACATGAGGATGCAGGGTGGTCAGCCTTTGGCTGTTGCTAGCACCACAGCAATGGTGCCTATTTCTGGTGCTCCTCTGTTGTCTGGAGTGGTTGGGAATGTGGAAGCTGCTCCTTATGCTGGTATGTCTACACCCCTTGGTTCCCACCTTTCTCTTGCCACTAAGGAAAGGATTTGGAAGGGTGAATACATTGACTTATTTACTTTGACATTTAGGGATCCTGAGCCAAGGATCATGGTGAAGGATGGGATTGTTTTTAGTTTGCCAAAAGAGTTTCAGACGCTCAAATGCCCTAAGCTTGAGCACAATTTTGTTAATTGGATTATGGGCTTCACCATTTACAGGGGTGTTATAGAAGAAAAATTCCAACTATAGACTTTTCCAAATATCAGGAGATCATAATTCAAGGGGTGCAGCTAGGCTTCAATATTATGAACTATTTAGGATGAGAGCAGCACAGAATCACTCCTTATCTTGGAGGCATGTGCAGTCTGAGCTTTAGGCTGATGTTATGGTGGGGGCCTCCCCTTTGAGCAAGTGTGACAACAGCTTTGTCCCAATGGTTACCTTGCCGAGAGGGCCGAATGTGAGGCCTGCCACGGGTGAAAAGTTTGGTTTATGCTGGGACTTTAATGCCGGCAAGTGCAAAAGACAACCTTGCAGGTTTGAACACAAGTGTAACAACTGCAGGGGTGGCCACCTTGTAAATTCCTGTGTTAGCGGTAAGCGAACAGGAGGGGGTGCTGTCCTACAGCCGGTGTCGCCTGGAGAAAAAGGCCCCATCACCAATTAAACTGGATATCATGGAGGCATGGTTAAAGGTTTATCTTAACAGAGAGTCTGCTTTATATTTGCTTCAAGGTTTCTCTGTAGGTTTTCGTATTCCTTATACAGGCCCTAGGGCTTATCATTTTGCACCCAATGCTCGTTCTGTGAGGGATCTGTTGGATGTCATAAGGGATAAGTTAGCTAAGGAGATAGCAGCAGGGAGAATTTTGGGACCCCATGATAAGCTGCCTATCCCCACACTACACTTATCCCCATTGGGTGCAGTGCCTAAAAAAAGCCCCTGGAGAATTTAGGCTAATTCATAATTTATCTTACCCTAAAGGGGAGTCTGTGAACGATGCTATTGACCCTAGGCTTACTTCAGTTAAGTACACATCATTTGACTCAGCTGTTAAGATGATTAGGAACTTAGGCACAGGAGCCCTGTTAGCTAAATGTGATATTAAATCTGCATGTATACTCCTTCCTGTACACCCAGATGATTTTGACCTACTGGGCTTTCAGTTTGAAGAAAAATTTTATTTTGATAAAGCTATGCCAATGGGATGCTCGATTTCTTGTTCTGCTTTCGAGACATTCAGTACCTTTCTTCATTGGCGTGCAGTTAAAAGAACTGGTAATAGAGCTATTGTCCATTATTTAGATGATTTTCTAATTGCTGGCAACCCTAATTCTTCTCAGTGCCTGAATACTTTAATTCAATTTCAGGAACTTGGTGTGCCTTTAGCGGAGGAAAAGACAGAGGGGCCACACACCCAGCTTACTTTTTTGGGCATTGAGATAGATACTATAGTTGGAATTTCTTGTTTGCCCAATGAGAAGTTAGTGGCCATGAAGCAACAAGTTGAGATCATGTTGGAGAAAACAAAAAGCTACCCTTCACAAATTTCAATCTCTTACGGGTCTTTTGAACTTTGCCTGTAGGGTGGTAGTTCCAGGACAAGCATTTTGTGCCAGATTATATAGGGCCATGGCAGGAATAATGGCCCTCATCACCACATTAGAATCACAAGGGGCATTCATGAGGATTTGAAGGTTTGGCACTCCTTTTTGGAGAATTTTAATGGTATATCCTTTTGGAGAACTGAAATGCTGCTGTGGGCAGATTTTCAGGTGCATTTGGAGTTTTTTGGAATGGCCAGTGGGCTGCAGAGGCTTGGCCTTCTGCATGGGTTAAAAGCAGTCTAACCAAAGACCTTACATACTTGGAATTGTTTCCAATTGTGGTTGCTGTGCACTTGTGGGCAAGTCAGTTTGCTAACAGGACTGTCTGGTTTTGGTGTGACAACCAGGCAGTCTTGTATGTTGTTAACTCTCAGTCTTCCAAGTCTCCCAAGGTTATGAGTTTGGTAAGGGCAATGGTGCTGCAATGTTTGAAATACAATGTGTTGTTCAGAGCTCAACATGTTCCTGGTTTGCTAAACCCTTTGGCGGATGGCCTTTCTCGTTTTCAGTTCTCCAGGTTCTGGCATCTGGCTCCCGAGGCTTCGTTACACCCGCTGGAGGTACAGGCGTTTTTCTGGAACATTGGAGATTAGAAGTTCAGAGGGCAATTTTAAACTCCATTGCCCCATCAACATGCAAGTCATACCAAACAGCTTTAAATTTGTTTAACCAATTTTTGTCAAAAATTGGGGAGGATCTAAAATGGCCTATTAATGTGGACTTGGTCCTTCGTTTCATTGTAACTCTCAGGCAATCTGGACTTTCACCTGTCACTATTAGAGGCAGATTGGCTGCCCTGGCCTTTTACTCTAGAACAAGGGGCTGTTTTGACCCCACTAATGATTTCAAGGTCAAAAGAGCAGTGGAAGGGTGGTCGAGAGAATCCCTTGTAACAAAGATTTCTAGAAGGCCATAACTGGCCCTTCTTAAGTTATGGGGTCAATTAGCTCTAATATGTTATTTGCCTGGGGAGGTGGCCTTATTTAAAGCAGTATTTGCTACAGCATTTTTTGCTGCTTTAAGAATTAGCGAAATTGTGCCTGGATCTCATAATGACAAATTTGGCTTTGATTTTGGGCGCTATTGATTTCTGACATCAGTTTAACTGAACAGGGGATCCAGATTCACATTAGGTGATCTAAGACTGACCAGTTTTCAAAAGGTCAAACTATTTTCTTGGCCAAGGCTCAACAGGGTCAAATTTGCCCAGTGGTTGCAATGGATAAGTATTTGAAAATCAGGCCAAATGTGGCTGGGTATTTGTTTATTCACCTATCTGGCTTGCCCTTAACTCAATTCCAATTCAGGGCAGTGTTAAAAGAGGTGGTAAGGAAGGCTGAGTTGCCTCAGGAATGTTTTTCTTCACACTCCTTTCGTATTGGAGCTGCAACAGCTGCGGCCACTCATGGTTTGAGTGAAGCCGACATTTGCAGAATTGGCAGGTGGCGTTCACATGCATTTAAGTCCTATGTTAGGTGATCGGATAGTGGGACTCCTGATAAGCCATGTTAACCTGTTTGTTTGTTTCTTGATAAGACATATTAACTTGTTTGTTTGTTTCAGTTGGCTTTCTAGGCGGTGACATCTGGATAGTGGGACACAGCCTGGTCTTTTGGGCTGAATGCTACCTTTTGGAACACCGTTATGACAACATGTTGGACCTTGCCAATTTTGGACGGACTGTCTGGTTTGGTCAAAGGAGAATGGTGTGGCCATCTCTCCTTCC
Source organism: Phrynosoma blainvillii (assembly GCA_026167975.1). NCBI lineage: Eukaryota > Metazoa > Chordata > Lepidosauria > Squamata > Phrynosomatidae > Phrynosoma > Phrynosoma blainvillii. The sequence continues at coordinate 203,268,961 of JANUYF010000003.1, forward strand.
ATTGCTGATTGAGTTAGCTCATTCATGTCCTTGACCCCGGGCTGTGGTAGTGCACCTGGGGGAAAATGACCTGGTACAAGTGGTTTACTTATTGTTTATTTGTTGATGATTGTTTATTTTCTTTGTCACGTGCGGTGAAGGACCACCTACTTGGGGGAATACACCTTTACCTACACACGTGACAAATTGTTATTATTTATTGTTTATCAATAGACCCTGTACAGTTAAATAAATGTTGTGGCCTGTTTAAACCCAAAAAGAGGTGTCTTGTGTCCTTTGTTTAAAACATAGAATATAACTGGCAGAAGCCTCAAATTCTGCCCCCTATTTATATGATATATATATATAGTGCTATGGAATTCTGGGATTTATAGATTTGTGAGATATTTAGCCTTCTCTGTCAGAGAACTCTGGTGCCAAAAAACAAAAACATATTCCAAAATATAATAATAATAATAATAATAATAATAATAATAATTTATTTGTATCCCGCCCCTCTGAGAACAATTGGGGCAGCTAACAGCAATTTAAAATTACACACAGTATAAGTCCAAAAAGGCCCCAAAACCCACCCACCCCTTAAAAAAGTATTAAACCAACTAACTATTAAAACATCTAGTTAAAAAGACATAGAATAAAAACTGATTACAAATAACAATATAATAAAACACACAGAGCAGTGGGAATGTCCAAATTGTGAGAGGGTGGGATAAGGAGGTTCCTGAGGCCGGGAAATCTATTCTGGAAAGGTCTGCCAGAAGAGATCCTTCTTAATAGCCTTTTTAAAGCTGTTTAGCATTGTAATCTGACGGATCTCATCCGGCAGACTGTTCCATAATCTGGGGGTGATTACCGAGAATGCCCTCTGGGAGGTCGCCGACAGCCTAGATTTTAATAACTGGAGCAAGTTCCTCCCAGAGGACCGGAGTGCGCAGGGATGGAGCCATTACAGTGACAGCAACCTAAGACAGTTATGGAAGTCTCTTGTTTGTTCATAGGGTCACCATAATCCAAAACCAATTTGAGAGTAAATAACAATAAAACAAGTTGTGTATTGAGTACATATCAATTTTACCAACTATAACAACCCCCTTCCCAAAAGTTATAAAATAAAGTTTGTGTATCTGATTATTCTGGCTAATGTTTCAGAAAGAAGACAAGAAGAGAAAACAATGAGCAGCAAAGTTGCCCAAACACCTTTGAAGTATCCCAAAGCTGCTTTTAAAATTCACTGTGTTTTTCACATCCTTCTTTTATACAGAATGAGTGGGGGGACAAAAAAGCTTCAGTTCTTCAAAGAACTGGGTAGACATCACTTGTTTCAACCTACTAGGTCCCTTGACTCTTTTGTAATCTTCTCTCCATGCACCCTTTCCTCGTTCTACCTGCATCCTCACTTCTACTTTAAAGAGTGTATTTAGGTCAATTTTCTTTGTATCAAGAATTACTTCCTTTCTGGCAATTGGCACAGGTGGTTTCCTCCTTCAAATACCTTAATGTTTTGCCCTTTTGTAAAAGGTCTTTCAGTGTTGACAGCAAGGGAGTGGAGGGAGAAGCTATATCAAACCCAGACAAATTAGAAATAGAAGTTATTTTCTTTTCAAGACAAAAGCAGTACCCATCTGTGGAAGGAGACAATTCTGGTGCTTTTTAATGAGGCTTCAATGGTGCATGTGTATTCTCCCCCACATTTGTTTTTATAGTGGTAGATATATATTTTTTGATAAGTGCCTTTAAGCAGTCTGTGAGTCTGAAAGATCAAAAACAGAGGCTGCCTTCTTTAGTGGCAGCACTTTCCCACTCTTCTTTTGATCTCTTCTGTTCATTCAGTCCCCATGCCTTTGAAGAAATAAACTTTAAGCAAATGTTTAAATCTTGTAGTTAGAGTAAATTAGAAATAAATAGCAAGCCACACCATGCCCCCTCCCTCAAGTGGGAGGAATGTATTGAAGGAGTTATATGCTTGAGGCAAAAGCCAGAGAAAATTTGGTGCACTGGGGTTTTATACTTTTTCTTGTATCCAATGAATTGTTCCAGAAAAAGCCTGCATCTTGCTTTATATAATACTATAAATGATAACATATATCTTTGGAGTGTTATACAGAGTGTCCATGTATTCATGGATTAATGTGGGTGGACTGGAGAAAAAAAGTATATAATGTTGTAATGATAGGATTAGATTTTAAAATTCTCCTACTTAAACCAGGATCAAGGAGAAATGAAATAAACTCAATCAATGAACTCATTAACTTATTAATTTAATATTTTTTTCTAGAGATTTCACCTAACTTTCTGGATTCCCCAGTTAATACTAAAGTTTTAAAATGTTTTAATGAATGAAGGGCCAGACCAGACTAGCTAGAAAAACTGGCTTCTTGGCAGCTTGGGGGAGTGGCGTTTTTAAGCCACACGCCCCCAAGATGCCCTGAAGCTGCCCAGGCAACCACAAGGGGGTGGCTTCAAGACACTCCGGGAGTGTGGTGTTTTGATGCCATATGCTGCCGAAGTGCCCAGAAGTTCCCTTGGGGCCACCTAAGGTGGTCCAAACCTGACCTAAGTAGAAGCAGATCTTTACTGCTCATAATTGGGCCAGTGGCAGAGAGCACCTTTGGGACCATGACATATGTTTGCGTGGTCCCAAGGTGTCTTCTGCCAGTCTGTTCTGGCTCTAAGTCATTAGAATTCATTATTTGTACTTGGCTCTCCAACTGTCACAAATCAGGAAGGCCTGCTGTCTCACAAAAAGAAATATTATTGGAGGAAATGTGACACATGGCTCTGCTGATAATATGTCTCTCATTTCTTTGAGAAGATACAGGGAGGCTGAGAACTTTCTGGAACTCAGATCAGATAGCAAAGCTTGTCAAGCAGAAAAACACCTAAGTTTGGGAAAGAAGAAAAAATGTTTGCTTGCTTGTTTTTAAAAAAGTAAGCATTGGAAGAGAATGGAGTGGAAAGGAGTAATTTGACCAACAGCCAGGTCCCTTTCAGAATGCACCTGACGTTAGTGGGAGTGATTTTGTTCAGAAAATATTCTGCATACACTCACTTTAAGAGTTCTGCACTCTTGATTTATTGACTAATCCTTGTTCCTATTCACTTATTGCTGCATTTGTGGTGGATCAGTATCCTCTAACTGAAATAATTCTTTGCTGACTTTTAAGAAATTGGGTATTAAAGAGTGAGTGAGATCCATGTGTTGATGGGTGTGGAAATAAAAGAGAAATGTGTAACTAATTGAACTGAAGAAGTTGTAAATAATTGAATTATGAGCAAATTGAAGATGAATAACTAATTGAATTGAAGAGGTTGTAGGATGTGATCCCATGTTTTGTCCAACCTGGCAGTTTCCAGTGTCAAGAATTATTGACATTACTGATCTATGCAGGCTCCATCTCTTCAAGATTTGATTTTCTGTCACTGGATTAGCCCCTACACCAGGGGTAGGCAACCTTTCCCCTTTAAGGGCCGAGGGACTTCAACTCCCAGAATCCCAGGAGCTATTGGCCAACATGGGACTATTGGCCAACATGGCTGAAGCTTCTGGGAGCTGAAGTCCCTCAGCCCTTAAAGGGGAAAGGTTGCCTACCCCTGCCCTACACCATCTAGCCAATGTTCTAGCATCTATAGAACATCTAGCATCTATAGCCAACCCTGATGGTACAGTGGTTAAATGCCTGTACTGCAGCCACTCACTCATAGACCACAAGGTTGCGAGTTCAATACTAGCCAGGACTCAGGCTAGACTCAGGCCTGCACCCTTCTGAGGTTGCTAAAATGAGTACCCAACTGTTGGGGGGCAATGAGCTTACAGTTGTAAACTGCTTAGACATCCCATAGCGCAATATGAAGCGTTATATAAATGAAGCTGCTTTGCTTTTGCTTTTGCTTTTGTTTTTGCTTTTGCTATACAGCTCCAGCTCACTACAATTGTGGGAGAAGTAGCACTCACACTACTCCCATCCCCAAATCCCTAATGATCTAACCTAGTGGCTTCATAAAGCATTAAGCAGCATAGAGCATGAGATAGAACCTTGCAGCACCCTGGAGTTTAATAGCCACAGTGCAGAACAGGAATCCCCCAATGCCACTCTAGAACCTGCCCTATAGACAGGGGAAGAACTGCTATAACAATGTTCCTCCTATCTCTGTCCTGCAGAACCAATCCAATCTTGGTTTATGCCATCAAATGCCACCAGGAAATTCAAGAAATTCAACAGGATAGTGCTTCCTCATCTTAATTTAATTTCTAGACCGCCTATATCGAACGGATACAAAGTGGGTTACAACATAAAAATAAAAAAATACAATAAGAAAACAAATAAAAGTTACATAAGAAGCAATCCCATTCCCAACCCACAAATCCCAACATTAACCAAACAATTAAAATATAAACTAAAATTAATTACAAGATGATCCCAATAAAATAATAATAATATATATAAAAATAATAGTACATTTGACAGCCAGGGTAACTAAAGCTATTTGAGGGCTCTACCTAAAATCAAACTAAAATGAGTGCAGATAATTAAGAGGTTATTTCTCTTCCCCAACTCATTCATCTTAAGTTAAATGAAATAATTTAACATAAAAAGACTTGAATGACCTGCATTTCTGTAATCCCTAAAACTGCAAACATAATTTTCTAAAATAATAATAGAAATTATGTTTGTAAGTGTTGATCATGGATTTTCACAGTACTGTATAAAATATGTCTCTTCATGAATAAACAAGATGTCTATGAACAATGACTGTTGACAATAGACATCTAATATGTATGGAAAGTGAAAACAACCCTGAATAAATAAGGCATATGTGGAAACTCAGTGTGTGTGCAGTACTTCAGTATATATATAATTTTAATTTACTCATATGAGTTGGGTGGGAGGAAAGAGCTGGCAACCATATAGTCACTACCACTGCTTCTCTCCATATATATATATATATATATATATATATATATATATACACACACACACACACACACAATATCACCTGAGGTGTTTTTCTCTCTCTTCTAAATGAAAAAGTCAATAGAGGACAAATAATCTCAGGCAGTTACCTTGTAATTTCCTGTTTGTCTCTCACACAGTATATCCACATCTTAAACTTGAAGCTAGATTTCTGTCCCTGTTCCTAGGTCTAATATCTTACCGATATTATGGGATGATACTTTGAGCATTAATCAAAAAGATGAAAGAAAATTAATGGAAAGACAAGAACTAAAACAAAACATCTGGGTTTGTCTGACTAAAGACCTTTATGTGCCTCCTCCCTTTAAAGCCAGTTTTCATTGAACAAGTATGCCCATTTTAATAAACTCTCCCATTAAAGCCTTTGAAATCATATGCCTATGATTTCAGTGTCACTTTGTTTGATTTTGGGCATTGCAGCACTCAGTTTTAGTCATGTAGAGCACACCATCAGCAGATTCTGCAGCTCTGGCAATGAGAAAGTTTAATTTGGATAGCTTTTTTCCTGCATTTGCAAAAGCCAGAACTTTTTTGTTTCTTTGTTTGTTTTTAGCATGAGATATGCATTTTGAAAACCTATGAACAGGCAGATTGCAGGAAAATACATGTGTTTACCTTCAATAGAAATAACCTATACTATCCTTCCCTAAATCTATCCAATGTAGTCCTTTAGGTGTATTGAACAATTAATAAAAGTAACTATGAGCCTCTGCAGACCAGCCCAAAGGGCTGGCCTGGAGGCAGAGATGGGGTGGGAGAGCCACACGCCAGCCACCCCAACCCCACATCAATGGCATCCTGATGCTGCATGCCATTACGCATGGCATGTGGCATCAGGAAGCCCTTCTGGCACAGCATTTTGATGTGCTGCACCAGAAAGGGCACTTAAAAGCTGTGCGCTGGCTCTTAGGGTGGCCTTTTGCCGCCCCCTGAAAGGAGAGGCATTTTGCTGCTCTTTCATGGGCAGCAAAAGGTAGGATCAGGGTTGCGGCTAGCAGGGACAGCCCAGAGCCGCCCGTCTGCATAGCCCCATCTATGTGATCTGGAACCAAGACAATGCTAATTAGCTCTGGGAACTGGATGTAAGCGGAACTGAGAAATAAGTGGTTAAAAAATTGTTAGAAACAGTGCAAGAAGTCACTTGTAATTATTTCCTTTTTCTCAGTCATGGAGTTAAAACCAAGTTATAATAATGAGATATGATTTCACTCCTTTTCAGACATAACTAACTTTATTGTTTTTAAATAGTTGGTGGGGTGACTTCACTAAATAGTAGGTGAGGAATACGTTTCCTTTTCCTTTTCTGTTAAAGAGTCACTATATTATTCCTTTTGAGAAATGGGGAAACCAAGTGTTTTCTTTTTTTAACAACAGTGACTTTATTATAATGATAACTAACTACATAGTATGAATGCTTGGAAAAAAATGATCATGATTAATTATTTTATTAAAGTAGCTTTCCAGGTTCTGGTAGGAGGAAAAGTTCACACAATGAATTGCTGTTGAAACTCTGGAGATTACTGCACTACACTCCTATAGTGCTGCTATTCCACTTCCACTTTTATTGCTCTGGCTGCCTCCTGTTGCATTCTGGGATTTGCAGTTTAAAGAGGGACATTTAGAATTCTCATCCAGAAAGCTCTTAGACCTTACTGAACTACAAACTATAGAATGCAACAGGAGGCAGCCAGAGCAGTAAAAATGGAATGGCAGCATTAAAGTGTGGTAATCTAGTAAGTTGCATCCATTACCTATAATAGCAACCCACTTGTGTCAGACTTGTTAGTAATGTACAGTACAGATTGCCACTACAGAATCAGGATAATATTGTATGAGCCAATATAATTCCTTCTCTTTATTTTCTGGGAATCCAATCACTTGAATTCATTTATCTAAAACAGGGGTAGGCAACCTTTCCCCTTTAAGGGCCGAGGGACTTCAGCTCCCAGAAATCCAGGAGCTATTGGCCAACATGGGACTATTGGCCAACATGGCTGAGGCTTCTGGGAGCTGAAGTCCCTCGGCCCTTAAAGGGGAAAGGTTGCCTACCCCTGATCTAAAACCATGGTGCAGTGATATTTATATTATTGAATAGTACATTATGGCATTACCATCTTCATCACTAGCATCTAATAAAGTGCAGACCAAATTTACATTACATAAATAGACCTGTGGTATTTATGGATTTTAAGTGTCTATAACTTTTGCAAAATCCAAATCTGTTTCCTTTAAGATTTATGAGAGATTTCATTGAACTTTTTTTAAAAAATGTAATCAAGATAAGAGAAATGCAGCAATAGAAGCTGGAGAAAATGAACTTTATTTAGAGTTGTGTGAGATGATGAACATGTAATTTAAAAAGTGTATAAATGGCTGTTGAAGCTAGATGCAAAAGTTGAACCTCTAAAACAACGTATAATAAAGTGGCCCCAAACTTTTGGGCATAATTTGCAAAAGGATGTATGGGGGAAAATGTTGCTAAAGATATAAAAATTTACGTTGTGTAGTAATTTAAAACAAAACCTTTTTGAACCTTTTGCATTTTGGAAACTAGAAGCTGGAGGTGCCTTCATTTTTCAAACAAATTTCCAGTACTAATGGAGTCCATTGTAAGTAAATGGTCAATCTGATTTTTTGATACAATTTGATAAATTGGCATCCCAGTTTAATCTGTCTTAATGGCTTGATAATAACAAATAGTGTTCAGTGGCTTCCATGCCAACAGAGTGGAAATCTTAGTTTGAACATTAAAGAAACACTCAGATTCAAAACCTCAGATAACTATTTTAAAGTTCAAACAAAACCTCAGACCAGCTAACATGAGAGCTACTAGTCACCACTGATAATTAATACTTGTCCAAAAGTTTTTTTTATAATCATGAGAGACATCTGTGTTTTTAGCAAATAGAACCTACTCCCCTTTTGCATATTCTGTGTTATTAGCATATGAGGCCTCTGTACTCATTTAACAATTCTTTGTACATTTAAAGTTTGCTCACCATTTACACTCTACAATACTAAAAAGTAGATCTGGGGAATTCATTACCAACTGACTGTGTTTCTTGAATCTTTAATACATGTTCATATATATATATATATATATATATATATATATATAATTATTTTGGTAGAGAAGACATAGCATTTAACACATTAAATAAATTTCAGGTATATCCTGACAGTAAGTGCATTACCTGTTGCTTATTAGATTAGAACTCTTATATTAAGAGCCATGAGTCTTTTTGACTGAAGAGTGAGGTATAAATACTTTAAATAAATACAATAATAATAATTTCTTCTTAGCCACACTGAATATGGGCTTGGTTGTGGTGGATAATCCTATTCAACTTTACTGCATATTTTGAATATACAAATATGCAAATGTTCATACTAAACTGGTCATAATAGACATATTGGCTGATAGCTGTTTATCTGTTTAAAATGTTGTGAAAGACTTCCTTATAGCTCTTTATTCTCTGCACTGGTAGTGAGCATCATCAGTAGTGCTGGGATTTCTCTTATAAAAGAAAGAAATAAAGACAGTTGCTGCAACCAGTGACTTCACTCTCTGGAAATCCCATTTTTGAAAAGCTACAGGAGAAGCCAAAAGGAGACCGGGTTGCATACAGGTTGCCTACTGCCCAGCCATGCAGCAATGTAATAGGATTTATCTTTGAGTTTCAGATCCCACATCTATCCCAGCAGGATTTTGCTGTGTGATAATCTCCTCCCTTTCTCTTGCTGTTTCCAAAAGAATCAGCACCCTGGACAACTGTGCACATATGAATGGGATCAGACCACCAAGGCCTAATTTGTTCATCTTCTAGTAGCACCTGAATCCTTCTTGCAATAACCGAACAACAAGGAAATCAAAATATTTCATCAATATTCTTCTCTGGTGCTTCAAGGAGAACCCCATTTACTGGAGAGTAAATGAACATATAAGCAGAAGCATGGTGATGAGGAGACCATCTTGGAAATGGGTCCTCTATAAGTCATTTCACTTCCAAGAAGAGTCAAGTTTCCTTTTGGGAAACACAAGCAATATCTTCTTCACATTGTTCTCAAGATCTATTTCAGAAGTGGCTTTTTCATTCTCATTATACTAATGGGATCATAATGTTTCTTTTCTCAGTTTCCCTTTGATATCAGCATAGTTGTAATTTATCCTGTTGTTGCCTTTCCATTTTTTCCCCTCTAAGATCACCTGGTGGGCTTCCCCGATGGTTTCCTCACCTTTTCCCATATTTGGTTGCAACCCAACCAAAGCATGGTCCCTGTTACATAATCTCTTGTTTAAAAACATACACACACATATAGAAAATGCCTGAAGTGCACCAGGTTTCAATGGCCACCTTCTTTATTTATCACAGTTAATGCCAGGATGGTCCCTTTGCAGCAACTCCCACCATTTTGAAAAAGAACCAGAACCTGCAAAATTCAAGCCCAAGAGTACTGCATGGCAGGGGGTTGGACTTGATGATCCCTGTGGTCTCTTCCAACTCTATGATTCTATGATTCTACTTTTCATCCATCTTCTTTGAGAGTCAGTAGCTACACTCCTTCTACCCACTCTTCCTCCACTGTAATTCCAGGAAGGCACACTTCCAGCAATCCCTCATCATTTTAAAACAGACCCAGAACCCTGCCACATTTCTGTTACCCCTCTCCCTATTTTTCTGCCTTGTATATTTCCAGCATACTACCAATAGATTGCATTGCTTTTAACCCTCACCTTTTAAAACAGAACTAGATGTGAAATTCATGCATTTTTCAAACAATTCAGCCATTTTTTTCTGCTTTCAGGGAAATGCCTGGTCTTTTAGAGGAGAAGTACCAAAAATATACTGTTGCAAATATTTCATCCCCTAGAAATCAACTGGGAGGGGTTCTGGGAATGTTTCTACTTTACTGAATCCTAACTCAGAAAACACTCATTAGAAGTCAACTGACTACAGAAGTAGAATAAATTCAAAATAGGTATTTTACACCCACCAAATCCAAAGCAGTTTCATGAGTGGAGTTCTTAGTCTGTTGTTAGTAGAAGGGAAAAATATAAAATGAAAACTACACACAAATGAAAGTACAATTATGACATTCAAAAGCACCCATTAGGGTTGAGGGTGTCATGCCAATCATTATTCTTAGTAAAATTTGAGTATGAAAAGGCCTGTAATCCACAAACAATGTTTTCTACTTGTTTTGCTTTCTCAAACAGGAATGAAGCTAACCTCATATATGGGATACAGTATTAACAAGAGAACTATTGAAACTATGGTTTTGCTGGTTTCAGTGCAATGACAAAACATACTTTGCTATAAAACAGAAAGTAACAAATTGCAGTGCACAAGGAAATGTGCATCAATTGCTGCATTTTTTGTACATACAAATTTCAAAACACTACAAAGTTAGTAGTAAGAATACAGTTCTCTTACACAGGGATGGGGTTTTATGGTAAGTTTTGGCCTCAGAATCTGAAGGCCAACCATTTGTCCTATAATTATTTCTGTTTTAAATCAATGAAATGGTGGGTTTTGTTTTCTACATTAGGGACAAGGAAAAAGATGATTCTTTCTATTCCCACATCTTCTATGAAAAGGAAATATGAGGGAAAGCACCAGTGTGTTATAAAATCCAAACTGTACATCAAATCAACAACTTTACTCAACCTTGCCCAACTTCCTTTTTTGAAGAATCATTTCAACAATGAACACATGAGAAGTACAGGTAATTAGGAATTAATGAGACATGTTTGACATTTCCTGTTAATAAAGTGTAGATTAGGGTATACTTTAAAAAAATTGACAATCAACAGAACAGCAGGTCAGCCTTATATGAAACTAGTAGTCTTTGGGGAATTAAGTAATGAACCTGCTGAACCAAAGGCAATTATCTTGTAAGCATCACTGAGATACGAAAGGACTTGGAGCATGGCAGGGTGGGAAACAGAAAATGCAATAATAGAGGAATCTCTAATTAGCCTCTGGTTCACTGTCTTGAAGGAAAGTATAGAAGCCTATTGTTTGAAATTTAAATTTAGACTGACTAGAACATTCAAACACAAATTCCATACACACTGGAATTCATAGGCACAAAAACAAATTGCTTGATATTGGCTTTCAGCAGAGATCCTGGCTGTGAAAGACTCTTTCATCTACATGCATATTGAGCAAGATGTGATTATCTGGCATCATGTTTGCAGTCAATACAGTGTTATATTCACCTATCATTTGATAGCAAAATCTGGAGTAGGGGAAAAAAGCAAAGACCCAAATAATTACTCTGCATGAGTGAGAGGACATGTTCATTCAGATTTTTTTTCCAAAACTGCATTACTAAGCATAATAGACAAAGAACCAAAGGAACTATGGTCTAAAGCCAGAACACAATAAAAAAATAAAAAAAAAAGACAGACATTTTCAATAAACAAAAAGAAAGAGAAAAAAAAAACTATGGATGACAGAAAAAAACACTACAAGCATTAAAGAAAGGAAGAAGACAAAAACAAAAGGGAGATAGGAACAAATTAAGAATTCTGAATGCAACAGTACAAGGGCTTGTACAGAAAAATAAAGAAAATTACTACAATGACCAATGCAGAGAAATAGAAGACAACAACAGAAAGGGAAGAACAAGAGATCTGGGAAATCAAAGGAAAATTTCAACCAAGGTGTGGGATGATCTATGGCAATAAAAATAACATAATAAAAGTGTTCGAAGTCCAAATTCCTAAGCCCCAGAAAGAAAGAAAGCAAAGGGGGGGGGGGGGAGTCAAAGTCTTTACTCCTCAGAAGAAGAGAAAGGGAAAAGGATCCAACATCAAAAAAGTTCCAAATCGGGGAAGTTCCAAATCGGGAAAAGGATACTGCTGTATCAAAGTCCATTAAGAGTTGCCAAGTTTTTTATAAGCATTATTCTAAAGCTTTAAATGCCTCGTTTTTGATTTCTTTAAATAACCAGGATTAGTCCTCTCGTTGAAAGTCCTTTCACCTCCGATCCGCTTCCCTTTAGTCCCTTTAGTCCTATTAGTTTGGATCAGACTGCTTTCATTTTATAATAATAATAATAATTATTATTATTATTATTATTATTATTTATTTATTTATTTATTTATTTATTTAAATCCCGCCCCTCTGCAGAGCAATCGGGGCAGCTTACAATATTACAATTTCCATACATCCCACCCATCCTTTAAGAAGTAAGGGTTCTTCTTATTCTAGGCTGGGTGGTGCTGGGCTTAATGTCTCTCCCCAGATGACATCGGATGGTAATGGAGGGAGGGCTCTTCTTATTATTTTAGGCCTGATGGTGCTGGGCCTAGTGTCTCTCCCCCAGATGACATTGGATGGTAATGGAGGTTTTCCACTTATACTTTCTCCTATAGAAGTTTCTTTACTTTCCCTTATCTCTATTAGTGGCACTCCGATTAAATAGTCACAAATGGTTTAATAGTAGAAGGTTAAACTCCAAATCCGATAAGCTTAGAAGATTACAGTTAACTTTACTTTTTAGCTGAAAGTGGTGGCTCCGTTAAAGCCGCATTTAGCGGTAGCTGAACCGCGGACGTGGTCTGCTCAAACCTCCATGCCGTCTTTCCCTTAGCAGGTCGTCTTGTCCTTATCTGTTTAGTCTACTGGATCTCGATCTTGTTCCATTCTAGTTCATAGATTCTGGTAAGCCAAGCACGGCAATCAGGTCACTGCTGAGCCCCTCTGCTTCTCCCTTAACTGGGGAAGAAACTTTTACCCCCCGACATCAACGACTTGGGGGTCTTGTCCCTGTGATCGACAATCCTCCTGTTAGAGCTGTTCTTTTAGGAGGATTCACTCATCGCCATGCCACCAGAAGACTTTACGCCAGGGGTAGGCAACCTTTCCCCTTTAAGGGCCGAGGGACTTCAGCTCCCAGAATCCCAGAAGCTATTGGCCAACATGGGACTATTGGCCAACATGGCTGAGGCTTCTGGGAGCTGAATTCCCTTGGCCCTTAAAGGGGAAAGGTTGCCTACCCCTGCTTTACGCTTTGAATGCCCCTAACCCCCCCCCCCTTGGTATCATTGTTGAGGAAGGGACTGGAACTTTATAATAATGTTGCAAAAATTTATAAAGTGACTGCAAACACAGCTGAATCGTCCAAGGGGGAAATATGGTGGAGCAAACAAGGTAAACAAGGAGCGGAAATAAGAAGGAAGCAAGTTAATTATCGAGTAAAATTAATAATACTAAAGAAATAAAAGATATAAAGGACTGAGAAACTGCTTAAGGTTCTTTTTATGGACATTAAAGGGATAAAAGATAGTGAATTTAAATGGATTGTGGAATAAGAGTAAACGACTGACTCTCCAACATGAAGAAAGAAGGGAGAAAACAAGCCACATGTGACTACATAGAATTCATGGTCTAGCGCAGGGGTAAGCAACCTTTCCCCTTTAAGGGCCAAGGGACTTCAGCTCCCAGAATCCCAGGAGCTATTGGCAAACATGGCTGAGGCTTCTGGGAGCTGAAGTCTCTCGGCCCTTAAAGGGGAAAAGTTGCCTACCCCTGGTCTAGCGGCTTGACTCTGAATCTTTAAGAATATTTAAGAACTGTTAAGAATTGCAATTTTTTGGGAATTAAGCACTCTCCTATCAGTATATCTGACTTTTGAAACCTATAAACTTTTGAGGGTGGCAAGACTTTTGTGGGAAGATAAGCTGCAAAGTAAATTGGAAAGTACATATTCTTTGCTACATTTGATATATTGATATATATACATTGAAACATTGTCTTTTGACCCTGTTCGCTTTGTAATACATTTAACTAAAGGTTTATAAAGATTAGCTGGGGGGGGGGGGGATTGACAATCATTAAAACTGGAAAGGAATTAAACCTTTTATTGGGGAAATATAGAAGGTGTTTGTATAAAGTTAAAATACAATTTGTCTAGGAAATTTTTTGTGTATTAAGATTAAGAGATATTAGTAAATAATATTCTAGCACATAGCATACAATATAATTTTTAACTAAGTATTGGGTTAATTGGTTTAAGTAGAATCATTAGATTTTGGGAATATATAATTAGACTTTCAAGAGGATTGTAATAGGATTGAAAGAAGAGCTGTTTATTTTCTATTCCGGGGATATTAATATTTAGTTAGATTTATTGATTGGTGTCATTAACTGTGTTATAATTGGTATTATCCTCCTTTATTATTATTGGATTTGTTAGAAAAATATACCTAAAGTGGACTTAGGATGTATTGATATTTTTTAGGGGAATTAAGATTGTTATATATTAAAGCAAAGCAAAAGCAAAGCAGCTTATTTATATACCGCTTCATATCACGCTATGGGATGTCTAAGCGGTTTACAACTATGAGCTGATTGCCCCCCAACAATCTGGGTACTCATTTTAGCGACCTCGGAAGGATGCAGGCCTCAGCCCTGGCTGGTATTGAACTCGCAACCTTGTGGTCTATGAGTGAGTGGCTGCAGTACAGGCATTTAACCACTGCGCCACCCAGGGCCTCGGAAGCTTACTCAGGGCCTCGGAAGGCGACTAATACAGTCATCTTGGAGGCAGGGAAGAGGAGGGGCAGCCACACGAGCGGCGCCCCTTCCTCCTCCCGAGGTTGCCCTCGGAGCTGCCAGTCCTCTGCATGGCCGGTGCGCCGAGGGCAACCTCCTGCCGCAGAAACTGCACGCACTGCAGCGGAACAGTCAGGGAAAGTGTGCCCGACATGTTTAGGGTGCACTTTCCCTGATTTCTGAAAGGAGCGCTATTTTTGCGCTCCTTTCAGGGTCACCGCCGGAGCGCCGTGGTGCGGAGGCTGCGGTCCCGCGGTGCTCCATCCCAGGGTGTCCCTGACACCCTGGTGTGCTTCCCTCCTCAGTTAAAGACAATTTCTCAGTTACACATATAGGTCATTAATCTACACCAACTCAATACCTCTTTAAGAAATTCATACTCTCGTGGGGTTTAAAAGAATATTTAGGATGATTCTAATTTTAAACAAGCAATTACAGAAACACATAACACTATAAAATAATATTATTTAGATAACCAAACTTTCACCAATTATTTTTTCCAGTCACATTAATAAGATAGAAAATACTATTTGGGCAATTTGAGAGGGAATCTGCTATTGAATAACCAAAAATAAAGGTAACTCCAAAAAACAAACACTGAATTATTTTTGAATTAATAAATAGACAAATAAATAAATAAATAGACAAAAAGGTATTAATAACCAAAATACATAAAATAGATATACTAACTTCTTAATACAAGGAATTTCCAATATTAGCTAATATTAGAACAGGGTAGCTAGAACAAAATAGAATGATGTTGAGGAGAGAAAAAGAAAGATTAGCTCAGCCAACATCCTCATCTGGACAACGTAGTCCTTCATTAGAGACACTACGAAAGGGAATGATCACAGCATAAATATGCTTGATGAATTGAAAAGAATGCATCAATAATTAAGAAATGAAATAAGAGACTCAAAAGATGAAACAAGAAGAGAAATTAAAGAATCAAGGGAAGAAACAAAAAAGGAGTTGAAATATGAATCAAATTTAATAAGACAAAATTTAGATAAAATCAATAAAGATATTGAAAAAATAACTGATAAGATGGAGAAAATGGAACAAAAAATGAAGCAAGTGGAACATAAGATTGAAGAAATATCTAAATCCCAACAAGAGGACCATGAAGTGATTCTAAGACTACAGATTCAACAAAGGGAAAGATGCTTGAAGTTTAGAGGCTTACCAGTGCTACATAATGGAAACTTATATGATTTACTGATTCCATACATTGCAAAATTCCTGGATAAGCCTGAGCAGCAAATACATTTCGAAATAGACAGAATGTTTCGAATTAATTCAAGAATCACAAAAACTAAAAACTTACCAAGTGATATTGTGGTGTATTAGACAAGAAAACAAACCAAAGATGAATTTCTCCAGAAAAAATTATAAGAAGAGATTTGTGATTTGAGGTAGTGAGATTCAGGTTTTTAAAGATGTCCCTAATCAAATTTTAAGGAAAAGGAAAGATTATAACTTCTTGACTGAACAATTAAAGCGTTATAGGATTCCATTTAGATGGGAGGAGACTGAAGGTCTATCAGTATCATGGAACCAAATGAGGTACAGATTAAATTTGGTGGAAAAAGCAGTAAATTTCTGGAGAGAATATAGGAAAGACATAGAAAAACAAGTAGATACCAACAGAAAGAGGACAAAAAGGAACAGTAAAGAAGATTTAAGCGACAAAGAGGAGGAAAGGGAGAGAAGAGAAAACTAGGACTAATGAAAGAACCAAAATGAAGCAGACAACTATGAAGACCAATCTGACTGATGAGGAAGAAGATGTCTCAGAAAGGGAAGAAACAAGCAGAGAGGAATTAATAAGCACAGAAGGAAACATAAGTTCAGAAGAAGAAGGCGTATGTATAGGATAGTTTGATCACATACATATTCTATTATATTTGTGATCTGATATTAAGGAACAGAGAAAATCATAGGTTACTAACTAAAACCAAAATAAGAAAGAAACGTTAAAATGAAAATCATAACATACAATATTAAAGGTTTGAACTCCAAAGATAAACATATTTTTTTTTATTTCCTAGAAAAACAAAATTGTAAAATATCATGTTTACAGGAAACCCATATAAAAAAGACAGAAAAGAGATTAATCAAAAATGGTAAATTAGGTAATGCATTTATTTCTGCAAACAAAAAGAAAAAAAGGAGTAGTTTTATATATAAATAAACAAATTAATGTGTTTGAAGTCTTAAACAATCCATCAGGCCATTATATTGGAGTAAATATAATTTGGGAAGGAGACAAAATTTTGGTAATAAGAATATAAGGACCTCAAGAAAATAAGGGAACATTTTATTCTAAATTAGGTAACAAAATAGACGAAATTGGGTTCGACAAAATAATTATGTTAGGAGACTTTAATGGAGTAATAGACCCTAAATTGGATAGGAAATATGCAAATAAAGAAACAAATAAGCAAGGGAAACTCCCACTGACCTTCTTTGAACTAACTAAAAGTTCGGCAATACAAGATGCATGGAGGTATTTATATAAAAATCAGGAAGGATTTACTTTCTTTCCAAATAGTCACCAATCACTCTCTAGAATCGACATGTTTTGAACTTCTACAGTACTAAGTAAAGTAATACATTCAATTCAGATTTTACCAAGGGGCTTATCAGACCATAACCCAGTAATAATGACAATCAAGATCAACCAAAACAATACAACCAGAAACTTAAGGATAAATTATTATTGAATCAAAAAGCAGTGGACTAGAAAAAAATATATAAAAATTATTTGAGGAAAATCAAACATCTGAAATAAAAATAAATACAATCTAGGAAGCAGGGAAGGCCGTTTTTAGAGGCTTATTTATTTGTCAGGAAGCCTTCTTGAGGAAAGATAAAAAGAAAAAGAATGCAAAATACAACATTTATTAATACTAAAAGAGAAAGAACTCGCAAAAGATCCAGGAAATCCAAACATACTTGAGGAAATAAAGGTATTTAAAATACACGAGGATAGGAGGAATACTCTGGAGGTGGAGAAAAAACTAAAGGCCCTTAAACAAAGGAATTTTGAATTAGCTAATAAAACAGGCAAATGGTTAGATGAAAGGCTAAGAAAGAAAAAAGATAAAAAGAAATAAAGGATGAAGAGAGAATGTTAATGCAACAAGCAGATATAAAAAGTGCTTTCCTCAGATTCTTTTCTAACCTTTACCAAAATAACGAGACTGATATTACTGAAATTCAAGATCATTAAAATAAACAGAAGCTTAGAAGTCCAAATCAAACACAATTAGAAGAATTGAATAGACCAATATCAAATAAGGAAGTGTTAGATGCAATAAATAGAAGTAAAGAAGGTAAATCACCTGGTCCTCATGGGTTCACCAACCTAGTTTATAAAACTTTTGCAAATGAGCTCTGTACTCCTATGCAACAGGTGATGAATGCGGTTTTGATAGAAGGAATCCCACCCACATGGAAAGAAGCGGAAATCATACTTATCCCAAAAGAAGGAAAAGAGAGAACGGATATTAAAAACTACAGACCAATCTCATTACTAAATTCTGATTACAAAATTTTTGCAGATATTTTAGCACATAGATTCAAAAATTATTTTAAAAATTGGATAGACTCAGACCAAAGAGGCTTTCTCCCACAAAGGCAAATGTGAGAAAATTTAAGAATAATAATTGATGTGATAGAGTATTTTGATAGGCATAATGAAAAAGGATTAGGCATGTTGTTTATAGATCTGGAGAAAGCCTTTGATACTGTAAATTGGACAACTCTTTTTGAAATCTTAGACAAAATGGAATTAGGCCCTAAATTTACTAATTGGATAAAAGAAATTTATAAAGAGCAAAAAGCCAAGATTATATGGTGAAAAAAATGATTATGTTGATATTAAGAGAGGCACTTGGCAACGATGTCCCTTATCTCCCCTTCTGTTTTTGATTGTAATTGAAAGACTAATAAAAGAAGTCAAAAATCAAGATTTAATTAAAGGTTTGAAGATAAAGAAAACAAATTATAAGATAAGGGCTTTTGATGACGATATATTTATAATTCTGGAAAACCCAAAAGAACAGGTTAAATACCTGATGGATTTAATAGAAACATTTGGGAAGGTAACAGGATGTAAATTAAATAAAGAAAAATTGACAATAATCACTAAAAATTTAAATATAAAGGAGGAAAAGGAGATAAATGATATTACAGGTATAAATATTAAAAATAAAGTATTTGGGTATAACAATTACAAAAAAAAATCTGAATTAATTGATGAAAAGTATAAAAACATGAAAATATATTAAAACACAATTGAATAATTGGAATAAAAAACAACTTACAGTATCAGGACGAATTGCTACTATTAAAATGAAAATCTTACATCTTACCCAAAATGAATTTTCTTTTCCAAATGTTGCCAATAATAACGAAAGAGGAAATCTTTTAAAAGTGGCATAAAGATTTAAGTGATTTTATTTGGCAAAACAAGAGGCCAAGGATAAGATTAAAAACATTACAAGATTTGCATGAAAGAGGTGAGATGGGAATGCCCAATTTAAAATGGTATTTCGAGGCTTGTTGTGTGGTGTGGATTAAAGAATGGATAACATTAGAAAATGAGGATCTTTTGGAGCCAGAAAATGATGGTTTATGCTTTGGTTGGCACACTTTTCTAGGTTACGAGAAAATCAAAGCTAACAAAAAAATTTTTTTAATTTTTTATTATATCTTAAAACTCACATAACATATTATACATACAATAAACAATGCACAATAAACAAACAACAATATAACATAAACATAAACATACATAATACATCTCTTACAAACATAAAATAAGACTTCCCCTCCTTTACTTTGAATATATTTGATTAATATATTTAACTTTCATATAATTCCTTAATATATATATAGTTGATTCTACATTCTCCATATCTATTTCCTCCCTATCTTAAAATAGCTTTCCATATTCATCTTTATCCATTACACATCATATATATTTAATCCATTCTACATCTTATTTTAACATGGCCTATATTTTTTATCATACCTCTTGTATATTTGTAAATCTCTAAATTTTAGTTAAACCCATTTCTCATTCTTTCAGAGCGAACATACTATTTTCTCCCCAAAGTTTTTTAAAGTATTCTATAATCGGTGACCATTCTTTTCCAAATTTTCCACTCTTATCTCCTTTTATTAATGATGTTAATTTATCCATTTCCATGACATCATACAGTTTACATTGCCATTCTTCTTATCGATATTTTGAGATTCCAATTTTTCCCAGAGCTTTTCCCTTGAGATTGAGTCGAAAGCTTGCTTGAAATCTATGAATGCTGTATGAAGACCTTCATTAGTTGATGCGTACTTTTCAGAGAGATGTTGCAGAATAAGTCCATGGCCAACTGTGCTTCGACCTGCTCTAAATCCAGCTTGCTCATCAGCAAGAATGTTTTCTTGCTCCGTCCAGTCCTGGAGCTTTTCATGCAAATATGAAGTATATAATTTGCTGATAATACTTAGCAAGCTGATAGGTCAATAGTTTGCTGGGTCAGTTCTCTCACCTTTTTTATAGATTGGGATAATAATAGCTACCTGGTTTGTTTGCCGATTCAAAATATTTCTGTTTGGTAAATTTAATTTTCCCCCCCATTTCTTCAGTCATCAATATTGAAATTTGTTTTTGTAATATCTGAATTTCCAGTCTTAACTTTTTATCATGAGGTTTCTCCTTCATTAATATTTCTTTATTCCTTATTTCTTTAATTACATGATCCATTTTTAATTCTTTCTTTTTCTTCCTTTCTGCACCTTTTTGAATAAAGAAACCTCTCATTACTGCTTTTGAAGTGTCCCACACTGTTTGTACTTTCACCTCTTTGTTCAAATTCTCTTGAAAAAAGTAACTTAAGTTTTTTTCGGCTTGCTTTTTGATTTCTTCATCTTTCAGAAGAGATTCATTTAATTTCCAATTAAATTCTGTGGTGTTTTTTTTTTTTCTTAATCTTAATTTCCATAGTCATAGGGTTATGATCTGATATAATTTTAGGAAGTATGTCCATCTGATCAATTTTTGGCGCCAGTACAGTTGAAATTAGAAACATGTCTATCCTTGACCATGATTTCTGTCTGTCTGAATAAAATATATAATCTTTTATGTTTCCATATTTAATCCTCCAAATGTCCATCAGTGAAAGTATTTCTTTCATTTCAAAAAAGGAGTTTGGAAATTTACCTTGTCTTTTTTTTATTTGCTTTTCTGATTTCCTGTTGATTTCTGAGTCTAAGACTCCATTCCAATCTCCAAGTAATATTATATTTTCATAATCATATTCGCACAACGTTTTTGTTAATTTACCAAAAAAATTGTCTTTTTGTTCTGTTGGAGTATATACACCTACTATTAAAGTCTTTTCCAAATTCCAACTGACTTCAACTCCTACATAATGTCCATTTGGGTCATTAAATAGTTCTTTTCCTTCTAATTTATTATTAACGTATATTACCACTCCTTTTTTCCTTCCCCCCCGCCGAAATAAATTATTTACCCAATTTCCAATTCTTCGAATATTTATTTTCCGATTTTCTGATATGTGTCTCTTGTAAACAAAGGATATCAAATTTTAATTTTCCAAGGTAGTGATAAACAATTTTCCTTTTTCTTGGACTATTAAGCTAACAAAACTTTTAACAACCATTGCGTAAGAAGGGCTTTATTTAAAGTATGGAATAAATACAAAGGGAGAATTATGCCTAAATTTCCGAAGTGGTTTTCGCCTCATGAAGCTATTCAAAGAAAAGAAATGAAGAAAGAAATGAATTGGGTTACCTACAACAATTTATTGAGGAAAACCTCAACAGATACATATGAATTAAAACCCCAAAATGAATTAAATAAATAAGGATTCCAACTAGATTGGTTTTGATATAGACAGATTGTTGAATGTTATAAATCCGATCATAAAACACAGGGAATTGATTTAAAAACAAATGAATTTAGTAAAATTTGGTTGGGGAAAGAACAAAAGGAGATGGGAAATTTTTATAAAATTTAGAAGAAGATATAATAAAAGAGAATATGATTCGTTAGGCAAAAGACCTCAGACACTCAATACAATTAGAAATGTGGGAATTGGCTTGGGGAAAGAGATTAAATTACACAGCTTCTCAAAATATTAAATAAAATTTTTATAAAACATTATATAAATGGTATCTAACACCAATACAAATATCTAAAATCTATAAGAATGCAAATAACATCTGTTGGAAATGTGGGAGTGAACCAGGTTCATTATATCACTGTTTATGGTCTTGTAAAATAGTGAAAGATTACTGGAAGAAGATGAATGAAATAATTAATTCTATGTTAAAGATGAAAATTCAGATGCAACCTGAGATCTTTTTATTGAATATGTGGGAAAGAGAGTGGGATAAAGATTATGGGAAAATTCTTCTATATCTAACTACTACAGCTAGAATAGTTTTGGTTCAAAAATGGAAATCAAAATATGTACCAAGCATTAGAGAATGGATATTGAAATTATATGATCTAATTGAAATGGTCAGACTTACCAATTATTTAAAAAATAATTTGATTGAAAACTCCAATGAAGAATGGACACCAATATTAAATTATATAAAAAACGAATGGGGGAATTTGGGAATAATAGCTTTCTAAACTACAGGAATATAGACTTAATCAACATAATTTTAGATATGGTTCACATCGTCGTTTAAATTTATAGAATGTATAAGAAGTTATGTATTACTTTTTTTTAAAAAAAGCAAACATTTAGACAAAATCACCAACAATACAAATGATAACTTTATTTTTAATTTTCAAGAAAAATGTAATAGGATTATATGGTACAAAGATACAATATTTAGATAAAATTTATATTTATGAATAAGATATTATAGAATAAGATATTATTTGAACACAAATGGTTCAAAACTAGTTGAGCTGCAATATAAAGAATACTATATAAGGAGGGAATTTAGGATAAAAAGGGCAAATAACATTTTCTCCATTAACCCAAGGAAGATAAGTAGGATGTCAGAGAGGGAGTGAAAGATTGAAAGAATGAATGAAGGGGAAAATAAGATGAGATATAATTAGAAGGTTAAGCAAGTTGAAGAAGGATAAGTAAGTTGAAGAAGGTAAGAATAAGTAGTATAGGTGAAGGATAGAATGAGTGAGAAGGGAGGATGTTGATAAAGGAAATTAAGAAGGAATAAAGGATAGAGAAGTAATAGGATGAATAGTTAAGGAAAGAGAGAAGAATGCAAGAAAGGGAATTGAGAGTGAGGGGGAAGTTAGATAGAGAAGGAAACAAGTGAGAATAAGGAAGAAGAATGGACAAAGAAAGAAAGAATTTAGTGGATTTTCCCCCTTTTTTCCTTTTCATGAGAAATTTATTCTTTCTTTAAGAGATTAAAGGAATAAAGAAATATGATTGTATGTATTATAGATGTTACAATTGTTAAAATGAAGTAAATTAAGTAAGTATAAGTAAGTGTGAATGTATATGTATGAAAGGTTTTAGATGTATTGTTTTGTAATTTTAATCAATCAATATATTATTTTTTAAAAAATAAAAAATAACATAATTAAAGACCAAGAAGGAATAAAAAGACATTAGATGCAATACACAGAAGAATTATACAAAAGAGATGTCAAAATGAAGGACACATGGAATGAAGAGCCATATGAAGATAAACCCTAAATTCTAAAAAGTGAGGTGGAAACTGCAATTAGAGAAATAGCGGAAAACAAATCACTAGGAACAGATGATATTCCAATTGAACTGCTGCAATCCACACTGAAAGAGCCAACTCTAGTGCTAACTAACATATGTCAAGAGATATGGAAAACAAAACAATGACCAACAGATTGGAAGCGATCAATATACATCCCCATCCACACAAAGAGAGACCCAAGAGGCTGCATCAACTATAGAACTATAGCACTGATCTCCCATGCAAGCAAAATCATGCTCAAAATTCTACAACATAGACTCCAACCAGACATGGAGAGAGAAATCCCAGAGGTTAAAGTGGTGTTCAGGAAAGGAAGAGGCACAAGGGACCACATTTCAAACATACGATGGCTAATGGAGCACACCTGGGAATGCCAGAATAAAATCAGTATGTACTTTATAGACCAGGGGTAGGCAACCTTTCCCCTTTAAGGGCTGAGGGACTTCAGCTCCCAGAAGCCTCAGCCATGTTGGTCAATAGTCCAATAGCTCCTGGGATTCTGGGAGCTGAAGTCCCTCGGCCCTTAAAGGGGAAAGGTTGCCTACCCCTGTTATAGACTATAGCAAAGCCTTTGACTGCATAGATCATCAAAGGCTATGGAACGCCCTTAAAGACATGGGAGTGCCAACACATCTGACAGTTCTGATGAGGAATCTGTACTCAGGACAAGAGGCTACTGTCACAACAAAACATAGAGAAACAGAATGGTTCCCAATTGACAAAGGGGTCAAACAAGGCTGGATCCTTTCACCCTATCTGTTCAACTTATATGCAGAAAATATTATAAGAAAATCAGGCTTGGACACAGAATAAGGAGGAGTGAAAATAGGAGGAAGGAATATCAACAATCTAAGATATGCAGATGACACCATAATATTAGTAGAAAATCTCACAGACCTGGAACACCTACTAAAGAAGATTAAAAAAAAGAAAGTGCTAAGTCCAGCTTGATGTTGAACATAAAGAAAACAAAACTAATGACCACCGAGAACCTTCACAAGTTCAACCTAGACAATGAAGAAATAGAAATAGTAAAGAATTTCCCATACCTGGGATAAAACTTTAATAGAAATGAGAACTGCAGTCAGGAAATCAGAAGAAGACTAAAAATAAGGTGGGTGGCCATGAAAGAACTAGAAAAGATTCTAAAATGCAAATTTATACAAACTTTGAGTATGAGAAGGCCTCTAATCCACAAACAATGTTTTCTACAAACAGCGCAAACATTAGAATCATGCAAGCCATTGTATTCCCTATTACCATGTATGGATGTAAGAGCTGGACAGTTAAGAAAGATTATAGGAAGTCATGAGTTGAGATTGACTTGAGGGCAGTTAACAACATCAACAACAACAACAACAATAACAAATGCCTTTTTGAAATTCAAGTTTGGCATCTAAAGTTTTCCTATAATATACATTTTTTTTAGTTTTACACACAGTACCAGACACATAGAACTGTCTAATTCCCTCCCAGGCCATCTAACGCAGTATTACTTCTAATAACTGGCAGTGGATCTATAGATGTTTCTTCAGCCAAACCTGGGGATGCCAGGCACTGAACTTGGGAACTTGTGTATACAATTTATGTATTCTGTCCACCAGTGACCCATAGTTTAAGCAAGGGATGCTTCTCCACACACCACTTAGCTTTTCTACTAAGTTATGGATCCTTCTGTCAAGTGGCCAAGATGCACTATGAAATGTCAAAACTATTAGAATATTCACAACTTGCAATCCCATACAACATGCATGGGAATAAACTTCATGGAAATGAAGTTTTGAATATTTTGTTTTATTATTGTTTTGCTGTCCTCTGAAGCTGAGAGTGTGTGACTTGCCCACAGTCACCCAGTGGAGTTCCATAGATGATCAGGGATTCAAACACTGATCTTCAAAGTCATAGTCCAATTCTCAAATCACTACACCACTCTAGGTCTTTGACTGTTAGAATAGGTCAACTGAAATAAAGGGGACTCAGGTTGTCATGACTATTTTAAGTCCCTTAGGTCTTCTTTTATTATAACTAAATTTGAATCCAAACCAGTGTTCTTGTTTTTGCAGTTCCATGACTTAGTATATGTTGTATGCTACAGGCATTGTTAAAATGGCATCTATTAGAATTTTTCTCTTTTAAAACTATTAAAGGAAGAAGGAAATGGACAGCTGAACAATCTAACAACACATCTGAGACTAACAAAAGCATTAGATTTTTTTTTTTAATTCCACTCTACTTCATCAGATGCATGTACTCCAATGGCAAGGATGGGTTTAGATTTCTCCTAGCCTGCCAGAAATAATCTATCTTGAGGCCACTTTAACTGTCCTGGCTCAGTGCTAGGAAATCATGGGAATTGTAGTTTTGTCTGAGATATTGAGCCTTCTCATCAGAGAACTCTGGTGCCACAATAAACTACAGTTCCCATGATTCCTTAGCACTGAGCCAGGAGAGTTAAAGTGGTCTCAAGATGGATTATTTCTGACAATCTGTACAGGCCCTATATCTCTCAATTCAGCACAGTGTTCCCTTCATAGGACTGAGCGGTGTTAATTCAGTTATACAGAGAAGTAAATAATCTAGTTATGCAAAATAACAGCTTTTTAATTATATCTCAATCTCATACTAAATTTTAAGGGAAATTCTGCTATACATTTTAACCTGTTCCCTCCCTTTCATTGATACATACTTTAGGCCTTAGAACCTGCCCCCCTTTCATTGATTCATACTTTAGGCCTTAGACTTCCAACTGAAGCTCGTTTACCTTCGAGTCATTGGAACAATAACAAAACAATAATAAAACAAAACATTCAAAATGCAATTTACACAGTTGAGGAAAATCAGAGGTTAAGATAAAAAAGATTACTTTGCTACTTGTGGGACTACCTCTTGAAAAATATGCTAAGCATATTGCCTAGTTTGACCAACAGTTGCTAACAGGAGCAGGTTTTGCAGTCATCAGATTAGTGTGAATTTCCTTTATCCCACAAAACCTATTGGGAGCCACTGAGACTCAAATGAGTTGTTACATTTTGCCCTGATTCTTAAGACATTAAGGAGACAAGAAATCTATAACACTGACAATCTATAGAAAAATTGATAATTTTATAGGAATCGAAAATGGCCAGGCTCAGCACAGCCGTATCCCTTGCTTACAATATTGCATGATCACTCAGATATAAATTCTATTATATTCAAGGGGGCTCAGTCTCTGGTCAAGATATTTAAGCTACTTGCAACCTCAATAATATAGCAGATGAAAAAAATAGTAGATGAAATAATGCAATCCCAGCTAGAGTAGATGCATTAAATCAATTGTTGAATGGAGAGTCAAAACATAACTAAGGAACAGAATATCAGCTAGTCACTGCTCCAGGGTGCCTTGGTTCCAGGGGTGACATGCTCTCTCTCCATACCAATTGTCATTGTTATGGGTTCTGATGGACAGAACAACAGCTGGATTTTCTTAATTGAGCCCATTCTCCACAGCTATCTCCTTTTCCTTGTGTTTCATGTATTTTCAGATTGCAAGCCTGAGGGCAGAGAATTGTCAAATTAACCATTTGTAAGCCACTCTAGAAGCCTTTTTGGCTGAACGATAGGGTATAAATGCTCTAAATAATAATAAAAAAATCCAATTATTTAATGTGTATACCCTACTTATTTGTGCATGCATGCACACATGCACACAGATATACACAGATGAAGTTACTGCATCAAAGAAGGAAAGGGGGAAATTTAATAACTATTAAACAACAGTGATACATTGTGTTTTATTACTTGAATTAACTACCAAACACAGTGCAGTGGGGCTTACATCCAGGTATGGCACATGCAATTGCAGCTGTAATGACTGGAAACTTTCCAGTGATTGCTTGCCAAGGGAGATAAATTTCTCCCCTCATGATTTAAAATGTCCATCACATAACCCTAACACAACACTTTTATTACATGCTAGCAAAAATGTCAGCAAAAAGGGGCATTAAGAGCATGTTAAGTTTAGCAGACTATAATCACCACCTGAATTCTTCATGTGACAACTTCCAAATGCTCTAAATAAGTACCTTGAGCAAGAGTATTTGGCAGAGCACTTGAAATAATGGGGGCGGGGCCATTTGTTTATGTGTTTACTCAATGGTGCAAAGTAGTGAGACATGCTCCCTCCTCTGGAAATCAAATGCAATTTTACATGCCAGTATGATACCAGCTAAGAGATTAAAAATACCACCAGCTAAAACAATGTGCCACAAGAACTGTGGCCCAATGAAATGGGGGATATGCTGCTGAGCACAGACAAATAGTATGAGATTATTACAACTTTTCTTGAAGGTGGTTATTTGAAATCACTTAAATTGTATTGTATGTCTATATATTGTATATCGCATGGCCAAATAGGAGTGTGGCTTCTGTCTAGACCATCTTAACTGACAATAGAGGTAACATCTGAGACAAAATGAAGGCTTGTAACTAACATCCTCATTTTTCATCAGCTGTATGATTTTTAACATCTTTGCCTAATGAAGAAGCCAACAAAGCCTCAAAAGCTCACTTGATTTTTGTTTGTTTTATAGTTGATCCAATAAAGGTACTACTTTGTGGATTTTGGATTTTATTATATTTTGCTACATGGCAAACATGGCTACTCCTGAATATGTTTCCTGGAATTGTACATCTGCATTGCAGAATGATGTGCTAGATGATAAATAGGTTTAGGAGAATGTTTGAAGCTTGGAAGACAGGAATAGAAACTTGGAATAATTTGTATATTGTTGGTGACTGGTAACAGTGCAGCTGATGACTTCCATGTCAGTGGGGTTGTGGATCTATTTCAGACTTTTCTTTATTTTTAAAGGAGCACACCAAGGAACTCAAACTATTCTGGGTATAGCATTCAGTACCATGGAGTAATGATGTAAATTTATCTCTTTATTCTTAAGCACCCCTGAAGGGAGCGGGGGATTTTATTACTCTTTTTGCTCTTCTATAGAGAGTGAGATAGTTTCTTTTGGTCAACCCCTCACAGAGAAGCAGAACCATTCCTGATAAATTCTGCATCATGAGGGCTATCAAACTCTTAGCTGCCTTTCATTTTCTAACTCTTCTTGCAATTAGTGGTGTGAACCATAAAACTGTCCACCTGTGTTTATATTTAGAATGAAATTTTATTTCTCTCTTCCCCCCTCCATTCCTGCAGCTTATGAAGTAATTCAAATTGTCTTGACTGATACTAACACAATTAAATTGGGAAATATCAAGTTATCTGGGTGATCCTACTATAGCTATGAAAGCTCATGTACAATGTCAGGTGCACATGAAACACATACGGGTACATATAATTTTATGATTTCAGGCTATAAAGTATATTTTGGTGGCAATTCTAGAGGGCCATAAAACACTCAGCTGTCATTTCCCTTCCACAGTGTCTAACAAGGAAGGATGGCCTTTGTTTGTCTTTAGAACTGAATTCATCCCTCTCCCCCCTCCCCTCCTGCAGCCCTGTGGAGTAATTCAAATCACCTTAACTGAGATTCACACAGTTCATATTAATGGCTGAGGCACTGTTACTTTTATTATTTAAGCAATGAAAATATACTAAACATCAAAGTTCCCATGGAAGTGTTCACACCATTACTTCTTTTGCAAATGGAATATTTGTAAATTCACTTCAGTCAAGCAGGTGTCAAATTTCAGAGCTCATAAATACTTAAGCTAAGCACTGAGAAAACCCAAATCCCATATGTTTAATGAACAGCATGGATGGTGACATAGAAGTTTAGACAAATGCCTAGAATGTATTGACATTAAAAACCTTGAATTTGGATGCTTCAGTCTTTTATTTTTCCTCCTTATAACACAATAGAGGGCTGCCACTACCTTACCATACACACCAGCACTTTCAGTCCACTCCCAATTTCAATCAAAGCTGGTGAGAAATTGGAGTCTCATTCCTCCTTTGTTTATTTAGCCTTTGCTCTGGGCTTTAATGAGCAAAGCAAAGCAGCTTCATTTATATACCACTTCATACTGCACTATGGAGTGTCTAAGTGGTTTACAACTGTAAGCTCATTGCCCCCAATAGTTGGGTACTCATTTTAGCAACCTCGGAAGGATGCAGGCCTGAGTCTAGCCTGAGCCCTGCTAGTATTGAACTCACAACCTTGTGGTCTATGAGTGAGTGGCTGCAGTACAGGCATTTAATCACTCTACCACCAGGGCTCCAAAGCATTTTTCTAAGAACAGTTTATGATTTTTCTGTATGGAATTACTACCATTAACACATACAACAGAAGCTAATATCCTAGAAATAAATGAACAAGTGCACACCCTTAACAATTACCTCCTTACTTTCCTCAACCAACAGGTGACCAACATATGCTACTATTTAATATGCTTTGAGAATATGGGGGTCATTTGGAGTAGTTGGCTGAAACATAATGCTCTACAAGGCTCTCTTTACATATCATTGAAATCTACATTCACAGACCGAATCCTCTAGGTATTTCAAAGGAAGGCAATGTTCAAGTGTATGAGATCTGAGGTTTTGGAGATGAGTGGTCACTATGCCTCTGAAGTGGCTGCAAGCTGCACATTTTGTCCTGTCTGTTTTGGACCATAGAAAGTGATATTATAGATGATGATGATGATGATGATGATGATGATGATGATGATGATGATGATGATGATTTCCTGCCTTCCTCCCAGTACAGAAAATCAAGGTGGCTAACAAAATTTAAAATAGTTAAAACAGTATGAAAATTTAAAATATAAAGTTTAAAAACAATTAAACAATTCAAATGATTAAAACATTACATTATTAAAATTTGAAATGCAGAACTCTTTAAAACAAAAACAAAACAGCACCCATGTCAATATGTGAAAGCCTGGCAGCATAAAAATATTTTTATCTGCCATTGAAAAGAAAGCAAAGATGAAGCCATCTTGGCCTCTGTAGGAAGGGAATTCCAGAGCTTGGGAGTAGCCACTGAGAAATCCCTCTCTCTTTTTCCCACCAAACATGCCTGAGAGGGTGGTGGCACAGAGACAAGGGCCTCTCCAGACAATCTCTAGTGGGCTCATACAGGGAGATACAGTCCTTCAACCTGGACCCAAGCTGTATGAAGCAATTTGGGGAGGGGGAATAATTTGATGGACAGATACAAGGGCCTCTCCAGACAATCTCTAGTGGGCTCATACAGGGAGATACAGTCCTTCAACCTGGACCCAAGCTGTATGAAGCAATTTGGGGAGGGGGAATAATTTGATGGACAGATACATATTTGGGTGATTTTATATATATATATATATATTTCTTTATTAGTATTACAACCTACATTTAATAATATTAAAAAAACTTTACATAATATTCCATATATATATGGTAAATCATATTAATTATTCATTCTTTACTAGCTTATCTAAATCTAATTCATATCAAACCATTAAATATTGATTAAACTAGTAAATTTTAAAAAACACATAAAATTATTGTTAATATTTTTATTCTTCTTACTGTCTTCTTTTCACCATATACTTTTCACAATTCAACAAAGGTATAATACTATTAATTTATCCCTAATTAATTCCCCCCCTTGTTTTCTTTCTTTCTTTCTTTCTTTTTGTTCCCTTTCCCCAAGTGTTCCCCATCACCAGAGCCTAGTATCTTCATATTACTCTCCCCTCCAAAATTGTAACTCTTCCTGTGGAGATAAAACACCTCCCTCCTTTACTACAGCCTTTGTACAATAATTTTCTATATTACTTTAAAGTCATTTCTCTTCATTATTCCTTTTTTTACCTTAATTTCACAAGTTAACTTATCATTAATTGCTATTTGCCATATCTCTTTATATCAATCTTGTATTTGTAGATTTCCCCGCTTTCTACTTTTTTGCTATGATTAATCTTGCTGCTGTTAATAAATTTGTAATTAAGTCCTTTCTAGCTTGAATACAATTGTTGCGTCTGCACAAAGGACAATGACTCAATTATTATGGGTGAAACATTGGCCACAACTTTATTTGTACAGGGTCTGACATATTTAAATTCAATAGAACAACTATTTATCTATCCACCATTTAAGTATTTCTTAACAATAATTTATTTGACACATGCCCAAATGTTCTGGGCGGAAGTGTTGTAGAATATAAATCTTTTCAGGGCATGCGTCAAACTTTAACTTAGGTAATCCCCTTCCAATTTTAACCCCCCCCCCCCCAAACTGGATATGACGTCAAAGCCTTTTTATGATGCAACCGCTTTATGACGTCATTGGCTTAACATGACATCATAATGAATTTGTTTAATCTCAATGATATATACCCAATTTCTTTTCATTCATTTCCAATTAATAAGTCCAATTAACCTAGAAATTTCCTAAAGGGGGGAGGGTCCCTTCCCGCCAACACTCACAGCTTCATAGTCATAACATTTACAGACCCAACATCCTAATTGCGACAAACTAAAACTTCTTGCATCTCAAATACCAATACATTTAATATACCATAACTAGTACCCTATCCCCATAACATTCTCCCACTCGGACAATATCCAACAACATGAATCATAATAGTTGGTAATGTCATTTTCCCCAGGGAGGGCGAAAAACCCAGTCATTTACTGGGAAAATTCCCTCCCGGCCCCCTGAGGGCGACCAGCCATAGCCTGGGTGTCCACAACATGTTAACCAACAATTAAAGGGTGGGCAGGGTGGGTTGCTTGTCCAAAACTAAGATGGCTGCCGCCACGAGGCAGTGCGAAGCTTTATAGCCCCGCAAGTCTCGCGGTGAAATCCCGCGAGACTTCCAATCTCGCGAGACCCCAGCCGCGAGATTGCTTTCATTGGCCAGGCCGACCAGAAGAGGTGGGCCTTCCAGTCCACCTGGCCAATCAGGCGTCCTTGCCCTTTTAAGGCAGACACAACAGAAGGCCCCCTCCCAACTCATCGGGGCGTCTTTGCATCTGCACAAAGGACAATGACTCAATTATTATGGGTGAAACATTGGCCACAACTTTATTTGTACAGGGTCTGACATATTTAAATTCAATAGAACAACTATTTATCTATCCACCATTTAAGTATTTCTTAACAATAATTTATTTGACGCATGCCCAAATGTTCTGGGCGGAAGTGCTGTAGAATATAAATCTTTTCAGGGCATGCGTCAAACTTTAACTTAGGTAATCCCCTTCCAATTTTAACACCCCCTCCAACCGGATATGATGTCAAAGCCTTTTTATGATGCAACCGCTTTATGACGTCATTGGCTTAACATGACGTCATAATGAATTTGTTTAATCTCAATGATATATACCCAATTTCTTTTCATTCATTTCCAATTAATAAGTCCAATTAACCTAGACATTTCCTAAAGGGGGGAGGGTCCCTTCCCGCCACAAGAGGGGGTCAGCCTAGTTTGGCATCCCCTCTCCCCCCCCCTATAGAAGCCTTTAAAGAAGACTCCAATGTAGACAAGTATATATCATTCCCCTGAGGGGAGAGATGTACACCGTCACCCCTGTACAAATGTGGTAACCCAAACTGAACTCCTTGGTGATCAACAATATCCACCCCCATCTTTTTCAATGTCTTTGCCACATATCTATTCAGCCAGCGCAGGGCTCCATCCATGGCAACGTCACTTCTGGCCCCATGCCAAACTCGCCTAGGAAGAAACTTTGTCCACATGAGGAGTGTATGCGGCAACATTCACTGAATCTCCTTCATGTCTTTAATTATGCGCCTAGCCAATTGTAACGAAGTCATTCTTGGAAGGTCGTTTTCCCCCAAATGAATCAATAATATCTTCGGCTGTGCGAATGAAGCCATCAGTTTGATTATTCTAGGGAGTATGGCTCCCCACAGCATGCCTCTGCGCCCGAACCATCTCACGGTTCCAGCCAGTCCTAGTCACCCGGCCAAATCCTGCCCCTGCTCGATGATATGTCTCTCAACCCAGAATACCAAGCTGTGTCCAAGTATCCACACGTCTCCCGGAATTGATTCTGCCAATTTAAACCAGAACAAGAACATTATACCTACATTAAATTTAAGTGCGAACATAAGATTTAAATGCTCCAGAGCGCCAGTGACCAATCCTACAAATTGCAGAGTCACTCAAACCCTGAGTTGCTGCAGCTGTAGCTGCCCCAATCCTAAATGAATGAGACGAAAATTGACCCTCTGGCAAACCAGCATGACTTAAAACCCCTCGCAATACTGCTCTAAATTGATATTGCGTTAATGGCAAACCAGATATATGTAAAAACAAGTATCCAGTTGTGCTCGGCCGTATTTGTAAGTAATTATTCAAAGCTTGTACCGGGCAAATATGGCCTTGATGAGCCTTGGCTAACATTATGGACTGTCCCTTTCCTAACTGATCTGTTTTTGAGTGTCGAATTGTCAGCTGCATGCCATGTTCAGACACTTGAATATCTGATAGCAAAAGAGCCCTGCCAGAACTGTCGGTACGTGAACAAGGAACAATTTCACTTATTCTTAAGGCTCCAAAAACGCTACTGAAAACGCTGCCTTAAACAAAATCACCTCCTCAGGTGCAGAGCATGTAACTGGGAGGCATTGCCATATTTTCAACAATATTGACCCCGTTATAGGCAAGCGACTGTCCTGAGAAATAGAAGACTCCCTAGCCCATCCTTCCAAAGCCCTACGTACTCTAAAATCAATCGTAGGGTCTTTGAAACCTCCTGCTCTAGAATAAAATGAAAGAGCCGCTAATCTTCCCCTAATAGTGACTGTAGATAAACCCATTTGTCTAAGATACACTGTAAAATGAAGGATAAGATCCACTTCCAGTGGCCAAACCTCAACCTCCCCAATAGACAATAAAAAGGATCTGAACGCTCGCAATGCGAGCTGGTAGGACTTGCGTGTTGACGAGGCGATGGAGAGAAAAATTGCCTTCTCAATTTCTACTCTCTAAGGCTCCAAAGTTGATGTGGTACCTCCAAAGGATGAGCTGCTGTCTCTGGCGCCAACTGGCGGAATCTGGAAAACTGAAAATGTGAAAGGGCATCCGCCAAGGGGTTTAATAAACCACAAACATGTTGAGCATGGAACAAAATATTGTTCTGTAAACATTGAACCACCATTTTCCTAACCAATGACATCACCCTGTCAGACTTGGAAGACAAGGAATTCACTATAAATACTACAGCCTGATTATCGCACCAGAAACAAACTGTTTTGTTCGCAAATTGATCTGGCCATAAATGAACCACCACCACAATAGGAAATAATTCCAACAAGGTGAGGTCTCTAGTCCAACCTTTTTCAACCCAGGTTATTGGCCATTTCTCAGCTGCCCACTGGCCATTAAAATAAACTCCAAAACCACAGGCCCCAGAAGCATCTGAGTGAACCTGAAAATCTGCCCTAAGGAGCATTTCAGATCTCCAAAATGATACACCATTAAAATGTTCCAAGAATGACTCCCAAATCTCCAAATCCTTTCTTAACTCAGAATTTATTCTAATATGATGATGTGGGGCCTTCAACCCTTTGGTGGCTTTATACAAACGTGAACAAAATGCCCTGCTAGGAGCTATCACCTTACAAGCAAAGTTTAACAAACCTGCTAAAGATTGAAATTCCCTAAGCGTGGCTTTTGACTTACTTTTCATCATCCTTACCTGCAGCCTCATAGCTGTTAGCTTGTCAGGTGGGATACGAGAAATACCCTCCTCAGTATCTAATTCAATTCCCAAAAAAGTTAGGCGTGTATCAGGGCCCTCAGTTTTTTCCTCAGCCAGGGGTACTCCCATTTCATTCATTAAATGCTTAAAAGCCAACAGCATATCTGCACAATCGTCTGTCCCAGGGGCGCCTGCAAAAAGAAAATCATCCAAATAATGAGTAATTGCTTGACTACCTAACCTTATAGAAGCACACCAATGTAAAAAAGTGCTAAATGTTTCAAATGCTGAGCAAGAAATGGAACATCCCATTGGCATAGCTTTATCAAAACAATACTTCCCTTCAAATTGAAAACCCAGAAGATCGAAATCATCTGGATGAACAGGAAGTAACCTAAAGGCGGATTTAATATCACACTTTGCTAATAATGCCCCTTTGCCCAAAGCCTTAACCATTTTAACAGCCGAATCAAAGGAAGAATATTTCACTGACATCAGCTGAGAATTAATGGCGTCATTTACTGAATTACCCCTGGGATAAGAAAGATTGTGTATAAGCCTGTACTCCCCGGGGGCCTTCTTAGGGACAACACCCAGGGGCGATAATCTTAAATTTGCCATAGGCAAATACTCATGAGGGCCTGAAATCCTGCCTGCTGCTACTTCTTTGGCCAGCTTGCCCCTTACAATCCCTGGCAATTCCCTAACAGAACATGCATTGGGTGCATAACGATGTACCCTCAAACCAACATAAGGAATACGAAAACCAAGAGAAAAACCCTCCCACAAATACTGAGCGGCCTCCCTTTTAGGGTAGATCTGCAACCAACTGGCCATGGCCTCTAATTTAATTGGTGTTGGTGCCCTTTCCCGAATTAAATGATTGTTGAGAAGAGGGCCCCCCACTTCCTGACTTTTTACTTTTAAAGCATGCTGATCCTGGGTGGTTGCCTTTACAGGTATTACACTTATGCTCGAACCTGCAGGGCGGCCTTTTGCACTTACCTGCATTGAAGTCCCAGCATATCCCAAATTGTTTCTTTTCACCCATGCTAGGCCTCGCATTTTGCCCTCTCGGTTGAGTGACCATAGGTACGAACCCATTATCACACCGGCTCGAGGGGGAGGCTCCTACCATAACGTTAGCCCATAATTCAGACTGTACGTGACGCCAAGATAAGGAGTGGTTTAGCGCCGCTCTCATTCGAAATTGCTCATCATATTGGAGCCATGCCGAACCTCTAGCATTGACATGACAATTAGTATAGGCTTTAATCATAATCTCCTGGTATTTGGAGAAGTCAAGGGATCTGGCTGGGTCTTTTTCTTTGATAACACCCCTATAAATAGTGAAACCCATCATCCAGTTTACGAAATTTCTTTCTAACTTGGGGCGTTTATACGATTGAAATTCTTTTGGGAGGGTAAACACTACCCCATCTTTCACCATTCCCCTAGGCTCGGGATCCCTGAATGTAAGCGAAAACAGATCGATGTACTCACCCTTCCAAATCCTTTCTTTTGTAGCCATGGGAAGGTGTGACCCCAAAGGCATAGACATACCCGCATAAGGATTACATTCAAAAGACCGATCGGTCCCTGAAATGCCTAATGCACCCACCACAGGTGTTTCCTTCGTTTGACTTACCATGTTATTCATATGAGCATCGCGCTGTAACCCCAATTCCAAACCCTGGGTTGAGGCAGAGCGCTCTAAAGGTGCTGTTACAGGTTCCAGGCTAGGGCGATCGCTAGGCAATGTCAACCCTGTCTGCCCACCTGTAGCCCAAACCGCCGAAGGCCATGTTGCCTGTGAATTATTGTAATCCAACAAACCTGCACTCGTTGGATGAGGAGAAGCATTTGAAGATGCTTGCTGCACTCCCCCCGCGGGTATCACTGAAGCAGCTCTAGTGTTGTGCTGTCCGCCATGAGTGCCTGGTACATCACCGCTGAAAGCCGCAGATGTCTCAGGTGTTGACACATTACTCTGGCCTGTAACAACCACACTTTGAAGAAATTGAAACAAGTCAGACAAAGTAGGTTGACTAGATGTAAGCGCCGTGGCACCGTGGTGCCCCACACCCGTAATCTTCCTCAGAAGTTCGATTACATCAGCTACGGTTGGTTGCCCAACCTCCATAGCTGAAGTACTCGGGGAACTACATGCAGTGTCAGATGAAGGACTTAAATTATTAATAGCCAGATGTGCGGAGGCTTGTCCAACATTAGCATTTGTGTGCGCAACTGAAGAGGTAGTGGCTTGCGCCCCTTTTTGCAAGTGATGCTGAGCCAACTGCTCACATACAGCCGCACAGGCCTGCATAGTGCGGCCTATCTGGGCCAAATGCGTGGTGATATCGTTTTCTGTATTTGAAACATTAGCCGGTTGCTTAGGAGCTGTCTGTCCACTTTTTTGACCAGTTGCGGTGGCACGCCGCTTGGAATGAGTCTTACTTCGCGGCATGATTTTTAAAATATTCAAAGCAGAATTAATAATTGGCTGATTGATGCAGGATATAAAGTAAGTAATTATACCAGTGCCAATAAATTATAATATGAACTGCATGTATTCCCACTTAACAACTGCCAACCGAGTTAGGTTAGCCCAACTGAAAGGGGAGGCCCTCTACCACACTCACCCCCTGTTTGTTCAGTTATTATTATTGTTATTAATTTATTATTATTATTATTATTATTATTATTATTAGGATGGCCAGGCCAAGCTGCTAATTATCCCTTGCTAGGCCTGAACGACTTGCAATTCACAGAAACTGTAGGAAGGAGTGGCGTGGGGGAACACTTCCCACTACCTTCCCATTAATAGTAACTGTGAAATGAAACGGAGGTGGCGGGGCAGGGGGGGGCTGCCCAATGAATTTAGACGTCTGCCCGAACCCAGAGCCTGTCCCTACCCTTTCAACCTTAATGTGCCACTTGGTGCTACACAAGAGGCCAATCGGCCAATCTGGGAGCACCTGAAAGCAAAGCCCAGGGCCCCAATACCCCAAATACCAAAATTGCAGCTTTTTTGTTGTTGTTGTTAATACCACGCCGAAAACGAACATCCTCCAAATTCTGGAGGACAGCCCAGGCCTCCCAACAATGGCCTAAATTAATCCCAAGGGGCTGGCGGAGTGTACCACGGCTGTAGCCATGCCCGTCCAGCCACTCAATTTAGCGTGATCCGCACCACACTAGGCCGCATAGGCCTCACAGCCCCCTTGCGTCCTCGATGTCAATACTCGATACTTGCGTCCTCGATGTCAAGAGCCGCAAAGACGGCCTGGCTCGATTCGTGGGGCCAAAAGAATGGCCACGGGCACAGCCGCGCCCTCCTGGCCGCCCCAGCAGGCGCGAGCCTACCGCATTAGGCCAGCTAGGCCTCAAAGCCATGTGGTCCGCAGTGAAGGTCGATTCCTCGGAGGCGACCCGTCGGCCAGAGCCCTGCCGCTGCAAGCGACGCGGCTTGAAGACCGTGGCCTGGGGGACCTCCCTTCCTCCGCTGCTCCCTTTGTAGCCACGGAGGCCTGCAGGGAAGAACTCCCCTGGGAGAGTGTCCCTCAGCCGCCGCCGGGCGCCTCCTTTCCTCCGCCGGCTCTCTCCCCACCGCTCTCCGCGGTTGGGAAGAAGAAAAAATGGGCCTGCGAATTAAGGCTGAAAGCCTAAAGGCCCAAACAAAAGACACGTACAAGCAAGGTGCTCCTTGCTTGTCCAAAACTAAAATGGCTGCTGCCACGAGGCAGCGCGAAGCTTTATAGCCCCGCAAGTCTCGCGGTGAAACCCACGAGACTTCCAATCTCGCGAGACCCCAGCCGAGAGATTGCTTTCATTGGCCAGGCCAACCAGAAGACGCAGGCCTTCCGGTCCACCTGGCCAATCAGGCATCCTTGCCCTTTTAAGGCAGACACAACAGAAGCCCCCCTCCCAACTCATCGGGGGGTCTATCTTATCATATATAGATAATAATGCTATCTTTGGACAAAATTCTGGTCAATTTCTGTTATTTCTTTTATCTCTTTAAATATTAATTGACAAAATTTCTTTACAAATCTACAGCCCCACCACATATGAATATATGTACCGATTTTCTTGGCATTCCTTCCAACATAGCCTTGAATAGTTCTTATTTATATTATTTAACCTTACTGGCATTAAATACCATCTCCATATTAATTTATGGTAATTCTTCTTTGTCCTTATGGATAATTTTTTTAAATGGCATTGATTTCAAATTTTTCCCCATTCTTGAACATTTATTATTTGTGCTAAATTCTCCTCCCATATTATCCTAAGATATTATTCTTTCTCAATATATTTTAATATTAATTTGTATATTTAACTTGTAACTCCTTTCAAAGTTTCATTTACCTCCATACTATCTCTTTGCCTAATCATTTGTTCAAATTTCATGTATTATTTAAATTCTATAATTTTCCTATTCCAATTTTTTGTCCATTGTTCCAATTCAATACAATTAAACCAGGTTAATTTAAGACTTTGTAATTTCTCCTTTATCTTTCCTTTATCCTTCATTATCTTTATCCATTCTTTTAGCCTATATATTTCTTGCTTGCTTAAATCTTTCCCTAACTCTTCCTTTAAATTTATTGGAAAGTGTTTTCATCATTACAACTGGTGTTAATGGTGAGATAGCTGGCATTAATTTTTCTTTATATATTTTTTCCAAATCTCTAGTATATTCCTTAAAAAGGGACTTTCTATTTCTTTCATTTCTTTCATAGTAAGGTCCTTAAAAATATATTTTCCACTTTTTTCTCTATTTCTGTTGTTTCCATGTCTAACCAATCTAACTCCCCTTTTTCTATAATTCCATCTATAATATATCTTAATTGATTTGCATTATAGTACCATTTCAAATTTGGGGAACCCAAGCCTCCATCTTTTGGGGGTTTATACCAATATATTTTATTCTGCATCTGATATTTTTATTGGTAACATCCTAAACAAACAAACAAAAAATTTTCTTAGGTAAAATTTTCATTTTTACTAATGCTATTCTTCCAAACCATGATAATTTAATATTTTTATATTCTTCTATTTTCCTTTTAATTTCTATCCTTAATTTATTATATTTTTGTTCCTCTCATTTTTGTAATATTTATTCCTAAATATCTAATTGTATCTTTTAATTTAATATCTATCATTTTATCCTTTAGAAAATCTTGTTTTTCTGCTTTTGTATAATTAAACAGTATTAACTCTGATTTATTCCGTTTACTTGTAGGTCTGACATTTCCTCATACTCCTTTAAGTGTCATCTGACTTTGTCCATTTTTAAAACTCAATAGAGTATCAGCTGCAAATAAATTTTTGTCTTATTTAATTTTCTAATCCCAATTCCTTCCAAATTTTCATCTTCCTTGACAGCATTTGCTAAGATTTCAATAATTATTGCAAATAAAATTAGGGAAGAGGGCAGCCTTGCCTTGTTCCTCTAGAGATTGGAAATAGATCTGTTAGTCCATCATTTACTGTTACTACTGCTGTGTTGTTTGAATATAACTAATTTATTAATCCTCTAAACTTTTTTCCCATACCTAATTTCTTTAATGTTATTTTTAATGCTGGCCATTCCATTCAATCAAAAGTTTTATATATATCTAGTGCCATTATTCCTGTCTTTTGTTTACTCTTCCCTATTATATTTATTTTATTCAGTAATCTTCTTATTAAATTTGACATTTGTCTTTCTTGTACAAATCCAAGATATTTTGAAGATATTTATATATCAATTTATTCATTCTTTTTGCCATTATTGCTGTTAATATTTTAGCATCTTGAATTATCAGGGATATAGGTCTATATGGTCCTGGATCTGTTAAATCTTTATCTGGTTTCAGAATCAATATTATCAATGAGTGATCCCATGATGGTGGGATCCTTTC
This sequence comes from Phrynosoma blainvillii, assembly GCA_026167975.1. Lineage (NCBI taxonomy): Eukaryota > Metazoa > Chordata > Lepidosauria > Squamata > Phrynosomatidae > Phrynosoma > Phrynosoma blainvillii. The sequence goes on from JANUYF010000003.1 coordinate 203,309,815, forward strand.
TCCATTTAAAATTTTATTATATAATACCTCCAATTTAGATATTAACATCTTTTAAAAAGATTTATAATATTCTGGTCCCAACCCATCCATTTGTGGTGATTTCCCTCCTTTTAATTTATTTATTATTTCTTCTGTTTCTTTATTTGAAACCGGTTGCTCCATTATTTCTTTGTCCTCTTCCTCTGTTTTTATTTTCAAATGTTTTTCAATATATTCCTCAATTTTTTCCATTGACTTATTTCCTGCTGAATATAATTCTTTGTAATATTCTTCAAATATCTTTATCTTTTCTTTCATCATCATCCACATTTTCCCTGTTTTATCCTTTATAACACCAATAATGTTTTTCTCTTTCTTCTCTTGTGTTGATCTCACCAACATTTTAGAATTTTTATTGCTACATTCAAAAAACTCCCTCCATGAATATATTAAATTTTCCTGGACCTGTTCTATCTTTAATTTCTCTAGTTCCTTTTTTTTTCTTTGCTTGTAATTCTCTATACATTCTTTTACTCCTATCCTTTATATAATCATTATCTAATTTTTAATCTTCATTTCTAATTTTGTTTTCCTCTCTTCCTGTGTATTTCCCTAATGCAAATTCCTTTTGTAACTGCTTTCACAGTATCCCATAATAAAGCTTGAGAAACTTCTCTATTAGTAATATCCCAAATATTTTGCTGTTCTTTTTCAATTTTACCCACTATATCTTTATTATTAAGTATTCTGGTTTCTAACCTCGATCTCTTTGCTTCTTTATAATCATTTTTAACTATAAAATCCATATTTACTATTGCATGGTCTGTAACTCTTATTCCTTCTATTTCTGTATTTAATACCTTTGAAACCATATTTTTAGATACAAAAATAAAGTCTATTCCAGAATAGTTTTTATGAACTGCTGAATAGTAACTATAATTCTTTTCATCCCCTTTAATCAATCTCCATACATCTTTTAATTCTTTTCTTTTCATTATCTTGTTCAGGGGTGTAATATTACTTAATCTATCCTTTATTGTTGGATCTGATTTATCTTTGCATTTATTCATAACCATATTGAAATATCTTGCTATAATTATATAGTCTCCCTGCTTATCTTCCATTTCCTTAAATACTTTTTCATAAAAATTCTTTTTGGTTTTCATTTGGATCATACACATTAACCAACAAATACTTTTCTCCCCCCTTAATTACTTGCATAAGAACAAATCTTCCTTTTTCATCTATCTTCACTTTTAACACATCAAAACCACATTTCTTAGATATTATGGTTGCTACCCCTCCTGCTTTTGAAGTACCATATACTTTTTCATATGTGGCAACCCAATTCATCTTAAGTTCATTCATTCCAGGTTTTGCTTGATGTGTTTCCTGAAGAAGAAAAAAAATCTGCTTTCTCTTTCTTCAACAATAATTCTACCCTTTCCCTTTTAATTACAGACCCCAATCCTTTCACATTTAATGTTGCTATCCTTATTTTATTAACCATGCTACTTTTCTAAATCTTCTAACTAGGCTCTTCAATGTGCTGCACTTACCCCCAGATTCCCTCTCCCTCCCTCCCTCTCCCTCCCTCCCTCTCTTCCATTCTCCCTACCCACATATATATTTTTACCTCTCTCCTTCCCTAAGGTACCAAACCTTGTCCATGACTTTTATTAGCCCTCCTGGGGGGGGGGGGGGAGAAGAAGCCATCTCTCCTGATGTGTGATCAAATTTCTCCTCCTGATTGTTTATTAATTGTCTCTCCTGTTATGTCTTTTTTTATTTTAACATCTTTGTCCTTATTTTCTATGGTTCTTTGGCTCCTCCAGTTGCACCTTTGTCGCTATCTTCTTGCTGGTTCAAATCCAGTTGCTTCAACAAATCAAGTCCTTGTTTCAGTAACCCCAGCTGTATCTTACTCCTTTTTTTTTTTTTTTTTTTTTTTTTTTTTTTTTGCAAAACTAGAATGCAGGCCTTAATTCCTCTTCTCCAGCTGATAGTCTCTGGGCAAAAATCATTGTAAATTTCAATTGTGTTGTCTCCATATTTCAGTGATCCTAAGAGTTTCCTAATTTCTTTCATTAGAAGATCTTTCTTGTAGAAACTTGTTAATCTCACGATTACCTCTCTGGGAACCAGTCCATTCTTAAAAATTGATGCTCTATGTAAACGTTCCACTTCCTTCTCATCCCAGGTAATTTGAGGAACAATACTTTGTAACCATTTGAAAATCTCTGTCTTCAGGGTTTTCAGTGTTTCATTTGACATCTCAAGAAAGCCCTGAATAGGAAGATTATTCCTTCTATTACCATCCTGCAAGTAAATGATTTTTCCTTCAAGTTGGTCCAATCTTGTTTAATGTTCCAAGGTTATCTTTTGCTGAGTTTTCTGTTCAATTTGTATTGATTATACTTTTTTATCTATTTGCTGGATTCTTTTTTAATAATCTCAAAAGATTTATTCATTTCATTCATAATTTTATTAGATATAGTTTCTGATAATGTGGCATTATTTTTTGTGATGGTGTCTTTTAAGATTTCATTGCTTTTCTGTTGCTGTTCAACTCTCATCTGGGTGAGCCATGTTTTCATTCCTTCGTCAAAATCTGGCTTTTTCCCCAGAACTGCTAAATCTTCTTGTTCTTTGGGTTCTTTAGGTTTGGTTCCCATTCCATTTTTTTTATTTGTCTCCACAGATATATATTTTTTTATTTTCATATTATGAGTTTCAAAATTCTCTTGTGAATTTGCTTTTTGCAAACGAAAATATGCTTTGTCTGAGAAATGTTGTTTGGATTCCTTTTTCCAATTTAAAACAGTCTGCTTGAGACCCTTTTTTTGGCTCTTGGACTTCTGCCAACTTCTTATCAGTATTGTGTCCCTGTTATGACACAGTTTTGTATTTTCTCTCTTTATTTATACTTTAATTAATATTTCTGTATTTCAGTTCTTCAAAATCACTGTCCCATATATTTAGGCTGTTTTAATTTGCTTTTATTTTGTAAGTCTTAACATCCACTTAGTGTAACAACCATCTGGCTGGCAGTGCCAAATGATAAAATGCTGTTTATTTTTCTTTCTGCTCTTTAAATCTTTATTTAAACAGTTCCATTCTATTCTCCTTCCCTTCTGATTTATTTATTTATAATTAGTCACAGTCTTTGTTCCATTTAGAAGAGATTCTTTGAGTTATTTACTTTAGCTTTCATTAGAAAATGATTTTAGCTGTTCACACCATTGCTCGTGGATCCTCCCCCCATATTTTGGTGATCCTGAAAGTGTTTTCCTCTCTTGTCTTTTCTAAATCTATATAAAGATTGGTAACTTGGTTCCTTTCTTTCTCAAGAGAATCATTTCCCTTTTGCCCTATGCTTGTTAGAGATGGGCAATAGCATGTGGTTTCTCCATCATCCCCCCCCCCCTGAGTGGTTAGTTACCAGTCACAAGTTCAGCACTATGTCATTTCATTGTGCAAATACAAAATAGCAAACAATTCTATGAATGTCATCTACTTTGGCCTATTGAAGGAAAACTATTTCCTTAGTCAGGATGACCAGGCTCTCTACTGTTCCTTTAACAGTGATGATTCACTAATTAAATCCATTCCTGTTATATTTCAGATCACCTGTCTTAAGCCCTTCTGCACATTCGGGCCCAGAAACATTATGATACAAAACATTATTTTCATGACATACCTAATGCTTAATCCAGGCAATGTGTGTCAAAAGAACTGAGCAAATATGAAGACAAATCAGTAAAGGAGAGAGAGAATGTCCTAGAACTATGAGCAGGAGAACTGTAAAGGCATAAATATATTACAAGTTTCCATATGCTCTAAATATTCTGTGAAACAAATACAGATAGAGGAAGTTATGAGAAATGTTGAATCATTATCTACATTGTTCTTGTGCATAAACTGTTCTACAAACCTTACCTAATATATATCCTGACAACATCCCTGTCATATAGTTCCTTGGTATTTCTTTTTACCAGATGATGAAATACAGGAAAGCATGTTGATGATGAGAAATTCTATATAAACGTTAAAAACTACATCATAAATGATGACTGAAATGAAGATATCTCTTTCTCTCTGTCTCTGTTATCCAAACTAGACAGAGGAGCTGAGTGCCCTGAAATCCATCCATAAGATGTAGTTTCCAGTCAATGTAATGTTTAATAAAGACCATTTCAATCAAATCAGGAAAGTGCTTGTTATGATGAATGAGAGATCAGTTTGTCCTGAGACTGAAAAGCATAAAAACTAGCTTAGTCACAGTACATCTTGATAAACAGGCCACTTTGTCAAGAAATGTTATTTCTGTTTGGCTAGAATCTGTTCAATTTATATGCAGAAAACATCATAAGAAAAGAAGAGTTAGACTCAGAAGAAGGAGGAGTCAATATAGGAAGAAGGAACATCAATAACCTAAGATATGGAGATGACACAATAATACTGGTGGAAGATAGTTTCTAAAAACTTGGAACACTTATTGAGGCAAATCAAAGATAAAAGTGCAAAGGCAGGGTTAATGCTGAACATAAAGAAAATAAAACTAATGAAAACATTATACATAAATTTAATCTAGAGTCAGTCTAGAGTGCAGAATGTAGTTAAGAAAAAAGAAGAAGACTAGGAATGGAAATGGCAGCTATGAAATGCAAGGATATACAACTGAACTCAAAAGTTAGAATTGTACAAGCTATTGCACTCCCTATTACCATATATGGATGTGAGAGCTGGACTGTGAAGGAATCAGACAGAAAGAAAATCAACACATTTGAGATGCAGTGCTTGAGAAGAGTGCTTGGGATACCATGGATAGCCTAAAAATTAAACAAATGGTTCTTGAACAGATCAAGCCAGAACTCTCCATGGAAGCCAAGATGATCAAACTGAGGCTGTTGTACATTGCCACATACTATGGGTCACTATAAAAAATAATAATGCTAGGAAAAGTACAGGGAAGAAGAAGGAAGGGAAGATCACAAGCAAGATGGATGGAGTCAATCAGGGAGTCACAGGCATGGGTTTGCAGGGACTGAGCAGAGCAGTGGAGGATAAGAAATGTTGGATGCATCTCATCCACAGAGTTGTCATGGGTCAAGGCCAACTCAAGGGCAGCTAACAACAACAAAAACAAAGAAACTGCTATCCAGTTACTAAGAAGGACATGAATTTGAAATCATATTGAACTTCATGCGGTGATTTCAACAGACTCCAATATGATGAAGTTGAAGCTATGTTGGATCCCCCTATATTAGCAAAATGGTCTGGTTTGCAATGGGTAATGTGATATTCCCTTACTCCTAGGAGATTTCCAACAGCAATGTGTTTCACATCTTTGCTAGCTTGCTTGGAAATGTGTCAAGGGCATGAGACTCCTTTAAACTTTAAAAGACAGGACTGTGTCTTCCTGAACCTAGGTTTATTCTGCTATCTTAGGGCACGTCTACATTGGCCAAATTACCTGGTTTCCTTCTGCCCTCAAGATTGTTTTAGAGCCCTAGGACAGATTCACAGAATTAAGATAAGCACTTCTACCATCATTAACAATTGAGGGAAATCCTAATTCCATAAAAGAAACAGGAGAAAACAACCCACTTCCATAAGAGGAGACTAATACAGTATTGGGGGACGGGGGGGGGGGGGGGAGATGGGGAACAAATTTCACTCTACCCTTTATTTAGCTCAAATAAAAGGGGATGACAAGCTGATGCATTTTGTATCTTTGGTGGTATTTAGCAGCTGGGGCAATTATTAGTCTGTTACAATAATTGATTTAATATTTTTTAAAAAACAAAAACAAAAACAACAAAACCTTTTGTGGGTCCCTGCCATGGCTCTGAACTAGAGTAGCCCAACCACCATGTATCCAAGGCAAGCACATCATGTAGGCACCTGAAAGGTCATGTCTGCACCTACAACAATTTGCAGATCAAAAGTGCCAGGTCTACGAGCTGCAAAGCAGGACATTCGGACCTGAGAGATTTATCAGTACCAGCCAGGATGTGTCTGTCTGAAGATGAGATAACATTAACATCCTATCTCCTCTCCTTGGAAATTGTTTACTTCAAAGAGTAGTAATCCAGAATCCTTTGATATACAATAACAACTCTTTGCCTCAAGTTAGGTTTAAGGGTATAAAAGATCCCCAAAATCTCAGGTACATTGGGTCTGGTTAGATTTCATAATGACACTGCACCACTGTGAACTCTGACTTGGGTCCCAGCTCTTTCTGTTGTCCTTTCCTTTTCATAATGATTGAGTCTATCTATCTTCATTCATCGTTGGAGCAGCCTCCTTCAGGTAATTATCACATTAGAAAGTCTTCTGTTGCCTATTATCATGAAATGATAAACATTTTCAAAATTGGAACAAAGATATATCTAAATCCCTCTGGTCTGGTAAAAGACCTAGAGTAAAATTTAAATTGCTACATGATGAAATAAATAGACGGGGTTTAGCATTACCAAATTTTAAAATCTACTATTATGCATGTGCAATGGATTGGGTAATGGATTGGTTGAAATTGGAAAACAGAAGGTTATTACAATTGGAAGGGATGGACCTTAGATTTGGGTGGCACAGGTACCTTTTTTTTATAACAAATTGAAAGCTAATAATGACTTTAATGACCATTACATCAGAAATCCCTATTATGTATCTAGTTAAAACTTAAACCAAAACTGATTATAGGAATACTGAAATGGGCTTCTATAAATGAAGCCTTTTTCAGCATGACACCATTAAAAGACGAAAAGTGGGTTACATATGAGGATTTATTAAAAAATTATGAACTGAAATTGACAACATTACATCAATTACATGAAGAAGGATTACAATGTACTTGGTTCACATATTTTCAAATTAGAGAAATATTTCTATTAGATATAAAATTAAATAATATTAAAGATGCCAACCAAATATTTGAAAAAATAATAGAATCAGAAAATGAACATAGGATTAAGAAATTATATAAACTCTTATTGGCTTTGGATATGGAAGGAGAGCAGATAAAACCCCAAATGATTAAATGGGCCCAGAATATTGGGCATCCAATAAGTTTAGCACAATGTGAGAAGACATGGGTAAAAATGTTAAAATATACAGTTAACTATAACCTGAAAGAAAATTATTATAAAATGTTATATAGGTGGCACCTAACACCATTTAAACTGTCTAAAATTTATAAAAAGGAGGAAAATAAATGTTGAAAGTGAAAGAAAGAGCTGGGCACTTATTACCAGATTTGGTGGGAGTGTAAATATGTAAAATCCTTCTGGAATGAAATACATGCTGAAGTGGAAAACATACTAGAATTGACTATACCAAAAGTTCCCCAGAGATATTTATTGTGTATAAACCAAGAAGAAAATCTGGAAAAAGAATATGGTAGACACATATTTTATATGACAGCAGCAGCCAAGATAATTTATGCTTCCAAATGGAAGCAAAAAAAATAATTCCAGTAATAGATGACTGGATTTGGAAACTATATGAACTATTGTAAAATGATAGACTAACACAAATTGTACAGAAAAAAAAACCACTCAAGAAATTTGTGAATGTATGGGGTCCCTTTATTAACTGTATGAAACAGAAATGGGGTGAGCTATGGGTTATAGGATTAGAAAATGAGAAATAAATATAAGAACCAAAAATCAGAAAGAGTTTTTATCCAAAATGTTATATCTAGTTTACACATATTTCTTTGAAGACAAATTGTCATTATTATTACAATCTTTAATAAATTGATTACAATTAGGGGATATTAGATATTAACAAAAAATAAGAGAAATCATTATAAAAAAAGGGAAAAAATGAATCAATAGAATAAATCTGGGAAGTTAAACATTGCTGTTTTAAATGCGATTGATGTTTGTATTGTGAATATATTGCTGATGTATTGTGATATGCTAAATTGTTTTGATGTTAAAAGTGTTTTTTAAAAAATAAATAATAAAATAAAAATATAAAAAATAAATTAAAAAAAGAAAGTCTTCCGTTTCTTCTCTAAGCTAACTGCTTTATTCTTGAGTTCTTGTGTGTATGAGTGAATGGTAGAGTGTCTTTGTATGTTTGAATCCCCAAATAAATTACAGTTAATTGGAAAGCTTTGTCTCTATCAGTCTATTCTCTAGTCATCCCTGTAAACATAGGATAAAATATCCCATTGAAGACCTGGACTTTAGTAATTCCCCAGGTTCAAGTCCTTCTTACAAGTTGAAAAACAAAGCAGGGAGAATTCATACTCTTAGCAAATATGTTCCAACTTCCCCCCCAAATCAAAAAGTAAACAGTACTAAGCATGTATTTTTCATTTTAAAAAGTGGGCTTAATGTAATGTGAACTTGAATCTTAGACTTTATGTTCCTTGGGAGAGGGCTCTATGTCTTCCAAAATTATGCAAAGTGCTAAGCATATTTTCCTTTCTAAATGTATTCTGTAATATGTTCTTTGACCTCAAGATTAATTATACTAACTAATCAGTGGCAACACCCAAACAGGATTGCATATCATGATAGAAAAATGACGGTTTTTGACAGATGTAAGAACTATCAATCTAAATCCAATTTCTAATCCCTAATAGAGTGAACCCATTAAATCAATAACTGAATGGTAAGTCAACAGTTACAAAAGCCTGTGATGAAAAAATAACAACTTTTTTCCAATATTGAAGATGTTTTTTAATGTATTTTGGTGTGCTGATCTTGGAAAACACAATAAAAATGTCATACTACACACAGTTCCTTCACATATTCAATATTTTTTATCAATTCAGTTGTTATTCAGCTTTGCTTAACTGTGGACACTGATGTTCCAATGTGATTTCTTTTAGTGCATTTGAACAGATTTTTGTGTTTCATATCAGTGAATTAAAGTATTTTGAAAGTCTACAAGAAAACTTTAATCCCTTTCTTATTCTTTGCAGAATTGTTTCATTCAGTCACATATAACGACATAAAAACATCAAAGCAAGTTATGAAAAAGCAGTATGTGATGTAGTAAATCTGATGTCAGTTTTGGATTTAGAACCAAATTCTTATAAAACCAGCTCATGTTTTTTTTTAAAGTTTTTATGACCCTCAATTTAGCAGGCTTGTGCTTTTTAAATCTCATATATTTAATGGATTTACTTTAACTGGGACATGCAATTGGATTTAGGTCACTGCATTTAATTGGACTTACTCTCATGTAACTATACCTAGGATTTTATTGTTTTCAAAGCCTTATAATATTAGGCTAGGCTAAGTTATAAATTGAATGCACTATTTTTCATAGTCATTTATCTGACCTCATGAATTCAAATTGTTTCCTAAAAATGTGCTTAATAACTGTACAGAGAGAGCCAGTATGACTTTGTGATTTGAGTGTTGGACTACGACTCTGGAGACCAAGGTTCAATTCCCTGCTTGGCCATAAAGCCCATTGGGTGACCTCTCAGCTTCAGGGGAAGGCAATGGCAAGCCTCCTGTGAACAAATCTTGCCAAGAAAACTCCATGACAGCTTTGCCTTAGTGTTGTCAAAAGTCTGAAATGATTAGAAAGCACACAACAACAACAACAACAACAACTATACAGACAAAAAGAAAAACAGATTTCAATGAAGGTATCTTATAGTTTCTAAACAACAGCAGCAGCAACAACAAAAATCATAATGAGAGAATGCTTTCAGTAAGTAGGGCTCTTGAATTCAGTGAAATCCTTTGCATACTTGAGAGTTCTAATTGTAAAATATTGAGCATGGTGCCTCTATTACTTTCAATACAAATGCCTCATTTGGATGTTCACAGTACAGAAAGGCTTCAAATTGCTGGGGCTGCTTAGTTTTTAGAATACTGCAATTTGGAACTGTAGAGTTCCTCTAGAAATTAAATTGTTCCCAGAATTTTATACTGCACTTGGCTGAAAACTCAATGCTCTGATAATTTGCAGCCTTAAGTATCTATGAAAAAAAGATACTGCCTTTAGAATAGCAGTAATTTGTTCTGCTTTGCAAAAATCCACTTTTGGATTTGCATTCTTAAAAGTGCTCTGATAAGCCTACAAAAAGCAAAGCGATTTGGAGTCATTTGAACTTTAAAAACATGAAAAAAATCTAGCAAAGGAATAGGAAAAGAGTGCAAAAGGGAGCAAATTAAAGGGCAGAAGAGATTACATAGTGTCCGGCTGTGCAAAATTTCCTGCATAAATTTCCCAAACAACCAGATGTCAGAAACTGAGTGAGAGAAGAAAAGATAATGAACACCTGGAAATTCTGAATATTCCTACCATGGATTTTTTAAATCTTGCTTGTCATTGACCAAATAAAATATGTATATACCTACTAGGGATACTTGAATGAAAGATGGCAATAAAGTATAACAGACAAATTACTTTGTAGGACCACAGTTCCAGCTCCCATAACGTTGTTTAGCATACAAAGGAGAGAGAGTGTACATTTAATTTGCAATCTTGTACTTTATCTACTTATTCCAGTGTAAAAAGAATATAACTCAATGGGACTTAGATCTGAGTAAACTTATATAAACTTGCACCTTTATAACAGCATAATACAATCTTTTCTCTAAATGCAAGCCTGGTAGCTATAGGATCGCCCATGTAGGTCCACAGGGTGACCTTGGACAAGTCAGAATCTCTCAATCTCATAGGATGGCAATGACAAACTTCTTCTGAATAAATCTTCCCAACAAAACACCATGATAGGTACACTTTATGGTCAACATAATTTGACAGTTACTTGAAGGCACACAACAACAACAGCAACAACGCTGTAGGTATCACAGAATAATCAACTGTTCCACCAGCTCTGGCCTTTCCTGGACAGGGCTAGACTAGCAATAGGTAAAGGTAAAGGTATTCCCCGTTGACCAGGTTGTCAAGTAGTGTCTGACCATAGAAGGCGGTGCTCATCTCTGTTACTAAGCCAAAGAGCCAGCGTTGTCAGAGACTACTCTGTGATCATGTGGCCAGCATGATTGCACAGAACGCTGTTATCTTTCCACTAAAGTGGTACCTATTTATCTACTTGCATTTGCATGCTTTCAAACTGCTAGCTTGGCAGAAGCTGGGACTAATGACAGGAGCTCACCCCATCATGCAGCCATAGTCGTCCATAAATTGATAACCACCAAATTAAACTACTATAATGTACAGTAATGAAGCTGCAAATAATTCAAAATGCAGTAGACACCAACTAGAACGTCATACAGAAATCATCTATTCCCCAAATGTCCTCAAAGCCTCTTTAGGGGACTGTGTGGCATTTGACCATGTTTTAGGCCTTGGGTAGGGCTTTTTAACAACAGAAAATGAGCAAAAATTGTTTCCTACTCATTTCCTGTTACAGAAAAAAAGGGCATCTCCTGGGCCTAAATTGGCACAAGGGAGAAAAAATAAACATAACAAAAGCATCCCCAATACTTCCCTCATGGCATTTGGGACATTTTGTGATGGTGGGGGTGGAAGGGAAAAAAAGACACAGGAAGCTCTGGGAAACACAAAATGGTTCCAGGAGGTAGTTACAATAATTGATTTAATATAAAGAAAAAAACCCTTTTATGTGTCCCTGTCATGGCCCTGGACTGGAGAAGCCCAACCACCATGAATCGAAAGCGAGCACATCACATAGGCACCTGAAAGGTCACGTCTGCACCTACAACAATTTGCACATCAAAAGGGCCAGGCCTAGGAGCTGCAAAGCAGGACATTCACACCTAGGAGATTTAAGAGTAGCAGTCAGGATGTGTCTGATTGAAGATGAGATAACATTAACATCCCATCTCCTCTCCTTGGAAATTGCTTACTCCAAAGAGTAAGTAATCCAGAATCCTTTGATAATACAATACAATAACAACTCTTCATCTCAGGCTAGTTTTAAGGGTATAAAAGATCTCCAAAATCTCAGGCACATTGGGTCTGGTAAGATTTCATGGTGCCACTGTGCCACTGGACTTGGGTCCTGGCTCTTTCCGTTATCCTTTCCTTTTCATAACGGTTGAGTCTATCCACCTTTATTCATCATTGGAGCAGCCTGCTTCAGGTAATTATTACCATTAGAAAGAGTTTCCTCTCCAAGCTAACTACATTATTCCTGAGTTCATGTGTTTATGAATGAGTGTTAGAGTGTCTTTGTATGTTCGAATCCCCAAATAAATTACAGTTCATTGGAAAGCTTTGTCTCTATCAGTCTATTCCCTCACCACCTCCATAAACATAGGATAAAAGATCCCATTGAAGACTTGGACTTTAGTAATTCCCCTGGTTCAAGTCCTTCTTACAGGGTCATACGTTGTCTTGTGGTTACTCCTCCCTTAGACTGTTTTTAACTATTTTATTTTAAGTGGTTAAATAGGGTTGTTTTTTTTAACTTTAAAACATTAAAATTGATTCTGTTGTGTGTGGCCTTCAGATCCTTGGATCCAGGCCAGGATATGAATGTTTTAATAAATAAATAATTGTGTTTGTAAGAAAAAATGGTTGATGCATACTAGCAGAATAAAAGGAGCCTGCCAGAACATTCCCCATTCCCCATTCCTTACTTTGTTCTTGTCTTTCCTCTTGTGCTCAATCATGAAAAAGAAGTGGAAGATGGATAGATGGTGCCTCCCTTAACTGAGGGGGGTTGCAGACTGGCAGAAATAGTGCAAATTGAGTCCACATTAAGGGTTAGGGTTAGTGCTAGGGAATCATGGGAATTGTTGTTTTCTGAGACATTGAGCCTTCTCTGTCAGAGAGCTCTGGTGCCACAATAAAATACAGTTCCCATGATTCCCTAACCCTAACCCTAAAAGTGGACTCAATTTGCACTATTTCTGGCAGTCTGCAACCCCCCTGACTGGGCAGGAATTGGTTTTATTTACTAAAGTGAGATTGAGGTCAAAGTCAATCTTTCCTAGAAGTAATAACAATGAATAGAGTGAGACTTGCTTCCATTTGCAATTCTGCTTTGTGCATAAGCAGACTTTATTAAAAATCCATCTAACATTCAACTTTTGTGGGTTCCTTCAGAAAATTGGAGTATTATGCACTTAACTATAATCATGGGGCTCCTGGAAGTATGGGGATCATGTTCATATAATATGGCTGCTCATTCTTCTTACAAGATAAATTTATTTTGGCTTTACTTGTGTCTTGAAGCTAGAAGATCGGTAGCTTCTATTGATATAACCAGTTTTATTATTTATAGCTTTGTTACAGTTGTTCTTTGCAGAATATCTACCAGGCTGAAAACTCTACTTAGCACTTCTTTCTCACACACATCAAAGTTTTATATCAGAAACTCATGTCTAACTATTTATTTTCTGTATTTCTTTTGCATGTAGTAAAGCTGTGGGAAATGTTATATGAGTTCTACTGTTTTACTCTGAGGCAAGTGTATGTCCTGTTGAATGGGAACATATGCAGAGAAGACATTATTTTCTAATCTACTATTGGAGGAAAAATTAAAACAATGCTATGGGGCCTCTACAGATGGCCCTTTGGGCCATCCTAGAGGCAGGGATGGGGAGAGGCAGCCACACAGTGGCCACCTCTACCCCTCCCCGAAGACGTAATCACGGCGTGCACCGTTACGCATGGCATGCGCTGTCAGGACGTCCTTCCAGCGCAGCATCCTTCTGGTGTTCTTTTTGCATTTTTGTTGCTCCTTTCAGGGCCCAGAAAAGGGTGGATTGGGGCTGAGGCATGGAGGAGCCTCGGCCCCAATCCTCCACTTTCCAGGGTGGCCCAGGGCTGCCCATCTGCATCCCTCCATGGTTTAGATCTAGGTTTAGTTCAAAAGTTGGAAAAGTTATTTTTTTCAACTAGAACCATACAGACCATGCTAGCTGAGTGAGAGGAGATTCTCAAAGCTGAAAACCCAAAAATAACTTTTACAGACTCTAATCATAATTTATTTTGTAGCCTGCTGAATTAAATGTGTCAACTCAAAGTATGAATAAATCTGGATTCAATCCATTCTTTATATGTTGCCAATCTAAATACAATACTAAAAATTGAAATCTGCTATCTGAATCCTATTCATCTCTAAATATGATGAAAATTGTTGGATGCATAATGGAATGGAAGTGTAAAAAATGTCAGATAAAAAGTGCATAATGTCATATAAAAAGTGCATAACAACAACATAAGACCAAGCATAAATTATGACACACCATTTGCAAATACTAACTAATACCCTTTAAGAATAAATGTTATTTGTAAAATATGAATCATTCTCATGAATTGATGGCTATTTTAAGAACTATAAATACTACCAAGGGTTTTAAGTGCTTTGAGCACTCCAAATAACAAGGTATTCCATCTTAAGAGCTCAGCATTCATAACTTTGATAGTAAACTTTGCAAAGTTTGGGCCTTTATTAATGATGTATTCTTTTTTCCGAATAATAGTACATATGTATGTGCAGATGTGTGTGTGTACACGCAGACACAAAAAGCATACACATACAAACACACCAGGAAGAGCTATAGAAATAATACATCAATTGCATCACTAATTCTAAAAGAAACTGTCAAGGCCTACAATAGAGTTAAAGACCTTGATGTTTTCAATTATCCCACTCTAACTATCCACTGAATGTGACATTACTCAAAATGCCAGAATCCTGCTATCAGTGACATCAAAATGTACTTTAAATATGTGTAATGGGAGAAAATAGATTTTTTTTAATATTAAAAAACACAATGAAATTTTCTTTCCAAGAGTTTGTCTTCACTGGCTAGAAATCCAGGGCCAGTCTGAAGCATAATGGCCATATGCACCAGGCCAAACTTGGAGCGATGCCATAGTGGTGTCCACAACCCCTGTCCATGGAGACTTAGCTGCCAGTTCCTCACTAGCAGGGACTTTGTGGAAAGACTGTGGTATACCACTGCTTCTGCTGAGAGAAGAACAGGTGTCCATGTAATCAATGATAGGGGAGGGTAGAGAAATTCCCCCAATTGCATGGCTAGACATCTCCTGGCTATTGCATCTTCATGAAGCATGCAGCCATGTGATCAAGGGGTCCTTCTATCCTTTCCTCTCATTGATCATGCAGGTGTCTGTTCTTGCCTCAGCAGAAGCATTGGCTCACCACAACTTTTCCATACAGCTCTTGTTGTTGAAGAAGTGGTAGCAACAGCTGTCCACATGCAAAATAAAACAAAAACAAAACTGTCTGCTCACCCTAGAGGTTTGGAAAACACTGGGCTTTTCCTTTTACTTTGCAAAGTCAGATTAACAGGGAAAAGCCATGGTGTTTCCCCAGTAGCAAATGTGTGTCATAGGGACAGACAGCAGTAGCTGCAGGATGTATTCAGGTTGGTTTTTTTTATTTTGTTTTGTTTTTACAAATGTAGACAAGCCTCAAGACAAAATAGGGAACTGCAGAGAAGCAGCCAAACAAGAGCCCTGAAGAACCATGCAGAACCCATTTGTGAGGCAATTTTCCTAGATTTAAGTAAAATGTCTAAGCTCTTTGCTGTACCGGTGCATAATAGCATGCCTTCACCATCTTGGTGTTCCCCAAATGTTTTAATCAATGTCCATAATCCCAGACTGCTAGACCATGCTGGCTGTCTACCTAAACAACTGGAGGCCACTAGAGGTCAGTTGGCTTGTGCTTCTGTAATTGGGTAGGCAAACTGCAGCCCTCCAGATGTTGCCAGACTGCAATTTCCATCATGTCTCATCACTGGCTACAATCACTACTACTGTAAACTGACCAGGGCTGGGAATCTCAATCCAATGACATCTGGATGTCCACACTTTACTCACAGCTGGTCTTATACTTGCATATAAATGCATTTTTGGACATATTTATACAAGTGATCTAAGAAATTCAGCACCCACTCAAAAGTCCCTCTTCTAAACAACTGTTAAAGTTGCAGACCCCTTGTTTTACATTTGCATCTGGTCACCGTTAGGTAGAAGGGCTGTATTAGCCATTCTTGGGAAGTAAAATGCTACAAAGTTGGTCTAATAATCTCAGTGAAAGCAACAGAAGCATGAGGAAGCATATAATTAGATGCATTTAAAAGTGTAAAGATGAAGAGAGAGATCAATATGCAATGACCCAGGGACAGAATTACTAAATCCTTTGTGTTATGAAGAACAGAAACCAATTGGATTGGTGCCCAGGGCAAAGTAGAAGATAGCAGCTTAGGCTAAGTAGCAATTATACATGAACTATGTTAATGGGACCATTCTACAGCATGTCCCCACTAATGTGATATATATCTGTACATTATCATGAGGCTTTGGAAAATGTAGACCTTTTCCCAAATGCTATTAGAATAAATTAGGGATTTATTTTTAAGCCATTATTTTGGATTTGGTAATGGAATTTGTCAGGTTGGTGTTTTGGTTTTTTATTTGTTTGTTTGTTTGTTTGTTTGTTTTAAAAGAAGCCCCATGAGGATATGAAAAAAAGGGAAAAAAACTACTGGATTAAAGTGTCCAAGAAAATAAATACATAAAAGTTTATGGGTGAATGATTCAAATTTCATTAGCTATCTGTTCTGCTATATTGCATAATAGCTTTCTCAATAATCCACAATTTATTTTATGCTCATGAAACAGTTCTGTTGCATTAAGAGAAAGAGAAAGAGAGAGAGAGAGAGCATAGACAGTTTTATTTAAAAGTTAGCAACAAGTCTGAGGAGGTCAACATGTGTAAATTTTATTTATGGCTCACTGAAAATTATTATACACATGCAAAATGTAAGAGAGGTTATTTGACACAGAAAGATGTTCAAAAGGCTTATCTCCCTTTTTCCACCTCCTTTTTCTCCTCCTCTGTCTGAAGAAAGTTAACAAAATCATCACTTTAAAGAGTGAAGATCAACCCAGATGGGTCACTGAAAACCCAGATCTGCTGATGTATACATTTTAAAATAAAAATTTCCATGTGGTCTTTACACACTGGCCTAAGAAAGGAAAATCTAGAACACTCAATAGCCCACCTTGAACAACTTGCCCTGCATTTTGCAGATAAATACATGGATCCTTTCTGACTTAGGGCCTCGGCAGATGGCTTAAAAAGCCATCCTCAGCGCAGGGAAGGGGAGGGGCAGCCGCACGCTTGGTGCCCCTTCCCCCTCCCGAGGTTGTCCTCGGAGCCGCCGGCCCTCCGCACGGCTGGCGCTCCGAGGACAACCTCCTGCCACAGCGTCCGGACACGCTGCGGCGGAAGTGTTGCCGAAAGTGCGCTGCAAGCTTTTGTGGGACACTTTCAGCAACATATGAAAGGAGCGCTATTTTAGCACTCCTTTCTTGGGGCGCCGACGGTGCGCCGTGGGATCGAGGCATGAGGATGCCTCGGTCCCGCGGCGCACCTTCCCAGGGCAGCCCACGGCCTCCCGTCTGCCGAGGCCCTTGGATGCTATAACTGATACATATCCAGTGGATGCAATTTCGGCTCCAGCTTGCCCAGTTTCAATTGATATTTTTCCATTTGTACAACCTGAGCATGTGGACAGGATTCTTGGAGAGATGAGAGCCACAACATGCATGTTAGATCATTGGCCTTATTTTAAAAAGCTAGAAGGTGACTGGCTGAGTGGGTAGAGGGAGTGGTTAAAGCAAGGCAGAGTTCCAGTTTCCCTGAGTGAGGGCCTTTGCAGACTGCCAGAAATAGTGCACATTAAATTGAGGGACTGCCCTGGCTCAGTGCTAGGGAGTCATGGGAATTGTATTTTTTTCTGGGACATTGAGCCTTCTCTGTCAGAGAGTTCTGGTGCCACAATAAATTACAGTTCCCATGATTCCCTAGCACTGAGTCAGGGCAGTGCCTCAATTTAATGTGCACTATTTCTGGCAGTCTGCAAAGGCCCTCAGTGAGGCTGTTAAAAAATCACTACTAAAAAAAGGCTCTCCCTGGATCCACCATTGTGGATCATTAACAGCCAGTCTCCATCATTCCATGTTTAGGCAAGGCCCTGGAGCTTGTGATAGCCTCCCCAAGTAGTGATGTAAGGAATTCTAATCAAAAATCGATAAACACTTGAAATGTCTGTTATTTCAAGATTTTTGTAAGCTTTTTAAAGAGATGAAATTATTAGAACCTCTCGATCAAAGAGCAAGAATTTTGTTTTTTAATCATTTGTAAATGAAGAGATGGGACCTTTCAGCTGATAATTTGATGGCCAGGATTTGCATATTTTGTGTAAGTAAAGCTGCCATTCAAACTGGGTTTTACCAGAGACTATTTCCTTTGTTAGGGTGATGTCCTCCCCCATCTTTGCCCACAGCTTTGCTTTGAAAAACATATGAGAACAAAAGGAAAGAGCATTTTGTGTGTAGGTGGTGGTGTATACGATCAGACTTTCTCCCATTTCTCTTCATGCTCTCCAATTCAAATTCTCACAGAAGCACTGGATATTGCTCTGCCTCTGCTGTCTGTGTTTCTCCCAGTTGTGTTGTGTGCATCCAGCTTCAGGTGAGCTAAGTGAACTTTATTTTCTTTGGTTTAATTGTTATAAACAGAAGATCACCGCAGACCAGAGTCTGAGCAGCTGAAGGAAGTTGTAAAAGTTTTTCCTGCTAAATTCTTCTTCTCCTTTGTTTTTCAAAGCAAAGGTGTGAAGTGAGCAATCATGGGGGAGGGTGCCTTGTCTCCTTTCATTCTGTTCCTTTCTCATGATCACGAATGATGATAGTTCCGTCCCTTATAAAGGAGAGAATGTTTGATTTTGTTTCATTTAAAAAAAGCCTCTTTTAATGTTAAAGCTACAATTTATTTTTTTACCTATGATTGGTTTGCTTTTGGGCAAGGAGAGTTCAAAATGTCCCTGAGGTTGGGAGAGTGTGACCTACCCAAGGTCACCCTGTGGATTTACATGTCTGAGCTCAGATTAGAACACCATAGAAATGCACTGGGTAACCTTGGGCAAGTCACATGCTCTCAGCCGCCAAGTCCAACTCTAGAATCCTAGGTATTTCTTCATGGTAGAAGGGGGTTGGATGAGATGACTGTTGGGAATCCCTTTCAATGCTAGGATTTCTCCAAGGCTGAATTCCTGGTTGGCAGAAAAGTACATTTGCCATACCACACCATCCTTGCCCCTTCTATTTTGTGAGGGTCACACTCTCTTGGACTCAGAGGTAGGGCATGACAAACATCCCTCTGTGCACACTCTCTCTCATAGAATCATAGAATTGGAAAAGACTACAAGGGCCATCCAGTCCAACCCCCTGTCATGCAGGAACTCAAAATCAAACTATCCCCAACAGATGGCCATCCAACCTCTGTTTAAAGACCTCCAAAGAAGGAGACTCCACTTGTCAAAAGCCTTACTGAAATCAAGATATGCTATGTCTACTGCATTCCCTTCATCTAGCAAGCTGGTAATTTTATCAGAAAAAGAGATCAGATTAGTCTGGCATGACTTGTTTTTGAGAAACCCATGTTGACTTTTTGTGATTATGGCATTCCCTTCTAAATGTTCACAGACTCGCTGTTTAATGAATCTTTCCCAGTATTGATGTCAGACTAACTGGGTGATAGTTGTTGGGATCCTCTTTTTTCCTCTTTTTAAAGATGGGGACAATGTTTGCCCTCCTTTAGTCTGCTGGGACTTCTCCTGTTCTCCAGGAGTTCTCAAAGATTATTGCCAGTGGCTCTGAGATTACATTTGCCAGTTCTTTTAATATCCTTGGATTTAGTCCATCTGGTCCTGGAGACTTAAATTCATTTAGGTTAACCAGATATTCCTGTACTTCCTCTTTACTTATTCTGTGCTACATTTCCCCTATTGTGTCCTCTGCTCCATTTTCCTCAGGTTGAACAGCCTTTTCCTTTTGGGAGAAGACTGAGGAAAAGATAGTGTTGAGTAGTTCTGCCTTGTCTCTATCCCCTGTTAGACTGTCTCCATCTTCTCTGTGCAGTGGCCCTACCATTTCCTTCTTCTTTCTTTTGCTATGGACATACCCCCCAAAAGCCCTTTTTATTGTCCTTAACCGCTCTAGCAAGCCTGAGCTCATTCTATGCTTTGGCTTTCCTGACTTTACCCCTACATGTGCTAGCTATTTGTTTGAATTCCTCTTTATTGATTTTGCCCTTTTTCCATTTCTTATGCATCTCCCATTTAAAACTATGGGGGGAAGCAGATGAGGGCATTCAAGACGCCCTGCGACGGTGCGCCGCGGGACTGGAGCAGTCGCACCGCGGCACACCATCGGCACCTCTGAAAGGAGCGCAAAAATAGCGCTCCTTTCAGAAGTCAGTGAAAGCGCGACCTAAAAGTGTCGGGCGCACTTTCACTGACTTTTCCGCCGCAGCGCGTGCGGTCGCTGCGGCGGGAGGTTGTCCCCGGAGCGCCGGACGTGCGGAGGGCTGGCGGCTCTGAGGACGACCTCGGGAAGAGGAAGGGGCGCCGCGCATGCGGCTGCCCCTCCTCTTTCTTGCCTCGGAGACGGCTCAATAAGCCGTCTGCCGAGGCCCTTAGTTCAGTTGAAAGTTCTTTTGTCATCCAACCCAGTTTCTTGAGACATCTACCATTTTTCCCTCTCATTGGAACAGTTTGAGGACTGTTCCTGCTGCTCTTCCTCTTCATCCTTGATAAGGGAGAGAACTTCAAATCGATTCTGTAGCTGCAAGCTCCCAGAATGATCCCTGATTTCCCTACTTCTTTGTGTGATGTTCCTCCAGGTGTCCACCTCCTGTGTGCATGGAATGACCTCCTCCTCAACAACTTCCTCTGTGTGGTCCCCATCCAAGACCATTCATTCCGCTCTGTCCAGGAAAACCTCTTGCTCCCTAATATGCTGAAGTGTAGCTACCCGGGCCTCCAGTTGCTTGACTTTGTCTTCCAGGAGGGCTACAAACTTGCACTTGGTGCAGGTGAAGTTCCCCACATCTCTTGGCAAGAAGACAAACATCCCACAAGTGTTGCAGGTGATTGCAGCAACTCCCTCAGTGTCCATATTGACATATCTTAAGTAAGCCCTTAAACAGGACTGTGGGCTTCTCCCTTAAAAAGTCCCCTGGTAAAGACCCACGTAAAGAGCCCCTGTTCTCTTGGCTTTTTCACCAGGCTCTGTCAGCAAGCTCAATCAACTGGGTTTCTCACTCTACACAGAGCTCCTGGATGCTATCTTATTCTGGAGAGAAGTATCTGTCTCTCTTCCTCTGAGAAAAAAACAACAACCTGAAAGCCCTTTAAATTATTATTATTATTATTATTATTATTATTATTATCAGGAGAACCTCTAAAAAGAAAGGACAAAGCTTCCTTCTACCTGTACTGTGCTTTCCCTTGCCCTATGAAAAAAAATTCACACGCCATTAGGCACGTGCGCCTTTTCCTTCCTGGCAGAAACCAACCTGGATAGCCTCTGGGAGGAGTTGTATAGAGCTAATTGGATAGCTCCACCCCCTATTGACTCACTAATGTGACTGACCAAAGCCCCACCCGCTCAATAACAGTCACACTCTCTCCAAATATTTTTAGAAAGAATTTAAACACTCACCCACTCAATATGGCTGCCTTCTCCTTCCTGGTAGGAACTGACCTAGAAAGCCTCTGGGAGGAGTTGCATGGTGATCTGAAGGCATGCCTATCATGGGCTTCTTCTTCTTCTTCTTCTTCTTCTTCTTCTTCTTCTTCTTGGCAAGGAGAATTCAGAATGTCCCTGAGGCTGGGAGAGTGTGACCTAACCAAGGTCCCCCTGTGGATTTATATGTCTGAGCTGGGATTAGAACAACTTAGAAACTCACTGGGTGACCTTGGGCAAGTCACATGCTCTCACCCTCCAAGTCCAACTCTAGAATCCTAGGTATTCATTAATGATAGAAGGAGATTGGATAAGATGACTCTTGGGAATCCCTTCCAATGCTAGGATTTCTCCATGACAGAATTCCTGTTTGGCAAAAGAGCACATTTGCCATTCCACTCCATCCCCACCCCTCCTTCTCTTTTGCCCATGGCAAAATTCCTCTTTATGCCAACAAAACCCTGTTATAGGTTTGCCTTAGGATCACATCCTCCACTATCATCCTGATCTTGAACAGGGGGTGAGACTACATGTCTTCTAGGATCCTATGTATTCCTGTGTATAGAAGAAGGGGGTTAGACTGAGGGTCCCCCCAAGTCTACCATTTCTTGTTGGGTCTGCAACCAAAATTGAGATTTTTTTTTTTTGGGGGGTTTTTTGCCTTCACAGTTTTTTAAGCTGAGGAATGTTCTTTAAACTTCTGCCAAACTTCCTTTTGACATGCTAATTGAATTTAAATGCAAATTAAATTATTACCAACACATGTAATTAGCGTAAATGTTTGTCTTGTCTTTAATTGTCATTTGGAAAATCTGTGAAAAATACTTCTCTCACCCCTGACAGGGAGAGACAAAATAATCTTTTGAAAGTGGGACTTTTGAAACAATTTTTTTTAAAATCACATCTAGTTCTCAATGGATGAGAAGAAAAAAATCTGATTTGTTATAACCCTACTCCCCAGCTCCAGAGGTTTCTACATTAAACAGATGGTCTACATCAATTTCAATCTGGTTTCAGGCTTTGCTATGGAACAAAGATGGTTTTGGTCACCTGGGTGACAAAATGATCTACCCCAGAAGCTAGACATGGGGAGTGTGTTCCTGCTGGTTCTGTTGTACTTCTAGGCAGCTTTCAATATTATCAGACATGGTGGTCTTATTGGTTGCCTTGAAGGTACGGTTTTACAGTGGCTTCATTCTTTCCTGGAGACACTAGCCTAAAAGGTGGTGCTGGGGAACTTCTGCTTGACCTCCTTGACATTTGTCTTCATGACATCTCCACTTCTGCCCCCATGTTATATAACATATACAGTGGGGCCTTGGTATCTACTGGGATTTGGTGCTAGTACCCCTAATGGATACCAAAACCTGGGGATGTTGAAGTCCCATTACATACAATGGGGTAGTAAAATGGTATCCATTTTATAAAATGGCAAAATCAAGCCTCCATTTTTGGATTGACTTTGTGTGTGTGTGTGTGTGTGTGTGTGTGTGAAAAAGAGAGAGAGAGAGAATATGTTCGAACTGTTGTTGGTTGATCCATAGATGCAGAATCCATGGATATAGAGGGTTGACTGTATATGAAACTGCTGGGAGATATTGTCCAGAGTTTGGGGGTTCAGTGCCATCAATATGTGGTTGACCCCCAGTTCTTTTACAGTGGACTCTTCCCATCCCTTGAGGTTTTGTTTCTGCCTTCCCTGCAGATAGAAAATCAGACATTCAAAACCCATATTATTCAATAGGCAGTGATGTACGTATGTCTGAATCAGCATGTACAGCCAATGGGGGATGGTGATCTGCAGGACATCAAATCCACAAATAGCTAGCCCATGCTATGGTAGGGCCACTGTACTTCTTTCCACTATGAACCAAGGAAGTTGTTTTGGTCCTAAATTGGTGCCTTTCATCAGTAATGAACTTGATGAACATGAATAAATTGAAACTTAATCCAGACAAGACACACATGCTCCTGGCCAATTGAAAGGCTGATCAGGGAATAGGGGTTTAGCCTGTGCAGGATGAGGTTACACTTTTCCTCTGAAGAAAAAGTCTGCAGCTGGGTGTGCTCCTGGATTCAACTCTGAATGTGGATGTTCATGTTTCAATGGTGGCCAGGAATACATTTGCATAGATAAAGGTTGTGCACCAGCTGCACCCTTTCCTTGAGACATCAGATCTGGCCTTTGTGACACATCCCAGTTGGATTACTGTAATGAATTTTACATGGGGCTGTCTTTGAAGTGTGTTTGGAAACTTCAATTGGTCCAAAGGGCTGGAGTAGATGCACAGGAAAGAGTGGGCCAAGGCCACTCTGGCTACAAGAGGGCTGGAACCATGGTGACTACACAGCCCATTCCCAAAGTGGGCCACCATGGAGCTGGATTGTCATGGCTTCTTTTTGTTCTAGTCTAAAGGACCAGAATGTGGAATCAGAATGGCTTTGGAATGTGTTAGGGGCATGTGTCATGTAAATACCATGCCCCAAAGTGGCTAAAAACAGCTTCTTTTGGCCCATCTATTCTGGGCCAAAGAGCAGCAGCCAGATTGCTAACGGGCTGGCTACAGGAAGCATGCATATCCCTTTTTGCAACAACTTCATTAGCTGCTGGTCCATTTCTGGACACCATTCAAAGTGCTGGTTTTGACTTATGAAGCCCTACACAGCTCAGATCCATGTTATTTGAAAAAACATCCCCTCTCACAAAGCAGCCCATGCTTTGAGAACTTCTGTGGAGACCCCTGTCTCTATCCAACTACTCTCACAGGTACACCAGATAGGAACACAGAAGAGGGCCTTCTTGGTGGCTGTCCTCTGTCTCTGGAACATTCTTCCCAGATAATTTAAACTGGCAACTTCTGTACTTTCTTTTCACAGATATATACAGTGGGCCTTTTGTATCTGCTAGGGTTTGCTTCCAGGATCTTCAGTGGATTCCAAAATCTGTGAATGTTCAAGTCCCACTAAATACAATTAAAAGCAAAATGGTGTCCCAAATGTAAACTGGCAAAGTCAAGGTTTGCTTTTTTGCAATATATATTTTCAAGAAGTAGATGTTTGAATCCTTGGATAAATAATCAGTGGATACTGAGGGCCAACTGTAAACTCTTTTCTATTCCAACAGACATTTCATGATTGACTATTTAAAGCCTGTCTCAACTAAATAATGTACTAGATTTTGCTAATTGTTGTGCTGGTGTCTAATAATGCATGCTTTAATGGGCTTTTAGGGTTTTTGATTGTTTATTCTAGTTTTAACTTTTTATCTGGCAAATTTTTAATTATGCTTTTTTTTTAAAAAAAAATAATAAGTCCTGAACTGAGAAAAGGGTAGGAATATGATGATGATGAAGATGGACTCTCTTCTTCTTCTTCTTCTTCTTCTTCTTCTTCTTCTCCTTAAGAACCCAACAATGCAAATAGCTGTGTCAGGACAGATTCTGAATGGGATTGAAACAATGGTGCTGGGGTGTGTTTGCTTAACACTCTGTGCCATACATAGAATCATAGAGTTGGAAGAGACCTCAAAGCTATCCAGTTCAACCCCCTGCCTTGCAAGAATACACAAGTAAAGCACTCCCAACAGATGGCCATCCGGCGTCTGATTAATAACCTCCAAAGAAGGAGACTCCACCACTCTCTGAGGCACTGTATTCCACTGTCAAACAGCTCTTACTATCAGGAAGTTCTTGCTAGTGTTGAGGTAGAATCACTTTTCCTGTAATTTCAATCCTTTGCTCTGTGTACTATTCTCTGCAGCTGAAGTAAACAAATTTGCTCCATCTTCAGTATGACATCCCTTCAAAGACTTAGACACAGCTATCACGTCACCTCTAAACCTTCTCTTCTCCAGGCTAAATATACCCATTTCCCTAAGTTGCTGCTCATTAGGCATGGTTTGCATACCTTTCACCATTTTGGTCACTCTCTTCTGGACATGTTCCACCTTGTCAACATTCTTCTTGAATTGTGGTGAACTGGCCTGACCAAAGCAGAATAGGGTAGTATTCCCATGAGGTATTACCATGAGGTAAAAGAGGGGGCCCTTCCTTCCAATCCACCATCATCCACCCTAAGGAGAGAGTTAGGCAGGTGAGCTCCATTGGCCAAAGTGGCTTACAATATATCCTCGTGCATATCCACCATCATCCAGCCTAAGGAGGAGCGAGTGGCAGGCCAGCTCCATAGGGTCTAGCCCAAGGTAAGAAGAAGAGCCCTCCATCCAGCCCATCTGCTATGGCCATGGGCCCAGAGGAAAAGAAGAACCAATAAACTTGATCCCTTCCCCCCCCCCCCCCCCCACACACACACCATTCCCTTCTCCTTTTGTGTCATGTCTTTTTAGATCGTAAGCCTGAGGGCAGGGAACTGTCTAATTAAAAAAATATATATATATATTGGTCTAGATTAAAGGAAGTACCACTCTGAGACCCTTTGTGGCTGAAGAAGAGGATATAAATGCTCCAAATAAATAAATAAATAAAAGTACTTCCTTTAATCTAGACCAGGGGTAGGCAACCTTTCTCCTTTAAGGGCTGAGGGACTTCAGCTCCCAGAAGCCTCAGCCATGTTGGCCAATATGGGACTATTGGCCAACATGGCTGAGGCTTCTGGGAGCTGAAGTCCCTCGGCTCTTAAAGGGGAAAGGTTGCCTACCCCTGATCTAGACACTATGCAACTATTGATACAGCCTAGAATTGTGTTGGCTTTTTTAGCTGCTCAGCAGCTACTGGGACTTTTCCTGTTCCTCTCTTGGATATGGTATGCAAAGGATTTTCTTTCACTCGCATCACCTTTGTAGGCATGTTGGGTGAGGACTCAGGAGAGAACCCTCTCAGTGGCTGTTCCCAGGCAGTGGAATTTCCTTCCATGAGAGATCTAGTTGTCTGTCTCCCTCATGTCTTTCTGCTGGCAAGTGAATATGTTCTTATTCGGGCAAGCATTTGAAATTTAATTATGGAGCCATAGCTTATGTATGAAGATTCAGGGTCTCTTTTAGGAACTTAGGTATAAATAGTAGAAGACTGAGGGCCTGAACAGACTGCCAGAAATAATCCAGCTTGAGACCACTTTAACTGTCCTGGCTCAATGCCAGGGAATCATGAGAATTATAGTTTGTTTGTTTTTTCTGAAAGATTGAGCCTTCTCTGTCAGAGAGCTCTGGTGCCACAATAAACTACAGTTCCCATGATTCCCTAGCATTGAGTCAGGACAGTTGGATTATTTCTGGCAGTCTATTCAGGCACTGAATCTGGGGTCTCCCATATTCATTTAGAATTGTCCTAATGCTTCACCTGTCATATGATTTGGTGTGAGGGACATTTTTCAAAATAAAAGGCATGCCACTGTGCTATGAATTCACCAGGAGCTCTCATTTTCCAGATGTCTGATTTTCAACCTTGATACTCATATTATGCTGTTTTGGCACGTGACTAAACCTATGAAAAATTTGCATCTCTCTCTCTCTCTCTCCCCCCCCCCCCAACTTTATTACTAAAAAAAAAAATATTTTCTCAGGAAGAACTGCTAACTAGAACACAATGGCAACAGGAGTAGGCTTAGTCTTTTCTTTTTCTGTTTGAATGACAAGTAAAGAGGACATGTTCTGGTCAGTCTAGCAAGGATAAAAAGAACAGAAGGCCCCAAATTCAGGAACAAAGGAAGAGGAGACCTCAAAGTGGCACAGAAGGTTATTGCCTAATATGTTTCAAGTGTCATAACTCCTCCTGAGGGACAGTTTCAATTTGTCAGTGAGGGACCAATATTTTGAAATGTGGGTGGATGACCATGTTGGTTTCCCCTTGAATGAATTAAATCAGAGTCACCCCAGGAAGGGTTTGAAACACCTTTAGGCAATAATTTGCCCTTTCTCTCTTTCTTTCCTGCTTGTCAAGGAAGATGGTTTCTGCTGCTAGGCAACAAAGCAATCAGCTTTGAAAAACAAACTGAAGCTGAAGCTCTGGAGATTGAAAAAAATAGCAAAATTTGCATGCCTTCTCCTGGAAAAGGCTGCTCCTGCATACACCTTTAATAAGGCAACTATTGTCTGCATAGCCATATAGTAATAACAAAAATCTATTGGATTCATATTTAAGAGGACTTTATTAGGCCATTCTGGCAAGACATGCATGTTCATTCTGTCAGGTATTTTTTTAGTTTGAGCAAAGAAAAGCAAAAATTTAAAGGAAAGCCTTCCACCTTTCCACCTCCCTTGAAGATTCAAATTTTCCAGAGAGGCTTTCCACATACTAAATGCAAAAGATGACAATAAATTCATTTTAAAATAATTTGGAGATGTCTCTTTCAGCACACAAGGTAGAAACAAAACTCACAAAATTAAGAGATGCATCTTTAAGAACTGTTGTACTCAAAAAACTCTTCTGCCTGAGCAAAAGTGAGTTGATAGATTTCAAGAAATCTCCATCAAATTATACAGATGTCTCTCCCATGGCTATTATAAATTGGAAGGAAACCAAAAGGAGATTGCTGCTATTCAAACCTCTTGATCCACCTTAATGGGCAATGTGCAGATGTGAATGGCTTAATTGAGTGGAGCCCACTGTAAGTGGAAATTTCAGAAAAAGATAATTCATAACCAGAGTCCATGTTAGGCTGACATCTTCTGAAGAAGACCTCTCCTGGGGGCTATCTGGGAACTGAATGGTTTTGAAGTACAGAAAATTTGAGCTCTAACACTCCTTAGTTAAGCAGAGTGTCTGCTAGACAAACTCATAAAAATGAATAGAGAGATATGCGGGACTCACCACTAAGCCAAGGGGTTCACTTTTGTTTCTTTATGATGAGGCAGAGCCTTTAAATTAAAAGATTCAGAAAAGAGTGGGGTGGTGATGAAGGTTACTATATGCTCAAAAAGAGACTACAGTTGCTCCTCTGTCTTCGCGGACTTCAAGTCCATGGTCTTGGTCCTTTGAGGACTGTCAAGCACCATTGGTTAAAATGGTGCACATGGGAGTACGTGGCCATTCAAGACTATGGAGCTTGAATATCTGCGATTTTCCATTTTCATGGGGTGTGTGTGTCTGGAACGGATCCCCTGAAAAAACATAGGGACAACTATTGTTTTATTCATGTTTAACAAAAGTGGAAGTCTAGGCTTTAAGTTAAATTCAATCTATTTTTTTTTTAAAAAATCTCAAACTCTCATTGTTCTCCATGTCCAATAACTGATACAGAGTTGCTTTGAGAATGAGAATGAGAGGACGTCTCTGTAATAATGACGGATTTCTCTGTGTGCTTGTGTTAGTGTTTGTGCAATGAGTAACTCAACTAACTTTTAAAAAGTAACTATTCACACTCTGGGATCTAGTTCAGATTACTCCTAACTAGGATAAAAAATTTACAAGAATTAATTATTGCAAGAAAGAGTTCACTTATCTGCCACAGATCTTTTAGCTTAGTGACATTCTCTTCTCACTTGCTCTGTAGGTAACCTAATGAGTGTTTCATTAGTGACAGCCACTCTTCCTGCATATAATTTCTAAGTGTTTGTCCTTGCAGGGACAAATATTATTTTAAAAAAGTGATCTATGCAATCTTTTAATGTGAGAGTCAGGGTTGCCCTATTGTACCCAAAATGAAAGCTAGAAATATATGCCTTTAAGTTCCCAACTCCAGCAGGGAACAAAGTAGTCATATCTTCTCCTGTTTATCATTCAACCTTTTCTGCAAAACATTTGGCTCACATTGCACATGGAGTCCTTGCAGGGATGTTCTACTGAATGACAATAGTTAAACAGTGATGGAGCATGCAGAGAGACGCTGGGTGCCTCAACACTGTGGAAATTATACAGTTTGTCACCATTTTAACTGTGATGGCTCCATCCTATAGAATCCTGGGATTTGTAGTTCTGTGAGGCACCAGCACTCTTTGGCAGAGAAGGTTATAGACCCTATAAAACTAAAAACAAACCAACACCAAACCCTACCCAGAACTCTGTAGAATGGGACTACAGCACTTAAAGTGGTGTCAAACTGTTTTACTTCTACAGTGTAGATACACCTGTTTCAGGCCTGGAATCACTACTTGAGAAAGAATCAAGTAACTGTTGGTGTGTGGATGATGAGTGTTGTAGTGATGTCCTTTGGCACCCAGCAGAGTCTGCAGGACAAGCTGGCTGTTGTGATCCACAGCCACTGTGTAGATTTGCCATCAACTGGCTCAGCTTCTCTTCTCCAGCATCCTGTCTTCCTCAGTCAAGAAGACACATTGTAAAGTCTAAAAGCATAGCTTTATTAATGCATATAAAAACTAAAATTAAGATAACTAAGTAAAATCCATTGTGATGAACTTGTCCAGTTCAGCCATACAAGATTACATCTTTAACAATCCCAAAACCATTAGGATCCAACTTGTTGCAGTTAAAACCACTGCATCCACACACACATGCTCACGCACTCACATCATGAACAATAAACAATTTTTAGACAAAGGAATTTTTTAAGCCCATCCCATACTCTACCTTTTAGGTGTTAACTTTATGTTAATTGGATAATGACAGTATGATGTATGTTAACCCAGCCTCTTGTTGTCCATCATTCACCACGTGAGTAACTTTCCCAAGCCTAACGATGTTTACGTATT
Organism: Phrynosoma blainvillii; assembly: GCA_026167975.1. Classification (NCBI taxonomy): domain Eukaryota; kingdom Metazoa; phylum Chordata; class Lepidosauria; order Squamata; family Phrynosomatidae; genus Phrynosoma; species Phrynosoma blainvillii. Next base: position 203,339,885 of record JANUYF010000003.1, read on the forward strand.
TGATATCTCTTTGTTATCCATAACAAAGTCTGGTTCCATTAGTTCTATCACTGGGAAAGTATATTGTTGATGTCTCTGTTACCACCTGGTGTTGATTCACCCTGTTTCTCTAAATATTGTTTGTGCCTTGTCCAGAAACTGTTCTCAAGTGGAAAATTACAGACACACACACATCTTTACATTTCACCTTTGACTATATATCCCATTCATATCCTAACAATCTCCTCTTGAAATGTATAGATGTGTGAGAATTATTGTTGTTGTTGTTATTAAAACCATCTAAGCACAATGTTTGACTCTATATATTTAAAATAACATCTCAATCTGTTATAACAATTGTTAATGTTGTTTTATCTCTAAAACCTTTGTCAATATATCTATATAGTTGTGTCTTGGCTTTATATCCTTAGGCAAACAATTTTATTTTTTAATTAGTTTTCTTTAACATTTTATCATAAAACTCTAATCTATTTTGATCTATATCTTAACATTTTTGTTATTGTCATGAAAAAAATAATGTATGTCTGTAAATCTCTATATGTCACAACTGACAGTTTATAATTTAAGTCTTATAACAACTGTTTAATCTATTTTATCTTATTTAATGTTATATATTTTGTTTTATCAGCACTTAAAACTCTATCAACACTTATAAATTATATATCTTTATTTTTAATCTATCAAACTATTAAGCTTGTCTATATTTAAACAACAATCTTTAAACTGACTATCATATAACTTTAAAGCAAATGAACTATCTATAAAACACTCTTATTTTAATGTGGCTATTTTAAATCACAAGCCTCTATCTTTTAAAAAAAAACTTATCAAATGTTTTATTGTTGTCTAATCTATTATTTAAAACAAAACAATTTTTTATAAAACACCTATAACAACACAATTATAATCTATTTTTTGTCTACTATAAACATCAAACCCTCACAAAGCCTTTTTTTTAATGTATCTGAATATGTAAAACCTCTTATAACTTTATTTTAAACAAAATCTTTTGACTTTAAACTTGTCACTATCTTGGCACTCTGTAAACCACACTTTTTTAAAACTTTTTATGTTGACTTATTAAACCACATTTTATCAGCAGTCTAGTAACTTTAAAAAATAAAATCTCAAAAATCAAAACCTTTGTTGATATCAAATCTCTCTAGACAACTTTTTTTTATTTATTTTTTAAATCTCCTGAATCTAAACAATCAAAAACTGTCATCTCTTTGTGTTAACACATTAGCATTTAAACAAGCAATCTCAAAACCAAAATGTTGAACTTATTAGCCCCTCTTTATTGTTAAAAGCTTATTTTAGTTAAAAACTCTCAGCCTTAAACTAAATGTTTTTTTAATGTTTTTAAACCTTTGTTGAACAAATCTTTTTGTTATTAAACTAGCTTTGTATTTTCATTTGCTATCAGGCATCTTTTATTTTGTATATCCATTTACCTTGTGATTTTTGTTTTTAGGTCTATCAACCACATTTTAAACACCTCTTTGTCAATTTTAAACACTTAAACTTTTTGTTGTACTGTAGTGTATCATTTTTTCTCTCTCAACAGGAAAAAACCTTTTAAAACTTTTAAAACCTCTGAAACTCCCTGAAACTCCTTAACACTGTCTGAAACTCTTTAAAACTCTCCTTGAAACTCTCTGGCTCACCAGCCACTTATGTATAAACTCTTGTCCTTTGTATAATAAACTTGTGTGTTGTTTTTACTCTCTATTAATTTTCTTTGACATAACATGTATCATTTTTGGACTTGTGTGTCTTTTTTTTGTCATTTTATTTGTTGATAATCTTGTCTATATTGTCTGAACTAAAGTATTTTTTTCACTTTCAGAGGATTAATGTTTGTCTATCTTTTGTGTGTTGTGTGCCCCTCCATTTTTTGGCACTTGGATCTTTAAACTGTCTCATCTTTAGTAAAACCTCTTGTTTGAATGTATCTTTTTTCAACTTAGAATCATAAAGTTGGAAAAAACCATAAGGGCATCTAGTCCAACCCCCTGTCATGCAGGAACTCCCAGTCAAAACTTGAATGTTTTTTACAATTGTTATTATTATTTTTTTAGACATTAAAACTTTTTCCACCATCAAGGTGAAATCTCTAACTGTTATTTTTGAATATTTTATAACACCATCTTGACATTTTGGTTTAATTTCTCTTTTAAAACATGTTAGCACATATATATTTGTATATTATCTAAAACCTGTCAGATATCTTTAAATTTAATGGATCCCCACATAACATATGTAATGATGTTAGATTTTTTTTTCTCAGCCAGTTTCTCAAACTGTGAGCCAAGAATTTCCTTTTTTCTCCGGTCTGTGAGCAAAGATCCTTTGTAATCAATTTTTTTTTATATTTATCCATTGTTAAAAACTTTCAATTGTATCATATCTCTGTCTTAAAACTCTGACATATAAAAACTCTGGAAAATCTATCTATAATCATTAAAAAAATATTTGTTGTCACTCAGTAACACACATTTGTCTCTTTTGTTTAACAGCAACCTCAACAGGTCATTTTTGTAATTTACTTGTTCCGGTTTTGTCACAGGAAAAACCTTGACTTTTTATTCTGTGCCAAACCAAACATTTCTCAAATCATTTGTATAATAAAACATTTTAAAAATTCAGGACCTATAGCTCACCAGTTTAAAACAAGCTATCAAATCCTATGTTTCCTAGGATTCTATATTGATATGTATAACCAGAATGCAATGATTCATTTCCCACACCTGCACATTTAGCATTTGTCTCACTTTGTATAAAACACATATTTTCCCTCTTATAGCTTTTGTACACACCTCTCCATCCGGGGTGATTTTATATATTTTTTCCCCACAAAACTCAGTGTATATCTCCTGACACACCAACTAATCAGTATACATAAAACATTTTCAAAGTTTTCTCACCAAAACTTGGCATGTAGACATTTTCTCAATTTCTTTTAACATCTCTTACCCCTCCATCAGCTAGATAAACATCTTTAAGATTGGAGGATTTCTTTATTTTTCAGCAAAACTGTAACATATGTCCCAGAATATATAGACTCTTGTCCTCAGGTTTCACCTGTTTGAGTCACAGTCACAGCTCTGTAAAACAGCTTGTAGCTTTTCTGTTTTTCCCAATGTCTCTGGGTTGCAGATTGTTGATTTGTAGCAAACTTTCTTGTATTGCCATTTTTAAAACTCTTGCTCTGCCGGCAGTAAAAACATCGATTCGCACTCCGTGCATCAGCTGCCTTTTTTTTCAGGACGCATATCTTGACCTCAAGATGCTGTCCCAGGCTTTCTCCCAAGCCTATATTTCTGGCCTTTCTTTAAGCAAACCGCTTGGCTTATCAGATTCCCATCTTTTGGAACCTCAGGCCTCCAGCAAAACTTTTGGCATTTAGCAACACCGTTGCAGCCCCACACAGCATTGACCACTGTGTAAAATTTCACCCCCACCAGAGATTTTTGTATTTTCCTCCAAGAACTGTAAAGTCCTTTGACCACAGCATTTATGACAAAAACTGTGTAGAAATCATTCATTCTTTTCTTCAGTTCTCAAAACCTTTGGCTGAAGAAACATCCTCTCCTAAAACTTTAACTGTAACTCAGAGAGGGTTAACAGAATGAGTCTTTGAGCTTAGGCAACCGCCTGTGTCCAGCAATCATGCTGCATTTTAAAACTGCATACATTGCAACATGTATTCTGTGACTCAAGCCCCAGCTGCTTCCATATCAAACAAAATGGCCTTTAACAGAATCGTTTGCAGCTTGAACAAAAACAAAAATTTCACTGCATTGAACCCGCAATATTCTCAGCATTCTCAGGCTTTGATTTTCTCTGTATCTTACTGTTTAAAGAGTGGAGTCCTCAGACAACCTGCCTTTAAAGAGGTCTGCACTCTGCCATCCGGCAAAAACAGCTTAGCAGTAAACTTTTACTTACATCTGGAGAAGATTTGTAGCCACCACTGCTTTTCCCAGCAACCGCTGAAGCATGGTTTCCTTGTCCCGGCACAGCTGAAGTCGTGGATAGGCAATACTTGCCTCTTGGCCACATTGCAAACATGTCATCTGGACTCTTGGGCTTTTGTCCTCCTGGACATTTGTCCTCTTTGTCCTCTGGCAGACCAGCCACCTCTGGCAGACAAGCCACTCTTTTGGCAAAAACAGGCTTAACTGGCAGACTAGCCATTTCTTGCAAAAACAAGCCTCTGTAGCCAGACTAGCCACAACTGGCAAAAACAGTCTTAAATGGCAGACACAGCCATAACTGGAAAACTAGCCATAAACTGGCAAAAACAAGCCACAAACTGGGCCCGTAACCCTTGTTGGTGTGTGGATGATGAGTGTTGTAGTGATGCCCTTTGGCACCCAGCAGAGTCTGCAGGACAAGCTGGCTGCTGTGATCCACATCCACTGTGTAGATTTGCCATCAACTGGCTCAGCTTCTCTTCTCCAGCATCCTGTCTTCCTCAGTCAAGAAGACACATCGTAAAGTCTAAAAGCATAGCTTTATTAATGCATATAAAAAGTAAAAATAAGATAACTAAGTAAAATCCATTGTGATGAACTTGTCCAGTTCAGCCATACAAGATTACATCTTTAACAATCCCAAAAACATTAAGATCCAACTTGTTACAATTAAAACCACTACATCCACACACACATGCTCACGCGCTCACATCATAAACAATAAACAATTTTTAGACAAAGGATTTTTTAAGCCCATCCCATACTCTACCTTTTAGGTGTTAACTTTATGTTAATTGGATAATGACAATATGATATATATTAACCCAGCCTCTTGTTGTCCATCATTCACCACGTGAGTAACTTTCCCAAGCCTAACGATGTTTACATATTTGATATCTCTTTGTTATCCATAACAAAGTCTGGTTCCATTAGTTCTATCACTGGGAAAGTATATTGTTGATGTCTCTGTTACCACCTGGCATTGATTCACCCTGTTTCTCTAAATATTGTTTGTGCCTTGTCCAAAAACTGTTCTCAAGTGAAAAATTACAGACACACACACATCTTTACATTTCACCTTTGACTATATATCCCATTCATATCCTAAGTTCTGGGAAAGTGCTCAACTTAAGAGTCCAGAGAAATAGCAGGTGGGAAAACAGGGCCTCAGGAGGGAGTTGCTGATTATATAAGTTATGGCTGTCAAGACCTATGATGCATGAAGGAATTGAATGTTGCTTCCTCAATAAATTTTGGTCACTGGTCAGGAAAATGAAGATCAGAGGGAAGAAAACAGACACATTTTGTTAGGATTTTTGATGGGATATATAGTCAATGTTGAAATGTAAAGATGTGTGTGTCTGTATTTTTCCATGATGAGAAATCTGCTTCTAGGCCTAAAACACAACATCTCAGTCCAGGTGTTTGAAGAGTCAAAACAAGTGAAGTTAACAAGATGGAATACATGGGAAAGAGGTTTTGTTTATACAGAGAATACAATAATAAAATTGTTTTGGGAAAATAGATCACATGGTAGAAGATGAACAACAAGGGATTTGGTTAACATACGTCATGTACAGATGGACCAATTAACCTAAAGGGTAACACCCAAAGAAGTGGAGAAAAGTTGGGCTGGGAATTGTGTTCTGGGCATAGGAGTCAGTCTGTTTTAAACCTTTCTACAGTATGGAATAAGTTTTTCTTTATTTTTGCAGAAGCTGTAGCTTGACTAATTTTTCACAATGTAGCATTAAGGATTTATAGTTTTGTTCCTGTTAGCCACGTCTAGCTAAAGTGATGTTTTATTGGCCTTTGTAGTTTTTACTTTGCCTATGCTGTTCTACAATAAAGCCTACTGCTAGAAGCTTGGAAGTCTGCCTGCGTGCTGGTGTGTTCTCTGCTAGACAAGCTGCCTTGCTGCATGGACTACTCGGCTGAGTGGATTTATCTTCACACACACACAAACCTGCTCCTCCAACATCCATCCATCGACATAAACATTTCACAGACAATTTCAAGAGGCAGGTCCTGTTATACTGCCTACACAAAATAAGAAAAGATTGCTTGTGAGAAAGGTGCTTTAATGACATGCAAAACTAGTGTGGGTGGTCAAGTACGCAGTGGGGTGGGATGCTCATGCCTGAAGACAGGGAGCTAGGCCTTCAGCAAGTGAAAACTGGATGCCCTTATGGAAGCTGCAACAACTTAAGTTCTGCATATCTAGATTTAGACTTATCAGGACAGATTATGCACTTTTGGTCAGACCAGGGCAGACTATTCTGGAAGAGTAATACACAGGGTATGCCTCTAGAGAGGGGAACAATTGTCAAATACAGGAGATAGACACTTGGAAAAATATTACACACAGGAGCGGAACTATCAGTAACTATGCTGTGAGATTGGAGCTACACAACTGATTTCAAGTTATCCCCTAGATCAGCAGGAAATGGGACAGTAGTCCCCATAGAGTGTGGAGATAACCTTGGAGAGGTCTGCGATTTGAATGGGTTCTGCCAATTACTAGAGGAAGAAGAAAGATATGATGTTGGCAGATGATTCCCCTGCCAAGATGCAGTGGCATCATTATGGAGGTGCAGTGGTTGTGGCCTGCACCGGGTGACACCCCAGAGGGATGTTATCACATTGAGAGAGCCACACTGGGCTCTGAAGGGCCCTTGGAGGCCACAGAACTGCCCCCCTCAGTAGTGGCCACTGCTGGGGAGGGGCAGTTCCTTCCCTTCAGAGTCCAGTGTGACAGCCACATCTGACTCTGAAGGGCCCTTAGAGGCTGCAGAATTGCCTTCTTCAGATTTGGTCATGCCTGTGGTGGTGGGAGAATTCCTACCCTTAAAAGTTTGGTACAACAGCCACACCAAGTTCTGAAGGGCCCTTGGAGAACTGTTTCCCTCAGCAGCAATCTGGAGTGGATGGCCAGGTGACACCTAAGTGTGTAGCACCACTGCCAAGATTAACAGTATCAGTTGTGTGTGGTCTTGACAGGATGCCTGAAGAGGTGTGCTGTCTTCTAGGGATGGAGATACATGATGTGAGTAGGAATGTAAATCTTTCTAAATTTCATTTTCACAGGCAAGAATGACTAATTTTACCATTGTTTTCTCCTTGCTGCAAGAAAGTTATGAAAAAAACTGTACAGTTTTTGGGGGCGTGGCTGGCTACTGAACATGGAAGATGTGTAAAGAAAGAATGGGGCAAGAATTCACCTTTTTTCAGAAAATTGGAGATGATATTGATATAATTTTGCAAATGAAATAAATCCCCCTGATGCAGAACACCAACAGATTGGTGGATCAAGATATTTCTACATTTTGTCTAGCAGCAAAAGAGCCAAAAATTCAGTCAGAGGATGGAGGTCTGGATCCAGAAATGACACAAGGCTCACACAAGAACAGCAAAGGGCATAAAGGAGATAACTTAATGTCCCCAGACCTACTCTTCCCTGAGCTGCTAGAAAAACTAGGGGAAAACTTAATAAAAGATTGGCAGAAAGACTGGGCACTAGTCCTAGAGCCTATAAATTCAAAACTGATGGTGATTACGGACTGCATCCATGATATAGAAGACACGTCAAATGCGGCCCTTGAACATGAGGTACAGCATGAATCCCACTTATGTCACCTTGAACAAATGAAAGATTACCTGTCTAACAAAGTGGAGGACTGGGAAAATCAAAACAGATACCTGAATATTAGAGTGAGAGGGATTATGGAACAAGCAAAAAAGAATGACATGATATCATTCTTACTTAACTGGCTGAACACAACCTGCCCAGACCTTCATTTACAATCGTTTGATATTGAATGGGCACACAGGATCCCCACAAGGAGAATGAATTGAGGCTCCATGCCCAGAGACATCATCATCCTTTTCACACACTACATGAAGAAGGCTTTGATCCTAAGGAAACTCACCGGAATCCCATGCCTCACTTTCCAAGATGCAACCATACAAATATTCCAGGAGATCTCACCTGAGACACTCTGGAAGCGCCAAAGCTTTAGACCACTGACAGCACTGCTGCAGCAGACAGGTATCAAATATAGGTGGGGATTCCCCTTCAAAGTGACTATATTCAAGGGTGACACTGTCATATCTGCTTCAACCAAGACCCAAATGCTTAATATCTGAAAGGCTCTCACCTTCAAAGTGCCTAGACAGCTGGAGCGAGAAATCCTGGAAGAGGCCCGATCAACACTGAGCAAGTGGCCCAAGATGGATGACAGCTCACCATGGATGAAACAAACACAGGGAAGAAACTGGAAAACTGAAATTTAATACACCCACCTAATTCTTAAAGCTCAATGCAAAGACTGAACTGACTCTATACAAATCCCATTAACAGAATCCTACAAACTAATGATCACTGAATAATATCACACCCTATGGTTATTGTTACATTTGTTATTATGTTGCACTGTAATGTATGACTATCTTATAAAGACTTGAAAATAAATAAAAATAATTTAAAAAACTGTACAGTTTTCAAAGACTATTTGCAGTTAGGGGCTTAATTTGTGCAAAAGTGACAAATAACCAAATAGAAAAATAAAACTTTTTTTTTTTGTACCTAGGAAACAAGCATCTTGTACAGAAAACAGCATTTTCTTAGCCCAGCAGAGAAACTTATTCTCTGTACAAAACCATGCATTTCTTGTGCAGAATAAGTACCAAATTGCTATTATGCTCATCCATCTAGGATTCTCCTAATGATGGTTTCTGACACTTAAGAAACCCATTTGTGACAGTTTTTTTTTTTCAAAAATTCAAAACTGTAACAGATACACTGGGAAGATGCAGTGCTGTGCTCTACCCCACCCCCATATTACTCAAAAGCAGCCAATGGATGTCCAGAGTGTGGCTTTTAAAATATATTTATTTTATGCATATAGAATTGAAACCTGTTCAAAAGAAAGAAACACCAAACACAGCCAGTATTAATTTGCCTACTACCTTGTAGTGAGCTACCTGATTAAGTAGTGGTTTCAGCTCTGTTTTCTCCTTCCAGTATCATACTGGCTTACATGAACAGAGCCTATCTTTGTACTCATTAAAAATAATAAAATGATCATAATTATCGGAGTGACCAAGCCAGGCCAGGGACGAGGAGGCAGCGACGGCAGCAGCGAGGAGTCAGCCCCACCCCACCCCCCTCGCAAGTATAAAGGGCAGCCAGGGCCCCAGGGAAGCGGAGGAGCGCCGGAGGACCCAGCGGAGGAGGCGGCGGAGCGCGAGCGTGAGCGGCCCCTCCCCCCTCCCCTTCCCATAAAGAGCCAAGCGGGGGATACCCAGACCCCGAGTGACCAAGCCAGGCCAGGGACGAGGAGGCAGCGACGGCAGCAGCGAGGAGTCAGCCCCACCCCACCCCCCTCGCAAGTATAAAGGGCAGCCAGGGCCCCAGGGAAGCGGAGGAGCCGGAGGACCCAGCGGAGGAGGCGGCGGAGCGCGAGCGTGAGCGGCCCCTCCCCCCTCCCCTTCCCATAAAGAGCCAAGTGGGGGATACCCAGGCCCCGAGTGACCAAGCCAGGCCAGGGACGAGGAGGCAGCGACGGCAGCAGCGAGGAGTCAGCCCCACCCCACCCCCCTCGCAAGTATAAAGGGCAGCCAGGGCCCCAGGGAAGCGGAGGAGCGCCGGAGGACCCAGCGGAGGAGGCGGAGGAGCGTGAGCGTGAGCGGCCCCTCCCCCTCCCCTTCCCATAAAGAGCCAAGCGGGGGATACCCAGGCCCCGAGTGACCAAGCCAGGCCAGGGACGAGGAGGCAGCGACGGCAGCAGCGAGGAGTCAGCCCCACCCCACCCCCCTCGCAAGTATAAAGGGCAGCCAGGGCCCCAGGGAAGCGGAGGAGCCGGAGGACCCAGCGGAGGAGGCGGCGGAGCGCGAGCGTGAGCGGCCCCTCCCCCCTCCCCTTCCCATAAAGAGCCAAGCGGGGGATACCCAGGCCCCGAGTGACCAAGCCAGGCCAGGGACGAGGAGGCAGCAACGGCAGCAGCGAGGAGTCAGCCCCACCCCACCCCCCTCGCAAGTATAAAGGGCAGCCAGGGCCCCAGGCAGTGGCAGAATGTGTAGGTAAAATATAGAGTATACCATGAGTAAAAGAAAGAATTGCATTGGTAGCCCAGGTTCCCCTCCCTCCTCTATGTTAAAAGCAGCAAAACAACCCAAAATGGAGGACTTTTTCAAAAAGACACATAGGAGAACAGCTAATAGTATGAAAGCCTTTACCATCTCTTCTTCACCATCTTCGAACTTAATAGATCTGATTGATTGGAACTCTCAAATTGAACCTGAAAAGCATCAGATATCAGATCTACCATCACCCACACATTCTTTTAGGGATGCCCTAAGAGGAACCCAAATTGAGGATATCAATGATTCCCATCTGGGAGTATCGGTTCAGCTAGCTAGTTCCCCTGACCCCAAAGAAAACAAGCTCTATAGTGAAATACGGAAAAAGAACTTGAAGAGACTTCCCTGGGAAAACTCAACAGAATTTATGGCTAGGCAATGTTTATTAACCGCCCAAACAGTTATCGCTTTATTTGATCAATTATCCGACATTAAGCACAACTTAGATTTGTTAAAAAAGATTTTGAATCTTTAATTTCTAAACAGACCACTGTTTCCATCAATCAAAGTACAGCGCACATATGTAATGTTAAGACCCCAATTATAGGTCTAGAAAAGGGGCAAAACAACAGTAGTAATGTGAATCTAAAAAGTGAACATCATTTCAAAGCTAATAACCCCAATAGGCTTAAATCTATGGATAATACACAAAGAGTCAATCTACGTACTGAACCTAACAACAGAATAGGGGGAAGATCAATCACCAAGCAGACATGTACTCTAGAAACACGGAAGATCTCATTAGCAATTTATTCAAACAGGACCAACTTGGGACGTTGGAGCTCCTTGAGAGCAGTAAAACTCTCATTAGAACAACTGTTGCATTGTCATCAAAAATGCTTAGATTTAGATGCTATTGAGTGGCTCCCTACAGTTCAAAACTATAAACGTCTTGTATTATCATTCAAAGAACCTACCATTCCAGCTATGATATTAAAGATAAGATCATATTTAGCTTCTTTTCAAATTTTTCCATCTAGAGTGTTTCAGACGGATTTAATGAAACCGTTAATTAGCCCCCTTATAACAACAAATAGATCACCTGCTGAAGATTCAACTCAACCTATCAGACATCCTTCTCAGCGTAAAATCTCTCAAAAACATAATAGAGGAACTCAACATTATTCCCCAATAGATATCAAGAATGATCTTGATAATGATGAGATCATCACCGCATTTAGTGTGCGGCCTAAGAATGAACAAATGGACATCCTGCATAGGCTAGAAAATCTTAAGAAAACCTTAAAGGCTACTATGGTGACAGCAGAACCACTCATTGATCTTTTATCACCATCAACAACTTCCAATAGCGACTGCAGTAAGAATATCTTGTATGATGATAAACAACTTTCAACAATCTGCTGCCCTAGCCTATATGAAATAAATAATCCTCAGTGTATACAAACAAAAGAGAAGACTAAGTCTTCCATTTCGTACACAGAACCTAACCAATGTTTGGACACTAACTTTACCACACAGAAAGACTCTCAGTCTCAGTGTTTGCATGCAACATGTCACCCTCTATTGGAATCTTGGCAGGCTGCCTTTGACCCTTTAATCGAGCAAAATGTGGATGTTTCTTGTATTTCTTATAATCATCACTCTTGACAATTTTCAAAGAATGTTTCAGCTTCCCCTAGACCAAGGATCATGGTGGGATGGCCAGGATCCTCTAATGTTCTGTACCCATCTGATAATGCTCTGTTTTCAACATCCAACAATTTGAAAGTTTCCTCTCCACAAACATCTCTACTTAAGTGTGTATCATGGAACGTCGCTGGATGGATCTCTAAGATCAGGGACCCAGATTTGGTAGATTACATCAATGGATTCAATGTGATTTTCCTTCAAGAGACTTGGTGTATAAACGGAATTGATCACAATGGTTACACCATACTCGACTTGCCAGCTACTCCACCACTTGGTAAAGGTAGACCCAGTGCAGGTCTCGCAATTTTGGTCTCCACAGCGCTTAAAGTCACTATTAAGCGCTTACCACACTGTGAGACAATTGCGATGGCTTGCCTATTAGACTTTGGCACCCTCTGCCTGTTGTTGATAAATGTTTATATCCCCCCTAGGTTCCACAAAGATCGTAGTGAAAAAGTATGGGAATTATTAGAGGACTATATAGTAAACTTAGAAGGTCAATTTCCTTCTGCAGTTTTGGTGTTGATGGGGGACTTCAATGCCCGAATAGGCCAGAATAACGAGGCCCTTTTTTCCTCTCCTGCCTGGGGTTTAGATGAGGTAGAGGGATGTTTCTTGAATTCAGAAAGACACTTCAAGGATCGAGGTATAAACTGGGCAGGTATATGCTTTACTCAGATGGTGGAGCGCCTAGCTTTGAGAATGTTAAATGGGAACCCCTCATTTGATCCCGGGGGGGAGTACACTTACATATCAGCTAATGGTAGTACTACCATTGATTATGTATTAGTCTCTGAGACCTTTGTTGATCAGGTAGCTAACTTCTCTGTTGGTACTAGACTTGACAGCGACCACCTTCCTCTTACTTTCTCGCTTAGGATCCCCTCGAATATACATTCCCAGTCACACTCGCACCTTACTGATTCAGCTATGATTATTAGTCAGAAAAGACTCAGGTGGACTGATAATCTCCATGAGGAGATCTCAACACTCCTAAACTCACCATTGTGCCTTCGCTTTAAAAACCAAATTACTGAGGCCCAAGATGTTCATTCAGCCATAGAGAATTATTCTCTTCTCCTCAGGATGTTAACACCCTCGTTGACTTGTACAGAGAAGAAACCTAACAATCTTAAGCATGGAAGAATGGCGCATTGGTTTGATAAGACCTGTGTTGAAGCTAGAATCCATCTAAGAAAAATGTATATCCAGTACAGGAAAGATAATTGCCAGACATTGCCCCGATTGTATTACATTACTAGAAGAAAGTACAAATCACTATTAGCTAAAAAAAAGAAAGAGGCAATTCATAAACAGTGGACATTACTAATTAATTTTTCTTTACAAAAAAATACCAAACTTTTCTGGGCCACAGTTACAGGGATGCTAGGAAATAGTGATGGTTCTCCTCCCTGCAACATCTCGGTTAATGTCTGGGAGGACTATTTTACCACTCTTTATAGGCACAATGCGGATCAATCTATTGATGTCTCTAATCTGTTAAACCAACTTTTTCCAAACTCTGTAGAAATTCCCCAGTGGCCCCGTTTCCCATGCAGAAATAAAAGCTTTAATCACCCAAACTAAATCGGGTAAAGCCCCAGGGCCTGATTTAATCTTGCCGGAGCTCTTGAAAATTAATATTTCCTGGTGGGTCCCATTACTTGCTTCTCTGTTCACTCTTATTAATCAAACAGCCAAACTTCCCCCTAGTTGGTTGACTGCGACCATAATTCCCATTCATAAGAAGGGCTCTAGGAATGATCCATCTAACTATCGCCCTATAAGTTTACTTTCAGTTGTGGGTAAACTGTATGGCCGTTTTCTTAATAACCGACTTGAGGAATGGATTGATAATGAGAACATCATAGGTAACGAACAAATTGGTTTCAGAAAAGGTAAAACAACCTATGACCACTGTTTAGTCTTGAATCATCTAGCTGAAAAGTATACTATCTCTCAAGGTAATGGCCTATATGTGGCCTTTATTGATCTGAAATCAGCATTCGATTCAATACCTAGAGAAAAGTTATGGATAAAACTCCTTGCCTCTTCTATTGATAGAAGGCTGTTATGGTTAATTATGCACCTGTACAGTGACACAACCATACAAGTAAGATGTGGTACCCAAGGGAACTTAACAAAACCTATTGTTGTCCATAAAGGTGTACGCCAAGGATGCATTTTGGCACCCCTATTATTTAACCTTTATCTCAATGATCTCTCAGACTTTATTTCCTTGGAGGCACACCACTCCCCCAAATTGGCTTCTGTTAACATTCCCCTGCTTTTGTATGCAGATGATGCAGTTCTCCTTTCTTTTTCAAAAATAGGTCTGAAACAAATCCTAAGAGCCTTTGGAAGTTACTGTAATACAAATTCTTTAATAATCAACTATTGTAAAACTAAAATTATGGTTTTCTCTAAAAATAAGAGACGATTTAAGTGGACCCTTAATGGACATACCATCGAGCAAGTTAACTCCTTTAAGTATCTAGGGATAACTTTCCAATCTTCTCGTAGCTGGAAATCTCAAAGGTTAATTGCCGCCCAGTCAGCAAATAATAATATCAGGGCACTGGTTCGTTTTTTCTTCACCAAAGGAGGGCAATTCTTACCAGCAGCATTGAAGGTGTTTCAGGTCAAGATACCACAATTGTTATATGGTATCCCCATTTGGATCCAAGGCTTTTCTGTAGAATTAGAACGGGTTCTTTCTGTCTATCTTCGAAAACTATTTGGAGTACCTAATTGTGTTCCATCAGCTGTTTTACGCCTCGAGGCGGGTTGCCATTCAGTTGAATGTATTGCCTGGAAATGGACCCTAAAGTACTGGCTAAAAATTTTCTATGCTGACACTGATTCGGGTTTTTTGCATTTAATTAAGGAAGATAGCTACACAACCCTCTGGTCTAAATGTATCCAGGATAAATTGTTGAGATTAGGCCTCTCCAGCAACTTTCTTATTACACAAGACTTGTCGAAAGCCCAGCACATTTTATCACGCCGCATTAAAGATATTGATAATCAATATTCTTTGTCCTCTGCTCATACCTCCTGCTCTCCTATTACTTTAGGGCTAAAATTTAATCTTGAAAGGGAAGCACTTTATCTGCAAAACTTGACTATTTCTAAGTATCGGTCTGTGTTCTCTAAAGCCAGATTCAATGTAATTCCTTCAGCGGTTTTAGAGGGTCGTTATAAGGGAATCCCCTACCACGACCGGGTTTGCCCCTGTGGCGATGGTTCTGTTGAATCCTTAGAACATGTTTTGTTTTTTTGTAATTTTTATAAAGATGAGAGGCTAAACTTAATTTCTCCTCTCCTGCTTAAGTTCCCGGGCAGATCAAACAGCTGGTATGTGGAGTACCTGTTAAATGATTCTACAAAAAACAAAACAGAAATAGTCGCTAAGTTTCTCTCTTCTGCGGTTAAAACACGTAAGGCTATGGTTCAACCTAACTGAATAGTTTCGTTTTCTCTTCTCATATATATATATATATATATATATATATATATAATTATTATTATTTGCAATTTCCTATTCTGTTTTTATTATTTAAAGGATTATATGTATCGAAAGTCTACTTTGTAAATTTAAGTAAGCTCACTTTGTAAATTGTATATTTAATGTTTTTAAGGTTTTATATGTTTTATATGTGTTCTTTTGCCTAATGGCCTGTTGGCTGGAATAAAGGCTGATTGATTGATTGAATCTTCCACATTGAATTATCTGTTCAGATTTCAGATGACTCTAGATTTTAAACCTTGGGCAGAGATGCAATCTTTCCCACTTTCTATTTGTTTCAAAATGATCTTTGCTGGAGGTATATCTAATCTGGTAAATATATTATTCAGAAATCCTACACTTCACAAAAGCCCAGGAATCTGATTCTTCAATTTAATACTCTGCAAACCTTTACCCAGTAAACAACTGTTTGGAAACACACAACAGAAGAAATAATAGCCCTGTTCCACAGTGCTGATCAAATAAATGCAGCTAGCATTTATTTAATGCGCAGTTTAGGTCTCTATAGTATAAGAACTCTGCCAGTTCCCAGCAATTAAATTCCAAAACAAATGGTAGTACAAAATATTATGGGAGTAAAGCCTTCTCGTTGCCCTTTAAAGTCAATGCAAAATAAAGCCATTTAAAAGTTTTTAGCATCTTCTCTTTAAAGTCCCCCCCCCCCTTTCATTTTCTGTTCTACTTGTTAAAAATAGATTGTGATTAGTTTGAAAAACTGGAATGGATTTCTGCTAGTGTCCATTTTATTTAACAATGCTAGGATATGAAAAATAGCTGGAATATCACAGGCAAATTCATTAGAGAGAAATGCTTTGCATGCTGATAAAGTGGAATATAAACTGGAACACCACACAATTGATGCTGAATTGGTAAAATGTAGAGATATGCTTATTTTTTATAACTTTATTCCCTGTTAGTGAAAATGAGTTTTAGTATAATGACACAAGTAATTATTATTTTAAAAAGAAAATAGCTAATTACTTTGGCTTAATCCCAATATTAGTTGAAGACAGAATAGACCATTGAATGAATTGGAACTTGCAAAGCAATACTTAAGTTTTACCAGTTCAATGAAATGACTCTGTTCACTGCAGAGCCAGTGTGGTGTAGTAGTTTGAGCATTGGACTATGACTCTGGACACTTGAGTTTGAATCCCAGCTCAGTCATGGAAACCCACTGGGTGACCTTGGGCATGTCACACTCTCTCAGCCTCAGATGATAGCAATGGCAAGTCCTGAAGAAACTTGACAAGAAAACCCCATTATAGGTTCATCTTAGGGTTGCATAAGCTGGAAATGACTTGAAAGTGCATAACAACAACAACTTTGTTCACTAGTATTAGGTCCTACAATGCAAGTACTTACAGAACTATTGGATGTCAAGTTCCTATCCTACACAATACTGTCTAGCATTTCACAAATGAAAACTGGAACATGTGAGGCCAAACAACATCAGAATGTGGTCAAGATGGCAAGACTTGACAATGAAGAAGAACACACAAGCTAGAGAGGCTGCAGCAGTTTGCTATCTCCTATGTTTGCAGGGAAAAGCAGGATTCCACCAGCTCCTTTCCCCCAAATTTCCACTTTGTATCCAGTTTGCAATGGGCTCATTCACACTATCATTTGAAGTGAATTTCTGGTCACTTTATATGTGGCTTGTTCCCACTGGAAACAGTTTCAGATGCAACTGTGAGTATTCAGACTCACTTTGAAGTGAGACATATGCAAATAAAATCGCTTTTCTCAGGCACTACTTTTTTGGTGGTTCTTTTGAAAAAAAAGTGATTCAGAGGAATGTTCGACCAGTGAGAATGATGGATCTGAATCACAACTTTCTTTCTCTTCCCCCTCTTTCATTTCACCCCCACTTCACACACACACACATCTAGGTGCCACCGAGAGAGGGAGCGAGGCGAGGAAATGAAATTTTATTCTCGATACCAAGAGAGGTGAAGAGAAAGAAATATTTCCAGGGCAATTCCAAGTTATTGTTTATCTCAATGGAAAAAAAGAAAAGAAAAAAGAGAGTGAGTGAGAGTGAGAGCTAGGAGCTGTTGTTCCTGCACAAATGTATATTTTGTATTTTTATATGTATTTTACATCTGTCTTCTTCCTAGTGCAGAATCAAGGATGGCTAACAATTTAGTTTAAAATATGATACATCTAAAATGAACTGTAATAGGAAAACAGATTATTAAAACAGAACTGAATGAAAAAACACTTAAAAAAACATTTTAAACATAACAGATGAAGAGAAAAATATGGCATATCCTATTAAAACAGAAATTATGAAAGGGAGAAACTACCAATGCACTGAATAGTGGTATATCAGGGGAATTAATGTATCCAAGGAATAAACTCACCACTCTAACATCTATACAACTATTAATAGTTTATATACAGTAAGTACATTGTAGAAACATTAAATACATATCCAAAATGCTGTAGAGAGCAGTGTATCCTAAACTCAGTCCATATATCTCCTCAGGTCCTACAATCTCTACTGTAATGAAAAAGTTCTATTAGTAGAGGCTGGTATAAGATTCCACAAATGATAAACTGGTGCTCTCTCAGATCTGCACAGCTCCAATTCCAGGTTGTATTTTTAAAAGTCATAGATAATGGTCTCCGCTTATGTGGTTGCAACAATGCAGCTTGCTGATAGTGGAACTGATGAAAATGAATGGAAAGCAATGATAGCCAGAAAGTAAATAAATGGCAATGATAGCAGAAAGATGGCTACATCCAGAGTTTTTCTGAAGCTGTTTTGATATATCTTCATCAGTTGTAGTGAACTATATATTCCAGCTCAGTATAAACTCCAAAATTCAAAATCCAAGATGCCGCTTTTTCACAAGCTTTCCCCAAAAATTCTAAACATAAAAGTAGCATCATGAAATACCCATTACCCCCCCCCCCATTAATGTGTAACAATTAATGACATTGAGATCTTACCTCTCTTGGAAATAAACAACTCCACATTAGATTTGATAAGGCTTTCTGTATGCTGTATTCTATCATAAGCTTTATACAATCTGTTAGGAATAGTTTTCAGATAGAACTAAATACCAATTGAATCCCTTAAAGGAACATACTCGTTCATACTGTTGAAGTATCTTGTAAGTGCTATAACTCTCAAGTACTGAAACCCTAGACATGGGTAAACCAATTGAAACCAATAAACAGAACAAGCATATAATTGTGCATAATTATAATGTAGATAATCATGAAATGACTAGAATATAATCTGGCATGATAGACATTATACTATATTGGCAACTTTAGTTTTCCATAGACTGAAACCTGAGTATGGTTAAACATACTGTCGCACTATTAACACTGATACATTTAATGAAAGAACCCAGCATATGCTGTATATATAGTACCAATTATGTCTCCCATGTTATATAACCCCAAACTAAACATTACTTATAAATAAACAGACAACTCTAAACTATCATTAAAACCATGAGGTTTACTAGATTGAAGTTTGTGAATCCAAAAAGCTTCTCTTTGTAGAAGTATACTTTGGAAGGACCCTC
Organism: Phrynosoma blainvillii; assembly: GCA_026167975.1. Taxonomy (NCBI): domain Eukaryota; kingdom Metazoa; phylum Chordata; class Lepidosauria; order Squamata; family Phrynosomatidae; genus Phrynosoma; species Phrynosoma blainvillii. The sequence continues at coordinate 203,358,730 of JANUYF010000003.1, forward strand.
TTTCAAAGGGATGAAAAAAAGGAATCTGGTGGGTGGCCAATTTGAACAAAGTGCTCTGAACAAAGTGCCTATGTAAGTAGAAAGGAGTTTGTCTTCTTGAGAAAGGAGAAAAACGGGGACAGCCTACCCTCTTGTGAAAGGGAATTCCACAGCATCCAAACCCTCTCCTCTTGTCTTCAAATGTGTCTGTGGTAGTGATGGGATCAAGAGGAAATGTAACCAGCAAGACTGAAATCATATAGTTCCAGAAAAACTTGCTTGAGAAAGTTGCAGACCTGGACAGGAGTATCCACAGGTAACTCGCCTCTTGTTTCCTCTCTGTAAAGGTTTCTCTTGCTTGCAAGAAGAGGAAATAGTTCTAAAATCTTTAAAATCTCTATGATGGGGAACAGCAACCAGGATTGCTTCCTTCCTGGAAGTGTATTCTTTCTTCATTGAAAAATCTTATCAGGATCCTTAAAGCCTGCTCTTTAAGACTCATGAAATTAATAAGCTAAGATTCCCTTAGTTGATTTTTTTAATACATGCATTGATCTTTGTGCAATATTTTCTTCTCCTAACCTTGGGAGATGAGGTGAATGCCAATGTGTGTGTGTAACTATTCATTCAGTCAATGCTGTACAAATCACTCAGACTTTGGACTTTTAAAAAAAGTGCTTCCTCTTCATTTTTGTTGGCATTTTTAGCAATGTCTTTCTCAGATTAAATGCCCTAGAGCTAAACTTTCAGAGAAATGCTGGCAAGCATGGGAATGATTGTACTATAAACCTCACTGTCAATGTCAATTCATTTTATTACAGCCATTAGGCCAGTATAAACCTCACTGTTGCATTCGGCTAAGGGGATAATTATTGGTAAGGGCATATCTGGGGAGGGCAAAATTAAACTCCCCATATACTAAACTTCCCTAATAATAAACTTTGATCCCAGTATAAGAGATCAAGGTGGGGAAAGTACAGCCAGTGGGTCACATGCAGGTCAAATTTCCAGCCTGAGCTCCCCCAAAAGCCTCTGGACTACTTTTTAAAGAAAATTTCAAGTGATTTTTGACTCTTAATTCCCAAAGTGACTTTGCATCCACAAGCCACAAGTCTCCACATGCCTTAAAATGGGGCTGGGGGGGAGTCCAGAGAAAAATGCCCCAAAATCAGCCAAAAATAAAAATGGAAGTGATATGTCACTTCCAGATGCACTTAGTGTACCATTGTGGACTGGCAGATATGAAAAATGATGCCAGCCCCTCTGTAGTTTTCCCACTTCTGTTGTAAAGAAATGCAAAGAAAAAGTGAGGGTAATACCAAGATGCTAATCTATTTTTTTAATATATTGTTTAATTTTACCCTAAATTAGTCACTGTGACAGTTCAAATACTGCAAATATTGTAGGAGGGAACAATTTAAAGCAAGAGTTGCATATGGACATGAGTGTTCAGTGTCTGAAGTTGAGCTAGCCTCATAATTTATCTGAACTCAGTCAAGCATTCCTAATTGTTTGTTGTGCAACAGATTGAATTTGACACAGGAGTCTTGTTTCCAAAATTCTTATTAACCACAATTGCCTTTGGTGAATGATTTATCTGTTTTCCACTTAAAATAAGATAGGTATAGTGATATTAGTGCTCTTTAAGGGAATGTTTAAGAACAAATAAATCTTTTACAATAATTGAAAATCAATTAATTAAAGGGTCTTCTAGGTGTGAGATTTTTCTGTTTTTGTTTTGTGAGGGGAACATTAACTATTTTAGCTTCTTCTGCAGTGTAGGCTGAGATCCAAGAAATCATCCAGAAATAATCCAGTATGAGGCCATTTCAACTGCCCTGGCTCAGTGATAGAAAATTCTGAGAATTGTAGTTTATTGTGGGGGCAGAGCTCTCTGACAAAGGCTAAATGTCTCATAAAACTACAGTTCCCAGAACTTCCTAGCATTGAGCCAGGGCAGTTAAAGCAGTCTCAAACTGGATTATTTCTGCAGTGTGTTTTGGACCTGAGTAATGAAATCTAGTTCTCCTGTGCTCTTGTATTATAGCTTCTGGCACCTTCAGGAGCTATTGTGACCCCATAGTACTGGCACCTCTCTTTGATTTACTAGGGCCTAGGCTAAGTGGCTGTGTCTTTTATCCAGCATTTCTATTTTCTGCTGTGTATCACAGTGATACTACGCATGCCATGTTTAAAATATACCTGCTTGTTACAATTTGTATATAGCCAACACTTCTGTCAGATATACTTGAGGTCAGGACCCAGCAACATAGGTTAAAGCCCAACAGAAGAAAGATTGCTAAGGACCCCCATAAACTTGAAGCTGCTCAGAGAGGGGATTGTCAAACATCTGTATCAGTCATAGTATCAAATAACATGTGCAGATCCTTCTCCAAAAGATGGTTTAAACCAAATAGTGTCTGGTAATGAAACAGGGTGTAGAACCAGAACCAGAATCAGAATCAACTACATCTGCTTTACTGCATAACCAACATGTGTTATGTTAATGTAACTAAGTAACATCACTTAGCCCACTCTACCCCTTCTTAATCAATTTGAGCCAGTCACTAAATTAGGCAAAAGAAGTCTATGCAGCTTCCAGTTGGAGTTTCTACTCCTATCTCACCAGTGAGCAAGGCTGTGACAAGGACAGGAGTCCTACTTCTGATTGTCACAGAGTTTCTCACTGGTGTCAGGGTGTGGAAACATAATTCTCCCTATACCCCAATCAGAAGCTAAACTGACCTCTTTTAACCAATCTTGCAACTCACTCTTACCAAGTGGACCACAATGGCATTTACACATGTTTCCAGTAAGACTAAAGAATTCATACAATTGACAGAGTCCCAGATTAATTACAACTTTACAGTTCAATCATATTGTATTTGTAGGTATCATAGATTTTTAAATGCTTTTGTGTGATTTATGATCAAGAACAAAATTCTGAAGATTAAATTACTACTCAACTAATGTATAGTTGTGATATACAGGTTTTATCTCCTAGGAGGAATATACTATGCAGTGATTGTAGTAAACCAGGGTTACAAACTGTCATGCAGTATGTTCACTTACCCATACCCTGTTTGGTCTAAGGTCTGTGTGAAATCTCTGTGAGACTGAATACAAATTATTGAATACAAATGATCAAGGAACAATAGAATGATACCTTCCATGTCTAGCTTGATTGGGCACAATAAAAAGAGGGATGCTGGTCTTTTGAAAGGGTTTGCAAAATTCATGGAGATAAAGTCTATCACTGGCTGTTAGATATCACAGCTTCAAAGATGTCCAGAAGCATTATAGTTCTGTGTGCCAGATGCTGGGCTCAAACACATTACAATAATAATCCTGTTTCACTCTCCACTTTCAATTCCTCATAGAATGTTGACAGGATAGCAGAAATATCTGACCCAGTGTCAGTTGACTGGCAGTAAGCAAGCCAGTAGTAGTGAATAAAGTAGAAATGGGGCAGGTAAATGTCCTGTATAGATGGGTACTTTGGGTTCTCAGGTAGGGATGTTAGAGAATTACAGTGCTTTTGAAATCAAATCCCAAAGTTCTTAAAAGACCTACTTCAAAATAGAGGTAGTTTCTTAAGCCTCCCCAAAGAGGGATTACTTTATTCACCAAGCTTCTTGGATTGGTTCAATAATCCATAGTGCAGTTAGATCATTGCAATTGGACTGGATGGCATGTGTTTGAGGAGGCACCTGAGAAGGTGTGTTTGTGGTAATAAAGTCCAGCTACATTTGAGACCGGCACCTCCCCTCTCCTTGGCAGAACTCTGGATTCTTCCTGAAGGCCCAACTGCCAGCTAAAGATTCATGTCCCTACTCCATGCCTTCCTTCTCTGAAAAAAAAAAGTTCATTTCTGGGTAAATCTAAAGATAGCCCAGAATTGTCCTCTTTCCTCTTATAGCTAAAACCAGTTGCTAATCCCAAGTAAACTAGAGTAGACCTACTGAATCAATTGTTAATCATACATGAACATTTCCAGAAATCTCTGATTCAATGGATCAGTTTTAGTTGGGACTTGCAAACTGATTTAGGCCTAGGTGTCTTTTTATGTTTCACATAAATATTTGGGTGTGTAGGTATAATTCAGAATCCTCTGCAGAAACTTCCCAAGAAAAACCCATAATAGGTTTATCTTAAGGTCACTATAAGTCAGATATGACTTGAAAGCACACAACAACAAACAAATAATTCAGAAATAATTGTTTTAGCTAGATTTCATAGTATATGGCTGTAGGGAGGGCCTTTCAAAATCAAAAATATATATATAGGCAACAGCTTCTTATCTCCAAATGTCCTTTTGTTATCCTAGGCCAACTCTGGGTTTGTTACCTGGTATACCCAGTCCAGTCTAAAGAACATACCAGAATGGAGACCCAACAAAGCTTTATTCTACTTTATTCAGTGTAAAGCTGCAAGAAAATACATTTCCAAAACATGAACACAGACATAGTTGACATTCTAACTTTATACATACAGAACAAAAGGAGGTGGGGTATAAACATGTCATAGGTCACATAGTGGGTTTCCATGGCTGAGCCAAGATTTAAACCCTAGTCTCCAGAATCATAGTCCAGTGCTGAAGCCACTACACCACGTTTGTTCATATATCACTAACTAAAGGTTAGATATCTTGCACATGCATACAACTTGTGTCACTTAGTGCCATTCCATAATAAGCTCTCTGGGTCCAAGTTATATCAGAGACCGCCTCCTCCCGTATAATCCTCCCCGGTGCTCCGGTCCTCTGGGAGGAATTTCTTAGAGCCCCAAAGATCGAGGCTATCTGTTACCTCCCAGAGGGCCTTCTCTATTGTCGCCTCCAGGCTCTGGAACGGCCTGCCAGACGAGATCCATCATTTAACATCTTTGGACAGTTTTAAAAAGGCTGTCAAGGCGGATCTCTTCTGGCAGGCCTTTCCAGACTAAATTGTCCCGGCCTCGGGCTGCCCCCTCTTCCCTCAGTGACATTATTTTGAACCATGGTTCCCCCGGAAGCGTAATAAGGGGGCATTGTGGAATGTTTTAATCATTTAATTATTATGATTCTATTCTGTTTTAATTGTTAATTGGATTTTAATCATATTATTTGTTTAATAATGTTTTAAGGGGGGTATTGTTCTTTATTGTAATTGTGTTTTATGCTGTAAACTGCCGTGATTGGGCAACCATTGGGCGGTATATAAATAAAATTTATTATTATTATTATTATTATTATTATTATTATTATTATTATTTTACACCTTTGGTTGTGATTCTAATGATGTAAACAAGAACTTTAGGTGACCTTGTACTCCTTTTGACATGTCCAAGATTAATCTCCTGGAACATTCAGCCATTACTATTCAAGACGCCTAGAATTCTTGGTCCTTACCAGCTAAGGCTCAGAGTTTGCTATTCTGCAAGTTATTGATATGAACTGGTTGCCTTCATCTGAAGATCATCCTGTGTCTTTGCATTGTATGAAAAGTTGAGAGATTTCTAGTTGAAGGTTTCTCTTTTATTTTATTTTCTTGATATATAAATATTCTGAAGTAATCTTCTATAAATCATCATTTAAGATTTTCATATTTGGAAATGTCCTTAAAAGAATAGTGTTTGGCTTAAAAGTATGCTGATGATAATGATAATAAAATAAATTATTCTGGCACAGTATTTATTTATTTTTTAAATGTGAAGTTCAACTGTGTAGAACTATACATATTAAATATCTAATACTTTCAGTGTTTAGCAAGTTTTGTATCTTCTGATGATCATTTGTTAGCAGTAAACAAATACACTGCACAGATAAAAAGAATATTTAATTTAGACCTAGTCATTGGAATAAAATGTAATATTGATTCCCTAAAATCATGGCTAGAATGAAAATGAAACAATTTGAGAGGAGGCCAGGAAAACAAAGATTAATTCTTGGTAAAGTTCTTTTGTATAGGATTTAAGGTTTATGATTTGTAACATCAGAAAGTGTATTCAATAGATATTGAAATACAAAAGGGTAGATTTATGTAAACCACAATATGAAGTGTCAGGGAAGAAAGTATGAATGGAACATTGCAACAACAACAACAAAAAAAAAATAGTGCATCCATTACTGCATAATATATTGAAAACATAGCAATATCACTGATTATTGAAGGATGTTTTCAGTATTTTTCCCAGTAGCACTCTTCTGATGCTTTAGTACATTTATTTCTTCACAGTCCTGAACAATTGGTATGTGTTATGTTTGCCTGATCACAAATGCTAAATACTTGCAGAGAGTCAGTATGTCAAGAAGCAGAGCATTGATGGAATAACCTGGAAGAAGATGGTGATGTGATCATCATTTATGTAATGGCTAGACAACCGTGGGTCTCTGGTTGTTGGACTGCAGCTCCTACAATCTATTATTGGCTCTGTTGGCTAGGACTGCTGGAAACACTGTGCAACACAATCTCAATGGTGACATCTGGTTTATTTCTCCTTGAAAATAATATTACAGCCATTTAAATCCCTCCTCTTTTTATATTAAAGATATAAGCTGAGTGGTCCTTCCATGATCCCAAATGTAGACACCATTAACAGAAAATAGTTTCATCACATAAACTAGCAGTGTAGGAGTCACTTGGGCCCTGCTTTTCTGAACATGCTAGAGGTGAGAAAAGCTAGAGCAGGGGTAGGCAACCTTTCCCCTTTAAGGGCCGAGGGACTTCAGCTCCCAGAAGCCTCAGCCATGTTGGCCAATAGCTCCTGGGATTCTGGGAGCTGAAGTCCCTCGGCCCTTAAAGGGGAAAGGTTGCCTACCCCTGAGCTAGAGTCATAAGACAATGGGCTGCTGCCAAGGAGTAAACAACAATGACTCTCCTATGTGCTAATCCCTAATATTAACTATAATTTCATTGCACTCTTTTCTACTGTGCTATAACTCAGCACCAACACAATAGTTGTATTTGAAAGCAGATTCGGTATAGTCTGTGTATTACACTTTTGCTGTTTTATAAAATGAGAGCAGTACAAATCATCCCTAGAGAAATATCCAAGGATTTTTGTGTTTCTTGATCCTCTCCCCATCCCTTTTTTAAAGAAAGGATATTGCATCAAATGAAGCACTTTTTACTTTAAAAAATAAAAGGTATCCTGATTTGAATTTTTGGAAGTACACTACTAAATACATTTTCTCAGGACTGAACAAACAAACAAAAATACCCAAGGATCACATGTTGCCATCTTCTATCTGCATTTTATAACAGATGCTTGGTTTAATATTTATATATTTTTCACCGCAGAAAAAAAATATCTAGAAGGTTCACGAGGAGTTGGCACTGCAGAATGTTTATCTCTGTGTATGTATTTGCACATATATGTGCTGTGGACAGGCATGCAAGGAACAGAAAGAGAAACGTTCCCTCCCAAACCATTTGTTGTTCCAAATGCTAAAACAACCAAATAGGATGGTCAGAGAGAACACTTTAGTTTCCCAACACCCTCCCCATCACCTTCCAGTTAGTCTCATTGACTTCAAAGTGGTCATCCACAGTTATGATTGTAGTGGAATTTCCCTCATTCTCCCCTCATGTCTGTCCACAGCACATATGGGTGAACACACAGTGACACACACAACCAATTCCTTTTGATAACCAACCATAGAACAATGAGATCAGATATAGATAATTGGGTTGAGTAAGGGCCATTGTATATAGCCTGAAGCCTATTGAACCTGGGAAGGAGCAAGAGCAAGATATACCTAGTGCATGTTCAGCTGAGGCCAGGTGTCAACACTTCACTTCCTTTTCTGCCTTCCCTTGGGCAAAAACACCTGAGCTCCAAGGACAATCCAATAGTTGGGTAGCTCCCATCCAGCTATCTGATGGAAGGCAAAACTGTGGAGACCTCATCTTCTAGGTCACAGGACCTAAAACAGCAGTTCTAAATAGCAAAAATAGCAAATATATCAACAAGCCTTCTCCAGCCCACTACTCAGGCCATATCTGGGCACACCAATGACAACAAAAGTAAACTTTAAATCCAAAAGGTCTTGCTGCATCTGAAGACACCTTCAAGGCATCCCAGATTCATAACTCAAAAAATAAATGACATTTAAGAATGGGAAAAAAATCTTGCCAAATCCTCAAATCTTTCTTAGTCCTTTGAGTAAACCTAATTATGTGATCAGGTTTATGCACTTCTGCAATAACATCACAAAGATGCTTTTAAAAAGCCCTGACAGGTGCCATGACCCTACAAGCAAACTTTACATGTCCAAAGAGTTCCTAAAACTCCTTAAGAGGGGCCTTCCTAAGCTCCATGAATGCAGATACCCTCTGAATCAAATCACATTTTCCCCACAGAAAGCCTGCAATACTGCTCCATGATATCAATCTTGATACTCAAGAAAACCAAACAAATACTAGTGAAGGGTACCCCAATCCTTCCATTAATGAACAAAATCCCCTCATTATAAAGGCACATTGTCTTTATAAACACCTTTTCCTGCCCTTATCTGAGTTTAAGGGTTGATTGCAGAAAAGTGCTGAACTTTTCAAATGTGGAACATGACGCTGAACATCAGAAGCATCTAGTCCATGCAAAAAAAAAAAAAAAAAATTGTTAAAAGAAATGCCAAATCATTCAAAATCCCCAGAATGGACAGGAAGAAAGTGAAATGCAGGCTTAATTTCATATTTCACTAATTCTGCACTATCCTCATTCCCATGTACCTCCCAAACCACTGTCAGTATGGTGGATGATGTGTGTTGCAGTAGTGTTTACCATGCAGCAGAGTTGACAGGAAAAGCTGACACTTCTCCTGCACCCCTCCAGACTTTTCTTCCCTTCTGGAACTTGTTGAAACTCCTGCCTCAGCTCTCCAGCTGTCCAGCAGAAACCACTCCATTTGTAAGCAAATAAAATGAAGCTTTATTGCTACAACTATTAAGCTATCTACAGTCCTTGGTTATTTACAAACAATTCCCTGCAACACCACACAGTGTTAAACCAGATGAAAACACCAACCCCTCCCAGCTCTCACTCACAATATTCAGACAAAGGATTTTGTCTCCCCCCAAGCTTCCACCCACTTGGGCGTATCCCTCATTGCTGATTGGATGTGACTTATTTTCCCAGACTCTTAGTCCATCCCCTGGTGCCTGTGTCATTGCCTATGTGACCTGCAAAGTGTCAACATGCTGACGTCATGTGTTTATGTACAGTACTTTCCTCTTTCCCAAAACACCTTGTTGTTTTCTTCCTCTCTGATATCCTGTTTATGTCTTATGAGACATCTGGTGTTTTCTGGCCAATCTTACCTTCCAAGCGTTTCTCACAGGAAAGTTTTCCCATACATGTTGTACATTTCCACAACTGACTCTATATCCCATCTACTATTTTCTGACAAGCCCCTCCAAAATGTAAAGATGTATGTCACCTATGGTGTGAACCCTACCAAATTTGCCATTCGCTCATGCCTCTCCACAGTCAATGCCTTTGTAAAAATATCTGCAATGTTTCTTTCTGATTCAATGTATTTCAACCTCACAACTCCTTTTTGTACTAACTCCCGTACATTTTGGTATCTTACACCAACATACTTAGTTCTAGACTTCAAATTCTCTGTCTCCGGCATTGCTATGCATCACTGTGAGTCCTCAAAAATCTCTATTGGTTTTCTACAATTTTGTCCAAGATCTCTTAACAATTGTTCAATCCACTGCACCTCATTGACAATCTCATTTAAAGCTGCAAATTCCACTTTACTGGTGTTCAAGGCAACATGATTTTGTTTTCTGCTTCTCCAAATTACTGGACTTTCACCATATTTAAGTAATAGTCCAGTTACTGATTTCTTGTCATGTAGCTCTGAAGCAAAAGAGCTATCTACAAAACATTCTAAATCAACTTCACTGTTTCTAATCACTAGCTTTCTATCAAGGTGACCCTTCAGGTACCTAACCAAATGTTTTAAAGCAGTCCAATCCTCTACTTTGGGACAATTTGTTCTCTACTGAGCACACTCACTGCAAAAGAAATATCAGGTCTGGTGTTGTTTGCCACAAATAACAAACTTCCAACAACACTCCTGGGCAAATCTGGATCTTCAAAATTCTTTGTTGTTTCACTTCCAACAAACCCCACAGACATTGGGCTTTTCACAACTTTTGCACTCTGTAAACCACACTTCTCTTCTATTTTCTTCCTCTGACTTAATAAAAAATCTCCATTGTCAGTCCATTCCACTTCTATACCAAGATATGACTTCAAAGGTCCTAAATCTTTTAAAACAAATTTTCTGAACAACTCTTTCTTGACTGTCCGAACCTACTGTTGTGATTTAGCAGCCACGCATAAATCATCAACATAGATCACCAAAACTATATCACCCTTGGTGCAATGCTTCTTGTGTAACCGAATTTGACCAATTCGACATGTATGCACAAATTCCAACTCCTGGCACTTTGTTTTAATCCATACAATGTTTTTTTTTCAATCTGTATGCCTTCCTGTCACTATTCTCTTCAAGCCCTGAAAGTTGCTCCATGAAAACCTGCTAATCCAAACAAGCATTTAAATAAGCAGTCTCGAAGTCAAAATGCTGCATCACTTGACCTCTCCTGGTTTCCAATGCCAACACTAATCTTAATAATAATAATAATAATAATAAAATGTATTTATATACCGCCCAATGGTTGCCCAACCCAGGCGGTTTACAACATAAAACCATTACAATAACAACATATCCTACCCCCCCTTAAAACAGTATTAAACAATACCATAGTTAAAATCCTAGTAACAAATTAACAAACAGTTAAAATAGTAGAGCTATCTTGTGTTACCCTGTTATTAGACTGCATGGGAGCCAGGGTTCAACAATATCACTGAGGGAGGAAGGAACACCCCAGGGCCGAGCAATTTAGTCCAGAAAGGCCTGCCAGAAGAGATCCGTCTTGACCCTTTTTAAAACTGTCCAAAGATGTTAATTGATGGATCTCGTCCGGCAGGCTGTTCCAGAGTCTGGGGATGACGACAGAAAAAGCCCTCTGGGAGGTTGCAGATAGCCTCGATCTTTGAGGCTCTAGGAAGTTTCTCCCAGAGGAATGGAGTGCACAGGGAGGATTGTACAGGAGGAGGCAGTCTCTGATATAGCTTAGACCCAAGCCATTTAGGGCTGTAAAGGTAATAACCAACACCTTATACTGGGCCCGGAAGCTGATAGGCAGCCAGTGGAGTGACCTCAAAACTGCAGTGATGTGGTCCCTCCTAGATGTACCAGAAATAAGTCTGGTTGCCATATTTTGAACTAACTGTAGCTTCCGAACCAGGCACAAGGGTAGCCCCATGTAGAGCGCATTACAGAAGTCAAGGCGGGAGGTTACCAGTGCGTGGACAATGGTCTTGAGATCCCTTAGTTCCAGAAAAGGGCGCAGATGGTGTATCAGCCGAAGCTGATAACAGGCGCTCCTGACTGTTGCATTAACCTGATTTGTCATCAGGAGCGACGAGTCAAGGAGCACCCCCAGACTGCGAACACAGTCACTGGAGGAGAGTGTGACCCCATCCAGGACTGGAGGTTGCAACCCAATTCTTGGTTTCAGGGCCGCTACCGTGAGCACCTCAATCTTGTCTATATTCAGTTTCAATCTGTTTTTCCTCATCCAGCCCATTACCGCCTGAAGACATTCATTGGGAGAAGAGATGCCATTGGAATTCGAGGCCGATGAAGGAGACACAGAGAAATGGATTTGAGTGTCATCAGCATACTGATAACACCCAGCACCATAACTCCGTATAATCTCACCCAGCGGCTTCATATAGATGTTAAATAATATCGGGGACAAAATAGCTCCCTGAGGGACCCCAAAAAAGTGAGCTCCCTCTTACTGGAACTACAGTCCCTGAGAAGCACCCTCTAGGACCTACCCGAGAGGAAGGACTGGAACCACTGCAAAGCAGTGCCCCCGATACCTAACCCCCTCAGGCAGCCCAGGAGGATGCCATGATCTATTGTGTCAAAAGCCGCTGAGAGGTCTAAGAGCACCAACAGGGTCACACTACCCCTGTTGATGCCCAGACACAGATCATCGGTCAAAGCAACCATGGCAGTCTCAACCCCAAAGCCTATCCTAAAGCCGGTTTGAAATGGGTCTAGATAATCGGTTTCATCCAAGACCGCTTGGAGCTGAAAAGCAACCGCCCTCTCGATAACCTTGCTCAAGAATGGAACTAAGGACACTGGCCTATAATTATTCATGTCCAGGGGATCCAGGGAGGCTTTCTTTAGAAGCGGCCTAACAGCTGCTTCCTTCAGACAGGATGGTATATGTCCCTCCCTGAAGGATGCGTTGATGATATCCCCAAGGAATCTCCTCAGCGCCGCCCCCCCCCGGGACGGCCAGCCACGATGGGCAAGGATTGAGAGGGCAGGTTGTTTTCCTCAGCTTACCAAGCAGCTTGTCCACGTCCTCGGTACTCACAGATTGGATCTGATCCAGTATAACTACATTGACGGAGTCACTGGACACCTCGCCTATAGACTCTGTTTCAATGGTAGCATCTAAGTCGGCTCTTATCTGAGAGATTTTATATGCAAAGAAGTTGTTAAACGCATCACAGCAGGCCATTGTCGGGTTAAGCAAGGGATTTGGTGCAGGGGGTACCTGCGTCATCTTCCTTACCACCTTGAACAGCTCTTATCACCTTGAACAGCAGACGCATTACGTGCAGAGGAGAAAGCTCTCTTCGCTGCACGTATTGCCTCCCAATAGGAACGAAGAAAGTTCCTATGGTGAGTTCTATCAGATAAGAGTCGAGTCTTCCGCCACCTGTGCTCTAGTCATTGGCCAAACGCTTCATTCTCCTAAGCTCCGGCGTGTACCAAGGCTTTCGGTTTGAAGCGGGAAGGCAAGGATGCTTGAGAGCAATCGTGTCGATGGCCCTGGTAAGATTTGGTGTTCCATGTCATAACCAGAGCCTGACAGGGTCACCGGCATTCCCCACCATTAAACCCTCCAAGGCTCTCTAGAATCCAATTGGCTCCATTAGCCTTCGAGGGCGGACCATTAGAATGGGTCCACCACCCCCGGTGGGGCAGATGTTGGCTCTAAGTTCCATCTTGTCCAGGAAATGATCCATCCATGACAATGCAGAGGTACTTACCACCTCCGCCCACGGATATTCCTGTTCCGTACTAAAGACTGCATCGAGTGTATAACCTGCACAGTGTGTGGGCCCGTTTACCATTTGGGATAGGTCCATGTTTGTCATGGTCTCCATGAACTCCCGAGCTGTGCCTGTTAAGCTGGTCTCGAGCGGGATGTTGAAGTCCCCCAAGACTAAAAGTCTGGGAGTCTCCAACATCAGCTCAGAGACCAGCGTCAGCTCAGTCAGGGAGTCTGCTAGACAACAGGGTGGTCAGTAGACTAGCAAAATCCACAATCTATCCTTGGTCTTCAGGCTAAGGTACATACACTCGAAATGGACCGTGTTCTGGACAGGTATCCTGGTCAAGATCAGATGGTTCTTATGAACAAGAGCCACTCCGCCCCCCCCCCCCCCGCCCACTTCCCCTCACCTGCTCGCTAACAGAGTACCCAGCTGCAAGGGTCTGTGCCCAAATAGTGGCACTATCCACTCCCAGCCAGGTTTCTGTGAAGCAAGCCAGGTCGGCATCCTCATCCAGGAGAAGATCCAGGATGATGTGAGTTTTATTTTTAACTGACCTGGCATTGCAGAGGAGCAGAGTGAGGTTCTGTGGAATGGTAGATCTGCTCTCCAAGCCATTCTGAGCAACAGAAGGAACTGAAGGCGGAATAGCTACTAAATAGTGATCCCGTCTTCTTTTGTAACATCTGTTCCTCCTGGTCCGGCTGTACCTCCCATTCCCCTGCACTACTCCGATAAATGCCCCCATCATATTCCCCGCCTCAGGTGGGGTCATAGATGTTAAGGCCACTGATGAAAGCATAATAATTAGGATGAAGGACAATCCAGGTCCTTCTTCTCATCTCAGATGACAAATCCCTATGGGTAAAAGGACCCAAATTCCAACCCTACACCTCCTCAGCAGGCTCTTTATAGCTGTGCTCTTCCGGCTTTCACCGCATCTGAGGCTGCTGCAGGGCCGCCCAGATGGTTTCAGTGGGCCTAGAGTCCTCCGCTTAGCCTGCGAACGCCACCTCAGCTGCTGCCAGTGCCGGGAAGATGTTACCAGCAGGCTTTTTTTGGCTGTGCTCTCCTGGCTCCAGCCACTTCTGAGGCCACTGCAGGACCACCCAGGTGGTTTTAATGGGCCCAGAGTCCTCCGCTTCGCCTGCAGACGCCACCTCAACTGCTGCTGGTGCTCCTCCTATGCTTCAGTCTGCCTTTGGCTCCCAGGTGTAGAAGGGCAGCGGGAGGATGGTAAGACCCACCCTGCCCAGCTCAGGCTGTCGGTGTTGGGGTTCAGGCCAGCTAAAATAGCTTCTGCTCCTCCTGCGCTTCAGTCTGCCTTCGGCTCCCAGGTATAGAAGGGCGGCGGGAGGATGGTAAGTCCTGCCCTGCCCAGCTCAGGCTGTCGGTGTTGGGGTTCAGGCCAGCTAAAATAGCCTCTGATCCTCCTGCACTTCAGTCTGCCTTGGGCTCCCAGGTGTAGAAAGGTGGCGGGAGGATGGTAAGTCCCGCCCTGCCCAGCTCAGGCTGTCAGCGTTGGGGTTCAGGCTGGCTAAAATAGCCTCTGCTCCTCCTGCACTTCAGTCTGCCTTGGGCTCCCAGGTGTAGAAGGGCGGCGGGAGGATGGTAAGTCCTGCCCTGCCCAGCTCAGGGCAGGACTTACCTTAATCTTAAACTCTCTGGCTTGGCCATGGGTGAAAAAGTCTTATCAAAACATTCAAATTGCTGTTGTGCAAACCCTTTTGCTACTAATCTGGCTTTGTATTTGAGACTACTATCTGGCATCTCTTTCTTTTTGTACACTCACTTACAACCAATCACTTTCTGATCTTTTGGTCTCTCTACTATTTAAAAAACCTCTTTATCTACCAAACAACCAAACTCTTGCTCCATAGCACCATACCACCATTCTCTTTCATGAACAGGAAAATCTTGCAACTCCTCAAAACTCTGAGACTCCTTCATCACAGCACAAACCCTTGCCTCTTGTACCACAAACCTGTCTGGAGCTTTGCATACTCTTTTGGTTCATTGTGGAACAACATAGATTGTTCTCCCCCTTTCATCTTCTGTGTCAGAGCTTGTGTGTTCTTCCCTTTCTCTATGTCTTTTCACTTCTGTCATTCTACTAGTGGTAGGCTGTGTTTGAGTAGATTCATCTGCTGTGCTCCTGTCACTGTCAGATGAAGACTCATGTTTCACTGTAACCCCTCTGTTTCTGATGTTTGTGTCAGTCTGTCCTAATCTCAGAAAAAACCTCTTTGAATGTAGTCTATCCCACCTGGAATGTTTTTCAAAATTTGCACTTCTTGACATCAAAACCTCATTTCCCCCCAGTTGAAACCTGTAACTATTACCTGAGTATCCCACAAACATCAACCTGAGACTTTTGGGTTCACTCTTCTAAAACATGCTGGTATGAACACATTTGCATACTGCCCCAAAATCCTCAGGTACTTGTGATTTGGAGTTCTCCCATACAATAACCTGTATGGCACATCTTTAATTGCTGAGTTATAAATCCTGTTTGAAATATGGTTGGCAGTTTGTATTGCTGAACCCCTGAAACCCTCTGGTACACCTGCATCCAAAACCATGCAGTCTTTCATTTGTTTTAGACTTCCAATCTTTCTCTCTGCCAAACCGTCCTCAGCCAGAAAGCTGGGTTGGTTGTCTGATGGTTTATTCCTTTTTTTTCTCATCCAATTAGCCAAATTATGAGATAAAAACTCTCCTCCCCGGTCTGTCACTAAAGTCCCCACTTTATAATCAAATTCACACTCAATCATTTTCACCCAGTTTTTAAAACTCTCGGCAGAGTCTCCCTTGTTTTTCAACAATCTCACAAACAAAAATCTTGAGAAGCAATCTACATTTACTAAAAATAATTTGCTGCCACCTAGTGAGTCACAATTTGCTTGCGCCACATCTGCGTAGACAAATTGAAATGGTCTTTCAGCAATTCGTTTGCTTTGTTTTGCTACTGGAAATGCCCTCACTTTTACTTTACTGCAAACAGAGCACTCTAAGTGATTCTGGCATGGTGACATTTTCAAATCCAGACACAATTCCTTTAGCTTATCCAAGCTATTGAAATTTGCATGTCAACCTATGAAAATAGTGAATACAATTGGAACGCAAAGGTACATTTTCCACCATTGTACATTCTGCATTCTCCTGCATAAAATACATTTTCCCCTCTTGATGGTTTTTGCACACACCTCCCCATCAAGGCTAATTTTACACTCATTTCCCACAAAATTCAATTCATACCCACCATTTGTTAATTCTGAAACACTTACTAAACAATTATGTAACTCAGAAACACATAATACATTTTCAAAACTTTTATCAAACCCTGGTATGAAGACAGTCCCCATCTCATGGATCTCTCTTCTTTCAGTCCCATCAGCTAAAACAACAGAGTTCACAGTTGAAGATTTTCTACTTTCTAGTAGATTTGAAGAATTACACATGCGTGAAGTAGCACCACTGTCCAAAATCCACTGGCTTTGTTTCACACTGGCTCTGCCCTTCACCACTGAAGCACACTCTTTTTTAGTCCCAAAGTCCCTGGGTTGTTGTTGTTGCTGATGCTGGTGTTCCTGGTTTTTCTTCTTGCCTTTGTCTGCAGCAAACTTCATGCACTGGCTCTTTAGATGACCCGGCTTGTTGCAATAAAAACATCTTCTTTCTTTTGAAACAGCTGCCTGCTCTGGACGCCACTCCCTGGAAGCCTCTGGCTCAAGTGTTGTCCTAGGCACTGTTTGTTGTTGTTTGAAATCTTTTTCAAATCTGCGCCTCTGGCTTTCTTCTAATACTCTGGATGCAATCATTTCCACATTAATTTGTGTATCTAGTACACCTTGTAATCCATACAAAATGTTGTCAAAATCCTCATGCAGAGACCCCAATAACACAAAAGCTTTTTGCTCTCTGCCAAACTGGACTCCTCTCATCTCTACTTGAGTAAGCAAGTCCTGCATGATTTTCAGACGCTCCTCTGCTGATTGCCCTTTCTGCATCTTTTGCTGGTACAGTCTTGTCAGGTTTTTAATGGGCTATAGTCAATGTTAAAATGTTGAAATGTAAAGATGTGTGTCTCTATTTTTCCTTGATGAGAAAAACTGCTTCTTGAGCCTAATTTCACAACAACCAGCCCAGGTGTTACAGAGACAAAACAAAGGCTAGTTAACAAGCTAAAATACTGTAAGAAAGAATTTTGTTTATAGAAGGGTTTGGAATAACAAGATTGTTTTGAGAATATCAGTCACATGATGGGATATGAACAACATGGGGATGGGCCAACACACGTCATGGAGAAAATCATCCAATTAGCCTAAAAGGCTACACCCAAAGAAGGTGGAGATATGTGGGCTGGGATTGTGTCTTTGGGGAAAGAAGTCAGTTCTTTTCCAACTTTCAAACTGAATGGAATAGCTAGAAAACTATTTTGCAGATAATGTAGCAGTTATAATTTTGTTCCTGTTAGCCATTCTGGCTAAAGTAAAATACTATTGGACTTTGTAGTTTTATTTTTGCTAATGCTATTTTTGTAATAAACTAGTAGCTTGCTGAAGCTGGCTGCGTGTTGGTGATTACAGGGCAATATGCCTTGTCTTATGGACTATTTCCTGTACATTCATCATCAATAAAACTTCAACAAGTCTTTTGCACCAAAGCATTTTGGCTAAGGCAGACCTTACCTGATGAATTCCCTTCAGCGTGTCCCAGACATCTTTTGCTGAAACACATTGTCTGATGAAATTTAACTGTCCCTCATCAACCATGAGGAATATGGTTTCCTTGGCTCTGGCATCTCTCTCCACCAAGTCTTGAGCAGCTCCAGGAGGCAAACCTCCCTCCATGACTGACCACAAGCCTTCCCTTGTCAGCTGGGATTGAGCATAACAGCTGCAGGTATTGTAGTTCCTGTCAGACAATTTTGGGAACTTGATTGCCTCCATTTTAAACAAAATGGCTCTGAACAGAGACTAAGGCAATGTCCCCTTTCCTTCTCCCAACTGTCTTCTGTGAATGTAGTGACTCAAGATTAAAGTCCTTCAGAGTCTGCATTGTGCCCCTCCAGGCTATTAGACAGCTGTTCTATGCAAGCATCCCAGCATAGAGATTTACTTACTGCTTCTTCCTGAAGTCACCTCTGCAGTCCAGCAGACTTCTGATGCCTGTTCCCGGCTCAGGATATCCTTTCCACTGGGAGTTGGTGTCTGAATCCTTCTCTGGCTCCTTGTTTTGACTGGGCCCATAACCTTTGTCAGTATGGTGGATGATGTGTGTTGCAGCAGAGTTGACAGGAAAAGCTGACACTTCTATTGCACCCCTCCAGACTTTTCTTCCCTTCTGGAACTTGTTGAAACTCCTGCCTCAGCTCTCCGGCTGTCCAGCAGTCAGAAACCACTCCATTTGTAAGCAAATAAAATGAAGCTTTATTGCTACACTATTAAGCTATGTACAATCCTTGGTTATTTACAAACAATTCCCTGCAACACCGCATTAAACCAGATGAAAACACCAACCCCTCCCAGCTCTCACTCACAATGTTCAGACAAAGGATTTTGTCTCCCTCCCAAGCTTCCACCCACTTGGATGTATCCCTCATTGTTGATTGGATGTGACTTATTTTCCCAGAATCTTAGTCCATCCCCTGGTGCCTGTGTCATTGCCTATGTGACCTGCAAAGTGTCAACATGCTGACGTCATGTGTTTATGTACAGTACTTTCCTCTTTCCCAAAACACCTTGTTGTTTTCTTCCTCTCTGATATCCTGTTTATGTCTTATGAGACATCTGGTGTTTTCTGGCCAATCTTACCTTCCAAGCGTTTCTCACAGGAAAGTTTTCCCATACATGTTGTACATTTCCACAACTGACTCTATATCCCATCTACTATTTTCTGACAACCACTGCAACAAAAGACATATAGTATACCATGCTAAAGCTCCATAGGAATGACATCATTGTCTACTTTTTGTAGTTGTCATTGTGTACCTTAAAGTCATCAGATCTATGGTCACCCTAAGGCAAACCTATCATAGCAATAGCAATAGCAAGTACATTTTTGTACTGCTTATCAGCAAACTAGCTCTCCCTAAGCAGTTCACGATGTATAAGCCAATTGTCCCGAACAAGCTGGGTAACATTTTACCAACCTATGAAAGGATGCAAGGCTGAGTGGGCCTTGGAGTCCTGGAATCAAAGTCACAACCTTGTGGCTGCAGTGCCAATGTTTAACCACTGCACCACCAGAGCTCCTATCATGGGGGTTTCTTGGCAAGATTTGTTCAGAGGAGGTTTGCTTTCCCCTGAGGCTGAGGGCATGTGACTTGCCCAAGGTCACCCAATGGGTCCCGTAACCAGGCTGACAATCGAACTCTAGTCTCCAATGTTTAAGTCCAGCACTCAAACCACTACACCATGCTGGCTCTCAGATTCCCTTTTAGGGTAAGAAAAATGATGATTAAGTCTATATTCACCAGGTGTCTTCTTGAGAAAACTCTCATCCCTGCACAACTACACACTCAGTTGTTCCAGGAGATTTGGAATCAAACAATGTCTAAACAGCTGATAATCTATACTCTCTGCTCAATCCCACAAAGAAATCCAAGACAGAGCACTGGTGGCAGCAACAGGAACTCCGCAGCCAGGCTCCTCTTGACATAGAAAGATCAAAGAGATTGCAAATGGGTGGCTGGGCCATAGGTACCCTTTGGTTCCACCTCCATGCATCACATCATGGCATCTTGGACCTTGATCCAACTTTGGCTGGCCTCTCTTCCATGGAAGCAATCAAAGTTGGCTCCTCCACCTTGCACTGGGTGGGCCCATGGCTGAAATATGTCTGTATATATAAAATTGGAGGGGATCTCCCTGGGCCATGACAGCTGGTTTGAAAATGAGGAAATGGTCAGAGGAAATCAGTCCTGATGGCAGTTCTTGATAAGACATAGGACAGGACTGAAAGGTAATAAAGGCTGCATGTACATTGAACAGTTAAAACAGTCTAACACCACCTTAACTGCCATGTCTCAATGCTATGGAACTCTGGGATTTGTAGTTTTTGAGCTATTTAGCCTTCGTTGTCAGAGAGCTTTGGTGTCACAACAAACTAAAAATCCCAGGATTCCAGAGGATGGAGCCATATTAGTTAAAATGATGTCAAGCTGTATTAATTATCTAATGCTGAGCACAGCCGTGCCATTACTATTCTGAGTAAATATCTGCATTTTTAAAATATTGTGGAAAAAATTATCTGAATATGCGTGGAGATTATCTGTACCTTCACACACAACCCCCCCTCCCGTTCATCCAGAAATTTGGTGATGATGGTGGGCCTTTCAGATCTGCACTCAGAAAGATCTGCATCAGCTTTTTCCAGCATCAATAGTAGGGACTTTCATTCAGCACCATGGACAGAGTTGAAGACAAATTGATTTAAACCAGATTTTTAAAAACTCAGCAGTCAAACCCCTTTGGCTTAAATTGGCAAATCTGCTGTTTTCCTACATCTCAAATTCTTTTTCTCCCAAGTACAAAAAAATGTGTGTATTTTAGCAAGTTCCAAAATCGAACACCATCTAAATTGAAATGATGTCCTTATCAGTCAGAACAGGTGAAACAGTTGAACGTCTTTTAAATTAGAATGTAGTTTTAATGATGATGTTAAGGCCTGTTTTGTAACTCTGCTACATATCCTATTACCTGGAAGGACAGCTGGTTTTTATATTTTATACTAGTTGGCAGGTATAAATAAGGTAGTAATAGAACAAATGGCCAAAGATATTTCTGCTGTTGTTAAGATGATATCATGATCAATCAGTGGCTGACAGTAACAGCTTTGGGGGAGAAAAATGATATGGGCAATGTTTATAAAGTAAAGCTGACAGTTGAAAACAATGAGGGTCTATACCAGAGGTAGGCAACCTTTCCCCTTTAAGGGCCGAGGGACTTCAACTCCCAGAATCCCAGGAGCTATTGGCCAACATGGGACTATTGGCCAACATGGCTGAGGCTTCTGGGAGCTGAAGTCCTTCGGCCTTTAAAGGGGAAAGGTTGCCTACCCCTGGTCTATACACTACACAGTTATAGATACCTCTTTAACTGTCATGGCTCAGGGGAGTGGACTACAGCTCTCTAGCAAAGAATTCCAAGTACCACACCAAACTATAAATTTAGGATTCCATAGGATGGAATCAAGACAGTTACAGTAGCATCCAACTGCTATAATTGTATAGTGTTGATACACTCTGTTACACACACACACACACACACACACACACACTAATGGATTGATCAGATTCATTTATTAAAATATTAATATACTACCCTTCATCAAAAGATCTGAGAGTGGGACACATACAACAGAACAGTACAAAAGAATAAAACAAATTTAAAATATTTTAATGATTAAGATAGATTTAAGTTGATTTGCTACAATTAAAATCAAACAGCTAGAAAGGAAACTCCATAACATAGATCAGGGGTAGGCAACTTTTTTGAGTCAGAGGCCAGGTTGCTGTCCCTCAGGCAATTGTAGGGCTGAAGCACCAAAAATAAATAAATTATATATATATATATATATATATATATATATATATATATATAATTAAAAAAAATATGCATGTACACTCTCTCAGCTCCAGAAAAGCCATGGCAAAACCCCTGTGGAGATTTTGCTAAGAAAACCCCAAGAACAAGTAATAACAACAATAATCAATATCATCATGGTAGGCGGTGGCGGTGGGGGGGGTGGCGGAGGTGGTGGCAGTGGCAGGACCGGCCTGGAGCCTGTCCAAAGGCCTCGGGGGGCCGCATCCTGCCCCCGAGCCTTAGGTTGCCTACCCCCGACCTAGATAGATCATGAATCCTAGGCCTCCAGAGCTTTAATAAAGAGCCAACATTTTAAGTTGGTATTGAAATTATGTAAACATTGTTGCCAACTAGGCTTCCACAGGGAAGACATTTCACAACCAGGTTGCCACAGCTCAGAAGGCCCCCTCCCCACCCTCACATAGTATATTGCCCTTCCCAAGAGACCTCAGTTCTTGGACAGGTATTTATGTAGAGAGACACTCTTTCATGTCTTGAAGTTCCAATTTCCCTAGGGCTTTGGATATCATTATTAGCACATGGTATGTTGGTGTGTGGATGATGAGTGTTGTAGTGATGCCTTTTGGCACCCAGCAGAGTCTGCAGGACAAGCTGGCTGCTGTGATCCACAGCCACTGTGTAGACTTGCCATCAACTGGCTCAGCTTCTCGTCTCCAGGCAATCCTGTCTTCTTCAGTCAAGAAGACACATTGTAAAGTCCAAAAGCATAGCTTTATTAATGCATATAAAAAGTAAAAAATAAGATAACTAAGTAAAATCCATTGTGATGAACTTGTCCAGTTCAGCCATACAAGACTACATCTTTAACAATCCAAAAAACATTAGGATCCAACTTGTTGCAGTTAAAACCACTGCATTCAGCCACACATGCTCACATCTTAAACAATAAACAATTCTTAGACAAAGGATTTTCTAAGCCCATCCCATACTCCACCTTCTAGGTGTTAACTTTATGTTAATTGGATAATGACAGTATGATGTATGTTAACCCAGCCTCTTGTTGTTCATCATCCACCACGTGAGTAACTTTCCCAAGCCTAACGATGTTTAATATTTGATATCTCTTTGTTATCCATAACAAAGTCTGGTTCCATTAGTTCTACCTCTGGGAAAATACATTGTTGATGTCTCTATTACCACCTGGCGTTGATTCACCGTTTCTCTAAATATTGTTTGTGCCTTGTCCAGAAACTGTTCTCAAGTAGAAAATTACAAACGCACACACATCTTTACATTTCACCTTTGACTATATATCCCATTCATATCCTAACAATCCCCTCCTGAAATGTATAGATGTGTGAGAATTATTTTGTTGTTGTTATTAAAACCATCTAAGCACAATGTTTGACTCTATATATCTAAAGTAACACCTCAACCTGTTATAACAATTGTTAATGTTGTTCTATCTCTAGAACCTTTGTTAATATATCTATAGTATTGTGTTTTTGGTTTTTAAACTCTAGGCACACAATTTTATTTTTAAACCAGCTCTCCCTAGCATTTTGTTATAAAAGTCTAACGTATCTTGACCTATATTTTTAACATTTTTAACACCTTTGCTTTTGTCATAAAAATGTATGTCTGTGAATCTCTATATATCACAACTGACAACTCACAATTTAAATCTTATAACTGTTTAATCTATTTTATCTCATTTAATGTTATATATATTTGTCTTATCAGCACTTAAAACTCTATCAACACTTATAACTATATATCCTTATTTTTAATCTATCAACACTTAAGCTTGTCTATATTTAAACAACAATCTTTAAACTGACCAGCATATCACATAACTTTAAAGCAAATGAACTATCTATAAAACACTCTTATTTTAATGTGGCTATTTTAAATCACAAGCCTCTATTTTTTTAAAAAAAAAACTTATTAAATGTTCTATTGTTGTTTAATTTATTATCTTAAAACAATTGTTTTCTTAAACACCTATAACAACACAATTATAATCTATTATTTGTCAACTATAAACATCAAACCTTTCACAAAGCCTCTCTATATCTAGATATTTAAAACTCTCTGTAACTTTACTTTAAACAAAACCTATTGACTTTAAACTTGTCACCACCTCTGCACTTTGTAAATCACACTTTCTTAATCCTTCTATGTGGACTCACTAAACACATTTTATCAGCAGTCTAGTAACTTCAAAAAATAAAATCTCAAAAATCAAAACTTTTGATACCACATCTCTCTAGACAACTTTTTTTTATTTCTTTTTTAAAATCTCCTGAATCTAACCAAAGCTGTCATCTCTTTGTGTTAACACATCAGCATTTAAACAAGCAATCTCAAAACCAAAATGTTGAACTTATTAGCCCCTCCTTATTGTTAAAAGCTTATTTTAGTCACAAGCTCTCAGCCTCAGACTGTTTTATCAATGTTTTTAAACCTTAGTTGAACAAATCTTTTTGTTATTAACCTAGCTTTGTATTTTTATTTGTCATCAGGCATCTTTTATTTTGTATATCCATTCACCTTGTGATTTTTGTTTTTAGGTCTATCAACCACATTTTAAACATCTCTTTGTCAATTTTAAACACTTAAACTTTTTTGCTGCACTGCAGTGTATCATTCTCCCTCTCTCAACAGAAAAAAAACCTTTTATAACTTTTAAAACCTCTGAAACTCCCTGAAACTCCTTAACACTGTCTGAAACTCCTTAAAACTCTCTTTGAAACTCTCTGGCTCACCAGCCACTTATGTATAAACTCTTGTCCTTTGTATAATAAACTTGTGTGTTGTTTTTCACTCTCTATTAATTTTTTTCTAACATAACATGTATCATTTTCTCTCTCTCTCTCTCTCTCTTTTTTTGTCTAGACTTGTGTGTCCTTTGATTTTTGTCATTCTATCTTTTAATGATCTTGTCTGTATTGTCTGACCTAAAGTGACATACTGGAAATATGTGCTGTAGGACCAGTGCCATGTAGCTCCTATGAGATGCTCCTGAAAGTAATCTAGCTGCTGTACCTTAGATGCAGCCTTTGTCTTGCCACTAAATCATGCTGTCTACTTCAACGTCCAATGACAAATATGGATTTAGGAGAAAAATAAGTAGAATCTAATATGCACTGCAGTATTAATGCAGTTTGACATAGCTTTAGCTGCTGTGGTTCAATGCTATGGATTTCTGGGATTTGTTGTTTTGTGAAATATTTAGCCTTCTCTGTGCGAAACCTCTGGTGACACAACAAACTAAAAATCCCAGAATTTCGTAGCATTGAACCATGGCAGCTAAAGAAATATCAAACTACATTAATTCTGCAGTGAATAGTAGACCTGCACATCTATGACTTCATTTAGTAATGTACACCTGTTTGACTATGACATATTTTCATGTATACTAATGTGTTGTTAATAATGAGACAACGTATGGAAATCCCCTCTAAAAACCTGTCCCTCTAAAAACCTGTCCCACTACTGTATATTTTTCCCCCATGAAAAGCCAGATGGCTAGGCAGATGCTGCACTGAGCTTTTTAACAACAAAAAGAAATTTGTCTTGCCCTCTATCCTCCAAAGGGCCTCACTTTTCACAGTGAGCATACCTTTTGTAATAGCGTTATTAGTCACTTTGAGAGCAGAGTGAAGGATTGTTCTTGGCTTTTAGAATGATCCAGTCAGCTTTGAGCCAACTAGACTAGGGCTTATTGAGCACTTGGACAAAAGAATGCTGTCAAAATTCATGCCATAAGGGCTTAGTGCCAGTTTAATTGCTGAATACAAACTACTTCCAGAAGTCTTATAACTGTTTGCAAAATGGCCAACAAAAAAAAGTGTATGTATAAGAGAAAAATTGAAATTAATCAGCACTAAATGAAGACATTCACCTACAAAAAGCGTTAAAATATAACTACTAAAAAGGAGCTGATTCTTGATCTAAGGTCCAAAACACAATGCAGAAATAATTCAGTTTGATACTGCTTTAACTGCCCTGGCTGAATGCTATAGAATTCTGGGAACTGTAGTTTTGTCAGACATTTAGCCTCCTTTGTCAGCTCTGGTGCCACAATAAATTACAATTCCCAGGATTCATTAGCACTGAGCCAGGGCAGTTAAAGTGGTCTCACACTGGATTATTTCTGCAGTGTATTTTGAACCTCTGACAGCTTTTTAAAATCAAGAGAACTTCAACAGAAAGCATCAAGTAGAAAGGAAGACCAAAAAAAAACCCAATAAATAAAATAAGCTTTTACTTTTGATCATGAGAATAAAAGAGAATGAAAGGGTGGTATGGAAAAATAAATACAACTAATTCTACATTCACCTCCCTTGTAACTTTTATTGAATTTTTGCCATTATTTTAAAATTGTAGACTATTTTGCCCATGAAGAAAGTATACATGTGTACTTAGATTGTAAATAAAATACAGTTTAAACTGAGGCTGCTAGTTACAGAGGCACTTGAAGAATTTGATGCATCTGAATTCCTATAGAAAATCAATTAATCTACATCTTCAAGTAAAATGTGTATTAGAATTTAGCTACCAACCAGATTTTTTTCCTAATGTTCTGACGTGGTCCTTAGAAGTGTGAAAATATTAACATACTTATTTTAATACTACGTTGCAAATAATTATAAAAGCAAATTAATAAATTAATGTTGAAATGAAATAAAATTGGGTTAAAACCATGCAGAAGGGATACAGACTAGAAATTGATTGATTAAAATACATCCAAATTAACCTTAAATGAGATAGCACAGTGTCCTGTACAAAACTCCCAGAACATAGGGTTTATGTAGCCATCTACAACCAGCCTGATTTACCAAAACCGTGCATGCTGCCCATAATTTTTTGTCTTGTTTTTATAGTGTTTTCACATAATGTATTGTTTTTATAGTGTTTTCACATAATGTATTACATAATGTATGTAACTGTCAGTTTAATCTAGTTTTAAGGGGTGGGAGGGTTAGGGTACAGGGATTGGTTGTTTTAATTTGTTCATGTTTTAATCATGCTGTAACCCACCCCGATTGCCTAGCAGAGGGGCGGGCTATAAATAAAATTATTATTATTATTATTATTATTATTATTATTATTATTATTATTTATTATCTACAATTAACAGTTTTAGCTAGGAACATAGGATTATCTCAACGATTAATCAGCACTAGGAAAGCACAGCTTCAGAGGAAAAACAATCCTGCAGCTGCCTGGTTCTGCTTACTACTGACCTCAACTGTTGCATAAGAATAGCTCTGGTAATTTCAAAAGATAGATTCTCCCTCCCAGTTCCATCAAGGAACTTTTTATTAGGGAATGCAACCCACCCCCCACCCCCCATGAGCTTGCATTTGTCATGACAGCTTAGGAAGAACAGGGGAAGACTTGTATAATGTTTTAGCAGGAAACAGCACCTTTGTTCTCACTTTTGGCAAACATGCTCTGCACCCAGAGAACTGGTCAGCCCATGTAGTAACATACTGCTGTATCATGGGAACTAATGTAACCATAGCTGTGGGTTTTTCAAGTATACCAAGGATATTCCCATATATCCTTCATCTGAGGTACAGTATGTCCTCTGTATTCATGGATTATGTATCCATGTATTTCACCATCCATGGCTTGAAAATACCACCATCACCCCAAAAAATCCAAAAAGCAAACCTTGATTTTGACACATTGTATAAGGCACACTATTTTACTATGACATTGTATATAGTAGGACTTGAACATACGAGAAGATGGGAGTATCCTGGAACAAAACTCCAGTGGATACCAAGAGCCCCTATATGTATAAGATTTTAAAAATATATATTTATCATATGTATTCTATCAGTTAGTAATTCCCCCCTCCATATGTCACTCTTTGATATGAATAATTCAATTTCATCTTATTACTATCAGAATCTGGTTTGATGAGCAACTGAGTGGATTAGGCCCACAGTTGTTATTATTCTCTCAAATTATATACTGTATATATATATATATATATTCCCGCACCCTAAATATTCAAGACATCTTACAAAAATTAAGACAGTTGGGTTTGTTTCCCCCACTGAGGAACATTCAGACTAAGGAAAACTTTGCTACTTGATAGTTCTGCTTCATACCTCATGATTCACATACTAAGTCCTCACAGATTTATATAAACTTCAGTGTTTCCTAAGCACAAAAGAGAAGTACTGCAGTAAGAAGCATGCAGTTCCTCTGGAAGAACTAAACCAATAAATGACTCAAGCAAACTGTTTCAAAGTCTGCATCCATTTCAATTTGCCACATATAGACATGGAAGGGATACTTCAAACTATAAAGATGATTACCTGCCCACTGGAACTATGTTCATCCTGACTTCAAACAGCTAGTTGGTGGAAACTTAGCTTTACTGGTTAGAATTGTCATACAGACATCCAAGTGTCAAATAACCTCAAATCTGTAATCAGTGGTGTCACTTGGGTTGGTGTCACCCAGTGCAGTATCTCATGCTGTCACTCCCTGCTTGACATCCCCCCATATCACATCATACAGAATCCTTAGTAATGTTTTTTGTACTAATTTGGGAGATTATCTCATTCAATATAAAATGATTTATCCCTGACAGGATAAAGTCACATTTAGTTTTAATAGCAGGTGTTATTGAACACAGCCAAGGCCAGGTGACTGCAACCCACATGCAGCCTGGGCCCCAGCCATGCTTAGCTGGCTGGCTAAGCATGGCTTTTGTCTGGGCTGCATGCAGGTTGCAATCACTTGGCCTTGGCTGCGTGTGATAATGGCAAGCTCCCATTTTTGAAAAGCAGCAGGGCTAAACGTGGCTGGGGTCTGGACTACATGCAAGTTACAGTCACCTGATCTTTTTTATATATAATAATCTTTATTAGTTTTAATTAAACAGATAACAGAATTAAAATTAAAAAGAAAGAACAGACTTTAACTTCAAATCATACAAATCATACAAATCTTTTTATCACCTATCATTCTTTTCCTCTCCTTGCATTCTTACCACACCTTAGTTTTCATCCATACGTCATACTTAATTTACATTTATCTACCAAACTTCTCACCTCTCCTAACTTTGCTAATTTCCTAATATCCAAAGGGAAAAGAGGGGGGGGGGGGGAGAGAAAAAAGAGAAAAAAGAAAAAGAGAAAAAAGAGAAAAAAGAAAAAGATAAATAAAATAACTTCTTCTTGCCTATATCCAAGATATTTGTCGTGTTTATTACCTTTCCGTTTCCTTATTAAATCAATAAATTGAATTTTTGACCCTTTGTTATAAATATTTATATACACACAGTATAATATATTGCAAATATCGGTAGTGTATTTTATATGCGTATGTACGAACAAGTAATAATATTAGTATTCACTGTTAGTTCTCTGTGTTCTTTTTCTTTTCTTTTTCTTCCTTTAAAAAGGTGGGATAAAGTTAAATGCAATAAAATAAAGTGAAATACCGGCATATTTTATTCTATTTTTATCAAATTTTGTATCTTCTTATTTATCTTTTCTATTATAGTTGTCCATTCAGTTTTGAATTTGTCATAGGGTTTATTTTTAAGCTGATATGTTAATTTGTCCATTTTTATAAGATCTAAGAGTCTCCAAAGCCATTGTGTTGTCTTTGGTGGCTTGTTGTCTTTCCAGGTTGGAGGCGTATGTAATTCTCGCTGCTGTCAGCATATAAAAAATAACTTTCCCATATTTCTTTTCTATTGTGTCTTCCATTATGCCCAGTAGATATAATTTTGGATCTTTTTCAATTCTTATTTGAAGGATATCTTGGACTTCTTTATGAATTGTCTCCCAGTATTTTTTTCCCCCCACCGGGCATCGCCACCACATATGGAAGAATGTGCCTTTGTATTTCTGACATTTCCAACATTTGTTTCTGTTATCATCTTTAAGTTTAGTTATTTTTACTGGAGTAAGATACCATCTATATTAGAGTTTATAAAAGCTTTCTTTCATATTATAGTTAAGTGTGTACTTTATTTTAGATTTCCATATTTTTCCCACTCTTCCATATATATTGGTGTACCTAAATCTTGAGCCCACCATATCATGCAGTCACTTGCTCATCCCTGTCTCCCATTGGAGTAAGATCTTATATATTTTAGCTATCAAATGGTTGGTTCCTTTCAATAGGATCTGTTCTATCGGGCTGTCTGAAGACATAATTTCATAGGTCTTTTGATCAGTTATAAATCTTTCATAAAGTTGTCTATGTAAGAACCAATTGCTTTTTATGCCTTTTGCTTTAAGTTCGTCAATAGTTAACATTCTCCATTTTCTGTTTTCCTTTATTAATAAGTCTTCATATGTTACCCATTTGTTTTCTGCCATTTCATCGTTTCTATGGAAGGCCTCATTTGGGGATGCATTCAATGGAAAATCTCTGTTTATCCTTAATTTGTATTTATCCCAAACTTTCCATAAGGATTTTCTAATATAATGATTTTAAAAAATCTTTGTTTGACTTTAATTTATCAAAATATAGGTAGGCATGGAGTCCAAACACATTGTCTACACCTTCCAAATTTAATAATCTCCTGTCAGAAAGTCTTATCCATCCCTTTAACCAGTCCAGAATACAAGCATGGTAGTATAGCTTTAGGTGTGGTAGACCTAAACCACCTCTTTTGACAGTCTTGTAAGATTTTTAGCTTGACCCTAGGTTTTCTTCCGGCCCATAAGAATTTGTTTAAATCACTCTGCCATTTTTTGAATGGGATGCCATTTATGATAATTGGGATTGTTTGAAAAAAGAACATCATTTTAGCTAAAATGATCATTTTTACTACAGAAATTTGTCCCAAAAAGGAAATATGATGGCTATTCCATTTTGACAGTTTCTTATTTATGTTTTTCCATGTTGTTACATAATTGTTTTTGAAAAGGTGGGAGTTTTTTGTTGAGAATGTAACTCCTAAATATCTTACAGTCTTTTCTATTTTAAAACCTGATCATATATTAAATAATTCGTTTTCCTTTTGTGACATATTCATCGTAAGTACTTTCGCCTTGTCCTTCTTTATTTTAAATCCTGAATAATCCCCATATTCTTTTACTGTTTTTAATAGATGTTCTATAGTCTCTAGTGGGTCAGCCAAATAAATAGCCATATCATCAACATAGGCCCTTAGTTTTATCTCATCTCCTTTTATTTTAACCCCTAATATCTTTTTTTCTTTTCTGATCATGTTACATAGAATTTCCAAAGTTATTATGAATAACAAGGCTGAAAGAGGGCAGCCCTGACATGTATCTTTGCATATTTTGCACTGTTTAGTTCTTTCACCATTCACCACTATTTGAGCCTTTTGATCTTTATAAATTGTTTTACCCATTTAAGATACCGTATTTTCCAGCATATAAGATGATCCCTCCAACTTTTCCAGTTAAAATATAGAGTTTGGGATATACTCGCCATATAAGACAACCCCTCTTCCAACACACACCAAATAAAAATTTTAAAAAATCAGATTTGATTTCAATATGGTAATTTTAATTCAAATGCTTATGACATGCAGGTACTTAACAGGAAAACTGTCACTTATAAACACAACAAACTTCAGCTCCCATGTTCCCTAGCATTTATTTCTGCAGTGTGTTTTGGACCTTACTTTTTTAAAAAAATAGTCCAGATTTAAATGCTGCTTTAAAAATTATTTCCATCTCCCAGCTATCAGATGGTTGGGGGGGGGGGAATGAGAAATTGTTGTTGGGGGGAAGGACTGCCAATATACAAGGTAATGCATTCTGGGGTGTGTACAATTTGCAGTCAAGTAAGTGACCCTGGCATGTCACACACTCTCAGCCTCAGAGAATGGTAATGGCAACCCCCCATTTGAAGAAACATGCCAAGAAAACCCCATGAAAAGGTTGCCTTAGGATTGCCATAAGTCGGAAAGAACTTGAAGACACACAAGAACAACAAAAATGTCTGCCTACGGCCATACCACCCTGAACACGCCCGATCTCGTCTGATCTCGGAAGTTAAGCAGGGTTGGGCCTGGTTAGTACTTGGATGGGAGAAAAAAGTCTGCCATTCTTTCATAGGTAGTACATAGGAATAGGAGTCAGCATGGTGTAGTGGTTTGAGTGTTGGACTACCACTCAGGAGACCTAGGTTTGATTCCCCACTCTGCCATGAAACCCACTGGGTGAACTTGAACAAGTCACACACTCTCAGCCTCAAGGGAAGGCAATGGCAACCTCCTCTGAGCAAATCTTGCCAAGAAAACCCCATGATTACCATAAGTCAGGAATAATTCGAAGGCACACAACATATACATATAACCTCCAAGTTAAAGAACTTGGTTCTTCTTTAGATAAATCTTCAAGGGTTTTCTCTCTCTCTCTCTCTCTCTCTCTATTGTGCAGAATTATTTGTTAAAGAAGCCATGCCCAAGCAACACATCAAATTTGGCTGTATCTGGGGACTTCTGGTTGTGATTGCATCTAACTGAGTGGTGTTTCAGTGTGTCTGCTGAAGACCACTCACCTCACAGCAGTGGATGGTTTCTCTGGACAGAGAGACTACTCCAAAATTGTCCTCTTGGCATAGAGGAATCAGAGGTATTCTAGTGAGGTCTGATGCCTGCTCAGGACAACAGAAAATCCATCTGATGTTTGTCTGGTAAGAAGCAGAGGGGGCCCTAGGACTATACACGGCTGCCTCCAGCCACCATTATTGGCTCACAGATGCCACCTACTAAGAATAAGTAACTTGAATCCACAGTAATCTTGAAAACCTTTGATCTTGGGACAGATACTTTCAACAAATTAGACTCATCAACAGTAATTCTAATTGGATTGTGATCTCCTAAATAATCTTTTACTGAGTAGAAGTTTAAATGTGAGAAGACAGGAAAGGCGGGAGAGACGGGTAAACAGTGGCGATAGCCAGGAAAAAAAAGGACTGAGAGTAAAGTAATAAAGTAACAGAAGAATTAGATCGGATAAAGTGGATAATAGAAAGCGTTCATTTGGATTACAAGGTCTGAAAGAGTAAAGAAGAGTTTGTTGTGGCAGAAAGAAATGGCGGCACAGAGGGAGTGAACCCAGAATAACTGAATTGAATCCCCAGCAGATTAGATTGGTGAGAGGTCGGTGGTGGAAAAAGGCAATGAAGTCAGCAGCGGGAGATAGTGGCGCTGGGGACTTGGAGGAGACAGAGTTGGGGGAGAAAAGATACGCTGTGTAGATTGCTGTGGACGATGGAGAACGGTGGTCCAGTGTTGGATCAGGGAGAAGGACAGCAGATAGTGAGCAGCGGTAGCTGAGACGGAGAGAGTGGCAACAGTTGGCAGAGAGGAGGTGATCGAACCTGGGATGGTGGAGAGCAGCGTGGATTGCGGAGGACAGTGGCGGTGGTGCGGTGCAAGTTGGGAGAAGGAGAGTGAGTGGTTTGGTGCAGGGAGAAGGAGAAGAAGGGCACGCGGCAGCAGCTGAAGATGGAAGGTGTGGTAGGGATTGGTGAAGGAGAGGATTGGAGCCAGGAGCGGAGTTGGTGAAGGAGAGGAGAGTGGAGCCAGGGCAATGGAGAAGAAAGCAACGGAAGCTGGCAGGGAGTAAAGGAGAGAAATGAAGATGATGGGATCGGAAGAGGCGAAGGAGGTGAAGGAAAAACTATGGAGGATGGTGGAGGACAACAATGGAGAATAGTGGCATGCTAGAGAAGACCAGTGGAGACCGGCATGGGGGGGGAGTTAAAGAAATTTAACTGAAGTTTGGAGTTGAGAGGGCGAAAATAATGTGGGGTATGATTAAGAAGCTAAATTTATTCTAACACTCTAATCCTAACCACAAACCCTTGATAAACGTACTTGCTGGTGGTCTGGTGTTCAGGTGTGAGCAACAAAGTGAGAATTTAATTAGGGGGGGAGAAAGGAGTTAAAAGTGATTTGGGACTGGGAAAAGTGTATAAAGAAATAAGTTGTGTAGACGGGAAAAAGGTGGTTGTATTTAGGAGATAATTCAAATATATATAATTCTGTATTAACATCCCTAGTAAGTCTGTTAAAGTGGATACATTGTAATATAACAATAGGGGATGATAATGAACAAGTTAACTGGCAGAAGAAAAGGAAATACAAAGAAACAAAGAAACTCTTGGGATTAGAAGAAAGAAAGTGTCGATATTTTATTTAAGAATACAGTTGGGATTTAGTGCCACCTGATGGTTTTAAAGGAAATATATTATTGAATGGTTTCTTCTTTTTTTTACATATGTATGGTTAACAGTGATATCTGGTGGTTTAATGAATTAATGTAAAATTATATAATATAGTGGTTCAATCAATGTTATAGACATATAGGATTATATAATAATATAAAAAGTGCAAGTGAGAAATTGATAATTACGGAAATTTGAGAAGATAAATTAATTAATAATAATTTTAGAAGAGATTATATTGGGAAAATTAATATTTTGTTTTTTATTATATATTAATACTGGGAATATTTGAATTTTGAATAATAAATTTTGAATAATTAAATTTGGATATTTAATTTGGGAGACTTAATTTAGAAAATATGTCACTAACAACCAGATTGCAATCATCTAAAGCCAAACAAGAGCAAATACAACCACAAAGAAGACCATCTATTGATCAACTGAAAGGCCAGGGCATGACTACAATAATAGAGGAATTAAGACTCATAAGACAGGAAATGACAAGAAACAATGAAAATCTGAGACAGGATATGGAAAAAAAAGGAGAAATCAAGATGGAAATAAAATCAGAGATGGCTGAATTAACAGATGCAATGAAATCAACAACAAAGGATGTGAAGTTGGTTAAATATAAGGTGAAGGAATTAGAGAAGAAAAATCAAAAACTGGAACAGAAAATAGAAACAGAGACACAAAAAAAGAAAGGACATGCAGGAAGATAAAACAATGTGGGAGCAAAAAAGTAGAAAGAAATGCATTAAAATAAGGGGCATGCCATAAAATGAAGGCGAAAACTTATATGAACTAATCACGTCTACACTGGTGGTATTTATTGTAAATGACAAAAAAATTATGGAGTTTGATATTGATAAACTGTTCCATGTGAATTCCTGGGTTGCAAAGCAATGGAAAATACCACGTGACATAGTTGTATATTTTGTCAGAACAATAACAAAGGAACAAATTATACAACAACATTTCAACACAAGACTGATGATCAAAGGAACGGATGTTCAACTTTTGAAAAATGTGCTAGGCCAAATATTAAAAAAAGAAAAGAATACAGCTCCCTAACAAGGAAACTTAGAGAAGCAGAGATTAATTATCGCTGGAAAAACTTGGAAGGTCTTTCATTTAAATATAGGCAGAGAAGAGAATAGATATGTTTCTCGTATCATCGTCTCTGATTCCTGAGATAGGAAAAATAGACATTCTGCCAAGGACATTCTCAGATCATAACCCAATAACTCTAGAAATAAGAAATAAAAAGAAAGAATACAATTCACAATTAAATGAATCACTACTAAAACAAGACGAGATAGTCAAAGAGGCAGAGAAAACATTGCAATTATATTTTAATGAAAATATGAACAACAAAGTCAAACCAAAAATGGTCTGGGATGCATCGAAAGCTGTGATGAGAGGGTTCTTCATTCAAAAGAATGCGGCAGCTAAAAGGAAACAAAGAGAAAAACAAGATCAGATTTTACAGAGGATCAAAGATAAAGAGAATAGTTTAAAAAGGGACCCAAAGAAAAAGGAACTAATAGATGAGATTAAGATTCTACAAAAGCAACTCTCATCATTATTGACAGATGAAATAGAGAAAAAAAATTAAATATGCCAGACATCGACAATTTCAATTCGGAAACAAACCAGGCAAATGGTTAGCCTAGAAATTAAAGAGGGACAGAGAGAAAAAATTGATATGGCAATTAAAAGATGGAGATAGAATTACAACAGCTCAAAATAAAATGAAGAAAATATTTTATTGTTATTTTAAAACTTTATTTACACAGGAAGAAGGAAATATAGAGGAGATTCAACGATATTTAAAAAAGCAAAAAATTAAAAAATTTAAGGAGCCACAGAGGGAGGAACTTAACAAGAAAATAACAACTATGGAAATAATAGAGGCAATAGATAAATTAAAATAAGGAAAGGCACCTGGACCAGATGGTTTTTCTACACTCTATTACAAGAAATTAAAAAATAGTTTGGCAGCACCCTTGCAAATTACTATTAACTGTATCACTGAGCATGGAATACCAGATTCCTGAAAAACATCCTATATTTCACTTATACTAAAAGAAGATAAAGAGATACAAGAGACAAGGATTTTTAGACCTATTGCTCTCCTAAATCTGGATTACAAAATTTTTGCATCAGTCTTAGCAAAAAGGTTAAAAAATATACTTAACAGTTGGATTCATGAAGATCAAGCGGGCTTTCTTCCAAATCGACACATGAAAGAGAATATCCGGGAAGTACTGAATATTATAGAATATCATAATAAAAGACTGGACAAACAATCTGCTTTAATATTTTTAGATGCAGAGAAAGCCTTTGATAATGTTAACTGGGACTTCATGAAGGAAACAATGAAATTGGTGAACATAGAAGAAAATTTTTTGGACTGGACAAAGGCAATATATAAGGAACAAGAGGCAAGAATTTTGGTAAATGGTGAGAAAACAGAAAGATGTCAAATAAGAAAAGGTACATGTCAAGGTTGCCCTCTTTCACCTTTGCTGTTTATTCTGGTAACAGAAATCCTCAATAACAAAATTAGAGAAAATTTACAAATACAAGGGATAAAAATCAAAAATCTATAATACAAGATCAGGGTTTACACCGATGATATGATCATCACCTTAAATAACCCTTTAGAAAGTATTTCCGCTATGAAAAATACAATACAAGAATATGGTAAATTGGCAGAACTCAAAATTAATGAGAGAAAAACAAAAATATTAGCATTAAATATGCCTGCAAGAGATAAAGAAAAACTACAAAATTTGTCAGGTTTTGTGATACAGAAAAAAGTAAAGTATCTTGGAATTGATATAACAGCAAAAAATTCAGATTTATTCGAGAACAATTATGAAAAATTATGGCAAGAAATAAAGAAAAAATATAATAATTGGTCAAAATTAAATCTTACCTGGTTGGGAAGAATTTTAGTGATCAAAATGAATGTAATATCAAATATGATATTCTTATTTCAGTCATTACCAATTATCACGAATGATTCGCCTTTTAAAAAATGGGGAAAAGACCTGAACTTATTTCTTTGGAACAAAAAGAAACTGAGAATTAAGATGAAAATTTTGCAGGATACAAAAGAAAGAGGAAGTCTTGGTATTCCAAATTTCAGACTATATTATCATGCAAGCTGTCTGGACTGGATAAGAGACTGGGTTTAATTGAAAAATTGAAAACTGCTACACTTGGAAGGATATGATCTGCCATATGGCTGGCACGCATATTTAATTCATGGTAAAGACAGACTCAATTGGGAATTTAATAATCATTTGTTCAGGAAATCCTTACTTAGAGTTTGGAAAAAAATATAAGGCAATATTTATCTCAGAAATTCCAAAATGGACTTCAGTTAATGAAGCTTTTTATAGGTGAGAATGAATGATAAGAGATCAATGGGTATCATGCAATGAACTTTTAAAATCTGAAACCAATGAATATAAAATGAAATCAATGGAAGAGGTTTTATCGGAAAGAATGAGTTGCAATTGGTTTTTATATGGACAAATTTGGGAAAGATTTAAAATGGACACTAAATTATCTCATATTGAAAAAGAAGAAAATCAATTAGGGAAAATATTTACAAAAGAATCACAACATGTTGTATCCAAATTATATAAGGTTTTATTGGAAAGGCTTATGGAGGATGAAATAATTAAATAATCTATGATATCTTGGCCACAGGAAATCAACAAACATATTATGCTAGAAGAATGGGGAAAAAACTGGAAAAGAAGAATAAAGTATACATTAAATCAGGATGTTAAAGAAAACTGTTATAAAATATCAATTTAAATGGTATTTAACATCAGAAAAAAATTCAAAGATATATAAATCAAAGAAAGATACTTGTTGGTACTGTGATAAGGAAAAGGGTACATACATACATATGTGGTGGCACTGTAAGAGAGCCAAAAAATTTTGGGTACGAATTCAAAATGAGATTACTGAAATTATAAAAGTAAAATTAGAACTGGAACTGATAACGTTTTTGCTTGGTATGATAAATAATGAAATAGAGAAAAGTTATGGAAAAATAATTTTTTATATGTTATATGCCGCAAGAGCTGTTTATGCAAAGAAATGGAAAGACCAAGCAGAACCGTCAATAAGAGGATGGCAAAATAAATTATATGATGTGATGGAATTAGATAAACTCACTTGTGCCTTAAGAGATCAAACAACAGAAAAGTTTGAAAAGGAGTGGTTCCCGGTTAGTGAATATTTAGCAAATATATGGTCACATTAAATCACTGATAATCCAGAGGATATATGTATTATATGTATTAACATGGACATTTAATTTATGCAAACAGACAAGGGTAATAAATGGACTAAAGGAATGATCTAAGAGAATCAATCATAGTAGATCTAGATGAGTTCAAAGGAATTAACAATTTTGTATTAAAATATAAGTAGCAGTAATAGTAGCATAAAAAGCATTTAATGAAAACAATATGGGTGTAGGTGGTTATATTTGAAAGTCTATTTAGAAATATTTTGATAACCAAGATAAGGGAAGGGAAGTTTTTTATGTATATAGTGTGTATAGTTAGATAGGTAGTTGTGTTTTGTTTGCCTGTTTGTTGGTATGTTTCTTTTTTATTATGTCTTTCTTTTTTCTGTATGTAGAAAACGTAATAAATATTTAATAAAAAAACAACAAATTTGGCTGTGTCTGCATTGCAGAAATTTATTAAAACAATTTGACACCGCTTTAACTGCCATGGCTCAAGGCTATGGAATCCTGCGATTTGCAATTTTGTGAGATATTTAGCCTTTTCTGTCAGAGAGCTCTACTACCACAAAGCAAACTGCAGATCCTAGGAGTCCATAGGATGCCATGGCAGTTAAAGTGGTGTCAAACTGCATTATTTCTGCAGTGCAGATTCAGGCTGCATCCATACTGTAGAACTGATGTAGTTTGACACCACTTTAACTGCCATGGCTCCATATTATGAGAGCTCTTGGATTTGTAGTTCAATGGGCTACTTAGCCTTCTCTTTTCCAGGACATGCCCTACATGTCAACCCTTTCTCTGAGCATGGTTAAGAATCATGGATTTACATTTATATTAGTGTTTTTAGCTTTCTCTACATTTTTTCTTGTATGTCCTACATTTTTTTTAGTGACTTGTCCTCTTTGCATTGAACACATTTGGTCACTCTATCTGTGTATCAGAGTATGACTCTGGAGGCGAGGGTTCGAGTCCCCGCTTGGCCATGAAACCCACTGAGTGACCTTGGGCAAGTCACACTCTCTCAGCCTCAGGAGAAGGCAATGGCAAACTCCCTCTGAAGAAACCTTACCAAGCAAACACCATGATAGGGCCACCTTAGGGTTGCTGTAAGTCGGAAACGACTCAAAAGCATACAACAACGATAACAATCTGAGAAGTAGCTTCCTTCTTCTTCTCCCCCCCCATTCCCCCCTCCTCCTTCTCTACCTTGGGTCCTTTCTTCTCTCCCCTCTGTTTGGCTTCTGCTCTACCTGGGTCCCTTCTTCTCTCCCCTCCGTTTGCCTTCTTCTCTGCCTGGGTCCTTTCTTCTCTCCCCTCCATTTGCCTTCTTTTCTGCCTGGATCCTTTCTTCTCTCTCTCTCCCCCCCCCCCCCCCCCCGTTTGCCTTCTTCTCTGCCAGGGTCCTTTTTTCTCTCCCCTCCGTTTGCCTTCTTCTCTGCCTGGGTCGTTTTTTTCTCTCCCCTCCGTTTGCCTTCTTCTCTGCCTGG
The DNA here is from genome assembly GCA_026167975.1 of Phrynosoma blainvillii. NCBI lineage: Eukaryota > Metazoa > Chordata > Lepidosauria > Squamata > Phrynosomatidae > Phrynosoma > Phrynosoma blainvillii. Next base: position 203,398,377 of record JANUYF010000003.1, read on the forward strand.
GTCCCTTCTTCTCTCCCCTCCATTTGCCTTCTTCTCTGCCTGGGTCCCTTCTTCTCTCCCCTCCGTTTGCCTTCTTCTCTGCCTGGGTTCTTTTTTCTCTCCCCTCCATTTGCCTTCTTCTCTTCCTGGGTCCTTTCTTTTCTCACCTCCATTTGCCTTCTTCTCTGCCTGGGTCCTTTTTTCTCTCCCCTCCGTTTGCCTTCTTCTCTGCTTGGGTCCTTTTTTCTCTCCCCTCCATTTGCCTTCTGCTCTGCCTGGGTCCTTTCTTCTCTCCCCTCCATTTGCCTACTTCTCTGGCTGGGTTCTTTTTTCTCTCCCCTCCCTTTGCCTTCTTCTCTGCCTGGGTGCTTTCTTCTCTCCCCTCCATTTGCCTTCTTCTCTGCCTGGGTCCTTTTTTCTCTCCCTTCCATTTGCTTTCTTCTCTGCCTGAGGATTTTTTTTCTCCCCTCCGTTTGCCTTCTTCTCTGCCTGGGTCTTTTTTTCTCTCCCCTCCGTTTGCCTTCTTCTCTGCCTGGGTCCTTTTTTCTCTCCCCTCCGCTTGCCTTCTTCTCTGCCTGGGTCTTTTTTTCTCTCCCCTCCATTTGCCTTCTTCTCTGTCTAGGTCCTTTTTTGTCTCCCCTCTGTTTGCCTTCTTCTCTGCCTGGGTCCTTTCTTCTCCCCCCTCCGTTCTCATCCTCCTCCTCCTCTTCCTGGCGTATAAGCAACCCCCAACTTTTGAGACCCCTTTCCAGGGTTAAAAAGTCATCTTAAATGCTGAAAAATACAGTATGTTCCATCTCCAAGTAAACTTTCCAAAATGCTTAACATAAAGTCCCATCTTATGTTATCAAAAGCTTTCTCCACATTGAGAAAGATCAGGACAATTTGTTTGTCTAGTTTTCTTTGGTAGAATTCTATCACATCTATTAAATTTCTAGTATTGTCTTTAATATATCTTCCAGGTAAGAAACCTCTCTGGTCTGGATGGATCCATTCACTTAGCGTTTTCTTTAAGATTAAAAAGAAGGTAAATCAAGGAAAACTACCAAAATCCTTCTTTAATATGATAGAAACATTAGCTGTGGAAGATGATTTTGGCTAAGATAGTGGCAAGAATCTTATAATCAACATTTAGTAGTGATATTGGATGGTAGCTTCCAACTTCTGTAGGATTCTTGTCGTCTTTCAGAATTAACGCTACATTAGCTGCTATCTATGAGTCAGGAATCTTCCCTTCTTTCGCCTCATTCATTATCCTTTGTAATTTGGGTATTAATATATCACTTAGACTTTTATAGTATATCACGCTAAATCCATCAGGTCCAGGTGATTTTAACATCTTTAATTCCTTTATTACCTCACTTATTTCTGTGCTAGTTATTTCCTTATTTAAGTCTTTTACATCTTCCAATTTCAAAACTTGATTATTTTGTTTTTTTAAATAATTCCTTTGATCATTTTCTGGGATTGTATCAACTTTATAGTTTTTGCTGAAGTACTCATAGATGGATCTTATTATCTCTTTTTGCTTTGTATATATGTTCTCTTTATCTTTAATCTTTGTTATTAATCTTTGTTATTAATCTTTTCTTTTTTTCCTCTCTCAATCTTGTTGCCAAACATCTACCGGGTTTATTTGCATGTTCAAATTGCTTCTGTTTTATAAATTTTAGCTTTTTCTCTATTTCTTCTGTAAGCATGAACAATATCTGTATTTCCGAAGTTTTGTTTTAGTTGATCCTCTATCTTTTTTAGTTGTTTCTGAATTTCATTTAATTTGTAATTTCTTCTTTTCCTCTTTTCAAAGCTTTGTTTTATGAAAAAGCCTCTCATGAAGGCTTTGCTGGTTTCCCATATTGTATTTATATCCATCTCTTCCTTCATGTTGTCAACAAAGAAGTTTTTAAAGGTTTCTTTCACTTTTTGTATTGTTTTCTCATCTTTGAGTAGCGTTTCTTCAAGTTTCCAACTGAAATCTCTCTTTCTTTTTTTAAAAATCATCTTCACATGACAGTGATCCGACAGGGCTTTTGGTAATATTTTAATATTGTCTACTTTGGTTTTTATTGAGTCCGAGATTAAGAACATGTCTAATCTGGACCAAGAATTATGGGAGTAGAATAGAAACTGAAATCTTTTAGTCACCCATATTTATATCACCAAGCATCTTCCACAGCTAATGTTTCTATCATATTAAAGAAGGATTTTGGTAGTTTTCCTTGATTTACCTTCTTTTTAATCTTAGTCTTTTTGTCAATTGTGGGGTCTATGACCCCATTCCAGTCTCCCATCATTATAATATTTTTGTAGGAGTAGTCGATAATTCTAGCTGATTGTTTATCAAAGAATTTGCTCCTATTTTCTAAGGGTCCATATACACCTATAATTAAAGTAGGTGTATTCTCCCAGGTGATTTCAACAGCGACAAAATGACCATTCTTATCTACAAATATTTCCTTTGCTTCAATAGTATCTTTAATATATATAACCACCGCTTTTTTATGTTTCTCAGAAGAGGAGACAAAAAGAGAACCCATTTTATAATTTTTCAATAATTTAACATCTTTATTACATATACTTGTCTCTTGGAGACATATTATTTCAGCTTTTAATTTTCCCAAAAAGTGAAAAACTTTCTTTCTCTTTTGAGGAGAGTTTAGTCCTTTGACATTCCAGGTAATTATATGTGTATTATTAAACATCTTCCTGTTGATCTTCTTCTTCTTCCTCTTCCTCTTCTTCAGATGGTGCATCTTCTGATTCTCCTTTATCTAGCTCTGTTCTCTCTTTTATTTTTTTTAATCTTGTCTTTGTGGGCTTTCTTCTTCTTGTGGCTTTCTTCTTCTTGTGGAAAAGTTGCTTTTTCCTTACTTTCATTTTCTTAACAGTAGATGCTTTCTCTTCATCTGTTTTTTTCTTCCTTTGTATTGTAAGTATTTCCTCTGTAAAGTCTTCTTCAGAACTGTCCTTGTCTTTTTGGGCATCTTTTTTTAAGATTTTTTTTTTCATTTCTTTCATTTTTATAGTAGAGTTAATCTTGTATCTTCTCTGTTCGTAACTAAATGAAGCCCCTTCTGGGTATTCCCATCTGTAGTTAATATTCCATTCTCTTAAAATCCTTATCAATTGTTTGTACTCTTTCCTCTTTTTCAAAGTATCAGTGGGTAAATCTTTGAATATCTGAATGTCCAATCCTTCAATTATTAATTTCTGGTTCAAGCTGATTTTTAACAGTTGGTCTCTGACATGGGTCCTTACAAAATATATCACTATATCTCTTGGGACCTTTTTCTGTTTAGCCGTCCAAGAATTAATTCGAAACATTTTGTCTATCTCAAAATAGAATTCTTCCCCATCTCTTTCCATATAATCTGCTAGAGGTGGTATTAGCCTTTCAAATAGATTTTCGTCTTGTTATTCACTCAGTCCTCTGATTTTCAAACATCTTTCTCTGGTTTTCTGTTCAGTCTTTAGTCTTTCTTCTATTTCTTTTGTTTGAATCTTCTTTAGCTGATAGAGTTCAATTCATAATTCCTCATTTCTTTTTTCTAATTGGTTTATCTTCAATTTTGCTTGAGCTAGCTCCTCTGTCAATTTCTCTACCATATTTACTACTTCCTTTACTTCAGCTTTTATATCTCTTTTCAATTCTTCACGCATATCCTTCAGATCATGTTTCAATTCTGCTTTATCTTTTTTTCATTTCTGATCTTATCTTTTTGATTTCTTCCAGAATCAACATATTTGATTCTAGCATTTTATTTGTTCCAATGGATGGTTCTCTGGATTGTTGTGGCAGTGATTGAGCTTGCATTTTAGCAGTTTGTAATCTTGTAATTGCCACCGTCCACTAGTTACAATTTGATTTGGCTGTTGTTCTTGTATTTAGCTTTTCTTTCTCAGCAAATGTCGAATATCTCCACCTTTAACAGCTAACATATTATCCTTCCTTCATTTTCCCTATAATTACAATTAATACACCTGTTGACAATTTGTCTAGATCCAAAATATAGAAAGACGTATCCTCACAGACATTAAATATACTCTTAACATGAAAGATTTCCAATTGTATTAGCAAAAATTATATAAGGATTTATATTGAGAGTGTAGTTGTCAGCCCTTAGTATTCTTAAACAACACAATGGACTACCTACTGGTATATATTAATTTTGACAGGTATTATTTAAGGTATAGGTATTATTCAAGACCATCTGCTTATTACATAACAAAATGTTCAACCAAATGTTCAATATCCTCGGTTTTGTCCAATAGACTGTAATATCTATTATATACCAATTTTTTATAAAATAAAGGTCCCCTCTCCACAGCTCTTTCAGTTTCTCAATACAATTGAACATGGATAGAAAAATCAAAATCGTGAATATCTTACTATAGGCTAAATAATTTCCATACAATCTGTCTCTCTATTTTTAACCAATTATTTGTACAAGAAAATATACTTATGTCCTTTGAAATATGAATTATAGGTAGTCCTATTACTCACAATCAGTTTTAACATTTACTTACAATTAGCACTTGACCTATTAAACTTTAGTAAGCAGTATTATATATATATATATATATATATATATATTCTCTTTATATTATATTATTTACTAAATGGCTCTATTATAAATTCTTAGACATTTCATAGGTGCTTATAATAAAGCAGTCCTCTTTACATCACCTTCTTAGCTAGGGAATCTCTCCTCCAGCTGGAGCTTTTGCAGCCTCTACAGATGGTCAGCTCTCTCGTTTCACACTTTTCCTCCTTTCTTTCTTTCTTTCTTTCTTCCTTCTGCCCACTGACAGGACTGCTTCTTTCTTTTTAATGATTAAATTAAGTTTTCTGCCGGTCTGCTTTAACAGGTGGCTCCTGTAGATGATGTAGTTCTCCATTTTTAGTCTTTTTTTTTACTCATTTTTACTCTGAAGTCGCCCACATAGTCATATCCACCATGATAGGGCTTCTCAGCTTCCTCTCAGTGATAGTATCTCTCTCTGACCAGCACTGACCTCAATCCACCTGCTTGCTCACTCATAGGATGGATGGATCTCCTCACTCCTCTCCCGACGGATCTGCCTCTCTCTAATATGGTGCTTGCTCTGCTTCTTTACTTTGGGGTCATTCAGGTAATCTTGAGTCTCAATGGGTCTCCTCTATGTCTTCTGTCCTCCCAGCAGGTCCACCTCCTTCTGATAACTTACTTCCCTTGTGAGTCTGTTTGTTGTTTATTCAGTTTTATTTGTTTTAGAATATATAGCAACTCACACTCATTGCTTGTTGGTGTAGCTTTTCTTCAAACTTCCGCAGCTCTTTCCGTCTTTTATCGCTTTTAACACAGGGATTCTGTCCTTTCTCCAAAGCTTCAGACTTTGAAATAAAACACCAATCGATGTTTGTCATCAAGGGGTTTCTAAGTTGGAAGTTTTTGATTTGGATTTTCAGCAGTTTCGAAATATTTTATTCAGCATGTTGCTGCTGCTTGTTGAATATTTTGGAGGTTGGTGGGCTAATTTAGCAAACGCTATCCCAACTGTGCAGGAGTTTCGCCCCAGTCTCCTCTGTCTCATCCGCTTCTTTTCTCTTCTTTTTCTCTTATTCTTAAAAAAGCTGGGAAAGAAACTGAGACAGGCAGCTGACCTTCCTGGATTCTTCTAACTTTTCTATACCTAGAAAAATATTTTATGGTTTTATTTCTGAAAAGAAACTGCACATAATTGGGAAGTTTAGAATGGAGCCCACTTTCACTCCATCTATACCAGTGCCCTCTCAGTCACCTGATCTTTGCTGAGTATGATTTTTTTGTTGTTAACTGCTCCTCGAGTTGATCTCAACTCATGGCTACCCTATGGATGAGACATCTCCAAGACCCTCTGTCCTCCACTGCTCTTCTTAATTCCTGTAAACCCATACCCATGAACTCCTTAATACAGTCCATCCATCTAGCATGTGGCCTTCTTCTCTTACTTCTTCCCTCCACCTTCCCCAGCATTATTGTTTGTTTTTCCAAAGACTCCTCTCTTCTCATGATGTGCCTGAAGTACGACTGTCTCAGTTTCATCATCTTGGCTTCCAGGGAGGTTTCCGGTTTGGACCCATCTGTTTATCATTTTGGCTGTCCATGGGATCCTTAGCACTCTTCTCCAGCACCACGCCTCAAATGAATTGATTTGCTTCCTATCATCTTTCTTAACTGTCCAGCTCTCACATCCATATATGGTAATAAGGAATACGATGGCTTGTATGATACTAAATTTTGTGCTGAATTGTATATCTTTGCATTTTAGAATCTTTTCTAGTTCTTTCATAGCTACCCTCCCCATTCTTAGTCTCACCTCCTAGAAGCTCCCAGCCAGCATACCCAGGAATCCTAAAAAAACTAACTTTTCTAAGTTCTACCAAAATGTATCTGAATGATTTTTTATACAGAAATTTGACATCTTGTTCAGATCCCTTTGGTTCAATCATTATTCTGGCCACTCCTGTCACTGTGCAGCAAACTGCAGAATTAGATTTAGCAATGTTTCCAAACTAGAGACCTGTTTATTTGGTAGAAACAGGATGATAACCTGTAGAAAACATCCCTTTCCATTTCACCAGGATTTCATCCACACTGCAGAAATGATCTAGTTTGACACCACTTTAACTGTCATGGCTCAATGCTATGTAGTTCTGTGATTTGTAGTTTTGAGGCACATTTAGACTTCTCTGTCAGAGGACCCTGATGTCGTAACAAACTACAATTCCCATAATTCCATAGCATTGAGCCCTGACTATTAAAGTGGTGTAAAATGGGATTAGCAGTGTGTATACAGCCTAGATGTCCAGTGAACAGCAACTTAAACAACTCTGGAATAAGTCAGCCAAAAACTAGTTCAGAACTCCTGCTGCCTTACTGGCATCAGATTGTAGAATACAAGAGATATTGCTGTGTGCCATTTGGAGAATGATGATAGACCAATCTAAACATATGGATGCTCTCCCCCAGTGGTTCCAGGACAATGTTAAGTATGAGAGACAAGATGAGCAGAAGATCAAGCAGTAGTTGCCCCATCCTGCTTTTCCAGATACGCTTTTCAGAAAACACTGAATTAATTGCATGTCAGAACACTCTATCCCTAATGCAGGAAGATAAATCAAGACACTGTTACTCATTAGAATATACCATAACTTCTTTAATACATAAAATCAAAATCCATGAAGCAAACAAGTATAGGTCTTCAACAAAGACACTGCATTATAGAACTGGATAGGAAAGGATCATTGTGCTCAGTTTCCATCAAGAATAAATATCTAGACCAGACAGGGGTTGTGACAAACCACTCCTGCCACCTCATCTATTTTTCTCTTTTGAAATTTTATGTGACTGGCTTCATAGCCCTCATCACGTACCGGTTCAATAATTTTTAACAACACACTGGTAGCGTTTGTTCAAAATTTTCACACAGAGGCCAAAATAGGTTTTTATAAAATATAAATGGTTTTATTCTGTTTCAAACATACAGGCACAATTCTTGGTTTTCAAACTTGTTGATAATATTACCTAATTACAGTTTCAAGTGTATTGTAGCTATTTCAAATACAATTCTTCAGCTGTTTCTGATTACAATCTAACCACACAGACACTCTCTACACTAGAACTCTGTTGAACCACAAAGAGTTCTTTTTTTTCCCTTTTGACTCTTATCTTTGTTCAACTTATTTCCCTCAGGAACAATTCACAGCCTCTGGCTTAAGGTACTACCTCATGGTACCCCTATCTAAGTCAGATCCAACTGACACTCTCAAAGGTTCTGAGCCTTCTGTTCCACAGTTCCTAACTGCCTAACTCCCTAACTGACTATATAACTCACTGCCTGAGCTATTTATCTCCTTCCAGTGGCTCTCTCATTGGTTGGTTCCAGCTGTCTCAGGATTGGTCAGCTGTCTTCAGGTCTTCACAGCTCCCTGCTGTCTTTCTGTTCATCACAGACCACCTCCCTTTAATATGTTTATGGACACATTTAACCTCTTGGTTATGTGGGTTCATAAACCTTTTTTAAACAATCATACTTACCTGTAACCTCTATTATGTACAACCTTTAATATTCATCAACATTTTGCCTATATATGGCATTTACATACATATAAACCATTGTCTGTTAACTAACATTACATTAACAAATCAGTTTTTATAACATCACACTGCATTGAAAATTATAACCTTAACTCTATATTTATAACTATCATAGTTAAATAATTTATACAGTTATAAATTTGCTTTTTATTTTGCTTCGTTCACTCTAGAAAGACCATCCCCCACTATATTTTCCTTACCTTTCACATATTGGATGGAGTAATCAAAATCCTGTAATAACAAACTCCATCTCAATAATTTGCTGTTAGTTCCTTTGGTATGGTTTAACCAACACAAGGGTGAATGGTCGGTTTTAATTATGAACTTTCTTCCCCATAAGTATGGCTTGAGCTTACTTACAGCCCATATTATGGCCATACATTCTTTTTCAATGGTTCCAGGTGTCTTTCCCTAAGAAGGAGTTTTTTACTTAGATATAAAATCAGATGTATCTGACCCTTATCATTTTCTTGACTTAGTACAGCTCCAAGTCCAACATGGAAGCACCTGTGATGACTATAAAAGTTTTGTTGTAATCTGGAGCCATTAAAACAGCTGCTGTAGTCATAAGATGTTTTAACTCTTTGAAAGCAACTTCACATTTCTCTGACCATATAACTTTAGTAGGCTTGTCCTTTTTTGTTAACTCAGACAAAGGGCTTGCAATACTACTAAAATTGGGAATAAATTTCCGGTAATATCCCGCTAATCCCAAAAATGATCTTACTTCTTTTTTAGGTGAAGGCCTTAGCCAGTTAACTATGGTTTCTATCTTAGAAGTTTTGGCCTTGATGTTGCCACTTCCCACCAAATATCCTAAATATCAACTTTCCCTTTTCCCTAGGTGACACTTGGAGCTTTTAACAGTCACTCCACTTCTTTTAAGCCTTTTCAGTACTTCAAACAAGTGGTATAAATGTTCGTCCCACAAATTACTAAAAATACTGATGTTATCAATATAGGCCACAACACAATGTTTTAACCCTGCTAACATATTGTCTACCAATCTTTGAAATGTGGATGGAGCATTCTTTAGATCAAAGGGCAATACCGTAAATTCATACAGAGCCCTATGTGTAACAAAAGCCGTTTTCTTTTGATCCTTGGGAAACATTGGTACCTGCCAATAGCCTTTTTGTCAAATCCAAAGATGATATGTATTGAGCCCTTCCCATTTTCTCAATCAAATCCTCAACATAGGATAGGTGTCCATTTGGGTAACTTTATTCAACCACCTATAGTCTACACAGAACCGTATAGTCTGGTCAGGTTTTTCCACTGAAACTACAGGTGAAGGCCGTGGACTATTCAATGGTATTATAATCCCCATTTTTAGCATTATCTCAATTTCCTCTTCAATTTTGTCTGCCAATGTATCAGTGACTAGGTATGGAGGAGTAGTTATAGGGGAAGCTTCTCCTGTGTTGATATGGTGCACTATCCCCTTAACTTTTCCAGGTATATTTGAGAATATGATTTTTTAACTCCTCCCAGATCTCTGTTTGTTGTTGGGAATAAGAGAAGGTTAATCCTTTGTGTCCTCTTTTCCTCTGCCTTTTCAAAATCCCACTGAGGAATAATAATGTCTTCATAATTCCTCTCCTTAACCGCATACAATACCATATGTTCTCGCCTAATATAGGGCTTTAAAAGGTTTACATGTACCAATTTACACCCCACATTTTCTCCCAAGTCCACTACATAATTTATATCATTAATCTTCTCAGTAAATTGGACTGGACCTGTACAGGCATATTGAAGTTTATTTCCTCGTATTGGTCTCAGGATCAGCACTTCGTCTCCAGGAATAAACTCTCGAGATCGGGCTCTTTTGTCGTACCAAGTCTTTTGATGGGTTTGAGCTGCCTTCAGGTTTTCCCCAACAACTCTCAAAGCTTGTTTTAGCGAGCTCATCAAGTTTTGGACATAGGAGACTACATCTTCTGGCTCTCTTTCTTCCTGAGATTCCCACTACTGGCGAACTATGTCTAATGGTCCTGTTACGCAGCATCCAAACAATAGCTCAAAGGGACTGAATCCTAGACTTTCTTGTGACACTTCTCTATATGCAAACAATAAATGTGGTAAATTGGTGTCCCAATCATTTTAATTTTCGGCTGTGTAGGATTTTATCATATTAAAGTCCCATTAAAATTCTCTATAAGTCCATTACTCTGAGGGACTACCAATTGCTTTTGAATTTCCTTTTGTGTGTTATATTTAGATTTGAGAACCTCTCTATACAACAGATCTTGAAGGACTTTAAATCTGTGTGGGTGATTCACACTCAGCTCCACATCTCCATCTTCCTCAGCTAAGGCAAACAAGGGCTTTAAACTTTCATCCCTCTGTTGCGCTTGACCAAAATCTACTTGGTTTTCAACTTGAATCTCCTCACAACCCTCTTTATCTTCCACCTCAGAATCACCAATTTCCTCACAAGTGACATCAGATCTGTTTGGGCTTTCATGGATGGGGTGATCTTGTTTCCCAACAGTTTTCTGGTGTTGCTGTCTCGTCACCACTAAGCTATGGTTACACAATATGCTGGTTTTAGAGATGGTTTAAAATTCTTTAGGAACATGTTTGGACAAACAAATCTCAAATGTCCTATCTCCCCACATTGATAACAAGTCAATTGTTTTGGTTTGGATTGACTTTCTGTCGACCCTCTCTCTTTCTTTCCTTCCTCAGGGTCACACTCTCTCAACCCATTTTTTTTTCTTTCAATTTCTGGCATTTTTCTTTCTTGCCAAGGTTTATACAGTTTTTTCTCACCATTTTTGTCTTTTGGGGCTTGCCAGTTTTTAGAGTCCTTTTTTCTCTCCACTGAAACCCTTCTTTGGCTTTTGACATTCCCCTATCATCTCCTCTAATCAACACCAACTTGTCAACCATTTTAGCAGCTTCTGCTATTGTTTTGGCTTTCTTATCCTGAACCAGCCATTTATATTCTTGGGGTATTATATTATAGAATTGTTCAAGCTGATTAAACTTTGTGACTCTTCCTTGGATGTTACATATAACCCTCTATCCAGCTTTTTAAATAGTAATCTAGCCTACACACTAGTTGAGAAAAAGTCTCCTCAGGCCATTTCTTTACCTTTCTAAATTCTCTACTGTGATGTTCCGGAGTCAAGTGAAATCTTTGTTTTACCATTTCTTTAAATAACTCATAGTTTTGAGCTTCCTCAGCCCTCATTTCAGCATAAATTTCTGTCAATCCCTCACAAATTTGGGATGTGAAATAACTCATTCGGTCTTCTTCTTTTATTCTTAACTCTTCACAAGTCCTTTCAAAATTTGTAAAGAAAGAATCAATATTATCTCCTTTGTAATATCTGGGAAACCTCTTCATATCAATGGGAGGTAATCTGTTTACCTCAGCCCCCATCGGGGTTTGAAGTATTCCCTGATCTAAACCTCTCATTCGATGTTGAAAATCCATTTCGGCTTGTCTTACTCTCAGCCTTTCCAGTTCAAGTTGTTGTTCCTTTTCAATTTCTTTTTCTTTTAACTTGACCATTTTTATTCTTTCTTTTATTTTTCCAAATGTCTAAACTTTCTTGAGGTTCAGAAAGGGCAGTGTCAAGACTAGCCACCATTTCTTCACCAACTTCTCGTTCTTTCACCATTTCAGCCACAGCTGGTACTCTTACTTTCTTGGGAGGCATCTCTATAGTATTTCCCTACTATTACCCATGACTTTTACCTCAGGAAATACTCTTTAATGTTCACTGCCTCGACCAAATTTTAAAGCCAATATTTGGTTCTTAAAGTAAAACAGCGATTCCTTACATCATCCTAGCTTGTACTTCAGGAATCACCAAGAGTTTTCGATGGTTTTATCCCTAATCTCTTACTGATACCTTAATGCATTTACTTCAGAGACTAGGTAACTCTCCAAATGGTCAGTGCCCAAGTAATCTCCTACAATTAACCCTGGACAAATACCTTGGATATTACTTTACTAACTTTGGCTTTTCTAATATGTTTCAACTTTAGGTATTTTCTCCAACCTGGAGTGGCTTTATTCACTGCTGCTTTATTTGTGTTTCCACACCCGCACACAGTCCCCTACCAGTACCTCATCAAATTACCTCAGGGACTGGCCAAAATATTCCTCTCATGTGGTCAGTTTCCGAGTAGTCTCTTACCATTTACCTTTTCACCATTACCTCAGAGACTTCTCCCCTGACACTTGAATCTTTTACTTTAAATTAATTCTCTGAACTTTTCCTCTCCCATTCAGAATATATCTGGGCTTCTGGTTCCTTGAACTCACCCTTTGATAGGAACCTTTAGTGAAATTTTGTTAGATGTAGTGCCATCCTATTGATTATATTAGATCTTTCTAGGGATCATCTCTTCCCTAGCTCAAAATATCAGTCTTTTAGAGAGTTTCATCCTGAATGGTTCCATTCTAATAAGGAAATGCCATATTGTAGTGATCAGTCATTGTTCTTTTGCTATTGCCAGAATCTTCTCCATAAGGGCATGTAATATCCCAATAAACATGACCATTAAAAAACCACAGAATGGTGCTCCAGCTCTTCTGGAATTATAAAAGTACATGCATGTTAACAGGTATTATGCTTTAATGTAACAGAATCATCACCAAATATTCTGAAGCCTTGAAAAACATGTGGTAAATAGATTTTATCTGGTAGATCAACACAGAGAGATTCATGCATGACATGCAGCTGTGTCTATGCACCTGCAGATAAATCTCTGTGGACATGGGAAAGAGTTATTATATATCAGAATGCCTGACTTTGTTTCCATTCATTCCATCAACAAATCTGATAGGAGCAAGGGAATGAACTGACATTGATGTTATGAAAAGTTAGCTTTGCTTGTTCACCTGAGCATGGAAATTATTAACAAATTATTCTATACATGAAGGCAGAACTGTTGAGGTTGAAAAAGAAATACCATGATACACCTTCATAGTCCAACAGCAACTGAAAAAGCTGAAATCAGATATGGTCCCTGATTGTTGACTAGTGTAGTGCAATCTAGGTGTGTGAAGTAATCTTGTTTTTGATTAAATAGCCATCAAGAGTTTGTTAACCCTTGTGAGACTTCCTGCCATCAGCATAACAAAACATTAAGCATTTTTATCCCACTGAGTTTTTATAATTTGTGCAAAATGTATCTGTGCAAAAAAATCTACGTCCCCTTTGCACAGCAAAACAGAGGCAGACAAAGCAAGCACAAAAGGACTGGTTGATGGATCAAAAAGACACAATCACTTACCCAGGGAGCCTTCTTTTCAAAAGTCTGTCCAACAAGGCAGCAATCCCAGTTTAGCCATATAGTATTCAGTTTACACAATCAGCCCAATTTACACCATTTGTGCAAAAAACATTCTTCCCAATACAAAAACTGATTGAGCCTGGGCTGTTTCACAGACATAGAAAACAATTTAGTGGTTTCTTATGTTCACATGTGAGGACATGACAAGTGAGGATCACTTTCCTAGTACAATCCTATTCATATTTACTCAGATATATGTCATGCTTAAGAACAGAAAAATCTGTGGTTTTCTCATCTGCCCACAATAGAAAATTTGCATAAATTCTTCCAAAATTGAAATAAGACTCTCACCCTTCTATACTGGTCAAATTCACAGACCTTCCAATTCTGCCCTGATTAGAAATAGATACTCTGCTGTCCCTTTTTTAAAGCTGTTTTTAAAATGTCCCATTCCTCCCCCTTCACTTTCCCTCTTTGTCCTTTGTTTTCTTCATTTGCTACAAACTGAGTTCCAAGTACAAAAATAGTTTGCTCTCAATTAACTCAACAGGAAAGAGTGGAGAGGAAGAGGCAGAATCCTACCCTTCCATGAAGCCTCAGGCAAAAGTCAACTGCTACAGCCTCTCCTCTGTATATTCTTCCTTATTAATAATTTTTGTGACCCTGACCAAACTCTGATGTTGTTTGGCCCATGTTTTAGTTTTCATCTGAGAAATGTTCGATTCTACAGATATATCTATTTCCCACAATTGAAGGAATCAAGTTTTATCTGCCTGTCAGCCAGGTGAAGAGCACTACACAAAATAGAGCAAAAGAAAGGTGGCAAGTTTAATTGCACTGACACAAAGGAGCCTGTTGGCCTTTAGTGGGTAATAAATGGCCACAACTTTATGTATCTGTACACAGGTCATAAATCACAGTTTATGTTGTTTGCTATTTGTCTGACATATGTGAATGTGCCCATAACACAAATCATATTGTCAAACCAAACCATAAATCTTGTCATAAATTCTGGGCCATAATTCAACCATATGTCAGCACTCAGGCCATAAATCAAGTCATAAATCATGTCATAAAGCATTTAGTGGTCATCACCTGTAATCAATCATATTGGTTAATAAGTCCATAAATCACTAGTTCTCATCATAAATCAGTCATCCATCATAAATCACAATAAATTGATTTAATGAGCTATTTTTATCCACAGGAGGACTATGCCCTGACATGGGGGTGGGGGGCAGCCTAGCTTGGCAACCCCTCCTCTCCACCCTGAGTGACTCACTGAAGGTGTTAATGATGGAGTCCAGATATAGATCTACAGCCTGAAGGAGAGCTGTTGCCCCTGTACAGATGTAGCAATTCAAACATAATCCCATGGAGTGCAGTCTCTTTAAAACACCCTTGTTCACCCAGCAATGAGCTGCAATGGTGGCCACCACACTCATCGCTCCAGGCCAGGTTCATCTTAGCAGGAGCTTAGTCCATAGTAACACTGTGTATGGTGAAAGAAATCATATTTCTTGGAGATCTGAGACAATTATTCTGACCAGTTGGAGTCCTGGGATCTTGACTATGGGCCTTTGCAGACTGCTAGAAATAGTGGAAATTGAGTCCACTTTAAGGGTTAGGGTTAGGGAATCATGGGAATTGTATTTTATTGTGGCACCAGAGCTCTCTGACAGAGAAGGCTCAATGTCTCAAGAAAAACAAAAACAAAAAACAATTCCCATGATTCCCTAGCACTAACCCTAACCTTAAAAGTGGACTCAATTTGCACCATTTCTGGCAGTCTGCAAAGGCCCTAAGTCACTGTCACCCAGATGAATCAGAAGTGTGCATAGCAGCCAGCTCAATGACACAAGGGAAGAGGGCTCCCCATAACATCCCTCGATACCCAAATCAATGAATATATGCCGACTGTGCCATACACAAATCCTGACCGAACTGCATATTGTTTGGCAAAAAGAAAAAACAAGGTATGATGCATAATTCAGATGTCCCCATGATATCCCTCTGTTCAACAGAAAACAAAACATTAGAGCACCGAGGAACCAGTCCTTGGATCTCCAGTGTGGGAAGCCAGGAGCCCACTGGCCTGAGGACAAATGTATGATTTAAATGCCCCCGAGCACCAACTCCCAATATGCCACACTATGAGATGCAGCAGTCATGGTGGCTCCAATCTGAAAGGAATGAGTGGAAATTTGTGCCACCAGGAGGCCCAAGTACTTCAGAGCCTCACCCAGCACCACCCTGCATTGGAATTGGGTTAGAGGGAGGACAAGGGTTGGAGAAATAAGTAACCGGGTAATGGTGGGTGTGACCCCAAATAATCCTTTAAAGAGGTTATGAGGAAAATCTGGCCTGGAGAGGCCTGTGAGAGCCTTACAGTTTGACCCTTGGGCATCTGGTCCATCTTCAAACACCTGAAGACTCTGATCTGAAATCTGGACATCAGAGACCATCAAGGCCCTCTTGGAGGTATCCAAGCAGGAGTTAGAAATGAGCTCATTAATCCTGGTGGCAGCAAAGAAGACCAAAGGGAAGGCCACCCAGAAAAAGGTAACTTTGCCGAGTGAACTGCAGACAGTCTGGAGGGAGTGCAAAATCTGAGGAAGGACTACATTGGAAACAGGCATATGGGTATCCCACAAAGGAGGGAGCTCTCTTGACCACCCCTCCAAGGTCCTTCTGATCTGAAAATCTACCATAAGGTCAGTGAAAGTAGAAGAATGCCAGGGCTGCTAGCCTTCCCCTGATAGTAACTAGGGAGAGGCCACCCTGTCTAAGATGAACTACAAAGTGAAGTATGGGCTCCATCCCCAGGGGCCATGCCTCGATCTCACCCACAGACTCCTAGAATTGTCTAAAAGTGTCATGTGATGACAGGTATGACTTGTGTGGAAGGGGTGATGGAGTGGAGAATAGCACGATCACTCTCTATCCACCAAGGTTCCACAGATCAGCCGGTACTGCCATGGGCTGGGCTGATGCTGCCAGTGCAAGTTCCCGAAACCTGTTGAACTGAAAACATGACAGGGCATCTGCCAGGAGATTCAACAATCCTGGGACATGCTGTGTCTGGAATAACACATGGTGTCTCAAACATTGAAGCATCATGGACCTAATGAGATGCATCTCCTTTGGGAATTTGAAGCTCTGGGAATTAATGACATGCACAATTGCCTGGTTATCACACCAAAACGAGATGGTTTTAATGGGAAAATTGTTTTGCCCAGACGTGAACAGCCACCATGATTGGAAATAATTTGAGAAAGGTGAAATCCCTTGTCACACCCATATTCACCCAGTATGGTGGCCACCTCTCTGCTGTCCATTGCTCATTCCAGTAGAGTCCAAACCCATGAGCTCCAGAAGGATCAGAATGTACCTGCAAATCTGCCTTGAGAAGCATCTCACTCTTCTAAAATGAAACTCCATTGAACTCCCTCAAAAAATGTGTCCCATACCCTCAAATCCTCACAGATCCCGCTGTGGTAATATGGGGAAGAGACCCTCCTGATGCTGTGGTATAAACGAACACTAAACTCCTGCCCCAGTATCACCACCTTGCAGGCAAAATTTAGCAAACCTGCCAAGTTTAAAAGTAATGAAGTGTGGCTTTCCACATCTCTTAAAACACTCATCTATTGCCTCAACAAGCTCAATTTTTCCTGGAGAAGGCAAGACACACCTTCAATCCTATCCAACTCAATACCAAGGAACGTGATCCGAGTGGTAGGACCTTCGGTCTTTTCCATAGCAAGCAGAACACCCAATTCATACATCAGGAGCTGAAAGGCCCATAGTTTGTCCCTGCACAATGATGAGGCAGGACCCCCCAGAGAAACAGGAAGTCATCTAGGTAATGGATGATTGCAACATTGCCTGATCTTCTTATGGCACACCATTGAAGGTACTGAATTTCTCAAAGGCTGAGCAAGAAATCGAAGAACCCATTGGCATCACCTTGTCAAAGTAGAACATACTTCAAACTGGAAACTCAGCAAATCAAAGTCCTCTGGGTGGACCAGAAGAAGCCTAAAAGCCAATTTTATGTCACACTTAGCCATAAAAGATTTTGTTCCTAGGGACCTCACCATCTGAACTGCTGAATTGAAGGATGCATACTTCACAGAGGTGAGTGCCAAGTCAGTAGCGTAGTTGACTGACTCGCCCTTAGGGTAGGATAAGTTATGGATCAACCAATACTCACCTGGCACCTTCTTGGGCACAATGCCCAAAGGCGACAACTGCAAAATTGGAATTGGTATCTCTTTCTGAGGGCCAGATATCCTACTGGCTGCCAACTCCTTTGATAACTTGTCCCTCACCACCCCCGGTAACTTACTTACCAATCTTGAATTAGGTGCAAAGCGAAAAACCCTCAGGCCAGAGTATTTAATGTGGAAACTGTGTGTAAAACCCTGGAGTAGGTATTAGGAAATGCCCCACTTGAGATGAATCACCAGCCAAGCAGCTAAAACATCCAACTTAATGGGTGTTGAAGTGTTTGCCTCCGGCAGAGGCACCCTGAGAGGCGGCATGAGTCCCAGCCCGTTTACCTTTAAAGCATGAGGAACTGGGGTGGCACCTACCACAGATGCCACACAATGGTCAAACGTGCAAGTTTGTAGCTTGCACATACCAGCATTGAACTCCCAGCAGACTCCTAATACTCTCCTATCATCTGTGGCTTGCCTCGCATATTGCCCTCTCAGCTGAGTGACCATCAATACAAAGCCATTGTTACATCAGGTAGAAGGGGAGGCACCAACCATCACATCAGCCCACAGCTCAGCTTGCACGTGATGCCACAAGATGGAATGTTCTAAGGCAGCATGAATCCAGAACTGCTCATCAGATTGCAGCCAGGCAGACCCCTGAGAATTGGTGTGACAGTTAGTATAGGCCTTTATGATGATCTCTTGGTGTTTGGATAATCAGGGGCTCTCTCAACTTGCTTTTCCTTGAAAATACCCAGGTAAATCATGAAACCCATAATTCAATTTACAAAATTTCTTTCGAGCTTCGGATGCTTTTGAGGCTCAAACTCCTTAGAGAGACAAAAACAACCCCATCCTTTACCACTACCACTGTCCCTAAAGTTCAATGAGAAGAGATTGATGTACCTTCCATATATACTCCCTTGTTACAAGCTGTAGATGCACGCCCAAAGGGGTGAATATGCTCCCATAGGGGATACAGTCAGCCAACTTCTCAACACCCTGCTGTGCTGTGAAGCCTACCTCTGAAACTTTGGGGGTGGTACTTACCTTGTCAACAGGCAACTGCTTGACTGCACTCAGTGACATCTGAGCTTGAGTTGCCCCCGCAACTCAGTTGCCCTGCCAACCCAACCCAATTCTCAACAGCTCCCTGGGCCTGCCCTCCTGGTGTTGGAGGTTGGCTCACATCTCCTTTGTCCTGAACTGCTGGTCCACCCACTTGGTTGCTGGGTGCTCACACCACCGCTGGCCAAGACTCAGAGGGAACAGAGGGATTAGATGTATCTGATATGGCTGCTTGAGGTGGTATCTCCAATGTTACTGTTTGACCTGTTGGCAGATCCAATCTAGCAGGGGGCTGGTCACCCTGTGGTTGGCGGGAAGAGACCCACCTGTTCCCTCACCCAGCACTGTAGGGCTCCCCGCAGTGTGTGTACACACACACACACACACACAGATCTCTCTCTCTCACACACACACACACACCATATACATATAACTGGTAACTATAGATAACATCCTATTAACAATAGACAGCATTAGACAGTGGAATGATGTATCAAGCATGTCATCCCTGATGGTCTCCCCCCAAAAAATATACACACACACACACACACATCTTCACCTTATGCATGCATTGGAGGGTTAAAATAATGGCAAAGGGCAGTAAATTAGAAGCCCAATCCCCTTTTCCTCCCCCAGCTACTCCTTTAGGGGAGAACCCAGACAAGCCTATCCCAGCACTGGGCTGGTAGTGGGAGGCTCCATCAGGGCCGAAGGCATGCAGGGGGTCCAAGGGGGGGTAATGTGATATGCAGGGCTGCACAGGCCCTTGCCAATACGCCCTATCCCTAGTATATGACCCTCCCCAAGCAAAGCCCACAAGCCGTGCCATCCACCTCCTCCAGCAAACTTTACACTGCCACCCACCCATCCACCCCACCTGCTGAATCTTGACACTGGGAGCCCCTGGCCCTGCATGGGGCCAAGGCCTAACCTGCTGTATCTTCCAGTGATGAGGTCATTAGATGTGCTGGACAGCAGGGGGTGGTGGTGCTAGGGGGCCCCCAGTGCCTTATATAGGCCCAGATCTTGCCCCCAAATCCCATGAGATTATGCAATCTCGTGGGATTATGGGAGTTGCTGGGGGATCTCACGAGCCCCCCCGATTGGTTGGGAGCTGTAGGAAGTACCAACGGTACTTTCTGCAGCTTCCTCTAATCATGGCACCAGCCTCCAAAAAATGTGATATGCAGGGCTGCACAGGCCCTTGGCAACAATCAACCCTTCCCAATGAATTGGGGGGGGGGGGAAGGCTTTCTACATTGGCATGTATAAATATACAGAATTTCCAATGTCGTCTTTTAAACACTCATCCCTGACTCTGGGTGGTTGAATATTTCATGGCTTCATTTAATCACTGATTGTTTCATTTATCATCTATCTGAATGAATGAATGAATGGATAGATGATCTTATATGTAAGGTTGTCAGCCTCCCAATATATAATGGTGTGTAAAAGTTTTGTAAATCCATTCACAGGAAATGTTTCATTTGGTAAGCTATCAAATTAGTACTCCATAAACATGTAGTAGGTTTGTAAATCCACGAAGGAGGAAGACAAAAAAAGCAAAATGTCTCTATCTAAATCCTTTATTTTTGTCCTCTATTAATTTCCAATATCATCTGAGTTGCATTTCCAATTTAAATTTATGGGTTTGTTAAATTTTCTCATTTTCCCTTTGTTGTCTAGTGTCCAAACTTTCTCTTTTCTTGATTGTCTTAGCAGATCTAATTATATCAGTGCTCCGTCACCATATTTACTGTCCAATGCACTCTCATCTTCCTTTCTCCTTTCTGTTCTGCTCTGGTTTCTCTCCACCCATGCAAGCTCGCTTTTTGTTATAGTTTTATTAATTGTAGGGCAAGTTTGTATCTAAGAAAGTTCAAACTCTGTTAATTGAATGGGATTAGCTTGTTTGGTGATTGGATAACAGGCTAATGAGCAACAATGGTGCTTTCACATTCCCAAAAAACAGCTGCTAAGCCATGGCCACAGTCTGCTCTCATACCCCCACCTCCTCCATATCTCACTAGATGTTTCCTCCACTTACTTTCACTTATTCTTTTCTTTCCTTGCACTGATGCCTGGAGTTTGGGAAGCCCCTCCGCTTCCCCTTATGTTCAGGGAGTAGTATCAATCCTTATATTTTGTATTTTCCTGATCTGGCTCTCACAGTGAGCAATTGATCTCAGAGACACCTCAGAGATACAACCTTCATGCCTCCATTCACTGCCGGAAGTCCAAATACCATTATTGTAGAAGTCAACTGATTGCACCTTAAATCACTCTTCTACTTCATGAATGATGTCATTTGTGTTGTCAAATCAGTGTCCCCACAATGGATTTTTCATTTCTGGGAACAAGAAAAAGTCACTTGGTGTAAGGTCAGGAGGATAAGGTGGATGCTGCAAGATCTCAAAGCCACATGTTCTTGCTTTGTTAACTGCAATATGAGATGAGTGAGCTGGTGCATTGTCAGAAGATTGCTGTAGTATGATCCAGTGATGGTTTATTCCTTTGCAAGGTAATCTGTGAGAATGACTCCACAACAGTCCCCAAAAACGGAGAGCATGACCTTCCCAGCTGACTTTTGCACCTTTGCCTTTTTGGGGGGAGGGAAATTGGCATGCTTCCACTCCATGCTCATGGTTTTGTTGTCTGGATCATACTGATAGATCCAAAATTCATCCACAGTTACCAGATGCCCCCCCCCCCCAAATTCTCTTCATCCAGTTCCAATAGCATCAACATCTGTCTTGACGGGTCACATCATCTTTGTTTCTGGAAAAAGGTTAGCAAACATGGAACCCAGTGTGCTGATACCCTAGACATGTGCAATTCATCATGAATAATTTTCCACACACTACCATAACTTAGACCATTTTCATTCATGATCATTTAGATGGTTGCTTGTCTGTCTTCCAGGATTAAACACTCAATTTTCTTCACTGTGGACACATCATCCATCAATAATGGTCTTTCAGGTCTTGACTCATCTGTGAGGGACATATGACCAGTTTCAAAATTATTTTTCCACCTCACAATAGTGTCATAAGATGGGCAATTGTTTCCATAAACTGCCATCATCTCATCATGAATTTGCCGGGTACTATTACCCTTCAAATGCAGGAACTTTATCACACTGCAAGCCTGATTCTTTTCCATCTTACATTTTAGTGACTTCTGGCACAACCTGTAACAAAAATAAAGGACACAGTGAGCTGATTTTCTCCACATCACGTACTTAGAGATAAATGATGACATTTACAAAATTTCATCAATATACCATATTAATGTCCAGGTGATAATTATTACTTTACGATATCACCATGTATATCACTAACACACAGCCACACATCATTTCCAAAATCTGATGTCCAAGAATGTAATGAAACCTACAACAGAATATTTCTATGCATTATAATTCCAAGACTTTTTAAGCTCTACTTCTTAAGCTGAAAATATTGTGTTAGAAGATTCACATATTTAAAATACACTCAATTAATGCATTTAAAAGATAATATTTGCAGTTACTTGAACTGGAGAACAGATTTTATTTTCATTCAAGAGTCTATAATCCATTATCATGGATAAGACACACTCTATCAGCAGAGGACAACAGTGGCAAAGTCTTTCTGAATGAATCTTACCAAGAGAACCCTATCATAACCTTATCACAGATTTTACCAGATTTTACTATAGGTTGGAGGTAACAAGGTGACACATAATAGCAATGATTGTATTCATTTCCAAATAGAAAAACATGGTGGTGGCAGTGGGGAGGATACATTAATTATAGATGTAACTGTGAAAATCATAGATGAGCTTATGAACAGTTCATCCATACAAGAGCTAGTATATATTCCCCATGGCAAATCCTTCACCCACAGACTTATCAGTGGTACCAGGTGATATAAAGGAGAAACAATGGTTCTTGAAAATGTCATGATCCAGAGTATTACTTTATTCAGACATCCTCCCCAAAAAGGAAAATGAAAGGAGGAGGAGGATCTACTCAAACAATAAAATCATTTTATTTTATTCTGTCTTTTTATAGATTTCTTTTTTTAAAAAAAATATTTATATTAGCAGAAATTACTATCAAAATATTTATTAATTCAGGCTGGCAGGATCCAATAAAGGAGTAAAAGTGCTAGTTATGCATACCTTAGGTTAAAAAAAACGTAGGGCCTAAGCAGACTGTCAGAAATAGTGCACATTAAATTGAGGCACTGCCCTGGCTCAGTGCTCGGGAATCATGGGAACTGTAATTTATTGTGGCACCAGAGCTCTCTGACAAAGAAGGCTCAATGTCCCAGAAAAAAATACAGTTCCCATGATTCCCTAGCACTGAGCCAGGGCAGTGCCTCAATTTAATGTGCACTATTTCTGGCAGTCTGCTTAGGCCTGTAGTGAGAGGTATATGGTGTGTGTGTATGTATATGTATATACACACACACACACTCAGTGGCACAAACTGTTTTTGAGTTGTTACTCAGTTTCATAAGTATTTTTTTATTGAAAGGGATCAAGATTCTATTAGGGAGAGTTTGAGTCAGAGTAACCGAAAGCTCATTTCAGTATACAAAGCTAGTTGTATGTCACCTTGGATCACATTTGTTTTCTTTATTAACTGAAGTTAA
Organism: Phrynosoma blainvillii; assembly: GCA_026167975.1. Lineage (NCBI taxonomy): Eukaryota > Metazoa > Chordata > Lepidosauria > Squamata > Phrynosomatidae > Phrynosoma > Phrynosoma blainvillii. The sequence goes on from JANUYF010000003.1 coordinate 203,421,669, forward strand.
AAAAAAATGTAATTTGAGTACAGCATTTTCCAATTCTTGAGGAAGAAAAAGAACCTAAGGGGTTTTGGTGGGTTTGTGTGTGTGTCTGTTTGTGTCTTTTGAGTGAAACTACAAAATACATCTTTGTTCTCAATAAAGAATTCATGTTTCAAAGCAAGTTGTGGGATTCTGGTTATTCCTTCATAATTATGAACAATAACCCCTTTATTTTAGGATCATAATGTGAGTTGAGTAATGATGATGATCAGTACATTGTAAATGTTTTCTGGTCTGTTAGGAATAATGTAATTGAAGTTTTCTATCATTAGACTCATTGTTTTGTACTGTGATGCACATTCTTGGAATGTTTGTCAGGTAATCAATAAACATCATGCACTAAGAGTGTACCATTGTGTGTTGTAAAAGATAAAGGATTACTCCTCACTGACTGCTATTCTATATTACATTTTTTTTCTCAGAGGTTCTAAGCACAGCTGGTGTTCAGCAGCAGGAGAGCTGTTTACCCGGTATCAGCAATGCCCTGGAAAATTAAGCCTTAGTTATAAACTCATATTTACTGTATATGCTCATGTATAAGTCTAGAAATTTTATTCAAAAATTTGACCCAAAAAATCTGAGTCAACTTGCCCACGGGTCATATGAATATCTATAATTTTGGCCCCAACACCTGATCTTGACTTATACATGAGGTAAATACATACACCAGTATATATGGTACCTCATGGCTCCCTCAAAGAATGCCATTAGTTATATGTAAAATCTTACAGACCCTACAATTTTCCACTGTTGTATAATCACATTCACTAACAGAAGAAAGGTCCACACATATTCACTAACTAAAACATGAAGTATACTTGAGTATATACTTTTATTAGGTTAAGCAAAGGCACAAAATTAAACGTACTAGCTTTTCTAATTCACTTGTTTCTTTATCAGGCAATTTTTTTTTTTTTAAAAAATCATTCTGCTCCTTTGACAAAGATGAACAAAAGTAACAATGTTAGAGTCATAGATTTTCATCTTGTTTGTTTGAGGTAATATAGAGGAACAGTCCATGCAAAAGGAAAGATCAATCTATGCTCCCTATGACCATGAAGTGACTAGGAATAAGCAGTACAAGAAAAGTGTTGACATTTTCTTCTCCATTTGCAGACACAAAGTACCTCCTTTTGAAGCCAGTGGCTAGCTGTGAGTGGTCCAAAGGAAGTGGAGGTTTAGGTCCCCTAGAGATGGAAGATGGAGGACTCCAGGACCCAGTGAGCACCTCAGAGGCCAGAGAAGATGGTCAGCAATGCAGAACAGCTCAGGAATGGATAGAGGAGGAGGAGTTAGGGTGTGAGGGATTAAAATAAAAGGGAAAGGTGGACACGAGATGGAGCAGCAAAGAAGAGGAGACACATGAGGCAGCCAGGAGAAGGAAAGAGGAGGAGGAAAAATGCTGCGTAAGAGAAGGTTGGACCCCAGCCCTTTATAAATAAGGTGTTAGAGGTAGAATAGGGAGCCGGGGACCTGACGTTCTAAGGTGGAAGGGTTCCTGGAAGAGTGAGTTCGGGCAGCTATCCTTGAGCCCTGGGAGAGTGGACTATCTCTTGCTCACCATGTGGCGATGACAGCAAGTTTCTGTTGGGACATTAGAGGGAGGTGCTGGCCCTTAGGTGGACATCCTGGCACTTGGGAAAAAGCAGACTGGAAAAAATTAGAAAAGGAGGGTCCAAAGGGGGAAGAGTCCCTAGTAGACTGGTAGAAAGACTGGAAGACATTACTAGAAGCTTGTGAAAGAACAACTGGAGACTACTGGATTTATGGATATTTAAGTTATTAAATAAAGAGGTTCATTTGGGCATTACAACCCATGTGCATGATCTTTGTTTTGAAATATGGAGGCTCCCAGAATGCGGCCCCTGGACACTAGCATAATTAATTTTATATCCTTTGACTGACCTAATAAAAGTATTGCTATAGTGTAATGATTTCTATTTTGGATTTTTTTTTTATGGTCAGCACAGGTCCTGCATTCTTTTTCACCTTGATTTTTTTTTTACTTTGGTTATATAAAATAGTTTATGTGATTAACCCAAAAACCATCTTCTTTATTAGCTTCCTTAGTGATATCATTATGAAGAACTGTAAATGTTCACTGGGCTTTTTTTATGATCACAGCTGCCAGTGGCCATGGTGGCTAAAGGGTGGAATTCCCCCCTCCCCCCCAAAAAATAATTCCAAGTTCAGATTATATATCCTGATTAGTTGAAACCACTGAAGTGTCTATTTCAGGAGAAACATATAGCACTCAGGAGGAAATGGCACTGAAAGGTTAACAATCTGGGAAAGTTAGAGATTATGCAGACGGGCAAAAAGAGGTGCTTTGAGGGTGACTTGTAGGCAAGACGTTTAGACAATGTATGCCTAAAAGTCACTAGGAAAGTGCCTTCTAGACATTGTATGCCAAGAAAAGCTGCTCCAAAAAGGAGCCTCTTTTTTCTGCTCCTTTTGCGAAGATGTGCACCTTTGCATGTGTGGCGGAAATTGAGCCAACAATCTAGAGCATGTGCCCTATGATGCAGGCTTTAATTTAAAGCACCCTATGCTTCCAGGTGTGGATGCACTGGCGCAGGTGTGCTTGAATATTAGAACCCTAACCCTAACCCTAATTGCAACCCTAACCCTATGCATGCACCCTAGCAACTGTCCTCTGTTATAACAATAAATGCATTCTGTTGCATGTACGCTTGCTGTCAGTATGCACAGTAGTTTGCACGAAAGAGGCTTTTGTGACCTCTTCTGCTCAGGTGTGCATAAGACCTGCACACCACTTCCTGACATGATGGAGGGGGGCTCCTGGAGTAATGTTTGTCCATGTGTCCTGTTGACCATGTCCCTTGCATGACCACCAGCTACATATATCCAGTCTGTCCACACAAACCTCCCTTGCATGTACCTCTCCCCTCCCCCCTGATCTGTGTTGGACATATTTAGTTGAGGACGACAGAGTGGGTGTCTTTTCAATTGACAAACTCATTTCTTTGCCCCAAGGGTGGCACAATCAGACAGTGGCACCTGTCTACGTCACCCACTACTTGGGGGAAGCCGAGGTGAGTGAATCCTTGTATGCTATGTGTGTGTATGACAGGTCCTGCGCACATGCACATAAAGTTCTATAATCTAGAATCACAAGAGACCACAAGGACCATCAAGTACAATCCACTGCCATGCAAGAATACATGATCAAAACATTACCTGACAGATAGTCAACCAGCCTCCATTTATAACCTCTAAAAAGGAGACTCCACCATGCTCCAAGACAGCATATGCCTCTATCAAACAGCTGTTACCTTCAAGAAGTCCTTCCTAATGTTTAGGTGGAAGCTCTTTTCATGTAATTTGTTTCCATTGCTGTGTCCTAATCTCTGGAGCATCAGAAAACAAGCTGGTTCCTTCAATATGATATCCTTGCAAATATTTGAAGATTTTTATATCATCTGTTAACCTTCTCTTCTCCAGGCTAAACATACCTAGCTTCTTAAGCCACTCCTCATAGGCCATGGTTTCCAGACCTTTTCCCATTTTGATCACTCTCTTCTGAACTTATTCCATCTTATCAATATCCCTCTTGAATTTTGGTGCCCAGAACTGCACACAATATTCCAAGTGAGGTCTGACTGCAGTAGAATAGAGTGTAGTATTATTTCCCTTGATCTAGGCCAGGCATAGGCAGCCTTTCCCCTTTAAGGTCCGAGGGACTTCAGCTCCCAGAATCCCAGGAGCTATTGGCCAACATGGGACTATTGGCCAACATGGCTGAGGCTTCTGAGAGCTGAAGTCCCTCGGCCCTTAAAGGGGAAAGGTTGCCTACCCCTGATCTAGGCACTATACTCTTATTGATGCAGCCTAGAATTCTATTGACTTTTTTAGCAGCCACATCACAGTGGGCTCATGTTCAGCATTGTTGGGGTATGGAAAGACACGCTGTGTCCACCACAACCACCTGCAGAGTTGTTCCACCTCGACAGGATGCCAAGGAGAAGGTTTCTGGAGAGACTTCTGCAAAAAGACTTCAGGATGAGAAGGAAAAATTCCTTCACCATAGCACGTGGCCTTGCCAAATAAAGACAGCAACAAGACCAGCCTTCACTCAACTTGAGGGTTTTAATCTTTGTTTGCAGTATATTTACAATATATACACAGCATATAGGACAGCCATCTCTAATACTCATAAATCTTTCTCCTAACCAACAAACTGCTCTGCCAACCACCATCCATAACAAACCCACACTGGAGATAATTCCCATCTCCCTTTTATAGATGGTTACCAATGCCTCTTGCATCAGGCATCCCAGGTGTGCATAGTCCCAGATGCTGACTCACGCACACCTGCCACTGGAGCTTAACCACTTACATTACCAAGCTTACAGCTCCATCTTGTGGTCACATCCATGTCATTTCCTGACACACTTGTGGTCTACTAAGACTCCTAGGTCCCTTGCACAGTACAGTTATTAAGCCAGATGTATATATCTGTGCATTTTAATTTTTTTCTGCCTAAGTGTAGCACCTTACATTTCTCTCTGTTGAAACTCATTCTATTAGTTTTGGTCCATATAAAATAGTTAACTATTAGTTTTTGACTCCCCATTATCTGAGAAAAGCTGGATGCTGTAAGATATTGGCCTATAGTCTAAAATACAGTCTTGCCATTCACCTCATTATTACCTGAACACTTACAACAAAGCATAAAGTGGCAGAATACAGTGGTGAAGGAATAATTTCACATGGTTCAAGTGCTGAACCACATGCCAGCACCTGAGCCATATGAAATTGTTCCTCCACTACTTATTGAAGCCATATCCCTTCAGCTAGTATTTAAAATAACTAAAGGTAATTTAAAAGGTGCAGTTACAAGGAATGCAACTCTCCCATATTAAATTGCAATTGTAATGTAAGTTATACTTCATGTAATTTGGCTTATCCTAGTTTCCTACTAGTCCTGCTGTCTTTAGTTCACACCACCTCATTTAAATAAAGACAAAGGGCAATTCCTTGGGTTAAGCGACACAATTTTATTAATAAGGATCTACAATAAATCATAAACCTACATTTGGAGACCTCCAAGTTCTAGGAGACTTCTGTTAACTGACAACCAAGCCAATTACCCAAACAAAGGAGATTATAGTACTACACTAAGAATGCACCCTCCTGTTGCATTCTGGGATTTGCAGTTTAGGGAGGGGCATTTAGAATATTCAGCCAGAGAGGTCTTAGGCCTCACTGAACTACAAACTCCAGAATGCAACAGGAGGCAGCCAGAGCAGTAAAAGTGGAATAGCAACACTTTTAAGAGTGTAGTGCCATAACCTCCAAAAACATCCCATGCAAACAGCCATACAAATCAGTTAAAACCAATAACAATAGCTACAACAAAACCCAAGCCTATACATCTTTGAGAGCCAGTGTGGCATAATGGTTTGCATATTGAACTATGAGTCTGGGGACCAGGGTTTGATTCCCCACTTGGCCATGAATCCCACTGGATGACCTTGAACATGTCACATGCTCTCAGCTATAATGACAAACCTCCTCTGAACAAATCTTGCCAAGAAACCCCCCATTATGGCCTTAGGACTACCATAAGTTGAAAGCAAGTTGAAGGCACACAACAACAACAACAATATATTGTTAAAAAAGGACACAGCAAAAATTCCTACTTCCCACTTCTCATCCACCCTAAAGTGGTAGATCAACAGCAATAGCAAATGAAGAAGAAGAGAGTGAGCAGCAATGCCTTATGAAGTTCTGTCGATTGCTTAGAGCTTTTCTAAGAATGCAGCATCTCCATCACACATGAAGAGAACCACCTGTCAAGGTTTGCCGGATTCTATCTCTGTGGAATATTACTATTACTATTTCAAGGCTGTGATGGCTCAGAAGCTGAAAAATGGCCTCTGAACAGCTGAAAACCTTCCTCTTTTACATTTGCAATCATTATCAGGAAGCCATAAATTCGTGTCTTTTCAGCAAAACTTTATTGTATATTTTGTAATTTCTTATTATTTTATAATCTAAAACGATGGGAGAGGAAGTCTTATTTCTCCAAAAAAAAAAAAAAAAAGAGGTTCCTTTTCAGCCTTCTTGTAATTTTTGTGTGCCTTCAAGTAACTTCTGATTTATGGTGATCCTAAGGTGATCATGGGGTTTTCTTGGCTAGATTTGTTCAGGGGGGTTGCCACTCAGTTCCCCAGGGCTGAGAGTATGTGACTTGCCCAAAGGTTAACCAGTAGGTTGCCATATCCAGTGGGGATTCTAACCCTGGTCTACTAGAGATCTAGTCCAAAATTCAAGCTACTACACCACACTTGCTCCCCAATTTTGATCTTTTTTCAAAATCTTTAATCTCTGAAGCTTCTAGAGTCATTCAGGAATCTTTTAAGCCAAAATCAATGCAGGCTGGGAAAAGCTAGATCCTAAGCATATTTAAAGTGTCAGTCTGGAGCCAAGAGTTCTTTAGAGATTAGAGAACAACTCTAGAGAACTGTATATATTTCCCTGCTATATTTTGTGCATTTTGACCTCAGCCAACAGTCTTACAAATGGGTGACAATTTCATTTCAGTCCTTTTTGATAAAGGCCTCCCACAATTTATAGTCTTGTTTATCGATTCAACAGAAATAACTTTACATTAACAAGTAATATAGCGGGAAGATACTGAAAAAAACAGATTTGTGTTCATTTATGCAAAAGACTAACTGTTTTATCACAGAAGAAATCAAAGCAGAAACCAGGCTGGAGAGTAGTGCCTTTTTCCATGCCTTACTGCATGAAGTTGCAGCACTTCAGTTCTTTTCTTGCAGGAGATGGTTTTAAAAGCACATTTTTTTTTAACTGGAAAAATCACACAAAAACCCCCAAAACATACACTTTAACCATCTCCCTTGGCAGGCCAGCTCCATCAGGCCTAGCCACAGTAAGAAGAAGGACCCTCCCTCCAGTCCATCTGCTTTGGTCCAGGCTTGAGGGAGATAAGATCTGTGGACCTTCCCCACCACCATTCCCTTCTCCTTTCATGTCTTGTCTTTTTATATTGTAAGCCTGAGGGCAGGGAACCGTTTAATTAATCCATTTGTAAGCTGCTCTGATAGCCTTTTGGTTAAAGAGCAGGGTATAAATACTTCATAATAATAATAATGGAGAAAGCTACTACTCACAGGCTTTACTTCTGCTTTGTTTCTTCATGTAATAAGATTCTTATCTGGAATTCCAGTTTTCCCAGACCTGTTTGTGTTGTGGAACGAGGGTGGACATTTCTTTTTCTGCCGTGCTTGAGTGCAACATGATTCACATCATTCTGGGACTAGGTACACCTATTTGATTAGTGCAAGCATTTGGTAATTCATATATATTTACCAAAATAAAATCTATCTATCTATCTATCTATCTATCTATCTATCTATCTATCTATCTATCTTTTTAAGATTTGCCAGAAAAAGCAAAACTGATAATTTCCTTCATTCTATTTAACTGTTTTAAGATCACATGTTTTGCAAAACTGCTAAAATGTGCCACCTGAAAAGAAGTAAAGCAACCCTCATATTGTGTTCTATTCTATAACATTTGAAACATTTAATCACATGCATAACTGCCTTGTTAAGAAAATGGTTACAGATGGTAAGGCAGCATATAGTGCATCTCTTTCAATATTTTGAAAAGTTAAGACACTGATTTTTTGGATGCAATGAACATGACTGAACAAGGTAGTCCTAATGTGATTAGCTGTCAGATCTCATAAGCAAGAATAGGCTGTACCCATTTCCCATTGTTTTCCATGTGAATAGAGATTTAAGTGGTAAGCAGAGTACTGGCCTTTTTATTTGCTAATGCACTTTACCTTTTTTTTTAAAAAAAAAATCTAGCATTTGTCTGAGTTGACTGAGAGAACTTCACATGAGGAACAAGTTCATTTTAAAGTATGCAATCCTAGTGTGGTAAAAAGAAAAGGGGGGAACAGAAGTGAGGTGAAGCTACCACAGTGGGAGAAAAGACTCAGTAACAATAACCTTTTGCTTCTGGTGGACTCAGTAGTTTCTTTGTTCTGAACTCTGAAAACATGCAGTTCAATGTAAAGAGGCATGCAAATTCTCTTTGTAGTCCACAAGTGAGGAGTCAAGGACTAAATCCATTGATGTGTTATCAACTATTCTGCTTTATTATGTTGATAATATAGATTTCAGATTGGAAGGGGAATTTCCAGAACAGCTTCCTATAGTCCATCTCTTTGTTTTAAGAAGACATTGACATAGAGCAGGGATTTTACTGGACTGCAATGCTCAGCATTCCTTATCATTTACTGTGCTGTCTTGGACTGCTGACAGTTTGTTCAGCAATATCAATGGGCATAACTTGTTTACCTTAACAGAAGGCTGTATTGAAGACATCACTGGGCTCCAATGGCACCTTCAAACTCACAATATACCACCGTTAAGTGGTAAATGTGGAAGTTGATTTCACTCATATCATGGGGAAGATTCACAGTAAATTTCTAGAATGGGTGTTATTAAAAGTAGCAGTGGTCCCCCCCCCTTAATTTCCTCTTTTACTATAATTATCAAGAATTACAGCAATTGGATTTGACAGTAACAAGTATAGCAATGGGATTGAGAACATTCCTATCAGCAATGGTAGCCTACCACCCATCACTGCCCTTTCACATATCCATCCTTGGAATGATACCACATAGTAGCCAGGTTCTCTTGAACCAGACTTGAAAGTAAATTTCATGTCTCTAAGAAGGATTCGCCTACAAGAAAAGGTAAAATCTTCTAGCCTCAGGGTTAAAGTTTTGAAAAACAGGGCCCAAACATTAATATTGTACTTAAGATGAAATATTTTCCCAAAGAAAAAATATTTAATATTTATCCCTGTGAACCAAGCAGAGAATTATCTCTTGCTGTGTTTTTATCCCCACACAATACATATTGTGTAGTACTAATGGATGATTTTAGTTTATCTTTTTTTGTCATGGATGCATGCTGTGCCTCTCCTTTCAGATTAACAATCTACACAAAAGAGATTACAATTGATTATAAAAGCAAATTCAACACACAAATCTTTAAAATAATAAAAAGACTGGCATTAGCAGCAGAAGCCTGAATTAGAAAAACAGTACTTTAAAACTGTAAGACATAATAGATGGCAATAAAGCCAACTTTTCTTGAATCTCAGTGGAGATTCTTCTTCTTCTTCTTCTTCATTTATAGAAGGACACAGGACCGAAACGTAAGCTGCTACTAATATCTAAATTGAGAGAGTGAAGGGGAAGACAACAGAAATATGGAAAGAATGAAGGAATTTTGAAATAGGCTTCAATACTATTTGTAGTAAAAATGTTTCTCTGTCAATGTCAGCTGACTTTTAAAGATGTAGCTGTGTCATTCTCTTTCAGAAAAAGTGGTCTTGTGGCACTTCTTAAGACTAACCAACTTATTTTAACATAATATTTTGTGGAATATAGCTTACATCTTCAGATGCATGCTTTTAAATGTTTCAGATTTTTCTCACATTCAACTTGAGTGTGTTATGAATATTAGCACATTAAGTGTTGTCCAGTTTTGATAACAGGATAAAACTAGTGATGAAACAAAATATATATTTTAGGAAGCTAAATTTGTACAAATGCTCAGTTTTGGTAAAACATAGTGGTCTGGATTCAGCTGAGTCACTCTGCTGATGGAATGACTTCCCTTCTCTCTACCAGTCTTTGCACACACTGAAAAACCACTGGCAATAATCTTTGAGAATTCCTGGAGAACAAGATAAATCCCAACAGACTAAAGGAGGGCAAATTTTGTCCTCATTTTCAATAAGTGAGGGGGGAAGAGGACCCAAACAGCTTAGTCAGCCTGACATCAATATGAGGAATGATTCTAGAGCACATCATTAAACAGTCTGTAAACATTTAGAAAGGAATGCTATAACTAAAAGTCAACATGGGTTACTTGAAAACCATGTCAATCTCTTTTACGATAAAGTTGTAAGTTTAGCAGATTAAGCAAATGCTGTGGCTGTAGCAGATCTTGACTTCATTAAGTTCTTTGACAAAGTCCCCAAGAAATTCTTGCAAAAAACAAGTAAAACGTGTGCCACATAATGCTACTATTAGATGGATTTTAATTAGCTGATCAACAGAACTCAAAAGGTACTCACAAATGTCTCTTCATCTTGGAGAGAAGTGGCTAGTTGGGTGCTATGGGATTCTGTCCTATGCCTAATGCTATTCAACATCTTAATCTATGACTTCGATGATGGAATAGAGGGCATGCTTATCAAATATACAGATGATACCAAATCATCTGTAGGAGGGGTAGCTAATACATCACAGGTCAGAGTTCAAAATGACCTTGACAGATTAGATTTCTTGGACTTTAAATTTCCTGGACTTTGCAAATCTCCTAATAGCCACATGACCAGGAGGAGGAGAGGCCAGCCTGCAAAAGATACCCTCCCTTTACCATCTTAACTTAGGATGGAAACATCAAAATGCAGGCATCTGACTAACATCTTCAATCCCCCCCCCCCCCGGGTTTGGTTTGTAACATCTTGCCTGATGAAGAAGCCAATTGAGCTTTGAAAGCATGCAATAAGTATATTGTGCATTTTGATTGGCCAATAAAGGTATCACTGTTTGGTGGATTTTTGTTTGAATTTGCTAAATGGCCAACACAGCTACCCCTGCATATTTTATTTAATATTAAGAGATGGGAAGGTGAAACGTTACTTTAAAAATATAAGTATAAAGGAAATTAATTACATTTGTAGGAAGCTTTGAAATTTTGGCTAGTTGATAGTACCATTAAAACAAGAATACACTAATAAATCACTGGGATTTATTAGCCTATTCTGGTTGGGATTTGCAGTTTGATTTAGGAGATTATTGCATCAGCTTTTTTCTCCTGATTTGGGCACGGCCTGAAACAGTGTAAAAACAGGTGTTACCTCACATCTCTGTGCCTGATAGGAACTTCTCCCATACTTTGGAAGATTTTTCTGTTCTTTTCAAAGTATGGGATAAGTCCTGATCAGGTACGGGATACTTCCAATCTGGGCACGGAGCTGTTTGATAATATCAGTCTTTACATGATTTCAGCCCGTGCCCAGACTGGGAGAAAAAGCCATGCAATAATGTCCTTAGTTTTATAATGATAACTTTTTTAAAAAGTATATTTTCAAGCTCTAAAGTCGTAGCTACAGCTAGAGGTTATGTACTAAAGTATGAGCATGTGTGTCTTTACCAGTGAGCTATGGCCCTTCAAAGAACAAGAAGTAAACATTACATTTAAGTGGGGTACTTGAACATTGAAATTAATGTGGAAGTAAATTATTGCTATTTTAAAAGCAAGATGTTCTCAAAACATGTCCTTACCAGATCAATGGACCTTTTTAAAAAAAATAAATTAATTAATATCTGAATCTGGTTAAATTGTAGAAAGAAAGAGATGATTCCGACCTTATCAGTTGTTCCCCCCCCCCCCCTCATATGTATCATTAGCTAGGAGTGGACAAATCTGTGACTTTTACTTTCTCTCACATTTGTTTGTGTTCATATTAAATCCTATTCATATTTGTGGTGGAATGTGTGACTAATATAAAATTCCTATTAAAAACAAATAGCAAAACAACACAAAAATTCCCAGCCATCTTCTCTGATCAAATTCAATAGGTTCAGATGCAATTCCTAGTATGAAGAATTGCTGCATTTGCCTTCTTCCTTGCTGAGGCATTATGGGGGATGTCATCCAAGAATGTTTCCAAGTTGTGAAATAGATAGACAAGTGTATGAATGGACAAATCATTCTGTGGGCTCATCTACATTTGCCAGAGTAATTCAGGATGCTTCTGGAGGATTCTGACCCCAAATTCCATCCAAATTCCACAAATTCCACCCCTTATCTGTTATGGTTTTCAGAAAATGATGGGCAATTGCCTTCCCACAAAATCCCTGCAAGCTGTCTGGCACCACCATTGTGGGTGTGAATTGATCTGAGGCTTTATGTAACACCTAGCCTCATAGAGTGACTTGGCAAGGACCATGTGGGAAGAGTGCCAGCCATCATCATCACATTTTGCTCCAGGGTTTCTGGAAGAAAGTTTTCTGGATGCTTGCATACTGCATCTACTACTGTTTTTGTTGTTGCTGCTGCTGTGTGCCTTCAAGTTGTTTCTGATTTATGGCAAACCTATAACAGAGTTATCTTGGCAAGATTTGTTCAAAAGGGGGTTGTTTTTGCCTTCCTCTGAGGCTGAGAGAGTGTGACTTGGAAACCCAGTAAGTTTCCAAGAGCATATGCATAAGGCACCACGAGACTTATTGTTGGCTACAACAGACTAACATGGCTACTTCCCTGAAAAGTATGAAAAGTGTTCATTCACTTGAACAGAATGAAGCTTTGTAGCAAATTCATGTATCAGACTTGTTTCTTTACTTTCAACACAACCCCCTTTTTATTCCACCACTCTGCAATATAAATTCCTTCATAGTGCTTTCATTTCCTACTTGTCCCATATTTGCTTTTGGTTGTTGTTGTTTCCTTGATATATAAATCCCCTATGCACATTTTTTTAGTGTAAAGACACCGCAGTTTGAGTAAACTGTTCAAGGGTCTAAACCAGGGGTAGGCAAGCTAAGGCCCGGGGGCTGGATGCAGCCCCCCGAGGCCTTTGGACTGGCCCCAGGCCGGTCCTGCTGCCACTGCTGCCGCTACCGCTGCCACCACCCCCCGCTGCCACCGCCGCCCGCCATGATGATATTGATTATTGTTGTTATTACTTGTTCTTGCGGTTTTCTTGGCAAAATCTCCACAGGGTTTTTGCCATGGCTTTTCTGGGGCTGAGAGAGTGTGCATGCATATATTTTTAATTTTTTTAATTCTTTTTTTTTAAAATATTTATTTATTTATTTTTGGTGCTTTGGCCCCCTAATTGTGTGAGGGACAGCAACCCGGCCCCCGGCTCAAAAAGGTTGCCTACCCCTGGTCTAAACCATATATCCAAGACAATAAATGTGGAGTTAGTCTTTTCAAATGAACTTTATCTTGCTTTTATTATTTGGAATTACTTTCCTGACACCTAAGATCCATAGCAAACATTTATCTTGATCTTCTCTCTGTGTGTCCATTGATTTAACTTTCCTTTTCCCTCTCCTTCCACCTCCCTTCAGTTTTCCTTGTCTTCTCCCAGTTCCTTTCCATTTGCTAGCACCAATCTAATATCTCCAAGAAGCCTGTGGAAGGTAAAAAGGAACTTGATTTTTTTCTGGAAATATATTTTAAGATTATTAATATTGTCACGTCTGTCTGGTTTTGCAACAAAAAAATAAAAATAAAAAATCAGCATTCAAAGTACCTTAAATACTAACAAATTTAGTATGGTATTTCATCATGGTTTTTCTAGGCCATTTTATTATGTTACCACCCCCACCCCACTCCCCACACACTTATTCATTCTTGCAACTCAGTTCTGTTCCTATGATTCTACCATATCCTATGGCTATGCACTATTTTGATAGATCTCAGCTTTCTAAAAACAAATTAGGCTTTCCTCAGAATTGTAATAGGTAATTGGGTCACTCTATGGGCTTGTCTACATGGACAAATACTCTGAATTTCCTCTGGCTCACTGCATTCTGTTCAGATGACACAAGGTCAAACCCCAGAGTCAGGTGAAATCTTCATGACATCCATACCTGATTCAGGGCTTCCTTCCACTAACCCACAGTTTGTTTGTGTTTGTGTTTTGTTTTTTTTGTAAAAACAAAACAAAACACCTTCTTCTGTGGGTTTTCAGTTGTCTTTACTCTGGCAGTGGCCACTGGCTTCATGCGAGGTCCCTGCAAGCCACCAGGCATCAATAGCATGGCTGGGTACCTTGTTCTGCCCTCAGCACTGGGTGATGAACAGAGACAGCAAATGTAGACACCTGTTGTTCTCAGATCCAAAAACCTACAGCAAATAAGAGCAGGTAAGGGGCAAATTTGAGGGAATTAGGGACCAGAATATTCCAGAGGCAACCCAATGTAGACCCATCCTAAAATGCTGTTAGGCAGTGAGAGTTCACTCATATGCTAAACAGCATAAGGTAGCAGCAGACCCATTTTTCTCCAAACAAGATGACTATGTGTTTTGCTTCATAACTTGATGTGCAGAAGTTCTAGAGCTTTATAAGTGTGTGTGTGTGTGTGTGAGAGAGAGAGAAATGGGCTTGAAATCTGTGCCAGCTAATGGTCCAAATGGGTACCAGCAATGTGGCTAGACTCTAGGGAAAATCCAGCAAAATATGGAGACTCTATTCAGGTCAGACATATTTCTAACAGAATTAAGATACAGGGTGCCTGTGCTTTACATTGTTCACAGCAATCCTTTTTCTTGGAAGAAGAATTAAGCTCTCTGTTCTTGCACATAAAAATACACTCTTGCTCTCCCCAGTTCCTTATTTTGTCTTCCAATTTGGACAGAGAAGTCCTGTTGCTGCTGCCACTGAGCAGCATGGAAGAATCAGTACTTTCAGCTCCTCAGGCCTTTGCAGTTTGATACTAGTTTAATATCCATGGCTCCAGAGAAGACTAAAGTCCTCATAAAACTGCAAATCCCAGGATTCCATAGGGGGGAGCTACATCACTTAAAGTAGTATCAACTTTATTTCTACAGGGTAGATGCACCCTGAATGAGAAAACAGCAGCTAGGCATAGTGCCATCATGCCTTGGATCCAGTGGCTGGTGAGAAGCCTTTCCTCCATTGTCAATTGCCATGGCTCTGATCTCTGTGGGAGAGAAGAGCAGTCAGCATCTACTGGACTTAATCCTCTCCCCAAGTGCAATTCACTTTTTTGTGTGTGTTGTCTTTATAGATCAGGGGTAGGCAGCTCCCAGAAGCCTCAGCCATGTTGGTCAATAGTCCCATGTTGGCCAATAGCTCCTGGGATTCTGGGAGCTGAAGTCCCTCGGCCCTTAAAGGGGAAAGGTTGCCTACCCCTGTTATAGATTATAATCCTGAGGGTAGGGAACTGTCAAATTAAGTATTTATGAACTCTCCTTGCAGCCTTTTTGGTTGAAATGAAAGGTATAAAAACACTGATTAAAAAAATAATTAGTATTGCATATCACATGAATATCTATCAATAGATCCCAATTCCCTCTTTGCCCATCTATCACCCTGGGCGCGTCATTTTGGATCTCATTGGCTAAGTCAATCAGCCATATGGGTATACTAATGAAAAACTTTTCTAGGTTCTTTAAACATACTTGAATAGAATTTAGGGAGTTTTCAAAAGGAAGAATGTAAATTCTATGTGTTACTATTGGGATTGCAACATTCAATCCATTAGTCAGAGAAATTAATCATTTAAATGCTTTGAGGCTGTAAATCTGTGCATGTTTATCATGGAGTAAGTCTCATTGGATTCAATGGTCTACATCTGATGCCTAAGAGCCTCCGCAGACCAGCCCAAAGTGCTGGCCTGGGGCTAGAGTTGGGACAGGGCAGCCACATACCAGCCACCTCAACCCCACGCCAACGCCATTCTTATGCCCTTCTGGCACAGTGTTTAAACACACTGCACTGAAAGGGCAAGGAAGAGCAGCTGTCTGGCTCTTAGGGCAGCCTTTTGCGGCCCGTAAAAGGAGCGGCATTTTGCTGCTCTTTTTGGGGCGGCAAAAGGGGAAAATCGGTGATGTGGGGTTGCCGCAGCTCCAATCCGCTGCTTCCTAGGGTGGCTCTGTGCTGCCCATCTTACTTACATTGTAAGTTGCCTAAGACTGCATTATATGTTGACTAAAAAGATATTCTTTAGCTAACAAGGCAGCAGAATTTTCAGACTTTTTTTAGAATTGCACATTTTCAACAGCACCTTGAACAAAGCATTCTCCCATGCATAGCACATAAAGGAGTGTCAATATTCTACCTTGACTACTTAATCACATACACACAACTAAATAATATCTCTTGGCATGGTCTGCACATCAGCTTTAATGGCAAGCAGTCAGATTGTACAAAAGTAGTCTGTTAAGTTGCTGATTGAGGTACAAAGGGGGGATATTTGCTTTCCTCCCACAAGCAAGACTGTGACAAGGAATTGTGTCAAGGATCTTGCTTTTGATAGTCACAGCCTCACTCTATGGTGGGCAGTCGTTGGAAACATCTTCCTCTTTGCAACTTGATCAGCAGCTGAGCAGGCCTTTTTTGATCCGGCTGCTAGCTATTAAGGTGCCTTGAGGGAGCAGAAATCTTACAGTAAGATTACATAGTTTTACTAAATATGTAACATTCAGAGACATAATTTTGTTAGTCTGAAACACAGTATGCAAAGGAATCTTGGCGCACATTTGTGAGTTAAGACTTTGGGGGGTTGCAAACTGTCAGAAATAGTGCAAATTGAGTCCACTTTTAGGATTAGGGTTAGTGCTAGGGAATCATGGGAATTGGTTTTTTTCCTGAGACATTGAGCCTTCTCTGTCAGAGAGCTCTGGTACCACAATAAAATACAGTTCCCATGATTCCCTAACCCTAACCCTAACCCTTAAAGTGGACTCAATTTGCACTATTTCTGGCAGTCTGCAACCCCCCCCCCCTCCCCTTTATCACATAAGGCTTTAAATCTGCCATTAAAACTAGAGAATAGCATCTTTTGCAATATTTATTGCATGACGTCATGGATGTTTTATTGCAACTTTGCTGTTAGAATGACCTTTTTCATCGATGGGGAAAACCCATAGATAAGCTCCCAAAAATGCTCCTGTAGCACTTGTCTTTATGTATGATAACTCTTCCAGTGGCAGTTCTGGTACTGGGCAGATGCATGGTATCAGTGTCTCCTCCCTCCTCCTCCTCCTCCCTGTTCCAGAGTAGGCTGGGCTTGCTTGTTGTTGTTTATTTTCTTTTATTTTCTCCTTGCTTCCCCCCACCTGCCAAAGGAGAAATGCTAGAATCTTGTCACAAGGAGAGAGGGTTATTTCTGCTTTGGCAGACTGGGGTGGGGGTGGGGGTGGGGAGGTATGGAGAAACGTCCTCCTTTTCCTCCTCTAGCTGCCAAAGGAAAAATGACAGTCTCTCCTTGCAAGGAAACTCTAGCATATCTCCTTTGGCAGATCAGGGATACTGGGTAGGCATATGGCAGGGAGGCAAAGTCAAGGGAGAATGAGGAAGAAAGTGTGTCCAAACCCTCAATGGTGCAAAACTCGCAAGCTGTAGCAAAAAAGGAGAGATGTAATAATGAATGCTCCAAATCTGGTATGTTTTCATCTTCTTTTAATAATGTGACAGCTGCAATACTGAGGTGAGAACGAGGCTCATGTGATAAAGTCCTTAATTTCAAAGGTGCTACAAGATTCCTTTGCATACTAAATATGGAGCAGTTATGGATCCATGACTCTAGGTTATGAATCTGTAACTCTAATATAGAATGCCAGCCAAGGAAAAAGCATTTTGCAAGATGATACCTTCATCAATCTGCATCATTGCTTACAAACAAACAAACAAAATCCAAATTGATTCAGAAATATTCCTATATGGAAATATATGGAATTTTAATGAAGAGATTAATACATTCATTATATATAATGAGCCTGAAGTTCTAGTTTTTTGTGATTCACAGCCAATCTTGTATGTACCTACTCCTAAGTTCCACTAGATTTATTCTCATATAAGTGGTATAGAATTGCTAAAATGGTATTAGATTCCTAAGACTATAGCCTGTGCAAATTTTTATTGCCATATACTATATATTTTGTATAACTTCCAAATGTCTTGTATATGTGTGTATGCATGTGTGCGCAACAAGGAAGCGAGTATATACAAACTAATTCCCATTGATTAAAGTCTTATGCATTACAAAGTATAGTATTTTAGTATAATATTAGTTCTTCCATTGAAATAAATGCGAGTTTAAAATATTTATTTTGGTTGGATTATATTTTAAACCCTCATTTCACTTTACCATTCATTATCCAAATATCTATGTTTATTTACTTTGCCTCTTTTTCTATTATCCTGTAATGTAGGGTTTATCTTCTTCCCTAACACAATGGGAAGTATGTCCACAATGGGAATGGAAAGTATTTTTTGTATATGTAAGATAACAAAAAATACTGAAAGTCATAGAAGGGGTTTATTTGTTCTTTATAAAGTTTTGGCCAATTAATGAATATCAACAGCATGGTGAATGGTAGAGCTAACAATATTTCTCATCTGAGAATAACATCTACATTCACAGTTTATCCCAATGTGAGAACTGAATTATTGTGTGATGGAACCAAGACAACATTATTGTCACAACAATGATAATGTGTGTGTTTGTTTGCATTTGTGTTTAAGAATGTTGTTGTTCTATTTTGTTGTTGTTGTTGTTTTTAAAAAAGGTTTTGTTCTTTTCTTAAAGTCCAACCTAGACTAGTAAAATTTTAATTCAGTGCTGATAGGTTTTTCCTCTTTCATTATACAAACCATTTTATTTTGCTTCATTTTAATTTATTTCTCACAATATGGGAGCTATGGGAGCTTATAGTGTAGGTTGAATAAAATGCAACTATGGCTGGCATCATATTATTGAGATGCAATGGTGCAAGTTCAACACATACCCATCACAACTCACTTTTTTTATCACTGAGATGTCAGAATACTCTACTGACCATGCAATTACCAAAATACTCTCCAAACACTCTTTTTCTACTGCAATTCCTCAACATGGCCATTTCCTGTCCAGTGGAGATCCTATAGCTGTATGCAAAGTAATATCATCTCCATGGACCTTCAGAAGACCTCTGATGCCTAAAAGAAGAAGAAGAAGAAGAAGAAGAAGAAGAAGAAGAAGAAGAAGAAGAAGAAGAAGACCTCTGATGCTTGCTGCTTTGCATCAAGCAATAGGAAATGATCAGGACTCTTTTCTGTTACCCCATCCACTCTCCACAAGCCAAGAAATAGCTAGGAAGTGCAGCAAAGATAAGGTGGGTTAGGGGAGGGAGAGATGAGAGTTGTATTGTAGTTGTGAAACACATCTCCTAGTTAAGGATTTCCTATATGTAGTTTGTATAAAGATATTAAAATTAGAAAAAAAACAACCCACTGATAATAAAGAATATTGGGGCATTTAAAATTTAAATGAGCTGTGATCCAAATGAGAAGCATGAAATTATTATTAATAATAGCAATAGCAAATACATTTCCATACCACTTGTCAGTGCACTTAAGCACTCCCTAAGTGGTTTACAATGTGTAAGCTAATTGCCCCCAACAAGCTGGGTACTCATTTTAGGGACCTTGGAAGGGTGCAAGCCTGAGTCCCTGGCTGGTATTGAACTCACAACTTTGTGGTTTGTGAGTGAGTGGCTGCACCAGGGCTCAGTGACAACAACAACAGCAACAACTTGTGGACAGTTTCAAGACAGATGGCTCCTCATACTACATAGTCATTGGGTCTTCTGTTATAAGTTAAACAGAATCCCAATGAATTCTTCATGTCATCCTGGGTATTGTCTTTTGTTTTCCTACAAGGATGCTATGGCCCAAAACAGATGGGTCAAAAAGTGTACTATGGGGTGAGGCGTGCAGATGATGCATGCCCCCAGATCAGCCAGAAGCTGCTCCGCAGCCACTTAAGGCAGCCCAAAGCCACAAGAAAAGGAGCAACAAAAAACTACTCTGTTGGCTGCCTGTTGAGGACTGTTGCAGCAGCTGTTGCAGCCACCATGGTCCCAGGACAATTGGGGGCCAACTGGAGCTGGAGTGGTCAGAGGCTGCTCCAAGCAGCTAGTGTGCTTCAGCCTATGTCCCATCCAAACCAACTTGTCATACGGGGGATGCAGAGGGGCAGCTGGGCCACCCCCAGAAGCAGAGAATCGAGGCTGAGACTGCCGGACACCTTGGCCCAGATCCTCCCTTTTCACCACCTGCGAAAGGAGTGCTAAAATAGCGCTCCTTTCGCAAGCCACGAAAGGGGTGCATCAAGAGGCATGGCATGCCTCTTTGGCGTCTCTTCTGGCTCAGCGTGTGGATAGGCCGTAGCTCCAATGACGTCCTTAGGAAGGGGATGGGGCGCCCAGCATCCGGCTGCCCCTCCCCTTCCTGGGATTGAAGACGCCGTTTTTCGCTGTCTGCATCCCCCCCATAGTTACTGAGTTGAAACTATTTGTGATTTAATTATATTATACAGTTTATTTTTTAAAAAATAATAATGCCAAATTTGGATGCAAAGAATATTCACATTTTTTTCATCCTTGATGAGCAAGTGTGTCTTGACAGATCAAGTTTTGTTGAAAAATAGTAACTTTATTTTCTGTTGTCTTCAGTGAGAGTGAAAAGATTGGTGTCTTTTTGTGTCCCATTTATGTAGATTTTTTTTTTGGGGGGGGGAGAATTATTTTCTCCAAAAATGTTATATTTTACAACACACATATACACACTACAAACACACATAGAGAGAGAGAAAATGAGAGAGAGAAGGAGAGAGAGAGAGAAAGGAGAGTTCTGGTATTCCAGAATTTATGCACTACACACATACACATGCACATAGCAAATATATGCACACACAAAAAAGCATAGCAAAAGCAGGAAAAAAAAGAATAGTAAATACACACACATGCTAAACCTCTGAAGTTTTTTTAATAAGATTTTAAGAAATAGTCTGATAATATGAAAATTATCAGAAATGTGAAGAAAACTTTTGCAATCCACCCAGCAGACAGAAAATGTTTGAATTTTTCATTTTCTCATGCGTAATAAGGAATGATTTACACCCCTAGTGCTAAAATGGCTTTGTCCAACTGTTTTTTTTTCTCAAATGAAAGAGAAGCATAGCAAAATATAACTACTTATTTACACAAAAAGTTGTGTAAATTGATTTCTGTAGGATCTCTGAGTAGCTCTTTTACACATCAGCACTAGGGGGGAAATACAGTTGTTTCAAATGGTATATGAATATATTGTGTACAATATACTGTAAAATACATTCTTGGAATTTTCAATTCATGCCAAGTGTATCCCAGCAGATAGCTCTTTTTAAACAAGATGTAAAGAAGTAAAAATATTTGCTGTGAAATTTCACTAAAAAGAACTTTCAATTACTTCTCAGGATTTATTGATATTAGTGACCCCTCTGATAGCTAATGGTTAGATCAAAATCAATGAGGTCTGGCTGTATTATTATGGCTCTTTACACTTGAAGCCATGAATAAATCACTCAATTTTATTTTAATCACATGTCTGAGCTTATTAAACCTAGGATATATTTAGCCTGACTTCTTGCCCCAGAGCTGTGAGGAATTGGAAATGAGAACATTTATAATGGAATCTTAATGATACTCTATTTTTATGTGAATTTTTACATTCCAAATGCTCTTGTAATAATAGTTTTTATATATTGATATTACTTAAGGCTCTGGTTTTTGCAGTGCAAGCTGATTTTGTAATTGTTACACTTGACACTGCTACATTTTATCCAGTCTTCAGAATTCAGTCCTAGATCACTTGGCATTTGTGCCAAGTTCATTTACATTCATGAATCCAAAGGTCTATTTAACTGCTTTGTGATATTTCCATGATTCATCCTCAGGATTACCATAGTCCTGATAATGGAATTCTGGGGTACATCTACACTGTAGAAACAATGCAGTTCAACACCACTTTAAGTATTGTAACTCCATCCTATGGGTTTGCAATTATACAGGGTTTTTAACCTGTTCTGCCAAAGAATGCTGGTTCCTTGCAAAGCTACAAATCCCAGGATTCTGTAGAATGGAGCCATGACAGTTAAAGTAGTGACAAACTGCATTATTTCTACAGTGTAAATGCACCCCTGATTTCACATAAGTCCTGTTTGGACAAATGTTTACCACAATTCCTAGAACATGGGTGCAGGGAGCTACCTAGTTCTATCCCTTCTTTCATTATTATATTCACACAGAAATCTATGCATATGCAAAACAGAAGTTAGTGTTTGGTCAATTGCTTTCCATGTGAGAAAAATCCCTGATTTTCCACTGTTCTTGCTTCCATGTGAACAAAAACCTCATCATTTTCTATGTGAAGAAAGTGAAGTGAAAGTTGGGCAGGGCTATGTACTACTCCCTTTTCCTGTGTTCAAGAAAATGTGGTAACACTTGAACAAGACTATATATAGAATGGCTCTCATTCACTCATTGTGTCGAAGGAACAAAGAGAATACAGATGAATAGGAATGTCAAATGATGATCCTTCTTCAGTGAGGGACTGTGTAGCAATGGGTAAGAATTGTGTTTGGTTTCACATTCTGATCTGATCTTACCTGAATTGAACATGATTCAGTCCAGTTCTAATGGGTAGTGTGATCCTAACTGAAAAATTCTCACAGCATAGCCACTTCTTTCAGCAGAAATATCTTTTTTGCTAGCTATTTGCACTGCCGACAGAGAAATCTGCTGGCAAGACTGCTTGGTTGGCTAAGGCAGCAGAATAGCCATGAGAAGATGTAGGGCAACCAAGGAACTGAGTTGATCAAACCCTTTCCTAGTTCAGGGCCTCTGCTGAATTGCTATCAGTGGTTCATTCCACAATGAGGTTTGATTCAGTGATCTCCAACACCCCTAGGCTGGGAATTTTTGACTTCAGCTCAGGTTCAGCTGACCTAGTGTTAGCAGAACTAGTTCTTGGTCAGTTTGACCAGGTAAGATTATGTTCTTAGTCTGGATCCATTCCATACTTTCCAACAGGGGGAGGGGAAATAATCTTATCCAAAGTTCTGCACTTTTTAGTGAAAATTATTTCTGGCCTTCTACCTGAAGTTCATTTAAGATATCCCCACCATTTTTTAAGTACTATCTATCTAGCTTCAGTCATCATTATTTATTAGATATCAGAAAGACAGAATAAATGGAATCAAAGAAAAATATATTAAGTTCAGGATCCTTTTAGACTGCCTAAATCATTTATACACTTGAACCTTTTTTTAAGGGAGGCTTCTAAAAGTTTTGAAGCAAAAAGCTCAGAAGAATATTTTGTATACATTATTTTCTTAATACCCTATAATTTATTTTCTTAATACCCTATAATAACATTTTCTTATGGTCAGAACATGAATTCTTTTGCCATTTATTCTATAAAAGAGTACTAGTTGTTTCCCCTGTTTATATGTAAAGTATCATTATCAGATTTGTTTGAGTGGGTTTACCTTTGCCTTCCTCTGAGGCTGAGAGAGTTTGATTTTCCCAAGGCTACCCAGTTAGTTTCCATGGCTGAGTATGGATTCAAACCCTGATCTCCAGAGTCATGGTCCAACACTTAGATAACTGCATCATGCTGACTTTCTCCTTATTCTATGTAGGGAGATTATATAGAAAACTCAACCATAAATGTATGGTAGATAAAGTTATTGTATAAATCAAGTATTAATACAAAGAGGTTCTCATTCACATATAGTACTTAAATCCAGTCTCTCTCAGCCCCAGCCCATATAGGAGGAGATAGATTATTCCAAACCATCTCTTCATACATCTCATATATGACTAAAATTGGTAATATTTCTATTTCCTGCAGCCATGTGATCACATTTACATTAAGGCTTTTTGTGCAAGTACATATATTCTAAGAAATACTATAACAATCATTTTCTTACACAGGAAAGGGTATGTGGACCAGAGAAAAGCCCAGGTGCTATTTTAATATGGCCAGGAAAAAAGCAATTGAATGAAGATAATGCACATTTTGAAATAGCTTCCAGTGTGGGAAATGGTGCATCCTTCAAATCAAATTGCCCCATTTCCCAGCACTATTATTTCCATTACAAATTACCAGTTCCCCTGTTGTGGATTGATCATATAGAAGTTCAGAGAATTCCATAGAAGAGACTCATTTTAAAAAGGGATTGCAGAGGAGAGGAGTGATAGATGTCTGGTGCCTGCCAGGTCCTTTTCTATTTGTGGTGACTTGGGTGGAAGATAGGAGATTGATTCTTTCTTCCTTTCATTCTCTGATAGCAGTGGGTTTTAAGAATTTACAAACTACAGTATACATTTGGATCTGTTCTAGAAGGGACTAATAATATGTAGGCCACTGCTATTGGATAATTTTCTAATAATGCAGCTTTTTGCTGGAGCACATAGTGTCTGCATTATCTCAGAGAACATGCTACAAAATACCTGCCTGCATAAAAATGCCTGCATAAAAATGTTTTTACTTGCTGGCAAAAGGCCAGCAGGTGATAGCAGTGGGTTTTAAGAATTTACAAACTACAGTATACATTTGGATCTGTTCTAGAAGGGACTAATAATAACATGTAGGCCACTGCTATTGGATAATTTTCTAATAATGCAGCTTTTTGCTGGAGCACATAGTGTCTGCATTATCTCCTTGAACATGCTACAAAATACCTGCCTGCATAAAAATGCCTGCATAAAAATGTTTTTACTTGTTGGCAAAAGGCCAGCAGGGAGAGGGCCAGCCTAGCCTCCCAAGGAAGGGCATTCCAGAGGGTGGGAGCAGCCACTGAGAAGCAAAGCAAAGCAAAGCAGCTTCATTTATATACCGCTTCATATCGTGCTATGGGATGTCTAAGCGGTTTACAACAATAAGCTCATTGCCCCCCAACAGCTGGGTACTAATTTTAGCGACCTCAGAAGGATGCAGGCCTGAGTCTAGCCTGAGCCCTGGCTAGTACTGAACTCGCAACCTTGTGGTCTATGAGTGAGTGGCTGCAGTACAGGCATTTAACCACTGCGCCACCAGGGCTCTTACCACCAGGTGAGCCTGGATATGGATTTCACTGTAAGACATCCACCAGTCTCTCTTACCCCAACACCTTCTTCAGTTTTTTGGGTACTTCAAGACTGCTTGAATAGGTTGTACATATATTTTCTCCTTTGGGCACATTCTTCATACTAGGAAGATAGCAACTTTTATAGTATTACAATGACCCCACATTGGATACTTTAGCTACCATTCACAGTGTGATATTTCTTCAAATTACTCCTGGAACTAAGCATATATCCCTGATTACGTTGCGTATACTTTGACTTTATTCATCACTGAATAAAGATATCATCAAAATTGTGAGTATGAAGTGCAGTGGTTTTTGCAAATTGTATTGTATGAAGATGGATTCTATGAAATAAAAAAAAGAGAGGGAGGAGCACTGAGAACTATTTAAGTAGCACTTAAACTAGTAGACATAACTGAGCCAAAAGTAAACTAATTCAATAGCACACTATCCTATGTGTGTTTCTTCAAAAATAAGTCCAACTGATTTAATAACCATAAGACTTGTGTGCATGAGAATTCAGCCTATTTCTCAGTGGTCTTAAAGACAAGCATAATAGCACACTTAATTCTCATTACAGTCAATGGGAATTAAATGAAAGTGATCAACTTTGTCTGAATAATGGCCAGTATCTGTTCTGTAATCTACTGGTATAACAACATATACAACACCAGCTAGTGGCTCTCAGGTCAGCAGGTTCTGCTCCAGATTTTAGTTTTATCTTTAAATGAACTATCTAAGGTGCTAAATTAATTTTGGGATCACTGTTCAACACCTGTCATGTCTATGTTTCTTCCTAAAGGATCTGCAATTGTGTGTGTGTGTGTGTGTGTGTGTGTGGATAGACAGATAGATAGACAGATAGATATGACTGTAGATAACAAATTACCTGAAAGATTACCAAAAAACATGATTATTTTCCCATATGCATATTCTGAGATTGCAATATTTATGAATGGTTAAGTGGAGTGTTGATGTCTGGACACCATATAACCAGGGTAATAACAGGATCCCAGACAGAATCCAGATTAGCTGACAAATGGCAAAGGACCCTCCATCCCTCAATCTAAAGCAGGGGTAGGCAACCTTTTTGAGCCGGGGGCCGGGTTGTTGTCCCTCACACAATTGGGGGGCTGAAGCACCAAAAATAAAATAAAATAAAAATTTTAAAAAATAAAAATAAAAATATATATGCATGCACACACTCTCAGCCCCAGAAAAGCCATGGCAAACCCCCTGTGGATATTTTGCCAAGAAAACTCCAAGAACAAGTAATAACAACAATAATCAATGTCATCATGGCGGGTGGCGGTGGAAGCGGGGCGGCGGTGGCGGCGGTGGCAGGACCAGCCTGGGGCCGGTCCAAAGGCCTCGGGGGGGCGCATCCAGCCCCCGGGCCTTTGGTTGCCTACCCCTGATCTAAAGAGATAGGGGCTGGAAATCATGCGTGTTTCAGACACTTGTTTAAAAACGTATCTAAAACAGGGACAGGAAAAGTATGTTCCTCCAGGTGTTGTTGGACTATAGTTCCCAACAGCTCTAGCCATGTGAAGGTGAAGACTTATGGGAATCCAAAACCAGAGAATCACAAATTTTCCAGCCCTGCCGTTAGTAATAACACTATTTCCATGTACAAACAGAAAAATGTAAGGAATAATAAAATGATGAGTAAGGATATGCAGTCGATTCAGTTTCAAGCTCTCCAAAAATGTAAGAAGAGGTGGCTGGCCACAGTTGGTTATGAGGAAAACAATAATAAAGAAAAGAAACAAAGTTTGCAGTGACCAGTGTATAGTGGAAAGTGGAAAGCTAAATATTAAATACTAAGAAATAAATTTCATTGCATTAGGCCTAAAGAAATAGGCAGACTTGTAAAAGACAATGTGTGTGTGTGTGTGTTATGAATTTGGTATAATAGGTGGCCTATGGTTGGACAATAAGGTCATAGGACAAGATTGGAGAGGTCTCCATTTGATTAGGTGAGGCTCCCAGGATCTATGCATTCTCTTAACCATAAGATAATTCCACAGTGCCACCATATGCTTCCCAGGTGACTGATAAAAATGAAGCATATACAATGAACACAGATACTATTACTGCATTGAAAATGCTTTAATAGATTCTGCTGTGATTTTACCCATGGAGTTTCTTTATGTATGTATACATCCACTTGTGCATACACACACAGAGAGAGAATGAAAACTTGTCATCTAGACATTGTCACTTCCATATTGTCCATGTGGTAGGAGGAATTTACCTTTGTTAGTTAAATTAGCATATTCAGCTGTATTAATCTACTACTGAACAAAGGTGTCAAAAGTTACTTTCTTGTTTATTTCAGAAGCCAGGCTTATGAATTATTAAAACAAAACAGATCATAGCAAGAAGCAGAAATATGTTCTGCTTATATATGTGTGCTCTCTAGTGGTTTATCTGAAATGAATGATTTCCATATATATCTATCTCTATATGTCAATATATATAGATATAGACAATGATTCAGATATAGCTATATAGTAATAGATCCCTGTATTTATTCATGTATTAAGTTGCTAGACATCCCATTCCAAAGACTGGATGAAGGAGGACATAACAATGTCAACACTGATGGATTACACATCCAGTTAACACCAGCTTCAAATGGGTGATTTCAAATGTAACACAAAGATCATTGATTTTTAGTTGCACTAATATTAGCTTTCATACTTTCCAAATTTTCATCGCTACTGATAGACATGAAAGTGCTGAGGTTTGTGTCAGAGTAAATTGCACTTTGGGTAGAAAATGTCATAGATTTGGCTATGGTATGAAGCTGGAGCAAAGTTGAAAAGGTAACCTAAGATCAGTTGGGAGACATGATGACTCACCATTTGAGACTCCTGAGTCACAGGAAGCTGATGACAGAAGGGCAAGAGATGAAGTCAGCAGATTTCAATTCTGCAGAGTTATGGCTATCAGGTGACAGGAAACTGGGTGACATAGTGGACTGGACTCAAATCCCATTGTATATAAGTGAGTGAGCAGAATGCTCAATGTGGTTGCATTTTAAATAGGAGTCTGGCACAGCACTTTGTCAGTCTGATGTATATAGTTGTACTCAAGAATAAAGGCCTCTTCCTGAGAACCCAGTAGTCCAGCAGTTTGTGTCTTGCCAACAGCTTGTGTGTGGGAGGATTTTTTCTCTGCAGCCTGCACCAAACTTCAAAGTAGAGACTTTTCTGTGGCATTCTGTTCCTGGCATATGACTTCTGCATGTTGATCCCAGATTACACATGCCCCAACAGTTTGGTAAATCCATTTACTAGAAACACCATGACCATCTCCAACTAGTGTACTAAGCCTTTCTGTTAAAATCCAAACCATATAGAATAACTATTCAGCAAAGGAAATTTGTTGTGGGCCTTCTTTCTTTTGCTACTCAGGCATAGCTTCCAGTAGAATTCAGAATTGCTTGGGAAAGAACCTATATTATAGTTGTGTGGCATAAAGCTCCACATGTGGTGCTGTGCATGCATTCTCATGTGTATCCTCATTTCCACTAATGTGCATCCTCATGTACAGTGACACAGGAGGGGAAAATCAGCTTCTGTTGCCTCAAACTGAATATGGACACTGCACATGAGAGAAAAAAGCTTCCATGGGGAATGTACACATCCATCAAATATCTACAGGTTTCTGCCCTATGTTTGGTTACGCATTTAAAAAAAAAACAAAAAACCTGTCAGCTCTGAGGGAAGGAGCCTGTATAACACAAGAAAGCAAAAACTAAGGACTGTTTATAGGCCATGAATGTATGGTGACATATATGATGCAATTATTCAGAAAATGGGATATATCCTCCATATTATGAGCCCTGATGGTGCAGGTGGTGTCAGTACAGCAGCCAAAATGTGAGTTCAATCCCACAGGCCTCCAAGTTGAGTTAGCCTTCCATTCTTTCATGTGGTGGTAAAATGAGTACACAGCTTGTTGGGGGCAATTGTAAACTGTTTAAAGAATGCTTAGCACTATAAAGCTAAGGTGTAGAAATGTAAGTGCTATTGCTATTGCTATTATTAGAGGATGGGATTATTTCTTTTGTGAAATTTAGTTCGGATTCCTCCACAAGTATTAGTTTCACCTCCCATATTGGAAGCCTGGTGGGCCTCCATGTTGCCTCATGTCACATCTGAAATTATCTTAAGGCACAGCATAGCATAATTTCAAAGGCATGGCAGAAGTCCAATGTTATGGTGTTCTTCACCATCTCTCTAGAGTAGGGAGGGCAGCTATCAGATGTTGGAAGCTGCTTTGTCCAGCAAGGAGCCCTTCGAGAGACACCCCCATCCAAAAATTTATTTATTTATTTATTTATTTATTATTATTATTATTATTATTATTATTGTTGTTCCCCTAATGTTAGATGACAAACCGGACACCAGGAGCCAAGGCACAGCAGCCGTTTTATAAAAAGAGAGGAGTGTTTATTCTTGAAATGGGGAGGAGAAAACGAACAAGGATGAATTCTGGGTCGCTTCAAACCAACAGAGCATCAAAACAACTTAAGATCGATCAACTAATCAAGCAGAAGGAACCTGAAAACAATTCAAAGAATTCTGAGAGTAATTTGCTCCACGTTTCTACTCCTACTAAAAGTAGACTCTCTTCTTCATATCCAGAGTCGATTACTCAATTTCAGGATTCTTTTGAAGCTGAAGGGAATGATGCACATTCGGCACCTATGGAAGATCCTTCCATTTGTTCCTTTACAATCAACAACAAGTATTTTTCAAAAATGAGAAAACAGCAACAAATACATTCTCAACAGGACTCCTCACTAGACCTGATGGCATCTCAGTGCCTACTGACAGCCCATACTGTCATATCAATTTTTGAGCAGTTGGCCAACATTAATTGCCACATCGGGAAGCTAGAACATATGTTCGATGAATTCATGGATAAGCATAATGAGCTGAAAAAACTGGTCCTCAGAGAGACACCTCATCCAAGCTCAGAGGGCATAGGTCTTGGAAGCGGAAAGAGTCCTGAAAGACCAACAGAAGATCCATCTGATAAATATATGAAGAGAAAGAACCAGCCTCAACCATTGCATCAAAAGCATCTTACACAACAAAGAATTCCACTTCAATGCTCTACACAATTTCTCTCACAAAACAAAATTATGCTATTAATTACAGCTAATAAGATCATTCAAAGGCGTTGGAGCTCTCTAAAATTAATAAGGCTTGCACTTAGTAAGATTATGAGAGTTAACATATTTGCTATTGATATCATCAATGTAGATTGGTTACCGTATGTACGAGGAAACAAAAGAATTCTATTAACTTTTCAAACCCCCACCATTCCAATGATGCTGCTTAAAATGAAAAACTTTCTCGCCTCCCTACAAATAATGCCAGTTAGGGTCTTTAATGATCCGGTGATGTACCCACTTATCCTACGTAATAAAACGGGCTTACCCTCACCATCTATACAAAATTCTGGCATGGTATCCTCCTTGTTCAACAATATCCATCATTTAACAAAGGGAAAAGAAAATAGCCCTGTTAATCCCATCAGAACACCAACAATGGGGAAAGAGGATCTTTCTATAGCCAAAGGTTACCTGGAAAATGATACCCAACAATTAAATTTGATACAATCAGACATACATAACAAGCTAAACACTTTGAAGACTCTGGGCCATTCTGTTGAAATTAGTGCTAGACCTCTACATGATCTATGGCAACCCTTAGGGGTTGCTAGCCACAGGGAAAAGCCTATAAAGGAACACAACCTTCTACCCCCATATATAGATCATAACAATTTAATGGACAGCAAACATTTAAATCAACAAGAGGAGACCACTAAATTAGATCAGAGTTCTATGCTGATAGACTTGGAGTCAGAGCACAAGTCAGAATTATCCTGTTCCTGGGAAGCCACAAATGATGAGCAACTAACCAACATGGCAATACTATCTACAAATCCAAATGAACTCCTCTTAGACCAGTTGTTATTCTCTGTACCCCAGTCAAAGATTCCACCTTTGCATAATTCTTCTAAATATGCAAAGGAAAGCCAGATATTATCAATATTTGATCAGACTGGAAACTTGACATCTACACTAGAACAATTCATTCAACCAGTTTCAACAGAACATTTACCAAGCACACAAAATACAAGATCAGAAGATGACGTAGTAAAGGCCCCTTCTTCTCTTACTATATGACGGGAATTACCCCAGCATGGTTATCAGCTTAATATACTCTGCTGGAACATTGCTGGATGGAGTAACAAACACCAAGACCACTCTTTTATAAATTTTATAACTAAGGTGGATATTCTCCTCTTGCAAGAGACATGGTATACTGAGAAATTATGGCTAAATGACTTTATTTCATATTCTGTAAAAGCCTCACCTAGTAATAAGAAAGGCAGAGCACATGGTGGTTTAGCAGTTCTAATAAGTACAAAATTACAGGCTAGAATTACTAATTTACCCTCTTTACCACCATTGGCTATGGCAGTCCTAGTTAATTGTAATGGGCTCTCTATACTTGTTACTAATGTATACCTCCCCCCTCATCGGACAAAATCAGAAGTAAAACAGGATTTGGGTAAGATTAGAGGAATATATAGATCAACTAACCACTCAGAACCCTAAAGCTGCTTTTTTGATGGGGGGAGACTTTAATGCACGGATGGGACCAAATGATAAGGTCTTGTTTTCCCATATGTACAAATCTCTATCATTAGTTGCGGAACCTTATCTTATATCCAGATGCTTTAAAGACACGGGTATTAATTATGCAGGAACCTTGTTATTAAATTTCACCAACAAATACAATCTGGCTATCCTGAATGGCAATACTGATGGAGATATCCCAGGAGAATTTACCCACCTAACACCTAAAGGAGCCTCCACTATTGATTATCTTCTGGCCTCTCACAATGTTTTGGAAATAATAGTTGAATTAAGGGTTGTGGGCCAACTTGGCAGCGATCACTTACCATTGATTATGAACTTGAAATATGAAAGAGATCCCTTTTTATATACTAACAAAAGTGTTCCCAAAGAAATGACATCTGAGACAAGGGCCTACTCTATTAGATGGTCACCTAAGATTGAGATTATAATAGATAAAGCCTTGCAATCTGAACCTCTCCTGGAAATTCGTAATGATCTCTTAACAGCACATAATATGGGGAAGGTTATAGAGGCATATCAAAAACTAACATCTTCCTTGCAAAAGACATTGCTTCATAATGCATCATATAGACCCCAAATATCAAACCATAGGCCCAATTCTTGGTTTGACCAAGAATGTATAGATATGAAAGATTCACTTGTTAAATGCTACAAGAGGTACAGGGAGAGTAACATGCCCTCTATTCCAGAAGAGTGGTACTTACTAAAAAAGAAGTATAAGGCCCTAATAAAAACAAAAAAAGAACAAGCCCTAAGAACAACTTGGCATCAGTTAATCTGTGCCTGTAAGTCCCATGACTCTTCTGCATTTTGGAAAATAGTAACGGGTAATAAAAAAAAAACTAATCTAAGGGCAGATTGCTATATATCAGCAACATCATGGGAATCATTTTTTAGTAGGATTTTTACAAAAGAACAAATTAGTAATCATGATAAACTGAACTTTAACAGTAATGTACCAGAATGGCCACCAGTCACAGAATCGGAGATACTGAAACTAATCGCTCTATTAAAGCCAGGTAAGGCTGCAGGATGTGACAATATCCCTCCAGAGCTTATAAAGAGAAATTTAAAATGGTGGGCACCAATATTGGCACATTTGTTTACTTGGTTTGATCGAACAGCTGTCTTCCCTAAAGATTGGGCAGCAGCTATAGTGATCCCCATTTATAAGAAAGGCGACCACGCAGACCCAGCAAATTATAGGCCAATCAGTCTATTGAGTGTTGTTAGTAAATTATATGCCAGACATTTGTACTTCAAGTTACAGGACTGGCTAGAGCTAGACAACATCCTGCTAGAAGAACAAGCAGGCTTCTTACCTGGTCGTTCAACATTGAATCAAGGGCTCATCTTGAAACACCTGACTGAGAAATACATGGCCTCAGGCACAGGTGAACTCTATGCAGCATTTATTGACTTTAAATCTGCTTTCGATTCAATTGATAGAGATCTATTATGGAGAAAACTGCAGGATCTATCTATAGATAAAAGGTTGTTAATACTTATTCAGGGCCTGTATACACACACGAGCCTTAAAGTTAAGTATAATAACAAAGGACACCTCACAAATGCTATCTCTACTCACAGAGGTGTTAAACAGGGCTGCATTTTAGCCCCTCTACTATTTAACCTGTACATTAACTCTTTAATTGGATTCTTAAAAGGAAAATCTTTCCATTCACCTCAACTGGCTCATCACCCCATATCTATCCTGCTATATGCAGATGATGCCGTTTTGTTATCTTACACTGAAATTGGCCTAAGAAGACTCCTTAGACCAGGGATAGGCAACCTTTCCCCTTTAAGGGCCGAGGGACTTCAGCTCCCAGAAGCCTCAGCCATGTTGGCCAATAGTCCCATGTTGGCCAATAGCTCCTGGGATTCTGGGAGCTGAAGTCCCTCGGCCCTTAAAGGGGAAAGGTTGCCTACCCCTGCCTTAGACAATTAGCTACATACTGTCACAATGAAGCCCTGATGTTAAATTACAATAAAACTAAGGTACTAGTTTTTTTTCCAAAAAAAAGAACTATTCATAAATGGCAAATAAACAGAGTAACAATTGAGCAAGTAAACAGCTTCAAATATCTAGGAGTAGTCTTTCAGGCAACAGGGGCATGGAAACTCCAGGTAGAATTGACAATTAAAAATGCATATAGAAATATAACAGCATTGAGAAGTTTCTTCTATACCAAAGGAGGTCATTATATACCAGCTGCTATAAAAGTTTTTGAAGCTAAAATTATCTCAGTTTTATTATATGGAGCACAAATCTATACCTATAATAACTTTGTTAACTTCGAGATAATACAGACAAAATTTCTAAGAGGTATTTTTTCAGTACCATGCTCTGTGTTAAATGCAGTAATGCGTCTTGAGGCGGGCTTGATCACCATCAAAGCACGAGCTTGGATTCTGATAATTAATTTCTGGCTTAAACTTACATTTGCCCCATGCGGGCTGGCTCCTTTGGTTCTATTAGATAATTTTCTTTCCTCCTGGAAAAAGATGATTAACAGCATCTTGAGCAATTGCGGATTTTCACAAACTACCCTGATACAAATGGGCCATGAAAGGGCAAAATCAGCCTTTAGACAACGAATCTGGGATATAGAACTACAGAATCATAGGGGTAAAGTCAGGAACATTCCAGTTTTAGGAAGCTTGGAAATGACCTTTGTTAGGCCAACTTATTTGACCAAGCTAATAGTACCCAAATTCAGGGCAGCTTTCACTGCAGCGCGCTGCAACGTTCTTCCCTCTGCAGTTTTGGAAGGAAAATACAAGAAGATCCCTTATGAGAACCGGACATGCTTATGCTCTGATACCTTAGTTGAATCACTCCAGCATATTATACTATATTGCCCTTTCTATCAAGGTGTGCGCTCCTCTTTAATTTATCCGATTTTACAAAAATTTCCAGGGCGAACAGCCAATCGCTATTTGTTATTACTACTTGAGGATGTAGATCCACAAATAACCGAGAACATGGCCCGATTTTGTGCTGTAGTCATTGCTACATGCAAACAAATTATCAAAGACCATAACTATTCCTAAATGAGGGAAACAAGATGTTAAAAGATCCCTTTCTTTATGTTGGTATGTAATGTAATGTTTCCTGTTTACATATACATTTGTTTTAATTTTATTTTATTTAGATTTATCAGTTGTGTGTGATTTTATTGGCTAATATTTATTTAATTCTGTGATATTTTGGTCAAAGACCGTAAATAAATTCTAATCTAATCTAAGATGACAAACCTTAGGAGGGTAAATGGAACAATTTCTCCATATTTTTACCCTGGCTGAGACAGTTTAAGTACAGGAGAGGATTCTTTTCCACAACAGAATGTGATCTAGCAGTCACCTTCCTGTTGGAGCTTCTCTGGGATCTAAAATGTCACAAGATAGAAAATGTGGGAAAATTGCCTTGCCTCACCTGGGGAGGGCACATTGCAGGGACATGCACACACACAAAATCTGGGTGGTTGCACTTTTCCACCCCTACTCTAAGTGACTGATACCTTTGGGATGTTAACACTTTGTTTTGCATGAACTATATCTTCTCCCTCTGATTTTTCTCATATTGCCCTGCATATTTTATATCTCATAGAGCCATAGTGGCACAGTGGTTAAATGCCTGTATTGCAGCCACTCACTCACAAACCACAAGGTTGTGACTTCAATACCAGCCAGAGGCTCAGGTTCAACTCAGGCTTGCATCCTTCTGTGGGTTACTAAAATGAGTACCCAGCTTGTTGGGGGCAATTAACTTACAGTTGTAAGCCACTTAGGGAGTGCTTACGTGCACTGATAAGTGGTATAGAAATGTACTTGCTATTGCTATTGCTATTATCCACAGCCATGATTTGTGTGGGGCTTTTTATGTTATTCAACTAAATTTGGTCTAATTGTGAAAAGCACAGGGAGATTTGATACTTTCTGCTGTTGAGCAAATAATATATTCTTCTTGTTGTTGTTTTTTAAAGTTGTCTGATTGGAAAATATCTGTATTCCAACTTCATTTGAATCAGATTTACTCCCACCTACAAGTGATTTCTACATTCTTGAATGTGATCCACCATCCCAGTGATCAAGTAATGACTACTGTTATGATGAGTGGTTTTGATTGGTTGTGATATCAAGACCTCTTTTGGGTCCCTGTCATGGCCCTATGTTGAAAGATGCCTATATTGCCATGAGCTGAAAGTATGAGTCTCATGTAGGCACTCCAAACAGAGTTGAATCTGCATTTACAAGCCATTTGCAGATCAAAAAGGCCATGCATAGGAGCTGTAAAGCAGGACATTCACACCTAAAAGATTTATGAGCCATTCAGGATGTGTCTGCCTTAAAAGTGTGATAGCATCAACATCGTATCTCCCCTCTTTTGGAAATTGTCTACTTCAAAGAATTCTTTGATATACAATAGCAACTCTTCACCTCAGCTTAGTCTTAAGGGTTTAAATGCTCCCCAAAATCTTGGGAAAGTAGGAGCTCTGGGTAGATTTCATGATGGTATTGTCCCATTGTGGTCTCTGACTAGAGTTCTCAACTCTATTCTTTGTCCTTTCCCTGACATAATGGATCCCTCTTCATTTCGGAGCAGCCTCCTTTCAGGTAACTATCACCCTTAGAAAGCCTTGTTCTTTCTATCCAAGCTAACTACTTTATTCTTGAGTTCCTGTGTGTGTGTGCGCATTTATGTTAGGGTGTTTTTGTATGTTTGATCCTTTGTATATGTGTGTGCTTGCTTATTGATTTATTTTCTCTCTTAATAAAAGTACCATTCTTTTGGACAAATTCTGTCTCTGCAGGAACTGTTCCCTCTAACCCCCTGCATACAATGGGTTGGATCCTATTTACTATTTTTGAGCTAATTATAAATACCCCAAGGTCAACTTCTTATTACACTACTTCCAATAAAAATAAGAGGAATTAATTAAAACTCAGTAGCATAACTGTATTCCACTGGTGCAAAGGGATTTAGTAGTGACTGAATCTTGCTCGTGAGTCCTTATCAAGGATGCTACTTCTCTGTTGACTGTCTTTGCATGTAATAACTAGGTTGTCATATTTAACTTAAAATCAAAGATGTGAGTAGTTCTAATTCCAAGTTTGTTTGTTTTTTGTTTATTCAAGCAGATTTCACTGAAAAAAGAGGGTAATTACAAAAATGGCTTAACGTCACATTCAATAACAAACTCTAAACAACTGAAATTAAACAGCAGCTTATCTAACCCAGATTCCTTCACAGCTCTTTCTTTTTGAAGACAAGAAATGTGTGTCTAATATTTAAGCAATTAAGACCCAGCAGTGCTGGAATTATCCAAAGATAACACAGCATCTTGGGGGCATCATGAGTATAAAAGTAAAGCAGAGCTCTTTTCATTTCATCGGAACTGGCATTATCAGATTCCCTAAAGTTTTGAATTTCTAATTACAATGTAAAATTAACATAGGAGCTGCAAATAATGATTTACTGTAGTATTCAACTTTTGGGAGGGGGGGCAGGGCCACATTTCACAGTAGGAGAAGAGAGACAAAACTATGCTCAGTGAGCTTAATTCAAGGATACTGTTGTTTTGATAACTAGTCCCTGCAGAAAACAAATATTGAGACAATGCCAATTAAATATATGCATATACCCTCTTTCAAATCCAGATAGTTTCCCAATATCCTTTTCTATTGTACAGTACCTTGGGTTGTAGAAATCTGAACCAGTAGGTCTCCTTTCAGTGGACGTAAATAAGACAGTTAAGTTCTGATTGCTATCATCAAGGACACATTTCCTTGTCAACACAAGGGGGGATGAGACTTCTCTTCTCTAATGGATGCTCCCTTCAGAATGTCTTGTTACAGTGTGTGCAGACTCTGGAAAGAGGCAACTCCTTCCGTATGCCTGAAAGTATTTTGTTGTTAACTGCCCCTCAAGTTGATCTCGACTCATGGTGACCCTATGGATGAGACATCTCCAAGATGGATGAGACATCTCTCTGTCTTCCACTGCTCTGCTTAATTCGTGCACCCTATACCTATGACCTCCTTAATAGAGTCCATTCATCTAGCATGTGGCCTTCCTCTCTTCCTACTTCCCTCCACCTTTCCCAGCATTATTGTCTTTTCCAATGAGTCCTCCCTTCTCATGATGTGTCTGAAGTATAGCAGACTAAGTTTAGTCATCTTGGATTCCAGGGAGGTTTCTGGCTTCGTTTGCTCTAGGGACGTTATCACACGGGGAGCTCTGAACAGAAGCCGGCTTTAAAGTGAAAGTGCTACTGCAAAAGCGGAAGCAATTAATTAGCCGGCTTTCCCCGTGTGAAAATCTCCTGAGCATTTAAAAGGAGGTTACTCCGCATGGAAAGTAGGCAGAAACTGCTTCTTTTTATTTTCGGAAGATCCCCGAAAATAAAAAGAAGCAGTTTCTGACTACTTTCTGTTTAGATTAACCCGCTTTTAAATATGACGTCGTCTGAAAATATACCCTCTTTTGTGGGTTATTTTCAGTTTAAACCCCTGTTTCCTCACAGGATTTCCCCCATGTGATAACGTCCTAGGACCCATTTGTTTCTTTTTGGCGGTCCACTCTTTTCCATCACCACATCTCAAATGAATTAATTTTCTTTCTATCATCTTTCTTAACTGTACAACTTTCACATCCCTACATGGTAATAAGGAATATGATGCTTTTATGATTCTAACTTTTGTGCTGCATCGTATATCTTTGCATTTAATAATTTTTCTAGTTCTTTCATCACCATCTTCCCCATTCTTAATCATCTTCTGGTTTCCTGACTGTAGTCCCCATTTCTATGAATGTTTGATCCCAGGTATGGGGATTCCTTTACTTTTTCTATTTCTTTATTGTCTAGGTTGGACTTGTGAAGGTCCTCGGTGGTCATTATTTTTTCTTTATGTTCAGCATTAAGCCTGCCATTGCACTTTCTTCTTTGATCTTCCTTAGTAGGTGTTCCAGGTATGTGAGATTTTCTGATAGTACTATGGTGTCATCTGCATATCTTAGATCAGGGGTAGGCAACCTTTCCCCTTTAAGGGCCAAGGGACTTCAGCTCCCAGAAGCCTCAGCTATGTTGGCCAATAGTCCCATGTTGGCCAATAGCTCCTGGGATTCTGGGAGCTGAAGTCCCTTGGCCCTTAAAGGGGAAAGGTTGCCTACCCCTGTCTTAGATTGTTGATATTCCTTCCTCCTATTTTCACTCCTCCCTCTTCTGTGTCTAAGCCTGCTTTTTGTATCATATATTCTGCATACAAGTTGAACAGATAGAGTGAAATGATGCAGCCTTGTTTGACCCCTTTGCCAATTGGAAACCATTCTATTTCTTTCTGTTTTGTTCTGACAGTAGCCTCTTGTCCTGAGTACAGATTCCTCATTAGGACTATCAGATGTGTTGGCACTCCCATGTTTTTAAGGGTGTTCCATAGCCTTTTATGATCTATGCAGTCAAAGGCTTTCTTTAAAAAACAAAAACAAAAAAAAAGTATTGTATTATTTTTAAAGAGGGGGTCAATTGTTGTTGTTGTTATTATTATTATTATTATTATTATTATTATTATTATTATTATTATTTAGGCTATGTGTCATTTAAATCTATTTTACTCCATGTAAGCTGCCGTGATTGCCATGGCAGAAAGGTGGGACACAAGAATAAAGTTGTTGTTGTTGTTGTTGTTATCATTATCATTATCATTATCAATATTATTATTTACTATAGTCTATAAAGCACATGCTGATTTTCTTTTGGCATTCCCTGGTGTGCTTCATTAGCCATCCTATTTTTGCAATGTGGTCCTAATACCTCTTCCTTTCCTGAACCCCGCTTGAATGTCTGGGATTTCTCTCTCCATGTATGGTTTGAGTCTATGGGCCTGAACAGACTGCCAAAAACAATCCAGCTTGAGACCACTTTAACTGTCCTAGCTCAATGCTAGAGAATCATGGTAATTGTAGTTTTTTCTGAGACATTGAGCCTTCTCTGTCAGAGAGCTCTGGTGCCACAATAAACTACACTTCCCATGATTCCCTAGCACTGAGCCAAGGCAGTTAAAGTGGTCTCAAGATGGATTATTTCTGGCAGCCTGTTCAGGCCCCATGTTGCTGAATTTTGAGCATAATTTTGCTTGCATGGAAGATCAGTGCTA
Organism: Phrynosoma blainvillii; assembly: GCA_026167975.1. NCBI lineage: Eukaryota > Metazoa > Chordata > Lepidosauria > Squamata > Phrynosomatidae > Phrynosoma > Phrynosoma blainvillii. Next base: position 203,461,280 of record JANUYF010000003.1, read on the forward strand.
TGGTCCTATAGTTGCTGCAGTCTCTTGTGTCTCCCTTTTTGTCAATGGGGATGAGAATTGACCACTTCCAATCTGTTGGCCATCGATTTGTTTTCCATATCTGTTGGCATATGTTGGTCAGCAGTAGAACTGATTCTGTCAATGTTGATTGCAGCAGTTCAATTGGAATATTGTCTGTTCCTGGTGATTTGTTTTCCCCTATTTCTCTTATTGCAGTTTCCACCTTGTTTTTTTTAGAATTTGGGGTTCATCTTCATATTGCTATTCGTTCCATGTGTCCTTCATTTTGTTATCTCTTTTGTATAATTCTTCTGTGTATTGCATCCAATGTCTTTTTATTCCTTCCTGATCTTGAATAATATTATTTTTATTGGCATAGAGCATCCCAGTCCTTGGTTTGAATTTTCCTTTGATTTCCCAGATCTTGTGAAATATTTCTCTTGTTCTTCCCTTTTTGTTGTTGTCTTCTATTTCTCTACATTGGCCATTGTAGTAATTTTCTTTATCTTTCTGCACAAGCCGTTGTACTATTGAATTCATAATTCTTAGTTTGTCCCTATCTCACTTTTGTTTTCTTCTCTTCCTTTCTTTATTGCTTGTAGTGTTTTTTTCTGTCATCCATGACTTTTTTCTTTTACTTTTTGTTTATTGAAAGTGTCTGTCTGCATTCTTCTTTTATTATATCCCTGGGTTCAGACCATAGTTCCCCTGGTTCTCAGTCTATTATGTTTAGTAGTGTAAATCTGTTTCTTATGTTATCAGTAAATAATGTTAAAATATTATTTAGATCATATTTTGGTATAATAACTGGTTTTGTTTTCTTCTCGAGTCTTACTCTTATTTATGATATGAGTAATTCATTATCTGTGCCACAGTCAGTGCCTGGTTTAGTCTTGGCCACCAGTATAGAGTTCTGCCATCTTTTACTTTCACGTATATAATCTATTTGATTTTTGCTTTGAGCATCTGGTGATGTCTATGTGTATAGCCTTCTTTCTGGCTGTATGAAAAATGTGTTTGCAATGGATAGTTTGTTGGGTTCACAAAAATCTAGCAGATGCTCACCTGCTTCATTTCTTTTGATAGTATAATATTTGTATTTATTGGGCATAACTCATAACAGTACTCTAAAAGACTGTGGGAAAACAACAAGGGAGTTTACTCCAGTGCTGTGTGTGTGTGCATGTGTGTGTGCATGTGTGTATATGCACCTTCAGGTTTCCTGTTGACTAATGGTGACTCCATGATTTTCTTAGGCAAGGAGTACTCAGAGATGGTTTTGCCTATTCTTCTTCAGAAATATAACTTATAGCACCTGGTATTCATTGGCAGTCTCCCATCTAAGTCCTATGCAAGGTTGACCTTTAGGATATTTACTGGTGCTTTTAGGATATTTACCTTAGAGGAAAATACTTTCACCTTTACAATTTCTCTTTTTTTCAGAACTGTAATAATAATAACAATAATAATATTTTTTATTTTTATCCCGCCCCTCTGCAGCACAATAGTTTATATCAGGGATAGGCAACCTTTCCCCTTTAAGGGCCAAGGGACTTCAGCTCCCAGAAGCCTCAGCCATGTTGGCCAGTAGTCCCATGTTGGCCAATAGCTCCTGGGATTCTGGGAGCTGAAGTCCCTCGGCCCTTAAAGGGGAAAGGTTGCCTACCCCTGGTTTATATCCATATAACTTTTACAAAAACAATAATTCAGTCAATCACATAAACCAAGAGAAGGAACTCATATCCAAAAATCCAGGCCCATACATATATATCCCTAACAGAGTAAAAAGTATGTTTATAATAACATTTCAATATAAGTCTTAATTCAACTTCAATTCACTTTATAACCTTGTTCATGATTTATTTTCTTCTTTCTTGCAGGAAGATTCCTTTATCACATTCATGTATGTAATATTTCATCAAAACATTCTTCCCCAAATATTGTCTTAATATTCTAGAATGAACATCCTTTTTAATATTCTTTTTAAAAGCTGTAAAAACAGAATCTTCACTCTCAAAAAAGCATCTTTGTTGTTTTTATTGATAGCTCTTTGTACATAAGTCAACTTTTCCTTCAATATGACATTGCATAATGTCACCAACTATTTACACTAGAATTGGAAAGGTGTCCCCACCTCCCACCCTTTTTCACGGTCTAGTTATTTACCAGAAGAGGGTGGGAAATTTAATGGGGACATCTATACGGCATCTCTAATTGAGTGATCTGATCTTCACAAATATAACTCCTTTCCCTAAGATAAAGCCACCCCAGATACCTATAAAAATGTGCACAACATAGTCTTCCTTATCAGTAGCAATTGCTGACTCTCCTCCTCTCCCCCACATACTTCATGTCTTCTGCAGCAAAGTAGCCTGCTCTGAGAAGGGCTGTTTTGCATGCACAAATTAGCTAGACCGCTTCTGCTATAAACAAGGAGAATAGCAACTATTTCTGGTTATGGTTCAATCACAATAAATGTCATCATTCCAAAGTGGAGTGGAAAGCTTTAGTTACATATTTTTATTTTACCTCATTTCTTCAATTTAGCTTAAGGCTATGGAATAGACCAGAGGAGGTTTACTTACTTTCATTCACATCTCACAGGGAACATCTTTCTTGGTCTGTAATTTCAGAGATATGTTTGATTGAACAACTTAATTTAATGTTCCTCCACAAAACTGTTTGTTGTCTGATATTTAAAAAATTCCTAGGAGACACAACCTTTCTAGGTATTTTCTATCTCTTTCTACATTGGCAGTGGAGTGAACATATGCTATTTATTTTTCTTTATTATGGGCTACTGAACCAGATTTTTTTTTTATCCCAAATGTAAAATATTGGAGTTGAAGGTTCAGTCCTGTGATATTTTAGATGGGAAAACAAGGGTGCATCCCCTACTTTTCATAATAGAAACAGATATTACTTGCACTGTAGAAGTGATTCACGGTCTTCAATAAAGTTCTCGTACAGTAATTTTAAAAATGAATTAAATGTTCTCTCTCTGCATAATGTTATACATCTAAGACATTTCTAGATATAAGTCTCATGCCAATAATGAAAAGCCACTGTGCAACTATTCTGTCCTCTTTTTCTTTTCCACAACAGATTTTCATAGAAAGACAAGAGGTAGAAAAATATGAGCATTTTACAAATAGATGATGATCCTCACTTGCCTTGAAGACAATTTCTTTGTCCTCCTCACTTGCCTCGAAGACAATTTCTTTGTATAAAAGGTGGAAGAGGCAACAAAGGGATTAGCTATTTTAGATCTGATCCTAACCAACAGGGATGACCTGGTCAATGGGGTGCAAGTGGTGGGATCCTTAGGTGGGAGTGATCATGTTCTCCTGGAGTTTCTTATACAATGGAAAGGAGAAGCTAGGCATAGTCAAGCACTCATTCTAGACTTTAGGAAAGCTGATTTTAACAAACTTAGGGAAACACTGGGAGTGATCCTATGGTCGGGAATACTAAAGGAGAAGGGAGTTCAAGATGGATGGGAGTTTCTCAAAAGGGAGATACTGAAGGCACAATCTCAAACTGTTCCAATGAGAAGGAAAAATAGGAGATGTCTCAAGAAACGGGTTGCATGACAAAAGAACTTTCAACTGAACTAAGTTTTAAATGGGAGATGTATAAGAAATGGAAAAAGGGTGAAATCACTAAAGAGGAATTCAAATAAATAACAAGCACATGTAGGGGTAAAGTCAGGAAAGCCAAAGAACAGAATGAGCTCAGGCTTGCTAGAGGGGTTAAGGACAATAAAAAGGGCTTTTTTGGGTATATCTGTAGCAAAAGAAAGAAGAAGGAAATGGTAGGGCCACTGCACAGAAAAGATGGAGAAATTCTAACAGGGAACAGAGAAAAGGCAGAACTACTCAACACTATCTTTTCCTCAGTCTTCTCCCAAAAGGAAAAGGGTGTTCAACCTGAGGAAAATGGAGCAGAGGACCCAAAGGGGAAATGCAGCACAGAATAAGTAAAGTAGAAGTACAGGAATACCTGGTCAACCTAAATGAATTTAAGTCTCCAGGACCAGATGAACTACATCCAAGGATATTAAAAGAACTGGCAAATGTAACATCAGAGCCACTGGCAATAATGTTTGAGAACTCCTGGAGAACAGGAGAAATCCCAACAGACTGGAGGAGGGCAAACATTTTCCCCATCTTCAAAAAGGGGAAAAAAAGAGAATCCCAACAACTATTGCTCAGTTAGTCTGACATCAATACTGGGAAAGATTCTAGAACAGTTCATTAAACTGTCTGTGAACATTTAGAAGGGAAAGCGTCTGTGAACAATTAGAAGGGAATGCCATAATCACTAAAAGTCAACATGGGTTTCTCAAAAACAAGTCATGCCAGACTAACATGATCTCTTTTTTTGATAAAATTACCAGTTTGGTAGATGAAGGGAATGCAGTCAACATAGCATATCTTGATTTCAGTAAGGCTTTTGATAAGGTCCCCCATGATATTCTTGCAAACAAGATAGTAAAATGTGGGCTAGACATACAACTGTTATGTAGATTAGTAATTGATTGACCGAACCCAAAGGATGCTCAGCAATGGCTCCTCTTCATCCTGGAGAGAAGTGACATCCAGGGTTCTGTCCTGGGACCAGTGCTATTCAACATCTTTATTATCACACGGAAAAGGCCCTGCCACAAACCCAGATGACAACTCTGTCCCCAGATGACAACTCTAAGGCCCTTATCACATGGGGTCTGAAGCAGAGCTAATCCAAAGGGCATCCACAGCTAATACATATTATTCCCCCGTGTTTACACACGACGCTGCCCCAGAACACGGAGCTAATCCGTATTGTTCCCCTGTGTTTACACACAACGCTGCCCCAGAACACGGAGCTAATCCGTATTGTTCCCCGTGTTTACACACGACGCTGCCCCAGAACTCGGCAGAATACGGAGCTAATCCGTAAGGAGTAGGGAGATTTTGACATTCGGTTTGTAGAGGATGTACCTAGGGAGCCTTCGCATTCATTGCGAATTGGTGGGCAGGGCAAAAATCCCAGCGAGGGGAAGGGATTGCCTTGGCAAAAGGCAAACCGGATTGGAAAGAAGAGGAGGAGAGGAAGAGGGAAGAGGGAGGCGATCTCTCTCTCTCCATGGGCTGCCTTCCCTTCTCCGGTCCTCCAGCCCTCCTCCTCCTCCCCGGTTCCCATGGCTGCCTTTCCTCCCGGCTTTTTGTGACGGGAGAGAAGGGAGCCTTGGTATTAATTGCGAAATGGCCAAAAGGGTGATATTCCCTTCGTTTCGCTATGGAACCGAATTTATTCCTACTTCTGTTTTTCTTCGCTTTTTCTTTGCTTCGTGGCCAGCGTTTGATAAGGTCCTAAGAACAATATTACAGGGGCCAATAACATCACCCACAACATCAGGGGTACATTTACTTGTTTTCCTCCAATGTGATATACATCATCCTATGCCAACAATGCCCTTCTACACTCTGCATTGGACAAACAGAACATTATATATTTATGAGCATAAATTGACACAAATCTGACATTAAAAATGGCAATACACAAAAACCAGTTGTAGAACATTTCAACCTTCCTAGACATACAGTATAGGATTTAAAGATGGCAGTCCATGAACAAGTAAATTACAAAAGAAGACTAGAGAGAGAAACATCTGAATTGTATTATATTTACAAATTCCAATCCATTAGGAATGAACAAAGACAATGACTTCAGGGTTCATTATATATAAAAATACAAGAGTCTTCTGTATGAATATATATATATAGGAATCTTTTCAGCCAAGGAATTGACTTTTGGTAAGATTTGGTAAAGATTTATTGCTTTCAGACATCAGTATTAAATGATCAACTGTAAAGACCTGCATCTCTTTATGCAGTCCTTTGGAAATTTAGGGCAAGGAATATGATTTGCATCCTTCTGGATCCTATTATATTCCACCCCACTCCCACTCCCACAACTATGCATATATGCTTTATAACTGAGTATTCATTATCACTCTGTACTGCATATGAAGAAGTAGGTTTATTTCCATGAAAGCTCATACAAAAACAAAAACCAGTTAGTCTTAAAGGTGCTGAAGGTGCTGCTACATTCCTTTAGCTTTCCCTCTTTCTTCTGTTCAGCCAAAGATTGTTACACATGGAATAAAAGAAATGGGGAACCATTCCAACTGGGGAAGGAATAGCTGTCATATTTCCTATCTTTTATTTCAAGGACTCAAAATCCAATCCAGCTCTTGTTGATGCTTTTGCAGTTTGCTGTTGGCCCCTACATCTTTGCCCATTTCATGAAAGTTCCCAGAGATACTCTTTCTCTGCTGTAAGAAGTTTTTAAATAAATAAATAAATAAATAAATAGCATAACAATCTTATCAACATTCCTATCAGACACTGTGATGGTATCACTGTGCTTTGTTTTGTCTTCTGCTGTATTGTTGGCATGACATGAGGCACTGGAGAATGAAGAATGAGGGAGAACACACGATCTCACTCTCAGGAAAGAAATACAGTTGGCTTTTCCTATCCACAGGCTTGCAGACATCCCGCCCCCATTCTTCTCAATGGCAGTGCATGCACATGGCCCCAGCAACACAGTCACATGCATTGAAGAGAACAGGACTTAAGGTCCCTCAGAAATTACTATCCATGGGGAAGTCTTGAATGGCTTATGCAAAGGGCCAACTGTACAACAATACCACCATGACACCATATTGTAATCAAGTTAAAATCCTAAAGCAAGGTTTTCCTTCAATGTTCCTCTCCTAGGTCCTTTCTATCCATCCTACTGTCTGACAGAGAAAAACAACAGTAAAACAATACCACAATAGAACTTTGTAATAGTAGAGTTAAACTTCTAAGAACCCTTTTTAAAATATATATATAGAGAGAGGAAACCAAAGAAGACGTAGGCCCTATTCAGATTTTTTTTTTAGCACAACTATCCTAATAATCTCACTAGCACATTCTGGTTTTGTTGTTCACACTATTTTTTTTATTATAACCACATTTGTGTGCATCTCTGTGGGTTCTCTTGCTCACATGTGTCAGCAGTCAAAGATGGAGTCAATAACATAGATGTACTTGAAGCATGTTCCAGGCATGCAGAGTTTTGTCCTGTGTCTATTTGTACTGGTTATTCATACAGCTGACAATGCGGATCTTTTAGGAAAACATGGAAAAACCCTGAGATCAATTAAACTGGGTTAAGTGGGGGTTTTTGGCAGCCACCTCCCAAACTTAATAGGATGCATTTGAAATGCATTTGAACAGCAAAGATTTAATCCTCATTCTACCAGGATTATTTTCATCATCTGAATAACCCCATAATGAGGACTGTGACCATCTGGAAACATTTCTGAAGGCAAATGGGCTAGGGGAGAGGTGAGAAAACATTGGACAGACCCACATCTAACATCACAAGCCATAGCACAGACAAAAGGCAACAAATGAAAAAGCTCAAAACAGAATTTTGAAATAGGAGTGATAAAACATGATGTGAATTTCGAAGAAGCAACACTACATGACAAAGCAGAAAATACCAGTATAAATGAGGCTATGGAGTAGAAACAGTTTGATTTGGACATCCATATCCACATGGGATTTTTAAAAGGTATCCTTCAAGAAGGACTTTGCAATCTATGCTTTAGGCATCATTGTGTCTGCACTGCCTGCTTTGTTACATGCCCTCAGGAATGTCACTTGTCATTTTTCTAGATTTCTGAAACTTTGGGGGGTTGCAGACTGTCAAAAATAGTGTGAATTCAGTCCACTTTTAGGGTTAGGGTTAGTGCTAGGGAATCATGGGAATTGTTATTTTTCTGAGACATTGAACCTTCTTTGTCAGAGAACTCTAGTGCCACAATAAAATACAGTCCCCATGATTCCCTAACCTTAACCCTAACCCTAAAAGTGGACTGAATTCACACTATTTCTGACAGTCTGCAACCCCCCTTTGTCTATCTGATGCAGGACATTAATTATAAATCTGGAATTTGAGGCCAAAACTGGAAAGAATGAGAAATGTAGCAAGATAGAAATATGTGAGTGCTCTCTCAAGATGGATTGTTTGTTGTTGTTGTTTGCTGTCTTTATTTCAACTTTGTATCATGATGACCCTGTGGATGAGACAAGGCCAAGCCCTCCTATCTTCCACTGCTTTGCTTAAGTCTTGTGGATTCATGCCTGTAACATCCCTGAATGAGTCTAGCCATCTGGCTTGTGGTCTTCCTCTCTTTCCATTGCCATCCACTTTTTCTAACATAATTGCTTTTTCTAACAAATTTTTCCTTCTCGTGGTGAGTCCAAAGTATGACAACATCAAGTTAGTCATCCTGGCTTCCAGAGAGAGTTTGGGCTTTACCTGTTCTAGGATTCATTTGTTTGTCTTGTTGGTCATTCACAGTATCCTTAGCACTCTTCTCCAGCACCACATCTCAAATGAGTTGATTGTCTTTCTCTTTGGTTTCTTTACTGTCCAGCTCTCACATCTGTACATGGTGATAAGAAATACTTGGACAATCCTAACTTTAGAATTCAGTGTTATGTCTTTGCACTCTAAGATTTTGTCTAATTCTTTCATAGCTGCCCTTTCCAATTCTAGTCTTCTGATTTTTGATTTGCAGTTTCCATTCTGATCAATGTTTGATCAAAGGAATGGGAATTCCTTGACTATTTCTATTGTATCATTATGAGTTGTAGAAGCTAATTTTGAATAATTACAGAAAATAACACTGGAAAAAGTTAATCAGCAGAAGACTTACACACCTCAGTGGGATTATTTATTTGTTTATTGAATTTATATTTGGCCTTTCTACCAAAAAGGGTTAAATCCATGCTCACACCATTTATATCAGACATGGAAACCCAGTTGCTTTTGAGTGAATAGCTTAGGCAAGGTCTTCTCCAACTTCATGTTTCTATAATAAAGCTTTCTGTTTGACTTTATTTAAGCTACACGTTAAAGCCAAGAGGAAATATTGCTTGTAGAACACACAGAAGACCAAACAAAAAGTTGAATGTTTTACTTCACTTATGTTCTTTTAATTATTTTTCCTAATGTGATTACAGCTCATTGCATAATACTTCCATTCACTTCAACTTAATTTAACATTTAGCTACATAATTTATCTATTTGTTGTTTAAATATAAGTAGAATTTGTTTTTTGTGCTGAGAGGCTTTATTTCTTCTTTGATTTGATTTGCTCATATTTTTGTGGCTCTTCTTTCTTCAATCTGTATTAGTCTATACACTTTTTTTTCTTCCATCTTTGTTGAATAATTTTGCGGAAACAGACAATAGTTTCCTGGGTCTCTTAGATCTATTTTTGTTTTACTTCTTTGATCTTGTTTTGTTTTGTTTTGTTTGACATGTCTTCTTTGTGAACATTTTAAAAGAAGAAAAGCTAATACCAGTGACATTGATTAAAAGGGTGAAAAATACTTCCAATCATTGTTACTTTTCAGCATAAACAGTAATGAGAAAACTGATAGCTTGATTCTGTGAAATCCCTATTTATTTTAGTAACAGTAGAAGTTAAGTCATAATTTAAAATGGAGCTATTGTGTTCTGTCTGCACTGAAACAAAATGTCTTTTATCTAACAGTGTCATTCTTTACATGTCATGAAGTTCATTAAGTTCTATAGGGCTTATTCCCAAATGGATTGACATGAGCTTCTAGCCTGAATAATCATATTGGACATACATTAGTCCACATTCTTTAGAAAGAGATGGCACCAGTGGAGGCTGGTGAATCCAATCACTGGGGCCATGAACCTGCTCCATGTTTTTATTTGAACTTTAAAGGGTGCTAAAATATTGGGTGGGGGATGAATGGGAATATTTCCCTGGCTCAGATTAAAATCAGAGCAGTAGAATAAGTGAGAGCTCAGAATGCTTATGTTGTGCATACAGTGAATATCACATGCAGTACAAAGCATATATCCCAACCTCTCTGATAATAATTATTGTGACTCTTCTTTCTATAAAAAATAATCTGGCTTCTTTTTCCACTGTCATTTTCTTGACTGTGGGCTTACTTGCATTGATGTTGACTCCCATTCATCTCAATTGGCAAAGGTTAAGGATTTGTCAAGTTTTGTTGGTCCTTTTAGATCTGGTCTTCAAGTATCACTCTTCCTCTTTCATATCACACTTCTCCACCAGTGATCAAACTTATCCCATTTTATTTCAGTTTCCTTTACCAATGGCTGTTTTTGTCAGTTTTCCTTATTTTTTTTGCTGCCCTTGTCACAAATGATAAGAAATTGGTGCTTATGGAACCAACAGGAATGCAGAAAAGCAATGTTCTGTTCTCTTCATTGCTAGTGCCATCCAGAAACAAGTTATATAATCTTGGAAGGTAAATCATAAATATATAGCATAAATATATAAAATTATATAAAGGATGTATCAGTCAAATGTGAGAACTTCTCCAAGACTGTTTAGATAAGTTGATGAGATAAAATTCAGTAGTAAGTCCCAACTAGAATAGGCCCATTGGTAAGTTTACAATTTTGTAAGTTATTGTCATTAAATGTGTGTACTCTAGTTTTGACTAAGCAATGTATTTAGCCCATGGCTTGCATAAATTCTTTACTCTCAAGGATTTGTCTTGTGCCAGCAAAACAGGCACTGGACAATTTCTTATAACCCTAAAAATCAACTTTGTGGGTTTTTCAACCTCTCTCAGATCTAATTTGTGTCCAAAATTTGAACCAGAAACTAAATAAAAAAAATGACATTTTTTCTGAGGAGTTGGAAACTCATTGATTGTGCAAATACATAATCTTATTGTACACTCCAAATCAGAAAAGAACTTCACAATGAAATGAAGTTCAATTTGTAACAATATGAATATTTTCAATTGAACAAGTTCTAATATATACCATGTAATTGAAAGCCAGTGTAGTATAGTGGTTTGAGTGCTGGACTAGGAGACAAGGTTTCATATCCTCACTCAGCAACTGTGTCACCTTGGTAACCTCTTGGGAGCTTAGATGAAGGAAATGGCAAACCCATTTTGAACAAATCTTGCCAAGAAAATCCTATGATAGGGTCATCACAAGCTGGAGTTGACTTGAAATCAGACAACAACAACAGACCCTTAATTATGTGCTTCGTTAGCATCAATTGTGCAATTGCTGAAATTAACCAAGGAAAACCAAAGAGTGCAAGCTGGAAGTTAGATCCTTATGTATGTCTAATGATAATAATACATTTTTAAACCATTAAGCACATTCGTCCTTCTATTCTGTATACACACAGAGAGACTTTATATCCAAGTATTATTACATTTCTTTTAGATCAAGGATCGTTCTAGCTTTTGTAATCTGCAATGTCCTAACACTTCAGGCATGAAATTATAAAGCTAAATGTACAGGAAACTTTCTATATGCTAAGTATGTTTTTCCTTTAGCATGAATTGCTCTTTCACAGTACTTACAAAGCATGGGGTTTGATCTAAAAAATCTGACACTTTTAATACAGTGTTATAAATGGATTGCATAATATATACCCTGAAGTTGGAAAAGAATTGTGGCTTCTCTTAAGATTGCATTGACATTTGTTCAGAATTAATCTAATCCCCTAAAAATGAGAGAATACACTTGTTATTTCACTTCATTTCACCATAAAAGAGTCAGCTATTGAATAATAGCTGTTTTCTGACCTACAGACCCTTTTCAGCCTGTTGGCATATTTCCCCTCTCTTTCTTTTCTTTAAGTGTGCTATGGGACATATTTTCATCACAGTTATATAGACACATTAAGAGATTTATCCACTTTTATGTCTTCTTATTACATTCAGAATGAAATCTCCATTACACCAAGTCTGTCATCTTCACCTTCTGACATTTGTGTTCAGTCAAATGTCATTCCTTGACAATCTTGTTTGACAAAGATCCCTAAATGACATCTCAGGAGGCTCTTAAAAAGATACTTTAGAAGAAAAGTGTTTGGTTCCTAAATGCACAGAGATTAAATCAGAACAAAAAGTAGAATCAAAATGTCTTTCAGAGTATACTGTATAAAGAAGGAAGTAATGGGGGGGGGGGAACAGGATCTCTTCCCCCCATATTTAGACATGCCAACCAAGTATCAACCAGTCCCTCTATAGCTATGTCCTTTCTTTAAGAGGGGGGTATTATAGAATAAAGAAAGAATCCCTTTAAACATGCACAGATGGATGAACTATGGTGTGTACATACATGAAGACTTACACAATACAATTCTATCTAGTGATATATAAGAATGTGTCATATGAATGATGAGCAATCTAAAACCTGATCTCCCCATGATTCTGGATCAGACAGACAGAACCATTTACACATGGGCTTCTTCTAGATGTTCAGAGCATATTGATGTCAGCACAGAGACAGTGATGAAGACAGAGACTTGGTATTCCCTACACCTGAGTTCTTAAACTATGCATGTGAAGCTGAGACAATATTACCCATCTCCACTGTCTTTTCTAAGAAGGTGAGCTTTGGCCTTCTACATCACCCTGTTCCATTCTATTTTTTTGCATGGGGATGGGAGCCTATTTCTGTCTCCCTTGCCTTATCTTGCCAGGTGTTGTAGGGCTGGGAAGGATAGCCCCTTGGGGTCCCTTTTTCTGGCTTGCAGAGGTCTCTCTGTTTGCAGACTGTAGTCAGAACAGTAGCAGAAAAAAAAGGAATTTTTTCTTTGGACTTGGGTCAGCCTTTCTGAGTTGTGTAGGACCTCTGTTGGTATATGGCTCTTGGGAATTAGGGGAGTGTGGTTTCTTGAGGGTTTTACTAGAAAGAGTGGATTCCTCTGATGCTTCCATCTCCCTTTGGGGAGTGGGGGAAGGCTGAGTGGGTTTTTTATTTAGTGGACTTTTTCTGGCCTCTCTTTTGTGCTCTAGGGTCTTTTCTTATCTCCATGCTAGGATCTTGTGAAAACAATTAGAGATCCCCTTCAGGAGTTGGGAAAATAATTTCCAGGATGTTGGGAAGCATGGCTTTCCCTAAGTATAAGTTCCAGAAAAATGCTTCATTGTCCTACACAACCTGTCCTTGGGCATCAGATATTACTTCACCTGACAAAATAGCTAGAAACATAGGGCCTAAGCAGATGGCACAAAGCACCGTCTTCAGGGCAAGGAAGGGGAGGGGCAGTCACACGCTGGGTGCCCCAACCCCTTTCCGAAGATGTCATCAGAGATCCAGACCCTCCGCACATCCGGCACTCCGAGGATGCCTATCTGCCGCAGCATCCACACACGCTGCAGTGAAAAAGGTGCCGAAGGTGCGCTGACAGCCTTTTGTGGCGCCCCTTCGGCACTTGTGGAAGGAGAACTATTTTAGCGCTCCTTCCTGGGGTGGCAAAGCTGAGCCACAGGGCCGAGGAATGCGGATGCCTCGGCCCCGATCCGCAGCTTCCTGGGGCGGCCCCGTGCCGCCTGTCTGCTTCCCCCCATAGACAGCCCCTGACTCGTCAGGAGGGGTTTCTTGTTGTGCTGGCCAAATAAGGACAAAGACTCCTGGCTGGTGAAGGTGTGCTGGAAACATCACACCAGCACACCTGGCCCAACAGGTTGTTTTACCAATTCTCGCAAGGTTATGGTTATGCGAGAATTGGACGAGAGTTTGTTATATATAACTCGGTGCAGCCATGTGGAGGCAGCCATTTTTATAGTTGACACCGTGAGACTAACATCAATCCGTTCTCTGCTTTTGGCGAGCTCGGCTTTGGCCTTGCATTTTTTTGGACTTGCCCTATTGTAGCTCTTGCCTTCTTATTCTGTCTTCCTCATCGTTTACTCAGGGGCCTCAGGTAGTCTCCTAGAGCAACCCGTGGGGGTGAGCGAGTGGCCTTCAGGGCCTCCCGGATCTCCGCATCCCCAATTCTTGGGGACTACACCTGAGGAGGGTCCTCTGGGTTCTTTCTCACCAGATGAATCGATTTGGTACCTTTTAGGCCCTGAGACGCCCCAGTCACCCAATCTGGTAAGGTTGGGACCCACCGCTGGTTGAGGGGAGGTTGTTTGCACTTTCTCCTGGTGGTGAGTGTGTGGAGATGTTAGTCTTTGGGGGAAGGTTCCATGTTGGACCTTCGGTGGACACCTCTCCAGTGGTGGTTACCAGCGACGCTTCCTGGCTGTGGTGTCTCTTGACAGACTTGGGAGAGGACAGTCTGCTAGGCCAGGTGGTAATCATCCACGGGGGTGATTTTGTTTACGGCCCATGTTCCTTGTCACTGACCTCAGGATGCCACGTAGTAAGGCCCAATCCAAATGCCGCACAGCTTCTGCCGCACCTTCTGCAGGTCACTTGGCTTCTAAAAGACCTTCGAAGCCTAGCAGCAGAGAGGAGGATTTAGCTTCCCAAGTTACTCAACTAGGCAAATCTGTACAGGCTTGTGTGGCGCTGTGCAATCAACTTGCTCAAAAGGAACTCCAGGCTACTGCCTCTTCCTCAAGTGTCAACCCTTTGGGTCTTGACAACACTGAAGCGTCTTCTTCCATGGCAGCACCTGAGTCTCAGCTGGCCTCTGCTACACTGGGCCCGTCGGTGGCTTCGGAAGTGGAGCTCGGGCACCCCATGGTTGCCGATGTGTGGGATCTTTTGCAAATTGTCCCGGGTTTGATGACGCAGGGTGTGGTTCCCCCTGCAACTGTGCAGCCTACTATGGCTGATTTGTATAACCTCTTACAGAGGGTGGTTCCAAGCGGCACAATGGAGCAGGCTGGTGGTGAGCAAGGAGGCCATCAAGCGGCTGCTGCCTCCACTACTTTGGACACCCAAGCTGTTGCAGGGCGACATTTCGGGGGACCTTCATAGTCAAGTGGTGAAATGGCTCAAGCTTCAAGTTCAGGTGTGTCTCCTAGCATTGCACAGTCTAATTGGCTTACCTCAGTATGGACTCTAGGTAGCCAGGTTGGGCAGGAGGCGGCTTTGGAGTGACCTAACCCTGCAGCTTTGAATGCATCCATCCAGGCACCTGTTGCTTCACAGGCGCCTGACATACAGGCACAGGGTGGTCAGCCCTCTGCTGCTGCTAGCACAGCACCTGTTGTGCAAATTGCTGGAGCACAATTGTTACCTGGAGCGGTTGGCAGCTTGGAGCCTACTCCTTATGCTGGTATGTCTACACCCCTTGGTTCTCACCTTCCTCCTGCCACTAAAGAAAGGATTTGGAAGTGTGAATACATTGATTTATTTACTTTAACCTTTAGGGATCCTGAACCAAGGAGCATGGTTAAGGATGGCATTGTTTTCAGTTTGCCAAAGGAGTTTCAGGCGCTCAAACGCCCTAAGCTTGAGCACAACTTTGTGAATTGGATCATGGGATTCACTATTTATAGAGGTGTTATTGAAGAAAAAGAGCTCCTTAGATCTCCAGATTTTTCTAAATATCAGGAGATCATGATAAAAGCATATACCAATTGCTTATATAATTCCAGGGGTGCTGCTTGGCTCCAATATGATGAGCAATTTAGGATGCGAGCAACGCAGGATCCCTCTATATCTTGGAGGCATGTGCAGTCTAAGCTATAGGCTGATGTCATGGTGAGGGCCTCCCCTTCGAGCAGGTGTGACAATGGCTTTGTCCTGATGGTCACCTTGCCATGAGGGCTGAATGAGATGCCTACCACGGGTGATAAAAGACAATTTGGCTTGTGTTGGGACTTTAATGCTGGCAAATGTAAAAGACAACCCTGCAAGTTTGATCACAAGTGTAACACCTGTGGGGGTGGCCACCCCGGGAATTCTTGTAGTAAAGGAAAAAGAACAGGGGGAGGAAAAGGCCCCATCACCAATTAATTTGGCCACCATGGAGTCATGGTTAAAAAATTATCCTAATAAGGAGGCTGCTTTGTATCTATTTCAAGGTTTTTCCTTTGGTTTCCATATTCCCTATACAGGTCCTAGGGTTTATCACTTTGCACCTGCTGGGTTTTCAGTTTGATGGAAAATTTTATTTTGACAAAGCAATGCCAATGTGGTGTTCAATTTCTTGTGCTGCATTCGAGACATTCAGCACTTTTCTCCATTGGTGTGCTGTTAAGATAACTGGCAATAAAGCTATTGCTCACTATTTGGATGATTTTTTAATAGCAGGTACCCCTAGTTCCTCACAATGCTTTAATTCTTTAATACAATTTCAGGATCTCATGCAGGAACTGGTAGTGCCTTTGGCGGAGGAGAAAACAGAGGCTCCACATACTCAGTTAACCTTTTTGGGCATAGAGATAGACACTATTGCTGGAATTTCTCGATTGCCCAATGTGAAATTGGTGGCTATGAAGCATCAGGTTCAGATTATGTTTGAAAAACGAAAGGCTACCCTGCTTGAGTTCCAATCACTTACAGGCCTGTTAAACTTAGTCTGTAGGGTGGTAGTCCCAGGATGAGCATTTTTTGCTAGGCTTTACAAGGCTACTGCAGGAATAGTGGCTCAGCATCAACATTAGAATCACAAGGGGCATTCATGAGGATCTTAAGGTTTGGCACTCCTTTCTGGAGCATTATAATGGTGTATCATTCTGGAGAACCAAAATGCTGCTTCATGCAGATTTCCAGGTGCATTCTGATGCTGCTGGTGCCCATGGCTTTGGAGTTTTTTGGAATGGCCAGTGGGCTGCTGAGGCATGGCCTCCTGCATGGGTTGAATCTGGTCTTACCAGGGACCTTACTTTCCTGGAATTGTTTCCAATTGTTGTGGCTATGCACTTGTGGGCAAGCCAATTTGCTAACAAGACTGTTTGGTTTGGGTGTGACAACCAGGCAGTCATGCACGTAGTGAATTCACAGTCCTCCAAATCTCCTAAAGTTATGAGTTTGGTAAGGGCAATGGTGCTCCAAAACTTAAAGCACAATTTATTGTTTAGAGCTCAACATGTTCCTGGTGTACTTAACCCTTTGGCAGACACCCTTTCTCGTTTTCAGCTTACCATTTGGCTCCCGACATTTGGCTCCCGAGGCCGCTTCACACCCGTTGGAGGTACCGGCGTTTCTCTGGAACCTTGGAGATTAGAAGTTCGCAGGGCAATGTTAAACTCCATTGCCCTGTCAACACGCAAGTCATATCAAACAGCTCTAAATTCTTTTAGCCAATTCATGTTTGAGATTGGGGAGGAATTAAAATGTGGACATGGTACTTCATTTTATAGTAGCTCTCAAACAATCAGGACTTTCACCTGTCACTATTAGAGGCAGGTTGGCCACCCTGGCCTTTTTCTCTAAGGCAAATGTCTGTTTTGACCCAACTTTTGATTTCAGAGTCAAAAGGGTTGTGGAGGGATGGTTCAGAGAGTCTACGGTGTCAAAGGACGTCAGAAGGCCAATAACCGGCCCTGTCCTTTCCAAGTTATGGGAGCAATTGAGCCTGATATGTCACTCACCTGAGGAATTGGCCTTATTCAGAGTAGCACAGAGTTATATCTTTACACTTTAGAATCCTATCCTGTTCCTTCATAGCTGCCCTTCCTATTCCTATTCTTCTTTGAATTTCTTGGCTGCAGTCCCTCTTTTGATCAATATTTGTTCCAAGACATGAGAATTTCTTCACTATTTCAATTTCCTCATTGCTATTTGTAAATAGAACAAGAAAAAATGCGACAAATATCAGTGTTTTCCTGACTAGAATCTGTGCAATTTCTCATATTTCTGAAAATATGGGTGTACACAATACACTGTTATATCTGAAGAAAAGTTCCCAGAATCCCAGGAGCTATTGGCCAACATGGCTGAGGCTTCTGGGAGCTGAAGTCACTCGGTCTTTAAAGGGGAAAGGTTCCCTACCCCTGATCAAAGTGATAGACCTATGTCCTGTATGTGTATGTTCAGTGGAATAGCAATTGAAGCTACACAACTGAAGCTTATCAAAGTTTCCTTCTGTATCTTCCTGAGACATCTGGACAATAAGTTATATGAGACAAATGTCATTACAAAAGATTCTTAAACATGTTGCTGTGATCTGACTTACCGCTGAGTTTTTCCCTTAGAGGAAAAAAACAGAAAAGAAAGAGTATTGTGAGGAATAGGGTCCTCCATTCCTCTGAGGACTTCAAAGGGTTAATGATTGGGGGAAGGTCCTCCATGCTAATAAGAATTACATCACAGCTGATGCAAATGCTAACTGACCAATCTGGGAACTTCCAGTTGTTTCCAAACAGAGATTTTAAAAGGACTTTCCTACCACAAGGTCTTGAGTCTTCTCTTTGTTTGCTTGGTCAGCTGTTGGGCTATGCACCCAGAGGCAGGCCTAAAGGATACTGGTCAGAGCTGAAGCTATGGGTTGATCTCATGATCTGCTTTGGGAGACTATTGCCTTGTGCAGCTGTTTGGCAGCAGGAGGAGGGGGAGTGGGCTCAGCTCACTCAGGAACCTTTTTGGGGCTAGAAGCTGTTTAGTTTCCTCTTGCAGCTTTCCTGTCCCTTAGGGAAGGGGAAAGGGGTGTGTGAGGGGGTTTTTTTTTTGGCTTTTTCACTGTGGAGACACTGGAGTTTTTTCCCCTTGCCTGTGCCTTACAACTATGTGACTGCTTCTGTATGAGAGATTTTCTTCTTTGACTGTGAGCTGGTAAGAAGAAAGGGGGGTAGATCTGCTCATGCAGATATCTCCTTTTGAGCTCTGGCTGTTTGGGGAGTATAGAGAGTGGGGGGCAGAGGAGTTCTGGACCTCTGTACCCAAGTCTTTCTATAAAGAGCTTTTGGAATTTATAAGCTAAGCCCTGTTTGGCTTTTCCATTTGTCCTCTGAGTTGGAAGCTGGGGATATTGATTGTCTTTCTTTCTAACCTCTCCCTAGGCCTTGAGTGCTAAGGGCAAGAAATTGCCCTTCTGGTTTGGGCAGAAAGACAGAGGATTTTCTGGTGCTTTGATCTGACCTTCTTTGCTTCAGGAATTTGACTCTTGCCTGGATTTTTTTCTCCTTAGCTAAAAAAAGACGGGGGCAGTGGAAGAAGGAGGGGGCTTCCTCATCTCACGATTACCTGAATGGGCTAGAGAATGAGCATTGGTTGCCAGGCAACTGATTGCCTGCTGTTAAACTAATTGGACTTTGAAAAGGATAGGTTTTTCTTTTTCTTCTAATCTTGTTAAGGGCTACTAGTTGGCCATCTGGTGGTGGGTTTGGGAAAAGAGAATACAGGGACAGAATACAGAGACCCTTGACTAATTGT
Source organism: Phrynosoma blainvillii (assembly GCA_026167975.1). Taxonomy (NCBI): domain Eukaryota; kingdom Metazoa; phylum Chordata; class Lepidosauria; order Squamata; family Phrynosomatidae; genus Phrynosoma; species Phrynosoma blainvillii. Next base: position 203,480,429 of record JANUYF010000003.1, read on the forward strand.
CTTTTCAACCTTTCCCAAAGCCACCACCAGAGTTTTCTGCTCCCCAATCATTTCAGCCAAGACAGTTGTTTATTTTATTTTCATACCTCACCTGCATATATTCATTCAGTTAGACTGGCCTGTTTATGCTTCTCTGGTGTGGCAAAGTTATTGCCATGGAACTAAGAACTGCTCAGCCTACATCAGAGGTGGAAGAGACTACCACACCTGCATCTCCTGGTCTACTATCCACATCTATCATGAGGACATCCCAGGACATGCTAAGTGACATGCAAGGCCAGTTGACTGAGAAAGATAGACAATTGAGTGAAAAGGACAAAAAAGTCCAACAGCTCAGGTTGGGGATGGAGCAATACCCTATGTTCCTCCTCAGTCTTGCAGATTCCCTGTCTTTTGAGATGGGGATGATTTTGAGGCTTTCATCAAAGATTTTCAGTGAGCTTGTGTGCATCAAGGGGTCACTAAAAAACACTACATACATTAAGTGCACCTACAACTCTCAGGTGTCCTACGGGAAGTGGAAGCCAGCATGTCACAAGATGAGATGTTGGATTTTCAACTCTTCTTGGAGGGAGTACAACAGTGCCTTGGTCTCACCTGGGAGACAACAAGACAATGCTTCACAGACTTCTAGGAAACAGAATTCATCCTGCCAGGAACTGGCCTGCACAGTACAAAGAAGAAGGGAAATTTGGTTCCAGGTGACTAAAACAACTTTAGTGAAGGAGATCTGATTCCACATTGATCTAGAACAGTTCTTAGCTCATTTCTCCCAGTATCTTGTCCACTATGTGTTGGACAAGGAACCCAAGACGTTGCAGGAGGTGGCAGCAGCAGCGGATCGATACCTGGAGATCAAGATAGCACTTCCTTATGCAAGAAATACCAGAAAATCAAAGTCAGAAAACCATTTTCCACCTAGAGATGACTCTCACAGCCATGTGCATGACAACGACATTCCTAAGGCTATACAACAGTCTCAAACAGTGCAACAACAATCTTAAAACACCAACACCAACCAAAATACAAGAACGTCAGAAAATGCATTTCCTATGGTCAAACAGGCCATCTTAAGGCCCAGTGTGATCAGAACCTGAAGGTGATCAATTTGTTGCTCACCTCCCACCCCAAATCAACTGTCCATGGACTGACAGTCAATCCGGACCCCAGCTTGGTTTTGCGCACAGGAAACACTCATTGTTTATTGATAACAAGGAGGTGGTGGCTTATAGGGACCCAGATGCTGAAATTTCCACTCCTCATCTCTCCTGTGTGAATCCTAACCTCATCGATTTCCACAGAAAGATCTTGTTTAGAGTTTTCAGGGCAACCCCAGCCTGACTTCCCATGGCACATGTCCCTATTCAGTACAAGGGATGGAAAGGTTATTGGACCTTTACAGTATACAGTGACTTTGACTGCCCTACAATATTAGGAGATTATTTGTTCTATCATGTCAAGCGAGTACCATCGAAGGACAGATTTCATCCCATGCCCATCCACACACAGAGTAGGTGTCCAGCACCACATCAACTGCATGTCCAGTGTCTACAGGAGCCAGTAGCACTCGATGCAACAGGCCAAGGAGAAGAGACACCCCTAAGTAGTCAGTAAGGGTTGTCCCTCTGGGAAATAGCTGACTTGCAGCCGCAAGGCCCCATGGAGAACACAGCAGCAACCCTGCCTGGGGGAGCAGGTTCTGAGGAAGACCTCCCTCATATCTTCATGGGAGAAGATAGCCCCAAGGTTGCCCAAGCTTCTCCTCTTTGCCCACAGGACTCTGCACTGTCCAGGGGGATAAGAGAGTCAGTTGAGTCTGTGGTGGACAGCCAGCAGAATCAGGTGCAGAGCAACAGGATAAAACTACAGCAAGGGGTGCCTTCTGCGGGAGTGGTCCTGATGATGACACCAGATTCACCCAGTAAACCAGTTATACCGTCATTGAATGAACAGATACCTTCTGAAGCACAGATGCCCAGGAGGACAACAGAATCCTCCACTGGCAGTCAACAGGTACAGGCACTACAGGAAATAGTCAACAGCAGAGCAGACAGAAAAGCCAGTGAGTCCTACTTTGCCCAGCGAGATGAGAGAGTTGCATGTTCTGGCTAGCAGCCCAAAAGCAAAACAAAGCAAAGCAGCTTCATTTATATACCACTTCATATCGCGCTATGGGATGTCTAAGCGGTTTACAACCGTAAGCTCATCGCCCCTCAACAGTTAGGTACTCATTTTAGCGACCTCAGAAGGATGCAGGCCTGAGTCTAGCCTGAGCCCTGGCTAGTATTGAACTCGCAACCTTGTGGTCTATGAATGAGTGGCTGCAGTACAGGCATTTAACCACTGTGCCACCAGTGTCACTGGTGGCAGGAGGAGCAGATGCTGACAGAACCTACACTGAGGTCTCAAAGGAAATGGATTCAAAAGGAATTCTGGGACCAGTTCTTGGAAACCAGGCAGACTTCCAGTCTACTCTTTAGCATGCTCAACAACCCACATGTGACATCCAGTGCTTGGTGCTCAACCTAATTGCCCCATTCCTTCCCATGGAGGGGGAACAGTCAGTGATGGACAATGAACACAGTCAGAGACAAGACACTTTTGCCGACCATCAGCAAGAGTCTAGCACAACAGAGGAGACCCCCAAGAGAGAATGTTCCAGAATTGCCCAGGGAGGAAACAGCAATGCAAATCCCAGTGGACACTCCAGTGCCTGAACCGGCCAAGGGAGGACAGATTGGGCAGATGTTTGCTGAGGTTCCCAGGGTAAAAGAGGAAGAACTTCAGACACCAACCAATACTGCTTCTGCATCTGAACAGAGATCACCTTCCATTAGGATGCAGCAAGAGATTTTGGCCACCCATTTACTCCAGGAGCAACAGCAGTTTTGGGCAGAATGGGAAGGAGACCATAGTTTACAAGCTGCATTAAAGATGGCAGAGGAGGACATTCAGTCTACTTCAAAGACAAAGAAGTTTGCAAGAGGAGAACACAGTATTCGAGTTGCTTGAACAAAAGGCCTAAGCAGACTGCCTTTTTTTCTGGGACATTGAGCCTTCTCTGTCAGAGAGCTCTGGTGCCACAATAAAATACAGTTCCCATGATTCCCTAGCACTGAGCCAGGGCAGTGCCTCAATTTAATGTGCACTATTTCTGGCAGTCTGGTTAGGCCCAATATCAATGAGATGGAAGCCCAGTTACCTGAACTGTGCAAGTGGTTTTGATTTGTATTAGTTAGGGATGGCATAAACCACAGGCTGTGGTTGAGAGGCCCCTCATCACCAATGGCCACTTTCGGTGAGCTACACTGGATATGCTGGGGATCTTCAACTGAAAGAGCCACAAGGAAGAACCACTGGAGCACCTCAGAATCCTCTTCCAACATGTCAACAACATTGGACTGATACTCAAGGACAAAAGTCTGCTGACCTTTTTTGCACTTCTGATGTGGGGCATGCTAGTTAACTTGTTGTACTGTGTGTTATATCTCTGTCTAGTCTTTTCTTTTTTAGGTTGCAAGATGACATCACAGCCAGTGTGGTTCCAGCTTTCAGCTGTTCCCACACCAAAATACATTTGTCTACTTTCATTCTTTTCTCCAGGATTAAGTCCCAGCCAGTTTTGTTACAACTTCCAGTTCTTCCCCAACTGCCTGAGATTTGGGGTGTGTGAGGAATGGGGTCCTCTATTCCTCTGAGGACTTCAAAAGGTTAAAGGTTGGGGGAAGGTCCTGCATGCTAACAAGAGTTACATCACATTCTAATGAGGTTACATCACAGCTGATGCAGATGCTAATTGACAAACCTGGGAACTTCCAGATGTTTCCAAACAGAGATTTTAAAAGAATTTTCCCACCACAAGGTCTTGAGTCTTCCCTCTGTTTGCCTGGTTAGAGGCAGGCCTAAAGGATACTAGTCAGAGCTGAGGCTATGGAGGCCATGCTCCCAGTATCCAGAAACATCAAAAATTACAAAACCCATCTGAGCTTTTAAGTAAGTTTAGGATTATGTGTTAGTTAGTGGCCTATAGGTTTTTGGTTTATTTTTCTTGGCTTGACTAAAATGTCTGTATTTTGTAACTCACAATTCTCTGTGTCTATGAGACAAGAAGGTATCACATGTAAATGATATCTTTGCTCTAGAATCCCTTAGTAGAATAAACCTTTTCTTTAAAAGTACCTTGCTTCTTCTACACGTTTTTTACTTGTATAGGGCTACTGCTTGCTTAAATTAGCAAGGGGAAAAGGAACACTATAACTCAGTAAGGGGGGTTGCAGACTGCCAGAAATAGTGTGAATTCAGTCCACTTTTAGGGTTAGGGTTAGTGCTAGGGAATCATGGGAACTGTTATTTTTCTGAGACATTGAGCCTTCTCTGTCAGACAACTCTGATGCCACAATAAAATACAGTTCCCATGGTTCCCTAACTCTAACCCTAACCCTAAAAGTGGACTGAATTCACACTATTTCTGGCAGTCTGCAACCCCCCTAAGTCCTAGTGTGTGCTGAAGAATTCCATTGTAATTCACTGGGTGATGGCAGTGTGGTTTGGGTAGTCTCAAGGGGACCCTTCAGCTCAGTGGGAGTGGGAAGTATGGCCTAAGAAACCTGAGGAACTAATGACCTATGGGCACAGATCCAAAAGCAGAGAGGCTAAGGTTGGCTGCTGGGGCTTAGGGATCATCACAGGTATAAATCCAATAAATAAATGATTTTTTAAATGGGAAATGGAAAAAAATGTCACACCACACACACACTACAGTAACTCTTCTGAACTAAAATGAGATACAATTCTGTTCTTTGATAAACTGCAATGTATTGCTTAAGTTGCAGTTTGGGGCCTGGATCCTTAATTAAAGAAGATTTGTGTGACAATGATTGCAGCAAGTATTTACATCAGATAAAAGCATAAGTGGTTCCTTCAGTTCCTTGCCATTGAATGTATGTTTGACCCCCTGAATACACAGTACTTGATCCAATGCCATTCATAACTTATGGTCACACAGTCTTATCTTCTCCTTACAATGAATATAGAAAATCCTGCCTTTCTCCTGGGAAGTTACTGTAAGCTATTCATAAGGGCACTGGATTAGAGATAGTGATACCATGCCCTCCTGTCTTAAATGGAGTCACAGGACACTAGCAACAGAATAAGTAGTTCTGTTTTCCATTGAAATGCAAGCTGATTTTTCTTATCTGCCACCTGCCTGCCTCACTGCCTACTTGCTTGTTGCTGTTACCCTCACTTGGTGGATTGCTGCTTGCTCAAGACTACTCCCTTCAGAACCAGGCCAATTATTGACCATCCCCTTGGGATGGGGAGAAAAGCTGGGTACTTGCTGTGTTGTTTGTAATTGCATTCCATTGTTTGTAACCTTTAAATAACCTGCCTGCTGACAATAGCAAAATGTGTGACAAAGAGGGCATGCGAGGGGAAGCAGTCAAGGGAGCAGCTATTAGAACAGTAATGGGCAGAGGGAGATATGGCATGGAGGGTCAGCCCTACTAGTGTGCCAACAGTGCCTATTCCTTGAGATTTTGGATCTGGCTATGATGACACATGCTTTGATTTCATCCTGCTTGGATTATTGTAACACACTCCACATGGGGCTGCCTGTGGAAACTGTTAGGAATCTTCATTCAAAATGTGGTGTTCAGAATGCTAACTAAGGCCAATTATAGGGAGCATATAACTCTCTTGTTGAAATAACTCCACTGGTTTGTTTCCAGTCACAATTCAAAGTGCTAGTCATGACCTATAAAGCCCTGCACAGTTTAGGTCCAGACTATCTGAAAGATATCTCCCCATATGAACCTGCATGGGTCCTAAGATTTACAGGGGAAAGCTCACTTGGTGTGGGCATGAGAGAGAGCCTTCTCAGTGGCTGCTCCCACCCTCTGGAACTCCTTTCCATGGGAGGCTAGGCTACATTACTACATTATTACATATTATAAACATCCATATAGTCACCTTATTTTTATAAATTTTAATCAATCTTAATCTTAATCAATCAACTGTAACTTGAATATATTAAATACATTCTAAAACAATCATATCTAAATTTCTGTTCCTTCTTTTTCCATCTTACATTCTTCCCTACTTCTTTCCCTTCCATGCTCTTTCTCCGTTCTCTTTCACATTCTCTTCCTCCCTTTGTCTTCCTTACTCATCCTTCCTAGTTCCTCTACTGATTACTTCCTTTTCCATCACATCACCTTTCTATCTTCACATTCTGTCACCTTCTCTCACTTACTTCATACCTTCTTCTACTTTCTTCTACTTACACCTCTAATCTCCTTTCTCACTTACTACTTTTCCCTCACCCAACATTATACTGTATTCATACTCCTAATCAAAGTTCCTGATCTTTTCAGTTCAGAGCACCATTCATACATCTGTTCCTCCTTTTATTAATATAGTCCGCCCCTCCTATACGCATAAAGCAAAAAAATGCGGGACCTCAAGTTCCATTTTTTATTTTTTTATTTTAGAATTGGCATGTGTGCCACAGGTGCATTCCCCATTCATTTTATTGGGGCTCACCATCCACATGACCTTGAGCCCATGGATGCCGAGCCTGCGGATAGTGCGGGCATGATGCATCTCATCACATTACCTATTCTCATTCTTGTAGGATTTTTAAAAATCTAATATCCTAATATCTATCTGTCTATAATATAGGGGAGTCTTGACCCTCTCTATGGGCCTGAACAGACTGCCAGAAATAATCCAGTTTGAGACCACTTTAAATTTCCTGGCTCAATGCTAGGGAATTATGGAAATTGTGGTTCTTCTGAGACATCTTTCTGTCAGGGAGCTCTGGTGCCACAATAAACTACAGTTCCCATAATTCCCTAGCACTGAGCCAGGGCAGTTAAAGTGGTCTCAAACTGGATTATTTCTGGCAGTCTGTTCAGACCCTATGCCTGTTGTAATACCTCTTCCTTTGGTGGCAAATGCCATCTCACTACAGGAAGTGCATAGAAGATTGTCTTCTACACTGAAGGAGAATGGGCAGAAAATTAGATGTAGTTGGTGCTGCCTCTGCTGGTCCCTTGGCTCCCACTTTTCTTTCTTGATGGACCATCCCACCAGTCCTAGTTGGTACCATGCCACCTCTGCCTAAAAGCCCTTAAACCTTGTACTCATATACTCATCATCATAATTTCCTTCTTTCCTTCCTGGGACATTTGTGGAAGAAAAGACACACTAAATTCTCAGAAACAATGTGTTCTCGCTTCACTCCCCATGTGCCAAATTGACTAATAAGCCTGCTCCAAGATTGTTTTCCTTTCTCCAATTTCAAGTTAAAGTTTAATGAAATATACACATGGGAGATAATTTTGAAAAACAAGGGCATGATGACTGCCTACATCTATCTATAGCTCACCAAAAATCTAACATAATTAGCAAATCTACATGGCAGAAAAACAACTCTCCACATTAAGCCTTTCCAGGGCTGATTGTGTTTATGTACAAAATCCTTGACAACTCAGTCTTAATGGAACTTTCATGTATGTGTGCTGGAGACTGCAGCCTAACACAAGCTGAAGGGAAAGAAATGCAGTGCATGGCTTGGACTTGTTATTTTTGGTTCAGTTAGCTATTTCTTTGTAATAACTTATAATCATTTTTAAAATTCTCATTCCAATTCATGACAAAACACAGTACAAAAATGGATTATTAGAATAAAATCCCGCAATCTTCTGAGAATGTGTGAACCTCATTGACTTAAACAGGATTTGCATGAATAACCTAGAGCAGGATGTAATAAGATCATGAAATAGCCATAGAAAGCTAATTGTCCTTCTGTCCAACCCAAATCATTTGTTTCTGTGATAAGTAAACATGTGGATTACACCTTTAAAGGAAATAAAGTTAAGGAAAACCAAAGTAGCTGTGTTCCACAAAGCATTTCATTTAAAAGGTAAGATCCCCTAGAATATTTTTCTCCCTTTTCCTTGTCATATACATCTATCACATTCAGATGGGCCCCTTGCTAGGTAGGACTCTGAGGCTTGACATGACCAAGTCATCTCAAAGACTGTGGGATTCTTGCTTCAGGCTTGACTGTCCATGCAGAATCAACAAAGGGATGAAAGGGAAAGAGAAAGCAGCAGAGCTATTGTTCAGGCTAAAGCTTGCACATAGACTCCAAATGTTTCATGGAATGAAAAGCACAATTAAAATGCTGACCCAGTATGCAACTGTATAAGAACAAGAAAATTGTGCGTTTGACATAGTTAGGAAAGGAATCAGAAATAAATATGCAGTCTACTGTAATACATTCAGTATGGGGCTGTCCTTGAAGTCCACACTTTCACCATTCATTGATTCATTTTCCATTTTTCTCTATGGGATCCAAGGTGGCTTAAAACAAATTACAGCTAAAACCATATTAGTCAAAATAAATAAATAAAGCAATTGGCTAAAACAAGTATACTAAATATATGACATTAAAACAATTTAAAGCCCATTCAACCTTTAGTTAAAAAGATAAAAATGTGGCTCCTAAAGGTCATTTTGTCTTTGCCTTAGGTAGTTAAAGTCCTAACTAAATAAAAAAAAATTGCCTGTTGGCAGAAGCAGAATAGTGATGGGACAAACTGAATTTCCTGTGGATAGGAGTTCCACAACTTTGGAGCAACCATTGAGAAGGCTCTCTCTCTCTCTCTCTCTCAGTATAGCAAAATATTATTATCTCTCTTTTTCTAAAAATATTAACTGTCAAAGTATATATGGATTACAACCTTAAATTAATAAACAATCATCCATGAAAGTGTATTCTGAGATGTGGATTGAAGACTGATCTCTTCAATCTCTTCAGGTTAATTATCTAGCTTCAAGAGTGTTGGCATTCTGGCAGCAGGTGAATACTTCCTTTTGATTTCAAAAGACCTTTGGGAACTGAATATTATGGGGAATGGGCTTTTAATAATGTGCTGTATTCTCTGTATCTGCTGCTTTTTTTAAAAAATGACATGTTTTACAATGAGTTTTGCATAGGTCTATTGATGGTTTAATTATATTTTACCTTTTACATGCTTTACAAATGTGAATTTTTATTGTTATCTGTTCTTAATAATTTTTGCAATCTTTTCATGAGTTAGACACTGCTTTAGATAAATTTTGTTAAAAACATTATTTTACTAGATTACTAATTGAAAATTTTAGATAGCTAATCCATACAATTTCCCAATCCTCTAGAAGAATTGTATTACCTATATTTTATGTCCATTTAACCATATGAGTTTTGATTACTTCTTGCTCCATGTCCAGTTTTAATAATATTTGGGAAAATCTCACTAAAGTTTTCTTTTCTTTTTTCTTTTGGTTGTAACATTTCATCAAATTTTCTTTCAGATAACTCAAAACCTACCAATTTTACTTTTTTCCCCTTAAACTTTTGATTAGCTGTTTGTGTGGAAATCAGTTAGAACCTATTCCCTTTCGCTCTTGATCTTATAGTCCATTGTCCATTGTTATTTTTTATTAAATCCTTATATAATAACCAACCTTCCTTTCCTATTGATTCTCACTTTAAACAAGCCTCATATGGTGAGACCCAAAGTGGTATTCTTTGAAATAGTTTGTTTTTCTATTTTAACCATGTCAATAAAAGAGGCTTTCTGATGTAATGATCCAAAAACTCTTTATGGATTTTGGCTTTGTTGTACCATGAGTAGACATGAAATCCAAATTTAGTATTGAAGTCTTCTAAGTTTAATAGTTTTCTATTTTGTAATGTGAACCATTCTAGAATCCAGATTAGGCAGCTTGCTTGATAATATAATTTCAAATTGGGAAAGTCTTTCTCCTTTTGAATCAAACATGAATTCCATTTTATTCTTGATTTCTTTCCAGCCCAAATAAACCTTGATAGTTCTTTATTCCAGTCCTTAAATGGTATTTCATTTGTTATTATTGGTATGTTTTGGAAATAGTATAGCATTTTGGGTAAAATCATCATTTTAATTGTTGCTATCTTTCCCAGTAGTGATAGTCCTAATTTGTCTCATTTTTTAGATCATTTTAAATTTCATTCCAGCCTTTTTGGTAGTTATTGCTAAATAGTTACACATTTTTGTTTGTTAGGTTTATTCTGAGATATTTTACCATTTTTTGGACTTCATACTTTGATGGGTTTTCTAATACTTTCTCTTTTTTTCTCCCTATATTTTTTGTAATTATTGCTATTTTATCTTTATTAACTTTAAATCCTGACCAATTTTTAAATTCTTTTAATATTTGGTCTAGACTCTCCAGATTCTCTTTCAGGTCTTCTAAAAAGATCATAATATCATCTGCGAAGACTTCAGTAAAACCTTTAATTGAGGGGCTTTTTATCGAATTGTCTTTTCTTATCTTTCTCAGTAAGATTTCAATTACCACCAGAAAAAGTAGGGGGTACAGGGGACAACCTTGTCTAGTACTCTTATACTAAATGTAGAGTTTCCCCTCCCCCTTCCATTTATAATTATTTTTACCATTTGGCCATTATACATTGTTCTAATCCAATTTGTAAAAGTTTACCCTATACCCATTTTCTCAAGTACTGCAACCGTGAAATCCCAATTGACAATATTGAAGGCCTTTTCATCATCCAAGACCATAGCCAATTTTTTTCATTATGTTTTTCATAGTATTCTATTAAATTTAGTACAATTCTTAAATTATATTTTGTTTGTCTTCTTGGCAAAAATCCTGCTTGGTCTTCCTGTATCCAATCATTTAGTATTTTTGAGTCTTTCTGCTAATATTATCACAAATATTTTGTAGTCCAGATTCAATAAAGAAATTGGTCTATAGTTGTTGTTTTTAATTTCTAAAGTATTTTTATTCTCTTTTGGTATGACTTCTATAAGAGCTTCTCCCTATGATTTAGATTTGTATTTCAGGCTTAATTCAGATATTACCCTATGTAGGGGTATCAATAGTTGGTCTTCCAATCATTTGTAATATCTGGCCATAAGGCCATCCAAGCCAAGGGCCTTTCCTAGTTTGGTTTTTTTTTTTTTTTTAATAGCTTCAACTATTTCCATTATGGAGATTGGTGCATCTAATTCTTTTCTTTGGGATTCTGTTAATTATGGAATCTCTTTTTTTTTTCTTTTGAAACAGGGTCTTGTTAAATAATTTTGAATAAAAATTATGGAAGGTCTGTTTGATTTTATTTTGGTTTGTAATTATTTCTCCTTTTTCTCTTATACTTAATATCATTTTTTCTCTTGTTCTTTTCTCAGTCTGTAAGCTAGCCATTTCTCTGGTCTGATTGAGTATTCAAAAATTGTTTGGAATGTTTCAATTTTTTCACAATTTCCAATGATATTTCTATATCTAATTGTTCTTGAAGCATTTTAATTTCTTGTTTTTTTAATGTTTATTAAATCTTCATATAAAATAACATGTAAATTACAATCATTCAGTCATATATCTTACATAACATTACATACATTCGTTCAATTACATTATCATACATACAATCCAAAACATACTTTACAATACATAACATAACATTTCATGACATACATACATCGCTCATAACACCTTTAGCAATTTACATCTAAACAATAAGACACAAGACTAATATTAGACTAACACTAGACTTACATTTCACATTGGACTTATATTTCTTTCTCAGTCAACCACATATACTTCCACATAACTTCCATTTGGTAGGCCTCAAGTTGTATCATTGTAATCATAAATTAAGCATAACTTAAATTCAGATTACCAAAAAAAAGGTTACTACTATGAATTCTCTCTATCTTAAATTATAAATGTTTTATAAATGATTTGTATATAAGTTAAAGATACAATTCCTTTCTATTTACTTCTTTAACTAAAAAGTAATTCTAGTTTCTCACAAAACTTATTAAACTTGTAAACACTCACTCAGATACTGCTTTTGTCCACACTTGAGATTAACAGATTAACATTAACATTTAAAATTGTTACACTTTACATTAGTCCATTCCTATATCATAAACATTCATATTGCCCCAGTAAGATTGAAGATACTCTATGAAGGGATTCCAATCTTCAAGAAAGTCATTCATGTTGGTGTATTCCAAGCTTCTGGTCAGCTTGTCTATTTCTATAAAGTCTAACAATTTCATAATCCAAGTTTCCAACGAGGGTGTTTCTTCTTTTTTCCACATTTGGGCATAAAGCATTCTCGCCACTGATAACATGTAAAACAATATTTTACCAATTTTTTTCCACATTAATATTAATTATATTCAACAGAAATGCTTTGGGTTTTAATTCAATATTTTCTTTTAGTACTTTCTTAATTTCATATTGAATTTGTTTCCAGAATTTTTTAGCTTTATCACATGTCCACCACATGTGATAAAGAGTAGCTTTTTGTTTTTTTACATTTCCAACAGGTGTTATCATAATTCTTATACATTTTACATATTATTTTCTGGAGTGAGATACCATCTGAAATATACTTTATAGTCGTTTTCTTTTATACTCTGTCCACTTACATATTTTAGTCTTTTTTTCCATGTGTATTCCCAATTCTCTAATTCTATATTATAACCAAAATTTTGAGACCACTTTATCATATTCTCCTTAATAATCTTGTTTTCAAAAGACAAATATAGTAAGTGTTTATATAACCTCGACAGTGGTCATTCTTTGTTAGAGAGTAACTCCATTTCCAGTTCAGTTCCATTATTCCCTATTCCCTCTTACTTTCTATCCATAATAAATTTCTCTTTTAATTGTCTATACAGGAACCAACCGCAGTTGGTTCCAAGACTTCTCAAATCTTCCAGAGTTTTGAAACAAATCTCTTTTTGTGTGTCATCTATCAAATCCTGATATTTAGCCACTCATCATTTATCATCTGGCTGTTTCTATACAAAGCTCCCAGAATCCCAGGAGCTATTGGCCAACTATTGGAAGCTGAAGTCCCTCGGCCCTTAAAGGGGAAAGATTGCCTACCCCTGCATTAAATCATCAGCAAAGGCTTTCATCTTGAATTCAGTTCCTTTAACTTTGACTCCTCTAATGTTAGGGTTGTCTCTGATGTTTTGCAATAACGTTTCAAATACTACAATAAATAACAGGGGTGAAAGTGGACACCCCTGTCTAGTGCCTTTGCTAATATTAACATTTTTAGTTTTTTTGGTCATTTATAAGAATCTTAGCCTTTTGATGCAAATATATACCTTTGGTCCATTCAATAAACCTTGGCCCTACCTCCATTTTCTCTAAGATCTTAAACAGTAAACTCCAATCTACCCTGTCAAAGGCCTTTTCAATGTTGAAAAAGAACAGCGGCAAATTTTTATCATTATGAAATTTGTGATATTCAATGAGATTCAAAATGTGCCAAATGTTATCACTTAAATGCCTTTTGGGCATGAAGCCTCTCTGATCCTTATGAATAACTGAGTTTAACACTTTCTTTAATCTGTCTGCTAGTATACTAGCAAACAGCTTGTAGTCATTGTTCAGCAAAGAAATTGGCCTGTAATTCCCAAGTAGTTCCAAGTCTTTACCATCTTTTGGGATGAGTGTTATTGTTGCTTCTGTCCAAGTTAGTGGGATTGTGTTTTGATTAACTGAGTTCATAACCTTGTTTAAGGGTTGAAGGAGTTCTTCTTGTAATTTTTTATAATATATAGGTGTCAAGCCATCAGGGCCAGAGGCTTTCCCCAATTTGCTTTTTTTTAATTGCATTGATAATCTCAGATGTTGTTATAGATTGTTCTAATAGTTCTCTATATTCATTCCCTATTTTAATCACCTTTATGTTATCTAAATATTTTTTATTATTTTATCAGTCTAAATATCATCCTTTTATATAGTTTATCATAAAAAAATTGAAAAGCTTTCAAGATCTCAATTCTGGCCTGTGAGTATTTTTCCGTCTTGCTTAATTTTAGTAATAATACCTTTCTCCTTCTTTCTCCTCAATTTGAATGCTAACCATTTACCAACTTTGTTTGAATATTGGAATGATTTTGCTTTTACCAATTTCAACTTCTTTTCTATCTCTTCCCTCAAGTTATTGGCAAGTTGTTTCTGAAGAATTTTAATTTCATTGTGTAATCTGGAATTTGTTGGATTTTTATACAATTTTTGTTCTTTCTCCTTAGTAATTCTTTGTATTTTTTCCCTTTGTTTCCTTTATAATTCACAGCTCTTTTGAATGAAAAACCCTCTCATGACCGATTTGGAGGCCTCCCAGACTGTAATGTCATCCACCCATTTGTTTAGATTTTCCAGAAAGTATAGCTTTAATGTTTGTTTGGCCTTCTCTAATATTTTCAAATTCATAAGCAGCTTATCATTTAATTTCCAGCTTAGTTTTCGCTTATATTTACTTTTCAGACTTAAAACAATTGGGTTATGGTCAGAGAGGGTTTTAGATAAAATGTTCATTTTTATAACTTCTGTTGTAATTTTCCCAGAGATTAAGAAGAGATCTATTCTCGAAAAGGATTTGTGCCTTTCAGAAAAGAAAGTAACAGATGTCTCCAAACTTCAATTAGTGAAAAGTTTTTCATTAAATCAAAGAAGGTCTTGGTAATTTTCTCTTGTTTGTCGTCATTTTTCTATCAATCTCTGGGTCAATTACCCCATTCCAATCTCCCGCCATAATTATGGCATCATAATCCAATTCCTGCATAGCATTTGCTACTTCGAGAAAGTACTTGCTTTTATTCTCGGGTGGGGGGGCATATATTCCTACAATCAAGATTTTCTGTGTTTGAATCTGGATTTCTACTCCTAAAAAGGAACTGTTCTGATCATTAAATATTTCAGTTCCTTGCAATTTTTCATTAACATACAAAACTATTCCCTTTTTCTTTTTATGAGCAGCTAAGATAAATTCTTTTCCAAGTTTTTTTATTTATAAATAATCTTCTATTTTTCTGTCTTATATGCATCTCTTGTAGACAAACCACTTCATTTTTAAATTTCCCTAAATGGTGGAAGATTTTATTTCTCTTCTGGGGTGAGTTAAGGCCCTTTACATTCCAAGACATAATATTTATAGGTCTATTGTATATTGCATTATTCATAATTCTATTTTGGTATTTTTTGGTATTTTTTCCCCTTTTTACCCCTTTCTTTTTCTATCCTTACCTTTACTCTTCTTTATCGCTAGGATCCTGGGTTCTTCTTCCAAAAGTACTTCTTATTCCTCCTCATCTTCTTTTTCACTCTCTTGTGTTTGTTCTTCTGTCTTTCTAATCTCCGTAGAATGTGTATTATCTTGTTTTTCGTTGTCTTCTTGATATTGACCTTGCTTGTTGTTATTTTCTCCAGACTTGTCTGTATTTTTATTTTTGCTTTTGGCCTCCTTTCCACATTGGATATTCTTCCCATATTTTTTCCAAGAAAATTTTCATTTTCTGTATTTTGTTTAATTTGTACCATCATTGGTTACATTTAACTGATAGACCTTCTATTTTTTCCCATCTGTACAGTACGTTATATCTGTTTAGAATTGTAGTTACAAATTTATAATTTTCTCTCTTCTTCAAAATTCTTTTTGTAATGTCCTTAAAATTTTTAATCATATTGCCATCTATTACTAAACTTTTTTGGTAGCTGTGAAACAAGATTTCATCTCTAATCTTTTTTTCTCACAAAGTAAATAGCTACATCTCTCGGGAGACTTTTTTCTTTAGCAACTTGTGAATTAATCCTGAAGTTCTTATTTATTTCTTTGCAAAAATCTTCTTGCGGTGTTTCTACATAATCAGCCAATGCTGGAATCAAGTATTCATACAGATTTTCATATTTCTGTTCCTTCAGACCCCTAATTTTCAAACAATTTTCCCTTTGTTTGAGCTGTTCCATTGCTCTAATGTCTAGTTCTTTTTCCTGTTGCTCCTTTACTCGGTTTGTTGTAAAGTTGCTCTTTTACTCGGTCTAGCGATTGTGTTCTTTCCTCTAAGTTATCTATTCTTGATAGAGCTTGATTGATTTCTTTAATAACTGCTTCCAAAGAGTGTTTTATACCTTTTAATTCAGATTTCAGATCCAATTTTATATCTTGTTTCAGGTCTCTTCTTAGGTCTTTCATTTCCTGTTTTAGATTTTTCTCCATCTCTTTACTGTTTTTTTTCCCCATTTCTCCCCTCCAACATTTGATCTCTTCCATAATTGATGAGTATGTTGAGTTTCTTCTTTGAATTTGGGCTGATGCCTGTGTTGCTGCCATTTTTCTACTGGACATAGTTGTCATTTTCAATATTAATAATAAGTACGATTACTGTAGGCAGTTCTTTTTTGTTTAGCTTCTCTATTTAACTTTGTTTTTTTAAATTTTTATTAAATTTATTTACAAAACAACACACTACAATACAATATCATACAAACACATATAAGCATATCATGCAAACACATATAAGCATACAAAAAAGAAAAAAGAAAATAACGTAAATAAATAACAAAAACAGCACAAATAAAGACACAAAAAGGGAAATTTTACTTTCACTCTTCTCTAACTTACTCTATCTCTCTTATACTATCTCTCTTATACTATCTCTTATACTATCCTCTTATAACTATCCTCTTCTTCTTTCTCCTTCCACTTCCTTTACACTGCTCATTCTTGCTCTATTCTAATATTACTTTCACCTACTTTTACTTTCCTTTCACTTACTCTAACCTTCTACACTTCCTAAAACCTTCTATTCTTGTTTTCTATCTTTCCTTATTCCCTTATACTACAATACTATCTTCTTTCTCATACAAACATCTACACTCTACCACACTTGCCGACTTCCTTACTATCCCCCATGAATTATTCTTGTACTAAATTGACTTTCTACTATATTTTATCCTCTTGTGGGTCAATATTTCCCACGCTAGTTACTATCCAATTATTATCATATTTTCGATACAGTACAGTATTTATATTCAACTCACACTCTCTCGAATTTCTAATATAATATTTTACAAAACCAGCATTGCAGATTTACCCCATTTTTTTCATGTATTCAATAACTTCCGACCAATCTTCTTTAACATAATCTTTCCCTTCATCCTTCATAGCCTGTGTTAATAAATCCATTTCTATACCTTCATATAGTTTCATTATCCAATCATCAATCGTTGGGCATGTTTCGCTTTTCCAATTTTGTGCATAACATATTCTTGCTAATGTAGTCATATAGTACATTACTTTCTCTTCTTTTCCCTTAATCTTCTCATCAAAAATCCCTAATAAATAATATTCAGACTTTAATTCAATATTTCTCTTTAAGATGATACTAATTTGGTCATTTATCTCTTTCCAATATTTTTTGGCAAATTTACAGGTCCACCAACAATGATAGAAGGTTCCTATTTCTTTTTTACATTTTCAACAAAAATAGTTTTTATTTTTAAATATTTTTGCTATTTTAATTGGAGTGAGATACCATTGGAAGAACATTTTATAAAAGTTCTCCCTTAAATTTTGAGAAGCTGTAAATTTATATATACTAGTCCACAGTTTTTCCCACTGTTCCATTTGTATATTATGACCAAGGATCTTGGCCCACTTTATCATTGGTTCTTTGATAGTCTCATCCTCCATTTCGTATCTTAGCAATACCTTATATATTTTTCCAATCTGTTTTTCTTTTACATCTAACAGTATCTTTTCTATCTCCGATTTCTCTGAATCTAAATTGAACCCATAATTCTTCAAATCCTCTCTATATCTCTCAGTTAATTGCCAGTATGTAAACCAATTCAAGGAATTCGATTTTTCTGCTAAGTCTTGTCTTGTTCTTAAAGTTACTTTTCCCCCTTGATTTACTAATATGTTCTTATACCTGAACCAATCTCCCTCTTTTACCATTTCCCTTCTATAAAGAGCTTCTTGTGGTGAGACCCAGCCACTTATCTTGGGCATTATCCTTTTTTTGTATTTATTCCAAACTTTAATCAATGAGTTTCTTATACAATGATTGTTGAATAATTTGTTTTGTTTGTCCTTACCATAAACCAAATATGCATGCCAGCCCATTGACAATCCATCTCCCTCTAATTCTAATAATTTATCTTCTTCCAATTTAATCCAATCCTTAATCCAAAGTAGACAACAAGCTTCATAATAAATCTTTAAATTTGGTAAATTTAGTCCCCCTCTCTCTTTAATGTCTTGTAAAATTCTAAATTTAATTCTAGGCTTTCTTCCTCTCCAGATGAATTGTGAAAGATCTTTCCCCCATTCTTTGAATATTTTGTCTCTTATTTTTATTGGTACTCTTTGGAATAAATACATTATTTTAGGCAACACCATCATTTTAATTGTAGAGATCCTTCCCAATAAAGATAATTGTAATTTGTTCCATTTAATCAAATCGTTTTTGATTTTTGACCATAATTTTTTATAATTACATTCGAATAAATCAATAGTTTTCTTTGTAAATTGTAGCCCCAAGTATTTAATTTTCTTTTCTACTTTGATCCCTGTCTTTTCTTCTAATTGTTGTTCTTCTACATTACTCATGTTTTTAGTTAAAATCATTGATTTTTCTTTGTTAATTTTGCAGCCTGTTATCTTACCAAATGTCTCTATAATTTTCATTAGTATTTCTCCATTGTCTACTGGTTCTTCCACAAATAAAACTATGTCATCTGCAAACGCTCTAATTTTTAGATTTTGTTTCTTTTGTTTAATTCCTTTAATTTGATTGTTTGCTTTAACTTCTTTTATGAGGATTTCTATAACCAATAAAAATAGTAATGGGGATAAAGGGCAACCTTGCCTAGTACCCCTCTGTATTTCAATAAATTTTGTTTTTTCTCCATTTATCCTAATTTGTGCTTTTTGATTATCATAAATTTTCCTTATCCAATTTAAATAATTCTCACCTACTTGAACTTTTTCTAACAATTTAAATAACAGATCCCAATTCACCAAATCAAAAGCCTTTTCTAAATCTACAAAAAAACATACCTATTTTTTTTTCATTATGTCAATAGCAGTATTCTAACACATTAAAAATAATCCTTGTGTTGTCCCTTATATTCCTGTTGGGGAGAAACCCTCTCTGGTCCTCATCTATTATTTATTGTAAGCATTTTTTCAATCGATTTGCCAAAATATTTGTAAAGATTTTATTGTCATTATTTAATAGAGAATTTGGTCTATAATTCTTTGGGTCATTCAAATCTTTATCATCCTTAGGTATTAAAGTAATTTCTGCTTCTTTCCAGGAATGTGGGATGTTACCTGTTAAGGCTCTATTCATTACCATTTGTAAATATTCTCCTAATTCCCCTTTAAAAGTTTTATAAAAAAGGTTAGTCAAGCCATCATTCCCTGGTGATTTTCCCAATTTACTATTCCCAATTGCCTCTTCAATTTCTATCTCGTTATCGGTTGATTTAGGATCTGGCGTTGATTCTCTGACAATATTTTTACCCTACTAGAATTCACATATTCTTCTATTTCTTCTTTTTTAACGCCTCTATTCTCGTATAGGGTTCGATAAAATTCCATAAATACCCTTTTAATTTCTTCTTGATTTGTTACAATTTCTCCTTCCTTGTTAATTTTACTTATTACCTTCTTTTCTTTTTCTTTCCTTAATTTAAATGCTAACCATTTACTTGTTTTATTAGCTTGCTCAAAATATTTTTGTTTGGCTGTCTTCAATTTTTTCTCTAATTCATTAAGTGCTTTTATCTCCAGTTGTTTTTGTAGCATTTTTATCTCTTTCTGTATTGATTTATTACCTGGATATTTCTCTTGTTCTCTTTCTTTTTCTTTCAATTGGTTATTTAACATGAGTATTGTTTCTCTCTTTTTCTTTTGTAATTTAATGTTTTGTTGGGTAAAAAACCCTGTGAATACTGCTTTTTCTGCATCCCAAAATATTGATGGTTCTATTTCTTTATTTAAATTTTCTTCAATTTTTTTTTTATCATATTCTTGGCCTCATTAACAATTTCTTTATTTTTTAATAAATCTTCATTTAGGTACCAATTGATTTTCTTATTCAGTTCCTTTAAAGTCAATAATATTGGATTATGATCAGAAATTTCTCTACAAAAAAATTCCATTCTCTGAATGTCTTTTATCATTGTTTTAGAGACAAAGAACATGTCGATTCTTGACAGTGAGTTGTGTCTCTCAGAGAAAAAAAGTAAAGCCTGATTTTTTGTCATATAAATGTCTCCATACCTCAAATTCCAATTTTCTGTAAATTAAAAAAAAGTTTGGGGCAATTTTCCTTGTGTTTTTTCAATTTCTTTGTTTGAAGTTCTATCTATTTTGGGTTCTAATACCCCATTAAAATCTCCCAATAATATTACATTTTCATAGTCATATTTTAATATTCCTTGTGGATTCTTTTATAAAATTTGCTTTTCTTTTCTTGTGGGCCATAAATTCCAATTACTAAAATTTTTGCCCCATTCCAAATTATCTCCACCGCTACATAGAAACCCTCTTTATCTTTAAAAACTTCTTTAGATTCAATATGATTCTTTACATATAGTATTACCCCTCTTTTACTTCTTTCAAATGTGGATACGTATTCTTTGCCAATTTTCTTATTTTTAATTAGTCTTACATCTTTATCTTTTATATGTGATTCTTGTAGGCAGATTATATCCGCATAATTTTTTTTTCCAAATATAAAAAACCCTCTTTCATTTTTGTGGCAAGTTCAGCCCTTTTACATTCAAAGATAACAACTTCATCTTTTTAAGTTACTAAATTAAATGGAGACTTACACATTTAATTATAAGAAGAGAAAAACTTTATATTAATAAAATGGATGAAGGGTAATACTACCCCAGGTCTTTTAGTCAGTTGGTCGGGTAAAATAAATTTAAAAAATGGGTGTAATGAATAGTTAGAGTTATTTATCGGAAGGGGGAGAGATTAGTTATTGAATGTTTATCTATTATTTCAGTATTCCTCTTCTTCTTCTTCTCCTTTGTCTTTTTCTTTATCTCCTTTTCCTCTCTCTTTCTTCTCCTTATCTTGATCTTTTTGGAATTCAGTCAGAAATTTTCTTGCTTGCTCTACTGTGGTCAATCTAATCTTTTTCTGCTTCCAAAACACTTGAACCCCTTCTATTTCATCCCATTTAAATTGAATGTTGTAGATTCTAAGTTTATCTGTCAGGAAGTGGTATTCCCTTCTTCGTTTCAGGATTTTACTCGGGATATCCTTCAGAATTTGAACCTCCTTATCGTCCACCAGTAGCTTTGTTGTAGTATCATATCCCTAGTTTGTTTCCTTACGAAGTATACTGCCACATCCCTCGGTAGATTCTTCATTTTTGCTATCTTGGAGTTCAATCTATACACACGGTCTAGTTCCCATGGAAATTGCACCTCAGACTCATTTATGTATTTAGCAAGTGCTGTAGCCAAATCAGTATAAAGGTTCTCGTTCTTCTTCTCTGGGAGTCCCCGTAGCTTCAAACAATTCTCTCTTTGCTTAATTTGAATTCTCAAAATCTGCTCTTTGTCTTCTTGCTGATCTTTAACCACCTTTTCTGTTTGAGTTTCCAATAGTTCTGCTTTCTTCTCTAATCTTCCTACCTTACTTCTGATTGCATTCAAATCTTCATCGATCTTGTCTAGTTGAGTTCTCACTCCTTCTAATTCCATTTTTAAATCATTCCTCAATTCTTCTTTAGATTTTTGTATCTCTTAATTTGTTTCTGCATGTAGTCTTCTTATTTCTTCCAAGATCAATCCATTATCTTCTTGCATTTTGTTCTGGGTTTTATTAGATGTTTCCACCGAGGTTCTTCTTTGCGCTGTTGCTGCCGCTGCTGCTGCTTGTGCTGTAGCTTTTCTTGTTCCAGCTACCATCTTAATTAGTTAAATAAAAGGAGACATTAATATCAATATCACAATGTTTATAAATTATATACGTCCAGTTAGGGAAAAACAAACAAACAAAAACAAACAAACAAACCCTGCTTCTCTCTTTAGTCAATTTCTCTTTCCCTTTAATTATCTATTCCCTTCCTCCTTTCTTTAGTGTATTACCTACCTTTATATTTTTTTCCTTTTTCCTTTCATTATTTATTTTCTTTATTACGACCATTCGGTCAGCACAGGGTTACAATAAAACACATCTTAGTTGTATACAGGAATTCATTACAGGAACTTGTCGGATACTACAGACAAACAAATCCTAGTTTAAACAAAGAAAAACAGAAATGGGGCAATATATTTATCTATACACCATAACAATTAAAGATCCTAATAGCCTTTGTAAGATAAAAATATATCACCTCATACATAGCTCTAATCATATGATACTATCCCTAGGGCACATTGTTCACCAGCTACAGTCATTCCCTTTAGTTGGAAGAAAGAGAAGCCTATACAATATTACTAATTAGTTACTGCGCCCTTCTCTGTGTTATAGGCTGACCACATTAATCATACTTATACAGCAACTGAGTCACCTATTGGCACTTATAAGCCAACAAATACACTACGGCCGTACCCCCTAACACTTTTTATCTTTACAATTAGATTAAGCCAATAATAATAATAATGATAGTAATATTAATAAAGTTAATTTATTATTATAATTACAAAACAAAACAAAACAAAAACCACCGACTGATTAGTATATAGATTAATATATAGACTAAAAAGTAGACTATAAATTTACATTTCCGGCCGAAATTTAACTAAACAGTGATAAAATGTTCATTTATCAATTGAGGTCGCATTTTACAAACAATATAACAAAATTTAGCCATCATATGAGATACTGTATGTTCATTGTTGTCTAATAAGAAGTGTAGATAAAAAGAATCAGATTTACCTGGGAGTTTGCTTAATAATGGGCTAATCAATTGATGGCGAGCATCCCTATAAAATTGACAATAGAGTAGGACATGCTCATTAGTTTCAACAGCACCTGAACCACATGGACAGAGACGCAATTCAAACGGTATTTTTTTAAATCTACCGTCCAGCATGGCAGTAGGCAGCACATTAAAATGTGCCAAGGTTAAAGCCCTTCTAAACTTCGGAAGAGTAACCTGAAATAGATATGGAGCTGGGACAGAGGCTGAAATTTGTGAGCCAAACAAAACATATTTAGAAAGGGACACAGAATCTACACGTCCTTCTGCTTCTATAATTTTTTGTTTGATGATGGATTTGGCTTTGTCAGCATCAAGCTTTAGAAGTTCATTTTTGTTAAAGCCTAACTCATCTAGTTTCTTATGGATAGAGGTTTCCCATGTAGATTTAAAGGGATCCGAAAAAATTAAATTTGTCAACCTCCCAGGGATTTTATGCAATTTTTGCCAATAGGTGAGTATACTAATCCACAAACTAGACTCTATTTTGATAGTCCCAGCCTCCTTTCTAAGGAGAGCATTCAGAACGCAATGGCCAACCTGTAAAATTCTCCTAAGAAACTTAGTTTGGACACGTTCAAATGCATTGATGTTACTGTATGGACCTAATTGAGCTCCATAGAGGAGTTGAGGGCGAACCTTGGCATTGAACAATTTAATAGCGGCTGGAATAAACTGAGCACCTTTAGTAAAGAAAAACCTTAAAATTGCTGTTATAGTTCTTTGAGCATTACTAATGACAAGTTCAGAGTGAGCAGTTCTCCTACCAGAATGGTGAAAAACAATTCCTAAATATTTGAAGATCTTAACCTGCTCTATGTGTTGTTTATCAAGTGTCCATTGTATCAGTTTAGGTCGATAAGCAAAAGTAAGAATCTTGGTCTTAGAATAGTTAACTAATAGTTTCTCCTCTTTACAAAATGAGGCAAGAGAATTTAAAGATCTTTTAGGTCCTATGGGGGATAACGAGAGAATGACAACATCATCCGCATAGAGCAACAAATTGATATGCCTATTAGCTAGCTTTGGAGGATGGAAAGAAAGATTATTCAAGGCAGAAACTAGAAAATTAATATAGAAATTAAATAAAGAAGGAGCCAGGACACATCCCTGTCTTACACCCGTCTTAACAGGAATTGCCTTGGAGACATGTCCTTGAGGACTACATCTAACCTTGATATTAGAATTCTTGTGGACCTTAATAAGAAGCAGAAGAAGTCGTTTATCTATATTAGTACACAGTAATTTTTCCCACAACCTAAATCTATTAACTGAATCAAAAGCGGACTTAAAATCTATAAATGCCGCATATAGAGGTTGACCATAATGAAGATATTTTTCAGTAAGATAATGCAATATCATTGCTTGATCAATAGTGGAGCGTCCAGGCCGAAAGCCTGCCTGTTCGGCCATCAAGATATCCTCAGACTCCAGCCAGTCTAAGAACTTATTTAACAAATGTTTTGTGTACAGCTTGCTCACCACACTCAAGAGACTAATCGGTCAAAAATTGAACGGATCAGTTCTATTGCCTTTTTTGTAGATCGGAATGATAATGGCCATGCCCCAGTCTTTTGGTATGGAAGCAGATCTATCAATGGCTGTAAATAATTTAGAAAGTACTGGAACCCACCATTCCAGATTATTTTTGAGTACTTCACCAGTTATGAAATCAACACCGGGGGCACGTGCCGGTTTGAGTTGGGTGATAAGACTCTTAGTCTCGGAATGCGACACTGGTGACCAAGGGGGGAGAGACAAAACCTGTGTCATAAGGTCTGATACTAATGGGCTAGAATTGTTCTCAGGAGAGTCATAAAGATTGACAAAGTGGCTTTCCCATATATTAGCTGGGATCTGAGCTATAAGATTATCTGCATTTTTAATAAACGAAGGAGCAACCTCTTTCCAAAACAGATTAGGGTTGTTTGTACTGACTGTCATTATTAGTTTATTCCAAGAGTCTATCATGGCTCCCTTTTTCTTTTGTCTTATTAAGAGCTTATATCTTTTCTTCTGTTCCAGAAGTTCGGATACAGGAAATTGTTTTGGATCTAATTTATATTGTTTAAACAAATATTTAAGGTGTGCCCATATTTCTTTGCACTCTGAATCAAACCAGCTCTGATGACGCAGTGGTTTATGTCTAGCAAAATTACTTTTAGAAACTGTAAGTAATGGTTGTAAAGAACTAATTAACATATTGTAATTTGACAGTATTACAGAATCCAGATTAGCATCCATTATTGTAGAAGAAAGCAACTTAATTGGATCACTTGAAAGAAATTTAGTAAGAATATCAGACAGCTGAGGTGACCATTTGACTCGAATTGGACTAATATCATTAGTAAAAATTGAGATCTTATCAAGAGGCAAGTTAAGGCTGTCCTGAAATTTTAAACACAAAAAGACTGGAAAATGATCACTATCGGGTCTGCTAACAACAGTAAACTTAAAAATATGAGAAATTAGATTTGGAGAAATTACCGTTTAAGATAATTAAATTTAATTCATCAAAAGAGCGAGCTAAACAAAGGCCCTTAAAATCGCAAAAAATATCTTTTGATTTACGACGCATTAAAGGTGGAATGACTATAGGAGACGGAGGTTGACAATTGTACTTAGCATACAAAGATGCATCATCGGCACCAAGCCTGGCATTAAGATCCCCGGCAACAATAAAATTAGCTGTTGGCATCTCAAACATCAAATTTTTAATAAAGGAATTAAGTTTGTTCCATACATTAAGTATTTTAGCCCGGCCTTGAAGTGGGGGAATATAGATATTAATTAAATATAATAGATTGTTATTAAACTTCAAGAGGACAGCTAGGGCATTCTGCTCAAAAGCAGAGACCTTAATTATTTGAACCTTTAGTGCCAAAGATATCAACACTCCTAAGCCACCACATAATCTCCCGTTGCCTTTACCGGAGATTGCATTTAAGCCCATAAATTTATACCCCTCTATGGATATCTCTTCGGCAAGCCACGTTTCTTGCAAGAGAATAATTTTGTGTCTACAGACAAAAGGCATAAAGGTAGGGTCTCTACATCTGGGTCTCCAACCAGCTACATTCCATGAAATGATAGATAAATAAGACCGACCAATTGAGTGTCAATTGCCTGGGGCTACAAACTGTTCTTGAGATTTAGAGACTTGCGATTTATTGACAGTTGTATTTCCTTTAAATGTGTTTCCCTTCTCTGGTGCTGAACTATTCAAGCTATCAAATACACTCTGCTTAAGTGTTTTTACTGCAGGAGAGTTAGACTTAAGATACTTCATCTTCTTGGTCTTAGATGATTGAATATCCATATTGGACTAAGGGGGAGGAGTATTTAGAGTTATTAATTGCATAGACTCACTACGTTGTCCAGTCTTATGGTTAGAAGAAATTTGAGTTAATGGGATGAGTGGATCCACCAGACTGTCCATTGGATCTTTGGGAGACATATACATTAAAGGGATCATATCACCCCCCTCCTCGCCTATATGCTGTTTTAGTCCATTTTTGGATTGTAACAAAGGGTCTGATGAAGGACAACTAAAGGGTAACAAGTCCTGAATTGACTTAGTTGCCAAAGTTACTGACATTAACATAGTTTTGACAGCTTCGAACCTATTTAGTACTTGCCTTTGTTCCTCATTAGAAAGGGAGCCAAACATCTCGGCCAGTTTTCCATCATCATCAAGAAGACTCTCAGAAATTGATATTAACCCCCTGTCATCTTCATGATGGTTCACTTTTTGGTGGAGAGCTTCCCGTCTAGAGAAAGATTTAAACAGAGGCTGGATATTTGGGTTACAAAAGACACGTACTGGTATGATTGAGAATTCCTGGAATGAACTCCTATTTTTCAATATCAGAGAAGGTATTGTTGCATTATTAAACCTCAAAACAATTCTCTTGAAATTATTATAAGAAGGTAACCAATCAATTCCAAGTAGCTCGCTATAATGCAACTGACGATGTAAGAGAAAAGATAATGAATGTAATATAACAAGCTTGTTATGCCATCTAGCATAGTTATGATGATTGTTGGTTACTAATAATGCTATGCTGTTTGGCTTTAGTACAATCTTGTCATTATTCCCAACTTTAACATTATTTTGGGTTTGTTTAGAGTCTTTTTTGTTAGTTAATGCTCCTGATTTTAATGGGTATTTAGGCTTAGTCATCAGATCTTTCAATCTATCAAGTTTCTGGTCTATACTCGTTAATTTGTCAAAAATAGCTATTACTGTTCTAGCAGTGAGTAGGCAATTTCTTGCTACGGTGTCTAAATCAGTCGTATAATTAATACCAGTATCAAGGCCAATATCTGGAGCAGGCTCTTCATGTAAAGAGAGAGAAGATGTTTCAGAAATGGACTTATTATTGTCATTAAACAAAAGTAGCTCATCCATTTTCAGTTGTTTCAGGGTAGTAGCAGCCTCCAATAGATTTGAGTTCATTGCACTCATTCCTGAATTCTTAGTGGGTTTCTTAATCCTTTTAACATTAGTACAGACTTCTTTATTAGCTGACCTCCTCTTCCGCTTAATGCTATTTTTGGTTACCATATTTTCGTAGATTATCCCAATAAATGACCAAACTTGACTAATAGACCCCAATCAAAATTATTAAATATTAATGAACCCCAATCAATTATTAAAAATGTAAAAAATATAAAATATATAAAAATATATAAAATGTATATATGTATATATAAAAAATACAAATAATAGCAATAATAATAATAATAATAATAATAATAATAATAATAATAATAATAACAACAACAACAATAATATATAATCCCTAATTATTCTGTAATTAGAAAAACACCCAGAAGTGCTTGAAGCACTTCAAAGCGGTTACGGAGTCACAGAGTAAATAAACCTTTGTAGCACAAGAGAAAACATGCTGCTAATTGGA
Organism: Phrynosoma blainvillii; assembly: GCA_026167975.1. NCBI lineage: Eukaryota > Metazoa > Chordata > Lepidosauria > Squamata > Phrynosomatidae > Phrynosoma > Phrynosoma blainvillii. Next base: position 203,508,174 of record JANUYF010000003.1, read on the forward strand.
AGGGGAGGGGCACGCTCAACCCAGGTGTGTTGGCTTCCCTCCTTCTTCTACAATCACCCAAAGGGAGGGGGAGCGGGTATGGCCCTGGAGCGCGGCCTCTCTCTCTCTCCTTCTCTCACATAGCCGTTTGGCCGCCGCTTGCCGGGGAGGGAGAGAGCGTGGGTGGGGCCCTGGAGCCCTGGAGCAAGGCCGCCCGTTCGCCGCTGCCACCGCCGCCGCAAAAGGCTCGCTGGGGCCTTTTATATAGGCCCAGTTCTTCCGGCCGCCTGGCCGCCGCTTGCTGGGGAGGGAGAGAGCGTGGGTGGGGCCCTGGAGCCCTGGAGCAAGGCCGCCCACTCGCCACTGCCGCCGCTGCCCTTTTTCATTTCTTTTTCATTTCTTTTTCTCCTTCTTTCCCCCCTTTCTCTCTTTCTTTTTTTCTTTTTCCTTCCTTCCTTCCTTTCTCTCCTTCCTCCTTTCTTTCCCTTTCCTTCCTTTCCTTTCCCCTTCTTCTCTTTCAAAAAACAAATATTTAAAGGAGTCTGTATTTATAAGTATCTATTTCTTGGAAATTTCAAAATATTCAATGGTTGGAACCCACCTTACAGCCAAACAGTTTTGCAGTCACTCAGTCTTATTGAACATAATTTGTGTCACAACTGACCTTGGTTTATTACACAGCCATAAATTCCAGATCCTCCCACCTCTTCACCTCAAACCCTCCTCCTCTTTATTAACGCCATTTCCTCTTATTCTTTCATACTTTTATACATTTTCATCAATCTAAGAATAAGTTTTACCAAAGGATTTGCTTTTAACATTGAAGTAATTAACCTTCTGAATCCTTAACTTAAGTACTTCTCTTCTCTTCTTCTGTTCTTCCACTCCTTTTTATGATGACACGTTTCTGCTGAGTTTATTTCTACTTCTGGGTTCCAGCTCTGTTCTTCCCTTTTCTTTCTTTCTTTCTTTCTTTCTTTCTTTCTTTCTTTCTTTCCTTCCTCCTTTCCTTTCCTTCAGTCAATTTATAATCCAGTTCTGAACTCCAGTTCAATCCAGTTTACAATCAAATCCCAGGTTTCAGTCAATTTATAATCCAGTCAAAAACAAAATATTGGTATATTCCTTTGTTAAGAGTTCAATATCAAGCAGCTGCAGCTCAAACAAATCCTCTCCACCAACCTCCGTCAGTTTCAAAAAGGAACAGCAAGCAAACAACGAGCAGTCTCTTAAAGGGGACTCTCAGAAAGGTGAAGGAAAAGAAAAAGAGAAAAAAACAAACAAACAAACCAAGATTAGAGGTACTTCAATAACTTTGAATCTTCTTAATTCACAATCTTCCTGTTCTTTCAAGAATTTTAATAGATAGTCCCACAAAAGTTCAGCAATCCCAGCAGTCACAACCGAGTAACAAAATAGTCCAATCGCTGATACAAAGTCTCTATCTGACATTCAAAGCAAGTTTGTAGTGTGGAGATATAAAAATATATGAAGAGGAGATGTACGACCCAGAACAGAGCAGATCTCAGTTTTATTTCTCCGATTTTACCTCCTCCTTTTCCTTCTCCTCTGCATCTCAGTACTAATAAAAAATTTCACGCCTCCTCCCTTTTTCTCCGTTTCTCCACCATCTTTCCTTCTACTTCCCTTCAATTTTTAAAGTCGCCACCTCACGGGACGGACCCTCTTGTAGAAAGTGAATTTGGTGGATAGATAGCTCTTTAAAAAAGAAATAAAATGTTTCTTGTTATTACTAAAAATCAAGTGACAAGTGGAGCCTCTATCGTCAAGCTGTAGCTTGCAACTGCTGCTTCAGGCGTGGTTGCTCCAACTTCTCCCCGACGTTCTCCGCTTGGCTTTTCAAAGGCTTCGAACAGGTTTTAAATGCGCCTGGAGAATATCTGCTGAGCCCCTCTGCCTCCCTCCTAACTTTGGAGAGATACTTTTAGCAATCGGTATCTCATCCCGATTGCTTCTTCCCTCAGCTAGCCAGCCACCATCCGGAGCCTCTCCTGGATGGTGTTTCTCACTCCTCCATGTCACCGGAAGTCCCAGCTTCTCTATTTAACTTTGGAAGATATCTAATTAGCTTCTTAGTTTAAGTCATGAAAGGGAAAGTGGGGAAGAAAGAATTCCTCAGAAGATTATTGACTTGTCTTCTAATTATCTTCCAATTTCAATTTTCTTAACTAGTTTTATAATTTTTCCTTCTTTCCTTCCTCTTTTCCTTTTAATTGTCAAGCTCACATTGAATGATATAAAAATACCATAAAGGGAATTGTCTGCTAAGAATAACCACCAGGTGTCACCGTAAGTCCACTATTCTGCATATAAGCTTAATTCAACATTGGATTTCCTCCCCCTCTTCTTAGTTGCTCTTCTAACTGGGCTATTGTTTTCCCTTAATAAAACTGAATCTTCAGTTGTAGATGTTCTCTAAGTTCTTATTTTCTTTATTGAACTTCTCCTAGCCTTAAAGGACGTAGCTGCAGATTTTTCTTCATGGTGATTAATCAGACATTCCTCCAGTCTCAACTACTCACTGCCACTCTCAACCTATGAGTAAGTTGTTCTTTCAATTCTTTTCCTCCTCTTTACTCGACAGCTTTCAAACATTGTTACTGCATAGAGAGGTTTCAATGAAGATATCACCTCTGTTACTTGAGGACTGTACAGGACACGAAAACATAAAGTTTAAAAGTAAAAGGTCAGCAGCAGCACTAAGCCCAAATTGGGCGTTTACCAACGGTTTGGCTCTTGCCGATCCCTCCACTCTCTTCCTCCAAGCTCCGTCTTCTTCTCCCTTCTCCTGGAAAATTGACTGCAAGCTTGGGGGTTCAAAGCAGGATTCAAGCCTCCGTAAGAGACCCTCGAGTTACCTATGCCAAGGCAACGTTTCTCCCCTCTGTTCACTTGCAAACTTGATATGTAAGAGGAGAGAAAATACCCCTGATAAAGAGTGTTTTCAGCAGCACTCCACCAAAATGCTCCCTATGCCTCCGTTAGCTGACAGGAAAAACATTTTAATTTCTTGTTTTAAAAAAAAAAAACAATCAAGGTTTTTTGGGCGGATTGTAATGTTGAATCTTCTAGTAATAAATTTTCATTAATTCTCCAATTACATTCTAGTTTTCTACTAGTGAAATTCAACATTACAGGGTTATGGTCAGAGGTAATTTTGGGCAGTATTTCTGTTTTCCTAATCCTTCTGATTAGATTTTTGGAAACAAAAAACATGTCTAACCTATACCAGGATTGGTGCCTGTCTGAGTAAAATGTAAACTCTTTTTTCTGTTGGATGTTTTAGTCTCCAAATATCTGCTAATGAAAAGTTTTCCATAAGATAAAAGAAGATTTTTGGTAATTTCCCTTGTTTACTTTTACTTTTTGAGTTCCTGTCTAATTCTAGGTCCATAACTCTGGTCCAATTACCTAGTAACATCAAATGATCAAAATCTTGTTCTTTAACTCTTTCCTGCATGAAATAAACCATGATGGAGTTTCTTTTCTTGAGTAGTCCTTGAGCTCACTCTGACAATTTTATTGATCTCCAGGTCTAGCTGATCTGGAAGCGAAAGCTGGTGTTGCTCTATTCTATAGTTCTTCTTTCATCTCACATAATCCTCTTATTTTAATACATTTTGCACTTTTTTTTTTAAATTTCTATCAGCACATTCATTGTCATTCCTTTCTCAACTGCTTGTTCCAGTTTCCTGGTTCTAATGCTCTTGTCTTTCTTTCTTATTTAGCTCTTGCATTATAGTTTTTATTTTGGGCACATCAGTCATTACTTGGTGTAATTTTGGTCGATGACGTCTAGTTCTTTCTTCACATCTGCTTTGTTTTCATCTTTCATTTCTTTCATTTCTCTGCTTATCTCCCTTTTCATACAGTTCATTTCTTCCAATAAAGCCATGCTAGAATCTGATTATCTAATTTGTTGTTCCACAGAGTTTCTTCATGTGATAGTTGCATAGTATGGGCAATATTTCTTCTACCTGCTGCCATATTTTCTATTTCTTTTCCCTTTATCTTTCCTTTCCTTCTCTTTCTGTATTTCTTGTCTTCCTTATCATTGTCTCTCTTTCCTTCTTCCTTTCAATCCTATTTTCTTTTCTCTTCCTTCCTTTTGCTGTTATCCTTGAAATAAAATGTATAAATGACTGTTGTGAAAACTAGGCATTGCTACAGTGATAAAAATTGCCTCAGAGAGGTGAAAAATTTCCCTTAGACTTAGGCTGATTTATTTTGGAGAGATGAAGCCTTTCTCTCCCCCCCCCCCGCCTTCTCTATCCCTGGAAATGGATAGAGTGCTTCCATCCCAAAAATGATTAAAGCATACACATCCCAGAAAAGCACACACATGCACAAATGATTTTCACATGCAGAGCACAACAACATATTAAAAACATATTACTAATGTGAGAAAGTAGGTAGAAATCACATTTGGCTTTCACACAGATGAGGACAAATCCTGTTGATGCTTTGGAAATAACTTTTTGTGCATGCACACAGAAGCATTAGTTGTATTACCAGAAATCACCCAGAGAAATGAACAATTTTAAAATTCTTTATATAAAATATACTGTGTTGCCCTTATTTTCCAAGAAATGGTCCCAATCTGAGTAAAAAGAACAGAACATTACCCAAAGAAGTAGGAAAAGAAAGATAAAACTTCTCTCTCACTGCATCCCTGCCTTCCTCACCAGCTGTTCCTTTCAGAGCCCCAGCTAATGGGGAAGGCTGGAGGAGGAGAGACGTACATGAGGAGAGAAGTAAGCTGTTTCTCTGTGTGTGCGTGTGTGCCGGCTGATCCTTTAAGAGCCCTGGCTAAAGCATAAAAGGTTGTGTCCTTCTCATCTCTCTCAGCACAACAAAACACAGCAAAGCAACAATGAACCATGGGAAATCTGTCAATGAGCACAAAAACAGGGAGAATCCCACAAATAGCTTTCACACTACAGCAATTGTCCAAAGAAATTTGTGAATGAAATGAAAATGAAAACATGGTATTTTCCCAAAAATGACTATTCTCTGATTCATGTCACTTTCTGTTCAGATTCTAAGCAGTTTGCCTGCAGCATCATCTGAAAACCAATTGCAGAATTGTGCCTAATACCCTGGATAATCCTGGGTCCTGTCCAGTTTAAATTTCCAATTTTCCCCATGTGATAAACTCCCCTCTCTCTTTCTTTCTTTCCCTTCTTTCTTCTTTTTCCTTCTCTTTTTATTTTTTTTAAAGTTTTGTCTCAACTTTTTTTCTATATTTTTTTATTCTTAAGTCTTTCTTTCTTCTTGTTTTGTTCTTTTTATTTCAATTCTTATTCTAAAACTGTTTTGTTTTTAAATTGTATTTTGTTAATTTTAATTACAATTTGATAATTTAAATAAGTGTTTCCGATTTTATCAAGTCAATTCCTATATTTAAATTTACTCTGTGGTTTCTATATCAAATTTTATTAACTACTTATTATTATTATTATTTTAATTTCACTAAAACTTTTTTGTTTTTGTTTTTGTTTGTTTGTTTTGTTTTTGTTTTAGTTCTGAGGATTTCCTTTGAATTTAATATTTTCCCTTATTTTTAGTGTAATCCCTTTCTTTTTAATATTATATTGGAACTCTTATTTTTATTTTTGTTGTATTATTGCTATTTTTTTTTTCCCCTTTGGTGATCTTTCTCCTTTTTCTTCCTTTTCTCCCCTTTTTCTTTTTCATTTCTTTTTTTACTTTCTGCCTTTGATCTTACTCCTATTTTAAGCCTTTCCTTTCTTCCCCCTTTCTTTCTGTGTCTTCCTTTCCTTTTTTTCTTTCTTCCTTATCCTTATGCTTCTCCCTGATAAATTTTAAACACCTCAGGGTCACTTGCTGTAAATCAAAATCAAATACAAACTTACAGAGCTCAGAAAGAGCAGAGATAAACAAAAATACATAAATAAGTATAGGTGGAATAGGTTTCAAACAATTAGGATTTCTATTTCTGGTCTCTTTCTAGTCCCTTTCTGCTCTAGTCAAGGAGATTAGAGAATAAAAGTACTTATTTCAATACACACAGTTGAGTCTGTCTGATATTATCACTGTTTTTTTTTCCTTTTTCCTTGCTATTTTGTTTTGGCTAGCTCAAGGCCACTTTAACCAAGTTCTAAAGAAGAAAAACAAAGCAAAAAGGCATAGAGAGGAGAGTGGGACAGTGGGGATGTGGAGGAGGGAAATCACAAGTGAGATAAGGTAGCAAAAGCAGAGGATTCTTTTATTTTCTGATATTTTTTTCTTTTTAACCCCTTCAGTCTTCCCTTTTCTCTTTATTTTTTCAAATTCTTTTGTTTATCCTATATTCCCCCTCCTTTCTTTTCTATATTTAAATAATCCCCTTTTATCAATTTGATATAGTGACCTTAGTCATGATTTTCATCTATAAAGTAGAACATTGAAGAATGAAGAGAGGGAAGCTGTCCACAATGTTAAATTATCAGATTCTCTCTTCCCAATTCCCTTTCCCTTTTATTCCCTTTCTCCTTTTCTGCCCTCCAGCCCTGAAAAAGACCCAAACTCCCATTTCACAAACAAATTTTTGGCTCCTCACAAAGCACAAATCCCAGTTTTTGCAAAATACAATCCCAATTTTTACAATCAAAATGTTTTCTTTGGATCTTCCTGCTTGTCTCTGATCCATCTTCTGCCCAACATGTTTGCTTGTGCTTCTGTTTCTCTAAAAGTTCTGATTAACTATTAACCCTCACATTGTATCTATAAACAATGTTTTCCTCTTAATCAAAGTAGAAAGGAATATTTTAATTTCTGTCTTGGGGAAAAAAACCTACTTCAAAATATCTGGAAGCAATATTTTCCTCTCATGTCATCTGGATTAATCCAAACAAGAAGGAAAGTCAGTGTAATCAGTCCTATTAGTTCTTAACACTAAATGTTCTGATAAATATCCAAGTAAATTCTCAAAACTCCAATATGATTCAAATTAACTCAAGTCCAGATAAATCCAAAACCATGTATGATCAATTTAGTCCAAATTGATTGTTTTCTTCCCAGATTAAAGTCTAAATTTCAAATAAATCCCAGCCAGAGTAAGTTCAATTTATTCCAAATCAGATCAAAATTAAATCCAGGTTAATTCTGTTTTCAGCCAAGGTATAATCTAAATATATAATCCAATTTCCAGAGTCTTATTTTAGTGTCTCTATAGGGATGGTGGCTATGAAAGAACTAGAAAAGATTCTAAAATGCAAAGATATACAACTCAGAACAAAAGTTAAAATCATACAAGCCATTGTATTCCCTATTACCATGTGTGGATATGAGAGCTGGAGAGTTAATACAGATAATAATAAGAAAATAAATTCATTTGAGATGTGGTGCTGGAGGAGAGTGTTGAGGATTTCATGGACAGTCAAAACAAACAAATGGGCCTTAGAGCAGATCAAGCCAGAAACTTCCCTGGAAGCCAAGATGATGAAACTGAGGCTGTCGTACTTTGGACACATCATGAGATGGGTGGACTTATTTGAAAAGACAATAATGCTAAGAAAGTGGAGGGAAGTAGGAATAAAAAAAGTCCACATGCCAGATGGATGGAATCTATTAAGGAGGTCAAGGGTATGGGTCTAGAGGAATTAAGCAGAGTAATGGAGGACAAGAGGGTCTTGGAGATGTCTCATCCATAGGGTCACCATGGGTCAAGATTGACTTGAGGGCAGTTAACAACAGCAACAAATATTTCTCCTCTTCCTTTTTCTCCTTTTTGTTTTATTTTGTTTTGTTATGTCTCTGATTTAATAGTGTTGTATTATCTATTTCCCCTGTGAGGATTTACAACACCACCCAAGTAGCCATGATCTTCCCATGGTTTCCCTCCTCTAAGGAATAGTTGGAAACTTTGTAGAAGAGCAGCATGTTGGTGATAACCTTTGGTGTTTTCTTTTGTTTTCTATGTAATTTAAAGATAAAATTTTAAGTTAAAAAAGTAGTGGCATTGCTTGTGCCTGTGACTTACTCTTTGACCTTCTCAGCAACATCCTCATCCATCCTGATCCTCCTTCCATGTGGATTGTCATTAAACTCTGTTTAATTCTGGGTGCTAGCTGCTGGAAACTGGTCCCTGCAAAGCTCCCCTGAACCCTCTTACTGAGGGGGTATCTGTCCCCTTCTGAAATCACCTAAAGAGGCTCTTTCCCCACAAAATCTATTGTATGTCACACCAGCTCCATGTGGACTCAAACTCTCACTTCTTCTCAGCCACCGAGAGCTCTTGAGCAATGATTTTAAAAAACAAGGATGTCTGAATATTTGGCTGCCAACAAGGCCTAATGAATTGATATGAAACTTCAATGGTTAAAAATTTCAGTATTTCACATTTTGTATCCAACCAGCAGAGATGATGATAAGTATTTTGTTCTTCACAACAAATCTTCTTCCTTTTATTGGCTCAGGTTGTAACTTTAATGTTCTTAATGAGCTGGAATTACATATGTTTACCTGCTACAGATAATGAGGAACTGGAGGAAACTATCATAATTCCTGCCAAATATAGCAATAAATAATAGGATAGCGTCCCCAAAAAGAAAGGGAAATCAGTGCCTGCTTTATACAATATAAGAATTTCCTCAAAATTCACTTCTTGTACAAACTCACTTTTTCTGTCAAATTCAATAATGAGATCCAATGAAATTTCACACAATAAAAATAAAATAAAATATGGGTGAAACCATCAACCCCTCCCCCCCCCCCAAAAAAATGTAATTTTGGCTGGAAGCCAAAATAACTTTTGAAATTCTTCATTCACTGAATGAAGATTTATATCACTAGTTATGTTATGGTGCAACATAATGTCCTTTGGACCTCCAAATTTTTTAGGCTTCACTTTTCAGAAGTCCCATGGGAACTAAAGTCAAAAATATCTGGAGACCAACTAATTTAGATTCCATAGAGATTATATGGTATCATTTATTACAGTTAGCTCCATCCTCATCATCACCTTGGAAATGGATGGTTGTCAGTGACAAAATGGTGGGCCTCAGTCCTTATATATCTGTTCATTTGAATTAGCACATTGAATTTATGCATTGAAAAGCTATCATGCAACTCAAGCTATCATTTTGTACTACATGTAATGAGCGGAAATCAATATCATCAACAATGAATGGCAGAATTTTAATTGAGAACTGGCCCCTTGTGAAATCCTGACCACAAAGCACTTGACAAATTTAATCATTTGAAAATCGTAGTGGGGAGAGAGGAGAGGTGGAAAGAGTATCCATACATGTCCCTGGCTTCAGACCAAAGCACTTCTGGTTCATGATGTATTATACTTAGTATTGCAAATCTGTTCCTTATATTGTCGATGAATTATGTGGAAATGTTTTTTAAATCGTATTTTGGTATGATGACTGGTTTTGTTCTCTTCTTAAGTATTACTTTTATTTTTCAAATGAGTATTTCATGATCTGTGCCAGAGGCACACTGTGATATGTGCCACAATGCATTGGTAAACTTAGGCAAAATAAGTATCCAATTTAGGTGTGTGGTATGTAGTGATGTAAAGACTTCTATCAAAATTCTATAAACACACAAAATATTTGTTGTTTGAGGATTTCATAAGCTTTTTAAAGAGTAGAAAATATTAGAACTTCTTGCTCAAGGAGTAAGAATTTTGTTTTTTAATCATTTGTAAATGAAGTGAAGGGATGGGACCTTTCAGCTGACAATTCGATAGCCAGGATTTGCATATTTTGAGTAAGCAAAGCTACCATTCATACTGGGTTTTACCAGAGGCAATTTCTGGTAAAACAAATGAGAACAAAAGGAGAGAGCATTTTGTGTGTAGGTGGTGGTGTATACCTTCAGACCTTCTCCCATTTCTCATCATGCTCTCCCATTCAAATTCTCACAGAAGCACTGGATATTGCTCTGCCTCTGCTGTCTGCATTTCTCCCAGTTGTGTTGTGTGCATCCAGCTCCAAGTAATTAACTTCTGGTATGCCAAGTGAACTTTATTTTCTTTGGTTTAATTGATATAACAGAAGATCACTGCAGACCAGAATCTGAGCAGCTGAAGGAAGTTGTAAAAGTATTCCCTGATAAATTCTTCTTCTCATTTGTTTTTCAAAGCAAAGGTGTGTAGTGAGCAATCATGGAGGAGGGTGCCATGTCTCCTTTCATCCTGTTGCTTTGTCATGATCATGAATAATGATGGTCCTTCCCCTTGCAAAGAAGAGAATATTTGATTTTGTTTCATTTAAAGAAAGCCTCTTTAAATCTTAAAGCTACAATTTATTTATTTAACCTATGCTTGGTTTGTTTTTGGGCAAGGAGAGTTCAGAATGTCCTTGAGGTAGAGAGAGTGTGACCTACCCAAGGTCACCCTCACTCTCTTTTCTTTTGTGAGGGTCACACTTTCTCAGCTTCAGAAGCAGGGCGTGATAAACCTCCCTCTGCACACTCACTCTCATGGTGATCCTAAAGCAAATCTTTTATTGTTTGGGTTTTTTTTTTTTTTGCCAGAGTTTAGAATGTCCCTGAGGCTGGGAGAGTGTGACTTACCCAAGGTCACCCTGTGGATTTACATAGCTGAGCTGGGATTAGAATACAATAGAAACTCACAAGCTCTCAGCCTCCAAGTCCAACTCTAGAATCTTAGGATCTATTCCTTCATGGTAGAAGGGGGCTGGATGAGATGACCCTTGGGAATCCCTTCCAATGCTAAGATTTCTCCATGGAAGAATTTCTGCTTGGCAGAAGAGCAATTTGCTATTCCACCCTACCCCTGCCCCTTCTTCTCTTTTGTGAGAGTCAGACTTTCTCAGCCTCAGAAGCAGGGCATGACAAACCTCTCTCTGCACACGGACTGTCTAATGGTGATCATAAGGTAAACATATCATTATTTTGCAAGGAGAGTTCAGAATTTCACTGAGGCAGAGAGAGTGTGACATATGCAAGGTCACTCTGTGGATTTATATGGCTGAGCTGGGATTAGAACACTGTAGAAACTCACTAGGTGACCTTGGACAAGTCACATTCTCTCAGCCTCCAAGTCCAACTCTAGAATCCTAGGTATTCCTTCAGGGCAGAAGGGGGTTGGACGAAATGACTCTTGGGAATCCCTTCCAATGTTAGGATTTCTCCATGGCAGAATTCCTGCTTTGAAGAAGAGCACATTTGCGATTCCACCCCACCCCTCCTCTTTTGTGAGGGTCACATTCTCTCAGCCTCAGGGGTAGCCCATGGCAAAACTCCCCTTTATGCCTAGAAAACCCTGTGATAGGTTTGTCTTAGGATCACATCCTCCACTGCCATCCTGATCTTGAACAGGGGGGTAAGACTACATGTCCTCTAGGATCCTATGTATTCCTTTGTAACAGAAGGGGGTTGAACTGGATGGTGCTTGAGGGTTCCCCCAATTCTACCATTTCTTGGTGCTGCAACTAAAATTTATTTGTTGAAATTAGTTTTTTTTTTCTTTTTGTGTGCCTTCAAGTTTTTTCAAGTGGATGAATGTTCTTTAAACCTCTGCCAAACTTCTTTTTGACATGCTAATTGAGTTTGAAATGCAAATTAAATTAACACCAACACATATAATTAGTGCAAATGTTCTCCTTGTCTTTTTATTCGGGAAATCTGTGAAAAATACTTCTCTCAACCCTGACAGGGAGAAACAAAATAACCTTCTGAAAGTGGGACTTTTGAAACATTTTTTTTTAAAAAAAAAATGCATCTAGTTTTCAATGGATGAGAAGAAAAAAATTGATTTGTGACAACACTAGTGGTATGCAAACCATATTGTAAGTTCAATTCTTTTTTGCTATAAATACATATATATTCATCAATGTGACCTTTGAAATAATAGAATCATGTCAAGAAGCAATGAAACTTTATATGCAGAAAAAATTAAGTAGGCATAAAGCATTCAGTTTTATTTTGCACAGAGAACAATTTCTCACACAAACAAAAGAAACAATATCTAGACTTTATACTGTAGCTTATGAAATAAGTGAAACAGAGTTTCAACACTCTTATTCCCTAAATATAACTGAAGTAGAAATTCAGCTCACATCCCAAATTTTGTATATCACTTAAACCAAACCTTCACAATTTTTTAAAACTTTTGAACTGAATGCACCTCACCAATGTGAGTGTAGTAGACACTTAATTATATATATATGTTGTCATACCCTGAGTAATATGCAGTTCTGAACATAGGCTACAATATGTGATTTGCAGGCAGTGTTCAGCTGAATGGTTTACAAATTGTGCAGGCTTCTCTTAAAACAGTTTTTCAGAACTTTTTTCTTTTTCAGAGGAAAAAGCATTGGTGACAGTGCCCTTTAGAGGTTAAATTGATTTTGGTAAAAACTTCTCAATTTTCTGGTTTGATTTGTGCACATGAGGTACAGCTATATGAGGGGACATTGTGAAGTTTTAATTATCACTGTTAAAAAAAATTGACAAAGTTTGTTTTGATTTGCAGTTGTTAACTTATCTCTACATAGTCGCCATACAGATTTACATATTTTTCCAGCGTTTCATGACCCTACCAATACCGTTATTGTAGAACTTGCAGATTGTGCCTTAAACCACTCATCCACTTCATGAATGACATCATCTGTGTTGTCAAATCAGTGACCCCACAATGGATTTTTCATTTTTGGAAAGAGAAAAAAGTTACTTGGTGATGATGCCACTGACAAAATTTCATCAATATACCATAGCAACTTCCGGGTGATAATTACTACTTTACAATACCCCTTGTACCTATTGAGTATCATTTATTACTTACAGAGCACTGAATCCTGAGGACTCAATTGTGTTGACAGATTATCACCTAAGCACAACTATGGTTATTTCCACTCCTCTTGTTACCTACACTTGTCCTGCACTTGCCACATATTCCTCATCACAGTTGCAGAATTCTGTCACTCAGTTACATGTGGGCTCATTCCCACTATGATTTGAAGTGATTTACTGGTCACTTTATATGTGCCTCCTTCACACTTGGAACAGTTTCAGATTCAACTTCCATCATTCAGAATCGCTTTGAAGCAAGACAAGTCCAAAACCCCCACAATTTTTGAAGAGTAGTTTTTTTAAAGAATTGATTAGGAACTGTGTTCTGCAAGTGGGAATGACATTCAGATCTGAATCACATCCTACGTGAGGGGAGGGACGAGTGGCAGATAGGTGGCGAGAGGGGAGTTAACTGTCAGGGATGATGGGAGTTGTAGCTCTTCACCTCTGGCTCTAACTCACCACCTTGTTATGCAGCAGAGCTGACCAGCTTTGATCAGTGGTTGATGCTTCTTTCCCAAGCAGCAGAGTTTCAGAGAATAGGCTGAAGACCCTGACAAACTCTCCAAGCCTTCTCTCTCTTCTTCCTGAGATGTCTCCAAACTTCTCCAGGATTCTTCTGGTTCTTGTATCTTCCCTCAAGACACCAGACAACTCAGTAGTCTTATATAAAAGATCTACTTTATTCTACTATATACATAAATACTATATGCCCTACAAATCACAATCTCTACACTTCCAAAACTACTCCACACTACTCCAAAACTACTCCACAATGTACACTAGCAAACATTGCAATTTATAGCCATTGTTAGACACCACCCACCAGTCAGTTTCCACCCAGTGGGTGTGTACATACATCTTGATTGGTCCACATAGATCATCCCATACCTAAGACCAACCCAAGTGTTTCATCACTTTACCTTGGCCACTTAATGAGTCTCAGGTGTTTGCAATCTATCACAGGTGTTCTCAATATACCTTCTATAACTTTGTCCTTGGCTCTCAAGGCTTCTTAATTATATTATCTTTTTCACCTGTGTATCTTCCTGATTGCTCCTGCTTAGTCACTTTGACATTCACATACATATTTTTATTTCTATTACTGTATATCCCATGTTGCTTTTTCCTTAACATTAACATCCCTTTGTTTTTCTGGAAAAATCCACCATTTATTTTCCTGCTGTGCTACAAGAGATTGTGTGGTGGCTTTATTTTCTGTTTTTAAACACTCCAAAAAAGTGGTCCCTTTGAATTCTACTGGTCATGATCTAGTTTGTCTACCCTTTTCCCATGTTTTCATGACAGAATACCTTGAAGAAGTAAGACTACTTTTGGAGTTGCTTCCCTTGGTTAGATTATTTAACCATGTAATTTTTTACAAAAAAAAATGGTAGAATCTATGATCCCTCATAATTATGTAGGATCTATAAAGTGAGTAATGTATCCTCAAGAGAATTATTTACTGATCTGGCATGCATTGAATGGTGGGTGCCCACTGCTAATGTCTGGAGGATGGATCTAACCTATGGACACATGGTACAGTCTCCTTTTTTTTAACACAAAAATAACAGTAAATTCCATCTGTTGTATGTGTGAAAAACAACAAACAATTGCTGGGAATTCCCTGGCACAGCGGCTCCAGTAATCATGGAGGGATTATGGTTGCATCCATAGGATTTCAGGGAGGGATGGATAGCCAGTTCCATAGGTGCCATTTGGTCATCCCTGGCTGGAGTAAACAGGAAGGGACAGCGTTCCCAGCTGGTAAAGGGGTATTGGTGCCCATCTGTGCCCTCCCCCTTTTATTGTCCTTTGTTCTGACCCCCCACTTTTGTGTCCACCCCCTGAACCCCTGGAAGAGCACCATTTAAAAAAAATCCTCACACAGGTTTGCAGTAACGAGCATCGCTCCATATCCTCATGAATCCATTTAAAATCTGCCAACCGGCTTTTTTTCTCCATCTACCTATGGCACAAAAAAGGTGGGAGAGGAATAGCTTAGAAAAGAGAGGAGATGATTGATTTAATAGCGATTTGGAGGTTAATGTTAAGAGATGGTGCAGATGCAATTCAACCACAGTCACCACAATATAGATAATTATGAGAATATTGCCACAAAGATGAGGGAGAGAGGTCATGATCAAACTGGGTCAGAGTGCAGAACCAGTGCAAAGGCAATGAAGTGTAACTTTAAAATAGCAAACCACCTTGCAAACAGAAGCGGGATGGGTGCTGTAACCATGCCCTTTTTTTCAAGAACTGAAGTATATTTTTGGGGGAGATGCCAGTGTAGAAGCCAAAGGGGTTACCTCAGCAATGGAGGTGATGATAGTCTCAGAACGAAGTAATCAGCAGGAACCGAGCATGGCACCACACCATCATCAACAACCCATGCAGGGCTCTGAAGAGCTTTTTTCACAAGGTAAGTTTTTAGAATTTTTCTCTGTGATCAATGATCTAATGGAACAAAACAAAACAATGTGGGATTTAGGCTGGAGCTATCTATAGAGTTAGCAATTGGTCTCCTGCACCATTGGTGTCTGCCACAAATGTTGGGAGGGTGGATGTGAATTATGGACCTATGATGAGATAACAAAAAATGACAGTATATTTGATTTATTGTATTTGCTGAGATGTACATGAACAAGCCATTGCTGGGAATTGCTTGGCACAGCTGCCCTGGTCCCTGAGGGAGGAAAATAGCAGCACCCATAGGTTTGTGGGGGGGGGGGGGGAATAGGATGGATGTGTGGTTCAATAGGTGCCATTTGGTTATCTCTTGGTTGAGTAAACTGGAAGTGGGGCATTACCAGCTTGTTAAGGGACACTTATGCCCACCTATGTCCCCCCACCTTTGTGCCAATTGTGGCCACTCACCCACCCACAAAAAAGCATGTGACATTGGAAGGGAGGTATATCTTTAATATAGATTTCAGTTTATTTTTTGAACAGGGGTAAACCATGGCTGCCAGTAGAATGATGATATGTGATATAGTGTTTTTGCTTGCTGCTGTTTGCCACTGTGTAGTGCTGCAAATTTTATCTCAATTTGCTTCCTGCTGTCTGTGAATATGTACTGCTGAACATTCCATCTCCATTTGCTTTCTGCTTTTGGGAATGGGTACCTCTAAATATTTTTTTTTTTAAAAAAAAACTTTTTAACTGCTGATGGCCCCAGTAATGAGAACCCTCAGGAGTCTGGAACATCCCTGCCACCCAGACCAAATGGTTGGTACATAACAATTGATGTTTCTCTTGAGGAATTACTGGATGGTTGCTGATATGCCATGCCAAACACATATAACCAACATTTCCTGTGGAACATAACCATTTTGCTCTTACATGTGATGTGTACTGCTGTTCTAACCGTTACTTTCTAAGTACATGTTTCTCTTAAGGGATTACTGGATGGTTGCTGATGTGCCATATCAAGCATATATTACCAACATTTCCAGTGGAACATAACAATTCTGCTCTTGCATGTGATGTGTAATGCTATTCTAACCTTTATTTTTCTATTATTTGTTATCTTCCTCAGTGAATAACATGTCCAGACAAAGGGTTACACTGACCCCAGATGAGCAACTTGCCATGATCAACAAGCAAGATTGAAGCACAGTGGAGAAGACGGCAGAAAAAATGATGCAGCATTCTTCTAGTCAGCTGAACCTTTTCCTTGACCATATGAAAGACCAAGCTGCAAGAAATGAGGCAAGGGATCTTAAGTTTAGAGAAAGAGATTTTGAGAGTAAAGAAAAAGACAGGGAGAGTTGAGAAAGGGAAAAAGAAAGGGACAGAGGAAGCAGAGAAAGGGAGAGAGGAAAAGACTGGCAAAATAGAGAGTAATTTCTTGCAGAAGCAAAAAGAGAATTTGATGAGCTTCTCATTGTTTTAAAGGAACAAACTCATGTCATGAGGGACCTCACTAGCTTTGTAATGGCTAACAGTGCAACAGGTAGAGGTGGGGCCTGACTAGTAAAGAAGAGAAAAGTAACTCCACAGCCCACCATTAATGAGGGACCCTCAACAAATGAGTCTCAAAGGCCTAAAAGCAGCAATGACATTATACCTGGTCATTAAGGAGTTGCCCCACAAACAGCAGCCTCAACTGCTGCCTCTATGGCTGTACACACAATTTCATCTCCTGGGGTCAATCCTCTTAAAACTTAAGTACAATCTTTGACTGCAGCACAGCAGCAGTTCTTAGGATTTCATGAGCATTCCTTGACTAGACCAGTAAGGAAAAATCAAGAAGCCTGTCCACTTGTCCCCATTACATGATCACGTATGGTTTTTACAACCTTATCTGGGGGATGGGATGGGAGGGAAAAGGAAACATAATTATTACATAATGTTTTACTTAAAGAACAAACTTTTTTATTTTCTGAAGAACAATTATATTTACAATAAATAATTGAATACACATCATAATTTTTTCCAAACAGTAAGTGAAAACAAAATAAGGGATGAATGCTTTGGGTATGAATGACTTGGCTATAGAAACCTACAGGGTGACTTTGAACAAGTCACACTCTCTGCTTCAGAAGAAAGCAAGCAGAAGCCATCCTTGACCCAATTCTGGTGAGAAAATGCCATGATACCTTTACTTTAGGGTCCCCTTACATCAGAAATGAATTGACGGCACAAAAGAAAAACAGCAAACATTCAAAATATTCAAAATAAGATCGCACAACATGATTTGCATTCTTACATTTCTAGACAATCATAACTTTTTAAAATAAAATTTATTGATCCTTTGGTTGACAAAAGGATTCCCTCCATTGCTTCAGCCTGTCCAAGTATTCCAGAACATTGTTCCCTGCAAGGCAGAAGGGGAGGGGGAATAGTAAAGGTATGGTGGAAAATTGAGACATTCCTGTTTTCCACCAACTTGATGTCACTTATGTTATGTGCAGCACACTTACAAAAGCCTGGTGGCAGAGCATCTGGATGGAGGGATAGCTGAAGACAGGCTATGCTCCAGCCTATTGAGCCTTTCAATGACCTGGCTCCCAGCAACACAGAATGATAGAAAAACACATTAATAATTTTTAACTATGGGCCTTTGCATACTGCCAGAAATAGTGCAAATTGAGTCCACTTTAACTGCCCTGACTCAGTGCTATGGAATCATGGGAACTGTAGTTTATTGTGGCACCAGAGCTCTCTGACAGAGAAGGCTCAGTGTCTCAGGAAAAAATACAATTCCCATGATTCCCTAGCACTGAGCCAGGGCAGGTAAAATGGACTCAATTTGCACTGTTTCTCGCAATCTGCAAAGGCCCTGTGTTGCCAAAGGTATCAAGATCACCTGACAGCAGTTTCATATTTGTGTGAAGCAGTACACCTACATATCCCAGGTGGTGGAGTGTCCTGACCTGGTGGAGTCTGTATTACAGGGACCTGTACTCCAGATGGCCCAGGTTGTTCTTCCAGGTTTCCAGCTGGTGTAATGGTTGCTATATATTTGAATATCCTGATGTATGTAAATGCTGCTGCCTCTCTGTTTGTTTTTGATTCTTTATTCCAAACTGAATCTGCTGGGCCTTATTCCAGACATATGATGTGTTAACACTGCAGTTACTGCACTTTGCTACCAGTCTCCTGAAATCTGTAGACAAATGGATCTTGTGCCACCTTTGACACTAATTGAAAAAAAATGCATTGTAGCATAAGCTTTCATAGACTTGGTCTGCTTCCTTAGATGCATGGAGTGAACTGGTAGCCCAGTTTGCACCAGTTCACTCTGTGCATCTGTGGAAGTAAACCAAAGATGATATCACACTACACTGTTATTCCACTTTACTATTATGTCTGCCACCTGTGGAATTCTGGGATTTGCAGTTTAGGGAGAGACATTTAGATTTCTCAGCCAGAGAGGTTTTGGGTCTCACTAAACTACCAAAATTCTACAGGAAGCAGCCATAACAGTTAAAATAAGATAATAGTGCTATAACAGTGCAGTATGATATCGTTTCAAGTTTACTAAAGCTTATGCTATGATGTCTTTAACTTGATTAGATGAAGAGCCACTACAAGATCCTATTTCCAGACTAACATAGCTAGGGGCCTGTACACACAGGCTAAAAAATAAGACCCACATCATCCAAGATGTTCTCTTGGATGAGGATGCCAACCTGGCTTGTGTCACAGAGACCTGGCTGAGGGAGGATAGCACAGTCACCTGGGCGCAGGCCCTCCCAGCTGGGTACTCTATCAGTGAGCAGGTGAGGGGAAGTGGGCAGGGGGGGGGGAGTCGCTCTAGTTCATAAGAACAGCCTGACCTTGACCAGGATACCTGTACGGAACACGATCCTCTTCGAGTGTATGTACCTAAGCCTGAGGACCAGGGATAGTTTGGGGATTGTGCTAGTCTACCGACCACCCTGTTGTCTAGCAGACTCCCTGACTGAGCTGACACAACTGGTCTCTGAGCTGCTGTTGGAGTCTCCCAGACTTTTAGTTTTGGGAGACTACAACATTCCGCTCGAGACCAGTTTAACAGGTGCAGCTCGGGAGTTCATGGAGACCATGACAAGCATGGGCCTATCCCAACTAGTCGTCGGGCCCACATATTGTGCAGGTCATACACTTGATGCGGTCTTTAGTACGGATGAGGAATATCTGTGGGCGGAGGTGGTAAGTACCTCTGCATTGTCATGGATGGATCATTTCCTGGTCAAGATGGAACTGAGAGCTAATATCTGCCCCACCGGCAGATATTAGAATGGTCCGCCCCCAAAGGCTAATGGAGCCAATTGGATTCCAGAGATCCTTAGAAGGTTTAATGGTTGGAAATGCCGGTGACCCTGTCGACGCTCTGGTCAATACTTGGAACACCAATCTTACCAGGGCTATCGACACAATCGCTCCCAAGCGTCCTTGCCATCCCGCTTCAAACCATAAGCCATGGTACAAACCAGAGCTTAGGAAAATAAAGCAATTTGGACAACGACTAGAGCACAAGTGGTGGAAGACTCGACTATTATCTAACAGAACTCGCCATAGGAACTTTCTTCATTCCTATTGGGAGGCAATACGTGCAGCGAAGAGAGCTTTCTTCTCTGCACGCCTTGCGTCTGCAGAGTCCCATCTAGCAGAGTTGTTTAGGGTTGTGAGGGAGCTGATGCAGGTACCCCCTGCACCAAATCCCTTGCTTAACCTGACAACAGCCTGCTGTGACACATTTAACAACTTCTTTGCAGATAAAATCTCTCAGATAAGAGCCAACTTAGATGTCACTGTTGTGACAGAATCTATAGGAGAGGTGTCCAGCGACTCCGTCGATGAAGTTATCCTGGATCAGCTCCAATCTGTGAGTACCGAGGACGTGGACCAGCTGCTTGGTAGAGTGAGAAAAACAACTTGCCCTCTTGACCCTTGCCAATCTCTTCTGGCAGCCTTCCCAGACTAAACTATCCCGGCCTTGGGATCTCCCCCCCCCCTCCTCCTTAGCTGTGTCTCCATAGCTCCCCTTAGAACTGTAGTTACAGGAGTTTTTTAATTGTTGGTATTATTTTCTGTTTTCAATTTGTTATTGTGATTTTAATTGATATATAGTTTAATAACTTTTTAAGGGGGGAGGGAAATATATTGTTTATGTTGTATGTTTTTAATGTTGTAAACCACCCGGATTGGTTCGCCAACAGGCGGTATAAAAATAAAATGTATTATTTATTACTATTAAAAGGCCTGTGCTCCCCCTAGCCTTGCATCATCCTAATAAACCAGGCCTGTCTGATCCACCAATTCCAGATTGATCCTGGCCAAAGGAGATTAGCCTGAGACATATACTCTGTGATGACAGCTGGCACACCATATGGCCCCATGCACTCTATACCTCCCTCCCCCATTGTGTCTGCTCAGAAGGCCCCTGCTATGGCCTGTGACATTGGATGTAGGCACCTGGCCATGTGGGTGTAGCCAGGTACTCCATTTCCTTATAGGCTATGATGAGAAATCTGAGAAAATCCTACAGCAGAAGCAAGTAGCCATGGCACAGAGGTAGTGGGTCCATAGTGCAGTAGTGGGGCATGTAAACACTCTTCTGTCACTGCACTGGCCCTGACCCTATTAGAACCCAGGGCAGGATAGCATGGGCTTGGCCTGTGCAATCTTGCCCATCTGCTTAGGCCCCATTTCTCTGGGATCTGTAGAGATATAGTGCAATAGTGATAAGCCGTAACAGTGCTATTTCTGGTTTTCTTTCCCTGGGTCACCCACTTCCTCTTACTAAACAGTCTCCACCAATGTCTCAGTTCATATAGCTTGTGACTGTGTATGTAATGAATGAGTGGGTTCCAAGCTGACTGTATGGTCCCAAATCAGAGAACGTGGCTGCGTGCAATGCACTGATGTGGGAAGGATTTGGACATTGAAAGTGAGAAATTAAAAGGAATGTTGAGTTGGCCGGAGCAGATGGAATTTGCAAAATTTGTACAAACAAGGTGTGCTGGACACTCCAAGCTGCATCAACCGATAAGAACTTGGCGTGATGGTTCAGGATGTTTTAATAAACCAAGGAAAACATATTTTTGTCAAAAGAAAGATGAACAAGGTATAAAAGAAGTGGTCTACCAGCCTCACTTTGTTGGCACCTACCCAGGCAAGGTGTCATCCCAACCTTCATGGATGCCTGATCAACATTCAGTGGAGGACCTTTGTGAGTATGTCTGAGTGAATGTGTGTGTGAAAGAGCTCTTGATACTTAAAATGATTGTCTTATTTGTTATTTGTTATTGTCTTATTTCTTATTGTTTCATCCATATGTCTTAATAAATGTTACATGCATAGTGTCTAAACCCAGATCTGTTTTCCTATGTGTCTATATTGAAAATCCTATAGTCTAGGGTGGCTAGATTTCTCTCTGGATCAAAAGAACAACAGAGAACCTCGGTTCGTGACATGTATGTATGTGTGTACATGTGTATGTTCTACAGAAGCAAGTATAGGCATAGCATCATTACACCTTACTACTATGGCACTATAACTTTAAATATTTTTTTAAACAAATCTCTAATAGATTCCTAATATTCTGTATTCTGAAACACAAGGAAAACTTCCAGACCCATCTCCCTCACTTTCCCAATCTTGAATCTTCAACCTATATTGAAACTTGACCTATATGGGGAGTGGGATTGATCCTGCTGAGCAAAGGAGCCTAATGCTTCATTGCTAAGACTCTAGACAGAACTTGTAAAAATTAAAAACTTCAGAAAGAGGAATTCAAGGGGTAGGAGGAGAAGAAATATAGGAAGGGGGGAATTCTGAAAATTGAGTAGAGGTGAGATCCTGAACACAACTATCTTGATTGCCACTGTTCATATGATGACCAAATGTATCAGATTTAAATACTAATAATCTCTAACCAAGTACTTCAGAACACTGTGGAAAGGGAACCTGAAACAATGTGTGATTAGCAAAGCTTATTAGGATACATTTTTTTTCACCTTCTGAAACATTTAAATCTGAAAGGGCCCATAGGCTTTCCTGATATTCTTGGTCTGCACTTTGATGTGCAGTTTCCATCAGACTTAGCCATCCAAGCTAGTAATGAGGAATTCTGGGAGGTGCAGCCTGATGATTTCTGGAAGCCCCCATTGTTCTCTTTGCTTTATTAGTAGAGAGAAAGTTTATGAGGACAAGTAGTGCATAAATAGCTCTAGAGAGATGTGTCCCTCATAAGAAAGATGGTGAACAATGCTAAAAAAAAAAATTAACAAGGGGAATGGTCTTCTAGCTATGCTTTCTTCTTTACAGGGTCTAGAAGGCTAGAACAAGAAAGTTCAAGTAGTGATAGAGGTGCTTGCACCAGGCTGATGTGGAATTCTTAATTCCTACCTATACTTTAGGACAGGGGTAGGCAACCTTTCCCCTTTAAGGGCCGAGGGACTTCTGCTCCCAGAATCCCAGGAGCTATTGGCCAACATGGGACTATTGGCCAACATGGCTGAGGCTTCTGGGAGCTGAAGACCCTCGGCCCTTAAAGGGGAAAGATTGCCTACCCCTGTTTTTAGGATATAGGCTATTTCATACTACACAATTACAGTATATTTCACTTTAACTGCTGTGGCTGCTTTCTATAATAATAATAATAATAATAATAATAATAATAATAATAATAATTTCTATACCGCCCCTCTACCACACCAATTGGGGCGGCTTACAACAATAAAATCTCACAATACACCCTCCAAACCCAAACCCACCCACCCCTTAAAACAGTATTAAACATCATAATTTAAAACACTTAATGACAATAAAACAAGTTTATGGTTTACAACAATTAGTGTTAAACCACTCGAATAAACAGCCTGCGAACACTAAACAGCATGACAAAATGTAGCAGTTGGTGGGGGGAAACTGACCTGCTCCTTGGCTGGGAATTTAATCAGGAAAGGCCTGCTGGAAGAGATCTGTCTTGACAGCCTTTTTAAAGCTGTCTAGGTTGGTAATTTGACGGATCTCGTCTGGCAGACCGTTCCATAATCTGGGAGCAGTTCCCGAAAAAGCCCTCTGGGAGGTTGTCGACAGTCTAGTTTTGACAGGTTGAAGCAAATTTCTCCCAGAGGACCGTAGTGTGTGGGTGGAATTATACAGAAGGAGACGGTCCCAGAGGTAGGATGGACCACAGCCATGTAGGGCTTTAAAGGTGATAACCAACACCTTGTACTGGGCCCAGAAACTGATTGGCAGCCAGTGAAGTCTTTTTAAGACAAGTGCAATATGGTCTCTTCTAGATGTACTGGAGACCAACCTGGCTGCCATATTCTGGACTAATTGAAGTTTCCAGACCAAGCACGTGGGTAGTCCCATGTAGAGCGCATTACAGAAGTCTAGATGGGAGGTTACCAGAGCATGTACCACAGTTTCAAGGTCCCTTACTTCCAGGAAAGGGTGCAGCTGGCGTATCAGCCAAAGCTGATGACAGGAACTCCTGACTGTCGCATTCACATGATTAATCATGTGAAGTGATGAGTCAAGGAGCACCCTCAGACTATGAACACAGTCTTTCATGGTAAGTGTGATCCCGTTCAGGACTGGAGGTTGTATCCCAGTACGTGGTTTCGGGGCCACTACTGTGAGTACCTCCGTTTTATTTGGATTCAGCTTCAGTTTTTCCTCATCCAGTCCATTACTGCCCTAAGACAGTTGTTAAGAGGAGAGATGCCATCTGAAGCTGAGGCTGATGACTGGGACATGGAGAAGTATATCTGGGTGTCATCAGCGTACTGATAACACCCAACCCCATGGCTCTGAATAATCTCTCCCTGCGGCTTCATATAGATAACATTGGGGACAGTATGGTGCCTTGTGGAACACCACATTTAAGCTCCTTTCTAGCGGAACTACTGTCCCCGAGCAGCACCCTCTGGGATCTGCCCAAGAGGAAGGAAAGGAACCACTGCAAAGCAGTGCCTCCAATCCAAGAGGATGCTGTGATCGATTGTATCAAAAGCCGCTGAGAGATCTAAGAGCACCAGCAGGGTCACACTGCCCCTGTCGATGCTCATAAGTGTGTCATCAGTCAAGGCAACCATGGCAGTCTCAACTCCAAACCCAGTCCTAAAGCCAGTTGGAAATGGATCTAGATAATCGGTTTCATCCAAGACAGATTGAAGTTGAAGAGCCACTGCCCTCTTGATCACTTTGCTCAAAAATGGTAGAAGCGAAACAGGCCTAGAGTTATTCATATCCAAGGGATCCAGGGAGGGCTTTTTCAGAAGTGGCTTGACTGCCACTTCCTTTAAACAAGGTAGAATGAAGCCCTCCCTGAGGGATGCATTGATTATGTCCTTAAGGAACACTCAGTGCATCCCCACCCTGGACAGCCAACCATGAAGAGCAAGGATCAAGAGGGCAAGTAGTTTTCCTCACTTTACCCAGGAGCTTGTCCATGTCATCGGTACTCACAGATTGAAATTGATCTAGTAAAATCTCAATAATAGAGTTGCTGGACACCTCGTCCACAGATTCTGTGTCAATATTGGCATCTAAGTCAGCTCTTATCTGAGAGATTTTATCTACAAAAAAGTTGTTAAATGCATCACAGCAGGCTGTTGTTGGGTGAAGCAAGCAGTTCTGTGCAGGGGGAACCCGCGTCAGTTTCCCTACCACCCTAAACAGCTCTGTTGGATGAGACTCTGCAGATGCAATACGTGCAGAACAGAATGATCTCTGCGCTGCACGTATTGCCTCTCGATAGGAACAAAGAAAGTTCCTATGATGAGTCTTGTCAGATAAGAGTCGAGTTTTCCACCAGATGCACTCTAGTCATTGTCCAACCCGCTTCATCTTCCTCAGCTCCTCTGTGTACCACAACTTATGGTTTGAGGCTGGTTGGAAAGGACGCTTGGGAGCGATTGTGTCAATAGCCTTGACAAGATCGATGTTCCAGATATTAACCGAAGCTTCACCAGAATCACTGGCATTACCAACCATTGAACCCTGTAGGGCTTTCTGGAATCCAATTGGACCCATTAGACTTCGAGGCTGGACCATTCTAATAGGTCCACCACCCCCAGAGGGGCAGACAGAGGATCTTAGCTCTGCCCTGACCGGGAAATGATCCATCCATGACAATGCAGAGATATTTATTATCTCCACCCATGGATATTCCTGTTCCATACTGAAGACCTTATCGAGGGTATGACCTGTACAATGTGTGGGCCCAACGACCAGTTTGGATAGGCCCATGTTTGTCATGGAATCCATGAACTTTCTATGGAATCCTGGGCTTTGTAGTATGCTGACTGAGAATTCTAAAAACTCTGCTCTAAACTGCACCTCTAAAGTACAAATCCCAGGATTCTATAGAATGGGACTGTAGTAATTAAAGTTGAATCATGGTGCTGTAATTGTATATTGTGAATCAGTTCCACATCGGTGGAATAATAATAATAATAATATGCTGCTTTTCAGTTGATTTAACTGTGATCTCCTTCTCCCCTTCTCTCACTGAATTTTGTCTCAAACTGTAGATTCATTTATGACCACTTCAGTACGTAAATACATTGGGGGATATCTGGAGGGTGCACAGTGTACTTAATATTTAGCATACTATACTTTGTTTCCCTCACACAATCCTATAGATGTTTTAGTTAAAAGTTAGCCTCACTTCATTCAAGAGATGTAATCCCCAGATAGTCATGAGTAGGATAGCAGCCTTATTTCAGGCTGGGCCAAATTTAAATCAAAGTTCTACAAAGTAGTAAATGGAATGGATATACATGATAGTTGTCTGCATTCCTTAAAGACTCATTGTGGAACCAGCTTTTTATTCAGCTCAGCTGATGAAGGTTGCTAATTTAATCAAAAGGTGATTACCATATTTTCCGGCATATAAGATGACTTTTTAACCCTGGAAAAGGGTCTCAAAAGTCAGGGGTCATCTTATATGCCGGGTAGAGAAGGAGGATGATGAGGATGAGGTGAGAAAGAGAAGGGAGCCAGGAGAGAGAAGGAGGACAATGAGGATGAGAGGAGAAAGAGAAGAGCCAGGAGAGAGGAGGAGAAAGAGAAGAGAGCTAGGAGAGAGAAGGAGAAGGAGGAGAACAAGGGGAGAAAGAGAAGAGAGCCAGGAGAGAAGAGGAGGAGGAGGATGATGATGGGAGAAGGAAGCCAATTCTACAGTATGGATGCAGCCTGAATCTGCAGTGCAGAAATAATGCAGTTTGACACCGCTTCAACTGCCATGCCTCCATCCTATAGACTCCTAGGATCTGCAGTTTGCTTTGTGATACCAGAGCTCTCTGACAGAAAAGGCTAAATATCTCACAAACATTGGAAATCCCAGAATTCCATAACCTTGAGCCAGGGCAGTTGAAGCCGTGTCAAACTGATTTATTAAATTTCTGCAATGCTGACGCAGCCCAAATTGATGTGTTGCTTGGGCATGGCTTCTTTAACAAATAATTCTGCACAATGAGAGAGAGAGAGAGAGTGTGTACCCTTGAAGATTTATCTAAAGGAGAACCAAGTTCCTTAACTTGGAGATTATATGTGTATGTTGTGTGCCTTCAAATTGTTCCTGACTTATGGTGATCATGGGATTTTCTTGGCAAGATTCGCTCAGAGGAGGTTGCCATTGCCTTCCCCTGAGGCTGAGTGTGTGACTTATCCAAGTTCATCCAGTGGGTTTCATGGCAGAGTGGGGACTCAAACCCAGGTCTCCAGAGTGGTAGTCCAACACTCAAACCACTACACCATGCTGGCTCCTATTCCCATGTACTGCCTATGAAACAATTGCAGACTTTTTTGTTGTTGTTGTTGTTCTTGTTCTTCAAGTCCTTTCGGACTTATAGCAACCCTAATGCAACCTTATCATGGGGTTTTTCTTGGCATTTTGCCTCAAATGGGGGTTGCCATTACCATCCTCTGAGGCTGAGAGTGTGTGACATGCCCAGGGTCAACTTACTTGACCACAAATTGTACATACCCCAGAATGCATCACCTAGTATATTGGCAGTCCTTCCCCTCAACACTTTCTCATTTTCACCCAACCATCTCATAGCTGGGAGATGGAAATAATTTTTAAAGTATCATTTAAATCTGGACTATTTTTAAAAAAGTAATGTCCAAAACACACTGCAGAAATAAATGCTAGGGAACATAGGAGCTGTAGTTTGTTGTGTTCATAAGTGACAGTTTTCCTGCTAAGTACCTGCATGTCATAAGCATTTTAATTAAAATTACCATATTGAAATCAAATCTGATTTTTTTTTAAAAAAAATTATTTGGTGTGCATTGGAAGAGGGGTAGTCTTATACGGTGAGTATATCCCAAACTCTATATTTTAACTAGAAAAGTTGGGGGTCATTTTATATGCCCAGTCATCTTGGCTACACTTCCTATTCCCCCAGAGAGGAGAAAATATGGTTATTCTAGCTGTAATTAGGCTCAAAGGTTAGTATTAGGAATGTGTGTAAATGAAACTTTCCTCTCCTTCACGGACTGTATAATACAGGAATGGAACTTATGAGACCCTCCAATTTTTTGGACTCCTGCTCCCAACAGCTCTAGCTAACATAACTAATGGTGAGAAATGCTGAATGTTCCATTCTAATAACAGTTGGATAGCCACATGATTCCTTCTTGTGCTATATGATGAGGAGGTGTGGGGCTGTACCTGCTAGCCTCACCTCCAGTACTTATAACCCATGGAACATATTGATCATATCTTTTGACAGCCACAAGAAGAGAATTAGTAAAAGAGTGCTGGCCCTCAACAGGCACTCTTTCAACAAAATTATGGCAGGAAAAGGCATGCTCAACAGATGTGCCTGTATCTGGAATTGCTAATATACACAGTGTATTCAGTGTATACATTCAGCGTATGCATGTAGGGCTGAACATTTGCATATAGAATGCAAAAAGGCATTCTGAAGTGATATATGTTAAGGTCCAATATTTTTAAAGACCAGTGTCAATGTTCAATGTTTCTTGCTTCATGTAGTAAATTATCCCTCTTTTCTTTCTGTCACGATACCTCTGTCTTGCAGTTCAAGTAAAGGAGCTGGGATTATGCTTATCCCAGTTTATCAGGAATTTTAGGTCTAATTCCAAGTGCTAATCCCATCTAGAATTCATGGGATTTACATAGGTTTTGATTTACCACTCAGCAGTTTCACCAGTGGATCTACTCGAGCAAGTGGATTTAAACCTTAGCTAAAATTAAGGAATAGAACTATTGTAGGCATTACAAGATATTGCTGTCCATAATTCATGATGAAATCACTGAATCCTGGATATACAGGAGGTTCCTATGAATGTACAAATAAGTGAAGTTCTACATTTTTTTTGTACACAGAAATTAAGGCTGCCAGCTAGTCAGAGTAAAAATTCTTGTGTTTTTAATAGCACCCTGATGGAATAACATAAAAACTCATCAGATGAAGCTAATAATGACAACTTTGGCCCTTTTGTCTATCCTGTTGCTGTGTAACTCAGGGAAGGAAAAGTTATGTGTCATGAGGCTGCATAAGGGCCATGATCTAATTTTTGTGATTTTCTCATTTCCCCGGGACTTGGCCAAAGCTCCCATATCAATTTGGGCTCTAAGTGCATAGAAGGTAACAGCGTTGGAGACTGACTTATGAAATATTTCTAACCAATAGCATAAGAGGCATGGTACACAGAAGGGATGTGTGTGTAAATCCCTATGACCAGTACCATTGCAACCAAAGTCCAGCCAGAGTGAATAGTGGCATTTATATTTTTAGCCAGGGCACAAGCAAGCTCATTGTTCTCCATACCATCCTCTAAGACCAAATCTTTAAGTTTAAGTTCCCTCTTTTTTTCCCTTTCTCAATTATTTGGAGGATCTCTTACCCACTTTATCTTTTATGAATTTCTATTACTAACTTCCCACTTAATATAACATCTCAAATGTTTCCCCTTTATTATGTTATGATTTTATATATTGTATTTTATATATTGTATTTTTCTATATTTCTCTGTAATCCCACCTCGATCCATAGGGAGAGGACAAAGCGCTGTCTGCTTCTCCCATAAATAATAATAATAATAATAATAATAATAATAATAATAGTTTTTACTTGTATTTTCCCGCCTCTCCTGACAACAAACACAGTTTTCCACAACCTCCAGCTCTCTGTCTCTATGTAACCTTTCTTCTTCTTCTCCTCCTGTCCATGTCCTCTGTTATCATTAAATACACATACTCTTCACCATCCAATTGACATATACTTACCATCAAATCTACATACTTGACCACCTCCTGCCCCCCCTTTTTCATCCTTTTTCTTGAATTGCTACTGCTAGAAGGGAGGCTTGCAATGTTCAGACCTTTGTCCATCTTAGTTTCCAGGACAGCTATCTTGCTGACAGCCTCAGGATAACAACAATAAAACCAAATATCCATAAAGAAAACTCCAAGATGAACAAGGTTCAGAACAACAGTAACAAATGAATCCCTTTTTCTGTTTCTCTAGCTGGTGGCTTAAACAAAACAACTACTTGGCCACAAGGAAAAATTCTAGTTGCATTGGAAACTAAGTTTTTACTAAATACCACCAAGTACAAATTGTAACTTTAAAAAAATGCTAAGCTTTCTTTTGTTATGAACCAAGGTTCTCTGTTGTTCTTTTGATCCAGAGAGAAATCCAGCCACCCTGGACTATAGGACTTTCAACAAAGACACATAGGAAACCAGATCTGGGTTTAGACACTTTGCATGTAGCATTTATTGAGATACAGACACAGAGACACCTGAAACAATCATTTCTAATATCAGATACTCAATATAACAAACACCTTAAGTATCAAGAGCTCTTTTCATTCACTCACACATTCACACACATTCATACTCACGATCCTTCACTGGAAGTTGATCAAGCCTCCAAGAAGGGTGGATGGCCCCTGTTGCTGCGGATAAGTAACCATAAGGTGAAGTGGGAGAAGTACTGTCTTTTATACCTTTTTCCCCCCTCTTCTTTCTTCAAACAAACATGTTTTGCTGATCACCATGATTTCAGAACAGTTCAGTTCTTTGCACAAGTTTCAGTACATTCTGTGTGTGCCGGATCTCACTCGGCCATCATTCATATTCGACAGATTGTATTGTCCTGGTTATGCTTGGTCAGCATCTCCGCTTCTGAGGCCAAGTTTCTCCCATTCCTTGCTTCCACCATCCAGGTTCCTTCTTCAATAGTGCTTTGCGCGGCATCCATTTTTTTTTGGTTCTTTCAGGGCCTTGTCACTCCAGGAACTCATTTACCTTCCATATACTCAGCCATTCTCTCACACTTTGTCTGCAAGACTTGTGTACCCAAAAGAAGCCAACTATGTTTTAACATCATAAAATATGACACTAAACCCAGATTTGTGAGAAAACTTAGGGAACTTGGCAGCACCTTAGCTCAGTCCAGATTTTGGGCAGATTTTCTTCTTTTTTTCCATATCTCTATTTAGTTGTTCCTTAAAATATTACAAAGACTTTTTTTCTAGGTTTCCTTAGTCTAATATATGCTTCCTTAGTCTTTTTGTCACCTTCATAATAGAAAGTCTTTGTTAGTTACTACATTCTTAGGCAGATTTAATTTTTCCAGTCTTCTGTTTTATCTCTATACTCCTCCTCCAAAAGGAGCTTTCAATACTTTTCCTCTCACAGAACAGAAAAGGTTTCCATAAATGAGTCCGTTTCCTCCCCGTTTTCCTTTTTGTCCCCAAAAGAGTTATATTTCCTTCTGACCCTTTATTCCATTATACAGAGCCGTATGTCCTTCTGACTCTAAATTCAATTAAGCAGAGGCATCCCTCTGACACCACTCTCCAACCTTAACCCCATCAAAATGCTCCAGATACCCTCACACTTTTTCTCCCGAATATTTCCTTCATCAAGGATCATTAAGGATCTTGGAACAAGTGACTAGCAAAAAGGCACGGGGAGACCAAATTTGGTTTTTAATCACAAATCAATTCCCAGTGTTTCTAATTTACTCATCCTTCACCAAGGTAAAACTACATTCTCTTGGATCCTACCGACTATGCCAATTAAGTCATGCACCGAGGTTTTCTGTTCTATTTTGATCCAGAGAGAAATTTAGTCACCCCAGACTACAGGATTTTCAATATAGACATGTGGGAAACCAGATCTGGGTTTAGACACTATGCATGTAGCATTTATTAAAATATAACAAATAAAACAATCATTTTAAGTATCAAGAGCTGTCACTCACACACACATTCATAAAACATACAACATACTCACAAAGCCGCTACACTGTATGATGGATTAGTTCATCCCTGAAGGGTTGGGATGACATCTTGCCATGGTTTGATGGCAACAAAGGAGAGGCTGAAAATCCACTTTGTTTATACTCATGTCTTGCCAGCTTTTGGGAAGAACATGTTTTCCATAGTTCCAAAACATACCAAAGTCTTATCAGTTTATATTAAACATCCTAGATCTTCATGTCCATTGAGTATCTTGTTGACATTATAGGCAGCTCGGAGCACGCTGTGTTTGTACAAGTTCCTTCTTGTTTTGCAAGTTCTTTCTCTGACCAAGTCATCATTTAATTTCTCACTTTCACTGTCCAAGTCTTTCCTCCAACAATGCCTTGCATGCAGCCATTTTACCCTTGGTTCAGGGCCATGCTTTCAACAGGAACCCATTCATTCATCACAATAAACAGGTACCACTTCTCAGTGGGAAGGTAAACAGCATTCTGTGCAATCATACTGGCCATATGATCATAGAGTAGTCTCTGACAGTGCTGGTTCTTCAGTTTAGTAATGAAGATGAGCACTGCCCCTATGGTCAGACACGACCTTGTCAACCGGGAATACCTTACCTTTTTTATGTGGGGAAAGGTAGCATTAACCATATAATGGGGACAAAAAGTAACCCCTCCCCTAGTACAGTTTCTCATCCTTCAGCAGTTTAAAGACAATGCTTGAAGTTTCAGTGTACACTGAGATTCATTTCAACTGATTTTTGGTTAAGAATTTAAAAACAAATGTTAGAGAAAGCAAAAATGAAAGAATTGCCCATTCGTAAATGTAACTGTAAGTTTTCAGGAAAGCAAACACTGAAATGAATAGTTGCTTGGATGTGTGTAGAAGATATAATTAGTTAGCATTTCAGAATATTACCTTTTTGGTAATTATGTCTGCAGTGTAAAATGAACCTCATGGAGACAGCAAAGTGATATAGGTTGGTTTTATGATGACTATGGGCTAGATGAGACTAATGCCAATTTTTTTTTTTAAGTTCTACAATGCAAGCCAAGTGGTAATAAATATTCTTCTGGCATGTGACCCTCTGGATTCATTCTGAAATTGGCAGCCCCACATCATCAAATATGTAATCAACTCTCACTGCACGAACTTAATGACACAGGAATGGTAATAGAGCATTAAATCATAATGGATTATGGAGGCTGTTTATCTGAGTGGAAGGAAATTCATTTCATTGTACAGTGTTTATTTAACATGGTATTCTGGCATCTGTGACCTTGCATTTGTCTAATTATACCCTACCTTCCTGCCAATATGTCAGCTAATACATAATCTAACCATTTACATTAATCTTTTCCTAAAAGATCACATTCTCAGAAAATGCCCATCATTATGACAGGTGGCACACTGTCTCCATTTGTGTGGAGGGAAGGCATCCCTCTACAGATATTTGTCAGTGACACTGTTGTCAAGCTGCTTTTCTTAAGTGCCTGGAAGAGATTGTACCCTAGCACTATATGATAAGGCATTAATGTTGTCCTAAGACATTTCTGTTTGCTGTACCAAAGAGAAAAGTAAATGAACACCAGCTTCAAAGGTTGTGAGTTCCTAGTCATAGGTTAAGGCTCAGTAATATATAACTTAGCAAGCCTCACTAAAATGTGTGTCTTAGAATGAATGAGACCAATAAATCAGGAAATAGGTATTAACATACCTTGCTACCGGGCTTTATATCTACAAGGTGTTCCAAGCCAGTAAATGTTCATCAAGACCCCAGCAGTGGCATCTCCTTCCATCAGTTGCCACTGGAAGGGCTGGTCAAGTATCATCAATCTTTCTCTAGAAGGATGAGAGAAAAAGCAAACAGAGCTTGGTGAAGAAATACCATGCAGCTGTCAGTGATGGCTACTTCTTCCGACAGCTACTGTAAGGATTGATCAGAAAATATCTTCGTAGTAGTGATGGAATGGGGAAGAAAAAAGATGCTAACCATATCATGGTTTCCAGTTCAATTCCCCATACCCCATGTATTTTAGTCTGGAAACCTGAGGACAGTGACTGTGTAAGTGCTAATTTCTATAAGCTGCTCTGAGATAAAAAGTATTTAAATAAATAATTGCCAGCCAGATGGGAAATGCTATAGGACAATGTGGGCTAGTATTCTACATCGATTACTTAATAAGTATACTTACTTACTAAGAGACTGCTTTAACTGCCCTGGCTCAGTGCCAGGGAATTTTGGGAACTGTAGTTTTATGAGACATTTGGCTTTCTCTGTCAGAGAGCTCTGTACCATAATAAACTGCAATTCCCAGGATTTCCTAGCACTCAGCCAGGGCAGTTAAAGTGCTCTCAAACTGGATTATTTCTGCAGTGTGTTTTGGACGTAAGTATACTAAGTATACCTATACTGAAGGAGTACTGGGAAGCAACAAAGAAGTGGGAAAGAAAGCTTGAATTATCCCAAACCCCCATTCCTGAAGAAGCACTAGAAAACAACAGAGAGATGAGGAAGAAGGCTTGGATCCAGCTCAGCCCCCCAGCTGAGCAGGAGGACAAAGAGGCCACTTTGAATCCAACAGCCACACAGTGTTCTACTCAGGCAATGAAAAGGCAAGAAGAAATGGGGTAGCTTTCATACTAAGAAAAGATGTGGCAAAAACAGTCAGAGGATACAATGCAAAATCAGACCGAATCATTTCAGTAAATATAATCAGAAGTAAAAGATGGTGCAACTCTATACTGGCCAAGACTAGACCAGGCACTGATTTACTCATGATTTACTCATAATAAAAACAAGAGTAAGACTCAAGAAGAAGAAAAAAAACCAGTGATTATACCAAAATATGATCTAAATAATATCTCAACAGAATTTACTGATAACATTAGAAACAGATTCGCACTACTAAGCATAATAGGCTGAGAACCAGAGGAACTATGGTCTGAAGTCAAGGACATAATAAAAGAATGCAGATAGACACTTTCAATAAACAAAAAAGAAAGAGAAAAAACACAAGGATGACAGGAAAAATATTACAAGCCATAAAGAAAAGAAGAAAAGAAAAACAAAAGGGAGATAGGAATAAACTAAGAATTATGAATGCAACAGTACAATGGCTTGTGCAGAAAGATAAAGAAAATTACTATAATGACCAATGCAGAGAAATAAAAGACAACAACAAAAAAGGAAGAACAAGAGATCTACTTCAAAAGATCCAGGAAATCAAAGGAAAATTCAAACCAAGGGCTGGGACAATCTATGGCAATAAAAATAATATAATTCAAAACCAGGAAGGAATAAAAAGATGTTGGATGCAATACACAGAAGAATTATACAAAAGAGATGACAAAATGAAGGACACATGGAATGAAGAGCCATATGAAGATGAACCCCAAATCCTAAAATGTGAGGCGGAAACAGCAATAAGAGAAATAGCAAAAAACAAATCCCCAGGAATAGTTGATATTTCAATTGATTCCTGCTGCAATCCACGTTGACAGAGTCAACTCTAATGCTAACCAACATATGTCAACAGATATGGAAAACAAAATGATGGCCAACAGATTGGAAGCAATCAATATACATCCTTAGTTTTTTGTTGGTTTTTCGGGCTGTGTGGCCATGTTCTAGAAGAGTTTCTTTCTGTCGTTTCACCAGCATCTGTGGCTGGCATCTTCAGAGAATACTGGAATGGAAGAGAGTGGGTATATATATGCTGTGAGACCCTGGATAGGGAAGATATGCAAACCAGGATTAGTGTCTGCTAACTGGTGATCATTGTCTGCTGGGAAAGCACCTGACCCTGGTTGGTTTCTCATTTGCATTTGCTGAGTGCTGATTTTTCTATTTTGCAGGACTGGTAGCCAAACTTTGTTTACTTTAAGGGTTTCTTCTTTCCTGTCCAAGTGTTTGTGGATTTTGATGGCTTCTCTGTGCATTCTGACCTGATAGTTGTTGGCATGGTCCAGAATTTCAGTGTTTTCAAACAGTATTTTATGCCCAGGTTGGTTTATAACAAGTTCTGATATTGCTGATTTTTCTGGTTGACCCAGTCTGCAGTGTCTTTCATGTTCCTTGTTTTGTGTTTGGACACTGTGTTTGGTGATCCCTATGTAGACTTGTCTGCAGCTGCATGGTATGCGGTAAACTCCTGCCGCTGTGAGAGGGTCTCTCCTGTCCTTCACTGAGTGCAGCATATGTTGGATTTTCTTGGTCGGTTGTTGGATTTTCTTGGTCGGAAGGAATATCAACAATCTAAGATATGCAGATGACACCATAGCAGAAAACCTCACAGACCTGGAACACCTACTAACGAAGATCAAAGAAGAAAGTGCAAAAGCAGGCTTAATGCTGAACATAAAGAAAACAAAAATACTGACCACTGAGGACCTTCACAAGTTCATCCTAGACAATGAAGAAATTGAAATAGTAAAAGAATTCCCATACCTGGGGTCAAACATTAATAGAAATGGGGACTGCAGTCAGGAAATCAGAAGAAGGCTAAGAATGGGGAGGGTGGCTATGAAAGAACTAGAAAAGATTCTAAAATGCATAGATTTACAATTCAGCACAAAAGTTAGAATCATACAAGCCATTGTATCCCCCATTACCATGTATGGATGTGAGAGCTGGACAGTTAAGAAAGATGATAGGAAGAAAATCAATTCATTTGAGATGTGATGCTGGAGGAGAGTGCTGAGGATGCCATGGACAACCAAAATGACAAACAAGTGAGTCCTAGAGCAGATCAAGCCAGAAACCTCCCTGGATGCCAAGATGACCAAATTGAGACTGTTATACTTTGAACATATCATGAGAAGAGGAGACTCTGTGGAAAAAATAATAATGCTGGGGAAGGTGGAGGTAAGTAGGAAGAGAGGAAGGCCACATGTTAGATGGATAGACTCTATTAAGGAGGTCGTGGGTATGGGGTTGCAGGATTTAAGCAGAGCAGTGGAGGACAGAAGTTCTTGGAGATGTCTCATCCATAGGGTCACTATGAGTCAAGATCGACTCAAGAGCAGTTAACAACCAAATATTTAGTTACTCAGTTACTAAGTGTACTTAAGTGTGGGCTGGTACTGACTGGCACTAAAATCCAGCTTCCAGGTGGCTGCAGGACTTGGGGGCATAGTGTATACCTGACGCACATCCCCATGGTGCACTGAAGGCACCTAGAGCAGCAGCCTGTCAGCTGGTTTCCACTAAAGGCAGCTTTTCCACAGCCGAATGCTCCTTTTTCAGCTAGTGCCATGGCAGATTGGGGCTGCAGCATGCAGCTGCCATATTCCCAATCCATCTTCAGCTGGGCTGGCTTCATGCCACTCCATCCAGGCTGTCTGTTTCACCCCTAAGTAACCTGTCCTAGCATGATCCCCCTAAGCCTGACAGTAATTATCTGATGATGATCACAATTGATTAGTTCTTTGTAACTATTCCATATTCACAATCACTACTTAGTCACAATTGTGACATTGTTGTCAAAGTCATAACTCTCTTCCCCACCTCAACCTACTTTACCAGGTATCAGCTGGAAGGGGAGAAGGTCCATTCTGCCAACAATCAGAGCATGGGTGAATGATATTACCATCAAGCTTTTTAGGGTGGTGGTGGTCCATGAGAGGTTATTAAGGGCATGTCTACACAGGCCATTTATGCTGATTTCCCTCCGCCCTCACATCACCCTGTCCAGATGACACACAGCCTAGCCCCAATTCAAGTACAGACTGCTTTCACATGGAAAAGCCAGTTTCACACCAGTTCTGAGCCCTGCTTTAAATGAATTTTAAAAACTTACCTTTTGCTCTGGATTTCCCAGAAAAACCTAGAGTACTCTGATGTGACTCCAGGCAGCTGTTTACACAGAGTCCTACTGTATCACTCTTCTCTTCTTTTCCTCTTTTTTTGATTCTTTCCAGGTTTGCATTGCCAACATCCCAGAGATGTTCTAGAGTAATAATCAAACCCCAGCTGGCACATGAAACAATACACACAACAGAATTCTAGCTTGCACAGCCCTAATGGTTCTAGGTTATTGCTCAGGAAAATTGCTGAGATTGTGGCACATGCAAATCAATAACATCTGGCAAGAAGCGTTAAAAAAACAGCTGATTTAAGTAATTCATTAAACTCTTTAAACTCTTTATACTCTAGCCTTGTACATCAATATTCATTGTATTCATTCAGTTCTCTGTTGTGTGTATTTAATATACATAGGGTTGTCCATTGCTTTTGAACTTTATCTTCTAGAATGAACAGAATAAATATTTCAAATGAATTAATTCCCTAAATGCATCTGTGTGTGTGTGTGCGCGTACGTGCATGCATATACCTGTGTGATAAATACTCCATCACTGATTACAAAATATTGCTTGTGTGTGCATGCTAAATCTGCTGAAATGTGCTACTGTCAAGACCTTTTATATGTATCTCAGTACAAGCACATGCTAGACCCAGGCTTTGGAGAGAAGGTGCATAACAACAACTAGATGCAATAATGCCACCCCTGTGCATATCAACATGTTGTTGTAGCTGATCCAAGTGCAGTGCTTTATATTGTCCATTCAGTTCTAAGGAAAAAAATAACAGAAACACTTCTTTAATCTTATACATGTCTAGTCCAAAGTAAGTCCCACTAAGATCAAAAGACACACTGGAGTGAGTAAGCTTGGATCTACCCCTAGTTTCTGGGACACCAACCCTTAAAAGTAATTGAGTGTCAGTCATTTTGTTTGTTTGTTTGTTTACTGGATTCAGTAGAATAAAAAATATGAAATGCTAGAAAGCAGTTTTTAATTTGTCTGCAATTTTCAACTTTCAAGTTTTGTAATGGTGACAACAGTTGCTTTTGTTCATCCTGAGCATTTTGGCTAACAGCAACTACTTTTAAGTCCTGCCCCTTACCTGCCCCAACTCTCTGTGAAACTAATTTCAGGTCCTACTGAATCAGGAATATAGTCAATTTCACCTTTCTTCTGTCTGTTGGAAAAATATCTTAACACTCTGTAGATGACGTGCACAATTGAGGTATGTGTGTGACTGTGTAAGCATATAACACCTTTTTTGTACCTTTAGGGGTTCTTTGTAAATTATCTTGTGATGACATATTTTTTTTAAAAAAAATCCTTATTTGACAATGTTTACTCTTTGGTGTTTCTGTTGCTATTCTGGTGTTATTGTCAGTATTGTTGAGCTACTAAAGTGAGGTGGGGACCACTTTTTTTCTCTGCACACTTGCAGTGGACTACACTTTTTCATTTTAAGTTGTAAAGCATAAGTGGAGGTCACTTCAAATGTCAATATTGGTTGGTGAATTTGAGGTGCTTGGGTGTGGATGATAAACAGATGCTCCTGGAGATTTCCTGGCATGGCATTTGACACTTTTGGCATATAGGGGCTTTGGGACATCAGAGAGCTGTGGGTACAAAATTGGGATTGGGGTGCATGCAGACTACAAGTCACATGCCAATGCTTGCTGTAGAGGGTAGGAAAATTCATTACTTATTTGGGGTCCCAACCATTAGTCCCTGTATGCTAGCAGCCTGGATTGAGTTACTACAGTTATTGTAATATCTAACTCCTGCAAAGAAAAGAGTCACTCTGTGTGGATGTAATGATTAGATTTGGAAGGAATAGTTGAAAATAGTTGTAATTTTAAAAAAAATATTTCTCAAAGACTGAGAAGTCCTGAAGAGAAGAAACATAGATTGAGGAGAATCTTTGCATTTCAGGACTTATTCTATGCAAAATCCACATTCAATGCTATTTCCTCTAAAGAAAATACTGTAGTTGGGGACCTATTCTGTGCAAGATTCTCATGCAGTTGTTTTATTCAGAAAACAACCAAGATGTAGCTATAATGATGGAATTCCATTGCTGTAGCTGTATCTGATAATTCAAACCATACAAAGAACAGAATGTGCTTTGTGGGGACTTGTTGCAATTGTCTCATTATTCAACATATCACTCTCCAGTACCTTCAAACTATTTTGGTTGGTGTGGTAACCTTTTTTCTAAAATGGGTTTTGGAGTGCATTTGTGGTTGCAGCAATGGCGTCATGACAATAAATGCCAATTGTAATATTTAGTGTGGTAGTTCTCGCTTACAGCATTGTAAATACTGAACAGGATGTCAGTCTAGCACTTTATATGCAGAAAATAAATGTATTTTCTGCATACAAAGGTGGTTTTATTTCCTCTGGAGCAAAAGATCAAATTTTGAGCAGAATAAGTTCCAAATTCTTATTTTTTGAAGGTTTTTGCACAATGGGAAGAGCGTTGCTCAAATCATTAGTGCTTTCTCTGAAATGAAAATTAGCCAAAAAAGAGATTGTATCCCTAGTGGTTTCAGCATTGGACTATGACTCTGGAAAACAGGATTTGAATATCCACTCACCATGAAACTTACTGGGTGACCTTGGGCAAATTACATGCTCTTGGTGTCAGAGGATGTCAATGGCAAACCTCTTCTGAAGAAGCTTGCCAAGAACACCCCACCTTAGGGTCACCATATGTTGGAAATGACTTCAACAACAGTAAGAATAAGCTAAAGTTCTAAGGAAACCTGGTTTACCATGCTTGAGACAATATGCTTATGCATATTGCCCTATTATTTTCATTTGGTTCATTCTTCAACCAAGAATAGCTAAACAGTCTATGGACTCTCCATCTGTTTTTGTGTATTGCTGTCTTTGAATTGGGAACTCTAGCTTGTTTTTTTTCTTTCTTCTCAGACCAGCCACAAACTGTGATTTTTTTATTACCTTATGACTCTGGCTTGTCCCCCGCATCGGCAACTGTGAATTCCATTTGGGTGGGGCTGAGAACCCACTCTGGATTTCAATGTGAACATAAAAAGGTGATATGTAAGATACAGGAATTATTTGGGGGGTATGTTTCAGCAACTTGAATATGTCCTTTAAAATTCAGGGCAAAACAGAGTAAGTGCACCACCCCATCAAGACAGAAGCAACCAGTCACCATTGGTACCCCTGGAACTGTGGGCTATTATGATATGATAAATAGACCAGAGTGTTTGAATTGTAGTGAGAATTTCCTATATAACTGTGAATGCATATTTCTGTTTGCTTAAGTATTAGATCAAAAGTAGCATCCTTTTTCTGTTTCTTTATGTGGGAAGTTTTTGTCATTTTTTGAGGAATGAGGGTGGATCTGTATATCTTTCATTTCAGGACAAAATGTACATTTTTTCCTGTAGTGAGAATAGACATCAGTATTTTTTGTTAACTTGCCCTTCCTGTGATCTATTTGTATAATACACAGAAATGAGAATCTGTGCAATCATCCAACACTTGTGGTTTCTGCTCTAATGTCACTTTGTATTCCTAAGATATTCATTTTCTGAAAATGGGAAAGTGCATTTTAATGATCAGTGGATGTTGTATTTGGTGCTCTTATAATACTACACAGATGCTGCTGACCAAAATAACAATCTCAAGATTTTGATAAAGATAAGGAGTGTACCATCCTTCTTCTCAAAAATGACATCTCCACTTCATCAGCTGCCAACTATCCTTCACATCTCTGTCAAGCAGCTGACACCAGAGAGTTGTCTAACTTAGCAAACATTTTGAACAAAACAAATTTTTTTTCTATGTAGTATAAATATTAAGTATAATGTTTGAAAAAATATATATAACCCACTGTATAATACACATTTTCCCCCATCACCCCATATATCCAGTAGCAATGCTGCTGTTGTGTTATTTCTGACTTGTAGTGACACTATAGCAAATTTATCATGCTTTTGTTTTTGTTTTTTGGCATGATTTGTTCAGAGAAGGCTTACCATTGCCTTCCTCTGAGGCTGACAGTGTGACATCTTCAAGGTCACCTAGTGCATTTCCATGGACAAGTTAGAATTGAAGCCTTGGTCTGCCAGAGTTTTAATTCAACACTCAGACTACCACACCATGCTGACTCTTGTTCAGTTAAAATCTGCATTCTTATGACAATTTCTGCTTTTTCAAACAGTAGCAAGCTCTAGAAATGGATTCCTTACAGTCACAGTTTACTTATGGTGAGTGATGAGACTTGTGAGGTTTTTGAATTCACTGTTTATTTGCAAATTGCATAAAGAGCAAATTTGTTGTTGTTGTTAACTGCCCTGAAGTCAATTTTGACCCATGGCGACCCTGTGGATGAGAGATCTGCAATACTCCTTGTCCTCCACTGCACTGCTTAGTTCTTGCAAACGTACACATGACTTCCCTAATAGAGTCCATTCATATAGCATGTGGCCTTCCTCTCTTTCTGTTTCCCTCCACCTTTCCTAGCATTATTGTTTTTCCCCCAATGATCCATATTTTCTCATGATGTGCCTGAAGTATGACAACCTCAGTTTTGTCATCTTGGCTTCCAAGGAGATTTCTGTCTTGATCCTTTCCAGGACCCATCTGTTTGTCTTTTGGGCTGTCCTTGGGATTCACAGCACTCTTCTCTAGCACCACATCTCAAATGAATTTATTTTCTTCCTATCTTCTTTCTTACCTGTCCAGCCTCACATGCATAGATGATATGCAGGTGTAGCTGTGTTGGCCATTTAGCAAATTAAAACAAAAAAAAAACACTACCAAACAACAATACCTTTATTGGCCAACCAAAATGCACAATATATTTCTTGCAAGCTTTCAAAGCTCCACTGGCTTCTTCGTCAGGCAAGATGTTACAAACCAAACAGGAGGGAAAAAAAATTAAGATGTTATTCATAGGCCTGCATTTTGCTGTTTCTCTTCTTGGTTGAGATGGTATGGGGAGGGCAGGCTGGCTCCTCCTCTTTCTGGCCATGTGGAAATTGGGAGATTCTCAAAGTCCAGGAAATTTAAAATCCATTTGCATCTCAACAAGGATCCCTCTCTTGCAGTCCAATCTGTCTCCATCTCTGCGAGACAACAGGCCTCTTTTCAGGCAGAGAACAATGGAGCATAGATGATAATAGGGAAAACAATGGCTTGTACAACTCTAACTTCTGTGTTCAGTTGCATATCTTTCATTCTATCAAACTCTGATGTCTGTGGCATTTTAAAGGCAGAATGCTGTTGTCACTGTTATTGCTGTTGTATGCCTCCAAGTCATTTCCAACTTATGGAGATTCTATGGCAAAGCTATTATGGCTTTTCTCAGCAACATTTCATCAGAGAGGGGTTGCCCATGCCTTCTTCTGAGGCTCAGAGAGTACAACTTGTCCAACATCACAGAGTGAGTTTCCATTGCTGAGTGGGGATTTGAACCTTGGTCTTCCAAAGTCCTAATCTTATAGTCAAACTACACCACACTGAGTCTACATTAGAACCTATTCTACTTTTGGCAATGGTACCATCTGCTGGGAGACCAAAGAGTTTCATTATTTTTAGTTGTTGGAAATTTAGCCTTTGCAATATCACACCTATTAGAGTCTCCATGGCTAGGCAAACTTATTATTACTGTTGTTAGTACATGGAAAAGATGGTTAATAAGTATATGGAAAAGATAGTCAGTATGCTAAGGATGTCAATCCTTACTTTTGCTTTCCCTTTGTGGTGAGTATGATAAGCTCCTCTGGGATTTACTGCAGTTCTTGGTAACTGGATAATAGTAAATAAACTATATTTCATGGTCATATAAAACAAGACAGAGTTACTGGTGGTTTTTGATGAGGAGTGTATTTGGGATGGAAACTTAATTCAAGAAAGTCCTACCCTTAGCACATTACACAGACAAACATTTACCACACATGCTTGCATGTTGAGTGTATATACATTATCATTTGTATTTTTCTTCAAATACACAGTGGCTTGCTTCTGCTCTCTTTCAGATTGCAGATTCTGAATAGAGAGACATCTACTGAGGACAAAACTTGAGGAAATAGCCTACTATAAAACAAAGAGAATATTAGAAGTGTGTATAATTAATCACTTAGATATGAATAAATACTTAAAACACCATTATAACTTACCTCTAGACAGTGCTTACACTATGTACCACAGAAAAATCTATTTCTATTTGTAATATGACAGGGATTGCAGAGGAATAATCATCTAATTGTGGCAGGTATGACATTAAGCACCTGAAGGAATTTCCACAATGTAGCTAGATTCTTCATTTCCTCTTCTGCAGTAGTATCTCAAATATGTTTTGAAATGCTAATACAAACAAATATCCAGACATTCCACAGGCAGCACATTTTATAGAAATTGTAGTATAGGGGTGAGCTGTTCTTTGCCTTGGGCTGAATTCTATAAAAATACTAAGGTGAGGGTTGGATAATCTCCACCTCCCCAACCTGGTAAGAGTCTCAATGACATTTTGGAAATATGTTGAGTCAGTACATCAACATATTTTAGAAGGAGAAAGTTGTGTACATTCCCTCACATACAACTTTCTCCATGCTCCCTCTCTCTCTTTTGCTCTATCTCACAATTCATTGACACACTTCCATGCCCTGAAAAAGTGGTCCTCCTTTCTATACATGCAGAGACAAAAAAGTTATATGCCTATGGAACTAGTCTTCTTCCTTCATGTCATGATCATTTTGTTTTTTTCTCCTCTCTTTCTAATTCAATCCATAACACATATCAATTAGTTGTGACTGATAACAACCAATTGT
This sequence comes from Phrynosoma blainvillii, assembly GCA_026167975.1. Lineage (NCBI taxonomy): Eukaryota > Metazoa > Chordata > Lepidosauria > Squamata > Phrynosomatidae > Phrynosoma > Phrynosoma blainvillii. The sequence continues at coordinate 203,552,255 of JANUYF010000003.1, forward strand.
TGCTTTGACTGACCTCACAAGTACAGTGGGCCCTTGGCATCCACTGGAGTTTGGTTCCAGGACTCCCGAGTCTCTGTGGATACCAAAATCTGTGGATATTCAAGTTCCATTAAATACAATGGGTAGAAAAATGGTGTCCCTTATATAAAATGGCAAAATCGAGGTTTGCTATTTGGAATGTATATGTTTTTAATGTTTTCAAGCCATGGATACTTGAATCCATGGATAAAGAATCCATGGATGAGACAGTCATAGAAAAAAAAAAAACACAGAAAAGAAGACTGTACTACTGTAACACACACCCCTAGAACTCATAATCCCCTCTTTTCTTTTGTTTACTGGGAAATCATCCACTGAAGGACCACTCCATTCTTCTTTTTAGCTTGTTTTCTAGGACTGTCTTAGAGACTAGTACTAAATATGTTTCCATCAGTGTTTCTGTTGGAAGATACTCTTGAGTCCCTTCTTTGCTCTTGGTTTTGTGTTTCTGGATTCAAGTTGATTCCAGAAGAGTTCCTCTGGGATAAATATATCCTGACTGACTCTGGAACTCTGGGTTTTGGAACCTGTTTTCTACATGCATTCATCCATTGATCTACATTTGGCAAACCTTTCAAAAGTCAAAAAATGGAGTTGAGGAGTCAAGAAAAGACACCTATTTAAACTTTGATTTCTATTTTCCTCAGTAGCAAGGCCACTGACACACCCTTGCTTTCACATGTTATTTGTTGCTTTTTTGTTGGTGTTGTTCTTTTGCAAATTACCCCAATCTGTTGTATAAGTATCTCCCTACTAGAAACCTTCCATTCAACCTCACCACTTTCCCCTGAATACTGAAGCACAATCAGACAGTGTTTCTCATTTCCTTTGGCTCCCCAGTATCCCACTTCTTCTGCCATAAGATCTCTTATCTGGATCAGCTTTCAATAGTTAGCCAATAATTTGTGTTTTGCCTTATTTTCTCAGTAAAAACTTTATTTCTTTTTAGTTGTTCTTATGATGTTGTCTATGTTGCTAGCTCCTGAGTCATTCAAGAGGGCACTCAGCTACCCAGACTTCTTCCCAAAGTTATTCACATGATGCTTGTGTTTCCTTCAGCTTTTAGTTTTTGGGCCAACATTTATGGTTACATTTGACTATCACCAGAACAGAATCATAGAATCAGAAGATCATAGAGTTGGAAGAGACCTCAAGGTCCATCAAGTTCAATCCCCTGCCGTGCAAGAATGCACCATCACAAGAGATCAATTCTCTCCAGTAATTTGTGTTCCTGAAGCAGGGGTGCCCTGTGTTCTGAAAAGAGGGTCCAACTCACTGCAAGAGAGCTAATATGTTATAATTATTTGAGCATTGGATTCAAACCCTGGGACACATAGAAATCCACTGGGTGATCCTGGGCAAGTCACACTCTCTTGGCCTCAGAGGAAAGCAAAGGCAATTATCCCTGAACAAAATTATCAAGAAAACCGTGTGATAGGTTTGCCTTAGGATTTCCATAAGCTGAAAACAATTTGAAGGTTAACAACAAAAAGAAAGAACCCCCCCCCCCCGATGCATCGGGAGGGGCTCTCTGTTGCACTGGCCAAATTTAGAAGGCCAACGCCGTGATTGGTTTGGGAGGGAAGGGAATCCCGCCTTCCTTCGCCTCCCAACCAATCAGGGGGATCTCGCAAGATCCCCAGCAGCCCGTATAATCTCACGAGACTGAACAGTCTCGCAAGATTTCAGGTGGGATTTGGGGATTATTTAATCCCCGCTGCCACGTGGAGGCAGCCATTCCAAGCGTCGGCAGCCGAGAGACCCAACCCACCCACCCTCAGCTCTGCATGTTATTCACTATCCTCAGGCTTTGGCTGGTCGCCTTCTGGGGCCGGGAGGGAATTTTCCCATAGTTATTGTAACTTGGGTTTTTCGCTCTCCCTGAGGATATTGTAGTTTTGGTTTTAGAATGAGACAATTGGTATTGTTATTTGTATGTGAATAATTCAAGAATGACTGTTTGTTATATGTTCCTTAATTGACTTGCCACAATTTTCCACAGAGTCTTTTAGTTGATTATTGAGCGATTACTTGTCTCGGCTTGGGCGGGCAGGGAACCCCCTCAGGGGATAATTGGATATATGGATTTATAATATTTGGTCAGTTAAGAGGGATGAAGGGTTACACCATCAGCTGAAATAATTCTCTTACATCATCACTCTTAAAGATAACGTCAAAATTTGGATGGGGGAGGGGATAATTTGTTTATTTGTTTAACAACTTGTGTGAGAACCTTCTTGACATATGCTTTGTGGGAGGTGTGACTTATCCCTGATGGTTTAATTTGATTAAGATGAGGATTGCATCGGGTGTTATGGCATGCGCACATACACATGTGTCAAGAAGGGACTTATAATCAAAGTGAAGAATTTTTGATGTTATTGTTTCAAACACTGTACAGATGAATAAAGTTGTGGCCAATTTGTTATCTATAAAACGGCATTCGGACTTATTTGTGCTGGTGCAACAGCAACAACAAAAAGAACTCATCTCAAAAAGCAATGTGAAGGATCTATTCATCAGTAGTTACACTGGGAGTGGCCTTCACCACAATGTCCCATCATGGGCATAACCAACTAAGAATCTTATAGAATACAAATTAAAAACACCTGAAGTGACAACACTTGTTTTGAACAGAATTTGTGAAATTTGTTTACTGTTAAGTCATAAATGGAATTTCATGATGTCTATCAGGAAACAGTTTTCAGTGTTCATTTTATTAACTCAGAAAAGACAACTGATTTTAATGCATGCTGCATGTAACTGCTAACATAATACATTTCTTCTCAACTGCAAACTATTGTCATCTTTCCTCATTTATCATTTTATTAAAGTATTCAGGAGAAGGAGGGATGGAGGAAATAAGGTCACAGTATGTGTACCATAAATAACTACAAGGAACATTTTTTAATTACTTTATTATAACTTTGTTGTTAATAAGGAAATATAATGCAGATGAAGAAATGAAATATTTATATAAAGCAATATGCTGTGTAAATGTTAACAGTGCAATTTTATAAGCTTTAAAATTGAAGGAACATAGTTCTTGTGCCCACAGCAATGACAAGTCATATGTTTTGCTCATGTTGATACTTACTATTCAAGAGGGCATAAAGGATCCTTTAAGTCAGTGGGGTGGGGAAATATTTTGTGTCAGGGCAGGCACTAGGAAAATAAGGTGATGTCTGACAAATTAATATCTTCATAGCCGGTAAGCAATGTCTTACATGAAGATATTTTGGAAGAAATTCTCAAAGCCCATTGCATCAATATGATATGGCTATTGATCACTCAATGCAAACAGCCTTCTGCCAATGTCAGGGAGAGTATTTTTGTTGACCCAGTACCACTATCTACATTCAGGAGATTTTCATATGTATTTATAAAACTGTAATTAAAGTCATAAAATAGCACCTTTGGCACAATAGTTTATCACACACTGTCTCCTCTGGCCCATAGCTGTTGTATCTCCCAAGTGTGGTCAGGGTGCTCCTTTTCATTGATGGGTAAAACTCATCAATAAGCCCCCAGTAATGCTGCTGTGGCATTAGTCTTTTAGTGTGATAAGTTCCTTCCTCAGCAGTTCCAACATTGTGCAGTCATGTGGTGTCAGTCTCCTCCTCTTTCCCAGTCCCACCCCCCATCACTATCCCCAAGCAACCTGTTTCTTCTTCTTCTTCTTCTTCTTCTTCTTCTTCTTCTTCTTCTTCTTCTTTCATTTTTGTTTTACTAAATTGTATTGCCATAAGTTGTAAATTACACTGCAAATAAAAACATAATGAAAGGCATGTTGAGTAAGGTGTTGGGCAGAGGGGTAGGGTTAAGCAGGAGTGTGGAAGGGGACATAAGGGACCATCGATGCCAGAAACAGCCCCAGTCATGATTTTTGGGGGAATGTGTATTAAGGAAAACTCCCAAACCAGTATGCATCTGTTTACTTTGACTAATGTGATTGCACTACCCCCTGAGTGAGAACAGGGCTTGTGTGATAAAGTTCTCACTTGCATCAAATGTCTTTCATTTGGATTTATACTTCTAGAATGGTAAATGGCTTAAAAGAATATTTTAAAATTATATGTATTTCCCCCTTTGCATTTTATATTGTCTCCAATAAGGAGGCTGATCTGCTTTGTGGTATATTAGCATACATGATATGAATATGCACAATGTATTGCTTTTTGTTGGTATGAATGTCATTCCTAACAACATTGAAATCAGTAAGAATCCAGCTATATTGAAAGGAAGAAAGAAAAGCAATGTGCATTTAAAGTACTGGGATTCTCCAGTTGCCTAGCAATAAGTCCTGTTGAATAAGTCCTGGTGGCTTCTATGGTAGTGGGATGGTGAATTCATTCAGGTTTGACTCTAAGCTTTAAAGGAGTTATCCAAGGTTGTGAACCAATATGAGGGCTCAGCATTCTAGATAGTTATTTGAAAGCCTGGATTAAAGCCCAGACTGGATTCACCTCCCTGACATGAAAATGACCAATTTGCCACTGTTTCCAAGGCTGCATCTGCAGAGCAGAAATAATGCAGTTTGACAACACTTTAACTTCCATGGCTCCATCTCATGGAAGCCTAGGATTCATAGTTTTGTGAGATATTTAGCCTTCTCTGTGAAAGAGCTCTTGTGCCACAACAATCCCAGGAGTCCATGGGTTGGAGCCACGGAAGTTAAAGTGGTGTCAAACTGCATTATTTCTGCCATGCAGATGCAGCTTAAGTTACTGCAGCTCACCTGGGTTAGATATACTTCACAACTTCATTAGCTTAGGAAGACTTTCCTCAGAATTCTTCAGATGTTTTACATCAGGAAGATCCTACAATTTCCTTCAGTTCAGCTGAGATAAAATCAGACAGCAATTTAGATTTACAAAACTAAAATTATTAATAAAATAAATTGATCTCATTCTGTATTTCTGGGGGGCAAACTTTTCAGTTGTTTGTCAGAGGCAAACATGTGAAAAAGAAAGGTGGTGGCCTCAGTATAGAACAAACTATTTATTTCATAGCTTGCACCCTATCTTTTTCATAAGAAAAACACAATAAAACCAAAATACAATTCTTAATACTGCCTTAAAAGTCTGTTCAAATACTTATGAATGTTGGCTAATTTGAATATCATCTCCCCCCCCCCTTCTTTTTAAAAGAGAAAGAAACAGAGGGTGATAAATGAATTGTTCACAAACTGAGGCTAAGAACAGGCAACAGGACATGAAATGCTTTGCTAATCCAAAAATGAAACACTGTATTATCGTTCTCAAAATGTTTGTTTGAAAAATCATGTTTTCATATTGTAAGACACATGTGGTGCTAGTATAATGCATTTTTCTAATTGTTTGGATGAAATTTGCCAGATGAATTTGTATATTTAAATCTCTGACTTTCATCAGCATATAATCAACTACTTTGTTTATATTCAGAAGCTTAGTATGTAATCTCTGATAACAGTACAAGACTTGAATATTCTTCACTCAATTTATTTAAATGCTATAGGGCTGTATCCAACTTCAGTCAGAGCAGACAACCTGGACTCAATGGGATCTGAGCCAGTTGTGACCAATTTAAGTCATAATCTAAAATCCCAATTATTTCGTAGGTCTTCTTCAATAATGTCCAGATCCATCCCATTGATTACAATGATTAGCAAGTTCTGCTTCTGTTGTGTTGTGTTTTTAGTTTGAAGAAAAAACTTCCCATTAGGATACATAGAATACTGCAGTCATGATGAAAAATAGATAAGTTATTAACATAACTCTTTCATTTCATATTTGAAGTGACAATGCATGTAAAGCATGTATTTGTTGCACAGATCACTGTTTTCAAGTATAAAGTCAATAGTTACATAATTCCAAGGGAAGTATAAAATGGTGGTTAGATTGCATCTGCTGTTCAAAGTACTACTTCAAGGCAGTACACATTAAAGCTAAAATGATTATCATGTATATATTTTAAGTATCAGAGCTTTTCAGTTAGATGCTTAAGGCCAAACTAGACAGGAATAATTTCATTTTCCTCATGGTTGAGAAAGTAGCCTGGGAGGGGGGAGCTGCAAACAAAATAGGCGTGAAGAAGGTTAAGCAGCCTGCATCTTTTCCTTATAGCTTTTCAGCTCATTAATGTAAAATTCCTGGGCTGCCTTTCACTTAAAGAAAGAAAGGAAAGAAAGGGGGGGGAGGTGAGGAAGGTGAAGAAGAGATGCAGGAACACCATGCCACATCTTGTTTGTTCCTTAATATGAGCAATGGAAGTGACTCATTGTGAAGACCTTTATGCTGGCAGACTGTACAGTAGCTGGGAATCCAAGATATCTGCTCGCTATGAGCCTTGTTTGCACCCAGACAAAAGAGAAGTCAATGATGCATACTTCCATGAGCAGCACAGAAAGTTCAAGACCAATTGGAAGCCTGCAGTGACTTTTTAAAGATAGAGTGCAGAACATGTGTCACTGCAGAATTTTTTTTTAGGCATTCTTAAGGCCTAAGCAGACTGGCAGAAATAGTGCACATTAAATTGAGGCACTGCCCTGGCTCAGTGCTAGGGAATCATGGGAACTATATTTTTTTCTGGGACATTGAGCCTTCTCTGTTAGAGAGCTCTGGTGCCACAATAAATTACAGTTCCCATGATTCCCTAGCACTGAGCCAGGGCAGTGCCTCAATTTAATGTGCACTATTTCTGGCAGTCTGCTTAGGCCCCTAGTCACTTCAATCTGAGGTAGCTTGGTGAAGGAAAAGTGATGATGAAAATTGCAATCTGAAAACATATGGGGGTCTGGATGTACACCATCCTTGTTGTGGGAACTAAGAAGGGGAGACAGACATATTCAAAAAGTATTTGGCTTTTTAAAATGTGCTCAAATCACTTGTATCTAGGACTGGGTGAGAATTCCCATTACATTTTTCAATAATTTACCAAAATGCACAGATTCCCTACATATCCAGAAATTCTCTACATATTCACAAATTCTTTATGTATAGAAGTCTTGAGAATGAAGGGAAAAGGCTAGTCCATCTCCTTGCCAATGAAGGTAATCTATGGAGGGAAGCAGACGGCTTAAAGAGCCGTTTTGGGGGCAGGGAAGGGGAGGGGCATCCACACGGTGGGCGCCCCAATCCCTTCCCCAGGTCGTCCTCAGAGCAGCCGGCCCTCTGCATGGCTGGTGCTCTGAGGAGGACCTCCTGCTGCAGCGTTCGCACACGCTGCAGCAGAAGAGTCGCCGAAGGTGTGCTGACAGCCTTTTGCGGCGCACCTTCGGTGACTTGTGGAAGGAGCGCCAATTTAGTGCTCCTTCCAGGGGCGGTGAAGCTGTGCCGCAGGGCCAAGGTGTGGGGATACCTCGGCCCCGCAGCACAGCTTCCTGGGGTGGCCCACGGCTGCCCGTCTGCTTCCCCCCTATATCTAACAGATATCTAAATTCTGCTTTAAAAAGGCAGTCCATCACCTTTTAAAGTGGCCTGTTCAACTGTTGAATCATTTTTAGCATGAGAATCATTTCCTAATTGTTAGTCTTTTTAAACATATGAATCAATTGATTAGGATCCTAACCTGTACAATATGGAATAAATTGGTTCCATCAGCCATGTAACAGCCTTTCAGGTAGTTGAAGATGGCTAATGTATAACATCTTCTCAGACTTTTCTCCAGACAGAGTCAGTGTGGTATAGTGATTTGAACATTAGACTATGGGCTTGAACAGACTGCCAGAAATGATCCACTTTGAGGCCACTTTAACTGTTCTTGCTCAATGCTAGGGAATCATGAGAATTGTAGTTTTTTCTGAGGCATTGAGTCTTCTCTGTCAGAAATCTCTGGTGCCACATTCCCTAGCACTGAGCCAAGGCAGTTAAAGTGGTCTCAAGCTGGATTATTTCTGGCAGTCTGTTCAGGCCCTTAAACTCTGAAGACCAGGGTTCAAATCCTTGATTACCCATGAAAGCCCACTGGGTGATCTTGGCAAGGAACACACTCTCAATCTCAGAGGAAGACAAAGGCAAACTCTCTGAATAAATCTTGCCAAGAAAACTCTGTGATAGGCTCACCATAAATTACTTGAAGGCACACAACAACAAAACACACACAACCTCAACCATTTTTCATAGTACTTTATTTTCAGATATTTTAATATCTTGGACACCTGTCTCTGGATGCATTCCAGCTTGATAATATCCTTCTTAAATGGAGCTAGACACTGTATTTGAGATGATGTCTAATTTAAAGCAGAATGGAGTGGTACTAGTGCTCTAAGAAGGTTGTAGACTCCTAAATGAAGAAGAGATAGAGCAGGTTTTGAACATGTAAGTCTTGATATATATGGCAGTTCCCAGAAGTTATCTGAAGCATCCCTTTAATCATCAGCATTTCCCATTGGCACCCTCCAGTAATCTTGTGTGGGATTAGCAGGTCACTGTAGATACGTTTAAGTGCATATAAAATCAACTGTTTTTTATACAATCAATTTCAAGGTGGAAATATGTTTAGAAACTCATGTTAAATCTCTTTAAGGATTTTGTTTCTGTTAAAAGAGATGGAAATTATGGAAGAAGCATGTGCCAAACAGACCCATGTGGATTATTCTTTATAACACTTAACCAAGCATCCAGATTATTAGATGGAAGTGTTTCAAATTATTTCAAAAATGGGATTTTTTAATTATTATTTTTGGTCATCAGTATGATCATTGTTACATCAGCAGAAACACTAGATAATTACAAAATTGTTCCTATTTTATCTCTCTGGGGAAGTAATCGTGATGTCATTCATGGCTTATAAGAACACATTTGATCCAACAAAAGACAAACAAAACAAAAGCCTGAAAAATAGTTGCTAAAAATGCAATTTTCATGGGAAAAGACAAAATAATATTTACTGGATTTATTTTACTAGCTATTCTTCTGCTGAACAATATAACCAGCTGACCCTGGCCATTAATTCCAAGTTTTCAGAGAAGCCCAATGCATTCAACACCCATATCTGTGAGGATGCATATAATCCTTTAACATATTTATGGCAAGGTTCTAATAGTATGACAACCCTATCATCTATCATATCATATGGAAGGGATTATTTTGGTTTGCTCAGTTGCTAAAAATGGCCAAAGGAAAAGCAACCCTTTGCCAGAACAGGCTCCATTAGTGCAACATACCTTCAGATGTTGTTTCAGCTAGAGTCTTAAATCCTTTCCGAGCATTATGCCTTACAAGAAAATAGCCTCATTCACCTTCTAATGTTGAGTAGAAGGCTGTGTAGGTCATTTCAAATGATGTTTGCTTGAATATTAGTAGAAGCCTCCATGAATGAGGAATTCTACTAAAACAGACGTCCCAGTTATACAGAAGCTTCTACTCATGTTCAATCAAATGCAAGCAGAAGTCCTCCACAGATCTGAGGGGTTAAAGATGGTGACAGTGGTGGCATTTCTATGCATGTTTACATCCAGGTCCCACATGAGCTGGCTGAACACTTGCACCAGTCTCTGTCTTCAACAGGAGGGCTAAATACTGAATGGCAACAGGAAATTATTGAAATATGATCTCACTACTGAACTCTTAAAATACTGGATATGAATCCCTACAGTTAGCCATGGGGGGGAAGCAGACGGCACAAAGCGCCATTTTCGAGGCAAGGAGGGGGAGGGGCAGCAGCACGGTGGGCGCCCCAACCCCTTCTCCAAAATGTCCTCGGAGCAGCCAGCCCTCCGCACGGCCGGCACTCCGAGGATGACCTCCTGCTGCAGCATCCGTACACGCTGCAGCGGAAGAGTCACCAAAGGTGCGCCAGCAGACTTTTGCAGCTCACCTTCCGCAATTTGTGGAAGGAGTGCTATTTTAGTGCTATTTTAGAGGGGAAAAGAGATGGAGTGAGGATTTTCTGCCATAAGTGTCAGAACAGTTTGCCTGGCTTTAGGCCCTATACCCTTTGAGTTAGGTGACATTTCCAGTTGTGTCTTTGGTAGCAAAACATCTTGGGCTAGCACTTCATTCAGAGATGGGATGCATGAATAATTGGCTGAGGAGGGCTAGTAAGAAAAATCCTTGCAACTAAGGGCACATACACTAGAAGAGTAGTTTATAATGACTCCATGACAAAACCTATTTTATGTTTACATAAATTGGTATGACTAATTCAGCACTAGTGATGACATTAAAATATAACTGTGTCTGTTTCTAATAACTTTTTAAACAGTATTAAAATTAATGAGACTACTGATGCTTCTTTTAAAATACATATATTGTCCATGTATTTTTTTTTATAGCAGGTAAAGATCTGAGTTCAAAGTAGTGAAATTTACAAGTGAGAGTTTTAATATCCCTAGGTATTTGTAGTTAGCATATTTATGAGTTTCTCATAAATAAGCTGTAAGCTGTAAATTCAAAATACAAGCAAAGAAAATAAATAGTAAGCTACCCAAAAGAGAGAGAAAGGGAACAGCAATGTGGAGGGAAGCTATTAAAATAAATAATAAATACTAATGTTTAGCAGTATAGAAAAAGAGGTCAAAAGGATGGTGTTATATCAGGGAATCCTTTGAGGGAAAATGGGTGTATTAAAAAGCAAGTGCAGAAATAAACAACATACAAATGGAAAATAGGTCAGTTGAAGAGAGACAGAGGATTTCCTTTATCATCCAAGCTGGCATTTACATCCTTATTTCCTAGTAACACCTTCAAGGTTGTTCAAACATTTCAGTTATCAGATATCAGTCAAGACAGGACAGGTCCAGTTAATAAACAAGTAATAAAATTAATTGAACAACAAAGGCTGAGAATAGCAGTCATATAGCGGTGTAGGGCTGTACACAAATCATCCAAAACCTTGGCAAAATAAATTTGCTTAATTAGCATTATGCTTGGCAGAAAAATATGAGTCAGAAATTGCTCCCAATAATCACCAAATTATTTTCTAAAGAAAGAGACAGAGAAGGTTAAATTGTATGTTACATTAAATATGTAACATACTGTTTCCTTGGGTTTTATCTACTAAAAATATGCATAGGGTCATATGGCTTTGGACCTTAGCATAAAACAGGATAAGTTTAATTCGTCTGCCTCTCCTAGCCATGACCCACTCTAGGCTGCATCCATAATGCAGATTCAAACCAGTTTAACATCACTTTAACTCCCATGGCTCAATGCTATGGAATTCTAGGAATTGTAGTTTGTTGTGGCACCAGAGCTCCATGACATATAAGGTTAAATATCTCACAAAACTGCAAATGCCAGAATTCCATAGCATTGAGCTGTGGCAGTTAAAGCAGTATCAAATTAGATTATTTCTGCTGTGTGGATGCAGCCATAGACTCATAGAGTTGGAAGGGGGCCTTATGGGCCTTCAGGTCCATCCTGCTGATCAAGACAGGAGCTCCAGCTAGGCTAGCACATCCCCAGCCAGTAGCTGTCTACGCAGGTTTTGAAGACATCCAAAGAAGGACACCCCACCACCTCTCTAGGCAATTGGTTCCATTTCTGAACTTCTCTTACTGTCACAAAGTCCCTTCTAATGTTCAATCAGAATCTATTGTCCTGTAATTTAAAACCATTAGACCTAGTTCTACCTTCTCAGGTAGTAGAAGCCCCAGAACACTGCAACACTCAAGACTTGTTTTCAATTTGAGGTCCAACCACCTATGACAATGTATGAAATAAAGTTGAGAAAGTCCAGCTATTCATCATCACCAGCTAATCTTTCCCATCTTCAAAGCTTCCCCTTCATGGCTATCCAAGATGTCAGGATGTGTATACAAGAAGAAATGAGATGAGTAGATGACTACACAAAGTGGGCTGTGCTTTTTGCCCCAGTTTTCTATACTGAATTCAACCAAGTTTTTTAATGCTCTTTAATTCTTTATGGTATCCTTCATAAATTAAAATACCCAGTGTTCAATCCAAAATTCATGGAATCCTATTGAAATAAATCAATACACACCAGCTGTGTTGGGAAACCACGACCTGATTTTGGGGAATTTATAATTAGCTCAAATGAGAGGGAAGCGCCCAACTTCACTTCTAAGACCTTATCCAATTGTCTATGGGAGATGTAAGAGTTTTTGGATAGGGAAGACACTGAGACTGACCAAGCTCCAATTAAAGTATGAAATCTTTTATTAACTAGATAAGCAAACATCCAAATGTGGCACACACACACACACACACACACGCTAGAAGAATAAGCGGGGGAAGAGAGAGAGCGGGGAAGGCAAAGAGAGAAAGACCAGGACAGAGGATATACTTACACCCGAGCAACTCCTCTGAGCTTTGGTGGCGAATGAAGATGAGCTCCGTGGAAGGGGCACGACTGGCAAGGGGGGGGGGGTCGCAAGAACTATCTCAGAGTTTCAGCATGCACTTCCAAGGTAGCATGATGTCTGCTAAAATCCAGGGGGGGTTAAGGGCAATTTCTGCCTTCCAGCCATGGGCTGGACAATAGCTAGACAAAGGTGTGATAGACTTTTCATTGTTTACTTAAGTCTGGGCATAGTCTAAACAATGCATTTGGTATCAAAGCAATCAAGGAAAGGAAGCTAGAGAAAGGAGGTGTCATCAAATCTAATCACTGTCTCATCAAGTGTGATGCTGAGACAAACACTATTAGGTATGTTTTCCAACATAATGGGATATTCCCAAGGGCAACTCCCAAAACCTGCCTGTCCAGGAAATCCTTAGTGGTTTTAAGCAATTTTTAGCTTGCTTACCTGACCTCACATCTAGGGGATTATGGCTGCCATCTCCCAAGGGTCAGGCTGGGGTCATAGGGAACTCCATGTGGCTAAAATATATAATAAAATGGAGGACTTCTGCTAACAGCTGTCTTGACTTTGCAGGTACAGTTCTGATTAATCCTCTGTTGTCCCATTTCATCAGTTGTTAATGAGGAAGAATATGCATGCTTCAGAAGTTTGTTTTGCCTGAGTCTACTGGGAAGCATGAGACCAGGGGTAGGCAACCTTTCCTCTTTAAGGGCCGAGGGACTTCAGCTCCCAGAATCCCAGGAGCTATTGGCCAATATGGGACTATTGGCCAACATGGCTGAGGCTTCTGGGAGCTGAAGTCCCTCGGCCCTTAAAGAGGAAAGGTTGCCTACCCCTGCATGAGACTCTTCCCACTCTTCTCCTCTCCCTCTTGCAAACTATGACCGACTACTTTTGCACTCTGAATTCAATTTGCAACAATTGAAGACAGCTGAGGACAAAGAGGGAAAGTGGGAGAAGAGGTGGAACATTGGGACATCTTAGAAGCAGATGAAAAAAGTAGGATGACAGGGGATTAAGTGGGACACTTGGAGTGTAGGCAGAAGTAGTTTTCTGGAATACAATGTTCTTTTTCCCCTTTCCTTCTTCAGTTTCAGTCTCACCTCAAACATCATGCATTCTTGCGCTTTTCTAACTAAATGTAAAATTCATTGCTTGTATATGGAGATAGGTATGATGGCCAGAACCTCTATCCCAGTGTATTTTATGTAACTTTACTTATACTTAGCTATGTAGTAGTGGTGCTAAGAAACCTTTTTAGTGAATTGTAAAGATGAGTAATGGGACACCAGCAAGAGTGCCCCAATGTGAATTGGTACTCCCTAGTCAGTGTTCCAACAAACAATGGACTGATGCTCAAGGGACCAATGTGCATTGAACTTGTTATGCATCAATACCAATGTGCATTGGTCATACTTTGCTGGCTCCCCTACACAGGAATGTAACAGAAGCCCTTTTCTGAATATGGACATAATGGAACTGCCCAGTTCTAATTCCTGCAGACATATGTCCACTTACAGAGACATGAGTCCTTGACATTGGCTGAAACAAATTTTATTCACTGAATATAAAACCATTGGAGACTGAAAGGTGAGGAAAAAACATTATTTAATCTTATTCTTACACAGCTCTTCTTATAATTGATTTCTGTTGCCCTAAGTTTCAATTATGTTGCTGTTTTATAGAATCCCTTTGCACCTTTGCAGAACAGACTATGGAGCCTACTGCCATTAGAGTAAGAACTGAAAGCTTAAAAAAATAGGTGAAGGTTTCTCACAGTAGTTTTCAGACTGTTTCTTTCTATATTTTAAATGCTGGGTGCTCTGGAGATATTATGAGATTACTGCTGTTCTTGTCAGTGTGCATATATACATATAGAGAATATTGCTATAGCTATAGAGAATATAGCTATAGATAGCTATAGATATAGATTGATATAGACTGATGCTGAAAATATACATATATGTGTACTACACAAGGAAAATCTCCAAGAAAGGTACATTTCAAACAGCTATTCAAAGCCATTTCCAGTGCAATCAACTTCAGCCCATTTCTTAAAATACAATACTTTTCCAAGGCTTTACATCTGATTGCAGAAGAGGAAAATCTTTGTGTTACAAATCTGCTGACAAGGGTGATGAAACTGAAAGAAATATTTTAGAAGTTCAGACAAATTTTCAAACACACACTTAGATGCTGTGTGCTTCCCTTCTTTGAAAGTGCCCTTGTGCAATGAATAATTATTCATTCTTGGAATAATGCCTGTCACTTAGCAATATCTGTATTTTAAACATAGTGTAAGAAATCTTTCCAATTTTTTTTGTGCTTGGTGAAAAGGGGTGGCTTAATGTATCAAGATGTACAGTTGAAATAATTATTGACTGCTTCAAGATTTTTCACCTCTGCATGACAGTAAAAACACAAAACAAAACAAAAAAACACCCCATTTTTTCTTTCATTTTTGTTGTGCTTCACACAAAACACAGTGAATTTGCATGAAGAGGTTTAGAAATATTTATTTCTATGGGCAGAATTCTACACCTGCTACTTCAGTACACCTGCTACTGAGTAATCCTCCTGGCCTGACCGCCCCCGATACTCCAAACTTGCCAGAAACATCATTTTCCAGAACTCCAATTGGTGGCAGAATTTATCTCATTTTTCCTATATTGATGTTTTGTAAAGTAGTTTGCAGGCGGGAACTACAATCATGGCAATAATGGCACAGTCATGACTTAGCAGTGATCATGAATGCAAAACAGTTACTTAAATGTACTCATCCATAACTGTTTCGTATTCCTGGTCAACACCTAGTCATGATTGTGACAATATTGCTCCATTTGTAATCCCCCCCCCCAAAAAAAAACATGTTTTCTAGGCATCAGCTGCATGAGGAGAAGGGGGTCCATTTTGCTGGTGATTACAGCATGGATGAACGATGTTTCTATGAAATTATAAAGATATGCAAATTGTATATATGCAATAATCAAGACTATTTATAAAATCTCAAAATGACCAATTTTGGGTGTTTCAACTGAGACATACAACACAAAATGTGACACACAAAGACAAATTAGAACAATGGATTCCAGAATAACTAAATATACTGATACACAGAGTCCAGATGTGAATACAATAATGATACACAACTCAGACAAGATGGTGACAACATGCATTCCTTGAACTGTATTTTTCAATTTAATAGGTCTTCTTCCGATTGTTACATTCAATCAGTATAGTAGTGGTATTTCTTTTTCATTCACTAGGACTGCATAGTAACTGGCATCTACACTGATAAACACACATACTAATAAAAATATGTTTTTAAACTGGAACCATAAGACATAATCTAAATGAATTTTTTAACAGATTCAGAACTCCTGAAGAGTAAACAACCTTTTCTCATACTTTTAGGTTCCTGCACAAATTCACTGTCAGTTATGCTGGAGTATTTCTCCTAAGTCTCATTTGTCACCATAAAAAGACTACAAACAATGACCATATGTGATAATTACATTTCATATAGGGTGAGAAAAAAATATACCAAAGGGGGAAATGTTTGATTTTTTCCCTCCCTTCTCACAGCCAAAAGAAGATAAGTAAAGAATTGCATCTCTAAATTTAAAATTGTGAAAGTTGAGATAGATTTCACATTTTCATTGGTGCAGCTAATTAGGTTGCAGAAATGCATTCAGGCACAAACAAATAAAATTGCTCCCAAGTTAGTTGTAATACTTGATCTTGAAAAAAAATGTGGAGTTTTGAGTCTTCTTTCCCAAAGGAGGCAAACCTGTTTTCAAAAATAACTATTAGAAAGGCAGGAATATGAAGTGTCTTTATCTGTACAAATGCTGCAAGCATATGGAAGACATCCAGATGGTATATTTGTCGAGGCCTCTCTAGGGACCTATTCTTCCTCTCATTGTCAAAATATTTCATACATATATACCTCAATATAAGTTTTTCTTTTCTTCCCTTTTTTCTTTTTCCTAGCTGGGGAAACAAAGTACGCATTTTCTTGTTTTCTATTAAGCCAAGTATGCTCCTCCCAAGTTCAGGGCTGCATCTGCACTGCATAAATAATCCAGTTTAATTGTCATGGCTCAATGCTATGGGATTCTGGGAACTGTAGTTATGTGACACATTTGGGGACTTTGCAGATTGCTAGAAATAGTGCAAACTGAGTCCACTTTAACTGTCCTGGCTCAGTGCTAGGGAATCATGGGAATTGTATTTTCTTCTGAGACATTGAGCCTTCTCTGTCAGAGAGCTCTGGTGCCACAATAAACTACATTTCCCATGATACCCAGCATTGAGTCAGGGCAGTTAAAGTGGACTCAATTTGCACTATTTCTGGCAGTCTGCAAAGGCCCTTAGTCTTCTCTGTCTGAGAGCTCTGGTGCCACAACAAACTACAGTCCCCAGAATACCATAGCATTAACTATGGCAGTTAAAGCAGTGTCAAACTGCATTATTGCTGTAGTGTGGATGTAGCCCAATTGTGTGTGTGTGTTTTTTTAATGGGGAGATTGGACAAGCCAAGATATGGATAGGGCACATATGTGATGTGCTGAAGTCCTGAATTCCATTTTTCTATGAGAGTTAAAAATAAGCTTAGGGGGGTTGCAGACTGCCAGAAATAGTGCAAATTCAGTCCACTTTTAGGGTTAGGGTTAGGGAGTCATGGGAAGTGTATTTTATTGTGGCACCAGAGCTCTCTGACAGAGAAGGCTCAATGTCTCAGAAAAAAAAACAATTCCCATGATTCCCTCGCACTAACCCTAACCCTAAAAGTGGACTGAATTTGCACTATTTCTGGCAGTCTGCAACCCCCCTTAGACTAGCAATAGTATCCAGCTTTGTGTGGACCACCAGTAACTTTCCTAAAGTGAAATTTGGGCATTTATATAGAAGAAAGGAACTAAATGTTTTAACTGATATTGTTCTGGAGAATTATTAACAATTGTTAAATAAAAATGTAATATAAAGGAAAAATGTGGGAGTTATATTTTGCATAATTACAATAATTATTGCAGAAGTATAATGATTTGCAGCTTTTAAACAAAGCTTCTTTATTTCACATACATGACATACTCCACAGTTTAAGGCAACATACATTCAAAATTTGATGACAATTGCTTTAGCTATTTTTAAAGAAAGGACTGGAATAACCCAACAGGGTTTCCCCTAAATTGGATTTTTTTTACACCAAATAGCCTAGCTTTTAAGTCACACCATCCCAAATTTAGTGGGAATTTGTCCAGATGTTTTCATGTGCTGTAACAAATGTGCACACATAGAAACATTTAATTACATATGCATGTGTTTCTTATTAACTCTCAGTTGCTCACACGGTGTACCTTCCTCTATGACAGTACTACCAAAGGAAGGAAGAAGAAGCAAACCCATAGGGCCACCCATAAGTGAGTAGGTTTTGTATTATTGCAGATGGAAATGTGAAGATATGTTACATATGTATATAGTACATAAAAGGGGGATTTTCTGTGTCCCCAAAGTCATGGCATGCTACAGCTACTACCCAATGTGACCTGACACTCACATTGTTATCTTTTTTAGAGCTAGACAGACCTTTTAAAAAAATCCTCCCAGACTTTTAAAGGTTTTTTTTTTAACTTCATAATCTTTTTTTTAATGTAATCTTTTAATTCATTTGATAAATTTAGACAAATTTTGATTTTTTTTCCCCCTGTGCACATTTGTTCTTACAGTTGTTTTCTGAGGGCTGGAGCAGACAGGCAGGAAAAAAACAGCTTGATCCTGCTTTTTCTGAAAGCAGGTCAAAGCCCTGTTGTCTGCATGGCCTCCACTTCCCAGGCGGGCTGAACACCCACAGGCAGACCACATGCACAGTGTTAAGCCATGTCACTGGGTATTTTTTTAATTGCATCATTGCACAAACATATTGACTGCAACCTCTAAGTACCTCTCACATCTGCACAGATGCCATCCCATTGCAAGGCCATCCCTTTGACTGGCCACACAGTCACATGTGTAATGGTCTGCCTGTACAGGGCATCGGTGCATGGATGTCCAAGCGATACATTGGCAAAGCACAATCATGGAGGCCCCCCATAAATGCCCCCTTCACCTCTCTTCACCCCATGCCCCACGTTGACTGTCTGGCTTGTGTATGTGTAATTGTATTGTGTAATTACATCCATTGGAGTTGTTGCACTTCACTTTTTTGCTTTGCCACAGCCTTGCAGTGGGCCTGTGCTGTTTATATACAGATACAAAGATGTGCATCTTCAGTGTTAAGTCAGAGTACCTTGGCTTCTTTTTGCTCTGGTTTTTAGCCCTGGAGCATAGCTCCATTTCATTTTCCACTTGCTTTTGAGGCATGTGTCTGTCTTATAAATGCCTCTTCTTCAAAGCAGCTGGAAGCCGCTTTATTTTGCCCATCTGTTTCACTTCTTTGATTAATTACCAAGAAGTTAGTGGCCATCATCTACTGTTTGCTTGCTGGTTTTAGTATTTGACTTGTTGATTTTAGTGTTTTAGTGTTCAACATAACAATTTTGCCTTTATGATCAAAGACTGCTGTTAAAGCTTCTGAGCAATGAAATGTCCTGGGAGAGGTGGCAAAGTGGAAATGGACGGAGCATTTCTGATGGGTATTTTCCATTTCTCTGGCAAGAGTAGATGTATTCTGTGGTCACTAGGATATCAGGCTAGCTACCATAGATTCCATTATTAATTGATAGTACATATTAGATAGCTAGATCACTGCTTTCATTTTTTCCCCAATTTCAGACAAGGAAAGCTGATTTCTTTCAAAATTCACAAAGACCAAGTTCCTCAATTAATGGTAACTGCCAATTTATTTATGATAGTAGAGAAAACAGACGGGGTAGAAGAACAGTAGCTTGGCAAAAATAACTACACCGTGTCTGCTCAGCAGATATTGATACTCTCCTCATGAAGTCATATTAAACAGTCTAATCTGTATGTTACAGATATGTTTGCCAAACTACAAGTCTTGGATGATGTGGGTACTAATACGTAAGCATCTTAGGGGGGTTGCAGACTGTCAAAAATAGTGTGAATTCAGTTCACTTTTAGGGTTAGGGTTAGTGCTAGGGAATCATGGGAATTGTTATTTTTCTGAGACATTGAACCTTCTTTGTCAGAGAACTCTAGTGCCACAATAAAATTCAGTTCCCATGATTCCCTAACCTTAACCCTAACCCTAAAAGTGGACTGAATTCACACTATTTTTGACAGTCTGCAACCCCCCTTAGTTCAGCCTGTTTCAATTTGAAATAACACATTAGGATAACCCATTCATAGCATATATACCAAACTAAAATGTAACAGTTGCCTGCATGCTGTTAATGAATGGATTTCAGTTGTGGTAAAGAAATCCCCAACATTCTACTATTACAAGGTCAGCAGTTAAAATACTGTAGAAGGAGAACAAAATAGTATCCCCAAGGAATCACCCACCTCTTGAGCCTGGCCAACACATTTAATAAATTTCCTCCACAATAGCAGACATGGAAAGAATATTAAAAACACTTTTTTAATTTTTTAAAAAGATAGAAAAACATGTTTCTCAAGTGCTGAGCATCTTGAAGGGAATGTATCTTGGACTGATGACAATCTTTGCAGTTTAACATTTATTTGCTTGCACTTCTTTTTCACAGAAAATGGTAACAAAGTTTTGCACAGAAAGTGGCACATTTAGATGCATAAATATTAGCTGGCATTCCATTTAGTAATTACAATGTTGCAAATCTGTCTCATGCCACTGTAATCCATTTTTTACTGTCATGGCATACACAATTACTGAAATTCGACTAAAATCTATCTTGTCAGCAACACATACACATCCAATACAGGCATTTCCATGTTGCTGGAGAATGAGAGGATGAGAGAAGACACACCCATCTCTCTTCCTGTAACTGGATGAGCTGTTACAACCATCCTGTCACAGAATTACCAGTTACAAGAAGAGAGCTTGCATGCATCTCTACTAATCCCACTGATCACAGGAACATGGAAATTACTTTATTGGGAGGACTATGCTACTGAAAAGGTAGCTTTTTGGTGGGTTAGATTTGGGAGATATAGCTATGGAGAGCTACCTCTCTCAGTGAAAGATCTTAGCCATCATTTGGCATTTTATGTGCTAAACAACCACACTTGAATTTTGTACAGAATAAATCTCAAAGTGTGAATAGTCTTCCAAAACCTGACCATCTTCAAATACTTTCTCATAGCAGGAAGAAAATGGCTAAAATTATTTGCTGCTTCCTTCAAGAAGAAAATTAATGAAGACTTAGGGGGGTTGCAGACTGCCAGAAATAGTGCAAATTGAGTCCACTTTAGGGTTAGGGTTAGGGTTAGGGAATCATGGGAACTGTATTTTATTGTGGCACCAGAGCTCTCTGATAGAGAAGGCTCAATGTCTCAGAAAAAAAAAAATTCCCATGATTCCCTAGCACTAACCCTAACCCTAAAAGTGGACTCAATTTGCACTATTTCTGGCAGTCTGCAACCCCCATTACATTGCTACACAATAACAGTAGAATATTACATTAAATGACTGAGATTTTGGTGCCCTCTGACAATAAGGTGTACACAATGTAGTAGAGACCATAGTGCAGTGGTAGAACATATGCTTTGCAAACAAAAAGACCCAGGTTCAGTCCTAACCATTCCAGTTTACACAAAAATCAGGTGGAAACTCATGAAGACTTCTGTTTAACACACTGGAAAGGACATGCCAGACATAATCATCCACAATGGGTGAGACAAGGAAATCATCTGATCTTATGTAAGGCAGCATCTTTGTTCCTATAGATTTAAAATAATTTATCCACCTTCCTCAATTTGTCTAATGATAGAGATAGCCCATACCAAGCTCACTTTAACTACCATGCATGCCTTTTAGGCAAGCATTCTGCCATTTATTTCATCCCTCTGTCTATAATGCTGAATAACAAGACTGAAAATATACATTTTCTATGAAATCCAATACCAAGTGAATATAAGGCTGATTTCAGTGATTTGAGAAAGGTCAGTGAAGGGAATATTTTTTCACCAGTAGGATTTTCTTTCCTAATTTGAAAAAAAGGCATACACCAGGGGTAGGCAACCTTTCCCCTTTAAGGGCCGAGGGACTTCAGCTCTCAGAAGCCTCAGCCATGTTGGCCAATAGTCCCATGTTGGCCAATAGCTCCTAGGATTCTGGGAGCTGAAGTCTCTCGGCCCTTAAAGAGGAAAAGTTGCCTACCCCTGGCATACACATTTTCAGTAACCTCCTTCTTCATATTAAAAGAAGCTTACATAATCAAGATAGCCATTTCTGATTTTGTTTTCCCTTCTTAATAAGACATTTCTTTGTTTTGACCCAGTTACATAGCCCTGGTTGAGTACACTTTACACAGACTTTTGCTGCCTCAAGTAAAGGCATGAGCATGCAAGCATGCTTCAAATGCTAAGTAAAATGTTAAATGAGACAAAAAAGTTAGGACCATTACCTAATGGTTCTGTGTAATTGTAGGAGATGTTAATCAGTTTTGTAGCCTAGAAAATATTTGTCACACAATAGGTTTATTCGGCATTGTAATGGCAGGCCTGCACAGCTTTATCTGACAAGATGAACACAGCCCACAAGCTAGGCTAGTTCCCTGTGAGCCTCTCTATTTTGTAGCTGTGGGTAACAATCACAGCCAGGAAACTTACTAAGGTTTAGGTAGGGCACAGTCTGCAATAGTGATGAGCAGACACATCCTCAATTCTTAAATTAATTGAGACAATTTGGACCAATTGGAATCAAGTCAAAAAGGGATCACGTCAGCCAGAGTGGATTGGTCTAATCTAATTTGGAATAATTCTGATCAATTCCTGGTGGACTGGACTTTACATAGTGACACCTCTTACTTCCAGTCCAGGGCAAAATGCTCTCTAATCACTGTATGGTAGGTGGATGATCTGAATGGCTGAACTTCCAGTATTGGCTTTTCTCCTGCAGTTTGTGATATATATATATATATATATATATATATATATATGTCACAAACTGCAGGAGAAAAGCCAATACTGGAAGTTCAGTCATTCATATCATCCACCTACTGTACAGTGATTAGAGAGCATTTTGGGCAGGTATATATATATATATATATATATATATATAGAGAGAGAGAGAGAGAGAGAGAGAGAGAGATCTGGTAATAAAGATTTGTCTGCCTGCCTATCTGCCTGCCAACTCTATGTCTAATTTGAAAACTGCAGACAAGTATTTATGGTCTAAAAAAAGTTGTAAGAACTTTGAATAAGAAACTAAACAAGATGCTAATCTAATAAAGGCTTTATGCAAGGCTCTATACAAGATATCAAAATGATACATAGATTTACATATTGACTTGTGATGATGATTTGATTTTGGCTTATCAAAATGAAGCTGATTGTGATGAAATAATAAGCCATGCAAATAAGGAAATTGAAACGAAAAGGCTAGGAGGCATTATATTTGGGGATATAAACGGAAAGAGGGGAAGATGGAAATATCTCCTCAGTCAAGAACAATAGATTCATGTGCTCTTATTACACCTAGGACTCAAAGAGGCCAACCCAGTGGCCATACCTATGGGAACCAACTACCTCAAGACAGATGAACCCAGTGACCTTCTACCAAATAATCAATAAAGAAGTGCTCTAGGAAAGCTGCTATACCTAGCCACCACAAAGACACCAGAATCCTTTGAAGCTACAAGATGCTGTAAGACTTCTTTCTGCTGAAGCAGAATATGAACCAGCTGCTCAAGTATGCAAGGAATGTATGTAATAATTGAACCAAACCCTATAGAGCTTTTAGATGATAACCAAAGCTGCATAAGACTCTCACAGACTGAGTGGGTTAATTTACACACCAAATACATTGATGTGAAATATCATATGTTGAGAGATCTACAAGAAAAGCTGCTTATTGAGATAAGTATTGTCCATCAAAACAGATGAGTGTAGACATTCTCACCAGGCCACCTCCTAGAGATTATTTTCAGTTCCTGAGAAAGAAGATGAATCTTGTGGACTTAAGTAAGCTCAGAGGGGTGTTGGAAGAAAGGAGACATAAATGCTTTTATCAGGTGATTAGTGAAAGGGAACTCTAGAGAGCATGCCTGCTTTTTTGTTTCACCTCTCTCTTTTTCCCCCCTTTGATCTATGTAAACAAGCCTTATTTTTATTTTTTTATTTTTTACTATTTTCCTGCCTGTAGTGGTCACTTCCCCATTCTTCCAAAAAGTTAGTTAGTTCTTTGTATCCCTTTGTCTGGGAAGGGAGTGTTCATGATGCTGGTGCCTCGGGATTGCTTACATCCACACATGAGAGCCAGCTCTACATAAATCTAGGAAATTGTCTTTTGTTTATCTCTCTTCCTGTCTCAAGATGGATTTCTTGAAACCATAAATCTAAGTTTCTCTCTTTCTTTTTTACCTTAAAAGAGTATCCTGAGCATTTTATCCTGTGTTCTACCACAAGCTCATATCACATTTGCTGTACTGCACTCTGCTCTGAGCAGATGGGACAGGAAAGCATGGGCTCGGCTGGGTGCTAACCCATGTCAGTCTCTGGACCATCATGGGGATGGGTAGCTTTTTACCCATGCATCCCCACACTGGCACAGGGACCTGCTACCCATGCATATGCCTTACCTTCCCCCTGCATCTCCACTACTGACTGGACCCCCTTCACTGCTCCTGATACGAAAATGGGGCTCCTGGTGATGTGGGTGCAACCACTTAACTAAGCAGCTGATACAGTATTCTGGCAACTAGCAGCAACAACAATAGCAACAGCAATAACAACAACAACATAAAGTGGCTGCTGCTGCTGCTGCTGCTACTACTATCCAGAATCCAGAAGTAGTAGTAGAAGGTACTTACTCTTTTTTTTTTTTTTTTTTGGCTCTACAGACAAATAAACACAATGCTTAAATTATGACCATACTGCCCACATCCAGTAGCAGCTAGTGGTGCCCATGTCAATGAGGTGCTGAATACATACCAGGTTTGTCTGCCTATAAGGGGTTTTTCCAAAGTGTTGGACTTATTTAGGAATTGGGTTGAGCATACCAGAGACATCCTTTAAAGCAGTGATCCCCAACCCCCGGTCTGCGGCCCGGTACCGGTCCGCAGAACAAATGGTACCGAGCCGCCCTGCTACTGCTTGTTTTGATTTAATAATCAATGCGATGCTGTAACCCCCCCCCCCAGTGGGCCGCGGAAAAATTATCAAACATTGACCGGTCCACGGCAATAAAAAGGTTGGGGACCACTGCTTTAAAGTATGGATTAAAAGCTGGATTGGGTTCACTCTAGTCACATTGGAGCCACTTGGCACCACTGCCCATATCCATCTCTGTTTTTTCCTTTATCTTACTCAAGATTGCCTGCCTGCTATATGAACAGTACCATATTACACTGTAATCTTACTGTCATTTCATTTCCTATAACACAATTTTAGCTGAACTTATATTATAAAAAGAACAGTATCTTTTACATAATGCTGAATACCTTAATAACATTAAAAATTGACAAATGAGAAAAAATTCCTCCATTTTAACTTTACCAATTTCACTGTGGTTCTTAAACCTTTCTTGAAAAATTCTCTCTTTACACACTTGATCTTAGGCAAAAGGCCAAGAAGCAATGTTTTTTTAAAAGCTCAAATATTTGCAATTTTATTTGTAATCAGTTTTTACATACTGATCTATGACTGCAATATTTACATACTTACTCTCTTAACATAATAATCACATATAATATTAGGCTAATTTTGCTTATCATCTTACATTTATTTATTTATTATTTATTTATTTATATATATTATTTATCTCCTCCAATATTTCTTCAAAGGTTTTACCTATACTACTTGACATGAACACACATGTGCACATGCACACATATTTTCTTTATTTTTAAAAAAGCAACACATTTTTCTGTTCTTATAAATTTCAAAGACCTATAATACAATGCAATCTCTTATATAGCCAATTATTCCAAAAGGTGTTACTTTGGGTGTTCTGTAGTTATTGTCTCACCTTCCTTTCTGTTCTCAGAATCAGTAAAGAGTATGAAGAAAATCTGACACCAATATAATTTTGACATGAAGGCTCTAGAAAGTACCTGCCATTGTCCAGTGAAGTTGGCCATACTTATACTTTCTTCTAAACCATGGTTGCAGACTTTTTCAGATCCCAAGGCTACATGTCTTAGAGGCCAGGGCCACATGTGAGTGTGTAAACACTGATACACACACACACAAACCTTCTGCAAACTAAATCCACTGAAACAGTGAAAACTGAGCAGTGGAGTGACCTTCTTTCTTATGCCCTTGCCCAGATTCTCTCTGTGTGTATGCAGAGAGAAGATAGGCTGCCTCTTTTCTCCTTGAAGTCCAGACATCCAGACTACAACTCCCAATGATTCTAGATCAGGTTACTCTTTCTTTACTATACCCATAGGAGGAAAAGTTCTGTATAGTTGGCAAGATGGGTATAGAAGGTCATCTTTCTATCCCTTTTCCTGTCTATAGCTTACAAATAGATATTTTCCATGGTGCCCCCAGCAATCAGAAAAGAATTATCTGTTTTACCCTCAGGAAGGGTATTTGACAGCAGTAGCCATGGGTGGCTTCCATGCCAGTTTGGTGGTGAATCCACTTTGGTGGATTCTGTTTTTTAAATAAGATATCTAAGGGGATGGCCTATAGCTCCTAAATACATTCAGCACCTTGGATAGGTTCTTTAAGTTCAAAACTGAAATCTAGTTTCCCCATTGAAATGAGAATGATCAGCCCCCACTGTTTGGCATTAATATAGTGCAAATGAGTTCACCCATGGAGTTTTTGGGGCCCTGGTGGTGAAACAGTGTCCCCTTCCCAATCTTATCCCTAATGTAGCCGTCTGGTTATCTTGTTGGCAGTTTCCTTACCTTACCCTCTAGAGATACTGTCTATGTCTGAAATCTGTTCCCATGCCTTACAAGTGTAATTTCCTCATATTGAATCTGATAGCAAGATCATTAGCTAGAATTGTGAGTAAATGCCAGATCCTGTTTTTTAAAACAACAAACAACAATAATCACTAAATCCAATTGCTAATCCCAGGTGAAGTAGACCCAATAGATCAATGGGATTTACATAACTGCTGATTTAGCCATTCAGTCATTCATTCAGTGAGTCTGCTGTAGCCAGGATTAGCAATTGGATTTACAGCTAGAACTGCAAAATATGGCTGGTTAGAGCAGAGTAGGGAAATATAAGCTTGCTAAAAAGGCTGGGCTGGGGTCATTTTTAAACAACAACAACAACAGATATCTTTTGTTAGTGCAGAGGAAAAATTGAGTCCATATGCTGAAGGCTGCCAACTAGGAAACAGATTCTACTGCAAAGTCTGGAAAGTCATTTACAACTGCTGGGTTCTTCTGAAGAGGCTTTTTAATCTTTGTTGCAGCAAAGTATTTACAAGCACAATATAGCAATATTTACATCAACTGACATAATGCTCCACCACCAACCAACATCCACACCACCACACTGTGTACTGGAGCATTTATCCTTATATACACAAACACAGCAAGGATTCTGATACAACCCCCTGCTAGTGTTTCATCAGCTTCCTGTCATGTGTCCACAGTGCAGTTTGGACTTGCTATGACTCATCTGCATGCTCAAGTTGTATCAGCTTCCTCTGAGTCAGCATTTCCTCTTTAACCTATTGCATTCACCTGAAATACTTTACACAGCCTGGGACAAAAATGTACTGACATGTTTAAGTAGAAATTGTATATCCTTATTAAAGACTTCACAGTAAGAAGGGAAACAAGCATTTTTTTTTTAAAAAAAAAACCTTAGAGATATACACTTAGAACATAAATAAAATTCCCAGGCTTCTTCCCTTTCTCAGTTCCATAGTTTTCAGTATTATCCTGACACCTTCAAATAAAACAATTTTACAAGTGAGATATTGCAGTAAAATTTTAAGAACAGCAAAAAAGGGAAAGTCACGGGAGATCATTGTATAAATGAGAGGAATGCAAGCTCAGCTTGTACAGACATCCTTTATTTTTGGTGAATAATGATGTACTGAAAGAAAGATGTAAGAAGAAACATGTGATGGAAAAGAGAGCCAATGCCAGAAGCTTATTAAGATGGATTGGTAAGTCACAGTGTTTAAAATGTCAGCTGAAGCTGTCAACAAAAAGGAATTAACTAGACTGAACCTTAATGTGAAGAACCTTCACATTTTGAAAATTCCAGAAGAAGGAAGACAAAGTTCTTTTTTAAACTGGAGAAACTTGTCATCCAAGCTTAGAACAGAATTCATTACTTTGAGATATATGAGTCGTTTAGTCAGTTGATGTGCCTTAATGATCAACCGGCTGCATTAAATCACTAGGAGAAAGATATGACCAAGGATATACTCAAAGAAACAAGTCTTCAGTAACTAGATCTGTGAAATACATGTATCTGTCCCTTCCACACATTACATTCTTGAATAAAAAGGGGAAAGGGGGGAAGGAATGTAGCAGAACCTTTCAGATTAACTGGGTTTTTTTTGGGGGGGGAGGGGGTTGGCATGAGCTTTTATGGATATAAACCTACTTCTCTGGATGCTTGAAGAAGTGGTTTTTGTATCCATGAAGCCTCATGCAAAAAATGAAAAACAGTTAGCCTTAAAGGTGCTGCTACATTCCCTTCCTCTTCTCTTCCACTTTTTATGCTACAAGAGACCAACACAATTATCTATTACTTATTTGAAAATGACATTCTTACATGTACTTTAAAACAAAATGATGGTCACCCCCTGAGCTACATTAGATGATCTATTAATAAGCAGTATATATGCATTTATTTATATATAAATGTGCCCTTCTGATGGCAGCAGAGCACTCAGGGTAGCCATGAGGAGCAGGAGCAAGAGGAGGAGGAGAAGGACACAGAAGGCAAAAGCCTCCCTTAAAATGTTTTTCACTATATGGAGATATACCACCCAAGTAAGTGTCAACCTAGTATCTTGACATCATTATTTTCATTACTGAGGTACAGCCACTGAAAAGGCCTTGTCTGTTGCCCCTATCATTTGTTCCTCTGACACACTCAAATCCCAGGGTGCAAGCAAAAGGGTAGTAGTAGCAGCAATGGTCACTAGGGTGCCATGTGTGCACTTCTTAAGTGTAATAAATCTTAAGCACCTGCTGCATTAGCATATCCAGAAAAAACACTGAAGCTGCAGCATAGGCTTTGATACTGTCTGTGCAGTCAATTGGCAGAAATCATAGAGACATGAACTTGTATCAATATATTACTTGTACAAGGGTGCCTTTGCATCATAGTCAATACATGTGAAGGAAGCACCTCTTCGCCAACTTTGTCTTTTCACACTCCACAATTGTAGTGCTATGATCCCACCTTAACCTCATGGCAACATCCTATAGAATCCTGAGATTTTCAATTTAGGGAAGAGTACTTAGAATTCTTAGCCAGCCAACTCTAGTATCTCACCAACCTACAAAGCCCAGGATCCCACAGGATGCAACCATGACAGCTAGAGTGGAATCACAATATTGCAACTGTGTAGTGAGAAAAAGTTAAAAGTCATTGGAGTAAAATAAACAACATAGAAAAAATATTTCAATTTGGTTCTCATTCTTTTACATATAAATACTATTGTTAAAACTTCTGTTTGTCATTATTTCCAAAAATAGAATCAGATGCTGGACTCCTACAAAATGTCCATAGTTCAGGAGAGGCATTAACACAGATGCAGCATTCTTATTAAGGAGCTGCATTATCTGACACAAAAACCTTCAAATTAGTTGAATCTAAACCAAAAAAATGTACTACTTGCCTTTTGGGAAATATTCCATTGACTTCCCTGGAATACAGAGGACTCTACAGAGAGTAAGCAAACATAATACATACCGTAGCTCAAAGCACTGCTGGCAATCAATTTAAAAAGTAACTTGCAGAGACTGAACAGTGTGCAGAACAGAATGCAGGACCTAAGAAAACACATACATGTAGTTCTCTCTCATAAATCAAAACCAGTAATTCCAGAGGCCATTACAGAACATCCAAATACTTGTACAATTCCACCCTTGTTTGAGAGTTTGGTATACAAATATGAATATTGTGAACCATCTATAAAGTCTTACTGAAGACAACAATTAGGGAATATGGAAGTGCAGCTTATTTCTCAAGACCAATACCATCAAAATCTTTTTTTTAAAATCCTGACTACTAATAATGAGTTCCTGCATGGCAGGGGGGTTGAACTGGGTGGCCCTTGTGGTCTCTTCCAACTCTATGATTCTATAATTCTATGAATTGATATTGAAAGACAAACTGTAATTAAAACCAAATACTTTTTTTGCTGGGATTGCTAGATTAACAACCGGACAAGAAATATGTAAGAATCCTTCAATATATGATTACAGAAGTGAGAGTAATTTACACACAGAGGTGGAAGGACCCTGTAATATCCTTGGCTGAAGACTGGAAGTTAATATATGATTTAACAGAAATTGACATAGTGACAAATTTTCTAAGGAATAAGATGCTGGAGAATTTCAAACACTGGAAATTGTTCATAGATTAAATGATGTAACAAAGGGGAAAGAATTATAGTATCAGGTTTTATAGCTGAAACTAAATACTGTATTTTTCGGCATATAAGACACACCCAATTTTAAAGGAGGAAAATCTAGAAAAAAAAAGATTCTTAACCAAATACTATAGTAAAATATTTTATATCAACTGTATAAAGTTAACAGCAGTTTAAGAACAATTTTAAGTTGTAAATGTAAGTTTAAGCCAGCAGCAGGGCCAGGTATTGCACAAATTCCCTGCCCAACTTTCTTGCAAGTCTCCTGTCGCCTTATGGTGACTCCATGAATTTCTTAGGGATTTCTTAGGCAAGGAAGACTCGAGAAGTGGTTTTGCCAGTTCCTTCCTCTGAAATACAGCCTTCAGCACCTGGGATTCTTTGGCGGTCTCTCATCCAAGGACTATCCAGGGCTGACCCTGCTTAGCTTCCAAGATCAGATGGACTGGTACCTTTGGAGTTTTTAGGCCATTGGCTTATGGAGTAATTTATGGCTTATTTTGACCCTACCATGAGGGTTTTCTTGGCAGATTTCTTCAAGGGGGGGGGGGGTTGCCATTTCCATCCTCTGAGGCTGAGAGAGTGTGATTTGGCCAGAGTAATCCAGTGCCTTGGAGTAATTTCTGGCTCATTTTGATCCTACCATGAGGGGTTTCCTGGCAGATTTCTTCAGAGGAGGGAGTTTGCCATTTCCACCCTCTGAGGCTGAGACAGTGTAACTTGGCCAGGGTAATAATCCAGTGCCTTGGAGTAATTTCTGGCTCATTTTGACCCTACCATGAGGGTTTTCTTGGCAGATTTCTTCAGAGGAGGGAGTTTGCAATTTCCACCCTCTGAGGCTGAGACAGTGTAACTTGGCCAGGGTAATAATCCAGTGCCTTGGAGTAATTTCTGGCTCATTTTGATCCTACCATGAGGGCTTTCCTGGCAGATTTCTTCAGAGGAGTGAGTTTGCCATTTCCACCCTCTGAGGCTGAGACAGTGTAACTTGGCCAGGGTAATAATCCAGTGCCTTGGAGTAATTTCTGGCTCATTTTGACCCTACCATGAGGGTTTTCCTGGCAGATTTCTTCAGAGGAGGGAGTTTGCCATTTCCACCCTCTGAGGCTGAGACAGTGTAACTTGGCCAGGGTAATAATCCAGTGCCTTGGAGTAATTTCTGGCTCATTTTGACCCTACCATGAGGGTTTTCCTGGCAGATTTCTTCAGAGGAGGGAGTTTGCCATTTCCACCCTCTGAGGCTGAGACAGTGTAACTTGGCCAGGGTAATAATCCAGTGCCTTGGAGTAATTTCTGGCTCATTTTGATCCTACCATGAGGGTTTTCCTGGCAGATTTCTTCAAGGGGGGGACTCTTTCCACCCCCGTCCTGGGTGCTCCAATGGACTCTTCCTGGGATGGGAGGATGTCCTCTGACCCCAGGAAGAGTCCATTGAAGCACCCAGGATGGGGGTGGAAAGAGGAGGAGCACATTCAACTAGCCAGGAAAAGAGGACTCTTTCCACCCCCGTCCTGGCTGCTCCAATGGGCTCTTCCTGGGATGGGAGGAGCCCACAGGAGCACCAAGGCTGAGGTTGAAATGAGGCCTACTTTTAGCCTAGGCCTCGGCAGTTTGCCCTCAGCTTGTATATTCGCTTTATTAGGCACAGCAACTTCCCCACCCTCGTTTTGGGGAAGAAAAAATGTGTCTTATATGCCGAAAAATACGGTAGTTTAAAATGACACAGAAAACTCTAGATACACATTTACTACCGTATTAAGTAGCACCTGCCATACCCAGAATCCTAGCACCCAAGGGTCATCTAGTCTAGCCCTCTTCTTCCTGCTTTGATTGGGAGTTCCTGCATGGCAGGGGGTTGGACTGGATGGCCCTTGTGGTCTCTTCCAACTCTAGGATTCTATGATTCTGCCATGCAGTAAGACAGGCATAGGATCCTAGAGTTGGAAGGGACCTCCAAGGGCCATCCAGTCTAGACCTTTTCTGCCATGCAGGAAGACATAGGATGCTAGAGTTGGAAGGAATCTGTAAGGGTCATCCATTCTAACCCCCTTCTGCCATGCAGGAAGACATAGGATCCTAGAGTTGGAAGAGACCCCCAAGGGCCATCTAGTCCAACCCCCTTCTTCTGCCGTGCAAGAATACATAGGATCCTAGAGTTGGAATGGACCTCTAATGGTCATCCAGTCTAACCCTCTTACTCCATAAGGAATAAATAGGATTCTAGAGTTGGGGACCCCCAAGGGTCCAGTCCAACCCTCTTCTGCCATGCAGGAAGACACAATCCAAGCCCTTCCTGGGGCAGATGGCCATCCAGCCTCTGTTTAAAAACCTCCAAAGGAGACTCCCCCATCCTCCAAGGCAGTGTCTTCCACTGTTCAGGGGTTGACTGGATGATCTCCAGGACTTCCAGCTGTACAGGAGTTCTAGCATGCTGTTCTACACAGGGTGCTTCAGTTATAGGCTTGGATTAGATGACCCTGGGGGAATCCCTTCTTACTATAGGATTCTAGGATGTCTTTTTTACCAGGGATGTTTTAGTGCTACATCCCTGCATTGATGAGGGGTGGACTGGATGACCACAGGAGAGCCCCTTCCAACTCTGGCCTTCTGATATTCCATGGTTCTGGCCTTCTGATATTCCATAGTTCTGCAAGTAGTGCCCAAATCCCCTAAAGCAGGGGTAGGCAACCTTTCCCCTTTAAGGGCTGAGGGACTTCAGCTCCCAGAAGCCTCAGCCATGTTGGCCAATAGTCCCATATGGGCCAATAGCTCCTGGGATTCTGGGAGCTGAAGTCTCTCGGCCCTTAAAGAGGAAAGGTTGCCTACCCCTGGTTAAGAATATTTTTTTCCTAGATTTTCCTCCTTTAAAATTGGGTGCGTCTTATTTGCCGAAAAATACTGTAATTTAATGTAGTATTTGTCCTGTTTTTGGTCTCACCAAATGATTTCAGAAGTGGAATGAAGACAGATACACAGCTGAGACAAACACAGGAAGAAGTGTGACTCACCAACAAGGAGGCTGGAGCAGCAAAGTTTGTTCAGTCCAGGTCATACACAGTTCAAAGTAGACCAAAGGGAAATTCCAAGAGTGATGTCAACAAACAGAGTAAGGTCCAAAGTATGAGCAGGAACACAAGACATGGATGTTGCTTCTACCAAGGAATCCAGTTGTCAGCAACATACTCCTATGAGAGCTGCTAAGCCATTTGCTTAATTGCTGAGCATTTTAGATTTAAACATGCAGAGTGTGTCTGCCCTTCCTTCCCTTATCGATACTCAGCCAGGCCTGACACTACCAGGTCTGTATCTCCATCCATGTCTAGGTTAGCTTGTGGCTGCTGGGAGGCCTCACCCTCTGTGGCTAGGTCAGGCTGTGGCTGGTGGAAGGCACATAACAGAGAACATAGTTGAAAGACAGAATGGTATACTAATTCAAGCCCTGGACTAGGACATCCATGGTGATATCTACACTTAGACTTAAAACTCACTGCACAACTTTGGTGGTCACTTTGCCTCAGCCTAACCCACTTCGCAGGATTGTTGTGTAGATAAAAAAGTAGACAGGATAGCCACACACACTGTCTTGTACTCACTGAGGAAAAATAGCTTATAATTGCAACCAATAAATATAAATAAATGCAGAGTTAGTACTCTATAAATAATTACATTTTATCCTCCCAACCCTTGTAGGAAGATGGGTTATGCACACTCAGATGTTCTGGAACAGAAACTATGCATATACAGTACACCCCAGCTTTCATTTATTTGTGTCTGGGGGAAAAAAAAGGTATATCTAGGCATTTGGCTGTCCTGTAGTGTGACTCTATGGTCAATGTCCAGCAGAAATATATCAATTATTTTGGCTATTCACAGTAGATCTTTGAATGTATTCCCAATGGACACAGAGGTCATACTGTATTTACCAAAGTAAAGCTGTTTCCATTTGTATGCACATATGTGGGGAAAATAAAATGCAAAGCATAACTGAATGCATAGTCTTCATTACTGGTTTGTAGCATTGTCATGTTTCATTTGATTCCCTCAGAAAACTGGTAGTATAAATTGAAAGCAAAAAGCATTATACTGTGAAGATTTCTATACTAAATAAATATTTGGGTTTTTCCCCCTGAAAATTTATATTAACATACAACAGTATGCAACAAAATAATGATAATCCAGGAAAATAATTCCAGGTGGTTTAATAAAAAGAATGAGTGCTAGTAAATGTCTGTAACAGTGTATAATAAATTGAAATGCCAATTTATTCTGCACATTTGCTTAAAGATCAGCATAATGGATTTTCAATGTGAAATTATGTGATGGTTGTAACCTTGGGCACAGTTACCTGTCTGCCTTATTAAACTCATAGGGACTTGTGTCTGTAGTGGGTTTTTGTCTGGAATTTCAAGGGCCATCAAAGGTACAGAACTTATTTTGGTGTAGCATTTCAGCATCTTGGATAGTTTCTTCATTGTAGGGGCAGAGACCCAAAAGTTTTACCCCCCCCCCAACCCAAACACAGAAGCCATAAACTACCACTGAGCCAGTTATTTTTTTCCTTACTCAACAGTCTCCTGGAAGGGAAGGAGGAAGTGCTTGGCCTTATCTGTTTTACCCTAACACATTGGTGGTATCAATCCTAACCACTAGTGGCTCTCAACTGAATGCAGCCTCAACATGCTTTAAAGTTTTAAATTAAAATCTAGGCTGTCCACAACCTCCCAGAGGGCATTTTTGGTAATCGCCCTCAGATTATGGAACGACCTGCCGGACGATATCCTTCAGATTACAACACAAAACAGCTTTAAAAAGGCTGTTAAGACAGATCTCTTCTGGCAGGCCTTTTCAGAATAGACTTCCCGGCCTCAGAAACTCCCTTATTTCTGCCCCCTCCTTATTTGGATGCTGCTACTACTCTGTTTGCTCTATTACAGTATTGTTGTACTGTATTGTATATTAATTTGTATTGTATGTTATTTTAATTTATATGTCTTAACTAGTCTCGGTTTAATACTGTTTTAACGGGGGTGGGTATTGGGTCTTTCTGATTTTATATTGTGTGTAATTTTAATTGTTGTTAGCTGCCCCGATTGTTCTCAGAGGGGTGGGGTACAAATACATTTTATTATTTGTTATTATTATTTTATATAACAGGTGCCCGACAGTAGGGATTCAAGTCGTGTTAGATAAGATTACACTTCCCCTGAAGACACAGATTTGCAGTTTGGTTGTACCACTGGACCCAGTTTGAATCTGGATGCTCAGGTTTCTGCAGTGGTCAGCAATGCTTTTGCACATTTAAAGCTTGTGTGCCAATTGCACTTGTCCTTGTCACATTGGATCTGGCCAGGTGGTACATTCCTTAGTTCAGTAGTTCCCAACCTGTGCTCTGTGGAGCCCTTAGGACTCTGTGTGCACTTCCCAGGTGCTCTGCAGCCACTTGCATTCTTTAATTGAATGCAATTAAAGAATAAGAAACAAAAAGTTGAATCAAAAGAAGAAAAACATTAACTTGTAAGACATAGGGTAGGCCTCTTAGGGCTCCACCATAGAAACTGATTTTAAAAAGGGCTCCACGAGTCAAAAAGGTTGGGAACCATACCTTGGTTAAACCCCATTTGGACATGTTCTACTTGGAGCTGCCTTTAAAAACTGTTCAGAAACTTCAGCTGGTCCAAAGAACTGCAGCCAGTTTACTAATTGAGGTAAGTTACACAGACCATACTACACCCTTGTTAAAACACCTCTACTGACTGCCAGTTTGTTTTCGGGCAAATTGAAAGTGCTAGTTATGCCCTGTAAATCCTATACAACTCAGGTCCAGGCTCTGTGTGAGCCTGCCCAGACCCTGAGATCATCACAAGAGACCCTTATCATAGTTCTCCAGTGTCCAAGTATGACTGGGGGGTGTCCAAGAGAGGGCCTTCTTGGGAGCTGCCCTGACACTCTGAAACCCCCTTCACAAGGAGGTCAGAATGGCCCCCTGCCTGCAGTACTTCCATTAGCAGACAAAAAAAAAAAAAAACTGTTTTCTTCCAACGGGCTTTTAAAATACAATGTTTTTTAAACAATGTGCTGTGTTGTTACCGAACTGTTTGAAATAGCTTTTTTTTTTTAAATGTACTTTGTTCTTTTAACTAGAAGCTTTAATTTGTTTTCATACTGTGGATAGTTTAATTTTATTTTAATGTTCATTTTTTGTATGTTTTTAGTTGCATTGTTCTTTTAAATTGTAGGCAGCGTTGTGTCCCAATTTTGGGGGGGAAACAGGATACAGAGAAGGAGGAGGAGGCCTGTCCACCTCACACATTGCTCTAGAGAAGAAAGAAAATGAGTCTCATGTTAGAGATCATCACCATCATTTTATATATATTTAAAAAGCAGACCAGTACTAGACATTACAGCACATGCCTGACATTCACTGAAAACAGCAACTTTATCTTCTCTTTTTCCTTAAAGACAAAACACAGGACAACTATGCCACCACACTGCAAATTTGCACACCTCCAATTCAACTCAGCACAAAGTGATGAAACTGAAAACAGAACATCACACTTGTGCATTATGTAGACCAGGTGTAGGTAACCTAAGGCCTCGGGGGGGGGGCGCATCCACCCCTCACCGCCCGCCATGATGATATTGATTATTGTTGTTATTACTTGTTCTTGCAGTTTTCTTGGCAAAATCTCCACAGAGGTTTTGCCATGACTTTTCTGGAGCTGAGAGAGTGCGCATGCATTTTTTTTAATTTTAAAAAAAATAGTTATTTATTTATTTATTTATTTATTTTTGGTGCTTCGCCCCCCCCAATTGTCTGAGGGACAGCAACCTGGCCCCCAGCTCAAAAAGTTGCCTACCCCTGATGTAGACTTTCCAATACAGGGTAATTGCCTTTCACTGGCTGCCTTGTATTTTCTGGAAGTTCAGCTCTCAGTAAAGTGGGAAGAATGAATGGATACAGCTGCTTGAAATACACTTAATCCAGAGGCTAGAAATGTTACTTTTCTGAGTTTTAACTCCCAGAATCCCTCAGCCTACATGAACATGATGAATGAGGGATTCTGAGAGTAACCTGAAATTCCATTTTCTGGGCCAAACAACATACCTACAATTTTCATTTCATTATCTGACTCTGCAGGCTAAATTATATTTCTCTTCCACCTGAGATTTTGGTAATCACTTGCTGGTTTTACTTCTCTGCTTATAAATATTAATAACTTGACTGCACAAAGGGACAGCTCTTGCATTCTGGTGTACTTGTTTTATTACAATACAAAACCCATGTTAGGTTTAATTCACAGCAGAGTTATTTGTTTTCATGCACTTTCTGTCAGTCATAATAATCTTTGTAAAATCACATTATTTATAGTGATGTGAATGGACAAATATGACATATTTGTAATGTACTGAATGTATTAATAGCCTATTCTCCTAAATAAAGACTAGTTGACAAGCAACATTTGCAATAAATACGGTAATATTCTAGTAATTGGATGCTAATATTCTCACAATTTCCATTTTCTCTTTCTTTTTCAGTTTTCAGACTCCACACCTGAACAGTTGCAGGCACTACCATGCTAATGACATGTTTCTCACTATGAATACAGCATATGCTGGGTCCATGACTTAAAACAAGTCCACCAGGATGTACTGAAATAAATCCGCCTTGCAGCATTAAAGTGATGTACTGTAATTTAAAAGCAGCTGAGTTGGAATGCAATTCCAATGTTTTTTGGAAGGTTATATATAAGGCAGTTAATTATTAAACCATACCTAAAATTAGTGGTGTCAGAAGACCACTGGCAAACAGGTTTCTTCCATTTATGCAGTTACTGGTAAATAAGCAGAATAGAAAAGGAAGGGCCTTTGCAGACTGCCAGAAATAGTGCAAATTGAGTCCACTTTAACTGCCCTGGCTCAGTGCTAGGAAGTCATGGGAATTGTATTTTTTTTTTCTGAGACATTGAGCCTTTTCAGTCAGAGAGCTCTGGTGCCACAATAAACTACGGTTCCCATGACTCCCTAGCATTGAGTCAGGGCAGTTAAAGTGGACTCAAATTGCACTATTTCTGGCAGTCTGCAAAGGTCCGAAGTCTTTTAAAATAAAATTACCTATTATGATTTTCAAGGTTGCTTTTGTTAGATTTTTTTAAAAAGAAAAAAAAAACCACAGGTTGTTAAGCATTATTAAGTATAATGCATTAGACCAAAGCCCCATCTGTTTCTATGAGTTTCCCAACTCAGGAATGCTGAGCACCTTACACACTATGTTGTGTCCTAGACATCTAGCAGAGATACACTGATTCACATGGGGCCTCCAGTAATATAGCTCCATTTAAAAGAAAGAAAGAAAGAAAGAAAGAAAGAAAGAAATCATTTTAGCTAGGTGTTAATTATATGCTATTATTGTTCAAAAGGTCTTTCATGTTTGTCCCCTAAATCAATCAATCTTCCCTGATATAGTTGTGTGTGTGTGTGTGTGTGTGTGTGTGTGTCCTTTGTTTATTCCCATCTTATTTCTACTCATACAGGAGTCTCATAACCATCCCAAAGATAAGAAACCACGGGATTTGGGGCCTGTGATGTTTGATAGTTCCTCAACTCGTTCACAAACCTCTTTCTGCTGATTTATTTCTGATCAAGGGAAGGGCATAAGAGATAGCAAGGTATTTAAAGTATGTTTGTAAAGTTGATTCCGATTCCAGGAAGCTCTGCATGGACTCTGTCCTTTTCAAAACTTGAAGTTCTTGTTCTGGAGATGTACTTTAAATATGATCTCAGCTACTATGTTTTGACCATGCCCTATGCCCTTAGTTCCACCTACTGTTAAAATCAAGCCCCTAGACACTTGCTACATTGGAATTCAGACCTAAAATGAAAAAGGTTTCCCACTCTTGCACTAGATATTACCATGAAACACATAGGGGCATGGTCAAAATAAGCAGGTTTCTGGCCAGCTTCAAGGTGGGGCATTTAGATGACACATGCCTTGAATCCAGCCGGAAAGCACACCCAAGCTGCACTGTCAGAAGAAAAGCCAGACTTTCATTTGTAATATAGATGCACCAATGCCAGGGCAGCTCTAAAGGGGCACTCTTTCCAAACCCTAACCCTAATTGTGCATGCAAACATCCCATTGCAGGAGCGCATTAAAAAAGGATGGAGCTGCCATACCCAAGTGGTGATGAAGATGAATATAACATACACCAAACAGATGGTCAAAAAGGAGGCTTGGAGGGAAGGTGCACAGTCAAGGGGAGATGAAGGGGAACATGATTGTACCTTGCCAGCATCTACATGGGCACACCTCTACTCTGATGCCCTGTCCTGGTAAAGCTCTGTACATGAAAATCTGTGCAGGTTCACAGGGATGGCCATCCAATGGGATGACAGTCACCAGTAGTTTGCTCCTGCAAAGGTACACAGAGATGGAGGAGGGAACAGTTAAAAAAAAAAAAAGGACCCAGCAGTGTGGCTTGAAACTACATCATGTGGTCATCACATGTGCACACCAGCCACCTGGGGAGCAGGTGGTGCAGTTGATGTGATTTCAATGCAGCTTCAGAAAAGGCAGCTTCAAGCTGCTTTTTCCTACCTGTTTTGCCCCATAAAGATGGTGTAGGTCTACAGAAGCAGAAACACATCTTCTATAGCATCTATTTTAAGCCTAAATGATTTTAATAATAAGATCTCAAGAGCTCTGGATGTGGATATCTTCCTCTTGAAAATGAGGCAGAGTTCTAAGGAAGGAATGATGATCATATAGCTGTTTTCCCCCCATTAGGGAATTATGTTTCCCCCTTTTCTATGCTGTTTACTAATTTGAAGGAGAACAGAATGGAATGCTACCTAAAAGATGCTTTTGAGGGACTTCTTAAGGTAGCAAAAGTTTCTGCTTTTGGGAACAGATGGAACAACATGCTCAAAAATGTGCCATCAGCAAGCCAACAACTACATTTGCAGATAGAAAGATGGAATATATGTACATAATGGCTCTCTTGTGTATTTTAGAATTCCAGATGAGAATATTATTTCTCAAAACTGCCCATTTCTAAAATATGCTTAAGTAAAAGTACAAACTAGGGCTCATATCTTGCAAGAAATTCCCAGGCATTACATTTTGAATCTGTTATGTTTTCTAAAGTCATGCAAATATCCCATAAGGAGTAATATATTTTAGCATCTTATATAAATTGCTAAGAATGTGTATGGTCCTTACATCTGGATAAATTAGTTTTATTACTTGAGACTAGAAACATATGTAGCAAGACTTTTTTAAGCCAGCCCTGCTGTCTTTTTAAAATGATTTCTCTCATTAACTGTTATTTTATTATTTTTGCATTAACTATATGCATTTTTAACAACAAAACCATGATAGAGTTGGCATAAGCTGTACTGCATTCATTGAGGTAAAGAAAGTCAAATGTTTTTAGACTATATACAGCAGAGAAAGAAAAATGAGTAGGAAGTAGACACCTTCCAGTTTCGGTGTCCTAGATGAAGGATTGTAGAAATCATCAGCAATAATCAGAGTCTCAGTGGAAGGAACAGGAGTACTTCCATAGAAGGGGTGTTTGATAGTGTCCTTGGCAGGGGTGTAAAAATCTCTCAGTCTTGCATTAGTTGCATTTCTCTGAATCTCACCTTCATTCTTCCCCAACCTTGCTTGCTAACTAACCATGGAACAATGAGACCAGAGAAAGATAGCATTGGGTTAAATTGGGCAGTTCATTTAACCTAAGCCCTATTAAACTGTGTTGAACTTAAAGTTGAGCAAAAAAAAAAAAAAAAAAAGGTGGGTGGGAACCTAGTAAAGGATAAGCTGAGGCAGGCATCACCCTTTATTTTCTCCTCAGCCTTGCCCTGTGCCAACCATCTGAGCCCAGAAGGCATCTTAATAGCTGGGTTGCCCTCCCAATCTGGCCATCTGCAGAAAGGCAGACCTCCTTCAAGTCACAGGACTGAGGACAAGGACCCCAAGCCAACCCCAAGGGTAGTTCTCTTCCCCAACCCACCTGGGCCCCAGGACTTAATGAGGAAGTGCCAGAGTCTTCCTCTTCACCAAATGTGCATCAAAGCTTTCATTGTCTCTCTTACTTTTTCTCCCCTATTATCTGCCATGTGACCACCTATTTAAAGACATCATCCAAAGCCAATTGCCAAAGTCCCCCAGACACAGTATAAGGTAGGGGGAAAGAACAGGTAAAAGGTGCATATTTCACTGTTTGAAAAACCTCATCAGGAAAGGAAGTAGAGGGAGCAGACAGGACTTAAAAAAAAAACACGCACACACCAGTTCTTCCTCTTGAGTGTATGACATCGTGATACTTTGGAAATGATGTTAGGAGTGTTGGGATATGCAGTCAAAAGTGGGAATGTACAGACAGATGTGGGAACATTTCTAATGGAAAGGTTTTGGGCCTGCGGGTGCAAAGTGTAAACATTTCACACAAGGTCAGTGTCTGGGAACAGACAGATAACACATACACAATGAGCTCATCTTTGTTGTCTGGGAACTAGCCGCCTTTGCAGACTGCCAGAAATAGTGCACATTAAATTGAGGCACTGCCCTGGCTCAATGCTAGGGAGTCATGGGAATTGTATTTTTTTCTGGGACATTGAGCCTTCTCTGTCAGAGAGTTCTGGTGCCACAATAAATTACAGTTCCCATGATTCTCTAGCACTGAGCCAGGGCAGTGCCTCAATTTAATGTGCACTATTTCTGGCAGTCTGCAAAGGCCATAGGATCACATGACACATGACTCACAGCAAGAGGCTGGGCTAGAGGCTTGGCTAGAAGCTATCCAGCAAATTGTCTATGGAGCTATCCACCCATGGGAGGAGTTTGGGGTTTGGCTTAAGACTTTCCTTTGTTCTCACAATTTATTGCACTGTCTTCTGTGTGTGTGTTCATGACCTTTAAACCTGCATGATGGACTTGCAAATAGTTTTTCTCTTTACTATGTAATTTTAAATTAAAAAAATCTTCTAATGAAGAGGTGTCTGTTCTGGGGCTGGATTAATGGCAAACTGCTTGAAACTACAAGGAGCTGCATACCAGAATGGTGAGGTCAGCTTGTCTCTGTTTCCAGAGTCGGAGGTGGCTGATGGATGGATGCCTGGCATTTTTGGCACAAATTCCTGCTACTACAACACCACCATAAATAAATCAACAAATGACACAATCACGGTTGGCCTTTCC
Organism: Phrynosoma blainvillii; assembly: GCA_026167975.1. Lineage (NCBI taxonomy): Eukaryota > Metazoa > Chordata > Lepidosauria > Squamata > Phrynosomatidae > Phrynosoma > Phrynosoma blainvillii. The sequence goes on from JANUYF010000003.1 coordinate 203,594,378, forward strand.
TCTATGGAGGCCAGCAAAGGAGCTCCCTACCCACAGAACCTAACACTGCCTGGGTCTGGAGTCACCTTTTATTGCATTATTCCCTTTTTCTAAAATTACACATATAAATTCATGCATGTTTGGGTACATATTTTCTCTAATAAAAAACAAACACAACCACGGGGACCATGGGTAAATAAAAAAGCAGAGGTAGGTAATATCTTTATTGGATCACCAACTTATACATTATAAAAACTAGTTCTAAGTCTTTCAGAACTCTTCTTCATATGTTTCAAGATTGATTTTGCCAGTGTGCAAATTTAATCTTCAGCTCCAGTAAAAGGATTGCCATGTTGCTTTTTGTTACTGCTCTAAGTCAGGAGATTGATGAGGAGATTCCACATCTATTTCTTCTTGTTGTTGTTGTAGGCCTTTTCTATATAGGGATAGAGATAGACAATTGATTCTTCTGGTGAAATCTGATAATCCAGGCATGGGAATTATGTGGTCTTCAAGTTACATGCAGCTGGAAAAATTCCTACGCAGCCTGTGTCCATCAGTCCCCTTGAAAGCCTCTATCTATCTATCTATCTGTTGAAAGATTATGGAAAATGTACCTCCACAGTCCTGCAGGAAGCACAATTATCTACTAAAGTGTTCTAGCTCTAGCAGCTAAATTGATGATTAAAAGTGGGGGCAAAGACTCTAGCAGCTAATGGATTATGATGGATAATTTCCCTTCCTGTATGTGATGTGACATTGGACACAATAAAGCAATTTATCCAATATGTGTTGATAACTATGACATTTTTCTGTTTTGGTCAGAAGTTCTTGTTCAATTCATCTTTCTGTCCATGAGGCTGCATGTCCCTGAACAAATCTGATGGAGTAGCCTATCCAAGAGATATAATTCTTTGCTAATTTGATTTTCAAAGAAAGAAACAAATAGCTTTATCAATTTCTTCCCAGTGAGAGTAGGGGCCTCTGCAGACAGGCAGCTCTGGGCTGCCCCAGGAAGTGGTGGATCGGAGCCATGACAACCCCATGCCATGGCCCAATTCTCCCTTTTGCCACCCCAAAAAGAGAGGCAAAATGCCACTCCTTTTAGGACAGCAAAAGGCCACCCTAAGAGCTGACACGCAGCTCTTCCTCACCCTTTTTGGCATAACGTATCAGAATGCTGCACTGGGAGGGTGTCCTGACGCTGTATGCCATGCGTAATGGCATGTGGCATCAGGATGGCGTCAGTGTGGGGTTGGGGTGGCCGGTGTGCGGCTGCCCTACCCCAACTCTACCTCCAGGCTGGGCCTTTGGGCCGGTCTGTAGAGGCCCTAAGTCTTCTAGAAGAGCACTAATTTTGGGGTCAAGCAGACTGGCAGCCTCTGGCCCCCCAGCACCAGTTGTTCCCTGTTTCGTGCAGGACCATAGTAACTAGACATTGCAGTTCTGAGGCCAAACACTGCCATGGTCCCAAATGAGCTGCTGGCAAGGAGCACTTGTTTTTGTGTTCCTTTTGCTGGCAACCCCAGGCCACCTTTAGCGGCTGCAGCACTCCTTCAACCCAATCCAGGAGCATGCATTATCTGTACGCCATGCCCCTGGATTGACCTAAAGCCAGCACTTTTGGCCAGTGTGTTTTGGGCCTTTGGAGGCTATTTGCAATCCAGGATTTATTCTGTGCAAAAATTCACAGTGGTTTTTTTCCCTGTGGGTTTTTGAGACCTGTTTCCCCCCCTCCTCCCATAGTTATTGCATGCTTGGGAATTTATTTGATACAAAAAACACATGTGAAGTACAAAATTTGCTGTGCAGAAAAAGGATTTTGTCCAGAGGTGTTTTTTTTCTCTCCTGTGTTTTTCTTTAAGCTTTTGGTTGTTCAATTTGATTGCAAGAGATATTGACTATGGGCAAATTCTTTTATCAGAGTTTTAATCAGTGAAATAAGTTGTTTCTGTAGCACATCACACTGAGACTAATTTTTTGCAGACTGCCAGAAATAGTGCAAATTGAGTCCACTTTAACTGCCCTGGCTCAGTGCTAGGGAATCATGGGAACTGTAGTTTATTGTAGTACCAGAGCTCTCTGACAGAGAAGTCTCAATGTCTCAGAAAAAACAATTGCCAAGATCCTTAGCATTGAGCCAGGGCAGTTAAAGTGGACTCAATTTGCATTATTTCTGGCAGTCTGCAAAGGCCCTAAACATTCCAAAAGAAAGGCAAACAAGCAGTAATAAAATTAAAATCTTTAAAATTTTACATTTTCTCATTTTTGTTAGAGTCTAGGCCAAAGTTTCAGGTGAAGGAGTTGCTTAGGGCTATGACTCACCACCATCTTGTAACCATGGACACCTGAGAGTTGCTGTAGTCACAGGGGTTGGTTACCTAATTACATTGCTCACAAGTGCTGTGGAATTACTATCTATTGCTGAGCAAGGAAAAAGCTTGAGAAACCATGTGAAATATGGTTACAATCATGCAAGAATGAGAAAGATATGGGTTCATTACAGATCCTTTTAATTAAATAGTCTCATTATTGAGCACTGAATGTGGCAACTTTTGCATAGTTATCAGTTTTAAATCTGTTTTGATAAACTTTGCTACTGTATTTCTTACAGATGTAAGATAGGATAGGGATAAAAATCCATTTGTTTTATTTTTAATAAATAAAAAGAATGGGAGGGAAAGCCCACATTTTTTTTTCCTTTCTGAATGATATCCCAGGAGTTCTTTACCATCTATCTTTCTATCTATCTATCTTGCAAAAAATACAAAATAAAATATCTCAATATGTCTGTTTAATAACATTACTAAAACTGGATTCGACCCAGAGGTATTTTGCAAGTCTTAAGAGATCACCACTTTTGTAAGTAATTGAGAGTACATACGGGAAGGAGACAGAGGATGAGAGGCCATCCACAGATCAAATATTACTGTTCATTTAGGAAACAGATTCTTATTCCCTTGTAAAACCTCATGGCATTTCAAGTGGTATGTTACAGTTCTCTTAAAAATCATTGTTGGATAAATATTTTAAACATAATTCATTTATCGTATAGTGTTGATGACAGAAGAAAAGGCTAGAGGTGTATGTGACTCACAAACCAGAATGGTAACATCTGGAATCTAAAAGATTAGACAGGAATGTATTTAAAATGGATTAAATGACTTCAGTGATTTAATGGGCTGTGAGAACTGTGAGCACTGGTGTTCAGAACTCAAGCAGAATATTTTTTATCGTATTTAAATGTAGCATAGAAACTTTTCAAACATTTTCCAAGACAATTTACAAGCAATCAAGAATTGTTAAACTTATGATGTCTTCCTTTTATTGACAGGCATTTATTATTATTCTGCTTGTTGCATATCATATATGTGGAAAGTGTACTCAAGAACACATATCATCTTTGTGTCAAATGATGATGACAATAATCAGGTGATATTGTTACTACCTGACAGACCTCTTTCTGATCTCTCCTTATTTGATATCAGAGTGAATGGAAAATCTGCCTCTATGACCCTAGGTGGATGCCATGACCAGCACTTTCAACTTCTCTTGTGATTTCATTGAGTCCTTTCCAGTAAAGACTAAGCCCTTATATGCTCTGTTAAAAAAAAAGGTGTTGCCTGGGAATGGGGGGAAGCCCAGAAGCAAGCATTTACCACCTTAAAGTGAGATCTGTCACAAGCACCTGCTCTGGCTCACCCAGATACCAAGAAACCCTTTTACATCCAGTTAGCCACATCAGAAGACATTCTTTTAAGAGGACCCCTATGGAGCCATTCTCTCTCAGAATCAAAACAGAGCTCAGAGAGTTATAGCTTATGCTTCCCAAAACCTCTTAGCACTCAAGAGCAAATTCAGTCCCTGTGAATGAATGTGCCTAGCTCTGGTGTGGCCTCTGACCCATTGGGAATTAATCATAGGAGGAGCAAGGGTGGTAATACAGACTCCACACACTCACCTGAAATATATCCTCTCAGGGAAGGTACAGAATGGACAGGGCCACAATTCCAGGATTGCAAAATGGACCATTGAGTTAATTAAGCAAGGGGAAGACTATCTGAGACAGTTTGGTGAGCCACCTGCCCCTACGGCTTGATTGTTACTGGAGCAGAACATGAGTGCCCTTTGCCACCAGTTCAGCATCACCCATGGCCGGCATAGTGGGAAACCTCTATGAAGGAAGCTATGTTGCAAGTATTTGTCTGTTGGTTTTGTGATGGCTCTTCCCAACATGTGAATGGGACCCCCAAAACAGGGTATGGGGCAATACGAGTAGCAGACTCCTACACCTTGAAGGGACAAGCTGCTGAAGTAGAACCTCTTCATGCAGTTTTAGAAGTTGAGCTCATAGGTGTCTCCCTGGCCATTTACACTGATTCTGATTGGGATGCAAAGGCTGTCACTGTGTGGTCCCAATTTGGATGAGCAACCAATGAAAAGCCTCAGATAGAAAAGCTATTGCCCATACAAATGGCATCTGGTAGCAAGTCTAATTCAAGAGAGAACAGTATCCATGGATCACCCATGTCAAAGGACATCAGAAAAATGATAGTGAGGCAGGAATGTGAAACAATAGAGCCAACCTGTTGACTAAGGAAGCAATGCTTTCCTCAGGGCCAGAGGTGTCCATGAGTCCCATTAATGTAAAGCCAAAAGAATTGCTAGTGCCTCCTATGATGGATTTGGCTCAGTTGCAAAAGAGAGACTTGGAAATCAGAGAATTGGTGAGGGAAGAAAGAAACCCCAGAGGAAAATACACAATAGAACAAAGGGAAGGAGTCTTTCGGACTATAGATGAAGAGGGAAATCTCCATTGGATTGTTCCCCAAGAGCTCCAGAGTTATCTAATGCAGTTTGTTCATGAGCAGGGACACAGGGGAAAACAAACCACCCTAGTGAGAATCAAAGAGACTGAATGTTGGCCTCATATACACCCCAATGTAGAGCAGTGGGTGGATAATTGCTTGTCCTGTGCCATGGTCAATGCAGACCCTAGCAGCCCAAAATCTCCTATACAACATCAATGGGTTGAAGGTCCATGGTCAAGGCTTCAAATTGACTTCATTGGTCCCTTGCCTACCACTCTGAGGCAGAACAAGTTTTGCCTCATCATAATAGACCCTTTCAGCAAGTGGGTTGAGGCTTTTCCTTTTAAAAATAACACCTCAGCTACAATAGTCTGGATCCTGTTCAATCAAGTGTTTAGTTATTGGGGAATGACATGCACCTTAGACCATAATTTGGGTTCTCACTTCACTGGGGAAGTAATGAAAGAACTGTGCAAAGTGTTGGGAATCAAACAATTCAATTTAGCCCATCATCCTCAGAGTTCAGGGCAGATTGAAAGGACTAACTGGACTCTCAAAAAAGCTCTGCAAAAGTGGTCTGTGCATCCGGCAAAGACGGGGATGCATACAGGGGTATGTAGACAGTCAGGATCTAGCATACACACATGCAGAATTGATGCATGTAGGCAGGAATGCCCAGAAGATGATCTTCAGTGAAGAGTCTTGCTCTAGACTGCACAGGAAAAATCCTCCCACACGCAGGCTCCTACTGTCAGCTTGGAGAAATGAATTGCTGGACAGCGAGACTTCATTCAGTGAGGGCTTTAATCTTTGTTGCAAATATTTATAAAGATACAGAGAGTATCAGACATCTGTCTTGAATACTCACAGCTATACAGACCAATAAAGTGCTTTGCCAACCACCAACCACAACTAACCAACAACTGAGATTCTGATCCTCTCCCATATATAGGTGGTCTTCTTGGGAACATGTGAGAGCCATGCACTAATGAAACCTGGCTGGTTTCATCCCCAGTGTCTGTTGCATCAGGACTGTTGCATCAGGCCTCCCATGATGCACAGCTTACCAAATGCTGACATGCACCTGCCACTTGAACTGTAGTAACCCTGTTACCATTGCTCCAGTTCCTTTCAGTGGTCACATCCATGTCATTTTCAAGACCAGGGTGCCACATGGTCTTGACAAAGCTTCCTATCATCCTGATGGCCTTAGCAGGGACTGTTGCTGTCCATGGGTTCACCCCGCATCAAGTCATGATTGGGAGAAAAATGTTGATGCCAGAAGTCTTCTGGATTGACACTACTTTTCCCTCAGATCTGGAGCCAATAGTCCTAAATCAGGAATGGGTCCGCTCTTTAATTCAGAGCATAGGGTGAATCCACTGCCAAAATTGGGTAAAAACATACAATCAATGGACAGGAGATTGGAGTGGGTGCACAACCCACAGCAATGGGGAAAGGATCAGCTTGTCTTATATAGAAACTTTTCCCAGACTCGACATGCCCTGTCCACAAAATGGGTAGGTCCGGAGAGAATAACTGAAAGAGTGTCTCCAGCAGTCTTCCAGGTCCTCATTCCAAACAAGCATGGAGATGAGCTTAAGTACTTTCATGTCTCTCAGCTTAACAAATGGAAAGGAGACATCCCTGCTCCAGTCAAGCCTGTAATAAAGACTGGCCTGAGTTGCCCCCTGTAAACCTGGCTGAAACCTTCCTGGAATTGGCTGAATTTTGAGGATAGAATTTGTTGTGATAAAACTGTACCTTTAAGAAGGGTGGGTCCCAACCATGAAGTGTTAGATGCCATGGAAGAAGCCCGAGAATGTTTTGATAAAGGGATCCCTCTTAGAGTGATCACAAGGGTTCTTATAACTAGTGATAAAATTATTTCCTCCCAAATGATAATGATTGGTCACAACAGGAACAAATGGTTGGAAGCAGATGCTGGCAATCTTCCCTTAACTCCAGATGTATGGAGGCATAACCTCTTTGATCCTAGTATCAGCAAAGTTCTCCATCCTTCCAAACTACACTCACTCTAGATGAGTGCTATCACCAAAACACTCAATGGCTGTAATATTTCATGCCATTGAATGGGCTGCCTCTACATTCCCATGTACTCTCCTGTGCTCCAAGAATCCTCTCTGTATCTAGGCAACACTGTTATTAGACATCTCCTAATTCACTTATTCAGAAGTGCAGACAATAGTGACTTCCATGATTCTTAATTTGACTGCTGTTAATATAGCAAGGTCCATCCCAGTATGCAGCCCCTACTTGAAAGCTGCATGGTCACAATGGGAGTAATTAGAAACATGTTAGCTGCCTGTCACTCACCCTTTGCATAGAAATAAAAAGGATGGTGTAGACACCATTGTAGGAGAAACTGGGACCAGCAGAACAATTCTAAATGTATTAGACTCCTAGGTTATGGCTAACAAATTGGGACTGGTAGGATCTAAAGCTAAAGAACTGGGGATTTCAACAGCAATGGGTTTCACCAACGTAGTCCAAGGAGTAGATTTAATTGGACACATAATGCCTCAATGGATAGGAGTGGAAAAGGAAATAATTTTGGATCTGGGACACTCCTTGCAAAGGAGCAATTACAATTTATCCATTGCCATTCAGTGCACTCAGACCCATAGCAACATAATATCTTTTGCCTCACAGTGCTATTCAATATCTTTATTAATGACTTGGATGATGGTATTGGGGGCATGGTTATCAAATTTGCAGACGACACCAAATTAGGAGGAGTAGCTAATACCCCGGAGGACAGGATCAAAATTCAAAATGACTTGAACAGACTAGAAAGTTGGGCCAAAGCTAACAAAATGAAATTCAACACAGAGAAATGTAAGGTACTGCACTTAGGGCGGAAAAATGAAAAGTACAGATATATGATGGGGGACACCTGGCTGAATGAGACTACGTGTGAAAGGGATCTAGGAATCCAGGTGGACCACAAGTTGAACATGAGCCAACAGTGTGATGCAGCAGCTAAAAAGGCCAATGCAATTTTAGGCTGCATCAGTAGAAGTATAGTGTCTAGATCAAGAGAAGTAATAGTGCCACTCTATTCTGCTTTGGTCAGCCCTCACCTGGAATACTGTGTCCAGTTCTGGGCACCACAATTCAAAAAAGATGTGGAGAAACTGGAGCGTGTCCAAAGGAGGGCAACTAAAATGGTGAAGGGTCTGGAAACCAAGCCCTATGAGGAACGACTTAGGGAGCTGGGGATGTTTAGCCTGGAGAAGAGAAGGCTGAGAGGTGATATGATAGCCATGTTTAAATATTTGAAGGGATGTCATATCGAGGAGGGAACAAGCTTATTTTCTGCTGCTCCAGAGACTAGGACCCGAAACAATGGATGCAAGCTGCAAGAAAAGAGATTCCACCTCAACATTAGGAGGAACTTCCTGACAGTAAGGGCGGTTCGACAGTGGAACACACTCCCTCGGAGAGTAGTGGAGTCTCCTTCCTTGGAGGTCTTTAAGCAGAGGCTGGATGGCCATCTGTCGGGGATGCTTTGATTGGGAGTTCCTGCATGGCAGGGGGTTGGACTGGATGGCCCTTGTGGTCTCTTCCAACTCTATGATTCTATGATTCTATGATTCTATGAAATAATCCAAGCAACACTGATGAAATTGCTAGATCCAGAAATTTTGGGTCTGTTTAGAGACAGATATCCAGATTCTCTGGAATATACTGCATCTTTAATAAGAGTAGTGGAAACAAGTTGGTCTAACATGACTCTCAGGGTTGTGATATATCATGAAATGGTGTGGAATCTCCAGGTTGTGAATCCTGTGTCTCATTTAGGCTTGGCTTTAGCACAAGCAAATGCCACTGTGTTGCCTGATAAACTATTTCATTGGTATAACAGTTCTCATTTGTTTAATTTGTCTGGATGTGCCCATGCCCATCAATGGATCCAATGTTATGATGTTTTGGAAGGCACTCCCATTCAAGATGTGCATGAGCATGTGGTAATCCTTGTTCATAGCACATTAGTCCAGATGACCCACAATTGTTTCTGCCCGAGGACTCCATGTGAGACTCTAACCATTTTGCCCTTGGAATAACCTTTAGCCATAGATCAAAGCATGGTGAATCCTTGTTTTTGTAGACTACATCTAATTGATTGTTTTGGAAAAGAGATTTATTTACATTTAGAGAATGAGCTAGATGTGTCCAGATGGCTGGACATTTTAAATAATCTGAGTGAGGCTGTGAAAAAGATAGAAAGAAGTGAAGCCCGAACCAAGCTCACTGTGGATTTAAAGGCACAAAGAATAATCAAGGTAGCCACAGAGACAGATGGGGGTTGCAGACTGCCAGAAATAGTGCAAATTGAGTCCACTTTTAGGGTTAGGGTTAGGGTTAGGCAATCATGGGAACTGTATTTTATTGTGGCACCAGAGCTCTCTGACAGAGAAGGCTCAATGTCTCAGGAAAAAAACACAATTCCCATGATTCCCTAACACTAACCCTAACCCTAAAAGTGGACTCAATTTGGACTATTTCTGGCAGTCTGCAACCCCCCAGAGAAAGCAGCCTCACATTCCTGGTGGGATTCCATAAACTAGTTTGCAACCAGACAAGTCATAATGAGGCTGGCCACTAATCTGATCACTGTCATTTTATTTGTGCAAGTGATGTTAATTTTAGGGTGCATAAGCCTTCCATGCTGATTTCGAAAACAGATCAATGAACTTCAAGATGCACAGCTGGGCAGCTTGAACACACACCCCAGTTCATGAGTATCCCCATCTATTCAATTTAGGGGGGGGTAGTCCTAAAAGAAGCTAATTTCCATAATTTTCCCATCAATCTTGGCAACAAGAAAGCCAGAATTTGAAGCCAAAAATATTTAAAGGCACAGAAGCCTGTGTCCATAGTCAGACATGCACACTCCTTTTTCAAGTCAAAAACAAATACAAGTTGAGCCTTTTCTCAGCCCATACACACAAGCAGTGCATTAGCCCTCTAGTGCACACTCTGCAGTCTCACTGTCATGCTCTAACTGGGGCAAGCTACTCTAATCTCTATCCTTTCTAATGCTACAGTTTGCCTCAGGCACTTCAATGCCTGATCGCTATCTTTCTCCCTTTCTAGCTCTCTGAGGGGGGGGGGGGGGGAGGGATTCTCTTTCTACCTTTATCTTGAGTGCAGTAATGCATAACAATTAACACTAAATGTCCCATCAATCTGTTTCCTAAATCCCTGTCCCTTCCATTGAGATGTCTCTCTTCCATGAATTCATGCTGGTCTGCGTGTTGTCTTCCCTGAAGCACAGTTAGTGACCCCAGTGCAAAGCAGTAATGTTATGAACAGCAAGCCTAGTGATTAGTGACACTGTCTGATTTTTCCTAGCTGCATTTTTAGAATGAGTTTTTTTATGATGCACCAGCCTCAGCACTACTAAATGTCTGTGCTGAATAAAGCAAGTTTTAGGTACTGTTAGAAGAATTTTACTAGATTAGATAGTGATGTTGTTTTGTGAATATATATAGTTAATTAAGAATAAGGAAGTTTTTCTTTCCTTCCTTTTTGACTGTATGCCAATTTGAAAGTTTTTTTTAAAAAAAATAGTTTAGGATTTTTGGTCTCATGTAGTAACAATTGGCCATTTTGACTAATGTTGAACAGTCAGATATGAGTTTTGTTTGTTCCTTTTGAACTCTCATCTTTTCCAATTTGGCTTGGAAAAAGATTCCAGTTCAGTTCCAGTCAACAAAAGATCTTCAGTATCAAGGGGGGGCATTCCCTGAGTTATTGCCTAACTCCGCCTGCTCCAGACCTAATCCATTGATGTCAGTGGTTTCTGCATTGAGAGAGGTGATGCTTTCCAATGTCCTCCAGACCATCCTCTTGTTCCTGCTGGTCCAGATCCAGATGTTCTCCACCAAATCTTCCAGTGCCATGCCAGATGTGCTCTACAACTTCCCCCCATGGTCCTGTTTCCTGAGATGACTTCACCTTGTCCAATGTCAATCCAGTTGCAGATGTATTCTGTGCTCCTAGATATCCTGAGGTCCTACAAGTTCCTGTATACATCTGATTCCAAACAATGCCTGCATTGCTCGCATATCGCATGGTCTGCACTCATGGCTTTCACTGGGGTACCACAAAACCATGAGGCTTCATCTAATCTATTTCCTGCTTTCACAAAGTCACACATTCCTAAGTTGTTCCTGCCTATGGAACTACCTGACACTGGACTATACCCTTTGTGCAGTAATGCTTGGCTCCACCAAATTGTCATCGCATGGACACTGCTTCTGCATACAAGTTTGCCATTTTGCATCTCATCCATCCACATGGACTCATTCTCCTGTTCAGTGATACATTTCACAATCTTCACATATGGACTAATGACTCATTGGTACATTTCATGGCCACATTATATTTTCCTGTACATTGCAATCAACATGGACATTTTAGAAACTGTTCTTAGCAAATTCCAACCTGTTGTGCTGCTGTCCATCTTCATGAACTCAGTGTATCTCAGACATAAATGATAATTAGCATCATGTCTGCATTCACTCATGGGCATTAATTGCTTAGAGATTCGTTCACTGTGGTGTCCCATGTTTCATGTCAGCATCCATATATCTTATCATATTGTTTGCGTCTGTGAACATTAACATGACTGTCAGTAATTATTATTGAGTTTAATTATGCCTGCATCTTACATGTTCATGCTCATTTGTTCTGTATTGCTTTGAATTTCAACTGTCTTTGTGTCATGCATTTCCAATCTGCTGTGATGGTAATGGTTTTGGTACAGGTCTTTTGCACACCGAATTCCTCTTAGTTATGCATATCACTTGATACCAGAATTTGTGCACACAGCCCAAGGCGACTTATAGCACCCTCTCAAGGACATTTCGAAATGTTTCTTTTCAAGTTTCTTCAAAATTGTAATTGCTTTATGAATTAATAGTTTGTGTAGGCTTTCATGTATTGTACATGACTGATGTAACTCATTGTCATTTTTGTGGAGCAATTATGAATGAATAGGTTCCAGCAATGTTGTTTATGACTTAGCAGGTTTTACTCACAGAGATAGAGCCTTATAGTTTAGAGATAGCTCATCACCAATTGGCTCCTAAATTTAAACATGGTAAAGAGATTTCAGAAACCCTCCAAGTGCCTTCATCCTACCCGGAAGGAAACCTGCTCGATCACCATCAATCCAAACAGATAACCATTTCTTCAATCTATTCGCGATTATATTCGTAAATATTTTATAATCTGTATTAAGCAACGAAATAGGCATATAATTTTTTGGATCCAATCTAACCTTTTTTTCTTTAGGGATTAGCGTAATGTTAGCCTGGAGCCAAGTTGGTGGGATGTTTCCTGTTAAGATTTTGTTCATAGTTTTTAATAATGGGCCCCCGAATTGTTCCTTAAATTTTTTATAAAATTCAGCAGAGATGATGATGATGATTATTATTATTATTATTATTTGACATAGAAAAGGCATTTGACAATTTGAATTGGAATTTTATGTATTGATTGATAGATAAATTAGATTTGGGAATAAATTTTGAAAAATGGATCAAAGCAATTTACAAGAATAAGGAAGCAAAATTGTTGGTCAATGGTGAGACATCCAAGGCATTTAAAATTCAGAAAGGAGTTAGGCAGGGATGTCCCTTATCGCCTTTATTATTTATTATGTGTTTTGAAGTATTGTTATATAAAATAAGAGAGGAAAAAATGATACAGGGAATTAAGTTAAAAGGATCATAGTTTAAAGTAAGAGCCTTCGCGGATGATTTACTGGTGACTCTTGCTAATCCCTGTGATGGTATTGACACTCTTTTAGATTTGATCAGTGAATTCAGTAGAGTTTCAGGGTTAAAGATAAATCAAGATAAAACTGTAATGTTCCCTCTAAATTTAACAAAGGTAGAGAAGATATCACTAGTACAAAAAACTAATTTTCAAGAAGTGGAGATGGCAAAATATCTGGGTATCAGTTTTACTTCTAAAAATTCAGAATTGTTTAAAAATAATTATGAGAAAGTGTGGGCAGAAATCAAAAAAGAATTGAATAGATGGCAGAAATTGAATATATCTTGGATGGGTAAGATAGCTACAATCAAAATGAGTGTTTTACCCAAAATGATGTTCCTTTTTCAAAATATTCCCATTATGATAAGTGATTCCCCCTTTGCAAAATGGGAGAGGGACATATCAAAATTTATTTGGGATGGTAGAAAACCAAGAGTAAGAATGAAATTTCTTCAAGATGCAACTGAAAGAGGGGGTATGGGTCTACCTAATTTCAAAATCTATTATTATGCTTGTTCCCTGTTTTGGTTTTTAGATTGGATAAATTTGTCGGATGAGAAGAATCTGAAATTAGAGGGATTCAACAACGTATATGGGTGGCACGGGTATTTATTGTACAATAAAATTAAATTACATAGAAACTTTAACAATCATTATCTAAGACGTGCTTTAATGAGAATTTGGCTTAAAATTAGGAAAATTTGGCCGGACAATATACCAAAATGGACTGCTATTGGGGAAGTCACATCTAAAGACAATAAATTTGGTAAAGAAAAATGGTTAACCTACGCAGATCTGATTAAAGATAAAGAGAAAGAGGGACAGTATAGTATTATAAAAACACAAGAGGAACTTAACCATGAAGGCTATTTCTGCAATTGGTTTTCCTATAGGCAGATTAGGGAACGCTTCTTATTAGACCAAAATTGCAAAAAAATTGGTATTTTTGATAAAGAATTTGATGACATAATTGCCTCGGATTCTAGTCATAAAATATCTAAATTCTATAGATGGTTGTTGGCTATTGAATTCGAGAAGGATATAATAAAACCGCAGATGATAAAATGGGCTCAAGATTTTGGCCATAATATCAAATTAGAGCAATGGGAGAAGTGTTGGCAAAAACGGATAAAATATACACTTCGTTGTAGCATCAGAGAAAATTTTTATAAGCTTCAATATCGTTGGTATTTGACAACATATAGATTAGCCAAAATGGGGAAAATCCAAGAGTATTATTGTTAGAAATGTGAGAAGAAAAGCGGATCTTTTTATCATCTTTGGTGGGGCTGTACAAAGGCAAGAGAATTTTGGGATAAAATAATACAAACGATGGATGGAATATTAAAAATTAAGCTGAAACGGGACCCTCAGATGTTCTTATTGGGTATTACTGAAGATCAAGATCTGGAAAGAAAACATGGCAAATTAATTTTTAACCTTATAACGGCAGCCAGAATAATATATGCTAAGAAGTGGAAGTTGAAGGAGATACCATCTACACAAGATTGGATGTTGAAAATGCTAGACATCATGGAGATGGATAAATTAACTAATTTGATTAAAGGTGATAATGAGGAGACGTTTAAGAGAGACTGGAAAGAATTGTTGGAATATTGGAAACATACGGGAGAGTTAGCTAATACGATAGGTTTAGAATAAATTATATGTATAATTAGCCTAAAATAGAATATCAGAAGCATTGTTTTATTATGTTAAAAAAAAGAAGAGATGAGGATAATGATAAGTGGGGAAATGATCAACATAGAGGTTTAACAAATGTATACTGTATGATGTGAGAAATTTGTTATATGATTATTAGAAGTAGTAGTAAATCGGGCTAAATTGCTAGACATGTCAAGTTCAGGAGGTTTTTTTTAATTACTATATGTTCTATGTATTACTGTGATGTCTTAATGTGGTAATTTAATTGTATGTCAGTTTATTTTTGCATTTTTCTATTATTAGTATGTTTTCTTAGTTGTGTGTTTTTTTGTTTTTTTCTTAGTTTGTATTTATGTTTATTTATTTGTTGTTGTTGTTTGTTTTGTATCGATTTGTCGTAATGTTGGTGTTATTTTTATTCAATAAAGTTTATAAAAAAATTAAAAAAAGAAAAAAAAAGAAAGAAACCCTCCAAGTGCCTTTGCAGACTGTCAGAAATAGTGCAAATTGAAGTCACTTTAACTGTCCTGGCTCAGTGCTAGGGAACCATGGGAATTGTATTTTTTTTTTCTGAGACATTGATCCTTCTCTGTCAGAGAGCTCTGGTGCCACAATAAACTACAGTTCCCATGATTCCCTAGCGTTGAGTCAGGGCAGTTAAAGTGGACTCAATTTGCACTATTTCTGGCAGTCTGCCAAAAGCATTGTCTCCTTTAATTTGATTTTAAGGTTTTCCAAAAGGTGGGGAATTATGTTATTACCTGACAGCCCTCCTTCTGATCCCTCTTTATTTGATATCAGAGTCGATGGAAAATCTGCCTCTATAACCCTAGATGGATGAACAAAGGAAAGCCTGGGATTTAAATAGGCTTTTGAGCCCTGGGACAAAGTCCAGAGGCTTCCTGGCCAAATGATGGGCATCTTTGATATGTAAGGAGACACTTTGATGTAAGGGCTTTGAAGGGATATTACGGGGTGTGAATGACCAGATTCCTGCCTCTGCTGGCTTGCAGGAGATGTGACCAAGATGCTTACTTCAATTTGAACCATGTAGCCAGTTTAGGAGTTGCCAAGAGGATGTTTACCCCAAAAAGATGAGAAAGGGTCTAGTCATAAAACAATAAGATGGTTCAAATTGAAGTAAGCATCTTGGTCACATCTCCTGCAAGCCAGCAGAGGCAGGAATCTGGTCATTCACACCCCGTAATATCCCTTCAAAGCCCTTACATCAAAGTGTCTCCTTACATATCAAAGATGCCCATCATTTGGCCAGGAAGCCTCTGGACTTTGTCCCAGGGCTCAAAAGCCTATTTAAATCCCAGGCTTTCCTTTGTTCATTGGAATGAGCTTGGTTACAGACAGAAACTCTGTCCATGCACCTGATAAAACCCCTCTACACTCGCCAACCCCACACTGCCACGGGAGCAATAGAGTTTCTTTTCTCCACCCCACAACCATATCAAGAGGAGAAGCATTCTATCACGTGAGTATCTCTGTTAGTGAAGCCTTATTCCTATTCAAGGCTAACCTCTTTGTTTCCCAGTTCTTGTATGCCTGTTTGTGCGTATGTACATTGTGTGAAGGTCTTCTCCTAAATAAAATACAGTTCATCGAGAGTTTGCCTCTGTAGATCTTGTTGTCTCCATAACTCCATAAACATAGAGATAAAGATGCCAGCTGAGTAACCCAGAATATCAATTAATTCCCCTGGTTACAATGTCATATATTTTCCCAGCTCTGGGTTCAAGGCTTGTTGTGTACCATCAAGTAATATCTGGCTTGTGGCAATCCTAAAGTGAACCTATCTTGGGTTATTTTTTTTATTTTATTTTTTTGGCCAAGGTTTCTTTGGGGAGGGGGGTTCATTGCCTTCCTCTAAGGCTGAGAGAGTATGACTTACCCAAGATCACCCAGTGGGTTTTCATGTACAAATGGCAATTCAAACCATGGTGTGACAGAGTCCTAGTCTAGCACTCAAACCATTGCACCATGCTGGCTCAAAGCAACTTAAAATTAAAACAGCTCACATGATTAAAAGCCGACAAAATAAAATGTAATTAAACAATATAATTAAAAGCAATTAAAACATATTAATTAAAAAAAGAAATCAAAACAATATAGTGTATAATGAAATTAATGTGACAAAAAAAACCTAACTTTTAAAGATTATAGTATGAAGTAAAATGATTGAAATTTAGAGGCTAACCATTTCCTGACACTTTAGTCCACAAGCCAAAGATAGATAAAACAACATAAGGACTTAGGACATCTTAAAGATTAATAAAGTATGATACTAAATTTTAGGTTTATATACAAGGAAGGGAGTTGGGAATCATAGACAGAATGAGTGACAAAGAAATTAATTGCAGAGTGCATAGAGACTGACAATTGCATTATTAGCACTGAAGGGTCTTGGGCCACATTATAGACTAACATATTGTATGTGGTATAGATTTTTGCGGACTATAGCCTATGAAAGCATATATCAAATATAACTCATTCATCTTTAAGATACCATATGATTCTTTATTCATTTGTTTTCTACCATATAAGATCAAAGAGATTTTCACTTAACTTTCAACTTATCTAAACTTCAATGATTTTCAGTGGTACATCAGATTCTGTGGTATATCTCAGCAAAAGCAATTCTTGAATACTCTTAAACCTAACAGGTTATTGTAGATAGATTCTTTGTGCAGGTGTTAGTATTCCATGAAATACCAATACTTTCCTTTGTGTTTCTTAACCTTCATTTGGATCTGAGAGCAATTCCACCACCAAAGGCCTTGTGGGTGAGGAGACAGCAGTTAGCCTTCATAGTGGTTGATCCCAGGCTGTCCAGTGTTTTATCCTGTATGTCTTTAATTAAGAGCCAGTGTAGTATAGTGGTTTGAGCATTGGGCTACAACTCTGGAGATCAAATTTCAATTGCCTGCTTGGCCAAGGAAATCAACTGGGTGACCTTGAGTGAGTTACATACTCTGTCCGAGAAACCCCTGTGATAGATTCACCTTTAGTGTCACCATAAGTTGGAAATGACTGGAAGGCACACAACAACAACAGCAACAGCAACAACATCTTTAATTATTTTTAAATTTATTTTTAGCTATCTTCTTCTTATAATACTGTTGTTAATTACTTAACTTTTGTGATATAAGATTTTAGCCATAAGATTTTCTGTTTAAATTATTGTAAGCTACCTTGGATCCCTTACCAAGAGAGAGGCAGGGTATAAATTCAAACACATAAACAAACAAATATCTTGCATTAGATTATTTGACCCTGTGAGTCAAATAGCACAAATGGTAAATGGAAGAGATGTGACATCACTAATTCTAATTCTCATGCACTGCAAATCCATAATCCATGGCAGAAGGTGCAGGGGCAAAAATTGGATATGATGTCTGGGCACTGCAGCACCACAACACTTTCATGTTTTAATTTCCTGGTTTAACTTGAGATTGCACAGTTTGCAATCCACAGTAAGGAGATTACACATTTGGGGGACTTCATATGAGCTATACCTAAATTGAAGGGATCTTCATTTCAAAATAAGATAAGGTTCTTCAAAAACAGGATGAGTCTTTGCACTCATATTTGGAAATCCCACAATTATAATTGACCTCATCTCTAATTATAATCCATTACTATCCAGAAATACCACCAGATTTGCTTGTATGCTACATAATATTCTTTCTGCTTCGATCGCCAAATAATTCAATTAGTGTATGTGTGGGTGAGAGAGAGAGAGTGTGTGTACATGTGTTTTAAAATGAAGTGTGCAGAGGGAAAACAGATTGCTAGAAATCACCATAACTTTATGAAATTCAAATCAGTTTGGGAGTATAATTATGAGTCTATCAGAGTGCTGGGTCAGCAGAAGGGAAAAGGAAAGCTTATTAACTTCTCATTAGTTTAACTCGTATTAATATCTAAGTGAATTATTTCACTTGTACTGTAATAAGCATAATAGGAAGAAGCTTCATTTTTCTTCACCAATAATTCATGTCTTCTTGGTATAAACTATTCAGCCTACACTCTCACAGTTTATCCACTTGGGAACCAATTATTGACTTGTAAAATGGAGCACACCTCCTAATATGGTTTAAATAATTCACTTTCTAAATTCATGGATATTCATCAAACCACAAACTTATGCATAAATATTAATGAATGGTAAAAGATGGCTGTTCTCCATGATATTTCACCTCATCAAAAAAAATGTTGTCATTTTATTCACATTAGTAGTGAAAATGGAAGGAGAATGTTTATAATGTGTATTTATTTATTTATATAAAAAAAGAAAAAAGGAAATTCAGCAAGGAGATATTTATACCTAAGTTTACATTTCATCTATTGTTCCTAGTTAAAAAATACACTTTTTATTCCTAGTAGACTAAGCAGTCATGAAACTTGCTACAACTTGTTTCCCATATTCCATCTATTGCCAAGTTGTGTATGCTCTGATTTTACAACTTTGTAAAAATACAGCTGTTTTCTCACCCCCTGCCCCCATAAGAAAATTGCCTCGCACAGCACATCTTGTACACACCTTCTCTCATCTGGTATTCTCTTGTCTCATCTTGGTCCGCTTACTTTTATCTAGTACTTTCCCACCCAAATCATTTACTTCTCTTGTTTATGTAATCTTCTTCTTCTTCTTCTTCTTGTGTACCTTTCAAATCATTTCTGACTTATGTAGACCCTGAGGGTTTTCTCGGCAAGATCTGTTCAGAGTGGGTTTACCTTTGCTGTCCTCTGGGGTTGAGAGAGTGTGACTTCCACAAGGTCATCCAGTAGGTTTCCATGGCTGAGTGGAGATTTGAACCCTGGTCTCCAGAGTTGTACTCTAAAGCTCAAACCACTGCATCATACCAAGACCTGTCATCATAGGGAAAAGACAGGCAAGATAATAGAGGCGGTGTGATCATCATACCCCCTCTATAATCTTGCCTACCTTTTCCCAACCTCTTAATACAGCCTTACCTGCAAACATGGCTCCACTAGATGTATCACTTTAACCTGTCTGAGCTTTCCTGCTCCATCAAAAAAACTATGTTTGTTTCTTCTCCTTAACCTTTGAATAGCTTTCTATGACATCTGTTATTTCCCACCTGAGAATTCAGCTTTTTCCATAAGGCTTGGGAAGCCAAGACCTAATTTTGGGGAAATTATAATTAGCTCAAATGAGAGAGGGAAGCGACCAACTTCGCTTCTAGGACCTTATCCAATTGTCTACGGGAGACGTAGGAATTCTGGCTAGGGAAGACATGGAAACGGACCAAGCTCCAATTAAAGTCTAAAATATTTATTTGGCAACAATAAACAAACATCCAAATGCAGTGCACACACACACACGCTAGAAGAATAAGCGGGGAAGAGAGAGAGCGGGGAAGGCAAAGGGGGAAAACAGGATAGAGGGAGATATACTCACACCCGAGCGACTCCTCTAGGCTTTGGAGGCGAATGAAGATGAGTTCCATGGAAGGGGCATGACCGGCAAGAGGGGGGTCACAGGAACTATCTCAGAGCACAGATCGTCAGAGTTTCACCATGCACTTCCAAGGTAGCACGAGGTCTGCTAAAATTCAGGGGTTCTTATAGGGAAATTCTGCCTTCTAGCCATGGCCTGGACAGTAGCTAGACAAAGGCGTGATGGGCTTTTTATTGTTTACTTAAGTCTGGGCATAGTCTAAACAATCCATGTGGTATCAAAGCAATCAAAGAAAGGAAGCTAGAGAAAAGGGATGCCATCAAATCTAATCACTGTCTCATCAAGTGTGAGACTGAGGGGGGTTGCAGACTGCCAGAAATAGTGTGAATTCAGTCCACTTTTAGGGTTAGGGTTAGAGTTAGGGAACCATGGGAACTGTATTTTATTGTGGCATCAGAGTTGTCTGACAGAGAAGGCTCAATGTCTCAGAAAAATAACAGTTCCCATGATTCCCTAGCACTAACCCTAACCCTAAAAGTGGACTGAATTCACACTATTTCTGGCAGTCTGCAACCCCCCTGAGACAAACAAACACTATTAGATATCTTTTCCAACATAATGGGATATTCCCCAAGGCAACTCCCATAACCTGCCTGTTCTGGTGGTCTTTTGTAACCTTACTTGCTTACATGACTTCACATCTAGGGGATTATGGCTTCTATCTCCCAGGGGTCAGGCTGGGGTCATAGGGGACTCCGCATAGTCAAAATATATATGAAAAATGGAGGACTTTTACTAACACATAGCAGACTTGCATTCTGTGATGGAAAAAAGACAGTTTACAAAAATATTAAATGCATAAATAAATAGTGGAATAAATGGAATAATCACATATTCCTTACTTTTCTGCTCCGGCTTTTACTGTAGTTTCCCTCCCTTTTCTGAGTATTATGTTGTGAGGGTATTCAGATCAAGAGCTTTTATCATGCACTCTGTAAACAGCCATGCCATCACATCATGCAACATTGTGGTCATCAACATCGTACTTGTGTGTAAATATAACAATTTTCTTTGGGATTCAAAAAGAATAATCTTGATGTGCATATGATTTAATTAGAGTAGGGTAACTTGGATCCTGAAATTCCCACATGCTGATGTACATTAAAAAAACCCACAGAACTGCCTATTCATTTGTAATGCATATATCTTCATTGATGGTGATTTCTGTTCTCAATAAGGTTTTACATGTGCTTATCTCTTCCTCCCTCCAACAATCTAGCATTTTACTTTAACTATCACAACCTTACTGTGGTAATAAGGATGGTCGAAATATAGATGGTCAAAAACACACTGCAGAAATAATCTAGTTTGAGATCACTTTAACTGCCCTGGCTCAGTGCTAGGGAATCATGGGTATTGTAGTTTAGCACCAGAGCTCTCTGACAGAGAAGGCTAAATGTTTCACAAAACTACAGTTCACAAAACTCCCTAGCATTGAGCCAGGGCAGTTAAAGCAGTTTCAGACTACATTATTTCTGCAGTGTGATTTGAACCAATGTCCAAAAGCTTTTACATTTGGGTTTCACTATAATTTACACAGGGCTAACAGTGAACAAGGCACTTAAGTGACAATAACAACAAATTCACATGAGCAGAATCCAGAGACATTCCTCTCCTCCCTCATAACACTAGAACCTGGGATCATCCCATGGTGCTTCCCAGTGGATGAACTAGCAAAAAGAAGCATTTAATCACAATTTTGTGCAGCAATATGTACTGATAATCACCAAAGTATTGGGGGAAGCAGACGGGTGGCACGGGGCCACCCTGGGAAGCTGCGGATCGGGGCTGAGGTATCCGCACACCTCAGCCCCACGGCGCAGCTTCGCCACCCCAGGAAGGAGCACTAAAATAGCGCTCCTTCCACAAATCGCCGAAGGTGCGCTGCAAAAGGCTGCTGGCGCACCTTTGGCGACTCTTCCGCTGCAGCGTGTGTGGACGCTGCAGCGGAAAGGCATCCTTAGAGCGCCGGCTGTGCAGAGGGCCGGCTGCTCCGACAACGTCTTCGGGAAGGGGTTGGGGCGCCCAGCATGTGGCTGCCCCTCCCCTTCCTTGCTCTGAAGACTTTTAAAATTACATGAGATAATTTCATGGGTAATAAGGCTAACAAGAGCTCCTAGTTATGGTCCCAAAATAACAGATGCACTGGATAAAAATGAGTGTTTTATGTAAAATTGTTTTTCTTGGACTATGCAAAGGCCAAGGTGCATGGTGGATGTTCACCTCCAAAGCACACATTATTTTGACCAGAATCACTCTAACCACCACCTAAAACTATGCCAAGGCAACAAGAACACAATAAAAAGCAGGAAGCGGGGGGGGGGGGGGGGGGGGGAGGAATGTAAATAAACAAACAAACAAATGGTATTGGTATATTAGGAAACATAATATTAAGGTCCCAAGTATAAAATATACCTATACAGTATAAATATACTTTATTCTTGAGTCCTTAAAACTACTCAGTACTTCACCCGAAGAACTGGATTTATATTCCTGAGAGCTCATGCTAAAATAAAAAACAGTTAGTCTTAAAGGTGTTGCTACATTTCTTTCTTTTTTCTCCCTCCCCCCCTCTTTCCCTTTTATGCTGTAAGAGACTGTTGGAAAATCTTTGCTTTCCCTTTCCCCCCCTCCTTCGACAGATAGGGATTCCTGATTGGAAACTCTTCGCTTCTCTCTCTCTTATTCAAATTAACCCTCTGATTTAGCTCACTCTCTCTTTGAGATTAAGAAAGGGGGGAAGCAGACGAGGGCATCCAGGACGCCCTGGGCCGGCGCGCCGCGGGGCCGCAGCCTCCGCACCTCGGCGCACCGGCGGTGTCCCTGGAAGGAGCGCTAAATCAGCGCTCCTTCCTCAAGACAGCGAAAGTGTGCCCTAAAAGCGGCGGGTGCACTTTCTCTGTCTTTTCTGCCGCGGCGCATCCGGTCGCCGCGGCGTGAGGTCATCCCCGGAGCGCCAGCCGTGCGGAGGGCCGGCGACTCCGAGGGCAACCTCAGGGAGAGAAAGGGGCGCCGCTCGTGCGGCTGCCCCTCCTCTTCCAAGCCTCCAAGACGACTCTATTAGTCGTTTGCCGAGGCCCGATCTCTGCAGACCAGCCCACAGGACTGGCCTGGAGGCAGAGATGGGGTGGGGCAGCCACACGCCAGCTGCCCCAACCCCATGCTGATGCCATCCTGGTGCCGCGCGCCATTATGCACGGTGTACGGCATCAGGATGCCCTTCCAGAGCAGCCTTTTAATGTGCTGCACTGGAAAGGACAAAGAAGAGCTCCGCAAAGGCTCTTAGGACAGTCTTTTACCACCTCTGAAAGGAGCAGCATTTTGCCACTCTTTCAGGGCAGCAAAAGGGAGGATTGGGACCGCAGTGTGGGGTAGCCGTGGCCCCAATCCACCGCTTCCCAGGGTGGCCCAGAGCTGTCCTTCTGCAACCCACCTAACAGTCTTTTCTCTCAAGATTCTTAACTGTGCTGTTCCCATCTTCCTGCTCTCTTAAAGATGGTAAGATTTTCTCTCTTTACCTGAACCATCATTTGTTAGATTAGGATTTAATTTTTTAAATAAATATAGATTAAAGCCATCATTGTTTGTTAAACCACAAGCTATGTGATTGTTGTTTAGGAAATCACAGGGCTTTTACAGACTGCCAGAAATAATGCAGCTTAAGGCTATTTTAACTGCCCTGGCTCAGTGTTAGGGAATCATGGGAATTGTTTTTTTTTCCTCTGGGACATTGAGCCTTCTCTGTCAGACAGCTCTGGTGCCACAATAAACTACAGTTCCCATGATTCCTTAGCACTGAGCCAGAACAGTTAATGTTGCCTCAAGCTGCATTATTTCTGGCAGTCTGTAAAGGCCTATAGTTAGCCAAAGTCATATTTCTGCTATTCTGCTAATGAAAGCCTGACTCTAAAGGTTTAGCTTTCATATTTGTATATTTTTGTTTCTGTTAAAAAGGTTGAAGCCCTGGGAAACTTAAATTACCCCACAGAGACTTGCTAGACTACCACACTAGACTCTTATAGTGCTGCTATTCCACTTTAACTGCTCTGGCTGCCCCCTGTTGCATTCTGGGATTTGAAGTTTAGGGGAGGGGCATTTAGAATTCTCAGCCAAGAGCTCTTAGTCCTCACTGAACTACAAACCTCAGAATGCAACAGGAGGCAGCCAGAGCAGCAAAACTGGAATAGCAGCACTATGAGTGTGGTGCAGTAATGTGGTAACACAATTACTTCTTTTAAAAAGATGACTATAAGTGGCACATACACATCACTTCGACTAGGATTTTATAAATAACCTGCAAAGAAAGAAAAGCAAACAAATTGCTGTCAGATCACCAACAGAGCCTACAACAAACAACCAAGCTTCCTTTTCTACTGAACCTACTATACTTCCACAACTACTGTTTCCTAGAATTGTTTGTTGTTTTACTCTTTTCTTGTTTGGACTAATGCTAAACTAATTGTATTTTGCTGCTGTAACATGAGCCTTGTATCTAAATGGATCCTCAGTATATATACAAAAGGGTTTTTAAAAGTGTCTCTTTGGACTATAGGTCCTGGAATCTCATACCAGTAATCCATGCTGTCCAAAAGATTCTGAGTGTGGTTGTTCATTAATGGTAATGCTTCCTAGTATTGGTTATGAAGACAATATATCACCTTGATTATGAGACAGCTAGGGAATACCAATGGAAATCTGTTTGGCCAGTGTGAGAAATAATGTTCTACTGGAAAGACCATGACTTACAAAGATTTTAAGGAGATTATAGCACTACAGTTAAGCTGAATTAAAGTTAAGTGTTCTGACTTAGAAAAATGGCTGCCGGAGCAAGATAAGTCAGCCTGGCTGAATTTGGTCAAGCTTGCTGCCTCCAGATTTTGGGGGGGGGGGGGAAATCTGTGTGTTAGCGTCTGGATTCAGCCCAAATTTTACTTCATTTAGGGTGAGGTAATGGGGGAAACAGACGGGCGGCCATGGGCCGCCCCGGGAAGCTGCGCCGCGGGGCCGAGGTATCCCCACACCTCGGCCCCGTGGTGCAGCTTCGCCGCTCCTGAAAGGAGTGCTAAATTGGCACTCCTTTCACAAGTCGCACACCTTCAGCGACTCTTCCGCCACAGCGTGTGCGAACGCTGCGGCGGGAGGTCCTCCTCGGACCCCCGGTCGTGCGGAGGGCTGGCTGCTCCGAGGACGACCTGGGGAAGGGGTTGGGGCACTGATCGTGCGGCTGCCCCTCTCCTTCCCTGCCCCCCAAATGGCTCAATTAGCGGTCTGCTTCCCCCCGTAAGTCTCTTTTTAATTTGGCTTCACTCCAGTGTGATAATCTCCTTTGGGCCTCTGCAGACAGGTGGCACAGGGCCGCCCCAGGAAGTAGCAGATCAGGGCCATTGCAACCCCATGCCATGGCCCCAATCCTCCCTTTTGCCACCCCAAAAAGAGCGGCAAAATGCCGCTCCTTTTAGGGGCAGCAAAAGGCCACCCTAAGAGCCGGCACCACAGCTCTTCAGTGCCCTTTTGGCACAGTGTGTTTAAATGCTGCACCAGGAGGGTGTCCTGATGCCATGTGCCATGCGTAATGGTGCACGGCATCAGGAAGGCATTGGCATGAGGTTGGGGTGACCAGTGTGCAGCTACCCCGCCCCAACTCTACTCCCAGGTTGGCCCTTTGGGCTGGTCTGCAGAGGCCCTTTGAGTGGATAAGTCTTGCTGAAGGCAGCAAGCTTGACCTGGTTTTTCAAAGGGTTGAAATTCTTTGCCCTCATAGGACTGCAGTCTTATGTATCACAGCTTATATTTCTTATTAATATGGATGTGATATAATATAACTAGTAATCTCCAAAGCTCAGTTCCATGAACTTTATTTCATCCATCTACCACCTCTGTCTCTCCAATGATCACCAGACCAATTTTACTCTACCCTTCTCAGCATTCTCTGTCTTAGCATTTTCTATTGAAATCAGAGCTAAGATGCAGATCTCAAATATGGCCAGTTTCACAACCACTGACATATTTTTATATCTGCTTTTTCCTACTATGTTGCATTGTTACCATTTGTTTATTTATATTCATTCATTTATTTGATTCCTTCTAAAAGTTCAGAGGATACCCTTTTATTGTTCAGTTCTTCCTTTGGCTGGCATGTTTTCAGGCCTATGCCCATTGCCAAAACACCTTCCATTTGTTTAAAATGTCTCTCCATAAATCTTACCCCACTCTCATCATCTGCTAGAATTAGTGAAAGAGTTCACATGGAAGGTGAGAAAGCTACTGATATGATAGTGTTGGTGAACTCTGGGCATGTCCTAACATGTGCCACTGCTGAACTATTGTGTCCAAGTATTTCTCTACATGAGCTATTCCATCAGCAGTTCAGAAAGTGAATGGTGCATATGATAGCACATGAACTAAATCAGATGTGACTGTGGTGGTATCTCCTTCTGTTGGTGTATGGATGGGGAGCAATTCTTCCTGCTAATTTGACATTTAGTCCTTTCAGAGTTGGCATTGAATGAATTTCACCTACCTTAATGTTTGGCAAATTGAAAGTCCCTGATCCTTTAAAGAGGGCACAGAGGACAGAATAATCTGTGTAAAACTAGGGAAATGTGGCATTTGTCCAGACATATTTAACTCAGTTATTAAAGATGATCATTATTTGCCTATTTTCTATGAATTTCATATGTGCAGGAAGAATATTCCCTGCATTTCTATACAGCATGCACACTAGGGACTTCATTAACTTTCTGGTACCTTCTTGAATTGACTAGTGGGTTTATGAGGCTAGTCCTGTTTTAGGCATTATCCTAGCTTCTCAGGAAGAAATCATGCACCCTTATATGTCAGTTGATCAACTAATCATATATATTTCATCTTCTATTTTTTCTCATTATTTTATGTCATTATAAGTTTTAAACAAATTGCTGTCTTGACTACAACTCACATAATCATCATTATCTACTCTTATTTCCATTTAGTAGTTTTGCTGTCACTGAAGGCTACAAATTATAATCTTCCTGTTCAAGAGTCCAGCAAGGTTGTTTGTTGATTATTGTTTTGTTTTGTTTTTTTGGTCTAGCCAATGCTTACAGTTTCATTTTATTTCTAATTGTCTAGTTAATCATTTCCTTCTCATTCCAACTACATTATTTATTAATTTCCAATACTTTAGACACATCATTATGGCAGAAAGTTATGTTCAATTAATTCTATACCTTGACTCAAGGCTCCTATACAATATTGCCATTCATTTCCAAGTGAATTGCTTAATGTGTTTTGTAATTTTTCTTCCAGTCCCATCCTCTAAAATGGATGGGACTGGATCATGACTAATGAAAAAAGGTTACAAAAATGCAAAGCCATGGAAAGCTCTGGGGGGGGAATGTACACAATTCTTAGTGGGTTGCTGAAAAGATGATAAACAGAGAAATGAGCATGGGTGAACAGAAGGAAGGACAAACAGACCAGTGATTCAAACTGTTTATAGTGAGGATGAGACACTTTCTATCTTCCCCACAACTAACAGTTTAATAGGGTTTATAATGGTGTTATGATGATGAGGAAGGGCTAATTCTCCCCACATCCTCATGTTTAACTCACCTTCTAATTCCACTCAGTTTCTCTACTACTGTGAACAGATTTTTTTTTAAAATGTGCATATTACTTGCTTTCAAATAATTGACATAGGTGTCTACTTTAACTTTCAGATCCTGGGAAGTGAAAAGTTTAATTGAACAATGACAGTACTGTGAAGGTATCCAGGAGTATTTTATAGGGGGGATGATTTGTGCATGTGTTTTATTGTTTTGACCTTGTTAGTGCAAATATATTTTCTTGGTAGATCTCTCAAGTTCCCTCCTTAGGCCAGAGCAGAGCAGGGATGATGTATATGTTAAACTCTCCATCCTTTGGGTTATTGAGTCCCCTGACATAGTTCTTTTTTTAGTTTTCCCCTGAAATTTGATGTTTACTTTTCTCCACACTGGTGTCACTACTCCAGCTTGGAAAGAAAACTGAACTCCATCAAGAGAAAGGAATTTTCTATTCTCCAACTTAACCATCCGTATTTGGTCACATTCAAGATAGAGGTACTCATCATCAGCCAAACACTTAGGAAACTTTCTTACAGATAAGTATCATCATAGTACTGTGAAACTGGATGGAGAATGTAACACTTGTGGAATCAGCCATAATTATGTGATGGCTTGTCTATGTAAATGAACCATTAGTGGGCTATTACCAAATCAGACTTTCATATAATTAATGCCAAAGTTACTTTTTTGTCTGTTGAGTTTGTTCATACATTCTGTTGCAATAAAGTTTGCCCTGAGATTTGAAAAGTGGGTAAAAATGAGTAAGTCAGTGATGAAGACTCAAGTGATGTTCATAGTAAGGATGCTGTTTTTTGATCATTTTAGCCTTGCACGTGAGGACCAATAATTCCTGCTGGTGTCTCCCTCAGGATGTGTGAATACAAGGAGAAACCTGCAAAATTATTTGTGTTGTTCTTCCAGATTTCCCACAGATCAGGAAAAGCTGAGAAGCAAGTAACAGTAAATATTGTTTCCATCCTTAACACATAGCCAGATTTTTTAAAAGCAATTTATTTCTGGATTAAAATCTGTTTTCTGGACATCAGTCACCCTATTAGGTGACCTATGTTTGGGGTGGACAAACTAAGGTAGGAGTAAAGACTAAAATACCCCCAACTGTTGAGGGGCAATGAGCTCACAGTTGTAAACTGCTTAGACACCCCATAGTGCAGTATGAAGCGGTATATAAATGATGCTGCTTTTTTTGCTTTAAAGTACAATGGCTTTTCAGAAGCTGCACAAAGCATTTATAGTTGAATTAATATTTGAACCATTGCTTTCCTCAAATCAGGCTGGATTCTTAAGACATGAGGTTCATGAGCAAGTATGTAGTAAAAGGTTATATCACATCTTGATCTCAGACAAACAGATTAAAGTTGAAGATATCAGACAAGGTGAATGAGAGGGACAACATTAATTTGACAGCTGGAATTAGGAAGTTTCGGTTGCTTGAAATGCAGCTTCACTCTTCAGTCTCAATTCCCTCTGACATTTGCTGCTACTTATCAGTATAATCAATGGCGGTGGGGAGACAAGAATTTCACTGATTAAAAGTACCTCATTCTTCAAGCTTCCAGAACAGGCAATTTTTATCAGACTGAACTGCAAGAAATTTTGCCAGACTTAATTGTCAGAAGATGAAGTCACAGGCAGCAAGTCTGGACAGAAGTTTATTGTAGCCAGTCTTAGGTGGAGTTGCATAGCTCCTAAGGAATCTGGTACTGTACAGCTTGAATATATTATTTAATGGTTGCTTTAATTGTATTTTGTTTTTAGTTCATAATGTAAGCTGTTGTGGTTTTTATATTGGTGGGAAAGCAGATATACATAAAATAAATTATTAATATATATATCAAAACACAGATGTCCTCAATGTCTAGTTGCATCTTTTGCCTTCTTACACTGTCTTCTTCACATTATACCACACTCACACAAAGAGATAAAGTTGCATCCTGCTAGACTCTTATTACGCACCCTATGTAAGGCTGCCTTTAAAATCCAACATATGTAAAATGCCCTCTCTTAAGAATTATTCACAATTTTCTCTCTTGTGGTTTTCAGTGGATTATAAGGGTTACTTTATTCTTTCAAGCTATTGTATTGATGTTATTTCAGGGTTTGTATATATACATTTTTATTACATATTATTATATTTGACTGCTGTTAACATTGTATTGTACAGTGCATTATGAAAGAGTGGAAGGCATGACAAAAATGAAATGCACAAAAAAAATGCACACATAAATATAGTAATTTTATAAGGTAGAAGGAGATGGGTAGGCAATATTGAGCAGCTGGGAAACAAGGGAAGACAAGAACAAGAAGCTGCTAGAAGCTTGCCAAAGATCTATTTCTCAGAGTCAATGGACAGCTTCTGTTCTGATTGCATGTGTGGCAATGACATCTCCCTGGTTAGAGCTAATTGGCTATATAAAATATCTTGTCAAACATTTTTATAAGGAATGCTGAATTATTTTTTTCTTGATTATATTTCAGGATTTCTTGAGAAAGTGTTTAGTGATTAATTTGCACTTTTTCATTCATCTTAAATTTTGGTGTAATTGACTACACAGTGCTGTGGTATCATCCTCTTCACCTTGACTGCATAGGAATACAAACATGACTACATTGAGGAAAGCAAGAAGGAATTCCCTCTTCCTCAAAACTTTTTTTTTTTCTTTTTGGCGGAGGGAATTAGACATCCCACTAGCCAAGATGAATGGGGGATTTTGAGGATAGTAACCCAAAATATAATTTCCCAAAGCTGTACCTTTAAAACACATTTAGGGCCTTTGCAGATTGCTAGAAATAGTGCAAATTGAGTCCACTTTAAGGGTTAGGGTTAGGGAATCATGGGAACTGTATTTTATTGTGGCACCAGAGCTCACTGACAGAGAAGGCTCAATCTTGTGGGGGGGGGGGGGGGAAACAATTCCTATGATCTAAAACTGGCCCTAACCCTTAAAGTGGACTCAATTTGCACTATGGACCTTATCAAACGCTGGCCATGAAGCAAAGAAAAAGCGAAGAAAAACAGAAGTAGAAATAAATTCGGTTCCGTAGCGAAATCGCCCTTTTGGCCATTTCGCAATTAATACCAAGGCTCCCTTCTCTCCCGTCACAAAAAGCCGGGAGGAAAGGCAGCCATGGGAACCGGGGAGGAGGAGGGCTGGAGGACTGGAGAAGGGAAGGCAGCCCATGGAGAGAGAGAGATCGCCTCCCTCTTCCCTCTTCCCTCTTCCTCTCCTCCTCTTCTTTCCAATCCGGTTTGCCTTTTGCCAAGGCAATCGCTTCCCCTCGCTGGGATTTTCGCCCTGCCCACCAATTCGCCTTGCCCACCAATTCGCAATGAATGCGAAGGCTCCCTAGGTACATCCTCTACAAACCGAATGTCAAAATCTCCCTGCTCCTGACGGATTAGCTCCGTATTCTGCCGAGTTCTGGGGCAGCGTCGTGTGTAGACACGGGGAACAATACGGATTAGCTCCGTGTTCTGGGGCAGCGTCGTGTGTAGACACGGGGGAACAATACGGATTAGCTCCGTGTTCTGGGGCAGCGTCATGTGTAAACACGGGGGAATAATATGTATTAGCTGTGGATGCCCTTTGGATTAGCTCTGCTTCAGACCCCATGTGATAAGGGCCTATTTCTGGCAGTCTGCAAAGGCCCTTAGATATGGAAATGAAGAAAACCCTGAATATTCTTGCATGAATATAGTTCTTTATAACCCATTCTAAACTGATAGCTTATTATGTTATATAGATTTTCTCCACTTTTTGCAGTTGGCCTCCATTGGGTTTCTATTCTGGTAGCTTTGAGGACAGTCTCCAAATAGAGGAGATCTTCCAGACAATCCCCAAGTTCAGCAGCTTTGTTCTCCTTTCATGCTGGTCACCCAAGATCAAGCCTGAACAGCTTTGTTGTGCTCACTAGTTCAAATGCAACTCACTGGTACTGTGGCCTGCCAAGCAAAGGGTATGCCACTGTATTCAGCTCACTGGAAGGATGCATTTGCTTTTCTGGGTAAAAACTTGTGCTATACTTTTGGAATCTAGTGATTAATTACTAAAAGAGCTCTTTTAGGCAGATGCATTTTCTATTAGAAAATAGCTACTGTAAGAGATGTTGTGCTCCAAAAGTTATCTTACTGATGCAGGCACCTGCTGTCTCTTGGAGATATTTCTTTGTGCAGACGCTTCTCTGCCCAGCTATATTTAGCTGCCTTCATCATCAGGATTTGGCCATTGACTGGAACACAAAGTCCTTTTCTCTCTCGAATCTTTCCCACTAACTGTTAACAGTATTTCTTTTTCTTTTCTGGAAAATTTTAAAATAGTACTGAAAGAACAGTTTCAGTAATTACAAGATAATTTTTTACAAAAATAGCAGTTCTAGTAAGAACAAATTCTCTAGTCATTAGCAAATAAAAAGAAATGTTCAGTTCAAAAGCCCCTATTGACAATCACCTAGCCATGATATTAAATGCCAGAAAATGCATATCAAGGCAAATTCACTCAATGCTCAATTTACAGATGTTTTTCCTAGTCCAGAATTAATTCATTAACAAATTGTTTAAAAGTACAAGCCATTCATTTTTTAAAAAAGCCTTCATTGGTTATTTATATAATAATGGCCTTCATTGTGCTTCCTACATAAATAAGTGCTTCTGTACAATATGCAAATTTACAAAGTTGGATAGCCCAGAGAATTACTAATTGGATGAAAAGGGGCTTCCCCCCCCCCCCCCAAATTAAACAATTGGCTGTTCCCTAAAGATTTTTGCAACAGAATGCCTTTGGTCTGGTGTTATGTGAAATGGTTTCTGAATTACCTGTGTTCATGCCTGTGGAGAGGTTGAGGTTCTTATTTAAGGGTATCCTGGAGACTTATTTTTAGAGGCATAAGTAGAGAATTGAACTGAACAACCCAAAGGTTATTTTTTTTTCATTGTTATTTCTAGTTTAAGCTAGTAACATAACCTATTCTGTTCTTCTGAAGTGAATTTCAGTAATTAGATGTTGGTAGACAATCTAAGGAGGGTTGGGTTCATCACAGTGTTTACTGTTCACCTTGATTGTGGCTGATATACTATTGGTCAGTTACAATATTATAAGTTAGACCTATGAACTCACAGCCATTTCCTTTTCACATTTACAAGAGTGGTAGCATTGCCATGATTGTAAATCTCCCTGAAACACACTTTAAAACACAGCCAGCTGCACTATGAAACAATGTCCTGTGGTGACAGTGAGCAGGCTACTGAAATAAGATGTGTCCAGCCCCTTCCACCAGTAATTGGCAGTGCACTGAAAAGTTGTCACAGGAACCTGCATGGGTACCTGTTTCTGCTTGGTGCACCATTGATTGCTGATGGGAGAGGGCTAGATATGTCATCTGTCAGCACTCTGTTTGTCAGTACCACAGAACCCCATTCCTCAGTACAGCTGGCTGGACTCTAAGTTGGAGTTGGGGAGGGGGGCACACCAGGAGACAGATCATAGCCACAATGTCATGCCTATATGTCTCATGCAGGATCTCAGCCTGTATTTATAAATTGTGTGTAAATATATATTTATTATTACTCAGTGTTATGAATAATATAGGGCCAGATTTGTTTTCTTCAATGCATGCCTTTGTTGCTAGTGTTACATGTGAAGGATTTCATTTTGTGAGTGAAAGAAATACATCAGCTTTCCCTGAGACCTGGTTGTTTTCCAGTGCAATCTGACGAAAATCTATTGAGGAGTAAACCTCATCTAATTAATGGGGGTTGCAGACTGCCAGAAATAGTGCAAATTGAGTCCACTTTTAGGGTTGGGTTAGGGATAGGGAATCATGGGAACTGTATTTTATTGTGGCACCAGAGGTCTCTGATAGAGAAGGCTCAATGTCTCAGGGAAAAAAAAAAACAATTCCCATGATTCCCTAGCACTAACCCTAACCCTAAAAGTGGACTGAATTTGCACTATTTCTTGCAGTCTGCAACCCCCCTAAATCAGGCGTACTCCCAGTTAACTAAGGGTCTTTACAGACTGCCAGAAATAATGCAGTTTGAGGCCACTTTAACTGTCCTGGCTCAGTGCTAAGGAATCATGGTAACTGTAGTTTATTGTGGCACCACAGCTCTCTGACAGAGAAGGTTCAATGTCCCAGAAAAAAATACAGTTCCCATGATTCACTAGCACTTAGCCAGGACAGTTAAAGTGGCCACAAGCTGCTCTATTTCTGGCAGTGTGTAAAGGCCCTAAATTAAAAGCTAAAGAATGCACAGAACATGCTTTCATTGGCCCTTTACAGACTGCCAGAAATAATGCAATTTAAGTCCACTTTAACTGTCCTGGCTTAGTGCAAGTGAATCATGGGAACTGTAGTTTTTTTCTGAGACATTGAGCCTTCTCTGTCAGAGAGCTCTGGTGCCACAATAAACTACAGTTCCCATGATTCCCTAGCACTGAACCAGGGCAGTTAAATTGGACTCAAGTTTCATTATTTCTGGCAGTCTGTAAAGGCCCATTGTCTTCATTAATTGTTTCACTGATTTTGAAATCTGAAATGTAAACACTGAAAAGTAGCACTAACCCTACTAATTCTTTAATAAGAAACAATTTATAACTTGCTCACATCTACTGCAACCTGATACAGCAATAACCATATGACATGCATGATGTGTGAGCATAGATATGTGTGTTCATGCATATGCATGCACTACTTCCCCAGCCAAGGGTCAGGTCAATCCGATCTATGCCTTGTGTCAGTGAGGCTGTTCCTAACCAAACATTCATGTCAATACTTTTAAAACTTCAGGAATGATTTCTGTTTAAACAAAACAAAGCAAAACAAAATCCTTCCTCTGCATTAGTAGTAATTACCTCTATTAATAACCTAGTACTACCCCCTTGATTGTGAATAGTTCACTAATTTTTGGACAATATGCTATTTAGCCCATTGGGATGGGACATATGCATTTTCATTCAAAAGGCATGCTCAGATAGGTCTGGTAAAGATTCCTGTCTGAAACCCATGCAATCTTCTGTAGACAATACTGATTCACTGTGGAACCATACTGGACTAGATGGACTGCTGGATTCAGTTAAATAAAGCTGTGGTATATGATCTTGCTTAATGAAAATTATTCAGATATCTTGGAGTGCACATATTCTCACCTATGAGCAGATGATCCATTTCCCAAAATTTGATTATCCTTTTGTCACTGTATCTTGAATGAGTGTTCTTTTAGAGTGTAATTCTAAACTGCCAATTTGTAAGACTGTAGCTCTAATTTCTGGTATATTTTATTTTATTTTATTTTACAGATCATCAATAGAACCATGCCAATGAAAAATGTGGAATTTTGAAGTGTTGAACTTTGAGCCATCATGAAGTTCCTGTACCTGCAGGGGGGGGGGGGGGGGGGAACACCCCAAAGGAAATCAATAAGTGCATAATGCAAACACTAAGTGACAAGTGTCTGTCATACTCAGCTGTGAAGAAGTAGTGTGCCAACTTCCAGCATGGAGATTTTGGCCTGAAACAGATGGGCCAAAAGTGTCACCTTCAGCCAATCTGGGGGTGTGGCGTTCAGATGATGCACTCCCCAGATCGGGTCGAAGCCACACTGCTTAAGGCAGCCCAAATCCAGCCTAAAGCTGCTAAAGGAACACAAAAAAGTACTCATTGTTGGCAGTTCATTGCAAAGTGTTTCTGGTTGTTGTGGTTCCACACTGCTCAGCACATACTGGCAGCTGGATTGACCAGAGGTCGCTCCAAGCTGCCCTTCTGCTTGAGGCCTTTGAGACCAAAGATGCAACAAGGTCTGGGAGACTATCAGCAGTGTCAACTCCTGAAATTGTTGAGGATGTCCATGACCTGATTTTAGCATATTTGCAAATCTCAGCAAAAACAATTGTTGAGACACTAGAGATATCTGAAGAACTCCTTGGGTTTATAGTTCATGAGCAGTTGGTTATGCAGAAGCTGTCAGACATGTGGGTGCTGAAAGCTGTAGCACTTGGGTTCTCCACATCCAAAAAAATTCAAGACTGTGGGCTGGAGGAGACAGGCAGGAAAAAGTGGCTCTATCTTACATTATCTGAAAGTGTGCTGAAACCCTGCTATCTGCATCACCTGCACCGAAGGTGTCCTGAACAATCATGGACTCTCTGCACTGAGTGGCATCAAGCTGTGCCATATGATTATGTTTTTTCTGCCTGCCTGCCCGCCATACAAACACACAATTATACAAAGACATCACCAAAGACCTCCAATTATTTCCTTGTTCTTGCCCAGATGCCATTCCATAGGATGCCCATCCATGTGATCAGCCACTGTCGTGGACCAGGAGCAATAATGGGACCTGGAGGAAGAGTCTGATGAGGAGGCTGAGGAAGAAACCCAGGCAAGTCTTCCAAACAGGGACCAGCTTTCAGCTCTCCCTGTTGCAGAGCATCCAGCCCTCCCTGCTGAAGAGCTTCAGCCAGCTCATCCTGTGGAATTGCAGCAAGACTCACTTGTTGATGAGACAGAGGACACAGCTGGGGTCTTAAGTCAACAATCAAGGAGGAGAAACAAAAGGATCCAACAAAAGATAGAGCTAAGATGTTCAGCCAAGCTCTGATTAGAACCAGCTGGTGTCAGGCTATTTAAAAGCTGAAAGGCTATACAGACTGGCCAAAAAGGCTGGCCTGGAGGTGGAGTTAGGGTGGGCAGCAGCAGAACACTCCCTTGGCATAGCGTTCATACACGTTGTGCCAAAGGAGTACTGAAAAGCCGCCACCACCACCACCACAGCAGCAAGGGTGGCTTTTTGCCACTCTAAAAAGGAGTGGCATTTGCCAGCTCTTTTTAGAGTGGCAAACCTCCAGATCAGGGCCATGGTGTGTGGTTACTGCAGCCCCAATCTGGCAAGGAAAGAAGTGGTGAGTTTGCCTAAGTAGTTGCTGGAAGCAACTCATCTCTTTTCTGGCCAGCATTCCTGTCCCTGATACCTATTTCTTGACTTCTGTATTCCTACTTTGGACTTCTTGGCTTCTTCGATCTTTGGACTGTGTTGACCTTGGTTTCTCTTGCCTTCCTTGACTCAGACTGGTTGACCAATGCCTTTCTCTTGATAGACCCTCACAGGCAAGGACACTTTCAAGCTTTTTGTAATTCACTGCCTCTGCCTGCATTATTAGTTGACAGTTCCCTCCCAGCCAGCTGTTGTGGGTGTTTGGTGAACCAGGACAGATACATAGTTGCATGTGCAGTACACAACCTCTACAGTGCATTTGTGCAACAGTGTGTCCAGTGGTCCCCCATAAATGCTCTCTTCACCCCCTTCATCCCATGCCCCCTCTGTTGTACTATCTCAGATGTCTATCATTACATCCATTGCATTATTGATTATTGCTTTTTTCCTTTGCTGCAGTCCTGCAGTAGCACTGGGACATTTATATGCAGGTGTGAAGATGTGCATTGTCCTCCTTGAGTTGGAGTACCCCAGCTTCTTTTTGTTCCACGTTTTAGCCTCAGAGCATGGCTTTGTTTTGCTTCCCAACCACTTTCACCTCATATGTCATCTGAATACCCTACTTTCAAAGTGTGTGGAAACCAGTTTGTTTGGCCAATGCAGACCACTCCTCAGAGGTCAGCACGAAAGGTCATGGCCACAGTTTTTGGGATACAGAAAGTATTTTGATGACTGGTTATCCTTAGAAGGGCCAAGCAATTAATCTAGAAAACTGCTGTAAAAGAGGCATTTAAGGAAAAAGGACAAGGGAATCTGCAGGATTTTTTTGTTTTTGTTTTTCAGGACAAGGCACCAGTTCTCAGGGCTGATAAGACAATGGATGTTTTGAAGAATTTGGAGTTTGAGTGCATATCAGGGGTCCCTAAACTTTTTGAGCCAGAGGCCCGTTCGCCGTCCCCCAGCTCATTGAGCCACCCGGTGTCACGCGTGCATGCGCACGACTGCAGCCGCCATTTTTTTCCCAAAATTGCATCCGGTGTCGCATGTTCATGCGCACAACTCTGGGCGCCATTTTGGAACAAAAAATGCCAGCCGCAGTTGCGTGTGCATGTGCACGACACTGGGCGCCATTTTGGAAATAAAAATGGTGGCCACAGTTGCGCGCACATGTGCGCGAGAAAGGTGGCGGAAGCAGGACTGGCCATGGGCCGGCCGAAATGCCTCGACGGGCTGGGTTTGGCCCACAGGCTGTAGTTTGGGGACCCTTGGCATAGATCATCCACCCTACTGACCAGTTATTGTTACATTTGACTATTTCCTGTTTTCAAACCTCAAAGTTTGAAAGGAAGCAATGTTTTGAATGTTTCATCCTCCACACTACTGGAAATATGTTTTCAAATGATTCAGAGGTGTTAATAGATGGGATGCAGTGGCTCAAGTGGTTAAGATGCTGACTCTGTTGATTGCAAGATTAGAAGGTTGGCAATTTGAGGCCCAGGTGCTGCATGATGGGGTGAGTTCCTTTCACTAGACCCAGCTTCTGCCAACCTAGGAATTTGAAAGCATGCAAAGGCAAGTAGATAAATAGGCACCATTTCAATGGGAAGGTAAACATGCTGGCCACATGATCACAGAGTAGTCTCTGACGACGCTGGCTCTTCGGTTTAGTAACGGAGATGAGCATCACCCTCTATGGTCAGATATATCTTGACAACCTTGTCAATGGGGAATACCTTTCAGTTTACCTAGCAAAAGCAGAGCAGTAATTCAGTGCCCAGAAATCAGTTGTTGTTTTTGAAGGGTTAAAGAAACTTGAGAAAATGCATAGAACTTTGGACTGAATATGTGAAAAAGCATATAAATTTCATGGTTTTAGATCATTACCTTCTCAGCCAGACCAAGGGGGGTTGCAGACTGCCAGAAATAGTGCAAATTGAGTCCACTTTTAGGGTTAGGGTTAGTGCTAGGGAATCATGGGAACTATATTTTATTGTGGCACCAGAGCTCTCTGACAGAGAAGGCTCAATGTCTCAGAAAAAAAAAAACAATTCCCATGATTCCCTAGCACTAACCCTAACCCTAAAAGTGGACTCAATTTGCACTATTTCTGGCAGTCTGCAACCCCCCCAAGAGTTTTTCAGCAACTCCTCATACCAAAGAGAAAAGTCATGTTCTCCATTTGGCACTAAGAAGCACTTCCCTAGTTTTTGATTTAGATCCCATCTTCCTCTCACTACAGGATTCAAGGGGGCATACAACAAGTTAAAACAGAGTATAACTTTTTTTAAAAAAAATAACTATCTATACAAACCTTTAAAAATAATTAAATAAACAGCAATTTTTATTAAAAACACAAAACACATTTTAAACTGAGTAAAAGGATATAAGCATTACACATCTGTGGAGAAAACAAACAGGTTAGAATGTTGGTGACAACCAATGGGAGTTGAGCTGGAAAAAGGTGGGGCCTACTCCCAGGAGTGTGTATAAACTGAGAGGCAAGGGCATGTTTGAAATTAGTTAGGGAAGTGTGTTATTGTACCCTGAGGGTACAAGGAAGCTGTAGTAGATTGCTGTGAAGAGCAGTTTGAAGGGGTTTACTTACACAAGTTAGGGACTAGTCTAGAGCTAAAGTGTATTTGATAGTGTATTGCTAGGAAGCAATGGAGATTAGCAAAGTAATTTGAAGGGCAGATGAAATAATTATTAGGAAACTGGGGCAGTTCAGTTAGTGGCTGTTGTTGTAACAGATAACCAGAAGAGTTAAGAAATACAGAGGCTAGATAAAGGCTATGTGAGAATTAAGACTATAAGGAAACAATTATAAAGTCAAGTAAAAGAAACTATTAGATCTTATAACTACTGAAGCATTTATACACT
The DNA here is from genome assembly GCA_026167975.1 of Phrynosoma blainvillii. Classification (NCBI taxonomy): domain Eukaryota; kingdom Metazoa; phylum Chordata; class Lepidosauria; order Squamata; family Phrynosomatidae; genus Phrynosoma; species Phrynosoma blainvillii. The sequence goes on from JANUYF010000003.1 coordinate 203,633,552, forward strand.
GTATCAATCTTGAATACCATCCACTAAGAAAGATACTATAATCAATCCAGCATGTAAATAAAATTCTTATGTTTGTTTCAACAAGCAGTGGCCTGAAGCATGTTTAAAGGAAATATATTCAAAATGCTATCAAACATATAAAAATGCTACCAAAAGCAAAAGACTTGTATTAGTTGGGACACATCAGATAGTGGGTGTGTAGTTACCAAATAACAATTGGCACCAATCTGTATGGGGATTTTAAAACCTAGAGGGCTGGAACCTGAAGAGAGTTCTAGTGTAGCAGACACTGTAGGAGATACTGGAGAGAGATCAGAGTTTGAGGGTCTCATCACAATTAGGTGGCAGCTGGTGAGATAGTTGCCACAATGTCATAAATTGGAGGCAGGGGTGGGATATAAAAGACCCATTGTGCTTCCATCTACTAAAAGTAGTTGTGTGAGTGAGTCTCACTGTAACAACATCCCATTAAAAACCCCTTCTGCTATCTCAAAACCACAGCCCTGTCTAAATAAAAGGTCCCTGTCTAACAGCAGAAATACAGCAAAGAAACCAACTGAACCTCTTGTGGGAGGGAGTTCCACAGCCTTGGGGCAGCACCTGAGAAGGCTCTCTCCTGTGCCCTCACCACACATGTGATGGAAGTGGCACCAAGAGAAAGTCCTCTCTTAGGACGTTATCACACGGGGAGTTGCAGGGAGAAAGTGGAAATAAACGGGACGAGCGGAAGACTTTAATTTACGGGATTTGTCCCGTTCTGCCTCGTCTGATAACTAAATTCAAATTTAAAAGGGGGTTAATTCGAACAAAAACCTGATCTTTTCAAATCCTCAAAAATCCCGAAAATGAAAAGATCAGGTTTTTGTTCGAATTAACCCCCTTTTAAATTCGAATGTAGTTATCAGACAAGATGGAACGGGACAAATCCCATAAATTAAAGACTTCCGCTCATGCCCGTTTATTTCCACTTTCTCCCCGCGACTCCCCGTGTGATAACATCCTTAGAGATCTTAAGACATTTGGAGATAGATACAGTATTTTAGATTGTCTGGACCTAAACCATATAGGGTTTTAAAGATCATTGTATGAGTACCATCAACTATGCTGATGGAAGAGAATAATAACTAACACAGAAAAAGAGATGCAGACACACACACACACACACACACACACACACAGACAAACAAATATTGGGGAAAAAGCCCCAACCCCCTCCAAAGGGACAAATAAATATATTTAGAGAGCCTTACTAAAGAGACACTAAAGATGCTACAATACAGGGCTGGAGAATCAATCACAGCTAGCATAGTTAATGGTCAGAGATAATGTTGATTGCAGTCGATAAAAATCTGGAGGACAGAAGGTTCATGAGTCAGGACATTTGCACTCATAAAGGAGCTTGTGTGTTATGTTTGCTCTCAGAAATGATTGCTACCATCTACAATTTTCTACCTAGGGAAAGGGAAAATCTCCATAGCAACTAAATTTCATCATCGTTTTTTTTTTTTTTTAAAAAAACAGCTTTTGGGCTTTAGATTTTTCTTTCCTTTCAAAAGAGGGCACATATCACATATTTTAAACTGTGTTTCAAACAGTGTCAAATGATATTATTCCCCAATGGAAGACTCCAGAGCATTGGAATGGTGAAGGACTGAAAAACAAGAATCCTTGCATGTACAGGAGACTGTACCCCTGGAAACCCACACTCCAAAGTGATAACTGCTCAAGCAGAAAATCAAATGAAAGTGCTTGATCACCCTCCCCTTCTGTGGAAGTTATTCTCTGCAAAAACAATGGCTTTCATGAGAAATGCTTGTTTTCCAGGAAAGTTTATTGTGAGTAACTGTCTCCTTGGGAGCAAGGGGGATTATTATTAGTAAAACTCTCTTCAAAAGGAGACTTAATGGTTTACATCTAAGCATTGGGGTGGGATTTCAGGCAAGCCAGTTATAAAATCCTCAAAGTGGGCACTGGCCAGTTGCTGAAAGCAGTTGTTTGTACTTATACTTGTCAGATGATTACTCTGCCATGTATGACTTTGGCATGTATATTCCTTTGGATTCAACATGTCTTTTCTTTATTAATTTTAAAATGAACAATCTAATTTACAATCAAAATAGAATCAGCCCTCCATATCCATGGATTCTTTATCCATGGATATATATATCCAAAAAGCAAACCTTGATTTTGCCATTTTATATAATGGACACCATTTTATTATGCCATTGTATTTAATGGAACTTGAGCATTCATGGATTTTTGTATCATCCTGGAACCATACTCTAGTGCCTAGTGGATACCAAGGGCTTGTTGCAATATATATTCAGAAAAAATAAAAAAAAGGGGGGGGGCAGAAATACCTAATACTCAACAGGGTTCTGACTTCCAATCCTGACTGTAATGAGAATTTTTTTTAAAAAAATCTACCATTATAGATCCAACTAAATAATTCTACTAAAATTACTAAAAGTGTAACCACAGATTATTACATTGTTAGATTTCTTTGTTGCTTAAAAAAACAAAACACTATCAATGGTTTCCAGGCTTTCAAAAAAGATCTTGCTTGGCTTATTGTTTATTTCACATTCATTTGGCCATTTGGGCAAACCGCAACCTTAACAATCCATTCTTCCATCATTGGTGCATCAGCCTGATTCCAAGTTTGAGCAAATAATATTCTTGATACTGTTGTCATATATAAAAGAAGTAATCAATATTTGCTCTCCAGTACTTTATTCAAAAATAACCAACACAAATATTTCTGGTAACATAAAAAGATCTACTTTTAATCATTTTTAATTAACTTATAACTCTTAAATCAGTAACCTTTTGCTTTCTTACAAGTCCACAACATATGAAAAAAAGAGCCCTGCTTGACCTCCCCAACATTGGTTTAAAACATTCTGGGTTAATTTTGACAACTTATTTTGACTTAGATACCATCTACACATCACCTTATATAGATTTTCTTTGAAATCACTACACAAAGTAAATTTTATATCTTTAGACCACTCCCCCCATACATTCATATGAACATTATGCTCAAAATGTTGGGCCCACCTTATAGACTCTTCTCCTGTCAAGAAGCCATGTATACATGGTTTTAATTACATGGTCATCATCTTTGCACAACTCTAAATAATACCCATGTTCTCTAAAGTCTGTGACTGTATCTTCTGCCTTGATTAAATCTGTCTTTAAGTTGCATAAAAGCAAATCAGTTAAGATAACTGTCTTCCATAATAAAAATCTCTCTTGATTTAAACTTCCAACTGTCTTATTCAAAATACAAAAGATCATCATAAAACAACCACTTCCAAACTTTAACCCATTTTTTCCTTTAAAAAAGGCTTCCTGAGAAGAGATGGCTAATATTATCTTAGGAAAGAGTCTCTGTTCATACTTATGCCATTATCATAGGACAGCCTTTCTATGAAATTATTTTTAAATTCAGCATGTGGCTTAACTTTATCATACAAGAAAGCTATGCCAACTAAATATTAAATTATGGCCTTCATGTTCTAAGAGTCTTACAATTCCAAGCAGTATCCATTCCTTCAACCATGCAAAACAACTAGACAAGTAATACAATTTGACACTGGGGACTCCCAAGCCACTCCTGTACAATATTTTAAATCTTGTTCTGGATTTCTTTGCCTGTTAGGTAAATCTTGAAATCTCCTTCTGCCATTGCACATATTCTTGATAGTAAATCACCATACAATCATGTTAAAACTTTATTATACATTTTATAATTTGTGTAACTGTTTTATTTTTATTTTTATGCTGGCCTTGTGCCATAATAAAGATTAATAATAATCAAGCAATCAGGATTGTTTGAAGAAGAAATAAAAACTTTGACAAAACATTTAGTTTTATTACTGTAATTCTACACAAAAAAAGGATATATTTAACTTTATTCATTTTTCTAGGGCTGCATTTGCACTGCAGAAATAATCCAGTTTGATTCCACTTTAACTACCATGGCCCAATGCTGTGATTATGGGAATTGTAGTTTGTTGTGGCAGTAGAGTTTTCTGGCAGAGAAGGCTAAATGTTTCACAAAACTACAGTTCCCAAAATTCCATAGCACTGAGTCAGGGCAGTTAAAGTTGTGTCAACCTGCATTATTTCTGTAGTGTGGATGCAGCCTAATTCTTTTGTAATTACTTGCCAGACTTATTCCTAGTTGTTATAAAATGATAAACTGTTATTCTCCATGACTGTAACTGCCAAATATTTATTCCTCTTTTTCTCCCAACTTTAACCTTTGAAAGAACAGTTTATTATCTCTAAAGTCATATTCCTAGTCAGAAGTTTTGTTTTATCACAATTTATGGCCTGCCTACCCCAAGACACCCACCCCAACCTCACCATCCATGGATTTGAGCATCTACAGAAGGCAGGCCCCATTGACCCTAGTGGTGGACCATGCATGGCAGTGCAGGCACGCACCAGTGTTCCACCATTAAAACTGTGGGATTTGAGGTCCTTCAGGTTTTGGCATCTGCCAGGGGTGGGTGGGTCTGGAATGGAACCTCCACAGATACTAAGAGCTGACTGTACTTAAAACCTGAAGCATGTTCCAAATGCCTTAATTTTTTTCCTCAAAAAGAGTCTTTATTGAGTCCAATCTGTTGGGATTCATCTTATCTTGAAAGCATAATACACTGCTGACTCATTTGATTTGTGGCTATTTTGATGTTGGTTGTGGAACTCTCTTGTTGTGTGCCTTCAAGTAATTTCTGACTTACAATGACCCTAAGATTTTTAGTTTTTCTTGATATAATTTGTTCAGAGGGGGTTTGCTTTGCCGTCTTCTGAAGCTGAGAGGATATGACTTGTCCAAGCTTACCCAGTTCATTTCCATGGCCAAGTGGGAATTTGAATCCTGATCTACAGAGTACAGTGCTCAAACCATTGCCTTTTGCTAACTCATGTGGATCACCCTACTCTTAACTAATTTTCTGACTAACGTTTGATATCTTTAATCAACCAAGAATGAACTGCTCTCATTGAAGAAAAATAACATCAAATGTTTAGTTGAATTTTGTATTGCACCTGTTTCCTTTTTATACATGAACCTGTGAAAATTTAATTCCTCAGACTTCCCTAGTTCATTCTGAAAGCCTTTTCAATGAAAATAGCATGTATAAAGAAGTTTATGGACCTGATATCTCTAGTCTATGCTTTCATAAGAACTTTGTTTCACATAATGAACATAGTCTCACTATGGAAATTTATTAAACTATTAGGTAGGAGAAGTTAACTGTGCCCAAAATAGATGAGCGGCATTGAGGGTGTGGCATTTAGATGATGCACACCCCGAAAGCAGCCAGAAGCCACCCCATTGCTGCTGAAAATGAAAAGAACTGGCCTGAAAAGGAGTGGGGGGAAATGCTCCTTTTCAGAGGCTAATTTGAAACAGCAGCAGTGGCCCAGATTGGAGCCATGCAGGTGTGGTTGGCAGGGCAGCCCCCATCTGCCCTTTTTGGGTGGTCTGTTTTGCCCCTGTGTGGAACAATATATGTAAAGTTTCTTGGACACAAAGTAAATCAAGTAGTAATGCCACAAAACTCAGGGGATGTTTATAAATAAATTAAAATTTCAATATCTAAAGATGAAACCATAACCACTGAGTGTGGGCTATAATCTCAAGACAAGTGCTCAGCAAATTAAAGCCATAAAGGGTTGTTGTAGATATAAGCATGGATTGGTTTAGCAATACTGTGGCAATAAGTATGCCAGTTTCTTTTGCTATAAAATGTGATGTTGAAACAGAAGGTCTGTAGGAGCCATGAAAAATGATGGACAGCAACTTGATTGCCTCAGTAAAGAGACACTTGGTACTGGTCTATATTTTTACCAACTCAGAAATACAGTGCTCATTGCAATAAAATTGTAATGGTCCCTCTTTCATTCCTCTATTATCAGTTTACATGCTGTGTACACAAAATATAGCTATTGTTTCAAGATCTGGCCTTTGGTTGTTTGTCGTGGTAGATATTTAATATATACAAGGGGAGAAGGATATTACATGAAACAGCAGAATTTTGTTTTGAACCTCATATGCAAACTAATTGGAATCAAATTTGATTCCTATGATTATGCCCCTCATTCTTCATTAAGTGAAGGAAACAGTAAAATCCCCCCACCCCACCCCCACTATAGGAAGTCTAAGTGCTGATTCATCAGATGGTGACAGACAGGACATATGGAAAAAGTTGGCAGGAGATTTTATAGCAGACACTGTCTCAGCAGGAAAAAAGGGCACCCAGAAGAAGGCAAATTTGCTTCAGCTTTCCAAATTATTCACAGTATGGTAAAGCATCTGGTTATTCTCACTGGACTACTTATCATGCACAGCTGATTATTATCCTTAATGTGAACAGAAAAACAAAGGGAAGAAGAAATTAATGAAACTCTGAGAGTCAGATAAAACCAAGAGTAGCACCAACTGAGAACTGGCATAGCCTAATGATTTAGAGCACGGGTAGGCAACCTTTTCGAGTTGGGGGTCGGGTTGCTGTCCCTCAGACAATTGGGGGGGGGGGGACGAAGCACCAAAAATAAATAAATAAATAAATAAATAAATAAATAAATATTTTTAATTTTTTTTTAAAAAAAAAGATATATGCATGCACACTCTCTCAGCCCCAGAAAAGCCATGGCAAAACCTCTGTGGAGATTTAGCCAAGAAAACCCCAAGAACAAGTAATAACAACAATAATCAATATCATCATGGTGAGTGGCGGCGGCGGTAGTGGCGGCGGCAGTGGCAGGACCGGCCTGGGGCCAGTCCAAAGGTCTCTAGGCCCACATCCAGCCCCCGGGCCTTAGCTTGCCTACCCCTTGTTTAAAGTCTAAACTAGAAAGTCCTTTGTTCAAATTTTGGTTGATCCTCATTCTCACTAGATGTGAAGTTATTTAGCCAAGCCAAATCTTTTTATGTGCAGAAGTAGTGGCTATAAAAAAAAACTAGGTAAAATCCTCATACCACTAAATACCAAAACAAGAATCATATGTGCCATAGTATTTTCATTGCTATGCATTATTGAGAAATCTGGTGAAGAAAGTGGGAAAGTGATGTGGTGCTAGAAGAGAGTTCCATAGATAACATGGACTGCCAAAATAAATAAATGGATCTGAGATCATATCAAGCCTAAACTCTCATTAGAATCCAAAATGTCTAAACTTGAGGCTATAGTATTTTAGGCATATCTTGATATGATATGATTCATTGGAAAAGAGAATAAAGCTTGATAAATCTGAAAGCAATAGTGAAGGAAGAAAACTGCATTGCAGGTGGATTGGTTAAGTAAAGGAAGCCATAGACCTGAGTTTGACATGCTTGCACATAGTCCCACCATATGTCAAAGTCCACTTGATGGAAAATAACAACAGCAACAAGAAAGAGAGCTTCTGGAGAAAAATCAATTTACCTAAACTTTTCTTTAGGGCAGAATAGGAAGACCTGCTATATAAAATGATAATGCAAACTTTATATGGATTTTAATTAATTCATTAAAATAGCCCAAAGATGCACACGCCGAAGTCTCTTTAGTATTCATGCCAAATGTCAGGTGGACATGTTTGGCATCTCTTTTCCACTGTATAACAAATTCAAGGAGAATATGGTCACTGCCACATAAGGTGGAATCACACCCCAATGAACTCATTCCAGGGGCATGAGCCTGTTCCTTCCTACGTTGTCAATGACACTGTATTTTTTTACCACACCTGAGTGCATCTGAGGCCATGGATAATAGACACATTGTCAGGCACCCTGTTTCGTAAAAGTGAAATATTGAAGGCACAATTCTAAACAGTTTCATTGAGGAGGAGGCATGGGAGGTGTCTGAAGAAAACAGGATGGATGATTAAAGGACTTTCAACTGAGATAAAATTTAAAGATTTAAGATTTAAAAGGGAAATGGAAAAGGGGAGAAATCACAAAAGAGGAATTCAAACAAAAAGCCAGCATTTGTAGGGAAAAAGTCAGAAAAGCTAAAGCTCAGAATGAGCTCAGGCTTACTAGAAAAGTTAAAAATAATAAAAAGGGCTTTGGTTATATCTGTAGCAAAAGCAAGATCAAGGAAATGTCAGAGCCATTGCATGGAGAAGATGGCAAAATGCTAACAGGGGACAGACAAAAGGCAGAGTGACACAACACCTTCTTTGTCTTCTCCCAAAAGAACAGTGAAGAACCTGAGGGAAATGCAGCAAATAATGCAGTAGGGGAAATGCAGCGCAGAATAGGGAAAGAGTTTTAGTACAAGAATAGCTGGCTAATTTAAATGAAGGGTCTTTACAGACTGCCAGAAATAATGCAGCTTGAGACCACTTTAACTGCCCTGGCTCAGTGCTAGAGAATCATGGGAACTGTAGTTTATTGTAGCACCAGAGCTCCCTGACAGAGAAGGCTCAATGTCTCAGAAAAAAACTACAATTCCCATGATCCCCTAGCATTGAGCCAGAGCAGTTAAAGTGGTCTCAAGCTGCATTATTTCTGGCAGTCTGTAAAGGGCCTTGATGGCACATAGTCATATTTTGTGATTCAGAAATTTAACGATATTTTTGAGAGAACCTGAGACAAAACAAGTTAAAGTGATACACTGACTATGGTGTCTGTGTTTGCAATTATGCATCTTAATTGCTAGAAAGGTCAGTGTTTTGCTGTTATTTTCACACTGCTAAGGCCCAGTCTTTTAAACAAGTAAACCTCTGTGTCTGAATAGTCCCAATCAAATCAATGAATCTTCTCCCATGCATGGAACTATGCATAGTCTTGCCATAATCATTAACAGTAGGAAAATCTCAAAGTAAACAAACAGTAAATGTGTGAAAAGAGCAAAATCATACTGATTACTGTTGGATTATGAAAGAATACCAAGAAGGAAGAGGATATGTGCTGAGTTTTTAATTGTTCACCAAACATTTATCTGATGAAGAGAAGTGCAGAAGCCAGGGGTACTTTAAATAGCTAATGTATATGTTAGAGTTTTTACCAAATTCCAACAAAGGGCTTAAGCAGACTGCCAGAAATAGTGCACATTAAATTGAGGCACTGCCCTGGCTCAGTGCTAGGGAATCATGGGAACTGTAATTTATTATGGCACCAGACCTCTCTGACAGAGAAGGTTCAGTGTCTCAGAAAAAAATATAATTCCCATGATTCCCTAACACTGAGCCAGGGCAGTGCCTCAATTTAATGTGCACTATTTCTGGCAGTCTGCGTAGGCCCAAAGTCATTTGAAGAATTTTGAAAGTTAACATATAGATGAAACATGTGATGAATCCCAAGGGAAGACTTAAAATGCAATGGCAATCAATTTAGAAGAAAATATTCCCCCACTCAATTAAAGTTACATCTCAGGGTAATCCATAGATATGGGGGGGGGGGAACATATGTTAGATGTGGCACCCTCAGCATGAGTATACTTAGGCCCTTTGCAGAATGCCAGAAATAGTGCAAAGTGAGTCCACTTTAAGGGTTAGGGTTAATGCTAGGGAATCATGGGAACTGTTGTTTTTTCTGAGACTTTGAGCCTTCTCTGTCAGAGAGCTCTGGTGCCACAATAAAATACAGTTCCCATGATTCCCTAACCCTAACCCTTAAGGTGGACTCAATTTGCACTATTTCTGGCAGTCTGCAAAGGCCCTTAGGGGGGAAGCAGATGGCACAAAGCGCCATCTTCAGGGCAAGGAAGGGGAGGGGCAGCCACACGCTGGGCGCCCCAACCCCTTCCCGAAGATGTCGTCGGAGCGCCAGACCCTCCGCACGTCCGGCGCTCCGGGGATGCCTATCAGCCGCAACGTCCACACACGCTGCAGCGGAAAAGGCGCCAAAGGTGCGCTGGCAGCCTTTTGCGGCACACCTTCAGCAATTTGTGGAAGGAGCACTATTTTAGCGCTCCTTCCTGGGGTGGTGAAGCTGCGCCACGGGGCTGAGGAATGTGGATGCCTCGGCCCCGATCCGCAGCCTCCCAGGGCGGGTCCGTGCCACCTGTCTGCTTAGGCCCTTTGTTGCTATTTGCAAGTCTCTCTAAGTTTTTAGGCATAGCATGCATTGATATCATTTTCTCTTTGGCTGCTACCATACTGCAAAATTAAAGCAGTTTGACACTGTTTTAACTGACATGGCTCAAGGCTATAAAATCCCGAGATTTGTAGTTTGTTATAGCACCAGAGCACTCTGACAGAGATGCAGGCAAAATGTCAGGGATAAATTCTTCCAGAACATTGCCACCTAGCCCAAAACCCCCCCCCCAAAAAACACCTATTGATGCCAGCCTGAGCCATGGCAGTTAAAGCGTGTCAACTGCTTAATCTCTGCAGTGCCAATGCAGCTTTTGTTGGCCCTGCCAAGTTTGTTCATCCTTCATCTCATAGACTACAATTCTTTCTCTTTCTCCTATGTTTGAAGAGCCCATGTCACAGAATGTTTCACCATGAGATGTCTTGACAACTTAGTGTTTTGTATATAAATATACTTACATATGATTTTAAAAAGAATGCTATGCCTGCTTTCTCTGCTAGACCTTGTAGAGTAGTATGAGGAAACTGATAGTTTTTCAACTTCTGCTTGCAAATATGAATGTCTTTGCTTGTGAGATTCACTCTGCATGTTCCCTACTAGATTTCAAATTCCCCAGTATTGAATTTGCTTGTAATTTAATATAAAATATCCAGAACCTCTACGCTTTTGTGGCAAGAATGGGAATCATGTAGCCATCTGGATGTTTGTGAATTCCAACTCCCAGCACTCTTCACCTAGCTGGGCTAGGGCTCCTGATTTGGAGTTCAGCAACATGTGGGTGGAATACATGAATATTGAAGGTGCCAACTTGAGAAAATTGGGATGGAAAAGGTAGTCTTCCTGTGCTCCTACCAACTGATGCTATTTAAAAGATGGAGATTAGCCTAACTCCAAAATGGCTATTTAGAACTATAAAGCATAACAGTAGGAGGTTTTGAGGGATGTGGTGTCTCAAGTGGCTAAGGCGCCGACTCTATTGATTGCAAGATCAGCAGGTTGGCAGTTCAAGACCCAAGTACCGCATGATGGGATGAGTACCCATCACCAATCCCAGCTTCTGCCAACCTAGCAGCTCAAAAGCATGTAAATGCAAGTAGATAAATAGGCACCACTTCAATAGGAAGGTAAACAGCATTCTGTGCAACTATGCTGGCCACATAATCACAGATTAGTCTCTGACAACACTGGCTCTTCAGCTTAGTAACAGAGATGAGCACTGCCCCTTATGGTCGGACATGACTTGACAATGGGGAGTACCTTTACCTTTTAGGAGATTTTGAGAAAGTGGTTGCAAAAAGTCATTTTTCTCCCCCTGAATATTTACTATCTTGCTCTCAAAATGTCAGTACTTGGAAGCTGCATCCTGAAGGAATTATACTGTATGTAAGCTTCTAAGTGTATCACTATTAATTGATATGCTATCAAATCACAGTAGACACAGGGTTGATCTCCAGGGTGTATAATGAGGGAGTCCAGATACCCATTTCATACCAAACAGCATGGCATTTCATATGTTATCTGGCCCATTATCTCCTATTTGGTAATGAGTATATAATATGTTGTCTGATCTCAGAAGCTATGCAGGGTCAATCCTCGTTAATACTTGGTGGGAAGACTGCAAATGAATACCAGGTGCTGTAGGCTATATTTCAGAGGATGTTTGCCTTAGGGCCATCGTAAGTTGAAAATACCTTGAAGGCACACAACAACAACAAATTGGCAAAACCACTTCCTTGTCTAAGAAAACCCTACAAAATTCATGAGGTCACCATGCATTGCCAGGTGACCTGAAGTTACATACACACAAACACATTTAATAAAACTGAAAGGTCTTCTATTCCATCCTCTAAAGCAGGGGTAGGCAACCTTTCCCCTTTAAGGGCCGATGGACTTCAGGTCCCATAAGCCTCAGCCATGTTGGCCAATAGTCTCATGTTGGCCAATAGCTCCTGGGATTCTGGGAGCTGAAGTCTCTCGGCCCTTAAAGGGGAAAGGTTGCCTACCCCTGCTCTAAAGCAACCTCAATTTAAGGGCAGATCAGCAACTCATCTCCAACTGCACTACTACATGAACTAAAGCTTCAATTCCCTTGGTGCTTAATGTTGTACCATAATTTTCTATAAATGTTAGAGACTTCAGATAATGTCATGTGTAGCACAGCAGAAGGGTTACAGACAGTAGGCTTGCTGGACATTCCTAGGATTTCCAGCTGCAAGAAACCTGTACTAAAGCAGGAGGAGAACCATAACTTGGGTCTAGTATGGTGACAACAGTAGGTAAGCAAAGGTGGAGAGGGTGACCTCATCACATCCTTTGTGACAGAAGGGATCTCTTCTTAGTAAGTGTGCTTATTTATGGCCTGTGTGCTTGCTCAGAATGAATCCCCACCTTATCCAAATGAAAGTGAGCACAACAAAGCATAAGGTACAGCTCTTATAGTGGGAATCATCAGGGAGACTTGAACCCTGGGGCATACTGTAGTCTCTTGTCTACAGAAACGAAACAACATGAGACAGATCAGTCTAATTACTAAGCCAATCATTGTCTCCTATGCACAAGCATTTGTTTGCTCAGTTTACCTGAAGTTTAAATTAGATAGGTAATTATGAATAGTGTCTGATACAGGTTAATTTGGTTTGGGGGTGCAAATTAATCAAATTATTTATTTGGGGTGATCAATTTGAAAAATTGATTTGATTTCTATAAAACTGACCAAGATAGATTTGTGTGTGTGAAATTGACAATCTAGTAATTTCAGTAATTACTGTTTTTAGTAATTTATTTATAAACCTGTATGTAAAAGTTAGTACATGGGAATCCCATGCAAATCTGCCCTCCTTTATACAGTGATATAGATCTTCTATTTTTGATGATGCATAAGTGGCCTCTCTCTTTACTATGTTTGCTTGTAATGAGGAGTAACTATTAAAATGACATTCAACAGAAGCATGATTTTGTGTAAACCCAGGGAAGAATTCACAGGTTTTTCCCCTCCCAGCCAGCCAGTCTGAAATTTCTGAACTGACAGCTTCTCAAGGCCAAAACAAGTTTTTCCTCAGTCACCATGGTAGATTTTTTTTAAAAAATCAGTAGATTCCAAACTGGGAATGTACCAAAAATCCTTTTTCTTTACTGGACTTTACTTAGAAATGATGAAAAATCCAGTGGTTATTCAGGGAAAGGAATGAAATGCTAGAAAAAATGAGGCATGGAGGCAGCAACATATACAGCTTTTCTGGACAGACACTAGCCAGAGTCCGCTAATGCTTTTCCAGCAGCCCTTTAAGATGGCATAAAGTGATTGTGATTCTCAGGGATGGATTCTTGAGCAATAAAAGACAGCTGCCAGAATTACCTCTTCTCTAAGTTGGTGGTGATGGTGGTGAGAAAACATTAAGAACTAAGACTTCACTCAACTGAAGTCTCCCAAGAAAAAATTGTCAGACAAGGAGTCATTGAAAAACATGCTTTTACAAAACAGTTACCTTCTCTCCATTCTCATGTCCCTTGGTGCCATTCTTACTGTCATTGTTAGATTTAAAATCAGAAAAGGTATGACATGGGTTAAACAACAACCATTAATATAGTGCTGTATTCTTGCAGTTCAGTGTTATGTTGACTGTTCTTATAGATCCTCCCTTGCATTCTGGTCTTAAATTGAGAAACAATGGAGGGAAGCAGACGGGCGGCACGGTGCCACCCCGGGAAGCTGCGGATCAGGGCCGAGGCATCCACATTCCTCGGCCCCGCGGCGCAGCATCCCTGCTCTAGGAAAGAGTGCTAAAATAGCACTCCTTCCACAAGACACCGAAGGTGCACCGCAAAAGGCATCAGGCGCACCTTCAGCGCCTCTTCTGCTGCAGCGTGTGCGGACGCTGCAGCAGAAGTGCATCATTGGAGCGCCGGCCGTGTGGAGAGCTGGCCGCTCCGATGACGTTTTGGGGAAGGGGTTGGGGCGCCCAGCGTGAGGCTGCCCCTCCCCTTCCTGGCCTCGAAGATAGCACTTTGCACCGTCTGCTTAGGCCCAATGAGAGCACTGACTGAATAAACTGCTCCCCTTCCCTTCTCAGAATAGCTTCCGAGTCCCATTTTGTAGGGTTATAGATCCTTTGGTGTTATCAATCTGGCTGCTATCACAAGTTGCACAACCATAATCCCAGTTACTACAACAGTTCAACTTCTTCTTCTCATTGTTCTGGAACTCTAGAGGACACACTGTTGTGTGGTCTTACAGCACTGTATGACATGGAATAATGACACTGGCCTGCATCATAGGCCTACCCTTTACACCATAGGACATAGGTCATTTGCTCAGTAGTAGTACTGATAGTGGTAACAGATTCAGTAGCATTTGTAGTAAGGGAAGGGTTCAGCCCATGAAAGCTTGTGAGATCAATCCTAAACCAAAGAAATTGTTCAACTCTGTCTCTGAGCCTTCATCACTAATGTGTCATGCACAGAGAGAAAGAAATCCTTCTCTTTAAAAGACTGTAGCATGGAAGCTGCATGCAGGATTCTGTTACAATTTTGTGTATCACTTGGCAAACACACAGTTAAGTTATGATAGCATGGGCCAATGGGGTACCACAAATCTAACACAGAGAGATGTGCTCACCTATGAATGAGAAAATAGTGTTTCACTTACTACAATCTTGGGATTGGGTGACATAGGAGGAGGAGGCGAAGAAAAGGAAGAGGAAGAAGAAGAGGAGAAAGAAGAAGAAACAGCTGAATTTATTTTTTTGGCCTTCAGTTTGGGGCAAGTTATGCACTGATTTTTGTTAGCATTCTGCATTTTATCCTATAGTTTTCTATGGGTATAGTATGCCTGGAGGATTTATAAATCTATAACTCATTTCTCAGATTCCCTGCCTCATGCAACAGAATGGAATCAGTTCTCAGTTGTGAAGTTCCATATTCTATCCATTGCAGGTTACAAGAAAAAGAAGGCCTAAGGAAAAAGGAGTGTATTGTTGGCAATTAAACTGAAGGATGAGATTAAGGACTGAGGAAAAGACGTTATGTCCATGTTGCCTTTTCCAGAACACAACCTGCTACTGAGGCTCACTGAACACTGGTAGATTTTAATTACAATGTGCCCAAAAAGTGGAAAAGTTTTATTTTTATACTTTTACTACAATGGCATTATAAGATGCATTAAGTAGTAGTTCAACACCCCCCTCTACTGGCCATGTGCTCATTTAAGCATTCTTGAAATCTGTTTTGTTGCTATGCTACAAGGCAAGAGTGGAGGGCTTGCACTCAAAAAATACTGGTTGAATACTGCGTTCCTTCTGTGCCTCTAAATATTTATACCTCCTACTTGCAATTAATCTTTCATGTCCAAAAGCAAAGACACTCCATGGAGGTTTGTTATTAAAATCTGGGTGATGCTGTGTAATCAAGTCTTATATTTTCTGATTACAAACACTTTTTCAAAGCAACATTGCTTCTCCATTTATTTTTGTTTGTAGCCTAAACTTAAAAGGATAAATCATTGATGTAAATGCATCTGTTTTGTTCACTTATCCCTCTCTCTTTCTCTTTCTCTCAAATGCATATATACACTTTACAGACTTTAAAGGATGGATACATTAGCATCTGTATTTTTACCCTGAAATTGTTTTATCCTTTTCACACACTTTCCAAGGGAGTGTATATGAAATACTTGTGGGTGCTTCAAATATATGCTGCCACCTATTCAGAATAAGCTATTTTACTATTATTTTAATGTTTTGAATTAAAGTATGCTACCTTGGGGACTGTTATTTTGTACTCCTGATTAGATCAGAGCTAGAAAGTAATTCATTTTTCAAACAAAATAGTTTTAAAATCAGATATTTCCCCCCATTAATATCTTGGAGCATATTTTCAGTAGAATGGGGTGGGGTGGATATATTTGCTTCTAATAGCCTGGGCTGTTATTTACTACTTTTTTCAGTGTAACATAACATGGTTTCTTTTTGTGAATAATTACTGGGTGTGTACTGACTCAGTCTGGGAATGGGAGGAGGAAGGGAAACGTAATATATATGGGTGGCTTGCTCCTCCTGACTCTGTGTGGGATGTTGTGCAGAAGAGAAGGAGATCATTTAGCAACAAAGTTTGCATCTACACTGCAGAAGTGATCCAGTTTGGTAGGACTTTAACTGCCATGGCTCAGTGCTGTGGAATTCTTGGGATTGTAATTTTGTGAGACTTTTAGCCTTCCCTAGCAGAGATTCTGGTGCCACAACAAACTATAATTCCCAGAATTCCATGGCACTGGGCCAAGGCAGTTAAAGTGGTGTCAAGATGGATTATTTCTGCAGTGTGGATGCAGCCAAGGAGAAGAGAAGTTGTGGAGAGATGCTGAAACCTGAGCTACACTAGACACTTGAATGTGAATGCTTTCTTAAAGTTACCCTGGCTTTTCTTTTTGCTTCATTTACTCAGATGACTGAAATGTATGCCACAGCCAGGGAGTGTGCTTGTGTTGAGGCTGGGAAAAATATGTCTTGCTGGGTTGCTTGGTCAGAACAGCAACTTTATCAGGGGTTTTCTTGACAAGATTTCTTCAGAGAAGGTTTGTCATTTCCTTCCCCTGAGGCTGAGAGAGTGTGAGTTGCCCAAGGTCACCCAGTTAATTTCTTGGGTGAGTGGGGAATCAAACCCTGGTCTCCAGAGTCCAGCACTCAAATCACTATGCCACACTGGCTCATAAAGTAACATTAACAAGAAGCAGTTGGGTGTTGGAGTAATATTAAAGTAATAGTTCTTTATATAAAAAAGTAACATTTCTAATTCTGGTTTGGAATATGAGACTTAGAAGTGTCCATACCCAAAGTCTATTACAGGTTGCTATCAACACTAATGATTTCTTCCTGCTATGCCATTCCTTGTTCTCAAAGTTTATCTCACAACAGAAAGTAAGGATGGAAAGTATGTTTAAAAATACTGTAAATGATTGGAAAACATGCTGCTCATATTTCAAAAAACCCTATTGAGAAGAATCCTGGATTAGCAAAAATCTTGACCATAAGGGACATATTTTATGGAGGGGGGGGGGGAATCACACATGCTTGTTTTGCACCAACCCCCCCCCCCCCAGCATTTCCTGAATAATGAAAAGCATTTAATGGACAGAATGGAATAGTTTGGCAGATAAATATAACTTTCTGTACAAAAAAAAATGTTGTCACCTGTTCTGCCCCAAAATTTTGTGAAGAAAAAGTCCTCAACTGTGAATAGTCTTCAAAAATGTAGTGTTTAAACACTTTTTCATACTGGGAAGGAAATTGCTTTAAAAATTGCCTCCTACAAGAAGAATAATAGCAAGGAATTTGATCCCAAGTGGAAAGAACATTCTAGTGAGACCTCTGCAATATTACTGTTATAATGAGTAGCAGTAGCATCCCAGGCAAAAGGAGTCATGGAAGATCTGTTTTTTTAAAGATAGAAATCACACTTCTGTAATGGAATTTCATTTTCCACCTTCATAAGAGGATTGCAGTTCTCAAAGTATGGAGTTGCTGCTTTGTTTGCTTACAACACTTGCTTACAACAATCATTGAAGCTGCTATAGTTACTATAGTTCTTGATATTTTAGATTCCATAGGACATTCCCCATGGCTCCCATCTCAGATGCTCAGAGCAGCAGCTGGAATCCTATTGCATAACCCTTTCTCTCACATTATAGTTTTGAACTTTATTGTTGTTGTGTGTCTTCAAATTGTTACCGATTTATGGTGACCCTGTTATGGGTTTGTTTTTGTTTTGTTTTTTGTTTGTTTTGGCAAGAGCCTGAGGGAGTGTAACTTGCTTCATATGGAGTGAACTATTCCTTCCATGCATCTGAGGAAGTAGACCAAGTCTATAAAAGCTTATGCTACAGCTCCTTTCAGACAGTTAAGCTCCAGAGTACTGCAAGACCTCTTTGTATAGTAATATTCTAGACTACTCGAAACATGTTATACTTATTCCACACTGTCCCTGTTATTACATCTAATACTATCTTTAAAACATGGACAAAAGATATTAGAGAATTTATCTGGCTAGGGAAGAAAGCAAGAATAAAAATAGCAGTATTACAAGATGACAAAAAGAAGGGTGGTTTACGTTTGCCCAACCTTCAAGTTTATTACAATGCATCAGCATTTACATGGATAAAAGACTGGATAGAAATAAAAAATGTGAGATTACTAACTTTGGAAGGCAAAAATTTAACGGAAGGATGGCATATGTATCTACACTATGGGAACACGACAACAAGCAAAAACTTCAATAACCATCTGATCAGGAGAGCCCTAATGGTAATTTGGAATAAATATAAGAACTTTTTATATACCAAAAATCCAAGATGGGTCTCCTCACAAGAAGTGTTCCATAAGGCAGGAGAACTTTACAAAGGGCAGTTGCTCACCTATGAAGACATCCTAACCAGAACACTAAAAGGAGAAAATATTAAATCATCAAAAGATTTTCAAAAAGAAGAAATAAACATACAATGGTTAGGATATCTCCAAATAAAAGAAAGATTTTTTTAAAAAAAGATAAGAATTCAATAAGAATAGAACCAGAAAAAAGAGAATTAGAAAAAATATTGGAAAAAGGGAAAAAAACATGATTTCTCGGTTATATGTTGCTCAATATTGAATTAAAGGAAGAGTCTATAAAGGAGTGCATGATTAAATGGATGCAAGATATAGGAGACATCTCGTTAGATACCTGGGAATAAACATGGTTGAAAAACTTAAAATTCACTAAAAGGGCATATCTAATAGAAAACTACTACAAAATGCTTTATAGATGGCATATGTCCCCTCAAAAAGTGGCTAAGCTAAAAAAATAATGATGAAAGCAATTGTTGGAAATGCAACCATAAGAATGCCAATCTATTCCATATGTGATGGAAATGTAGGACAGCAGTAGAATTTTGGGAAACAATTCATAAAAGAATACAAGAGACATTTCAAATTAATTATGAGATGAATCCTAAACTATATTTATTGAACATAACAGAATTGAAAAGCAAATTAAGTAAGGATGAGATTAGTGTTGTTTTGTATATAATTACCGCAGCCCAAATAGTATTTGCTAAATATTGGAAAAGCAAAAATGAAAATATAGAGGAGGAATGGCAAGTAAATGTAAATGATTTGATGATTATGGACAAACTGATATTGATGATCAAAGATAAATCAGATCAAAAATTCTATGAGAAATGGGAAAAAGTTAAAAAAAATTATGAAATTAGTCATAAATAAAATGTAATGCTGCTGTTATTCATTGTTTATTATTTATGATAATGCTGTATTAATCCTTCAAGATTGTTAATGTTAATTTATGCTAATTTAACTATTATGCTGCTGTAACCTCCTTGAGAAACAAGAGTTTATATGAGGATTTATTTTAACACAATAAAAGCAAAAAAAAAAGTAATATTCTAGACCAACACAGCTATCTGAATTCTATGTGCTAGAATGCATATTTACTGTGAATGTGTGTGCAGTTTATTTAAAAAAAATGCAGACAAAAGCAGAAAGCAGACAGAATGAACATATTTCCAAAGAGGTTAAGTTAGTGAAAACCCCAAACTAGGCTTTCTCAGCAACAGCACTACGGAATACCATCTCAAGAGAATTCAGAATAGTTCCATTCATTTAGAGCTTCTGTGAAGTAACCCAGTTTCCATTTTTCAAAATAGTTTTTGGTTCCTAAAAACAATGTTGGCTTTGGGGACTGTTTTCAGTATATATGTCATTAAAACTGATTTTTAAATAAATGTTTGGATATTGTTTTTATAGATTTTTTCATATGTTGTGCATTGCCTCAGGGGCCTTGCTAGATGGAGGCAATGCAGTTTTAATAAATAAAATAAATATGAGTGCACACATTAAAAAGTGTCCTGGAACATCCCTGAAATAGACTGAATAGTGATTTGACACTATTACAGCCTTAATATGCTCTGCTGACTATCATGTCATTCTAGTTACCTGCTGCAGAGACTTTCTGATAGGCTAGTGTGAACATTCATCATTTTATGTTGTTGATGTGTGCCTTCAAACAATTTCAGACTTATGGCAACCCTAAGGTGAACATATCACTGAGTTCTTTTGACAAGATTTGATTAGATGAGGTTTGCCCTTGCTTTCTGCTGAGGCTGA
This sequence comes from Phrynosoma blainvillii, assembly GCA_026167975.1. Taxonomy (NCBI): domain Eukaryota; kingdom Metazoa; phylum Chordata; class Lepidosauria; order Squamata; family Phrynosomatidae; genus Phrynosoma; species Phrynosoma blainvillii. Next base: position 203,653,736 of record JANUYF010000003.1, read on the forward strand.
GAGAGTTTGACTTGCCCAAGGTTACCCAGTGGGTTTCCATGACTCAGTGGGGATTCAAACCCTGGTCTGCTGGAGATCTAATCTGATAATCAAGCCACTGTATGACACATGGCAACATGGCATGCTGGTTGATGCCACATATTATGAACAAACTGGGGCCATGTCAGAGTGGCTTTGACCTGTTTTGACTGGCTGACACTGTAACTCTGTATCCAGCTGCAGAAAAATTAAGCCTTGTTGCTTACTTCTGGGTAGACTTATGAAGAGCTACACTATAAATAGCATAACCAGATGTATGAAATTCTCAGAGGGCCATGCTTTTTAGCAAGTGTTAAAGGCATTGGATGTCATTTCAGTGAGGAATTCTCATTTAAAGATTAAAATTGCTCCTTTATTTAATTTTAGCAGCTTTGCTAGTGATCTTTTACACATATGCTTGGCATTTTCCTCCATCTGCTTGTGCTAATACTTCAAATCTATCAGTGAGAAAGCAGGGTATGCATCCACCCTCATGCTTGCTTCTGAGAAGAGTATTAAGATTTCAGGATGATGTACCCTAAATTATATCACAAATCTATTTACAACACACAAAACCCTCAACAAAATAATAAAACAAGGGGAGGGCTATTAATGATTAAAAAGTATGCAAGAAATTAAAATGTCCCGGCAAATAAAGTATTAGTTTTCCTGGCATTCAAACAGAGGGGAATGAAGTGCCAGGTGAGCCTCTTCAGGGAGGGCAATCCATAACTGGAGTGCCCCCTTTTATATACCTCTGCTAAAGGATACATCTGGATCAATACTTTGGCAGGAGAAGTGTTCCTTCATGTATTGGAATCTGTATTATTTGGGGGCTTTGTAAGAATGTATCAGCACATAATTAGCAGTTGGTATCATCTTGCTAGAAATTTTTGCACTCCACCTCTTGTATTTCATTATATTCCTACTCATTATGGATGTTAGAAATGTATCAGTCTGATCTCCCAGACAACTTTCAGATCCTTCATAAGACATTTAAACAACACCATGAGACCTATTAGTCCTGTGTGCTGATTAAAATATTTTGCACCATGCAGTCTTAATAAAAAGCATCCCACTGAACTCAGGCAGTTGCATTTCAGTCAAAATGGGGGTGTGTTATAAATTTTTAAGGTATATAACTCCTGCTTGATCTGGAGCAGAGATAGGAAGTAATTAAAATCAATTGTTATCACTTAAATTGGAAATTTTCTAATGAAAAGGGCAATGTAATTAATTTTTCAACTAGAATGATTAACATGAGTCAGTATATCGGCATTAAATTAATTCCAGCTATTATTATTAATTAAGTGAGAGAAAATGCTAAAGAGCCAACAAATGTTATGATAGTTTTGTTAATTAAAGTTTTAAATGAACAAGTAGAATGGCCATAATGGGAGGAGGTGGTTCTCTTTCCATCCAAGCAGTTTACCTGCATTCTGCACCAAATAGCCTACAAACATGTTTCATTTGTCACAGGAAACTGCATTTTGAGGTTCAAGGCCATAGAACATTTGCTGGGTGCATGTGATAATTAGTAATGCAGTAATAAATCAGTAATAGTCTTGGATGGCATTTTTTTCAGCTTGATCTGAGTAAGGATTTGAGTAAAGACAGTTAAGAAATTTAAATTCAGCTTAATTTAAGCTTAATAGTTGCATGCCCCTCCTCTAACATAAATACAATTGAGTTACATTATTAACCATTATCTAAACACATTAACCCATTCCTTCTAACCATTATCTATGATTGAAAGCAAGACATGGGTCTCACATGAAAGGAAGAATGATATAACAATTTCTGATATTTCTCTTTTTCTCCCCAATTTTTTTTAATCCCTTGGGTCATCCAGGGAAATTAGGCCAGTCTATAGCCCCCTATGACTTTATAAAATCCTGTATGCATGTAATATCAAGTCACCTATTGACTTATAGTGACCTCATGAATTTCAGAGGATCTTGTACAGCAAAAGCACACAGAGGTGGTTTGTCATTGCATTCCTCTGAAACATAGCCTACTGTGTCTGATATTCCTCCACAGTTCCCCATTCAAGTACTAACCAAGCCTGTTCATGTGTAGCTTCCAAGATCAGACAGCATCTGGTGCCTTCAAGGTGTTTAGACTCAAACACCTTCAGGGTAATTGGGCTCAATAAAAGCCTATGTCAGAGGAAACATGTAAAATCCACCAGCAGAATGTGAGCATTTAAGACTACAGTTGAAGGCCTTTTGCTGTTGCTGTTGTTGTTACTTCCTTCAACCAACAGATCACATGGACTACTCTGTTTGGACAGACTTCTCAGTAGTAAATATCTATCCCTCAGCTTTTGTGGGGGATAGGGGTGCAGGATCCCCTCAAAAGTGGAAAAAAACTATGAATTGTTTAAGTTCTGCCCCCACATGCATGTTACAGACTCTGCTTCTACACAAATCTCCATCTCATTCTGAGGCCACCTCTGCTACACCCACATTGCTGTAGGATGATGATACTGCTGGAAAAATCCCCTGCAGTGTCAACATCCATCTCTTCACTCTCCTCCTCTATCCCATCTCCTTTCCTGGTCTATACCTTGGCCCATTCCTCCACACTTTTGCCTCAGCACCAGAACACCTCCCCCTCACTCCCAGGTTCCCTCCTACTTCTCACCTCTCCACTTCCACTTCTCAGTTGCCCCCTCCTCTTCCCTGATTTGGAGCAAGTGTGGTGCTCTCATGTCATTGTGACTTTCCCATTCATTCACTTGGCCAGCAAGAGAAGCATGGAAGGGTGTGTGTGTGTGCAAGTGCAAATGCCTGAAGAGGAGTCCTGGTGGTAGTGGTTGAAGCAACATCCCAGGATTTATTTATTTATTTATTTATTTATTTGAAGAACTAAGACATCCCTGGCTGGCCTTTCAACCCAAACTTATGTGGGTACAGGTCTCATGGTCCCCACACTGTAACCCAGCCACACCTGCCTCCACTGGTGGCCTCTTTTGTGGGCTTTTATACAATTTACCAATTTCATATAAAATAATGTTAGGTTTTAAATATGTGAAAGTTGAAGAAAGTGACAGATTTTTCCATCCTGATTGGTGATTAATAGTGAAATAAATTTATCCATGAATGAAAAAGACATTTGTCCCATACTCAAAATTAATACCAGTACCTTCTTCAGCTCATTTTGGTGGAAACAAGGGAGAGGGCTTTCTCAGTGGCTGAATTCAGACTTTGAAGTCCCTAGGGAGGCTAGGATGACTCCCTTCATGCTTTCCTTCCAGCAGCAAGTGAAAAGCTTCCTATTTTGTCAGAAACTGAGACTGATAGGTTTTTGATAGTGTGCTGCTTTGTTGATTGTTTGTTGTTGTTTTATTCTGTATTTGAATGAATTTTAAACAGCTCAGCCCTATAGATTATACAGTTTTTAATAATTTGTAACTCAACTTGAATCCTATTATTGGAAAATTGGTGGGAAGAAAATGAAAGTAAAATAAATGGTCCTTAATTTTCTAATTCATTTATCTTTCCTATGTGTGTATATGTCTTCAACTAGCCTGCTAATGGTGACCCCATGAATTTCACAGGGTTATCTTAGGCAAGGAATAGTCACAGGTGGTTTTGGCAGTTCTTTCCTCTAAATTATAGCCTAGAGCATTGGCAGTTTCCCGCCAAAGTACTAACTAGGGCTGAATCTAGCTTCCAAGATCAGATGGAATTTGATGACTTTAGATTATTTTGGCATATTTATCTGTTAATTCTTATCATTCACTTCTATCTGAGTTTCTCCCTTTCAGAGTACATAATGGCATGTGTTTCTGAGAGAGAAAGGAATGAAATTTCTCCAACAAGTTTCTGAAGCTTTCAAAAAGTCAAGCAGATACTCAGTAGCCTTTGTAAACTGTCTAAAATGACCAAACAATATGGACACTGTCTGTCAGTTTTACTTTGCCCCTTTTTTGCCCAACAGAGAGGAATAGATTTCCTTGATATTCAATGGAATGGATTTTAAATCCTGTCATGGTTCTTGCAGATTGACTTCCCAGAAGTTCCATGTGCAGTCTAGGATTTCAAAATGACTGGAGCTTTGAAAAGTGCTGTTAGCTGTCAGTGTAAGAAGACATTCCAATGAAACTATCAAACTATTCACCAGCTCTTGGAGTAGAATTCATTACTTCAGTTGCAAAAGAAGTAAGGATGGGGCATTACAGTGGGAAAAAAATGATGTTCAGGGTGTTTGTTTTGTTTTGCTTAAGTAATAAAAATAACAGTGCCTCAGCCATCCATTTTAATTATATGAGTCTTAGGGGGGTTGCAGACTGCCAGAAATAGTGTGAATTCAGTCCACTTTTAGGGTTAGGGTTAGAGTTAGGGAACCATGGGAACTGTATTTTATTGTGGCATCAGAGTTGTCTGACAGAGAAGGCTCAATGTCTCAGAAAAATAACAGTTCCCATGATTCCCTAGCACTAACCCTAACCCTAAAAGTGGACTGAATTCACACTATTTCTGGCAGTCTGCAACCCCCCATAGTCAAGACAATCTGAATTACTCCACTCATCTGCAGAAGGGGAGGAGGAGAGGGAGAAATTCAGTTCTAAAGATAAATACAAACCATCCTTCCTTGTTAAACCCTGTGGAATGGAAAGACAACTGAGTATTTTATGGTGCTCTCCATTCGCCACCATTATAGCTTCAAATCATAAAAGTACATGTATGTATGCATGATTCACATGCACCTGACATTGTTCATAAGCATACAGTAGGATCACCTAGATAACTTGATATTCCCCATTTTATTTATTTATTTATTTAATATTCAATTTTAATAAAGTTAGTCTCAGTCAAGGAAATTTGAATTACTCAATCGGGCTGCAAGAGGGGAGGAGGAAATGGAATTCCATTGTAAAGATAAACATAGGCCACCCTTCCTTGTTGCAAATGGAATTTTATACTTCACACCACTAATTCCAAGAAAAGATAGGGAGGAAAAGACATCTGAGTATTTTATAGCCCACATTATTTGGGAATTTGTCAGGGAACTTGGGAACTACTCTGTGAGGGTTGACCAAGTGGAAATATCCAACTCTTCACATAAGAGCAAGAAAAGTAATACTCCTTCCCCCTTCGAGGATGGGAAGAATAAAAAGAGAGGTTTATATCACAATGACCCAATTATCTTTCCCAATGTAACTTCCTTAACTTACCTTTTTTTCAAATTTACATTTGGAAGACTGTAGACTCCAGTCATACATGGAGATAGAAATCCTGGACAGGCAAAAAAGGTTCGGAGAAAGGAGAGACACTACAGATGACATTGAAAACATATGATGGCTAATGGAACCCATCAAGGAATTCCAAATGAAAAACAGAATGTGTTTTATAGACTATAGCAAAGCCTTTCATTGTACACATCATGAAAAGTTATGGAATACTGTTAAGGACATGGGAGTACCACCACATCTGTTAGACATAATGAGAAATCAGTACTTAGGACAAGAGGCTACTGTTAGAACAGAATACAGAGAAACAGAATGGTTCCCAATTGGCAAAGGGTAAGGCAAGGCTGCATTTTATCACTCTATTTGTTCAACTTGTATGCAGAAAATATAATACAAAGAGCAGGCTTAGACTCAGAAAAAGGAGGAGTAAAGATAGGACGAAGGAATATCAACAATCTAAGAGATGCAGATAATACAATACAGTGGGACCTTTGTATATGTGGATTTGCCATCTGTGGATTTGAGCATCCGCAGATGGCAAGCCTGTGCTGTCTCCAATGGTGGTGTGTGTACACACAGCCATGCCACCATTAGGGAGAATGGGAATGAAATCCTCCCTCCCTCCCTCTCCAAGGTTTTTGCCCCAGGCTAGGCTTCAGGTGGAGGCTGGAGCCCCATTGTCCAAAGGGGGTTGGGCTGGGGCGGGGGTTGGGCCCCCGCCCCCAGATGCAACACCCAAGACAGAACCTCCAGGTTCCAAGGCCCAGCCCCCATCCCCATCCCCGGCTCCCTCTGGCCGATATGGTTCCACACTCCACCTCTGAGGCCAAGCCTGGGGCAAAAGCCTCGGAGAAGGAGAGGGGAAACAAAATAAGGGAGGGAGGGAGGAGGAGTTCAGCCCTACTGTCTCCAATGGTGCAGATGCATGGCCACACCACCATTGGGGTCAATGGGACTTGAACATCTGTGGATTTTGGTATCTGCGTGGGGCAGAGGCAGAACAGATCTCCTGTGGATATTGAGGGACAAATGTACTACCAGCAGAAAACATCATGGACTTGGAATTAATACTATGAAAGGTCAAAGAAGAAAGTACAAAGACAGGCTTAATTCTGAACATAAAGAAAACAAAAATAATGACCACAGAGGACCTGCATGCATTCAACCTAGACAATGAGGAAATCAAAATAGTAAAAGAATTCCTGTACCTAGGATCAAACATTGATCAAGATGGAGACTGTAGTAAAAAATCAGAAGTCCATAGAGGTAACAATATTCAAACAGAAGACTGGGAAAAAAGTTTAGATAAAATATCTAAAAATTTTGAATAGTAATATATTAAAGAAAATTATTATAAAATTTATTTAAGATGGTACTTAACCCCAGAAAAAATTGCAAAAAATACTTTAAAAAATCATCTGGAACATTTTGGAGATGCAAATTTCTTTTTGTGCTGGCAAAATAAGGAGAGGAGACACCTGGTTGGTCAGGAGAATATTACACCTGCGCGCCTTGCCCAATAAGTTTGGACTATATCCAAGTCTCGCAAAGTTTGGGTCCTGTGAGATTGGGGGCTAAATTTGTTATTTAAAGCTTCGCTGCCACATGCAGTCAGCCATTTTAAGAGTCGAGATGGAGAGAGTAACATCCCTCCGCACTTTTTACTTTTGGCGACCCATCCCACCCACCCTTTATAATAGCTTGTTAATATTGCTCTCAGGCTTCGGCTGGTCGCCTTCAGGGGCCAGGAGGGAATTTTTTCCCAGGGTCTCCTTTGGGTTTTTCGCCTTCCCTGAGATTTATATGGTTATGTTTAGTATGTCATGGATGATGAGAGTTGTAGCTCTTCACCTCTGGCTCTAACTCACCACCTTGTTATGCAGCAGAGCTGACTAGCTTTGATCAGTGGTTAATGCTTTTCTCCAAAGCAGCAGAGTTTCAGAGAATAGGCTGAAGACCCTGACAAACTCTCCAAGCCTTCTCACTCTTCTTCCCCAGATGTCTCCAAACTTTTCCAGGATTCTGCTGGCTCTTGTATCTTCACTCAAGACACCAGACAACTCAGTAGTCTTATATAAAAGATCTACTTTATTCTACTATATACAAGTACTATATGCCCAACAAATCACAATCTCTACAAATCTCCTCAACTACCCACAATATCTCCAAAACTACTCCACAAAAATACATTGGCAAACATTGCAATTATTATAGCCATTGTTAATCACCACCCACTAGTTAGTTTCCACCCAGTGGGTGTGTATATTTATTTTGATTGGTTCACATAGTTCAACCCATACTTAAGACCAACCCAAGTATTTCATCATTTTACCTTGTACACTTAATGAATCTCAGGTGTTTCCAATATGCATTCTATAACTCTGTCCTTGGCTCTCAAGACTTCTAAATTACATTAGCTTTTGCACCTGTGTAGCTTCATAATTGCTCTTGCTTAGTCATTGTGACTTTCACATACATATTTTATTTCTATCACTGTATGTTCCATGTTGCATTTTCCTTAACATAGTAACCTTTGGGAATTGGTCATTGGTGATAATTGTTATAGCTAATAATTGTCACAACTGTGGGTCAGGGTCTATGTTTAGAAATTTATAAGTTTTACTGTGGGGCGGGTTATGACCCCACTCCACAGAATAATTTAATTCGGCTAATCAAAATTGGGAAAGAAAATTGGCAGAAAACAAATTGACAGGAAATGATGTAGGCACTTAATTATAGAATCATAGAATCATAGAGTTGGAAGAGACCACAAGGGCCATCCAGTCCAACCACCTGCCATGCAGGAACTCCCAATCAAAGCATCCCCGACAGATGGGCATTCATCCTCTGCTTAAAGACCTCCAAGGAAGGAGACTCCACTACTTTCTGAGGGAGTGTGTTCCAATGTTGAACCGCCCTTACTGTCAAGAAGTTCCCCCTAATGTTGAGGTGGAATCTCTTTTCTTTGAGCTTACATCCATTGTTTCGGGTCCTAGTCTCTGGAGCAGCACAAAACAAGCTTGTTCCCTCCTCAACAATGTTTGACATCATAAAACTACATGATGTCATTTCCAGGGGAGGGGTTTGTTATTTGTTATTTATTTACTGCCAATTGTTTATTTTCTTTGTCATGTGTGGTGAAGGACCACCCTCTGGGTGGATACACCTTCACTTACACACGTGACAAATTGTTATTATTTATTGTTAACTTTAGATCCTGTACAGTTAATAAATGTTGTGGGCTGTTTTAACCCAAAAGAGGTGTCTTGTGTCCTTTGTGCCAGTTCAAGAGATAGTTTTCACAAATACTAATTCAAAAATAGAGAATATGTAAAGAATATAGAGAGGTAATAGCTAAGTAAATGTGGAAAAAAATAAAATAATAGCTATGGGATAGCTGGAGAAGGATGGCTAAATTAAAAAGAAATTAAGAGAAGATGACAAGAGGAAGCCAATAACAGTGAAGAAGCATCTGTGTTTAATGTAAGATATATGCTATATTTGATAGATAAGATATATGTTTGTTATAAGATATCAACATATGGTAAAATAGAAGATTTATAACATAAAAAGGAAGAAACGAAGATCTGAGAAATGAAAAATGGAAAAAAAGAGACTCATATCTCTTTTTTCTTTTTTTCTTTCTCTAATTTTATTATTATTTTTCTTTCTTTTTTCTTTATTCTTCTGAATATACATGATATGCTTTATATGAGATACTTGTTTTGATATTGGTTGTCTTAATAAAGTGACTTAAAAAAAAGAAATTAGAAGAAGACTAGGAATAGGAAGAGTAGATATGAAAGAATTATACAAGATCCTAAAGAGTAAAAATACACAACTGGCCACTAAAGTCAGAATCATACAAACCATAGTATTCCCCATTACCATGTTCAGATGTGAATGGTGGACAGAAGAAAGTGGATAAGAAGAAAATCAATTCATTTGAGATGTGAAACTGGAAAAGTGTACTGAGAATACCATGGGCAGCCAAAAAGACAAACAAATTGATCCTTGAACAGATCAAGTCTGAAATCTCCCTGGAATCCAAGATGATCAAGCTGAGGCTGTTGTATTTTGGCCACATCATGAAAAGACATGACTCTTTAGAAAAGTCAATAATGCTAGGAATGGTGGAGGAAAGTAGAAAGAGAAGAAGACCAAACACTAGAAGAATAGACTCTATTAGGGAGGCTATAAGTATGAATTTACTGGACTTAAGTAGCGAGTGGAGGACAGGTAGTCTTGGAAATTTGTCATCCACACGGTCACCATGAGTTGTGATAGACTCAAAGATGGTGAACAACAACAAATGTGCAACCATAATTCCCTGTTTGCCATTGGTTTTTAAATAAATGTCATCAATGTACACAGGGATCCAACAAAAAGAAGAGAAACAGTACTTGCTCAAAATTCATTTATTACCTGCAAGTACTCCCACTAATTATTTATCATTTATTTAAATAAGATATTTCTATAGTGCCTCCCAGTCTACAAGAGCTCATGAGGTGATGGACAAATAGAAGCAATTAAAGCAATACAAACATTTGAAAAAAACACATTAAAATACTCTTTAAAACTTTTTAAAACATTCTAACAACAATCCTAAAGTGCAATTTTGTAACAAATAAAACAAAGTACAACAACAAGTTTTATTGATTAGTCAACTGACCATATCAACAATAAAATACAGTATTTCAAATACAAAATACAGCATATCAAAATACAAGCAATAATAAAAAGCTCAGTCCTAAAACAAATAGAAAAGTGATCAAGATTAAAACATTCATTTAAATAAACGACTATTTTTTTAAATAAAATAAAATACAATAAAATATGTACAAAATAAGCTATGAATACAATAGAAAATATGACGGGCTAAAACTGGGGGAAATAACTAAAATACTAAAATGTTTAAATAAACTCATCATCATAGCACAGTACTCCATGTTGAGATAAAACAAAGTAATTGCAAACACTGATGACTATGTGGGACAGCACTCTTTTAGCTGCACACCAGAAGCTCAAAAGAGCCAGTTAAAAGGAGGTAGTTCAATTAGTCAAATTAGGGGGTATGCCGATGGGCGACCCTGGGCTGCCCCGGGAAGGTGAGGATTGGGGCCGAGGCTACCCCACGCCTTGTCCTCAATCCACCCTTTTGCCAGCCCTGAAAGGAGCTCCAAAACACCAATCCTTTCAGAGACTGGTTAAGATGCTGCACCTTGATGAAATCCTGATGGCGCGCACCGTGCATAATGGTGCACACTGTGGTGAAGTCTTCAGCGTGGGGTTGGGCCGCCCGGTGTGTGGCTGCCCCTCCCCTCCCCTGCCTCCAAGACGGTGCAAAGAGCAGTCTGTAGAGGCCCTTAATTAGTTAAATTAAAATTTCCAAGACCTCCCAAAGCAGTTGGTTATCGTTGTCATTATGTTTCTTGAAAGTAACACTCTACTTTCCCTTTTCTCAGAAATAACCAGAATAACTCATTTTGATTACTTTTTAAGCCCCAAACCCTTTTATCTAAATGCCAAGGTGAATGAAACTCACATGGAAATAGTTTACTACGGAGGGAGACTAGCACTCACTTTGGCAGCATCTTCCTTGAAACAGCAGCTGCACACCAGAAGCTCAAAAGAGCCAGACCCCAATCCAAACTATATCCAATTTTTTATTTTCTTTTAAGAACTACATTCAAGTCCTCCTCCCCACTTTCTTCATACCAATTTGCCCAGATAGAACTTTTACCTTGACAGGAAGGCATGACCTGTATTCCATAATCCAAGATCATCAACTGACAATTAGTTCTTATTAATTAAGCAAAAAAAAATATTCTGCTATCAAGCTGTACTGGATTATGAAGATGCCCCATACACAAACACACACACACACTGTAGAGCTATAGAAACAAATAAGATAGGATGGGAATGATGCCTCAGAATTTAGAGTAAAATCCATCAAATACTATGGGCATAACATTCCAAATTACATGGTTAGGTACACTGATTTCTGACATGCCTGAGTCTAATTAAGATGAGATTTAGATCTGCCTAGTTTCCATGCCTAATTGTAATTAAATTCTTTCACCCACATCCATTCCTTCTTCATAGCATCCAATTGACACCCTTTAGGTTTGCCAGTTCAGGATTGTTCCAGGCTGAAACCTGAGACCTACAGACAGCCCTTGTCATTAAGTCATTACATTTTATGCATTAAGTATCAACCACAGATGAACACAGCTTGTCATTCAAACACATACACACATGCATGCACTCACACACAAGGGGCATACTTTTTCAGTTTGGAAATTAAGCCTGCATCTGCACTGCAGCAATAATGCAGTTGATACCACTTTAACTGCCATGGCTCAATGTTATGGAGTTCTGAGAACTGTAGTTTGTTGTTGCACAAGAGCTGTCTGACCAAGATGGCTAAATGTTACAATATACACAGGAAGTCCAGATTAGATCTTACAGTCTGAACACAGGTATAATTATGTCAGGGAGGCTTTTATATCGGGTGTGTGCTGAACTTGTTATGCTTTTAATTTGTTTATGTTTATGTAATTTTATACTGTTTTCAGCTAGTTGGTTTTAATTTATTATTGTTTGTTTGTTTGTTGTAAAGTTTAAATGGCTTTATCAGTGAGTTGCCTTGGGTCCCTTCCTGGGAGGCAATAAATAAATAAATAAAGAAATAAGTTGTATCACATGTGGGTCACAAGGCATGGGGAGTTTTTACAGGCCCTACACTGCAGTTAGGGCTTGTGGAAAGCTCATTGCTAGCTTTTGTGGTGTTTTCTCCACCCAGGCCTTGTGCTGCCATCACTACCATGGCTTGTATATAAAGGGACTCAAGTCACAACACTGGTGTTCTGCAAAGCAGCATTACAAAAACCCTGCTTCCTTCCCCATTCCTATGCTTTCACTCCAGCTTTTTAAATGCACCAACACTGAACAAGCACAATTGGGGCTGTATCCACAGGGGCCAGGAAACGCTAGGAGCAGCCTGGAGTCTTCTGACCCCAAGCCTGCTCCAAATTCTCCCAATCGACTGGGTACTCCATAGTGATCCTTGGCAGATGTTCACAACGGAGTCCTGCTGTTTATTTGTTGCTGCTAGCCGTGGCACAAGTCTTTTCTTCTGAGGCCCAAAACCAGGCACCCAGAGTCAATCACAGGGCTTGATGCCTTGTTCTGACATCAGAAGGAGACACACTGGCAGCATCAGTGGTGGATGGCACAGCAGGATATGCATGTGAACAGTAATCTGACATTGCTATGGAGGACTCTGGATTTTCTGGGAAGATCCAGAGCAAAAGGTGATTTTTTAAAATCTGTTTTAAGGATGGTATAATTTGGGTTCAGTACTGAACCGACCATACATCATCAGTATAGTTCACACCAAAAATTGGAGATTGGACGCTGTGTCATCTGAACTGATCGCTGTGAGGACAGCAGAACATGCACTCTTTGGCCTGTGCAGACACCAGAGATTATCACATGCCCTTTTGTGCCCAATCCAGGCAAAAAATCTGGGCATAGGCTTAAATGAGTGAAAATGGATCTTATCACATGCCTCCGTGCCCAACTCAGCCTCATCATGAACATGATCCAGACTCTTGCCATACTTTTCAAAGAATGATACTTTCCAATTTGCCAGAAAAGTACACCAGGAGTCTGGATCAGGTTCATGATGGGCTGAGTTGGGCATGGAAACATGCAATAAGATCAATTTTTACCCATTTAAATCCATGCCCAGCCCAAACCCAGATAGGGCAAAAAAAGGTGTGTGATAATCTCCACAGTCACAGACATCTTCCCACTAAATCAGAGAGCTAGCTTGGAATATTTTAAAGCTACTTCACATACAACTTTCAAACTTACTTCTCTATCGGTGCTACCTGCCTTTAGATTTGTCCCCTAATCTGGAAACTCAGAGAAATACAGCAATTCCCTGAGACTTCAGTCAGTTCATTGAGACCTAGCAGCAACTGTCCTCCTGACTTACCAATTGTTTTTGGATTATGTTCTGAGTAGACAGGATGTGTTTGTATGTGTATGCATACACACTGTTCAAATATGATTTTGTGCTAATTAAAAGATTTGAAAGTTGATGAAACACAAGGTTAAAGATAATGATGCAATTCTAGCAAATATCATTTGATGAAGAAAGATTGACTAGACACATAGAAGTAAACAAGCACTTCAGTTGAAAAAAAATATTAAAGCTCAGATTTGTGTTGGCTAAGGAGATTTTAATGTGATAGGGAGATACAGTCCTTCAAATGGTCCTGGGAGAGGTCATCACAGTTTTGGAGTAAGATGTCACCTGTATGGTGATGATACCCAATCTATCACTCCTTTCCACCTAATTCCAAGGAAGCTATTTCTGTCCTAAACCAGTGTCTGGCTGCTGTAATGGACTGGATGAGGGCAGACAAGACAGAGGTGCTCCTGGTCAGTTGAAAGACAATTTCAAAGTGTTGGTTTTGACCTATAAAGCCTATATGGATTGGTTCCAGGCTATTTGAAGGACTGTATCTCCCTCTATGACCCTCCAGAGTCCAGAGTATTGAGGTCATTGGGCAAGAAAAGATGTTTCAATGCCACCAGGCTTTTGCATGACATGGATGCTGTTTTGTTTTTGTTTTAAAGGGTTTTAAACTTTAAATTTTAATAATTTAATGTTTTTAATTGTTTGTATTGTTTAATTGTTTTTTAAACTTCGTATTTTTAATGTTTTATATACTGTTTTAACTTGGACTGTTTTAGATTTGTTAGCCGCCTTGAGTCCCTAGGAGGAAGGTGGGATATAAATAAACAGAATAAGAATAAGAATACCTTTGCTCCCAGCATAGATGTGAGATGTAACTTTAAATAGGCAGATCTTATTGCATTCAGGCATCACTGGGCAGCAGGCAGCCCATTTGCAACCCAGGCTTCTCCAAGCTTCTCTCACACCTTTTCATGAATGGGATTTTTCCATTCTTGAAAAGCTGAAGCAGAAGCCCAGCTTGCAAACAGGCTGCCTGCTGCCTGGTGATGGGTGAATGTGATAAGCTCTGCCTTCTTAAAGTTATATCCCACATCTATGCTGGGAGCAATGATAATGTGACAATCTCCTAAAACACCACATGCTAGAGACAGCATACTATGTCATGAAAATGAAGCAATCATACTCTAAAGAAAGAGGGGAAAGAAGATAAGAGATAGGTATGAATGTGATGAAGCGACATTGACATAACAACAGAATAGGTGGTAGGGAAAGGAATTTGACCAATAAACTGGTCATTGCACCAGCACAAAAGATTCCAGATGCCTTTTCTTGGGTAATAAACTGGCAACAACTTTATTTATCTGTACAGGGTCTTAAAACAGTTTTCATTTACAAGATCTCAATTAACCATATTTTCATTCTTGACACATGTGTCCATGCACAACCACAGGATCTATTGGTGTAAACCATGCCCAGCACAACATGTGTTAAGAATTTACTGTTCAAATTAGTTACAAAATTTCAACAAACCCTTCCCCCCCCCCCTACACCGGAAATGATGTCATAATTAAACATATGATGTAAGCAAGTTATGATATCATCAACATGGTTTATGACATCATAGAGAATTAGCTAACCCAATGATGTATACCCTTCATCCACATTAATTAATTTAATTTTGTAAGTTCAATTAACTGAATTATCCCCGGGGGGGGGGGGGTCCCTGCCCTCCAGAACTTACAAAAGACATTTATATGAAAATTAACCAACCAAGACCCTGATCCACAAGTTGTGACAATAAGCAATAATTTGTAACACCACATGAGTAAATCACTACAACAATGACAAAATCAACTGTGTCATTATGCAACCCCCCACTATTATTATTATTATTATTATTATTAATTAATTAATCTCAGAGAGGGCGAAAAACCAGGTTACAATAACTCTGGGAAAAATTCCCTCCCGGCCCCTAAAGGCGACCAGCTGAAGCCTGAGAGTAAATAACAAACAGCTGTTAATTAAGGGTGGGTGGGTTGGGTCGCTTGACTGCTCTGACAAAATGGCTTCTGCCACATGGCAGCCGAGGGCTATATAGCCCCCAAATCTTGCTGGTAATCTCACAAGATCCATGGTCTTGCGAGATTACCAGTGTGCTGGAGATCTCGCGAGATCCCCCCTGATTGGCTGGGTGGTGCAGGAAAGGCAGGACTTCTTGCCTGCCCAGCCAATCACAGTGTCGGCATCTTCAATTGGCCAGTGGAACAGAGAGCCCCTCCCGATGTGTCGGGGGGGGGGGGGTTCTTTGCACCAGCATGAAAGATTCCGGATGCCTTTTCTTGGGTAATAAACTGGCCACAACTTTATTTATCTGTACAGGGTCTCATTTACAAGATCTCAATTAACAATATTTTTGTTCTTGACACAAGTGTCCATGTACATAACTGGAGGATCTATCGGTGTAAACCACGCCCAGCACAACATGTGTCAAGAACGTACTGTTCAAATTAGTTACACAATTTCAACAAATCATCCCCCCTACACTGGAAATGACGTCATAATTAAACATATGACATGAGCAAGTTATGATGTCATCAACATGGTTTATGATGTCATAGAGAATTTAGTTAACCCAATTATGTATACCCTTCATCCACATTAATTAATTCAATTTGGTAAATTCAGTTAACCGAATTATCACCTGGGGGGGGGTCCCTGCCCACTACAGGAGGGTGCCAGCCTAGCTTGACATCCTCCCCAGAAGAGCTCATTCAATGTAACAAGCAATAGAATCCAAGTATATGTCACATCCCTCAGGGGATAGGTGAACCCCATCGCCCCTGTATAGATGTGGCAACCAAACCTGAATTCCCTCATGTTCAACAACCAGAATCCCCAATTCCCCCAACTTCTTGGCCACAGATCTGTTCAACCAAGTGTTGATAGACGAGTCCTTCCGTGCATTTGCCCAAGTACAAAGAGGCAAAAATTTGGTCCACAGAACAACAGTATGTGACAATCTTCGCTTAATGTCCTGCATGTCTCTCAAAATACACTTGGCCAACTGCAAACAGGGAAGCTTCACCAAGTCATTTTCTCCCAAGTGCACAAGAAGAATCCTGGGGGGTGGAAAAGTGGTTATCAACTCAATAACATATGGAAGAAGAGCTCCCCACACCATGCCTCTGCGTCCAAACCAACTGATGGAACCGATCTCCCTTAGCCCCAAGTTCAGATCACGACAAGATTGTAAGAATTGATGCTCAGCCCAAAAGATGAGGCTATGACCTAGGATCCATACGTCACCCTGTTGCTGACCTGCTCGATAGAAAAAACAAGTTAACTATAAATATATAGCTCTATCATTCTTATAATGAAATTACAAGCAACCCCACTATGAACGAATATAAGATTTGAAAGCCCTGGAACGCCAACACCCAATTCATCGAATCACAGTATCGCTTAAACCCTGCACCACTGCAGCAGTTGCTGCTCCTATCCAAAAAGAATGAGAGGAGAATTGAGCCGCAGGCAATCCCGCCCGTCTCACAGTCTTCTGAAGCACAGCTCGAAATTGAAACTGCATCAGTGGAAGACCAGAGACATGAAGAAATAAATAACCAGGGCCATTTGGTCGCAATCTGAGGTAATCAGACAATGCCAAGACAGGGCAAATCTGACCCTCAGATGCCTTGGACAAAACTACAGTTTGGACCCGGGCCATCTGATCAGTCTTAGTACACCTGAAGGAGAAATGAATGCCCTGCCCCAGAATTTGAAAATCAGATAAGCAAAGTGCCCTACCTGACTTATCGGAGTGTGAGCTGGGAACAAATTTGCTAATCCTAGTGCCTGTGAAAAAGGCCAAGGAAAATGCCGCCCGGAACAAAATAACCTCCTCAGAGTAGGAGCACACAGTTTGGAGCAATTGCCAAATCTTGATAAGAATTGTACCCGTTATCAGCAAACGATTACCAAGTACCACAGGAAGCTCCCTAGACCATCCTTCTAAAGCCCTGCGAACTCTAAAGTCAACAGTAGGGTCAGTACCCCCCCACACTCGAGAATAAAAGTCCAGGGCTGCCAACCTTCCCCTGATGGTAACTGGGGACAAACCAGACTGCCTAAGGTGAACTGTAAAACATAGGCCAAACTTCAACCATCCCAACATCAGACAAAAACTGTCTGAAAGCTCAGATTGCAAGCTGGTATGACTTGCATGTAGACGGAGCAACGGACTGAAGAATCGCCCTGTCGATCTCTATTCTCCAAGTCTCCATAGATGTGCTGGTACCTCCAATGGTTGCACTGCTGCCTCCGGATCCAGTTGATGAAACGTGGGAAACTGAAAACGCAAAAGGGCATCCGCCAAAGGATTTAGCAAACCAGGAACATGGTGAACTTGGAACAACACATTGTACTTTGAACACTGCACAACCATAGACCTAACCACAGCCATTAACCTAGGGGATTTGGAGCTCTGGGAGTTCACCACATGAACCACAGCTTGGTTGTCACACCAAAACCAAACAGTTCTATTTGCAAATTGGGTTGGCCACAAATGAACTGCTACCACAATAGGGAAGAGTTCAAGAAAAGTAAGATCTCAGGACCAACCATCATTCACCCAAGACTGAGGCCAACTCTCAGCTGCCTACTGACTTTTCCAATATACCCCAAAGCTGTGGGCACCAGAAGCATCAGAGTGTATCTGAAAGTCCACCTTTAAAAGCATTTCAGACCTCCAAAATGAAACACAGTTAAATTGTTCCAAAAATGACTCCCAAATCTTCAAATTCTCCCTTATCCCACTCGTAATTCAAATGTGGTGATGAGGGACAGTCACTCCTTTTGTGGCATTGCATAATCAAACACAAAAGGCCCATCTTGGGACTATAACCCTACAAGCAAAATTTAACAAACCTGTCAGGGATTGGAAGTCGTGCAGCGTGGCCTTGTTTTTTCCCTTCATTACCATGACCTGTTGTCTCATTGACTCCAGTTTTTCAACTGGAAGGTGGGATAAACATTCAACAGTGTCCAATTCAATACCCAAAAAAGTAAGATGGGTGCTTGGGCCCTCCAGTTTCTCATCCGCCAAGGGAACACCCATTTCTGCCATTAAAACCTGAAAAGCCAATAGAGTGTCCACACAATTTCTTGTGCCGGGAGCCCCCGTAAAGAAGAAGTCATCCAAATAGTGTGTAACTGCATGATTGCCTGATCTCTTGACCGTACACCAGTGCAAAAAGTTACTAAACTTTTCAAAAGCAGAGCAGGAAATGGAACACCCCATTGGCATTGCTTTATAAAAAAAAAGTATACCCCATTAAATTGAAAACCCAACAAATCAAAATCATCAGGATGCACTGGAAGCAACCTAAAAGCAGATTTTATGTCACATTTATCCAAAAGGGCTCCCTTGCCCAATGCTCTCACCATTTGCACTGTTGAGTCAAACAATGCATATTTTACAGATGCTAACGCTGGGTCAATAGCATCATTCACAGAATCCCCTTTGGGATAAAACATATTGTGGATTAAGAAGTATTCACCAGGTGCCTTAGGCACAACACCCAAAGGTGACAATCTTAATGTCAGCATTGGCAGAAGTTTATGGGGTCCAGATATCTTTCCCGCCTCTAGTTCTTTGGCCAGCTTATCTCTAACAATCCCTGGTAACTCCCTCACTGAACGTGCATTAGGTGCAAATCGGTGAACTCTCAAACCTGAATAAGGTATATTAAAACCGAGTGAAAAACCTTCCAACAAATACTGTGCAGCATCCCTGTTAGGGTATATCCACAGCCATGCAGCCAGAACTTCCAATTTAATTGGCATTGGTGCTTTTCCCTCCAGCTGTGATTGACTGAGAAGGGACCCCAACCCCGGACTTCTTACCTCTGAAACAGGAAGTGCCTGGGTGATTGCCTCCGTAGGTGTTGCATTTGTAATCAAACCTGCAAGACTGCCTCCTGCACTTACCTGAGTTGAAATCCCAGAGTCCTGTTGCTTTCCTCTTCCCCGTGCTAGGTCTTGCATATTGTCCTCTTGGCTACGTGACCATAGGCATAAAGCCATTGTCACACCTGCTCGAAGGGGAGGCCCCAACCATAACATCTACCCACAACTCTGACTGTACATGCCGTCATGACAAAGAACTGTCTAAAGCGGCCCTCATACTAAACTGCTCATTGTACTAGAGCCAAGCAGACCCCCTCTGGATGAAATGACAATTGGTGTATGCCTTAATCATTATCTCCTGATATTTAGAAAATTCAGGAGACCTTGCGGGCTCTTTCTCCTCAATAACTCCACTGTAAATGGTAAAGTCCATCATCTAGTTCACAAAATTCTTCTCAAGCTTAGGGCGCTTGTGAGCCTAGAATTCTTTTGGTAAACTAAACACGACCCCATCCTTTAACATAATATGAGGTTCGGGATCATGAAATGTGAGAGAAAACAAATCAATATATTCCCCTTTCCAGATCCTTTCTTTTGTGGAAAGCAGGAGCTGCAATCCCAAAGGAGTGGACATCCCTGCATAAGGATTGCACTCAGCCGTTCTGTCTACCCTGACTACAGCTAATGCTCCCACTGTCACCACTTCACTCGAGTCACCTACCTTAGGAACTGAGGGCTGCTCAGCCTGTGCCCTTAAGTGAAGAACCTGAGATGTCCCAGGTGTTATAGAAGATGCACCAAGAGATACAAACATTGAGTATTCTGCTCAACCACTCTGACCAACCTGTCCACCTGGAGCCCATACCGAGGTGGGCCAAGAAGCCATTGAATTAGGAGAATGGGACAAACCTGGACTTGACAATTGCTGTGAAGCATCCCATGATGCTTGCGAAGCTTTCACCAAGTGTGTAACTGTAGGTCGGGTGCTCTGTTGAAGGATGGAAGAAGCACTTCCCACATCCCTGTTTGATGTATCCGATGTTTCAGGGGCCATTCCACTGCCTTGCTCTGAAACGACCTCCCTCTGGACAAAATTATACAAATCTGCCAGAGTGGGTTGCGCTGACACAGGGGCAGCTGCTGCCTGTTGTCCCACACCAGGTACTTTTTTCAACAATTCCATTACATCAGCTATGGTTGGTTGCCCAACCGCCATAGTTGAGATAGTCAGGGGACCACGTACTGTGCTATGCAATGACATATCAGGTGAAGAAGCCAATTGCACCTGAGTAGACTGTGATCCCACAATTTGACCCTCATTTGGAGATGTGCCAGCCTGAGACCCCACACTAGGGCCCTGCACCCCCTTCTGAGCCAATTCCTCACAGACCGCCACACAGGCCTGCATGGTCCAGCCCAACTGTGCTAAGTGAGCCACAATTTCTTCCTCCCTTCCCTGGGATTCAGATGCCCGCTTAGGTGCTGATTGGCCAGCACTAGGCCCAGCAGACGTCGTGCGCCATTTAGACTGCACCTTTCTGCAAGGCATGATGACTTGGTCGAACACAAGTCAAACTAACAAGGCTGTTTTGGGTATAGTGTTCCTTTAAGGGCTACACTCTTCAATTAACAATAAGAACCTAAGAAACAGCCCAGTAAACCCAGAAGGAAAAATGTCCCAAGTGGAACTACACAGCACCCCAAAAGCACGGGTCCCCAATCACAAGCACCTGTCCCAAGCTGGGACACACACTAGGCCACAATGGCCTTATCAAACCCCAAGCAGGGACACATAGACCAAGCCAGGATATTCCCAGCAAAGGTATTAGTGGACGAAAAGCGGCCTTATCAGCAATCAAGGCCCGCCACACCAGGCCTTTCCCTATCCAGGGAACCAGGCCACACTAGGTCAGGCCAACACACCAGGCCTTTCCCTATCCAGGGAACCAAGCTGGACTAGGCCAACCAGGCCGCCGACCTCCCAAAACTTGGGGCCGCCCTCCCAAGGATGTGTAATGCCCAACCTCACCAGGCCTGCCCAGGCCACTGAAAGATTTGCCACTCTGGGGGAGCTTGGCCACTCAGCTACACCCCTCCATGCCCTTGTAGGCCTAAATGGCCTGGAACAAGGCCGCACGCCAAAATTAGGCAGTGCCAGGCCCAACAACACGTGGTGTAACAGGCCCTGCAAGCCAAGCCACTCCACAGAAGGCCTCTCCAGGCCACACCAGGCCTTGGCCAAGGCCCTGACGAGTGACCACCCTGCTGAAGCTTGCCCCCCCCCCGGCAGCACTCCACTGCATTCTCCGAGGCCTAATCGGCCTGCAACAAGGCCACACACTTAAGTATAGGCCTCACCAAACCCTAATAGCAAGGAGCAGCCAAGCGCCTCTCTTGACTGCTCTGACAAAATGGCTGCCGCCATGTGGCAATCGAGAGCTATATAGCCCCCAAATCTCGCTGGTAATCTCACGAGATCCATGGTCTCACGAGATTACCAGCATGCTGGGGATCTTGCAAGATTCCCCCGATTGGCTGGGCGGTGCAGGAAGGGCGGGACTTCCTGCCCGCCCAGCCAATCACGGCGTCGGCATCTTCAATTGGCCAGTGCAACAGAGAGCCCCTCCCAACACGTCGGGGGGGTCTTTCATTAGGCTCTATTTGGAGTCTAACATAGAAAGAGCAGAAATCCATGTTTGGATTTCAGTTTCTACCTTTTCACACAATTCTTCATATTTGGTGTGGAAAGACTCCATGTACTTAAAAAAACTGGAAATGGGGGAAACTGAAATGGACAGATTCATCTGTAAAGGCACAGCACTTAAAGTTTGGTCTTGAATCTCTATGTACTCAACCTTGTTCATGATGATTTAAGGTAATCAACTCTTTTTTTTTTTTTTTTTTTTTTTTTAGTCCTGCCATGTTAGGGCTGAAACAGGCAGTCCAAAAATGCCAGATTGGGAGCACTGGGGAGCAGCAACACTACACCAAACCTCAACCCAGCATTTTTCTAGTGCAAAAAGAAGCAGCAGAAAGCTGCTTCTTTATACACTGGTAGAAAGGTGCCTTTGCCATGGCATCTGGCGTCTAAATGCCACACTGCCAGAATGCCGAAAAACTGCCACCATATGGGCAGCAGGGCAGCTTCACGGTGTGTTCCCAACATCTTGGGGGCATGTGTTGTGTGTACGGCATGTCCCCAAGCTGCTGGGAACGTGCCACATTTTGACAGTCTGTTTCCCCCCTTACTCATCTTTAATAGCTTTATTTTTTTTAATATATTTTTATTAATTTTATAACACAAATCCATAACATAAATATATCCATCATAATATTCATTATTCTACAATATTCACTTCCTGTCTTAATATGGAATAGTCTTATTTACATTGCTTCTATATCTTCTTTTTGCTTCTTGCTAACAAAACATACATAATCTTTCATTTTTCTAAAATTAAAGAATAATTAAAGCAACCTTTCTATCAGATTATGTAAACTCATTGTATTCTCCAAAATTATAGTATATCTAATCTTATTCTGAACCTCAAAAAGAACAAAAAAAGACAAAATGTCCTGGATTATTTCATCGGAATCCTAACTTGCAAAAATCATCTCAACCAGGCTTTTATCCAGACACCACCTTTTCTCGAGAAATGTCATTATCTGCTTCCATTCATTCTCCATTTTCTCCCCCTTCTTATCCTTTAGCTTATAAGAAAGAATATCCAATTTTCTTATTTCTTCTAATTTCAATAACCAATCATCCAATTGTAATTTTTTATCTTCCTTCCAATGCTTTGCTATAATCAATCTGGCAAGGGTTATCATATATAGCAACACAGTCCCGTATTTCTTCTCATCCTCCGCCTTTAAGAAATAAGTCATATTTAATATATATATATATATCCGGTCCTTTTTTGTAGCTAATTCCCAATATTTCTTGTATTGTAGCATGTATCTCATTCCAAAAATCCTTCACTTTTTCACAGTTTCACCACAGGTGGATCATCGTTCCTTTCTCTTTGTCACATTTCTAGCAACGGTCATTACCTTGCTTAAATATTTTGTTTAATCTGGCAGGCGTATAATACCATCTGTTACTAACTTTTAGGAAATTTTCCTTTAAGTCTTGGCATCTAGTAAAAGAATTTGTTCTTTGCCATGCTTTTTCCCAAGCTTCTAAGGGTATTTCCCGTCCTAAATCTTTTGCCCAGTCAATCATATATTGCTTTATTGGCTCCCTTTCCAGTTCTTTCTCTCTAAACAAATAAATTTTCTAATTTCTTTATTCCAATTATCTATTATCCGATTACCTATACATATTGGTAAATTCATAAATAAAAATAGAATTTTTGGTAGTATTGCCATTTTTATACCACTTATTCTCCCCAATAGCGATATATCCAGCTTTACCCACTTGTCTAACTGTTTTTTAACATTACTCCACATTAATTTATAATTATTATCATATAAATTTGTGTTGTTATTCATTATATATATATACCTAAATATCTTACTTTATTTACTATTTCACACCCTGTTTTGTCTTTCAATAATTTCTTTTCATTCTTATTCATATTCTTGGTTATAATTACAGATTTTCCTTTATTTATCTTAAATCCTGATATTTTCCCAAATTGGTTTAATTCACTCCATAAAACGTCAATATTTTGCATTGGGTCCTCAAGTATCACCAACAAATCATCCACATATGCCTGCACCTTAATTTCCACACCCCTTATTTTTAAGCCTTTAATCTTCTGATTCGTTCTTATATTATTCAATAGGAATTCCAATGATAGTATAAATAGAAGAAGGGACAACGGGCATCCCTGCCTTGTCCCTCTTTTAATTTGAAATTCTTTTGTTACCTCTCCATTTATAACAATCCGTGCAGATTGGCTTTTGTATATTTCTTCTATATTTTTCCTAAATCTTTTCCCCACATCCATTATCTTAAGAATTTTAAACATAAACTTCCAACTAACACTATCAAAAGCCTTCTCCGCATCAATAAACAAGAAAGCCGCCTTTTTTTCATTATGCATATTGTAATAGTCCATAGCATTTACTAAAGTCCTTATATTATTCTTTATTTTCCTAGTTGGTAAAAAATCGTTTTGGTCCTTTTTGATTACTTCATTTAATACTTTTTAAAGTCTATTTGCCATAATAAATGCATATATTTTATAATCATTATTCATGAGCGATATCGGTCTATAATTATTCAGCTATAACTCATCTTTCTGCTCTTTAGCAATTAATGATATAATCGTTCTACCCCAGGATTCTGGCTTGCCTTCTATGTGGATCAAATTGAACATTTCTTTCAAAATTACCTGTAACTCAGATTCAAAAATTTTATAATATTTTGCTGTAAGGCTGTCCTCTCCTGGAGCTTTCATGTTTTTCAAGTTTCCTATTGCCTCTCTCACTTCCTCCAAAGTTATTTCTGCGTTTAACAATTCTTTCTGTGACATATTAAACTTTATCTCATTACGCTGCAATAATCTTCTTTCCAGTATCTCTTCCATTTGAATTTTATCTTTTTCTTCAAATAAATCTTTAAAGTATGCCATAAAACTCTCTTTTATCCTCCTTTGTTCCGTTATTAACACATTGTTTTGCATAATCCTTGTAATTAACTTTCTTTCTCTCTCTTGTTTTAACCTATTTGCCATCCATCTACTTACTTTATTTGCATTTTCAAAGTGATTTTGTTTTAAACTTTTAAGATTTAGGGCAATCTCATCTGCTATCTTGTTCTCCAATTTCTTTTTCAGTAATTTTATCTCCTTTTCTATTTGTTTATTTCCATTACTTTGCTGTAATTCCTGTTCTTTCCTCTTCAGTTCCATATTAATCTTCTCATCCATTTGTCTTTCTTTCCTTTTCATTTCTACCATTCGTTGCAAAAACAATCCCCTCACAAAGGCTTTGCTTGCGTCCCATACTACACTGATCTTATTCCCTTTTCCGCTATTTTCCCTAAAAAAAAGTTTAATTCCTTCTTCATCTCATTTACAAAACTTTCATCCTCTAGAATATTTTCATTTAGCCTCCACCCCCGCTTTCCAGTCCATTTTGTGTTCAGTTCTAATTCAATCATGTTATGATCAGAAAGGGACCTTGGCCATATCTCCATCTTTTTCACTTTCATTGCTAACGATTTTGACATCAAGAATAAATCTAATCTCGAGAATGATTTATGTGCCTCAGAATAGAACGTATAACCTTCTTTATCTCCATTACAATGAGTCCAAAAAACCACCAAATTAAATTCCTCTTTCATTTTTAAAAAATGATTGGGTAATTTCCCATAGATCTTTTCCCCTATCCTTTTCTGTGTTTTTCTATCCCTTACTGGGTTTATTACCCCATTGAAATCTCCTGTAATAATTACATTATCATGTCCAAATCCTCTTATAGTCTTAGCCAATTTTTCATAGAAGCTGTCCTTTCTTTCTAACGGTCCATATACATTACACAACAAAAATCTTATGTTTTCTATTACAATTTCCAAACATATCCATCTGCCATCATTATCTTTTCCTAGTAACTTCACTTCATATTTTTTGTTTACAAATATAGCAACTCCACGTTTCCTTTTATTCACATTTGCACAAAATAAAGTTCCAAGTTTACTATTTCTTAAATATCTTATATCACCATCCTTCATCTTGGTTTCCTGCAAACACAAAAGGTCAAAAAATTTTCTTACCAAATAATGCATCACATATTTTCTCTTTCTCTCTTGACTAATCCCTTTCACATTCCATGAAACAATTCTGGGACCCATATTAAGTTCCGTTTGTTAGTCCAAGCCTAATCAAATCTACTCTATCCCTCCTACCACTCCTTTTTCTGTGTTTTTTCCGGTTTGATATTCTACAGTTTTCACCTTTATTTTCTGAATTCCCTCTTCTATTGGCGCTTTTTTATGTAATCTTGTTAAAATTAATGTTGATGGAGTGGTGAAAACAGTCTTTTAGAACCAAACATCTAAATTTGGAATTTAAAAATTCCAAGTTTAAATATTTAATTCTAAAAAACTGTTTTCACCACTCCATCAACATTAATTTTAACAAATCTCTCCTCTTTATAGTTACTGGCACTCTCCTCCTCTTTCCCTTCTTTTTCCCCCTTCTTATACTTTTCCCTATTTTTCTCTTCCTGATCTTTATCTTCCCTACATAATCTTTCATAAAAATCTTTTGCCTGTTCTATTGTGCTTATTCTATATCTTTTCTGGTGGTAATTAAATATTACTCCCTCTATTTTGTCCCATCTATATGGGATCTCCTTTTTTTGCAACATTGCCGTCAGGAATTTATATTCCTGCCTTTTCCGGACTATTTGCAATGGCAAATCTTTATATATCTCTACAATCTTATCATCCACCACTAGTTTTTTCTCATAATTCCTATGTAGTACCAATTCTCTCATTATTGAGCTCGTAAAACATACAGTTATATCCCTATCTAGCTTTCTTACTTTTGCTATTTTAGAGCTCACCCTAAATATCTTATCTAATTGAGCCTCCATTAAATCCTCTTCAATCTCAATATAATTTGCCAATATTGGTACAACTTTTTCATATGTTTGTTCTTCTTTAATAGCTTTAATGCAGGCACAACTTTCTCAGTGTTTGGAATAGCTCCATCCACAGGAGTTTGGTACAGATTTCATTTCAGTTTTCTTGTTTTTTAAATGATTTAACCATATTTCAATATTTGTGTATTTCAGAGAGAAAATAGATATTGGAGAATGTGAAACTGACAGATCTCCTCCTCCTCCTCCTCCTGTTTGTCAGGTGGGGGGAAATACTCATCAATATATTTCCCTACTCCTAGTAGTGGAGTGATGCCTGCCTGGTACCTTTATGCCTGGGTGTACAAGCTGTCATGTTCCCATGTCAGGAAGAGGTGGTATTATGAACATCTCATCCAAATCTGAAAGCTATCCCACCTTCAGTTCCCTCTGCTTCCCAGAATGGCTTGGAGAGCAGACCAGCCATTCCACAGAACCTCACCCTGCTCCTCTGCAATGCCAGGTCAGTTAAAAAGAAGATTCACATCATCAACGATCTTCTCCTGGATGAGGACGCCAACCTGGCTTGCTTTACACAGACCTGTGAATCTGGGTACTCTGTCAGTGAGTAGGTGAGGGGAAGTGGGTGGGGGGGGGGCGGAGTGGCTCTAGTTCACAAGAACAGCTTGACCTTGACCAGGATACCTGTCCGGAACACAGTCCATTTTGAGTGTATGTACCTTAGCCTGAAGACCAGGGATAGTTTGGGGATTTTGTTAGTCTACCGACCACCCCGTTGCCTAGCAGACTCCCTGACCGAGCTGACACAGCTGGTCTCTGAGCTGTTGTTGGAGACCCCCAGACTCTTAGTTCTGGGGGACTTCAACATCCCGCTTGAGACCAGTTTAACAGGCGCAGCTTGGGAGTTCATGGAGACCATGACAAACATGGGCCTATCCCAATTGGTCAACGGGCCCACACATTGTGCAGGTCATACACTCGATGCAGTCTTCAGTACGGAACAGGAATATCCATGGGCGGAGGTCGTACGTACTTCCGCATTGTCATGGACGGATCATTTCCTGGTCAAGACGGAACTGAGAGCCAATATCTGCCCCGTCGGGGGTGGTGGACCCATTTGAATGGTCCGCCCTCAAAGGCTAATGGAGCCCATTGGTTTCCAGAGAGCCTTAGAGCGTTTAATGGTTGGGAATGCCGGTGACCCTGTCAAAGCTCTGGTAAATACCTGGAACACCAATCTTACCAAGGCTATTGACACGATCGCTCCCAAGCGTCCTTGCCATCCCGCTTCAAATTGGAGGCCTTGGTATACGCCAGAGCTTAGGAAGATGAAGTGGGTTGGGCAATGACTAGAGCACAGGTGGCGGAAGACTCGACTCTTATCTGACAGAACTCGTCATAGGAACTTTCTTCGTTCCTATCAGGAGGCAATGCGTGCAGCAAAGAAAGCTTTCTCCTCTGCACGTATTGCGTCTGCAGAGTCTCATCCAGCAGAGCTGTTTAAGGTGGTGAGGGAGATGACGCAGATGCTCCCGGCACCAAATCCCTTACTTAACCCGACGACAGCCTGCTGTGATGCTTTTAACAACTTCTTTGCAGATAAAATCTCTCAGGTAAGAGCCGACTTAGATGCTACCATTGAAACAAAGTCTATATGCGAGATGTCCAGAAACTCCGCCGATGTAGTTATACTGGATCAGCTCCAATCTGTGAGTACCAAGGACATGGACAAGATGCTTGGTAAGGTGAGGAAGATGACTTGCCCTCTCAACCCTTGCCCATCATGGCTGGCCGTCCAGGGGGAGATGCATTGAGGAGGTTCGTCACAGATATCATCAATGCATCCTTCAGGGAAGGACATGTTCCATCTTGTTTGAAGGAAGCGGCTGTTAAGCAGCTTCTGAAAAAACCTTCCCTGGACCCCTGGATATGGGTAGTTACAGGCCGGTGTCATTGCTGCCATTTTTGAGCAAGGTGATCGAGAGGGTGGTTGCCCTTCAGCTCCAAGCTGTCTTGGATGAAACCGATTATCTAGACCATTTCAAACCGGCTTCAGGACAGGCTTTGGGGTTGAGACTGCCATGGTTGCCTTGACCGACGATCTGCGTTTGAGCATTGACAAGGGTAGTGTGACCCTGTTGGTGCTCCTAGACCTCTCAGCGGCTTTTGATATAATAAATCACAGCATCCTCTTGAGCCGCCTGAGGGGGTTAGGTATTGGGGGCACTGCATTGCAGTGGTTCCGGTCCTTCCTCTCAAGCAGGTCCCAGAGGTTGCTGCTCGGGGACAGTAGCTCCAGTAAGAAGATGCTCACTTGTGGGGTCCCTCAGGGAGCTATTTTGTCCCTGATGTTATTTAACATCTGTATGAAGCCGCTGGGTGAGATTGTAAGGAGTTATGGTGCTGCGTGTTATCAGTACGCTAATGACACCCAAATCTATTTCTCTGTGTCTCGTTCGTCGGCCTCGAATTCTAATGGCATCTCTTCTCTCAATGAATGTCTGCAAGCGGTAATGGACTGGATGAGGAAAAACAGATTGAAACTGAATCCAGACAAGACGGAGGTGCTCACGGTAGCGGCCCCGAAACCAAGAATTGGGTTGCAACCTCCAGTCCTGGATGGGGTCACGCTCTCCTCCAGTGACTGTGTTCACAGTCTGGGGGTGCTCCTTGACTCGTCACTCCTGATGACAAATCAGGTATATGTGACAGTCAGGAGCGCCTGTTATCAGCTTCGGCTGATACGCCAGCTGCGCCCTTTTCTGGAAGTAAGGGATCTCGAGACTGTTGTGCATGCGCTGGTAACCTCATGCCTTGACTTCTGTAATGTGCTCTACATGGGGCTGCCCTTGTGCTTGGCTCAGAAATTACAGCTGGTACAAAATATGGCAGCCAGGTTAGTGTCGGGAACACCTAGGAGGGACCACATTA
Source organism: Phrynosoma blainvillii (assembly GCA_026167975.1). Lineage (NCBI taxonomy): Eukaryota > Metazoa > Chordata > Lepidosauria > Squamata > Phrynosomatidae > Phrynosoma > Phrynosoma blainvillii. Next base: position 203,683,330 of record JANUYF010000003.1, read on the forward strand.
CTCCAGTTCTGAGGTCCCTCCACTGACTGCCAATCAGCTTTCAGGCCTAGTACAAGGTGTTGGTTATCACCTTTAAAGCCCTAAATGGCTTGGGTCCAAGTTATCTCAGGGACCGCCTCCTTCCAAAGAATCTTCCCTGCACTCTCCGGTCCTCTGGGAGGAACCTGCTGCAGCCCCAAAAATTGAGGCTTGTGGCAACTTCTCAGAGGGCTTTCTCTGTTGTCGCCCCCAAACTCTGGAACAGCCTGCCGGATGAGATCTGTCAGTTAACATCACTAGACAGCTTTTAAAAAGCTGTCAAGATGGATCTTTTCCGGCAGGCCTTTCCAGATTAATTCTTCCCCACCTTAACCTGCACTGTTCCTTACGTGGCCCCATCTTGGATGGACAGGAACACTGCTACGGGCCATAGTGGAGTGTCTATTGTCTCATATAATTTTGAAGTTTTAATTGTTATATTGTTTTTTTAAGCTGTTGTGATTTAATACTGTTTTAAGGGGGGAAGGGATTGTTGTGGGGTTTGCATTTGATTTTAATTTGTAAACCGCCTGGATTGGTTTTCCAATAGGCCGGGTATTAAATAAATTTTGTCATTAATTATTATTAAATCATGTCCCAGAAACAAACATTGGTCCTCCTAGCCATTATAGGTGCCATCACATAATATGCCAGGGCCATCCAAAGTAGTGAATGCAGAAACATAGAAAAAAAATGATCCATTAGTAACCACTGAGAGTACCTTGCCCAGAGCTTATCTTCCTCCTTTAAATCTGCAGCTGGTGCTTATTTAGATGCAACCATAGAAGTCTTAGCAAGACCTTGATTCTAATACTTCCTCCCTTTCTCTTATCTCATCTAGATATCCCATTAGCATGGGTAGATGAGATAAATACAGCATGATCTAGCAAATGAAGCAAATGAACCAAGCAAATGAAGTGACAATATGGATTATATCCAAAAATAATATAGGGAGGTGCCCTTCTACTGTAACCACAGCACCAAATTCCTGGAGGTTTTATGTTCTGTATCTTATGCAGGCTTCAATTTTCACAATCAATATCAATTTTTCAGTGTATAAATCACATTTTATTTGATTTTTTAAATACTGTAAAACATTTTTTAAATAATTGCAGTAAACTTTTCCAACATATCTCATTTCCTCACCATTTAATTTTATTCAACTGCAACCTGAAATTTTAAAGAAATCATCTGTCTTCCTTCCATTTGTGACATATGCTTCATAACATTCATTTTGAGTTGGGAAGATTCATGCTGTGCAAAAAGTTTTTTTTTTTTCCTTTTAAAGGCTCACTTCTGCAACTAGAATGATCTGTCTCTAACTATTTGGCAATGCAAGTGCTTATATAATCATCTCCCAAATGAATTGTTTCTCTTACTTTCATAGTTTGTTCTCTTTCTTTCTCCCTCTCAAACATACATACACTTTAGCATTTTCATTGATTTTTTTCTTATGTGGAGTTTGCCTGCCAGTAAAGTTTTTGTTTGGAGCGATCTTGATTTTATCATTTTTAAATTTCCTGTTCTTCTACCATTTTTGCCACTGCAAAAGGTTCACTAGCCCCTTTGTTACATCAGTATAAAGTGACTAGAATGGATGTGTGTGGAATCTTTTGAAGAAAATAAAAACATTCACCTTTCAAAGTTCAGAATGGAATGGTTGGGTGGGCATAACTATGTTCTTCTCTAAAACATGAATGGCAAACTCTCTTCCCCCTCCCCCCATCAGGGTTGCATTTCATTATTGAATTTTTAAAATATTTGTTAAACTTTACTATTAAAACCAAAGATAGCTTCACATCAATACATCAACAAAGAGAAGAGAAGAAAAGCCATCCAATTATTAGTTATATCTACATTAATATACACTTACTAACATAACACACATGCTAACATATACACAATAAATACACTAACAGTAAACAATAAAATACTTTCTACTTTCTTCCGCTGCAGTTGTTAAACTTCATTTCCTCTTATGATAAAAAGGTAAGCAATTTTATAAATTTACATTTCATGAAAGGTCAGAGGGTGGGCAAAGGTTTGCAAAACAGGCAAAGTTTGGGACTAGGGCAAGGTCCAAATGTGGCCTTTAGGCCATAAACCCCCACCTCTGTTCCTGGGCTTTTACAATTAGCCTGGCAGTAGGGATGCATTTCCATTAATTTCATTATCAAAGGAAACAATGAATTATTTTTGAAACTTTCTTTGCGGCTCATTCTGTGCAAAGTTTGCACATGGTTTTCTCTGAAAGAAAAGCATTTTCTGGCCAGAACATAATGTTTCTGTGTAGACATATTTTTTCTGTGCATAAAATGCTGTTTTCTGGGGGGGGGGGGGGGGGGGGTCCCATGTAAAAACTTTGTGCAGAATAAGACTTAAACTGAAAAGATTCGGGATTCTTCTTGTCAGGGTTTCCTGACACTCAAGAAGCCTAAGTCATGACCATTTAAAAATATTTTTTTGAAAATATTCTTTCCATTCCTACATAAAAGTAAAGGTAGTCCCTTGACATGAATGTCTAATCGTAACCGACTGTAGGAGGCAGTGCTGATCCCCGTTACTGAGCTGAAGAGCCAGCATTGTCTGAGGATTGCTCTGGTGGTCATGTGGAAAGCATGACTGCACCAAATGCTGTTACTTCCCACCAAAGTGTACCTATTTATCTACTTGAATTTGCATACTTTCAAACTGCTAGATTGGCAGAAGCTGGGGCTAGTGACAGGAGCTCACCCCATCATGTAGCACTTGGGCCTCAAACTGCCAACCTTCTGATCTTCCAGTTATCAGAACTGGCATCTTATCCACTGCATCCCATCATTTGTACATGGTTGTCCATGTAATTCTGTCAAGCAATCCACTTACCAGTAGTTCCCCTCTATCATGGTCACTGATGCTAGCATGAAAATCTTTCCATATGACTGAAAGCTATGCATTTGATGTGGCACACCAATAAATGACCAAAGTAATTAAAAACTGTAGTATCCATAATTCACTGAGACTGGAACTGGAGAAAGAATCAGAATATTCATCTACATTTGTGAAGTCAGGATAAAGCTGCAGGGAAAACTGTCCCCAAAGGGCAGTGTAGCGGACTTTTAATATATATACATATATATTTACATATACATATATATTTACTTTAAGTCTGACTTTATCTTCTCTGTGCACTGATCTAAGAAAGCTGCTGTGCTACAGATCTATTATTTGTATTTAAGAACTCAATATTTCTAAGCTTTGGTGCAGCCCACCTTTTATATTCCCTTGTTGCTTTCCCTCAACAAGTGAATGGTATTATATTTTATACTCAAATATCTGGTTGCTGCTCTGAGGCCCCTAGTCCCTTCCATTCCTTCCTCATCAGGATAAGATTGGAAAGCCACAGTTCAAAAACATTCACAAATTCACTGTACTTTAAAGTCTAAGAAAAACCTTGTTAGATGTTATAATAGCACAGAAGAATCTTTCTGTAAGCTTTTCAGAAATGAATAACAGAATCACAACATTTCCTGATAGTATGACAGACTGAAACAATCAAAACTGAATTCTCAAAGAAGAACCATGGTAGCACAAGGAGTAATATTATATTATATGTCTTCTAGGTTTGAAGGCTTGCATTACAAGGCTCAGAGACATACAAAGTGGAAGAAGTGAAAGAACAAGCTTAGCGTTTTGAAACTGACACAAGCCAATGGCAGTTTCTCAGACTGATTCTTCCTTTCAGGAGCAAGTCTATCATTTTATTCCACTGCAGTAATAAATTGTATGTTTCTTCTGCAAAAGCCAAACAATTTGAAATGTTTATCTGCCTCAAAAAGAATAATCAAATTGAAGTATGTATAAAGATAGAGAAACAAATGGGCTGATATTACATAATGTCCATTCTACGTAGCTTTTTGTTTCTTTCCCTACTATGATTTATAAGCCTAAACCTGGGACTCTAATCCTGAAATCATTGTATCCATCTGAACATTCAAAATGCAAATTTATATATAAAGCCTGTGAAGTATACAGTCCTGTGATGGCCGACAACAACCCTCTGCCACCCAGTATATGGTGACGTGATCAGATCTCTTTGATGCCAACACACTGAGTCTTTCAGATCCCAACTATACATGACACGTGACACTACTGGATCTCTTAGATTTCTTACATAGATCTCTTAGATGCCCTCACACTGTGTGCCTCTCACTAACTGAAGTGTCTTTATTATTAATTGTTCTTAATACTCTTCATAGCATGTTTGTTGTTAACTGTAAATTACTTCAGGCCACTCCTTGGTGAACATGAAGACAAAAACAACTTTATTTACATTCAGAACTTATGATTGTATCTTTCTTAGTGGTTGGTTCTCAAGCTTGTTGTTACAAATTTACTATGTTCACATCCCTTCATTGACTTAGTTCACACAGAATCTATTCCCTTAATAACACCGGGACTTCTCTTGTCCTTTAAAAGTTCCTTTCACTGAATTAGAAGTCTGAATCCCATCCAGCTGAACTCCTATTCATAACTCCACCTTCTGGCAGTTTTAAAACACCTCTCTACTTTAGGAGCCTTGACAAACTCTCCTCTAAGTGCTCTCTCTCTCCTCCTGTCCCTTTTATATCCACTCCTCGGGTAGGCCCCTACCTTTTTCTAGCCTATCCCTGAGTGGATACTCCAAACATTCTCTTTTGCCAATGCTTCTCCACAAGCCCTATGTGGGATGAGCTTTCATCCTTAGGACATGGAAATGTTCTCTCTGAAGAAAATGGGAAATAAACTAAAGCAGGCATTATTTTAAATACTTCAGCCCAAATTTCACATTGCCTGGTTAGTACAGTGATTTAAAGAATTTTTAACCACTGTTCGCTGAACATCTAAGATATTTGTTACTCGATGCTTTCATAAGCTTTTTAAAAAGCTAAAACTCTTGCACCTCCTCAACCATAAGAATTCCTGGCAGGAAGAAGAAGGAAAGTAGTTTCTGGGCAGCCATTTTAAGTGGGGATGTGGGTTGTTGTTATTTTGCTCAGAGGAAAAGAGTCAGAGACTTGCCTCCGGAATAAGGTAGCATCCAAGAGCTCTCTAAAGTGTTAGATACCTAGTTGACTGAGTTCACTGACAGAGCCTGGTGAAAAGGCCAAGAGAACAGGGGCCTTTTATGTGGGTCTTTACTATGGGATATTTTGAAGGAGAAGCCCACAGTCCTGTTTCAGTACTTACTTAAGATTTCTCAATATGGACACTGAGGGAGCTGCTGCAGTCACCTGCAACACTTGTAGGATGTTTGTCTTCTTGCCAAGAGATGTGAGGAACTTCACCTGCACCAAGTGCAAGTTGGTAGTCCTCCTGGAAGAGAAAGTCCAGCAGCTGGAGGCCCAAGTAGCTACATTTCAGTATATTAGGGAGCAAGAGGCTTTCCTGGTCAGAGTGGAACAAATGGTCTTGGATGGGGACCACACAGAGGAAGTTGTTGAGGAGGAGGTCACTTCATGCACACAGGAGGTAGGCAGCTGGAGGAATGTCACACACAGATGTAGGGAAACCAGGGATCGTTCTGGAAGCTTGCGGCTACAGAATCAATTTGAAGCTTTCTCCCTTATCAAGGATGAAGAGGAATAGCATCAGCAACAGCCCTCAGGGACAGTGCAGGGGACCCTGAGAGTACCACCACAGGGAACAGCCACTACTAAGCCTCAGAGGAGGTGTGTGGTGGTGGTGGAGATTCCTTGTTGAGGGGTACAGAACCAGTGGTTTGTAGACTTGACAAGATTTCCTGGGGGGGGGGTGTTGTCTCTCTGGGGCAAAAATCCATGATGGGACAGTCAGGCTGACGAGACTTGTCAAGCCTACTGACTATTACCTCTTCCTGTTGGTCCATGTGGAAACCAATGATACTGCAAGGCATAGACTTCACAATATCAGAAGGAATTATGAGGTTTTGGGTAGGAAGCTGAAAGAGCTGGATGCACAGGTTATTATCTCATCTCTTCTCCCAGTTGAAGGGCATGATCCAGGAAGGAAGAGGAAGATAGCAGATGTAAATAACTGGCTATGTAGATGGTGCCGCCAAGAACGATTTGGATTCTTGGATCATGGGCTGAGGGTCCATGAGGGTGGACTTCGAGCAAGAGATGGGCTGCATCTCACACCAGTTGGCAGAATTTTTTTTTTTACCAATAGTCTCAAACATTTGATCAGGAGGGCTTTAAACTGAGTCATGTTGGGGAGGGAGACAGTATCTTGGAAGGTATCTTGGAAGGCAGGAGTACATCATGGGCTGGTGATAAGAGTAAAAGTGTTATAGAAGGAACAAGGCAAATGATGCAAGGGCCTAACAGTGGGAGGCAAAAAAACTCACACAGGCAGCAATTGGAGAGGACCCATGCTCTTAAATGTCTCTACAATAATGCATACAGCATGGGACATACCCAAGATGAACTTGGACTCCTAGCACAACAAAGCAAATACGATATAATAGGCATCACTGAAACCTGTGGGATGAGTCTCATGATTGGAATGTAGGAATAGAGGGGTATAACTTTTTAAAGAGAAATAGGCCAAGCTGGAAAGTAGGAGAAATAGCATTATATGTCAGGGATGTTTACCTGTGAAGAGATCCAGGACTTAAATCCTGGAAATAAGGTAGCCAGCATCTGGATAAATATTAAAGGGGAAGGAAACAACAGGGATGTTATAGTGGGAATCTACTACAGACCCCCAACTCAGGCAGAAGAATTGGATTATGACTTTCTAGAACAGATGACCGCACACTCAGAAAGGAGAGATGTAGTAGTGACGGGTGACTTCAACTATCCAGATATTTTGGAGGTCAAACTCAGCCAATACTTCAAGGTCTTGCAAATTCCTCACTTGCCTCGAAGACAATTTCTTTGTCCAAAAGTGGGAAGATGCTACAAGGGGATCAGCTATTTTAGATCTGATCTTAAGCAACAGGGATGACCTGGTAAACAGGGGTGGGGGGGCAAGTGGTGGGATCCTTAGGTGGGAGTGATCATGTTCTCCTGGAGTTTCTTATACAGTGGAAAGGAGAAGTTAGGCATAGTCAACACCATTCTAGACTTTAGGAGAGCTGATTTCAACAAACTTAGGGGAACACTGGGAGTGATCCCATGTTCAGGAATAACAAAGGAGAAGGGAGTTAAGGATGGATGAAAGTTTCTCGAAAGGGAGATACTGTGTTCAATACATATCTTTGTTGATGTATCTTAAAGACAAACCTTCTATTTTCTCCCATTTATATGATATTCCTTTTTTTTCTTAAGATTTGTGTTAAAAAGTTATATTCCTTTCTTTTATTCAACACCACCTGTGGGATAGCCCGAAAAATTCTTAGTTCTTCATTCTCTATCATTAGTTTCTTCTTGTAGCTTTGTTGAAGGCATAGATCTTTGACCCTTTCTCGTACAAAATAAACTACCACATCTCTTGGCAGTTTTCTTTCTCGCACCGTTCCTGAATTAACTCGGTATATTTTATCTATTTCCAAATCTAGCTGTTCCATATTCCAATCTATAACTTCCACAAGGGCGGGTGTAATCCTGTTATACAAATCTTCATCTCTAATTTCCGGCAAACCTCGAATTTTTATACATTTAGTTCTGTTTCTAATTTCTGTTATTAGTTTATTTGTAGACTCCTTTACAATGGCATGTTCCAGTGTAGATGTCCTTTTTTCTAAAGATTCTGTTTTTGTTTGGAGTTCTTGGACATTCACCTTTATTTGATGAACATCTTCTGTGACTTGATCCAGTTTTCAATTAATTACATCTAATTCTTTCCTTAATTCCACTTTTATTTCATCTATTATTTCCTTCATCTCTCTAGTTATGTCTCTTCACATTTTCCTTAATTCCTCCATAAATCCTGCATAAGGGTCTGTACTTTTACTCTGTTGATCTATTGATTTCCTGCGGACTTGTAATTGTAGTGTCTGTGCCGATTGCGCCATTGTCTTCCTTGTGTGCCTTAATTTATTTGTTTGTTACTATATTGTTATTAGATTTTGTTGTTATTAAGGATATAAATGTTTTTGTTCCCCCTGTATCACACTAATATCGTTCTTTTATTTATTTATGTGCAGTGCTTTAGTATTTTTCTATCTTGTTTGGCTCTTCACTTCCGTTCTCCACCCCCCCATTGTTTTTCTTTCTTTCTTCTTCTTTCTGCTTGGTTGTACTTATTAATATCTTTCAATATTAATTTAGTTTAATTGAATTTTCCCTACTTTAGTTCCTTTATTTCCTTTTGGTTAACTTAATTGTTTGTCTAATACCTTTTATGCTTTGGGTTTTTTTTAAAAATTATTCTTATTGTTATTCTTATTTTGTTTGTTTATTCTTTCAATCTTTTGAATTTTTAAATTTTGAATTTTAAGTTCTTTTTTATTTATTTGTTTATTTTAATTTTCAACCTTTCCTATATGTCCTATTTAATTTCCTATTTTTTAATTTTAATTTAATTTAATTTTTATTTTTATTATTTGTTTATTTATTTATTTTTATTTCCCTCCAAAGATATTATTTTCTCTTTACCCCCCCCCCCCTTTTTATTATTTCCCTTTCTTCTTATTATTTTTTATATTAAGAATATTATTTCTAGAACGCTTGACTCAATTTTGCTATTAATCAGGATCTATTATACTAATTTGTGGAATAATGTTATTTTATTCTTATTCTGAAATCTTTTCCTCTTTCCCCCCTTGCAGGTGTTTATAGTCTTCCCCTTTCCCTATTATCTCTCCCTCTTTGTTCTACTTAATAACATGATTTCTAAAGCTATCTTTGTCCTTGTATTTTACTGTACTATCTTTAATTTAAATATACCTATATACCTATTGGTTATCTAGCTCCTCCAGTCTTTTTTTTTTCCCTGTTCCCCTCGGTTACTTCAAGGACAAATGTTTCCTCCCTATCAAGAGAGTAAATCTCCAACACCTGTAATATAAAGTGAACAATAAGCAATTACCCCCAGTATTTTTCCCAGGAGAGAAAGGGAGGATCACAACTCAGAAGGCAAGAAAGAAGAAGTAGAATATCCTTAAGAAACTAACAAGTCAAAAGTATGATGAATTCACAATGCCCACCTGTCCTTATTAACTCAGATATATGTTAAGGAAAAAGCAACATGGGACTTACAGTAATAGAAATAAAATGTGTATGTGAAAGTCACAGTGATTAAGCAGGAGCAATCATGAAGCTACACAGGTGAAAAGGATAATATAATTTAGAAGCCTTGAGAGCCAAGGACAAAGTTATAGAGTGTATATTGAAAACACCTGTTATAGATTGCAAACACCTGAGATTCATTAAGTGGTCAAGGTAAAATGATGAAATACTTGGGTTGATCTTAAGTATGGGATGATCTATGTAAACCAATCAAAATGAATGTACACACCCACTGGGTGGAAACTGACTAGTGGGTGGTGACTAACAATGGCTATAAGTGCAATGTTTGCCAATGCATATTGTGGTGTAGTGTGGAGTATTTTGGTGGAGTAGAGATTGTGATTTGTAGGGCATATAGTATTTATATATAGTAGAATAAAGTAGACCTTTTATATAAGACTACTGAGTTGTCTGGTGTCTTGAGGGAAGATACAAGAACCAGAAGAATCCTGGAGAGGTTTGGAAACATCTCAGGAAGAAGAGTGAGAAGGCTTGGAGAGTTTGTCAGGGTCTTCAGCCTATTCTCTGAAACTCTGCTGCTTGGGAAAGAAGCATCAACCACTGATCAAAGCTGGTCAGCTCTGCTGCATAACAGGTGGTGAGTTAAGCCAGAGGTGTAGAGCTACAACTCCCATCATCCCTGACAATGTATAATATATAGATTATATAGATTATATATATAAATTAATTAAACTAAAGTAAATGAAACACAAAATACTACCTTACATTTAGCAGAGCTTTCTTATCTATCTATATCACTCCATATTCTATCTATCTATCTATCTATCTATCTATCTATCTATCTATCTCAATCATTTTAATATAATAATACACACACTTATAGTTTTATCTTAGGTAATCCCTTCCCCTTCTATATTGTTTCCTAATAAATGTTTTTTTCTTGAATTAAGTCTCTATAGTGCTCTTTACATATCCTAGTTTTCCTTATTCTTCTGTTTCATTTCTTTTTTTTTCTTTTCTTTTTTCCTTTCTTTTTGCCTCAAGTGTTCAGATCAGTCCTTTTTTTTATTAAGTCTTCAGATCAGTCCATTACTTTTTTATTGAGTCCTTAGAAGAATATAATATGCTATAGTATATAATCTCAACTTTCTAATTTGCTTCTTAAAAACTTTCCCAAGCCTTTGTGTATATCAGTGTGATTTCCCACTGTCAGTCCAGTCCAGTTTGCTTTCCAAAAGAGTTCTTTCTCATATCAAAATAGCAAAATAAATTGGAGAATTAGTCCAACATTAGATCCAAGATAAATCTTAATAATAATTATGACAGAAATTGTCCCAAATTTCCCAATGTGTTGTACTTTTATCTAGTATAGCAGTTCCATGTATCAGAACATGAATACAAATGTCTGGAGCTCCACTCGGCACAGTTCAGTTTCTGCTCCAGCTTAGTGCCTTTACCAAGGCAATGTCTTTATCAAAGATGGGAAGACTCCTTTCTTACCCTTTCTCTTAGATGTCTTCCTTTTGATCTGATAGGAAAATCCCCAGTCTGATTTGATAGAATTAAAATTAAAAAGTGGAGGCAGCACTTTTACCCTCCAGGGTGCAGATTGAGGGTTGCTCTGTGACCGCTCAGCAACCTCCATGTCCTCCGCTGCTCCTGTCGAGAGGAAGCTTTCGCTTCCCTTCACTTTCTCCTTTCTCCTCCGTTCTTTTTTCGGACCATCAGTGCTGGCACAGGGTCTCCGATGAGCTCCTCCGGACCCTCTTTACCGGGGGGTGGGGGTACTTGTCCCTTCCCTTCTCCGCCAGTGTCAGCCTCAGGAAGGACCCCAGACCTCCCGATCCACGATTGTCTCTCACCAGCTTCGTGAGAGCACAACCTTGTGCGCCGCCATTACCACTCCTCCCCCGTGTCCATATGCAGGAAAGATATGCAGGATCTAAAGGAAAGAGGAGGATTGGGTATGCCAAACTTCCAAATTTATTATCGTACCTGTTGCCTAATGTGGATTAGAGATTGGATTCTATTGGAAAACAAAAAACTTTTAACATTAGAGGGATTTAACACCCGTTTTGGTTTTCATGCATACCTATAGTATCGGAAAGACAAAGTACATAAAGAATTCCTACATCATTATATAAGAAAATCGTTACTAATAATCTGGATGAAATACAAAAGCAAGTTATATTCAAAAATCCCACTTTGGATATCAAGCCAAGAGGCATTTCTAAACGAAAATAGTTTGGATACAGATAGATGGGTAACATATAAGGGTCTATTAAAGAAGGAAAATGATCAAATACGGATAAAAACCAGGGAGGAATTACTTGAGGAAGGAATAACATGTCACTGGTTTCCACATCGCCAATTAACAGAGAGGTTTAAAATTGATCAGAGATTAGAAGGTTTTGAGGAAGGGCAATCAGAGTTTGATGAAGTGTTAAAATCGGACTGTAAAAAAGTAATAAATAAAATTTATAGAATACTATTAAAACTGGACCAAGAACAAGAAATAATAAAAGATAATATGAATAAATGGGTGCAAAATTTTGGTGAAACAATCAGACTAGAGGACTGGGAGAAAGTGTGGAATAAATATGTAAAATTTACATATAGCTGTACTCTAAAAGAAAACTTCTATAAGTTATACTTTAGATGGTACTTAACTCCTGAACGCATTGCTAAAATAACAAATAATACAAAAAACCTATGCTGGAAATGTGAACAAACCAAAGGGACATTATACCATGTATGGTGGCATTGTCCAGTAATAAAAAGCTTTTGGAAGGAAATACACACACACACAAAAAAAATAGAATACTGCCTAGAAATCAGATTTCCTATGAATCCCAAATTGTATCTTTTGAATATGGTACAAATATTAGATAAACAAATAGAACAAAAATACTGGAGAATTATACTTTATATGGTAACTGCAGCTAGATTAATAATAGCTAGAAATTGGAAACTAAAAGAGGCCCCTTTACTTAAGGATTGGTTATATAAACTATTTGACATGTATCAGATGGATATACTAACTCATAAATTGAAGGATAAAGCGGATAACAAATGCAAGTAAGAATGGAAAATGGTAGATAAATTGTGGGAAGAGAAATGGGGTAAAGATATAATGAAATATAAGATCTGAATTCTAGGAAGCTAGACAGAGAGAGATAAAAAGTCTTAAGAAAAATCTAGACAAAGGAGGGAATTACCACCTTAAAGAACAATGGAAATTAAAAATAAATAAATAAAAAATAACCATAAAAATGAATAAATAAAAATAAAACAAACAAATACAAAACGTAAAATAATGATAGAAGAAGGTAATGTAACATCTGAGAGGGAAATAATTTAGGGGGGGAAAAAGAATTAAACAAAGAGCTAATAAAGATAATACCTATATATCTTAGAGAGGATATGGGGGGGTATAAGGGATAGGAAGGGAAAAGAAGAAAGAAAGAAAGAAAGAAAGAAAGAAAGAAAGAAGAGAAAGAGAGCAGAATGAAAAGGAGGAGAAAGGGGAAAAAATGGGGGAATGAATTGTAGTAAAATGTAGTAAATTGTAGCAAAGAAGGAAGAAAAAGAAGGTAGACAGGTAAAAAGAGTAGGAGGAAGGAGTGGAAGAATTAAAAGTCAAAAAAAAAAGAGAGAGAGGAAGAAAAGGAAAAGGAAAAAAATAAAAGAAGGAAAAAGAAAGTGAAGAAGGTTGGAGTATGTAGGGAAAGATTAAGAGAAGAGCCTAGAAAGGAGCATGGAAGAGAGTATTTAGAAGGAAAGGACATAAGGAAGGAGAGAGAGGAAAAGGAAGAGGTAGAAGGATTGAATAGATATAAAGATAGGGAGAGAGGAAGAAGAAAGGAAAGAAAGGATTAAGAGAAGAGAGAAAATAAGAAAGAGAAAGAGATATTAGAAAAAGGGGGGAGTAAGGAGAACATAAGAAGGAATTGGGAAGTATAACACCCACTCCACTCTGAATACTTACCTGTTATGCCATATTCAATTAAGCTCTCTTATTATTAGTTTTATTTTCAGTGTAATACTATTTTTGTTACAATATAATTGATAATAATGGAATTACTAAAACTGGGAACATGATATATTAAGATTCAAAAAGATAAATTATGTAAACAAATGTAGAATAATATATTATACATTATACAAGAAGAAGTATAAGGGAAGAAGAAAAAAGAAGGAAATGGAGTAAGAAGAAGAGTATATTGTGGAAGGAGAAGATAAGCAATGCTTTAAAATAACTTTTTTTAAAAAAAAGAAGGAAAAGAAAGCAGGGGAAAGGACATTAAAAGCAAGAAGAAAGAAGAAAAGAGATGGGTGTGCAACTTGATAGTAGGAATGTTTGAGAATGGTTCATTATGTACATATCAGTTTTGCTTTCTGTTTTGGTCCTCGTTTCTTGTAATTGTTCTTTTCAGAATGGATATATATATGAGAGATACTGAAGGCACAATTTCAAACTGTTCCAATGAGAAAGAAAATGGTAGCTGTCTCAAGAACCTGGGTTGTATGACAAAAGAAGTTTCAACTGAACTAAATTTTAAATGGGAGATGTATCAGAAATGAAAAAGGGGGGAAATCACTAAAGAGGAATTCAAACAAATAGCTAGCACATGTAGGGACAAAGTCAGGAAAGACAAAGCACAGAATGAGCTCAGGCTTGCTAGAGGGGTTAAGAACAATAAAAAGGGCTTTTGAGGTATGTCTGTAGCAAACGAAAGAAGAAGTTAATGCTAGGGCCACTGCACAGAGAAGATGGAGAAATTTTAACAGGGGACAGAGGAAAGGCAGAACTACTCAATACCTTCTTTGCTTCACTCTTCTCACAAAAGGAAAAGGGTTTTCAACCTGAGGAAAATGGAGCAGAGGACACAATAGGGAAAATGCAGCACAGAATAAGTAAAGAGGAAGTACAAGAATATCTGGTTAACCTAAATGAATTTAAGTCTCCAGAACCAGATGAACTACATCCAAGGATATTAAAAGAACTAGCAAATGTAATCTCAGAGCCACTGGCAATAATCTTGGAGAACTCCTGGAGAAGAGGGGAAGTCCCAGCAGACTGGAGGAGGACAAACATTGCCCCATCTTCAAAAAGAGGAAAAAAGAGGATCCCAACAATTATCACCCAGTTAGTCTGACATAAATACTGGGAAAGATTCTAGAACAGTTCATTAAACAGAGAGTGTGAACATTTAGAAGGGAATGCCATAATCATGAAAAGTCAACATTGGTTTCTCAGAAACAATTCATGCCAGACAAATCTGATCTCTCCTTTTTTTTTTAATAAAATTACCAGCTTGCTAGATGAAGGGAATGCAGTAGACAAAGCATATCTTGATTTTAGTAAGGCTTTTGACAAGGTCCCCCATCATATTCTTACAAACAAGATAATAAAATGTGGGCTAGACAATGCAACTGTTAGGTGGATTAGAAACTGGTTGACTGACCGAACCTAAAGGATGCTCAGCAATGGCTTGTCTTCATCCCAGAAAGAAGTGACCAGTGGGGTGCTACAGGGTTCTGTTCTGGGCCCAGTGCTATTCAACATCTTTATCAGTGACTTGGATGAAAGAATAGGGGCATGCTTCTCAAATTTGCAGATGACACCAAATTAGGAGGAATAGCTAATACCTCAGAAGACAGGATGAACATTCAAAATGACCTTAATAGATTAGAAAGCTGGGCCAAAGCTAACAAAATGGACTTCAACATGGAGAAATGTAAGGCACTGAACTTAGGGCAAAACAATGAAATGCATAGATATAAGATGGGGGACACCTGGCTTAACGAGACTATGTGTGAAAGAGATCTAGAAGTCATAGTAGACCACAAGTTGAACATGAGTCAACAGTGTGATGCAGCAGCTAAAACGGCCAATGGAATTTTAGGCTGCATCAATAGAAGTAAAGTATCTAGATCATGGGAAGTAATAGTGCCTCTATTCTGCTTTGGTCAGGCCCCACCTGGAATACTGTGTCCAGTTCTGGGCACCACAATTCAAAAAGGATGCTGAAAAACTGGAGCATATCCAGAGGAGGGCAACTAAAATGGTGAAGGGTCTGGAAACTATGCCCTATGAAGAACAACTTAGGGAACTGGGTATGTTTATCATGGAGAAGAGAAGGTTAAGAGGGGATATGATAGCCCTGTTTAAATAATTGAAGGGATGTCATATTGAGGAGAGAGCTAGCTTGTTTTCTGCTGCTCCAGAGAATAGGACCCGGAACAACAGATGCAAGATACAGGAAAAGAAATTTCACCTCAACATTAGGAGGAACTTCCTGACAGTGAGAGCTATTCAACAGTGGAGCACACTCCCTCAGAGTGTAGTGGAGTCTCCTTCTTTGGAGGTCTTTAAGCAGAGGCTGGATGGCCATCTGTCGGGGTGTTAAGGAAAATGCAACATGGGACTTACAGTAATAGAAATAAAATGTGTATGTGAAAGTCACAGTGATTAAGCAGGAGCAATCATGAAGCTACACAGGTGAAAAAGATAATATAATTAAGAAGCCTTGAGAGCCAAGGACAAAGTTATAGAAGGTATATTGAGAACACCTGTGATAGATTGCAAACACCTGAGACTCATTAAGTGGTCAAGGTAAAGTGATGAAACACTTGGGTTGGTCTTAGGTATGGGATGATCTATGTGGACCAATCAAGATGTATGTACACACCCACTGGGTGGAAACTGACTGGTGGGTGGTGTCTAACAATGGCTATAAATTGCAATGTTTGCTAATGTACATTGTGGAGTAGTTTGGAGTAGTTGTGGAGATATTGTGATTTGTAGGGCATATAGTATTTATATATAGTAGAATAAAGTAGATCTTTTATATAAGACTACTGAGTTGTCTGGTGTCTTGAGGGAAGATACAAGAGCCAGAAGAATCCTGGAGAAGTTTGGAGACATCTCAGGAAGTAGAGTGAGAAGGCTTGGAGAGTTTGTCAGGGTCTTCAGCCTATTCTCTGAAACTCTGCTGCTTGGGAAAGAAGCATCAACCACTGATTAAAGCTGGTCAGCTCTGCTGCATAACAAGGTGGTGAGTTAGAGCCAGAGGTGAAGAGCTACAACTCCCATCATCCCTGACAAGGGTTATGGGCCCAGATATTAGAGCAACCCGCATCCACAGAAGCTGAAAGTTCCAGAGAGTGGAAGAAGGTTTTGTAGAGCCTTGTGAGTAAATCATTTTGTGTTTTGTCTGCTGTGCATACTCAGAAGGACTGTGTCAAATTGAGTCACTGCACAAATTAAGATGGAGATACTAAAGTTTAGTAAATTAAATAGAAATAACTACTCTACCTGGAAGATATATGCCCGTTCTCTACTCATAAAGGAGTCTCTGTGGTCGCCAGTTGAATCAGGGCTGGCAGCTGATGCTGATAAAGCCGCTCGAGACAGAGACGCTAAAGCAAAAGTATGTCTTTATCTAATGCTAGAAGAAGACTTGATTAATGACGTAAGAGATAAAGTGTCCGCCAAGGATGTGTGGGAGACCTTGCAGAGATTACACACACCTTCAACTGCGTTTGCAAAAATGCTTTGGTCTAAAAGAATTTACAGACAAAAGATGACGAAAGGACAGTGTGTGATAGAATATTTAAAAACAATGCAAGATTTATTTGTGCAAGCTGAACTGAGAGGAGTGGAAATTAGCAACGAGCAGCAGTGTTATATTTTGCTGGAATCGCTAGATCCTTCTTGGGACAACATAACAAATAGCTTGCAAAATTTGCCAGAAGCTGAGCTGAACAGAGACTTAATTGTTGCAAAAATATTGGAGGAAAATTTGAGAAGAAAGTCTGAGCAGAATGACTCAGCAAGTTTGAGGACTGTGCCAAAACAACAAACGACACCTGATCTACGAAAGCAGGAAGAAGCAGCTTCTACAAGGGAGCAACGGAGGTGTTTTTATTGTAAAAAGACTGGTCATCTACAGAGACATTGTAAACAATTTGCTGCTGAGAGAAGCAAGCAAGGAGAGAGCAGATGGCAGCCGCGGCAGTATCAAAAACAGTCCAAACCTCCATTTTTGAAGGACAGTGGTAACAAAAAGGGGTTGGCAACCATGATTAAGGAAAAACAAAATGGTAATTGTAAATGGTTGATTGACTCAGGAGCATCATCTTCAATGTGTAACAATATTAATTTGATAAGTAATGGAAAATCAGCTAATGTAAATACTGTAGTTTTAGCTGATGGGAAAGAGCTCAGTACTGTAAATCAAATGTGTACAGTTTTCATTCCTGGGCTAAAGGAAAACTTTAATGATGTGTTACATGTAAAGGAGTTAGAAAATAATTTGTTATAAGTGAGCAGGTTAACAGACAGAGATTACACAGTTATATTTGAAAAGGACATGTGTAAGATAAAATTGAATGGGGAATTGCGAGGCATAGGCTTGAAAAAAGATAAGCTTTATTATTTGGAGGACAATATTGAATGCTACAGGGTTGAAAATGCTAATAACATAGACAATAGTCCAATTCATAAAGACTGCATACATGAACTACACAGGAAATTTGGCCATGCTAGTTTCAAATGTTTAAAGAAGTTAATCAGTATGTGTCCAGATTTAAAAGTTGCTGAATGCAAAAATCACTTAGATTGTACTGTATGTAATCAGGTAAAGGTCAGAGCTTTTCCAGTAGCCAAGAAAACCAAAAGAATTGCCCAAAGACCATTTCAGTTAGTACATGCAGATGTTGCCCAAGCTAATTGTTTATCTTTAGGGGGAAGCAAATATTTTCTGGTAATTGTTGATAGGTATACAAGGTTTGCTTTTGTAAGAATATTGAAAAACAAATCTGATGCTGGGCAAAGTTTAAAAGCATGGGTGAGAATGGTGGAAAGACAATTTGATATTAGAGTAGGCACCATTGTTACTGACTGGGGAGGAGAATTTCTCAGTAATCAATTGTTGAATTGGTTTCAAAAGGTAGGAATAAGGCATGAAACTACTAATCCCGCTTGTTCTAACGAAGATGGTTTAGCGGAAAAAAAATACAAGATATAAAAAGGATACCTGCTTGTTTGATGGCAGATGCAGAGGTAAAAGATAGTTTCTGGGCAGAAGCAACTTTGACAGCAGTACATATTAGTAACAGACTGTATCATTCTGAAATTGAAGACATTCCCTACAGGGTATTGTATGGGAGAGTGCCAAATTACAAATATTTGAGAGTCTTTGGACAATTTGCTCATGTTTTCATACCAGCTTGTTTCAGGAAAAAGGGAGAACCCAAAAGTAAAACACTTAGGTTTTTGGGTTATTCTGGAAATAGCTACAAGTTTCATTTAGGTGGAAAAGAAGTGCAGTATTCTAGGTCTGCAAATTTTGAGCGACATGCCGGTTGGGACAAACTGCATGCAAAGAAAGAAGTTTTCTTGAGGTTAGGAAATTCAAATGAGCCAGAAACACAAACTGAACCAACTTCAGGAAACGGAGGGGTTTCAGTTAAGCCAGAAGCATCCACTAGCAGCAGTGATAGCTCTTCTGATAATGAGACACAATCTAGACCTATTACTACTAGAATGACTGAAGACAAGAGATTTAGTCATAGAACTACAACGTCCAGTACAGAAAGTGAGGATGAAAGAGGCAGATCAGCAGAGTTTATTCCCAGACGTAGTCACAGAGTTAGAAAGCCTCCAGATAGGTTTGTTGTGACAAATGCAAGAGCTCGTTTAGCAGTGGAAGAGCCTGAAAGTTTTGAAGAGTTGGAAAGTTTGTCTAGAGAAGAACAGGAAAGATGGATTGATGCAATGGATGATGAGTTTGGTTGTCTGGTAAATAAAGATGTTTTTGAAGTCGTTGATAGACCCAAGGACAAGAAAGTAATTGGTTGTAAGTGGGTGTACAAAAAGAAAGAAATGCCAGATGGAAGTATTAAGTATAAAGCTTGAATGCTAGTTTAGATGAAGAGATATTTATGGAACAGCCACAAGGTTTTGAAGAAAATAGTAGTCAGAAAGTTTATAAATTGAAAAAAGCATTGTATGGATTAAAACAAAGTGCCAGAGCATGGAATTTGTGCATTAATGACGAGTTAGTTAAGCTAGGATACAAAAGGAGCGTTGCAGATGCATGTGTCTATACAAAAGGAGACATAGTGTTAGTGATCTATGTATATGATTTGTGCGTGGCAGCAAAGTCAAGACAGGAGATTGAATCAGTAAAAAAAGAGTTGTCTAAAAAGTTTGTTTTGAAGGATCTAGGTTTATTAAAGTCTTATTTAGGTATTGGTGTTGAGTGGACAGAAGAAGGACATTGTTTGTTAAGCCAGAGAAAGAAAATTGAAAATTTGATTGAAAAGTGTGGATTACAAAATGCTAAAATACTAAGAGCTCCAATGACAATTGGTTTTGTATCTGAAAAAACAACTAGAGATTTTGAAGACAAGACTTTATTCAGGAGCATAATAGGATCTTTACAATTCATATCTTGCCACACCAGACCAGACATTTCCTATGTTGTAAATGTATTGTCCAGAAGAGTTAATGATCCAAAAATTGAAGACTGGACAGCAGTAAAATACTTATTGAGATATTTGAAAGGAACTCTAGATAAGAAATTGATAATTAGAAACAGTCATTCAGATTTAGATTGCTATGTAGACAGTTCTTTTGCATCAGAATTAGGAGACAAGAAGTCAGTTACAGGAATGATAATTAAGTACAGTGAAAGTCCAATAGTCTGGAGAAGTAGGAAACAAACAAATGTAGCGATAAGTACGACGGAAGCAGAATTCGCAGCTTTAAATGAGATAGTAAATGAGGTACAGTGGGTTGAGCAGTTATTGAATGATTTAAATGAAAGTTACAGGATACCAGTAGAAATTCTGGAAGATTCACAGTCATGCATAGCAATGGCTGAAACTGAAAGTTTGAAGAACAGAACAAAATATGTTGGAGTAAGATATCAAAATGTGCGAGACATGGTTCAGAAGGGTAAAATAGAATTGAGATATATAGAAACACAACACAACATAGCAGATTTGTTCACAAAAGCATTGACGGCGGAAAAACATGAAAGACTGACACAAACGGTTGGAATGACATTGTAAGACACATACAATATTTTATTTCGGAGGGGATTGTTAAGGAAAAAGCAACATGGGATATACAGTAATAGAAATAAAAATATGTATGTGAATGTCAAAGTGACTAAGCAGGAGCAATCAGGAAGATACACAGGTGAAAAAGATAATATAATTAAGAAGCCTTGAAGCCAAGGACAAAGTTATAGAGTGTATATTGAAAACACCTGTTGTAGATTGCAAACACCTGAGATTCATTAAGTGGTCAAGGTAAAGTGATGAAACACTTGGGTTGGTCTTAGGTATGGGATGATCTATGTGGACCAATCAAGATGTATGTACACACCCACTGGGTGGAAACTGACTGGTGGGTGGTGTCTAACAATGGCTATAAATTGCAATGTTTGCTAATGTACATTGTGGAGTAGTTTGGTGTATTGTGGAGTAGTATTGGAGATATTGTGAAGTGTAGAGATTGTGATTTGTAGGGCATATAGTATTTATATATAGTAGAATAAAGTAGATCTTTTATATAAGACTACTGAGTTGTCTGGTGTCTTGAGGGAAGATACAAGAGCCAGAAGAATCCTGGAGAAGTTTGGAGACATCTCAGGAAGAAGAGAGAGAAGGCTTGGAGAGTTTGTCAGGGTCTTCAGCCTATTCTCTGAAACTCTGCTGCTTGGGAAAGAAGCATCAACCACTGATTAAAGCTGGTCAGCTCTGCTGCATAACAAGGTGGTGAGTTAGAGCCAGAGGTGAAGAGCTACAACTCCCATCATCCCTGACAATCCAGTCTAATCCCCTTCCATGCAGCAACAAATCAACTCTCTCTCTCCTCCCCTCCTCTATTTGGTTTCCAACTTATGGCGATCCCACCATGGGGTTTTCTTGGTAAAATTTGTTCAGAAGAGGCTTGTCATTGCTTTCTTCTGAGGCTGAGGGTATGGATGTTATCACACGTGGGCCAGTTTCGTTGTTAAAGAGATAATAAAGTGGAAATGAAGCATCCCGAAAATAAAGTGAAAATAAAGCTTAATTGCGCAAAAGCTTTTCACATGTAATTACAGTAATAACGGAATTAAGTTAAAAGCGGAAAAAAAGACATTTTTAACTTTCATACACAAGTGAAAAGAACCCATACATGTACTGGAAATGGGTGTGTTTTGTGACAAGACTCCTCCTTTTCCAGGGCGAGTCCTGCATTTCCCAGGAGGAAATGTCAGACTGTCCCTCATTTGGGGTCATGTCCTCCTGCACAGGTCCTAACCCCCTTCTGTTGGGTTCGGACCTCTCAAGAGAACAGAGGAGGAGGAGGAGGCTGGAAAGACAAGGCAAGGCAAGGCAAGCCGAGGCACGGGAGGGATTGGAATGGCTCACCCTCCCTTTTCTCTCTCTCCCTTCCTGGCATTGGAGGCTGTCAGCTGCTGGGGAGATGGGCAAGGAGGAAGAGCTGGCAGGGAAGGAGGAGGAGGAGGAAAGGAAAGGAAAGGAAGGAAGGAAGGAAGGAAGGAAGGAAGGAAGGAAGGAAGGAAGGGCTGGGTGTTCCCTGGGGAGGGCCAGAGCCTTGGATGATGCCCAGGAGAGGGGGAAACTGGAGGTAGCTCCCATGCCCCCCATAAGCCTTTCCCCTTTGTAGGACCTGCAGGGCAGAACTTCATGGTGAGATGGATCTCCAAGTTGCTCCACAAGCACACCCCACACTTGCACTCACATCCACCCACAGCTGCTGTGAGGGAAGCCTTCTTTCCCCTCCTTTTCCCTCCATCCCAAATGCCAAACTTTTCCTCCGTCCCAAACTTCCCTCTCCTGGGCTGCCTTCCCTTCCCTTCATGGCACTGAGCCTGGGACTCTCCCTCCCTGGAGGCCCCTCCTCCTCCTCCTCTTGCCCCTCCTCCAGGTTTTAAAAGAGAATTGTCCATGTGTATTTGCTTTTCAGATTAAAGTAAATGCGCAATTACTGTAACTTCGCAAATGCATTTCCTCTAAACTCCTGAAATTAAAAAAGATCTCAGATAATACCACTTTCTGTGTGATGTCGTGTGAAATCGTCAGGCACAAATGTGGGGTTTTTTTGGGATTTGTGTGGGATAACCTACAGATTCCCCCCCCCTCCGTGTGATAACGTCCTATGTGAGTTGCACAGGATCACAAAATGGGTTTCACAGCCAAGTAAGAGTCCATGCACCAGTCTCTCTTCCCCATTGCTCTAGCTGGCTCACTCAGTCATGCTAGGCAGAGCAATGGGGGAAGAAGGGCAGAACGTACTTGCCCCCACACTGTCCGGGAAAGTTGCCAACACGTGGCTGATAAAGACAGTGCCTCTCCCAAGACAACAACCCAGTTGCAAGTGATGTACCACTGTTTGTTTGCAGCAGGCAACCAACGAGTCCAAAGTTCCAAAAGGCAGGTCCAGAGAGCAATCCAAGGTCCAGGGTTAACGCAAGCAGGTAGT
The DNA here is from genome assembly GCA_026167975.1 of Phrynosoma blainvillii. Taxonomy (NCBI): domain Eukaryota; kingdom Metazoa; phylum Chordata; class Lepidosauria; order Squamata; family Phrynosomatidae; genus Phrynosoma; species Phrynosoma blainvillii. The sequence goes on from JANUYF010000003.1 coordinate 203,705,992, forward strand.
CCAGAGCCATTCCAAAGGTCACAGGATATAAACAGTCTAAAGTCAAGCCAAGAGCCAAGAGCTTTCACCGGGGAATCCAAGATAAGCCTTGACGGAGAGCTTGGCTTTTCCCAGCTGCTTATCTAGCCTCAGCTCCTCTCTCCCAGGTGTTTCTCTTTAGCTGCGCATTTCTCAGCTAACCTTCGAGAACGCCGCAGCCCCTCCCTATCTGTTCTCCTCTAAGCAAAGGTAGGGATTTCAATCTCTTGCTCCTCTGCTTCTTCCTGGCCTGCAACCTCTGCTGGGGAAAGGCTTTCTGTTGGAGGAAGGCTAGGTTGCTGAGGAGGAAGGCTAGGCTGTTGCTCAATGGGCTCCACACAGCTAGGTCCAGGTTCTGCTAGGTCTATGGGGGCTGGGAGCACCAAGCTAGGATCTGGCCCCACATCCTCCCCCTCAGAGTCCTCCAAGCCCTCCACCTGGCTGTCCCTGACACACACCTTCCCTGCTGCTTGGCTTGCTTACCTGAGCATGCCAATGAAAGCAACAGGAGAGGAGAAGCAGGGTGGCTGAGACTGTGGAGGGCATCCTTGCCTCACTTTCTCTGCTGCTTGGCTAACTTACTTGAGTAAGCCAGCCAAAGCAATGGGGAAGGAGAGGCAGGGCATAGCTCCTTGGCTTACTTGGTTGAATAGGCAATGGGGGAGGAAAGGGAAGGCCCACCTGCCCCACCTTCCCTACTTCTTGGCTCATTTGTTTGAGCAAGCCAGCCAAAGCAATGGAGGAGGAGAGGCAGGGCACACTTCCTTAGTTCAGTTGTTTGAGTAAGCCAGCCAAGGCAACCAGAGAGGAGAGGCAGGGTCCCTGTTAGTCAGAGTAGCTGGGAAAGATGCACACATGTGCTCATGCTCCCTCTCCAGCTGCAGGATATATAAAGAATCATAGAATCTTACAATTTGAAGACACCCTGAGGGAACATCCAGGGAACACACTCTCTCCTGCCTTTGGCATAGCAGAAGGGGGTTGGACTAGATGACTCTTGGGCCCCCTTTCAATGCTAGATTATCTCCATGGCATAAGTCTTGCATGGCAGATGGGAATTGCTCCTTTGCTAGACCCTTTCTCTGAATGGGAGAACAGGAGGAGGGGGAGGAGATTGTAACGTACCCACTCAAAATGCTTCCTCCTTTGTGCCTTTTGTTTTGAAGGACAGGACCTTTAAAGGAAGCTCTGTGTAATGCAAATGAAATTTGCACCTATACACATAATTAGCGTAAATGTTTGCAAGAATCTGGAGATTTGTCAACAATGATCTTCTCTCCCCCCCCCCCCCCCCCCAGTGGGAGGGATGAATAACTTTTTAAAAAATGTGGGTCTTTAGAAAAGAGAGGATTGTTTTTTTGGGTTTTTTTTTTTTTTTTAAATCTCACCTGGGTCTACAGGACAGAAATAAAAAAAATGATTTGACACTACACAGAGGCTGCATCTGCTATGTAGAAATAATTGTTGGGAATTACAACTTGTGTGTAAATGTCCAGATGTGGGAAAGTGACAATAAGGGAACTACAGGTCACTTACAGCTTGTTAGCTGGGAAAGTTTTCTCCAGCTGGAATACAAAACAACATAACAGAGTCCAAGGTCAGGATGTGTCTGAAAACGCATAGACAAGTTGTAAACAGGTTAGGTCATCATGTTTTGAGAACTACAATTCACATGACTACACGTCATAAGAAGAGGCTGGACTCTGTGGCCACATAGCAAGTTCTTATAAAATACAGTATGTAGTGGGCTGGACTCGCTCTCTGTTTTTCTTCTTCCACTACTCTCTTATTATTGTTGTTGTTTTGTTCCTGCTGGTGTTGGATATGCATGGACATAGTTCCTTTGTATATACTGCAACTGAAGAATAAATGAACCTCTTTGGAGTTAAATCCTGTCTATGGTCTGTTTCATGGGGGGCTGGAAGGAGACATTCCAGCAGTGAGACAGCTCAAGGATGCCTGGTGTTTTTCCCTCCTCAGTGTAGAAAAGTGAACTTCCGAGTTGTCTGCACACTCAAATTGCTTCAGCAATGGCTACGGGTCCAAACTGCTATGACAATAATGCAGTTTAGTACTGCTTTTACTGCCATGGTTCAATGCCATGGAATTCTTGGATTTGTAATTTTGTGAGATATTTAGCCTTCTATGTCAGAAAACTCTGGTGCCCCAACAAACTATAAATCCCAGAATTCCATGGGATGTAGCCATGGCAGTTAAAGTGTTGTTAAACAGCATTAATTCTACAATGCAGATGCAGTCTAGGTAATGTCTCCTGGTCTGACCAGCGAAACCTACTTGACCAGGCAGCAGCTGCACCAAGAGAGGAAGGTCTGTCATTCAGGGTACAGGAGGAGAAGGTTACTTTCATCTCATTCCCATCAACAAGCAAAGCACAAAAAGGATTGGCTCACTCAGTGATGGGAGGAGAGTGGTGGATGACCTGACAAGAAAACTAAACTCATATTTGGAAATCATGAGAACGGCAAACCTCATCACACCCACACAGCATAGTTGATGGTGAGGAATGTTGGAAGCTGCAAGCCAACATCTGGAGGACTACATGCTTTCTGATATAAAACAAGAGAGCTCACAGTTACTTTTCTGTATATTGAAGCCATAAATATGTGATAACGAATACTTTCATATGGTTATTGAAGACTATAATAATATGCTGAAGCATTATCCCTTTGCTCAATACACTACACAATCAAATTGCTATTAATCTCACAAGCTACTAGAACAAATGTATATTTCTCATTCATTATTATTAATAACTAGGGAGAAGCCAAATGATTACATTTGATGTTCATCTAAAACAAGTCAGCTGAAGCAGCCAGCATACTGATTTTTTTTTTTTTTCTGGAGGAAAAATACTTTTTTTTTATTCAACAGAATTTGAATTGTCCCTTTCATGTAAGCACTTTTCACAATGCAGAAAGGCAGGGATGTCTGGAAGGTCACATGCTTACTTTTTTGAGGGGTTGGAATGTGGAGCTATAAATTGGAGCTCTTGATACCAAATGCAGCACTGGTGACCACCTATATAGAAACTAGGGACAATTTCAATCAATCAATACTTTTATTATGGCCATTCGGCCAGCACAGGACAATTTCAACATTTGGCGAAGAGTTCCAAATAAAATTGAGATACTGGAGGTTCTGGTAAAAGGAGTGGTTTGTGCATGTTTTTCCATGCGTTTGGAAAGCTTTCTGCAGTTTTCAGGTTTTAAAAAAATCACCTGAAAGCCACATTGTTGGTTTAAAAGAGGGGGAGGTTGGTTGGCTTTAAGGTTTTGGCAAGGGGCTTCAGAGGCTGCAAAAGTCCAGGAGCCACATTCAGCCTGTGGCCCACACTTTCCCCAACAGAGTTTCCAATACAGTAGAGTTCATAACTTGTTCCATTTTAAGCAATAGCTTAATGGACAATGAAATTGGGAGGAAAGGTTTTGCCAAAAAAAATTGATGATGAGGGGAAAAACACTCCACTTGTTTTTTCTTCAGGAAGGATGCACACTTAATTAGGGGCTATGCAGATGGGCGGCTCTGAGCAACCCCTGCTAGCCGTGGATTGAGGCCATGATGACCATGTGCCGTGGCTCCGATCCTCCATTTTGCCACCCCTGAAAGGAGCGGCAAAAGTGTTGATTTGTGTGATGTGATTGTAAATCCAGCAGAGTTCAGAAGCCTGCTTCCTTTCACCAGCCATCCTGGAAATGCTGTTTCCATGAAGACACATTTGTAAATCCAAAGTAAAGCTTTATTGTTGCATAATAAAAACAGAAAAGAAATATATACAATCCATCTTGCCAATGGCAAAGACCATAGGATCACATCTTGTTGATGTTGTTGTTGTAGTTATCCAGTTGAAAAGACATATGGCAAATATTTAATAAAGGTGAACAAAAGAACCATTTGCCCATCCCATACTCCACCTCCTGGGTATTAACCTATATGGTGATTAGATGATCTTTTGTATCGCAGTATCTAGACCATCCTTTAACTGTGTGTCATTCCTCATGAGAAAAGAAATTAGCTCATGTGTTTACCTTTCAGCATCCTGTTCCCAGGCCCAAAGTGTTTTTGTTATTCTGTACTGTGTGAAATTGTTTTGGCTTTAAACCACCTGCTGGCCAAGTCCTCTTTGTTTCCTTAGACACTTTTCCCATAAGAGATTTTTCACACACACATCTCTACATTTCTCTTTGACTGTATATCTCATCCATATTCCAACAAAAAGGCTACCCTAAGAGCTGGTGTGCATCTCTTCAGTGTCCCTTCCAGCACAGCACGTCAGGATGCTGCACCGGGAGGACGTCCTGATGCTACACACCATGCGTAATGGCGCGCAGCATCAGGACGTCATCGGGCTGGGGTTGGGGCAGCCGGCATGCAGCTGCCCCTCCTCATCTTTGCCTCCAGGCTGGCCCTTTGGGCCAGTCTGTAGAGGCCCTTAGTTTCATGCAGGAACATATAATTTTGCAACATGTTCTATAAAAAAAAACCTCATGTGAGCTGACCATTTTCTCAACAGTGTACCTGAATGTATTTTGAGATTCTTTGTTACTGAGTATCAATATGCAATTATTTGTTCCAACTCTAGTCAGGCCAGTATAGATCAGTAGTAGTAGTAGTAGTAGTAGTCACCATTTCCCAGTAATATGATTTTCTTTTATCCAAGGAGTTGCTGTCTCAGATGGGGAAACTAATGCAAGCAGCATTGGCAGACTCTCTCTGTTGACATTGTGGAAGTCATTGCACTGAGACAAAATGGTGAAAACCACACAAAAATAGATAATGTCCCACAAATTTCCCTTAGCATAATAATAATAATAATAATAATAATAATAATAATAAATAAATAAATAAATAAAATTTATTTATATCCTGCCCCTTTGAGATCAATTGGGGCGGCTAACAGCAATATAATATTACATAATGCAAACAAATCAGATACCCTCCCCCCCTTAAAACAGTATTAAATCAGTCCAAGTTAAAATTACAACATACAACACAACAAAAATTTAAAAACCATTTCCAGTGAGCAATCGCAGTACTCAATTAACAGATGAGGCCCTAGAAGCATCTTAAGGGAGGGGTTCCTGAGGCCGGGGTTACCTATCCCAGAAAGGCCTGCCGGAAGAGGTCTGTCTTGAGAGCCTTTTTAAAGCTGTCCCAAGATGTCAATTGACAGATCTCATCCGGCAAGCCATTCCATAGTTTGGGGGCAACAGCCGAAAAAGCCGTCTGGGAGGTAGCCTAGTTTTTTGTGGCTGCAGCAAATTCCTTCCAGAGGACCAGAGTGTGCGGGGAGAATTATAAGGTAGAAGGCGGTCCCTGAGATAGTTTGGACCCAAACCATTTAGGGCTTTAAAGGTGATAACCAACACCTTGTACTGGGCCCATAAAATTATAGGCAGCCAGTGGAGGTACCTTAAAACCGGGGTAATATGGTCCCTCCTGGATGTTCCAGACACTAATCTGGCTGCCATATTCTGTACTAGTTGTAGTTTCCGAACCAAGCACGAGGGTAGCCCCATGTAGAGCACATTGCAGAAATCAAGACATGAGGTTACCAGCACATGCACAACAGTCTCGAGATCCCTTACTTCCAGAACAGGGCGCAGCTGGCGTATCAGCCGAAGCTGATAACAGGCGCTCCTGACTGTTGCATTTACCTGACTTGTCATCAGGAGTGATGAGTCAAGGAGCACCCCCAGACTGTGAACAGAGTCACTGGAGGAGAGTGTGACCCCATCCAGGACAGGAGGTTGCAACCCAATTCTTGGATTCGGGGCCGCTACCGTGAGCACCTCCATCTTGTCTGGATTCAGTTTCAATCTGTTTTTCCTCATCCAGCCCATTACTGTCCAAAGATATTCATTGAGAGAAGAGACACCATTGGAATTCGAGGCCAATGAACGAGACACGGAGAAATAGATCTGGGTGTAGTCAGCATACTGATAGCACCTAGCTCCATAACTCTGTATAATCTCACCCAACGGCTTACTCTACTCCTTAGCTTATGCCAGAGTTCAGTTATCTTGCACTCTGCAGTGCCAATGAAAGTAACCACCATAATCTTCCACATGTTGTTTCTACAACAGTACATTGTGTCTTTACACAGAACTAAACAATGAAATAGACATCCATTCTAATATTCATTTGTGATCAACAGTTAATTTAAGGGTACTCTGGGGGGAAAGTACAAACAACATAGTTTTCATCCCAGGTCCTTCATAAAACATGCATAATTCAAAACTGCCAAAAGGCTCATGTCTCCTGCTGCAGTGAAAATCATTCTGAATCAACCTGAGAACTTCAAGTCTCTAGAACTATTAGAAGAAAGTTGATTCTGTCCCTGTTGGCAAGAACAGCTGTCGCACTATCCATCCCGTATTTGGCAGAAAAGAATAAAATGTAGGTCACCTACACATGACACACATACAAAAAGAACACTTGCTATTTTGCAGCATGTGAATGATACAAGTTTCAAATCTTTTGTATAACATTCCCCCCATTTAGTATCAAGATAATGCATATCATCTGATTATTAGGGGAAAAATAGGATGCAGTCCTACACACACATTGAAAATTGTGGTAAATATAAGGGTTGCATTGATAGATTATTGAGTAGTTACCCACCAAATAATCTTATTAAAAGATTCCTAGGAAACAAACAAACAAATAAAAAATCACCATTATTCTATTTGCCTTTCACAGAATCCTTTCCTTCACCTCACATGGAAAAATAGGATGCAGTCCTACACACACATTGAAAATTGTGGTAAATATAAGGGTTGCATTGATAGATTATTGAGTAGTTACCCACCAAATAATCTTATTAAAAGATTCCTAGGAAACAAACAAACAAATAAAAAATCACCATTATTCTATTTGCCTTTCACAGAATCCTTTCCTTCACCTCACATGGAAAAATAGGATGCAGTCCTACACACACATTGAAAATTGTGGTAAATATAAGGGTTGCATTGATAGATTATTGAGTAGTTACCCACCAAATAATCTTATTAAAAGATTCCTAGGAAACAAACAAACAAATAAAAAATCACCATTGTTCTATTTGCCTTTCACAGAATCCTTTCCTTCACCCCACATGGACTCTTCATCTGATTGGCCATGACCCAGTGCTGATGTGTAATAAGAAATAGAAAGAATCATTTATATCTTAACATGTCACAAGAGAATTACCACACTTTATGCTAAACTGCCAGCAGAAGCAATATTGTAGAAGAAGGAGAGCAAATCTTGTTTTCCTTTCATAAAAGTGGGTGCACTCAATTAAAAACTGTTGTCCTTTTTGTCTTGCACCGAGAACATTTATTTTTCCAATCTGTTCAGTTTGCTATCATTTGACAACATGTGTAGCATTCTATGCATATCCTTAACTAGTTATTTATAAAGTTAAATCCACATTTTGAATGAGACTTCTAAAACTCATCAGCTAAATTTAATATTCATATGGTATCATTTTTTAAAGTGTCTTATAAAATAATTGCTACCTTTTCTGTTACCTTCTTCTATGAACAAAGTGGCCATTTATTAAATAATTCACATTTTCTTCTGTATCCTATCCAGTGGAGCATATATGGATTACCAGTATTATAAATTATTTTGATTAAAAGAAATCCTACACATTACACATAACCAAAGACAAATACTTTGGTGATTTAAAACAAGTGTATGGCACATATATTTCCAAATATTTGTAGCAGAGATGCAGCCAGAGATATTGATAGAAAAAAAATTGTGATACTGTGTGTCATTTTTATGATAAAGACACTCACACATAATGGATAATGATAAGAAATGATTTGACATGTTGAACAATTAACTGGAGATATATGCAATAGCATACAGAAAGAGAGAGACAGACAGACAGAGAGAGTGTATGGAAAATGCATACAATAATGTGCATGCCAGTGAAAATGACATTGAAACCATTAAATTTTGAGATTGCTAGGTGGAAAAAAGTGGTCTATACAAAATTATGTTTCATTCAGGAACTAGGAAAAATGCACCAAACATAAATATATTTTCATGCAACTTAAAGAAAAAGATTCTCCAATGTGTAATGACTCAAAGGTAGGACTGGGGGGGGGAATCCCCATATTCGGGGTGAATTAAAATCTGGAAGATAAGAAAAAATGGAAAAGTGAGAAAAAACACAAATTGATAGATTCACCACTCAGTACCTGTGGAAGAGTCTAGCAATTGGTTTATTCCATAGGATTTATAGAGATGTCATTCTCATATTTGGAGAAGCACCTATGTCCTAGAGCGGGTTCTGGAATATATAGAAGGGGACTTCAAGTCAGGCTATTGTTCTTTATAGCACAGCTATAGTATGGCAGAATGTTTCAGAAGAGGTGATAGGGTTGGGAAGAAGATTCAGCATATAGACTTCAGCCTATTTGCAGGGGTAATCATAAACAGGGCTGTTGATAATTAAATTGATATCTGCATTGGCACCTATATTGTTTAGAATCAGCACCATGGTTGATAACATTGGAGGGGGGGGGGGAATGGAGCCACCACCTTCAGTCCATCCCCAGAAATACTGTCAGTGTGTGGATGATGGGTGTTGCAGTGATGCTCTTTGGCACCCAGCAGAATCTCCAGGACAAGCTGGCTGCTGTGATCCACAGCCACTTTGTATTTCTTACCATCAACTGGCTCAGCTTCCCTTCTTCAGGATCCTGTCTTCCTCAGTCAAGAAGACACATTGTAAAGTCCAAAAGCATAGTTTATTAATGCATATAAAAGAAAAATAAGATAACTAAGTAAAATCCATTGTGATGAACTTGTCCAGTTCAGTCATGAAAGATTACATCTTTAATAATCCCAAATGCTTAGGATCTCAACTTGTTGCAGTTGAAACCACTTCTGCCAACCACACACTCACATCTTGAACAATAAACATAACTAGGCAAAGGCTTTTCATTGGGACTAACAATGAAATTTAGGCCAGAACTGCATTACATTAACCAATCCTATTAGTTACCTAGACATAGTATAATCTATGAGAGAGTTGTTGGGGAAAAAAAAAAAAAAGATGAGACTTCCAATGTACCCAAAAGCAATGTATACAACACATGAATAATAATAAATAATAATAATAAATTTTATTTTTACCCCGCCCAATGGAAACCCAATTCGGGCGGCTTACATATTAAAATGCATGAAATACATCAACAAAACCCATACAATAAAAATAGAAGATACCCCCCTCCCCCTTAAAAAAGTATTAAATAGTAATATGTTAAAACAGATAATTTAACAATTCAAATTAAAAGCCCAGTGCAAATGATTATAAAAAGCCTGAACACCACGATCCTCACCATCAGAATTGATGGGGCCACAAGAGGATCGGCTTGGTGGGGCTATGTCAATAATCAATAGTGTGTGCACATATGACAAAAAATAAAAATAAGAACACCTACTTTCCTTTAAACTACTGTTGATTTCAGAAGTCTTAACTTCTGTCATCTGTATTTATGACTTAGGGGGGTTGCAGACTGCCAGAAATAGTGCAAATTGAGTCCACTTTAAGGGTTAGGGTTAGGGAATCATGGGAACTGTATTTTATTCTGGCACCAGAGCTCTCTGACAGAGAAGGCTCAATGTCTCAGAAAAAAAAAAACAGTTCCCATGCCTCCCTAGCACTAATCCTAACCCTTAAAGTGGACTCAATTTGCACTATTTCTAGCAGTCTGCAAACCCCCTTACTAATTCCTCAGAGCTCATTATAACTAAGCACAATCATAATTTGTTGCAGAAACATGTGAAAGTTAATCAGTACAGTCATGTATGAGGTTCAAACATGTGATGAAATCCAATGAAGTGTCTCATTACTGGAAAAATCCAACACATTTTGGGTTATTTGGCCACCTTGAGTCCCATGTCAGAAAAAAGGTGGTATATTAATAAAAAACAAACAAAGAAAAACATCTCATCTCATGAGTGCTTAAAATGTAAACAGCAATAAATAGGCAGGATATTTTAGCACCTGAGTCAAACATTTAGGTGTCTTGTGGTTTTTGATGTAAGGTAGATGAACTTCTATGATTTTGTTTGTTTCCTTACATAAATAGTATTAATCACTTCTTTAAGATTTTGTGAAAAATTATCTCATATAGCCTGAACAAAGGCTTTTTATTTCACCACATGTTAGAGATACAAAGAATCTTCTCAAATTTTCTCTCCCTTTAAAAAAATGAGGGTATCTTAACCAAATTTGTCAACTATCATTAGCTGTTTTTGTGTTTGCATGACATAAAAAATACAACTACCTTATTTTGTCATTATCAGTGTTAGCAAACAAAACCAAACACTTTTTGTGGTAGTAAATAAAAGAAAAATTATTGTATACATAATGCATTGGGGGGGGGGGGGCTTCATGATTTGCCTTAAAAAACATTCTCATAATTTTGCTCAGCAGATAGAAACTTCTGAAATCTTTCATTCCTGCATACAATGCATACAATATACAATGTTTTACTTCCTTGTTATATGTATTAATAGCATCCTGTACACATGTCTATGCAGATAAAAGGTACTACAAGCCAAGTCTATCTGTGTTTTATAGACAGTCAACATGTAAATTCCCAAAGCCCTACTACATTTTGGTTGAACCTACTCCAGCCTTCTGGCATGGTACTGGCAAATCTTTGAGCCATTAAACAAGCCACCTCTCACCTGCTAAGTAGATGTGCTAAGCTCACAAAAACCTCAAAGGAGAAACCCAATGGCAATGTTTTATCTTTATACCCCTCCAGTATATGGTGTTTGATTTGCTTGGGAATTATAGATAGCAGATTGCTTAGTAATGGTGTGCTATAAATGTTATTGTATTTTGCATTTAAATCTGGATTGGTGAATAGATTTGACCAACAGCCATTTTGCTCAGCTGGAATATATTGTCATAAGTGACACAAGATGCTTTGCTACCTGAAGAAAAGAAGAGAAAAAATTCACTAGTCTGTCTCAAGATGGTAGAAATTGAAGTCCAAGAATCTCTAAAATATTATCCATGCCCAGGATATAGGAACTGTTTCTGTGTAAGGATTTGTCAAGCCTATATTCTATTTGTGGAAGGAAGGGGTCCACTGAATGCATGTTTCCTCCAGTCTTAAAAGAAGCCACTTGAATTGAAGACAGAATATCTCTGGATATATATTTTGTTAAACAAGTTTAATTTTTCTTTTTCTTTTTCTTTTTAAAGGAGGTGCCATTGCTTCCTGCTGGCCAGCAAGCAAGGGCAGTTTATCTGTGCAATTGAGGCTATGGGGAGTACTTGTGTAAACAAACCTCATTACCAAATTGCTCTTTGCTGCTGAGTGATTAGGTGTTCGTTTCCACAAATTCAGCTTCAGAGATAATAGCATATCTTTGGGGTTTGAGTTGTTAAGTGTTCAGAAGCAGAGTAGAAATAACTAATTGAAATTGTTTACACAAGGGATAGAAGCTCTTATCTCTCACACCAAGGTTCAGAATCAAGGGCAATTAATGCCTCTCCTGAGTTGTTGCCTCATTCCATTAAGTGCCCTAGGGAATACTGTGGCTTATCTGGTTAACGCTGCATCTTTAAATGGAAGAGCCACCATACCTCCCTCCCCTTTTTCCCCTCACTGTTCATTTATTTTACACAGGGAGCAGCAGATTTTTATTCACTCCAGGCAACATGGATTTTCTTTTAGCACTGGCATTGTGGACCTAGCTCAGAGATATTGGACTTCAACTCCCTTCATTTCTGATGGTTGATTATACTGACTGTAACTGATGGGAGACAAAGTCCCAAAACATCTGGAGGACTACAGCTTCCCTACTTCCTTGTCTAGATGATTTAATTGTGTGTGATGAAAATACAAACCATATAACAAGAGTCATAACAACAATGGCAATTAACTTAGTGGAAGTGTTCAGAACTTGTTTTTCTAAAAGAAGCATACAGTTGCAATTCTATATATAAGAATCCCAGAAACAGTTATTGTAGTTACAGCTAGAGAAAGTACCTGGCTTTGGCTAGATTGAAAAGTTATTAGTCCTAGATAGGAATGCATTTTTTGTGAGAACTGGGTACAAGTTGAATAAATATATTGACTGTCATTTGCAGTGGCATCAGTAGGGAGGGGTGGGGTGAGTGGGCCACACCAGTTGACACCCTAAGGGGAGTGACACCACTGCTCCTCAAACGCCTACCTTTTTGCAGAAATGGGCTGTGGCATTCATTGCTTCCTACTAAAATGCTTTAAGAGATGGTGAGAGTGGGTGAAGCACAGTGGGAGGAGAAAGGAGAGGCCCCATAAGTTTTTAAAATTCAAATTTCAAATTTCAAAATTTTAATTTTTTTTAAAAAAATGATTTTATTCTTTTTTTTTAAAAAAATATCACATTTCAACCACATCTTCATTATGTATAAGTAAATACATTTAGATTGTGTTTATGATATTGTAATTTGAAATTTTGATTTCAATTTTCCTAATTGTTTATGTACAACTATTAGCATTACCTTCAGTGGTATATGGGAATTACAATTTACAAGCAACATTAGTACAAAAAAGCATTACTAAGGATTTTGTTTGGTGTGAAATGAGAGGAGGTCATTGGGGGTGACACCATGAGTTATTGCACCGGGTGACACCAACCCTAGTGACACCACTGGTCATTTGGATGCAGCAGATGAGGGATAGACTAAGTGCATTTTGGACTGCAGCTCCCAGCATTTTTCACCATTGCTCATGAATTCTAGGGCTATTGAAAGCTGCAGTCCAACAATATTTTGTGGAGTGCAATTTATCCACCTCCACAGTAGATGGAAATTTGCAAGGATACTGAGACTTGTCCTTGCTTCATAAGAAGGATTTTTGACTTATAGGAATGTATTCTATAATACTTTCCATTCATTTTGATGAAGATAATTGCAAAAGAGGTTGAGATACACAACCAATCATCATCTTGTTCTAGAAATGTTCTAAATCACTCCCCTTTGTCCAGAGTTTGGAAGAAACATTCAAGCAATGATGTCAATTGTAAGGTGTTAGCTTCAGCAGAAAAACAATGTTCCTTTTAAGAAAAACATAATGACACAAGTAACATTTTTTCACTTTTAGTGGGGAAAAAAACATTACTTCTTCAACATTATCGAAGGCTGATGGAACCCAAAAGCGATTCTATTGAAGCCTTGGTTGATACTTGGAATAACGATCTTACCAGGGCTATAGACATTATTGCTCCTGAGCATCCTTTTCAACCCGCTTCAAAAAAAAAAAAAAAAACCCTTGGTACATGGAAAATTGTTAGCTTTGGCCCAGCTTTCTAGTCATAGAATCATAGAATCATAGAGTTGGAAGAGATCACAAGGGCCATCCAGTCCAACCCCCTGCCATGCAGGAACTCCCAATCAAAGCATCCCCGACAGATGGCCATCCAGCCTCTGCTTAAAGACCTCCAAGGAAGGAGACTCCACTACTCTCCGAGGGAGTGTGTTCCACTGTCGAACCGCCCTTACTGTCAGGAAGTTCCTCCTAATGTCTGTTCAAGTCATTTTGAATTTTGATTCTGTCCTCTGGGGTATTAGCCTAATTTGGTGTCATCTGCAAATTTGATAACTATACCTCCAATACCATCATCCAAGTCATTAATAAAGATATTGAATAGCACTGGGCCCAGGACAGAGCCCTGTGGCACCCCACTGCTCACTTCTTTCCAGGTTGAAAAGAAGCCATTGTTGAGCACCCTTTGGGTTCGGCCAGTCAACCAATTACAAATCCATGTAACAGTTACTTTGTCTAGCCACAATTTTACCAGCTTGTTTGCAAGAATGTCATGGGGAATGTTATCAAAGGCCTTACTGAAATCAAGCTATACTATATCCACAGCATTCCCTTCATCTACCAACCTGGTAATTTTATCAAAAAAGAGATCAGATTTGTCTGGCATGACCTGTTTCTCTGAAAACCATGTTGACTTTTTGTGATTATGAAATTATCTTCCAGATGTTCACAGACTCTCTGTTTAATGATCTGCTCCAGAATTTTTCCTGGTATTGATGTCAGACTAACTGGATGATAATTGTTGGGATCCTCTTTTTTCCCCTTTTTGTAGATGGGAACAACATCCAGTCTGCTGGGACTTCTCCTGTTTTCCAGGAGTTCTCAAAGATTATTGCCAATGGTTCTGATATTACGTTTACCAGTTCTTTTAATACCCTTGGATGTAAATCATCTGGTCCTGGACACTTATATTCATTTAGATTAACCAGGTATTCCTGTACTATCTCTTTACTTATTCTGTGCTGAAATTCTCCTATTCTGTCCTCTGCTCCATTATCCTCAGGTTGAGCACCCTTTGCCTTTTCTGAGAAGACTGAAGCAAAGAAGGTGTTGAGTAATTCTGACTTTTCTCTGTCCCCTGTTAACTTTTTGCTATCTTCTCCATACAGTGGCCCTACCATTTCCTTCTTCTTCCTTTTGCTGCTGACATACTCAAAAAAGCCCTTTTTATTGTTCTTAACCTCTCTAGCAAGCCTGAGTTCTTTCTGTGCTTTAGCTTTTCCGACTTTACACCTACATGTGCTAGCTATTTGTTTGAATTCCTCTTTGGTGATTTCCCCATTTTTCCATTTCTTATACATGTTCCATTTAAAACTTAGTTCAGTTGCAAGTTCCTTAGTCATCCATCCTGGTTTCTTGAGACACCTCCCATTTTTCCTCCTCGTTGGCACGGTTTGAAATTGTGCCTTCAGTATCTCCCTTTTGAGAAACTCCCATCCATCTAGAACTCCCTTCTCTTTTAGTATTCCTGTCCATGGGATCACCCCCAATATTTCTCTAAGTTTAGTAAAATCAGCTTCCCTAAAGTCTAGAATGTGTGTCTGGCTATGCCTGGCTTTCCACCTAGTTTCAAACTAGCAGTGGTTAAACCACTCTTGAAAAAACCCTCCCTTGATCCCCTGGTGAAAAGTTATTACAGGCCGGTCTCTCTTTTACCATTCTTGGGCAAGGTGATCAAGAGGGCAATTGCCTTCCAGCTCCAGGTTGTCTTGGAAGAAGCCAATTATCTAGACCCATTTCATACCAGCTTCAAGGCAGGATATGGAGTTGAGACTGCCATGGTCGCCTTAGTCAGTGATCTCCTCCTGGGCATAGACAGGGGAAGTGTGACCCTGTTGGTGCTCTTAGACATCTCAGCGGCATTCAATACCATAGACCATGGTATCCTTCTGAAACACCTGACAGAGTTAGGTAGTGTGGGTACTGCTCTTCAGTAGTTCTGGTCTACCTCTTGAGCAGATTCCAGATGATGATGCTGAGGGATAATAGCTCTTCAAAAAGAGAGCTGACATCTGGCATCCTTCAGGGTGCCATTCTATGCTGTTTAACATTCATATGAAGCCACTGGGTGAGATCATCTGGAGGCATGGGGCACAATGTTATCAGTACGCTGATGACACCCAACTCTACGTCTCTATGTCTCTGACTGTTGCAGTGACTAAGGATGGCATTGCTCCTCTTGATGCATATCTTGAGTCAGTAATGGGTTCGATGAGGGAAAACAAACTCAAGCTGAATCCAGATTAAAAAGAGGTACTCGCAATAGGTACCCCAAGTCTGGGAAGGGAGCTTTGCCAACCAGTCCTGGATAGGGTCACACTTTCCCTAAAGGACAAAGTACACAGTTTGAGAGTACTCCTGGATTCATCTCTACAGTTTTCATCTCAAGTGGATACAATGGCCAGGATCTGCCAACTGCATCCCTACCTGGACCGAAAGGACCTTGAAGCAGTAGTACTTGCCCTGGTAATCTCTCATCTGGATTTCTGTAATGTGCTTTACATGGGGTTACCTCTGTACCAAGTTCAGAAGCTTCAGTTGGTTCAAAATGCAGCAGCCAGATTGGTCACTGGAACTTCTAGGTCAGACCATGTAACACCTATATTAAAATCTCTTCATTGGCTACCCATTAGCTTCCGGGTGCAGTACAAAGTGTTGGTTATGTCAGGGATGATGGGAGTTGTAGCTCTTCACCTCTGGCTCTAACTCACCACCTTGTTATGCAGCAGAGCTGACCAGTTTTGATCAGTGGTTGATGCTTCTTTCCCAAGCAGCAGAGTTTCAGAGAATAGGCTGAAGACCCTGACAAACTCTCCAAGCCTTCTCACTCTTCTTCCTGAGATGTCTCTAAACTTCTCCAGGATTCTTCTGGCTCTTGTATCTTCCCTCAAGACACCAGACAACTCAGTAGTCTTATATAAAAGATCTACTTTATTCTACTATATATAAATACTATATGCCCTACAAATCACAATCTCTACTCCACCAAAATACTCCACACTACACCAAACCACTCCACAATGTACATTAGCAAACATTGCAATTTATAGCCATTGTTAGACACCACCCACCAGTCAGTTTCCACCCAGTGGTTGTGTACATACATCTTGATTGGTCCACATAGATCATCCCATACCTAAGACCAACCCAAGTGTTTCATCACTTTATCTTGACCACTTAATGAGTCTCAGGTGTTTGCAATCTATCACAGGTGTTCTCAATATACCTTCTATAACTTTGTCCTTGGCTCTCAAGGCTTCTTAATTATATTATCTTTTTCACCTGTGTATCTTCCTGATTGCTCCTGCTTAGTCACTTTGACATTCACATACATATTTTTATTTCTATTACTGTATATCCCATGTTGCTTTTTCCTTAACAGGTTATTACCTTTAAATCCCTACATGGCTTTAAAGCCCTACTTGGGCAAGAGTTACTTGAAGGAACACCTCTCCCCACATAATCCGCCCCACACTTTCAGAACATCTGGGAAGAATTTATTAGATCATTACAAAACCAGATGAAACTCTACTTCCCAAAGATCGTTCATAGCCACAGCTCCTAAATTATGGAACAGCCTACTGGAAGAGATCCATCTTATCATAATGCTAGATACCTTTAAGAAGGCACTTAAGATGGAGCTCTTCTGGTGGGCCTATCCATCTGATCTTTTATATTTCTAGATTCTGATGATGATTGACTATTTTATTCCATTTTATTTTATTTTATTTTAATAATAATAATAATAATAATAATAATATATATACCGTCCTTTAGTAATCCAATCAGGGCGGTTAACAAAATTAAAAATAATACAAAAATCAATAAATTAAATCTAGTTCCCTCCCCCCCCTTAAAAAGTTATTAAATCAGTTACAAATTAAAACATACAATATAAAATACAACAATAATGTTTAAAAACAATTCCACAGTGTGGCAGCGACTCTTCATTACATTTTAAAATTGAAAACCTGGAGGCCAACTCAAGGGAAAAATTCCTGAGGCTGGATTATCTGTCCCGGAAAGGACTGCAGGAAGAGATCCATCTTGACAGCCTTTTTAAAGATGTCAATTGATGGATCTCATCCAGCAAGCCATTCCATAGTTTGGGGGCGACAACCAAAAAAGCCCTCTGGGAGGTAACCGCAAGCCTAGTTTTTTGTGGCTGCAGCAAATTCCTCCCAGAGGACCGGAGTGTGCAGGGACAATTATATGGGAGAAGGCGGTCCCTGAGATAGTTTGGACCCAAGCCATTTAGGGTTTAAAGGTAATAACCAACACCTTGTACTGGGCCCAGAAATTTATAGGCAGCCAGTGGAGGGACCTTAAAATTGGAGTAACATGGTCCCTCCTAGATGTTCCAGATAATAATCTGGCTGCCATATTCTGTACTAGCTGTAGTTTCTGAACCAAACACGAGGGTAGACCCATGTAGAGCACATTACAGAAATCTAGATATGAGGTTACCAGTGCGTGCACAACAGTCTCAAGATCCCTTACTTCCAGAACAGGGCGCAGCTGGCGTATCAGCCGAAGCTGATAACATGCGCTCCTGACTGTCGCATTCACCTAATTAACCATCAGGAGCGACAAGTCAAGGAGCACCCTCAGACTGCAAACACAGTCACTGGAGGAAAGTGTGACCCCATCCAGGACTGGAGGTTGCAACCCAATTCTTGGTTTCGGGGCCACTACCATGAGCACCTCCGTCTTGTCTGGATTCAGTTTCAATCAGTTTTTCCTCATCCAGCCCATTACTGCTCGAAGACATTCATTGAGAGAAGAGATGCCATTGGAATTCGATGCTGATGAACAAGACACGGAGAAATAGATCTGGGTGTCGTCAGCATACTGATAGCACCCCGCTCCATAACCCCGTATAATCTCACCCAGCGGCTTCATATAGATTTTCTTATTATTTATTATTATTGTTCTGATTTTTCTATTTTATAGATTGTATTTTGTACATTATATGCATTTTATTGTGTAATCCCACATCGATCCATAGAGAGAGGCAGGAAATATAAATAAAATTTTATTATTATTATTATTATTATTATTATTATTATTATTATTATTTGGGGGTTATTGAGGAGGAATTTGTAATTGTTTTTCTATTTTAAGAAGTTCTTTTTTTAAGAAAGTAGCACATTAGTAAATGCTAAACAAGTACTTTAAAAATAAGCTGGTGCATTAGTTTTGAAAAAAAATAATCCCCATGTTCTGCCCATGCCAGTAGACAAAATAGGTTGTCTAATGTGGTCTTTAGTAAAACAGACATTAGGTTGTACAGGGGACTCAAAAGAAGTCATGTGTGCTTGCTTCACTGTCTGTTTGACAAAAGTCTGGCTAAGCAAATGATATAGATGAAAAATAAAGGTAATGAGATTAGTTCAGTTCCCCTGCCAAGACATCCTCACATATGAAACAAACAACAGTGAGAGGAAGAGGCCAGAGGGGAAACTACAAAAGCCCCACCTTCACCATTAGCTCTCTACACATAGTAGTGAGAGGAAGAGCCCAGAGGGGAAACTACAAAGGCCCCACCTTCACCACAGACTCTGCAAGCCAAGCAAGCAAGTTGACCATGAATGTTAAGGACTTTGCCACAAAACTGTAAGTGACGAGACCCCAAAAGTTTTGAGCAATTTAGAAAGACTTGCAGAAAGGCTTTAATATCCTGTAATCTCAAAATAAGACCAAGGTGCTAATAAATCCCATCTGCAGCCCTAGGCGGTAATCGTAAAAAGAAACCCAAGTAGAAATAAAGCTATGGTGATGGCTTGGAGTAACTATAAATTCCATGGAATTACTCTATTAGCAATTAATCCTCCTTCAAAGAAACCGAGGATGCAAACAAAAATTATACAGTTTTGCATAAATAAGGAACGAGAGGATGTGACACTAAACCAGGAGCCTCCAGAAGTTAATACTGATCTTAAAGGGACTCCCCCTGTCCACAATGTCTATACTGATGTTACCAATATAGATATCAACACAGATAGTATAGTTCCTAACCTGTTCTCCATACAAAGTTTAGGAACATGTGAGATAAACCAGAATGACCAATTAGAGAAGTTAATGTTGAAGCAAATCTCTGAATTCTCAACAAAAAATAATGGCCCAAGTTCATCTGCATCCATAACTACCCTCTCGTGGTGGATGCAGATGATTTATCAATTATTGAGTGGCTGGCCCTCCTGACAGAAGATATTAAACAAATAAAAAGTTTTTTGGAAGACTGCAACAAGGTCATTACACTCTTAGTAGAAACATGTAAACCTGGAAATGATTGCAAGGGCCCTACCCTAAACTCTGAGATCAGTTCATCCCAAGAGAGCCACAGAACTGCTAAGGCTAAACACAGTAAAGTGAATATCACTAAAGCTAAGAAAGAAAAAAATGCTAAACCCTGCAAAGTAGTTAAGAAAAAAAGAACAAACTTTAAAAATCTTTATAATTTACAAACGGCAGCCGCAGCTCAAGATCTAAAAAGAACTCTGGGATAACAACAAAAAAGACAAAAGCAAAAAAGAAGCAGGAATCATCTAAGCAATACTCTGACGCTATATTGGTCTCTCCAAATTTGCCCCCCTACTTCATATACAGATTGCTTACAGGATCCACCAGTTCAAGACCTAATGGGCACATGTTTTGTTAGGAAATGAAACCAGAGTAACCAGAGTAACCAAGGAGATGCCTTTGATAGATGGACATTGGAAATTAAAATTAAGTTAAACCAAATTAGTTTTACTAAACTATCCAAAGCCTACAGGAATCTTGTCCCATGAAGAGTGCAAAATCCACTTTTGGAAAGTATTAGGGGAATTTATCCCTGGTGCCCTTAATAATATTGCAGATCTAATACATGTTGAGTATCTACATTCAAATAGCATTCGTGTAAGGGTAGTGGTCACATTTCGAAAACAAAGAACTACCTTAAGGGTGTACAATCACAGAGACAAGTTGAAGCAGAGAGGTATATATGTCACAAGATTTTTTTAAAATGTGGCACCACCAATACCACTGCTGCCATGTGTTGCATCCATCTCAAAAACCCCACAAGTTAAAGTTTGCCAAAAGCTGATTGATATTGGTCTTACTGATGGTAACTCTATAGCTGCAGCCAAAGTGAATACCAATGATCATCACAGTCTTGTGGCTTCTAAACCCTTGCATTCAATGATTCTGGGAAAGGATCTTTTTGATGAAACCGAAAAAGACTTGTTGAATTCTTTCAGTATCTTGCCTTTAGAGGCTCAGAATGATATCTTACTCAAATTAGACTGTTTGTGATCCTATCTGAGAATAGGACGAAGGGACGAAGACCCAAAAAGGGCAAAACTTGCTCTGAACACCAGAATCAATAGAACAAGCTTACTACTACGAGTTGAAATTGTGGGCTGAGAAACCACCTGCCCATCTCCACCAAGTTTCTGTGGAAATAAACCCTCTTATCGTAGTTATCCAGAACTATGAAAAAAACAGATGTATCTGAAGTCCCTGCAATCATACCTCACCCTGTGGATATGGGCAAGGATACTACATCTGCATGGCTCACAATGAGAGAGCTTGGAGAATGGGAACTAGGGTTTCCACACAAAACAGTTGACATACCACCATGCAACACCATTAAGTCACATATATCAAATATGAGCAGAATAAATACCTCCTTGATTATTATTAAAGATGGTTTAGAAGAATCTGCCACTTTGGAATTGTCTGAGAGTCATCTGCATCCTCGAACAAAGAGTAATACGGTAGCTAATAGATCATCAGAGATCAACAGTTTGTCAGTAATGGCCTTACGTCTACTGGGGTGAAGAGAAGGTCTCTCTTTAAAAGACAGCACCGTGGAACCTTCTATTGGTAGATCTTTACATCCTGCAGATTGACATGAGTCAGCTCAGAAGAATTGTAAATTATTACTTCTATTCTGGAATATTGCTGGCTGGCACAGTAAGTGTGCCAACTACTTGTTTAATAATTTTATAAGAAAATTTGACATTATTTTCTTACAAGAAATTTGGGAATGTGAGAACTTAGAATCAAATGGTTTTGAGACATATTCCCTGAAAGCAGAGCCTAATGCAAGGGGTGGTCTGGCTATGGGAGGCCTTGGGATTTTGATTTCTACTAAGCTGCATGCCTCTGTTAACAGTATTAACTTGCTGCATAATGTTGCAATTGTCATGGTTGTTAATCTGTGTCATGTTCCACTGTTATTGGTCAATGTCTATTTCCCCTCCCCCCATCCGCCAAAGAAAATCAATCAAGGACAGGTGGCTTAAATTGCAAGATTTTATCAATAATATAACTGTATCACATCCAGACATATCTGTAATAATGGCAGGTGACTACAATGTGAGACTTGGACCTAGTGATGAGATAATCTATAATAATTTTGGAGAGCATCCCCCTGAAATAGAAGAAAACCATTTGATACCCGCCAAGCAATCTAAGGATAAGATATGCAATTTCTCCGGTCTCTGCCTCCTGCAATTGACAAACTATTTAGATCTAGTAATATTAAACAGAGGCATCAAGGGAGATAAACAAGGAGAGTTTACATTTGTCTCCAGAAATGGAGCTTCAACAATAGATTACTTTATAGTATCACACAGCTTATTAAACTGGATCCTAAAATTCAAGGTATTAATCTGAACTGAAAGTGACCACTTTCCTTTACTTGTTTCCTTAAATGTCAGAGCACAAAATATACATGCTGATTTAGTACTAGGGTTAGATCTGAAAATGGCTCCTAATTTCTCCCATGTAAAATGGTCCCTTAAACTAGATGAAGCTATAAGTAATTTTTTTTTATTTAGATAGCTCCCTCAAACTAAGAGAGTCTCTTCTTTTAGAAAGTTCATCAGAACAGATCCTAAGCTCTTATCTGAAGTTAATAGCACATATTCAAGGCTATCTGCTTGCAAACAACACTACCACACACAATTTTCAACACTCAAGGACCAACCCTTGGTTTGATAAAGAGTGCAGCACCCTTAAAAGAACGCTAGTGGCAAAATATAAGCAATATAGAAATTCTGGCATGACATCTTTACCGAAGGATTGGTTAGTGTTAAAAAAGAAATATAAAAAATTAATTAAGGAAAAAAAAGAATCAGGCAGTGAGAACTAACTGGCAACGGTTAATTGTCACTTCAAACACACATGACTCTGCCACATTTTGGAAACTGGCAAAATAGTGTCTACTGACTAGACTCCCATATTCCAGTAAAAACTTGGGAAGCATTCTTTAGCACAATGTATGCTGGGGAAAAAACAGGAGTTATATTAACTCCCCAGAATCCTGAAGATCTTCCCACTTGGCCCCCTGTTTCAACATCTGAAATAGCTAGCCTGAAACCTGGCAAAGCCCCCGGATATGACCATATACCACCAGAATTACTAAAGTCAAATGTTGAATAGTGGTCACCAGTCTTAGCTGCCTTATTTACGCACATAAACCAGACAGCTTCTATTCCATCTGACTGGGGACTAGCAATTATTGTGCCAATCTTTAAAAAAGGGTGAAGATCTGACCTGGCCAATTACAGACCCATAAGTCTATTAAGTATAATTAGTAAGCTGTATGCAAGCCACTTCCTAGAGAAATTATTGTGCTGGATAGAAGAAGAAAACTTCCTGAGGGAAGAACAAGCAGGATTCAGGCATGGGTGCTCATCAGTGGACCAGGGTCTTATCTTGCAACATCTACTAGAGAAATATTCATCTCCTGTGGGGGGGGGGGAACACTCTACGCAGCCTTTATAGATTTTAAATCTGCCTTTGACACAATTCCAAGAGATAGGCTATGGCAAAAACTGGAGGCTACTAATATCAATAGGCACCTGCTGACCCTCATACGAAGCCTTTACGACCAAACCTCCTTGAGAGTAAGATGTGATCAAGAAGGGCATTTGACAGATATGATACCCACATATAGGGTAAAACAAGGTTGTGTACTGGCCCCTACTCTGTTCAATATCTACATTGATTCACTGGTCAGAGTATTGTCTGGAGAGAAATTCCATCCACCTAAACTGGCAGGAAGACCTATATCCACACTCCTTTATGCAGATGATGCCATTCTCTTGTCTTTAACCTGTGTAGGACTGAGACGCCTCTTAAGAACCCTGGGAACATACTGCAACACAGAACAATTAACAATTAACTATGAAAAATACAAAGTTCTAATCTTTACTCAGAAAAAATGTAAACATCTTTGGCAAGTGAATGGTTATCATCTTGAACAGGTTAAATCTTATAAATATTTGGGAGTAATTTTTCATTGTACAGGGTCCTGGAAAGCCCAAATCTCCTATGCAATTGCAAATATACAATAGAGTTATAAGTCACTTATCTCTCTTTTTTTTTATAGCAAAGGCAGTCAACATGTTCCCTCAGCTATTCAGGTGTTTAAAGCAAAGATACTCCCCCAAATGTTATATGCTGCACAAATATGTACATCTAAAAATATTGCAGCCTTGGAAATTGTTCAATCAAAATTTCTGAGAACTGTTCTCAGCCTTCCCAGCTCTGTGCCAAATGTTTTACTCAGGTTGGAAACAAGTTTAATCTCTATTGAATCACAAATATGGATATATAAGTTAGACTTTTGGTTAAAGATGTTATTTACTCCCAAAGGTCTAGTCCCCTTGACTCTCAGTGATATATTTCAGTCAAGATGGAAAATGCTGGTCAAGGAAAAAGTGCAAGCCCTGGGCTTCTCACAATCTGTTATTCTAGCCATGGGGTATGCAAAAGCCAAAGAGAATATTCGTCAATGCATATGGGACATCGAACTACAAAATCATATATGTGTAGCATCTTTACACTCAACTTTCAAAGACAGTGGGAGAGGCTTTGTCCTTGCTGCATATTTGAATAATCTAACAAATCCAAAGTATACGAAGGCCTTTACCCTGGCCAAATTTAATGTACTTCCATCAGCCTAACTTACAGGAAGATATAACAACAAACCACTCTGTGAACGTTTATGTCCTTGTGGGTCCAGGGAGGTAGAAACAGTGGGGCATGTCTTATTGTATTGCACTTTTTATCGGGATCTGCAGCATTGTTTTATAGCACCAATTTTACAAAAAAATACTAGGTAAATCTGATATATTCTACACTGATCACCTTCTGGCTGACCAGCAGCCAGGGATTGCAACCAAGGTGGCAAGTTTTTGCGTTGCTGCAATAGCTTGCTGACATAAAATGGTGTCTTAATTTTTAATTTTTATCCTATTGATTTTATCTATTTGAAGTATAATTTTACACATCCTGCTGCTTCTTTTCCCCCCATCATTGTCTTATAGCATCAATCTTATGAACAATATCAGGTAAACCTTCCTGCCTTGGGTTGACACTTTGCCAGGGTTTATAACCAGTTTATAGCCTCCAAGCGATATTTCAACTGTATTTGTATTTGTATTGTACTGCTCGCATTGTTTTTCTATTGGGCATTGTATAATATTGTACCATTTTATATTGTTTTATCTGGTCATTGACTGTAATAAATTTCATTTCATTACTCACATATGAATGTTCCCTTTGATCCAATTAAAAAAAAAATTCTGTACTATCCAAATGGATTGTTCTCTAACACAAATTGTGAATGATGGCTGCAATTACAATAGTGAAAAAAAATACAGATTGCTCTCCACATGTTAGGGGAAGAGAATAGAAGTGGATAATTTTCTACTCCAAAATGTTTGGGCATACAAACCATATAAACCAGTGTACAATTATCCTCAAAAAATACATATTTGTTACTTGGGAACACTCTTACATTATATGTTAATTTGAAATCAGTGGTCCACAAGTAACCAAGGAAGATAAGTTGGCCCCACTTTTTAGTCCATCTTTGAAATGTAATGACTTTTCTTCTAGAAAATTATTTCTTGAACAATTAAACAAAACAAACAAAAAGTTATTGGTAGAAAGTAAAATATTAAAGACATGCAACACAAAACCTGCTCATTTTATTGTCTGGAATTTGGCAGGTATAGCACCTTTTAAGGCCTACTATGCCAGGAGGGAAATCAAATACAGTAAAAGAAGAGCAAGCTATAGTCATTGTTAGATTGGCAACAATGTTCAGTGCTAACACTGAAAGATTTGAATTTTCATATCTTATCTCATGCTCTGTTCTTGAAACAAAGTAGACTTCCTCCATGCTGATCCAAGCCAAAACTGTTGATTTTCTAAGGTAAGATCATTAAATTCTTGCTGTTGGTGTATCTCCGTACTGAACATGCATGATTGAATCCAGTTAAGCTGAATTTGTATTATTTATGAATTGTGTGATTTAAACATTTTTGTCCTAAAAAAACAGGAGAAATATGAAAAACAGTTCTAATTCATTACTTATGTTTTTGATGAGTTATATTAGAATGATGAAGAAATTTTGCTTTAAATTGAATTGCCTATGCTTGTCAAGGTGGGATAAGGAAAGAAAAATAGGAGATGGTTGTCATATCAACCCTGATAAACTAAACAGACCTAAAAATAATTAGACTCACTGATAGTTGACTGCTTTGGATCCGAGAACAAGGTGCATTCTTCTAAGGAACATATTTAATAAGTGTCTTTGGAAGCAATACTGATCCACTAGACCTGCCCCTGATATGTTCTTTAACTTCCTTACCAGTGTTTATGAAGAATAAGACCTTATATCTCACTTTATCTTAAGTGTGTTTTGTATAAGGGGGCTTATATGGGGTCATAGTCAGAGCCAATTACATATGAAATCTTTTGGGATGTTGTTAGACAAGAGAGAGAAACAGTGGATTAAAAAACTTCTTTACAATAGGAAGAGAAACAAAGTATTAGGAAGAAGATTTGAGAAAAGTACTGGAGGAGGGGGGAGTTCTGGTTGCAAAGGACAGTGTTTTATGTGTCGCCTTCAAACCTTCTTTGCAATGTCTTTGCAAAACAGGATGAGAGAAATTGCTGGGATTTTCCAACCCCTTCTCAATCTCTTGAATGCATGTCATGAATTCTCATCCCTCTCATAATCTCAGGAAATGGCATCTTGGTAGAGTCTTGGTAAGAGCACCTGAAATCATAATTTCAGTATTGTGGTATTCTAGCTTTTTGATACATCTCTTGCAATTTATGGAAGGCAATGTCAATATTCTTCCTGAATGACTTGTCACTTTCAGAAAGGTTGATGCAGCTTTAGTTATCTTGCACCAAAATGGATGGTTTGGGCTCTATTATCCCATGTTACTTTTGATGAAAAATATTCAGTGCCACTGGAAGAATCTGCCCAGCTTACAGCTCCTCCACCATAACAAATCAGATATCTGCTGGTTGAGTTTGTGTCTGCCAGGTCTGCATCTCTGTAAGCAATCAACTGTGGTTGATCACAGGCCGGCAGTATCAGTTTGTGATCTGCAGTTTTGTTGAAATATTTGACAACTCTTTTCACTGCAATTAATTCCCTTTCAAAAGAAGGCTTAACCATTCTACACAAGATTCCAACAGTATTTGAAATATCAGGCCTAGTGAAATTAGCTGTGTTTAGAGGTTTTCCAGCTGCTGTCCTGTACTTGTCTCCATTTCTCAAAGGTTAATATTTTTTATTTCCTTTAAGAAACTCACTTCCATTGGGGCTGGCATACAGCTAGCATTGTTTAGGCTAAGGTATTCCAGAATATCAATTATCTTCATTTGTTATTTAAAAAGAAACTTTTATCACTGCTTCTTTCTATTTCTACTCCAAGATAGTGTGAGATGCCTCCCAAATTCTTAGTATCTATCTCTTTCTTGAGATTCTGGATTATATCTTCACTCTCTGTGTTATTTACACACAGGATCAGGTCATCAACATAACTCATAATATAAGCCCATTTGTTATTTCTGAATCTTTTGTTCACACATTTGTCTACAGTGCCTGGAATGAACCCCTCGTTGACAAAATGATTATTCAGTTTCTCACTCCATACTCTGACTGCCTGTTTCAAACCATAAATGCTCTATTTCAATTGGCATACAAGATGCTCATTCCCAAAAATCTGCTTTGAGGCTGTTCCATGTACAGTACCTCACAAAGATCACCATACAGAAAAGCCATTAAAAAAAATCAAAATGTTGAGCATGCATTTTCTTGGAAGCTGACACAGGTAGGAGAGTTCTGATGTTTTTGTTTGTTTGTTTGTTTGTTTTTGTTTGTTTGTTTTTTGTATGATTACTGGAGTAGATGTCTCCTTGTAGTCTTCACCATATTCTTGACTCTAGCCTTTAGCCATAAGTCTTGCTTCATATCTCTGAATCTCCCCTTCTGCATCCTGTTTTGTAGTAAAGAACCATCTGCAGACAACTGACCTTTTTTCTTTTGGCAGTTCTGACAAAGTCCATGTCTTCTTTGTATATAAATATTTGGATCTAGAATCCTGTAAGCATTTCTAGCATAATTCCATTCCATAACTGAAATACCATTACATCTCTGGATCTCATTGGCAGCCAACTTAAATATATACCAGTCATAATGGCTTCAGATCAATAGCATTTAATTATGTCAGCATCTAAAAACATGGTAACTGCCATCTCTGTGAGTTTTTTCATTCTTCTAGCTAGTCCATTCTGCTGTGGGATGTAAGGCAGAGTAGCTTGATATTCAGTGCCATATTCCTTTTTTACAATCATCAGAATTAACTCCCTGCCATTGCCATTGTGCAGGCTCTTGGATTTATAGCCAAATGTATTAGATACTCAATTAAAGTACTCTTTGAACTTTTGAAACACTTAATAATAATAATAATAAGTTTTATTTATATTTTCCCGCCTCTCCCTATGGATCGAGGCGGGATTACAGGATAATATAGAAAATATAAAAATACAATATATAAAATATGTGATAAAATCATAACAACAATACCCCCTCCAACAATAAAACCCTACAATCCCTATAATTAAAACCAATACCCCAGCCGGTGACGAGGTTGGTCGTCATCTTCACATGTCCAGGGGCCATATCGGTGGTACAATTAATTTTTTACAGATTGGGGAGGTCAGGTGGATAGGCCTGCTGAAAGAGCTCCACCTTAACCATCTTCTTAAAGGCTTCTAGTGTATTAATAAGATGGATCTCCTCCGGCAGGCTGTTCCATAGTTTAGGAGCTGCGGCTGTGAACGATCTCTGGGAAGTTACCTTTAATCTAGTATTATAATACTCCAATAAGTACTTCCCTGATGTTCTGAGAGTGCGGGACAGATTATGTAGGGAGAGGTGTTCCCTCAAGTAACTCAGACCCAAGTCATGTAGGGCTTTAAAGGTAGCGACCAACACTTTGTATTGTGCCTGGAAACTAATTGGCAGACAGTGAAGAGCTTTTAACACTGGTGTGATATGGTCCGCCCTAGATGTTCCGGCGACCAACCTGGCTGCCGCATTTTGAACTAATTGAAGTTTTCGAACTTAGTACAAAGGTAGCCCCATGTAGAGCATGTTACAGATGTCCAAACGAGAGATTACCAGGGCAAGTACTATCGCTTCAAGGTCCTTCTTTCAGAAAAGGTACATGTCTGTATAATCTACTGATATCATGGATGATGATGATGATGATGATGATGATGATGTAAGAGTTTCCACTGGTAGACTTTAAAATAGACCATAAATATCATCATGTAAAAAGTCTACTGGCTTGGTGGATAGTCTCTCAGTGACTGGTGAATGTGGAGTTCTGTTTGTCTTTGCCTTTAAGCACTCTTTACATCTTTAATTGTAAGAACATGCTTTGAAATCAAAGTCTCTTTCAAGTTCTTGATTGGTCAATCTCTTGGTACTGTTTGTATTTTGATAGCCAAATATGTTATGTAATAAATCCAGTCTTTGTGATTGGATTGGGTCACAATGTTTGCAAATGAATCCAAAACTTGCATTCATAATATTTATCTGTTAATATTTTTTTAAAAAAATACATCTTTGTCATGGAAACTAAAACAGGAATCCTTTTTGAACAGCACCCAGTTACCCCTCACTGTTGTGGTTTGCACACTATAGATTCTGTCCTATCTAAACCTCCATTACCCTAACAGGAAGAGAGGTAGTGAGAGACAGAATGCTGGAATTTTCCAACAGAAGATAAATAATTATTTTCTTCTTCTTTACTGGTCTTATACAGGACTAGGATTTTGCATATCGGAAGAGGCAGATTCCACAAGTCACTGCAGATCAAAATAGTGTTTGCTCCCCACCCATTTTATGCTGAACACTATTTGACTATTTGATCAGAAATAGCACCTTGACTTTCTCTTTATTTGCCATGCTTAAAATAATTTCTTTCACTTAATACAATAGTTCTGCTGGACTGTTTTAGCTGGAGTGATTCTCTCACTAAAATACAGAGCATATACAGGTTGAACTGAATTTATCATTCATCCTTTCATAGCCCACCATAGGAGGGACATTGAATTGCTAACAGTTAAGTAATGATAGACATAATGGTGGCTACAGTGATAAATTATTCAGTGCTGGAGAAGGAGGAAGGATTACAAAATCAAAATATGTAATACTATTACTACAGCATTATTATTATTATTATTAATAGAGTGTTGTAAAATCTGCACAGCACTTTACATAGCAGGAGTCAAAATACAATAAAAGTAACAACAACAACCTTTGATATGTTCTTTATGAGGTAATTTCAAGTTCTTAACCACCACCTCCACCACCACCCCAATTTCCTCCTCCACTTTGAATCTAAAATGATGGAACCACTATCTTCCATAACATTAATAAATAATCGGTCATGCAAGATCAAAACTTCACACCATAGAACAACTTCTTATTCTACTTGGACCTGGAATAAGAAGTTGTTCTCTGGTGTGAAGTTTCCATCATTTTAGATTCAAGTAGCAGCAGAGAAGGAAGATCCAAGACCCGAAGCAGAGGGGGGAGAAGAAGCCTGAAGGTCTGAGTAGCAGTGGAGAAAGAAGATCCAAGACCCGAAGCAGAGGGGGGAGAAGAAGCCTGAAGGTCCAAGTAGCAGCAGAGAAGGAAGATTCAAGACCCAAAGCAGAGGGGGGAGAAGAAGCCTGAAGGTGCAAGTAGCAGTGGAGAAGGAAGACCCAAGACCTGAAGCAGTGGAGGGAGAAGAAGCCTGAAGTACAAAAAAAAAGTGGTGGTGGAGGAAGATTCAGGAGTCGAAGCAGAGGTGTTTAATACAATACTTTGACTTTTTTATAGTGATTCTTAACTTGATTTAACTGAACACATAATCAATAATTGATAGGAATTAAAGATAAACAAGGTATATTATTACATTTAATAGTCAGAGTACGTGATTATAATACATTTAGTATAGCGTTTTCAAGGTCATAGAACATGAGGTGGGAGGAAGTGAAGAAACAGGAACTGAACTGAATTGATAGATCAAAGAGAAGGACAATACAAATCTAACAGACAATCGGAACTTTACTGTTGAACAATAGAGACACCTGGTGGCGGAGTGCGGAATATCTTATGTATAACTTAATGAACAAATAGAAACTTAATATAGTACAGTAGTGACATTTTGTGGTAGTTTGGGCAATAGTAAAATTTGAATATCATTGTTTTTCTGTTTTTCTTGACTTATTTCCTTTCTTCACTGAAGAACAACTAAAGATAAACTTTGACACTGAATCAATTTTTTATCTAACAGTTAATTTGCATTATTATAGTTCAGAAATATATCCTATATTAAAATATATTAGAATTGATTTGAAACATATCACATTAATATTTTTGAACTTTAATCATCTCTATTGTTTCATTTAAAATATTGTATAGATTTTCAATAGAATACTGTAATTTAGAATTTTAAGATTAGTTAAATAAGATTTTCAAAAGATCTACAAATGTCTCTGACTACAAGAGTTCAAGCTACTAAACAACAACAACAACAACAACAGCAACCTCAAAGAAGGTCTTCAATTGACCAAACAAAGAGTCAAGATATGAGCGTTATTGTTTTGGATGAACTGCAGCAAATGCGACAGGAAATGAATCGAAATAAAGATGAACTGCACCAAGATATGGAAAAGATGAAAGGGGAAATTAAACAAGAGATCAGAAGTGACTTAGCGAAATTAACAGAATCAATGAAATCGATATCTAAAGATGTGAAACTGGTAAAGAACAAAGTGAAAGAGTTAGAGAAGAAAAACCAATATTTAGAAAGAAGACTAAACACTGAATTAGAAAAAAGGAAAGAGTATCAAGAGGAGAAATTAAATTGGGAGTATAAAATTAGAGAAAGGTGCCTCAAAATAAGAGAAGCTCCAGAAGATGAAAATGAGAATCTTTAATTGCAGCAACATTAGAGGAATTCATGGGTAGGGACAAAGAATTAATGGAGTTCAAACTAGACAAATTGTTCAGGGTAAACTCCTGGATTGCAAAACCAAGAAAACTGCCAAGGACATATATCCTTTGTTCGCACTCAAAGGAAAGAACAAATATTACAACAACATTTTGAAAACAAATTGAAGATCAAAGGAACAGAAGTTCAACTTTTAAAAGATAGACCAGGACAAATATTAAGGAAACGGAAAGAGTATAATGGTCTAACGAAAAAACTCAGAGAATTAGACATTCCCTATAGATGGGAAAACCCCGAAGGACTGTATTTTAAATATAGACTAAAAAGAGTCAAAATAACATCAACCCAAGAGAATTTCTTGAGCTGTTGGGGAAAGATCAGGAACAAGTGACACTGGAAGAACTTACACTAACACAAACCAAGACTTATTCAGTTAAAAATACTGGAAAAGATCTGGAACAAAAACAAAAACAAGATCAACAAAGAGAGGTAGAAATATAGAAGATATAAACAACAAATAAATAATAGTAGAAAATTGGGAAAATGTTGAGGAAAAACTTAAAATACTTTTCGTGGAATGTAAAAGGACTTAATAGCCCTCAAAAAAGGAAAAAAGTATTCCAATATCTGAAAAAACTAAAATACGACATATACTGCCTCCAGGAAACACATTTTAGAAAAGACGAAAAGAAATATCTGCATAATCGAAAGATAGGAAGAGAATTTGTGTCAGCAACCACAAAAAGAAAGAAAGGAATTGTCATATATGGAAAGGAAAACATTACAGAAAAGGAACTCTTTAATGACCCAAATGGACATTATTTAGGTCTAGAACTAGATTGTCAAAATGGAAAAACATTGTTAGTAGGATATATATGCTCCAAAAGAACAGAAGGAAAAGTACTATCATAAACTAACTAAAATCTTATCACAATATGATTATGAACTTACAATAATGCTGGGTGATTGGAATGGGGTAATTAAACGAACTCTATATAGAAAATCAGACAAACTGATAAAGAAAAAACAAGGTAAATTAGCCAGTGCATTTTTTGATATGAAAGATACATTAGTTTGATGGATGTATGGATAACAACACAAGGCAATTTAAAAGACTACACTTTCTATTCCAACACTCATCAATCTTGGTCAAGAATCGACATGGTACTGACATCTCCATCCCTAATTCCAAAAATCGATAAAATGGAAATACTGCCCAAGATTTTATTGGATCACAACCCTATAACAGTGGAAATAAGAGATAGAACAAAAGAATACAACTGGAGACTTAATGAAATTTTATTAAAAGAAGAAGTATTGAAGGCGATGGAAAAAAAACTTACAACTATTCTTTCAGGAAAATTTAAATAATGAAGTAAATCCCCAGGTAGTATGGGACACCTCCAAAGCTGTAATCCGAGAATTCTTCATACAGAAAAATGCAGAAAGGAAGAAAAAGAATGGAGAATCATTAAAAGATAGATGAAGAAATAAAAAATGCCGAATTTCAGTTAAAAAGAAATCCTAAAGATAAAGATGTGGTTGAAAAAATCCAATGTTTACAAAAACAAATTTCCATAAAATGGACAGAAGAAATAGAAAAGAAGATAAAATATGTGAAACAAAAACAATTTGAATTTGCAAACAAACCTGGAAAGATGCTGGCAGGGAAACTTAAAAAAACAAAGAGAAAAAAAAGACAATTGCACAGTTGAGAGAAGGAGAAAATAGAGTTACGGATCAAAAAGAAATAAAGAAAATCTTTCATCATTATTTCAAGGAATTATTTGGAAAGAAAGAAATTTAATTGGAGGATATTCAAGAATACATAAATAATCAAGAAGTTAAAGAAATTACGGAAGAACGAGAAGATTGAAATAAAAAAATCTCTTTGATGGAGGTGATCAAGGCTATTGACAAGTTAAAACTGGGCAAATCACCTGGCCCAGATGGGTTTCTGTCATTATATTATAAAAAAATTCAAGAATGTACTAGCTAAACCATTACAAATTGTAATGAATGCAATACTGGAAGGTAACCTACCAGAAATATGGAAAACATCTTTCATAACCCTAATACCAAAATACGATAAAGATCTACAGGACCCAAAAAATTATAGACCGATAACTTTATTAAACACAGATTACAAGATTTTCACAAATATCTTTGCAGAAAGACTGAAAAGAACATTAAGTGAATGGATAAATGAGGATCAAGTTGGATTCCTTCCTAAGAGGTACATGAAAGAGCATATAAGAGAAATAATAAATGCTATAGAATATCACAACAAAAGATCTGACAAACAAACTGCCCTTATATTTCTCGATGCAGAGAAAGCGTTTGATAATGTTCATTGGATGTTTTTAAAAGAGACTATGCAAAAAATGAACATAGGAAACAATTTCATGAAATGGGTGGAAGCAATATATCAAAAGCAATATGCAAGAATCTTGGTAAATGGAGAAAAAACTGAAGAATGTCAAATTCAGAAAGGTACTCGGCAGGGTTGTCCCCTTTCTCCACTTTTATTTATAATTTCATTGGAAATATTACTTAATAAACTTAGAGAAAACAAAACAATAAAAGGAATCAAATTCAAAAAATTTGAATATAAAATCAAAGCTTATGCCGATGATATGGTGATAATATTAAACAATCCATTGGACGGTATAAAACCTTTATTAGAAACAATTAAAGAATATGGCAATGTTGCAGGATTGAAAATTAATGAAAAGAAAACAAATATATTAACATTAAATATGGAAAGAAAAGACAGAGAACAATTACAACAAATATCTGGATTTCAGATTATGGAAAAAGTGAAATATCTGGCAATATATATATAGCAAAGAAGAATTCAGAATTATTTAAAAATAATTATGGACCAGAGCACAAACTCTTGCACAGGCTCAGGTTCAAAATAACACCAGAAGAACTTCCATAGATCAAACCAAGGGGAGTGAAGGGAATATGACAATAATGGAGGAAATAAGGAAAATCCATATGGATTTATTGAGAGAAATCCAAGCCCTGAGGTCTGAAATGGCAGACCTGAGGACTGATTTAAAGAAAGAAATAAAGGAGGAACTTAAGGCAGTCACAGGGGTGATTGATAGAATGTCCTCTGAAGTAGCTAAAATACAAAACAAAATGGAAGTTATAGAAAAAAACATGATCACTTTGAAGAAGATCTGAAAGAGGTTAGCAAAAGATCTTGATAGAAACTAATATTTTGAAAGAGGTGAAAATTAGGGAAAGGTCTCTGAAAATTAGAGGGCTCCCAGAAGAAGAAAATGAAGATTTGTGGCAAAAGGTAGCTACCATCCTAAGTATGTATTTGAGTAAGGACCCTGCTTTTTGTGAAATCGAAATAGATAACCTATTTCGTGTTAACTCTTATATTGCGAGGAAAAATAATAACCCGAGAGATGTTATTATTTTATTTGTAAGAAAACACATACGGGATACTCTCTGGTTCAATCATAAAAGGAGACCGATCAAATTTGGTGAGAGAGAGCTTCAACTGTTTAGAGACTTGCCTCCGGAGATTATTAAAAAAAAAGAAAAGAATATAACTTTCTTACTTTAGAGTTGAGAAATAGGAAAATCAACTATAGATGGAGGCTTCCAGAAGGTCTAATTCTATGGTTTCAAGGGAAAAAAAATTGTAGTCAGCTCCATAAAGGAGGCAAGGGAATTTCATAAATTTCTTAGGAAAGATTATACCAGAGATAAAAATAAGAATAATAACAAATCTCCCAAAAAGAACAAAGGAAAAGGTCTGGTAGAGAGTAAGAGGCCATCCGAGGGTGTAGACTTTCAGGACAGAGGAGAAGTACTTCCTTTTGCAGATGAACGAGCTATAGGAAACTTTCCAGGAGATACTTCAATAGAGCCCTTACAACTGACGGCTGTAGAGGAAGGACAAATGACAATAGGGAGCTTAAAAAATCTTAGACTGGAAGAGGTTTTGGACTTAGGTGACAGTCAGATTCTAGACTTAAGTGTAGGAGAGTCAGACACAGAGGACCGATCATGTTTGGCTTAAATATTGTGTCCTGGAAAGTAAAGGGCTTAAACGGGTGGGATAAGAGAGGAAAAATATTCCAATATGTCAAAAAAAAAATAGAAGCGACGTACTGTGTTTGCAGGAAATAAAGATTAAGCAGGAAGATGTCAAATTAATAGAAAGACCTAGTCTAGGAAAGCTTTTTGTGTCTAGTGCAGCTAATAAAAAGAAAGGAGTTGCCATGTATGTCAATACTAGTTATATGCCAAATCAAGTGTTGTGTGATTTGAAAGGTCGTTTTGTTGGGGTGGTAATCAAAATTAGGGGAATGAATATTTTGTTATTAGGAATATATGGACTGCAGAAAAAGAAGGGAAGTTTTTTAAATCTCTATTAAATAAAGTCGAAAAGCTAACCTTTGACGCCTGCATTACTATGGGAGATATGAATGGGGTCCTTGACCCTCTTTTGGATAGGAAATCACACAAAAAAATCAAATCTACCCAGGGTAAACTCCCAAAAGAATTTTTTGAACTTATGGATAGAATTGGCATTAGAGATGTGTGGAGAGAGAAGCATGGTATGGAAAAGGTATATACTTTCTTCTCCGATTCACATCAGTCATGGGCTAGGCTGGACATGATTCTAGCCTCAAACAGCTTATTACCAAAAATAACTAAAATAGAGGTAAAACCAAGAGTTTTATCAGATCATAACCCTATAAAGGCTAATATTGTAATAAGTCCTAGACAATTTTCTTGGAGACTAATGCCTGACCTGCTTAATAAGGAATATATAGACAAAACCATTCAGGTAATGATAGACAACTTCTTTGCCGAGAACTCGGGGAAGAGAACACCTATTGAAATGGTCAGGGAAGCATTTAAAGTGGTAATTAGGGACGAACTGATTAAGAAATCCGTAGAACTAAAGAAACAATACCAAAAAAAAAAAAAAATGAATGATTTGCAACAAAAATTAATGAGTAAGGAAAGGGAGCTACTCGAAACAACCAATTGTAAAAAACAAAACCTAGAAATAAAAGCAATTCAGCAGCAAATTTCTTTGATGTTATCCCATGAGTTAGATAAAAAAATTAATTTCATGAAATGGAAAAAAATTCGAAGGAGCAAGCAAGCCAGGTAAGTGGCTTGCTTACCAAATGAGAAAAGAAAAAGGGAAAAAAATAATAACTATACTGAACGATAATATGTTAAAATACACTGAGCAAGGGAAAATAGAAGAAATAATATGTGATTTTTACACAGAACTATACAAGAAGGAAGAAAAGTTTGAAGAAGACATCATGAGGGACTATTTACAAAATCTGAATATTAAACCCTTTGACGATGAACAAATTCCCCATCTTCAAAAAGGGGAAAAAAGAGGATCCCAACAATTATCGTCCAGTTAGTTTGACATCAATACCCGGAAAGATTCTGGAGCAGATCATTAAACAGAGAGTCTGTGAACATCTGGAAGATAATTTCATAATCACAAAAAGTCAGCATGGGTTTCAGAGAAACAGGTCATGCCAGACAAATCTGATCTCTTTTTTTTATAAAATTACCAGCTTGGTAGATGAAGGGAATGCTGTGGATATAGTATATCTTGATTTCAGTAAGGCTTTTGACAAGGTTCCCCATGACATTCTTGCAAGCAAGTTGGTAAAATGTGGGCTAGACAAAGTAACTGTTACATGGATTGGTAATTGGTTCACTGGTCGAACACAAAGGGTGCTCAACAATGGCTCCTTTTCAACTTGGAAAGAAGTGAGCAGTGGGGTGCCACAGGGCTCTGTCCTGGGCCCAGTGCTATTCAATATCTTTATTAATGACTTGGATGACGGTATTGGGGGCATAGTTATCAAATTTGCAGGCGACACCAAATTAGGAGGAGTAGCTAATACCCCAGAGGACAGGATCAAAATTCAAAATGACTTGAACAGACTAGAAAGTTGGGCCAAAGCTAACAAAATGAAATTCAACACAGAGAAATGTAAGGTACTGCACTTAGGGCGGAAAAACGAAAAGTACAGATATACGATGGGGGACACCTGGCTGAATGAGACTACCTGTGAAAGGGATCTAGGAATCCAGGTGGACCACAAGTTGAACATGAGTCAACAGTGTGATGCAGCAGCTAAAAAGGCCAATGCAATTTTAGGCTGCATCAGTAGAAGTATAGTGTCTAGATCAAGAGAAGTAATAGTGCCACTCTATTCTGCTTTGGTCCGGCCTCACCTGGAATACTGTGTCCAGTTCTGGGCACCACAATTCAAAAAGGATGTGGAGAAACTGGAGCGTGTCCAAAGGAGGGCAACTAAAATGGTGAAGGGTCTGGAAAGCAAGCCCTATGAGGAACGACTTAGGGAGCTGGGGATGTTTAGCCTGGAGAAGAGAAGGCTGAGAAGTGATATGATAGCCGTGTTTAAATATTTGAAGGGATGTCATATCGAGGAGGGAACAAGCTTGTTTTCTGCTGCTCCAGAGACTAGGACCCGGAACAATGGATGCAAGCTGCAAGAAAAGAGATTCCACCTCAACATTAGGAGGAACTTCCTAACAGTAAGGGCGGTTCGACAGTGGAACACACTCCCTCGGAGAGTAGTGGAGTCTCCTTCCTTGGAGGTCTTTAAGCAGAGGCTGGATGGCCATCTGTCGGGGATGCTTTGATTGGGAGCTCCTGCATGGCAGGGGGTTGGACTGGATGGCCCTTGTGGTCTCTTCCAACTCTATGATTCTATGATTCTATGATTCCATGATTCTATGAAATTCAAATCCTTAATAGAAGCATAACTGTCCAAGAAGTGATGGAATCGATCAGTTCTATGAAACCACGTAAATCGCCGGGGCCTGACGCCTTCCCGAGTGAGTTTTATAAGAAATACGCTGTTTGTTTAAGTCACCATTTAGCAAAACTGATGAATGAGGTAGCTTTAAGCTCGATTGAAATTCCAAGCACTTGGAGCCAAGCTGATATTGTGTTGCTCCCAAAAGAAGGTAAAGATGTTGAAAATATCAAAAATTACAGACCCATATCACTTTTAAATAGTGATTATAAAATTTTTGCAAACCTTTTAGCTGAAAGGCTAAAAAGGGTATTATCTTCTTGGATCCATAATGATCA
Source organism: Phrynosoma blainvillii (assembly GCA_026167975.1). Classification (NCBI taxonomy): domain Eukaryota; kingdom Metazoa; phylum Chordata; class Lepidosauria; order Squamata; family Phrynosomatidae; genus Phrynosoma; species Phrynosoma blainvillii. The sequence goes on from JANUYF010000003.1 coordinate 203,744,817, forward strand.
AAATGGGTTTCTTCCTTCAAGGATGATTAAGGATAACATCAGATTTGTGTTAGATTTAATAGAACTGTGTGAAAATAGATGTGATCGGAAACTAGCCATGATTTTTCTCGATTTCAAGAAGGAGTTTGACCAGGTTAACTGGGCCTTCATATTTGTAATTTTGGATCAGATTAAAGCAGGCAATAAATTTACTAACTGGGTTAAGGCCATATACTGTAAACAGGAAGCCCAAGTGATTGTGAATGGTGAAAGAACTAAGAAAATACAAATTGGAAAGGGAACGAGGCAGGGGTGTCCTTTGTCCCCCCTCCTCTTCCTAATTGTTATTGAGACTCTTAATTTTAGTCTAAGAGCAGATGATAATGTAAAAGGAATTAGATATAAAGGATTTGAATACAAATTAAAATCTTACGCAGATGACTTACTAATAACAATTTCTGAAATGGAACAAAGTATGGAAAAATTGCTACAACATCTGAGTAGATTTGAGAAGGTTTCAGGATTAAGAATGAATAAGGACAAGACTGTAATTCTCACCAAAAACTTAAATCAAAAAGAAAAATATTCAATACAAGAAATCTCAGGTTTTAAGATAGTCAAAAAAGTAAAATATTTGTGCATCACGATCAGTGGGAAAAATGTAGATTTGTATAGGAATAATTATGAGAAGTTGACTTTAGAAATTAAAAAGGATTTAGATACTTGGAGCAAACTTAACCTTTCATAGTTAGGGAGGATATCTGCCATTAAGATGGGTGTTTTGCCGAAATTTATGTTTTATTTTCAAAACCTACCCATTATTGTGAATGAAGCTCCATTTAAAAAGTGGAATAGAATGTTAACAGAATTTGTCTGGCAGAACAAGAGACCCAGAGTTAGGCTAAAAACCCTCCAAGATAGGGTAGAAAGAGGGTGCTTGGCCTTCCCTAATCTGCTATTATATTATGAGGTGAACTGTTTGTATTGGTTGACCAACTGGCTTCAGCTTAAAGATAAAAAATGTCTAACCTTAGAAGGATGTGAGCAGAGATTTGGGCTGCATGCCTATCTTTTTTATCAGAAGCAGAAGGTCCACAAAGACTTTATGAATCACTTTGTTAGAAAAGTGATCTTAAGAGTGTGGAATGAGCATAAGGACAGGATTTCTCCTAATATCCCTGTTTGGGTCTCTGTTCATGAAGCTTTTTATGAGAAAGAAAGAATTTGTGAGGATAAAAGTGTTACTTACCAAGATCTATTGAACATTGACTCTAAGGGGATGAAGTTTGAGTTTTAAAGTCTGGAGCAACTTGTATGTGAAGGTTTTTTATTGGCTGGTATATGTATTACCAATTAAGAGAAAGATTTAAAGCTGATCTTAAATCACCTGGCATAAGACTAGCAGAAAGCAAATTCGAGACTCTGATGAAAGCTGATAACCCCAAAAAAATATTGTTGTTTTACAGATGTTTGCTAAGTATTGATCAAGAAGAGGAGGTGATAAAAACCTCTATGGTAAGATGGGCCCAAGATTTTAACCATGCTATTGAATTGGATTGTTGGGAAAGATCCTGGTCCAATATCCAGAAATATACTCTTTGCTACAACATGAAAGAGAATGTCTATAAAATGCACCATAGGTGGTACATGACACCTGCCAGACTGGCCAAAATATATAAAGGTGTTTCTGAAAAATGCTGGAAATGCCAGTCGGGCAAAGGTGACTTGTACCACCTATGGTGGCAATGTAAAAAAGCCCAAAAATTTTGAAAGAGCATTCACAGGGTGGTGGAAAAGATTCTGGGGATTGAATTGAATTTGGAACCTGAACTATATTTGCTAAATATTGTGTTGGATAAAAACTTGGAAAAGCAATATGGGAAGCTGCTATTCTATATGGTCATTAGTGCGAGATTGGTATATGCTAAGAATTGGAAGTGTGTATTGGTACCGTGTAAGGAAGATTGGTTAAGTAAACTTAGAGAACTAATGCAAATCGATAATATGTCAGTCAAACTAAGGGATCAGGATTGGGCAAGAAACGAAAAGATATGGCTGCCGTTGCTAAATTATATAAGCGGCAAGTCTGGATGAAGATGTTACAGTAAAGTGAGAAGAGACTAACGGGAGATAAAGATACTGTTTATATTTTGGTTGTACTTATGATATGATTTTATTTGTAAGTAGAGCGTTGGTAACTATTTGATTACGTTTAGTCTATAATTGTATAAGGCAGGATCAAACTTAAACATATTGGATTGAAAACATGGTTCAGGACTCAGGAAGTTTTTGTTAATTTTTTCCCCCCTCTGGTCTGTTGTTTGAGGTTTGTTTAGCCATATATATATATATATATATATTCCTCTTTCTTTTTCTTTTTCTTTCTTTATCTTCTTACTTTATCTGGGTTTCTTTGGAGTGTGATATGTCAAGAGTTAAGTGTTGTTGGTGTGCAGGATGCGTGTTTGTATATATTTATGTATTTTCTTGTATTTTTGTGTATTTTTATCAATAAAATTTATTAAATAAAAAATAAAATAAAATAAAATAAAATAAAAATAATTATGAAAAAACTTGGCAAGAGTTAAAAAAAAAGACATGCTGAGATGGTCGAAACTGAATCTTTCATGGCTCGGAAGGATATCTACAATTAAGATGAATATTACACCTAAAATGTTATTTCTTTTTCAATCTTTGCCAATAATAACAAATGATAAACCTTTTAAAAATTGGGAAAAAGATTTAAATTTGTTAATCTGGAACAAGAAAAAAACAAGGTTTAAAATGAAAATTTTACAAGACTCAAAAGAAGGAGGAGGCCTTTCTCTGCCAAATTTAAAAATCTATTATCATGCTTGCTGTCTCGGTTGCGTAAAAAAATGGATTATGCTAAACTAAGAAAAAATATATACTTGGAGGGTTACAATTTGCCATATGGGTGGCATGCTTACCTGATATATGACAAGGACAAAGTTAACATGGAATTTAATAACCATTATATCAGAAAGTCATTACTGTGAATTTGGAAAAAAAATATAAGACAGCTTTCATTACGAAAATACCAAAGTGGACTTCAGTTAACGAAGCATTTTATAGAAGAGAAAGGATGAAAGGGGATGACTGGATTAATTATAATGACTTTCTGGTTTTGGAAAAAAGGAGAATGGAAGATGAAACAATGGAAGAACTATTAAAAGAACAATATAGTTGTAATTGGTTCCTGTTATCGTCAAATCAACGAAAGGTTTAAGATGGACAAAAGAATAAATCAGATAGAAAAAGAAGAAACACCGTTAGATAAATTGCTGGCACTTGAATCTCAACATACAACAGCTAAATTATACAGACTACTATTGGAAAGAGAGATGGAAGAAGAGATAATCAAACAATTCATGATTAAATGGGTGCAAGATCTTAAAAAACACATAATGTTGGAAGAATGGGAGAAAAATTGGAAGAGAAGAATAAATTACTCTCTATGTAATGATATTAAGGAAAATTATTACAAAATTCAGTATAGGTGGTATCTTACTCCGGAAAAAAATCTCAAAAATATATAAAAATCGTAATGATAAGTGTTGGAACTGTAAGAAAGAGAAAGGCTCCTTTTTACATATGTGGTGGGAGTGTGATAAAATAAGAAAATATTGGAAACAAATCCAAATTGAAATAGGAAAAATTATTAATAATAATCTACCTTTTGATCCCTCTATTTATTTACTGGGCATGATAGATGAAGAAACAGAGCAGAAATTTGGTAAATTATTATTTTACATGTTGTATGCAGCGAGATCTGTAATTGCCAGAAAATGGAAAAGTACTGAGGAATTAACAATTAATGAATGGCAAATTAAATTATACGACATAATGGAATTGGATAAATTAACATGTTTGTTGAGAGATCAAACTACTGATAATTTTGTGAAAGAATTGTTAGAATTTGATGGGACATATAGTCAATGTTTAAATGTTGAAATGTAAAGATGTGTATCTGTATTTTTCCTTGCTGAGAAAAGTTGTTTTCTGAGGCCAGATTCACAATTATCAGCCCAGGTGTGCTTTAGCCCAAACAAGCAGTTAACGAGCTACAGTTCTGTGAGAAAGTGCTGTGTTTACAATAAGAGGTTTCATAAACATGGGAATGTTATGGGAACTGCAGTCACATGATTTAATTTGGTAATTAAAGGTTGGGCTAACACACGTCATGTAACTTCAACCAATCAGTCTGAAAGGGCTACACCCAAAGGGGTGGAGAATTGGGGGCTGAGAGTTGTGATCTAGAAAAGTCTCACACTTGTCTTTTAATTTTAAGCTGAAATGGACTAATTAAAATATTTTCCTGATGCTGCAGCTTAACTAACTTTGAACCATGTAGCAGATAAGCTTTGTTCCTGTTTAGACATTCTGGCTAAAGTGAAGATGTTGTTGTTATTATTATTATTATTATTATTATTATTATTATTATTATTATTATTAGTTTTGCTCATGCTGATTTTGCAATAAAAGAAAGCTTGCTTGAAGATCTGGATGTTTTGGTGACTTGACTTCATGGACTGTAAGCTGTATATTCATTCATCAACACATTTTATCAACAAGTGGCAGCAGAGATGATGTTTTTTTTTCGACACATCAAGACCTCTGAAGCCAAGCCTGTAATTTTAAAAGGCAGGAGTTTTTTTTCTTTTCTCTTTCTCTCAACTTTGCCAACTTGAAGCGGACGGCAAAGCGGCCGGAGGAGGACCAGTTGGAATTTCAAGCCTGAATTATGGCCAGCAATCAGCACAAAGCCAGTAAGTAGAAACCCTCCTTATCTCAAAGCAATTAATTAAGAGGACTGTCTCGGAGCTGTAAAAGCGGCAAGAGAACGCAGCAATTAGCCAGTTGGCTTTAAGGCTGTAGATTTAAAGAGACAGTGTCCTGGAAAGGTAGCTGGGAGGGGCAAGCAGTTTTCAAGGTTTGTGCTGGAGTAAAAGGGAAATAATTAAACATGGAGCTTGGGAAATTTCCAAAGTTAACATCAGAGAACTACACATCCTGGCAGGTTTACAGTAAGGCCCTTTTGACCAGAGAAGGTCTTTGGCAGGCTGTACAGGATGGCTTGGGCCCCAATCCATATAGAAAGGAATTCCACAGCTGTGGCAACCCTCCTTCTCCTTTTGTCTGAGGGGCAATTAAACCATGTAAAGCATTTAATGACTGCAAAACAGATATGGGACTCTTTGGCTAGAATTCACCAGTCCACCTCTGATCTAGCAAAGATGATTTGGGCAAAGCGGCTGTTTTCATACAAAATGAAAGAGAAAGACTATGCAGAAAGTCACTTAGATCGAATGAGAGACTTGTTTGCCCAGGTTCAAGCAAGGGACATTACGGATGAAAATTTAAAAATTTACATTTTTCTGGGATCTTTGAATGAAAGTTTTGATAATATCCTGCTGGGGTTGCAGGCCCTCCCAGGAGCTCAATTGACTATGGAAACGGTCTGTGGGAGAATTTTAGAAGATGCTCAGAGAAGGAGATTTGAGGCAGAGCAGCGGAAGCAGGGATCTACTGCTGCAAGGCCTCCAAATGCCACAGAGGGAGCTTCAAGAGAAATTCAAACTGAAAAAGCAGCAGTTTTAAAAGGAAAAATGTGTTTTTATTGTAAAAAGTTTGGACATCTTAAAAAGGACTGCAGGAAGCTTGCTGCAGATAACAGGAGGGGGCAGCAGCAGCAACAGCAGCAGCCACGTCCCCCTGGTGGCCAAAAGGGATATAGTGCTAACAAAGGATTTATTGCCATAATTCAAAGCTGTGAAGGTGTGACCAAGTTCAGCCACCCAGCACCTGGCTTCTCAATTCTGGGGCTTCAACTCACATGGCAAACAATATTGAACTGTTCCAGAGCAAAGTACCAGCAAATGTTTCTTCTGTTGCCTTAGCAGATGGGGCAGGCCGGAAAATTCAAGAAATGGGAACTGTTTGCATTCCTAGTTTTGGTAAAATTTTTGAAAATGTCTTGTATGTACCTAGCTTGCAAAACTGTTTAGTTAGTGTGTCAGCTTTGACCACAGATGGGTACAAATTGAGTTTTGAGGGGGATGAATGTTTAATTTTTAAAGATGGTGAGATTTGTGCTAAAGCCATTAAAAAAGACAAATTGTATAACATGATCGATAGAGAGAGTTGTGCAGTTGCACAAAACCAGCCTTTGCATGCAGATTACATTCATTATTTTCACAGAGTGTTGGGTCATGTTGGTTTTCTGAATCTCTTGAAATTAGAGAAAGTTTGTCCTGAGTTTAAAATGTCATGATGCTCAAACCACTTAGAGTGTTCAGTTTGCAGCAGGATTAAGCTGAAGGCTTATCCTGTGGCAAAATGAACAAAACTTAAAGCCCAGAGACCATTTCAATATGTGCACTGTGATCTAGCTGGGCCAATTTCTCCTAAGACGTAAGGGGAAAATAAATACTTCATGGTGATTGTGGATCGCTTCACAAGATTTTCCTATGTAATTCTTTTGAAAGAAAAGAGTGAAGCAGGAGAGAGATTCAAGGAATGGGTGAACATGATAGAGAGACAGTTTGACTACAAAGTGGGAACCTTGGTCACAGATAGGGGAGGAGAATTCTTGTCTCAACACTTGACCAATTGGTTAAGAAAAAGGGGCATTAGGCATTTTACCACGAATCCAAATAGGCCAGCTGAAGATGGGCTCGCTGAGAGAAAGATTGCCAGTTTGAAACAAATAAAACATTGTATGATGCTTGATGCAAATGCTCCTGAGCATCTTTGGGGGGGAGGCAATTCTCACAGCTAATTTCCTGACAAACCTCACTTGGAATTCTGCTGTGCAGAATACTCCTTACCACATGCTTTACAAGAGACCACCCAACTTGAAATATCATAGAGTGTTTGGGCAGTATGCAAATGTGTATGTACCTGCAGCTTTCAGAAAGAAAGGTCAGCCCAAATGGAGACGTTTGATGTTTGTTGGTTATACAGGGAACAGTTACAGGTTTTACCTGGGTGGACAAGAAGTTCTTTTTTCAAGAAGTGCAAACTTTGAGAAACATTCTGGGTGGGAGAACATTCATTCAAACAAAGAGGTGTTTTTCAGACTAGGTCAGTTAGAAACACAGACAGCACCACCTGTCAGAAATGGAGGGGCAGTAAAGCAAGAATCAGATTCTTCAGAGGATGAGGCTAGTGCATCAGACAAGTTGTCACACAAACGCCCACCAGCACCTAGAATGACAGAAACAAAGAGACACACAGACAAGGAGGAACATTCAAGTACAGATACTGAAGATAATGGGGGGAAAACGAGGACAATTGTTTTGAGGAGGACAACTAGAGTTAGGAAACCTCCAGACTGTTTTAAAGTGCAGGAAGCTAAAGCTTGTGTAGTTATGGTAGAGGAGCCTGAGAGTTACAAAAAAGTACAAGATTGTTGTGATGAAGAGAGGTTGAAATGGGAGTCTGCAATGGAGCAGGACTTCAAGTCTTTGGTAGACAAGAAAGTGTTTGAAATTGTTGACAGACCTGCAAACCACAAGGTGATAGGGTGCAAATGGATTTACAAGAGAAAGTTGATGCCGGATGGTAGTCAAAGATACAAGGCCAGATTGGTGGCTAAAGGGTTTGCACAGCAGAGGTTTGGGAATTTTGTCAAAACTTTTTCTCCAACAGCAAAGCCTGAGAGTTTGAGGTTAGTGTTGGCTTTGGCTGCAAGGAGGGGCCAGTTAGTGCATCATTTTGATTTTGAGATGGCATATTTGAATGAAAGTCTTGAGGAAACTGTTTTCATGGAGCAACCTTTGGGTTTTCAGCAGAATAGTGACAGAAAGGTGTACAAGTTGAAGAAAGCATTGTATGGTTTGAAGCAGAGTGCCAGAAGCTGGAATCTTTGCATACATGATGAGCTGGTGAAGCTGGGTTATAAGCGCAGTGTGGCTGATGCGTGTGTTTACACAAAAGGAGATGTGATCTTGGTGATTTATGTAGATGACTTGTGTGTGGCAGCAAATTCAAAGCAAGAGATTCAAACAATAAGGAAGGAATTGTCACAGAAATTTAGTGTCAAAGATCTTGGAGTTTTAAGGTCTTATCTGGGAATTGATGTAGAATGGAGTGAAGATGGGAGTTGTTTATTGAGTCAACAGAGGAAAATTCAGAGTTTGATAGAGAAGTGTGGATTGCAGGATGCAAAAACAGTGAAGAGTCCAATGTCAGTTAGTTATGTGAATAGTGAAGGGACTAAGGAGTTTGAAAATTCAGAGGTGTATAGGAGTTTTGTTGGGAGTTTGATGTTTATTGCTAACAATACAACAATGTAGTTCTTACTGATCCATTATAATCTCTTCTTTTCTTTTCCTACCTTTACTCAAACCCTTTCATTTACATTCATCCTTGAGTCCCTTCCCTTATCTTCCTTACTCCTTCCTTACTTCCTCTTCATTCTTCCCTTTTCCCCATCATTTCCATCTCCTTTCTTTCAAACCATCTCCTTATCCACTTTCATTCTTCTTCTTTCCAATCATTATTCTTTGCTACATTCTCTCACCCTCTGCTACTTTCGTATCTCTTCTACACATCTAACTCACTCCCCTCATTATTCCACTCCTTCTTAACCACATACACTCCAACTTCCTTCTTGTCTGGATTATCTGGTATTTTTGGTGACTTTCTTTTCCATTTTAACTTTGGTACTATAGTACTTTTATATCTTCTTACTAAAAATATTAATTATGTTTATTAATTGTTTTATTACATTACTTTCCTTCCGCTTTTTTGAACCATTTGTGTTTAAAGTCTTACTCTTATCATTATTTTTATTTTGTTTTGTTTTGTTTTGTTTTTAACTTTATACTATTTAATTTATACATATTTCTTCTTTTATCTCATTCTTTTTATTTTTCTTCTTTTCAGATTCTTATTTGTCAAATTTTTATTTTTCTCCATTTCTTTTTATTTTTCTTTGTATATCATAGATAAGTAATTATAGCTACATTTTCCCACTGTTCTTTCAAGTATTTCAATATTGATGTCTATTCGCTGTTTCCATCCAATAATGTTGCCTCTTAAGTATTGTGTAAGTGAATCCATTTCTATTGCTTCATAGAGTTTAAGTAACCAATCTTTTATGCTGGGAATATTTCTCACTTTCCATTTTTGTTCTAATACAATCCTTGCAGTGGTAATTAAATAAAAGAGGATTTTTCCAACTTTTATGTCTAATTCCTTGTCCCACATATTTAATAAGAATATCTCCAGCTGTATCTGTATTTTAGTTTGTAACATATAATAAATAATATCCTTTACTTTTGTCCAAGAATTTTTAACTAATTTACATGTCCACAAAAAGTGATATAACGTACTGGTTCCTTTCCACATTTCCAGCACAAATTATTTTTTGTCTTGTATATTTTTGAAATCATTGCCAGAGTTAAATACCATCGAAAGTAAATTTTATAGAAGTTTTCTTTCAGGTTTTACAACACCGTATATTTTATTCTCCTATTCCATACACATTCCCATTTTTCTAATTCTATGGGATATAAAAAAAAATTGCCCACTGGATCATGTTTTCTTTTATTACTTCTTCTTCTAAATCCCACTTCAATAAAAGCTTGTAGAAGCTTCCAATCCACATTTTACTATTTTCCAACCAAATTTTATCAAATTCATTAGGATTTAAGTCAACTCCCTGTATTTTTAAATCCATTTTATAACGCTCTACAATTTGCCTATATCTGAACCAATCCAATGAAAACCCCTCTTTTTTCAATTCTTCTTGTACTTTGACCTTATATTTACCCATTTCATCCTTCTTTAATAATTTAGCATAAGTTATCCAATTTGACTCTGGCCTCATTTTTTTCTTTGAATTGCTTCTTGTGAGGAGAATCAGAAGGGGGATTTTGGCATAGCTCTTAATTTGCATTTGTTCCATATTTTAAATAGGGATCACATAATACAATGATTGTTGAAATCTTTGTTTGTCTTAATTTTCCTATATCCTAAATATGCATGTCATCTAAAGCAGAGGCATCTCTTTCTAATTCCAATAATTTATCCGATTCTAAAGTTATCCAATCTTTAAGCCATGTAAGAAAGCATGCTTCAAAGTAGAGTTTTAAATTAGGTACTCCTAGTCCTCCTCTCTCTTTTGCATCTTGTAATAATTTAAGTCAAATTCTTGGTCTCTTCTTTTGCCAAATAAAGTTATTCATATCTCTATGCCAATTTTTGAAAAAGTGATCTTTAACCAATATTGGTAGCATTTGAAATAAGAAAAGCATTTTGAGTAGTACTATCCCTTTTAAAGTTGATATCTTTCCCAATAAAGATAATTGTTGTTTGTTCCACCCAATCAATTCCCCTTTTATCTCATTCCACATTTTTTTGTAATTATCGTCAAATAAATTTATTATTTTCTTTGTTACTGTTATTCATAAATATTTTCTTATCTTTTTGGACTTTCATGCCAGCCTTCACACTTAATTCCTGTTCTCTTTCTTTGGTCATACCTTTTGTAAGAATTGTCGATTTTTCTTTGTTTAATCTACAACCTGTTATCTCCCCAAATTTTTCTATCATTTCAATTGGGTAATTTATGCAATTAGCAGGGTTGTCCAAAAATATTACTAGATCATCCACATAGGCTCTTATTTTATATCTACATTTCTTAATTTTTATTCCTTGAATTAAATCATGATTTTTAATTTCTTTTATTAACATTTCAATTACTACCAAGAATAATAATAGGGAAAGGGGACAACCTTGTCTTGTTCCTCTTTCAATCTTTATATAGTCTGTTTTTCCTCCATTAATAATAATTTTCACTTTTTGTTCTTTGTATATCTCTTTTATCCATCCTGTAAATTTAGGACCTAAATCCATTTTATTTAAAATTTCAAACAGAGTTTCCCAATTAACCGTATCAAATGCTTTTTCTAGATCTATAAATAACATTTCCAAATTCTTTTTGTTATGTCTCTCATAGTATTCTAATACATCAGTTACTATTCTCAGATTATCTCTCATTTGTGTTTATGCAAAAAGCCTCTTTGATCTTCATCAATCCAATTTTCTAAGTATTTTTTTAACTATTTGCCAGTATATTAGTAAATATTTTGTAGTCGATGTTTAAAAGAGAGATCAGCCTATAATTTCTCACATCTGATTTCTTTTTTCCTTCTTTGGGAATGACCACAATTTCTGCTTCTTACCATGTTGAAGGGACACCTTCTTCTAAGATGGAATTCATTACTTTTTGTAACAGAATGCTTAGTTCTTCAGCAAATGTTTTGTAGAATATAGTGGTGAACCATCCGGGCCAGGTGCTTTCCCATTTTTCAATCTTTTGATTGCATCCATAACTTCCATTTTTGAAATGGGTTTATTTAGATCATCCAATTGGTTTTTTGTTGGGGTTTAGATTTTTTTGTTTGTTTGTTTAGATTTTCCTTGATTTTAGCTAATTCTACCTCTTTTGCTTGGTATAATTTTGAAAAAAAATCTATGAAATACTTCTTTTATTTCTGTTTGTTCAGTTATCCTTCTTCCCTGATCATTTATTTCTGTAATTGCCTTTTTCTCATTTTTTTCCTTAATATCTCAGCCAACCATTTTCCTGATTTATTAGCAAATTCAAATTTATTTTATCTTAATACTTTTAGCTTTTCCCCTATTTCTAATGTGTTTTTCCTAATCTCTTGCTTTTGTAATACTTTTATGTCTTCTATTATTGATCTTTCTCCTGGGTTGTTTTCTAGTTCCTTCTCTTTTTGAATTAATAAGTTTTTTTTATTTTCTGATATTTTCTTTTTCTTTCTTTTGTATGTAGGCTTCTTGACTAATGAGTAAAGCTCTAAATACTGCTTTTCCAGCATCCCAAACTATATGCATTTTAATTTCTCCTATCATATTTGCTTTGAAAAATAAATTTATAGTTTCTCTATTTTCTTTTTACTTGTTTCTTTATTTTGGATTAAGCTATCTTCTAATTCCCAATTGTATTGTTTTGGCTGTTCATGAAGTGTTAATATCATCGCATTGTGGTCAGATATGCTTCTAGGTAGTATTTGTAATGATTTAATCATGTTACTCATAGATTTGGGTATCCAAAACATCTCTATTCTGGAGAGGGATCTGTGTCTATTCGAATAAAGGTAAATCCATCGAAATTTTTATAGAGATGTCTCCAAACACCGAATAGTGTAAAACTATTAATCATCTCGAAGAAAATTTTGGGAAGTTTCTCTTGGGTAGTTTCTTTACTATCTTCTGCTTTCCTCTCTGTATTTGGCTCAACCACTTCATTAAAGTCACCAAGCAAAATCACTTTTTCGTATTCTAATTCCGTGATTTCTCTATATAACCTCTGGTAAAATGTTCCTCTATTTACTTGTGGCCCATAAATTCTACTAACAAAATTATTTGTCTATTCCAATTTATTCTTAAACCTATATAGTGTCCTGCCAAGTCATTCAATATTTCAGTCACTTGTATTTGTTTATTAATATATATTACCACCTTTTTTTTTTTTTTTTGCTGAAATAAATGCATTCCCTAACTTACTGCTAAATATGGTACCAAGAACTCATATAAATTTTCATTAGGCTTTTTGGGCAGTCCTCTAAGTTTTATTCATTTCTCCCCTTGTTTAATTTCCAATTTCAGAGTCAGTTCATGGTCTTCTTGTTGACATCTACTTCATTCATTATAGTTTCCATTTGTTTTGTTTTTTGCTCCAATTTCCCCATTTTTGTTGTTATTTTCTAAATATCTTTATTAATTTTATCTAGGTCTTGTCTTATTAATTTAGCTTCATTTTTCAATTCTTTCTTTGTTTCTTCCCTAGACTCTCTAATTTCTCATCTTGTCTCCTCTCTCGAATCTCTAATTTCATTTCTTAATTCTAGGTGAAGTCTTTTCATTTCGCCTAGCAGATTGGTATTCTGTTCGTACCCCTTCGTCACCATTTCTAGGAAGGGTCTTCCCTGATTCAAGAGTGCTGCAGCTTGAGCTTTTTTGTCTCTTTCTTTTCTTGACATCATTTTATTCCATGTTTTGTTTCTCGTGACTTTGATTTCTTCTATGTAGACTTATTATTTCCTTTTTTATTAATTCTTCTCTTTAGAGGATATTTCTTAAATCCTTTTTATTCTTTGAGTCTAATTAATTTATCACTTTGTCAGCTTCAGGTTCAAAGTATTTAATTTATATATAAATGTAGTGTATTACCAGAGCAAAGAAGGGAAGATTACTTATTTATGTATTTATTTTCATCAAGATTCTTCCTATTGTTTTTTTCCCAATTGATTTCCTTTATATCTTATTAATTATTATATCTTTCTTATATTATCTCAAGTGGCCCCCTAAATCAAGTGTTCCCTTGTTTCTCTCCCAAATTTATTCCTTTCTTTTAAATTGTCCAACTATCTCAATATTTCAGTTAAATATATACTTCTTATATTCTTATATTCTTCACTTTCTAGCTATCAATCAATTCTATCTTTCATTTAATTTATTTAATTTATTCAGCAATTTTATGTATTTCCTTCCACTCTATTTGCTATATTTAATATTTAGTCAAATCAGCAATCAATAGGGAAGTCAATCTATGTCAATCTATGATCAATAATCAATCAAAAATTATACAATAGTATAGTCAATAAATATAACCCGGGTTCACAATATAATCACTATTATCTATTATCTATTCTGATTTTTAGTTACTGAAACTAGTTAGCTTTTAGCAATATCTTAAACAAATTTTACCAATCAATTATTCTTATCAATCCAATAGGTTCTTCCTATATTTTCCTTCCTTTCTATCTAACAATCAGATCTCTCTTCTATTTTATTTATTCAATAATTAATAATAATTAATTATTAAGTTGCTCTTTTTGTTTATTTCTTTCTTTCTTGTCGACTAATTATTCACAATATAGCCAGTTGATCAAATATTCAATCTAGTAATCTATCATTAATTAAGTAAACAATAATCAATTAATCCTTAAACAATTAATCATTAACCAATAATCAGTCAATTAATTAAGCACATGATAACAATTAATGAATTATGGTAAATTCAAAGTAAATATTTTTATCAAATACCTACACTACTTTGGCAAGTAGAACAATTACTTTTAGCAAAATCTGCAACTTATCAGTTGTTTTTAATAATCAAGTCAATTTATCTAAGTATATAACAATATATCAATACTTATCTCTATATAATTATCCCCTTACACAAGATTTAATAATTATCCTCCTAGTACCTCTAAATATATTTTTCCAATTGATTAGTTAACAGCGTATTTTCCACTCCAACGTCACTCCCATTTTCTTATTTGTAATTATATATCCTATAACCAATCTTATCTAAGTATCTAAATATCTAATTATCACATCAATGTCAATTTTGTCGACTTTATACCAGTACATTATTAGTTCTATATTTTCCCCTTCTATATCCCTCTTTTAATATAGTTCTAGAGTGTCACTCTTTCTGGAATTTTCTCTTTCTTCCTCTTCGTCCTTTTTTCACTTTCATTGTCTCTCATTGATCTGTCTTTATTGGGGTTTTGTTCCTCTCCCCTCCTTCATTTGTTGCGGTTTTCTTCACCTTCAGCAAGTGTCTTATTTTGTTCTTTACCAGTCATGGTAGCTTTAATCTAAATGACTGTCTATAGATTTGTTAAATTTATTTCCCTGTTCTCCCCAAAAGGAGATCAGATGCTTAAAAAGGAATCATGTCTGAGAGACAGATATCCAACATCTTTTTAAAGCTTCCCAAGAAGGCAAGTTCATCACTCTCCAAAGCAGACTATTCCCCTGTGGGGGAAAAAAAAATCCAGTCTTTTATTCCCTTCTACACGTGTAGCCAAATGGAGGACAGTCAGTATCCAACTCAATCCACAATCAAGGACTTTGTATCAATCACTACTGAGAGCCTATATCTCTCAAATATTATTTACTCCAGATACTTCTTTTCTCCACCCATTTGCTCCTTTCCTCTTTTGCTCATTGTAGACTTGTGAAAACACTTCATTTTTATTAGCAGTCCACCATTGCTGTCTATACGAGCAACGTGCTCCAGCTTGACTGCATAGTGAAACTCAGACCCAGCCCGCACTTCAGATCCACTCCTTCTAATTAGTGTATAACTTTGTTGCAGAGTTAATAGTTTCAGATATTTATCAGTTAATACTCCAGTCCATTTGCAACAATATCAGATCCGATTCATTTTCACTTTCACTTAACTCATTTTACTGGGGATTCTCTCCCTTCCCTTTTCTTCTTAATAAATTCCTTTAGATCTGATTGTTGGCATAAAAGAATAAATTTGACACAAGTGGTTCTATGTGCAGAAGGTAGATCTCCAGCTAAAACAAGCCTTCTGCTATGGTGTTATATTATACAATTTTGCAGTGGTTTAAAAAAGAAAACAGCAGTGGCGCTTGTGCCGCTGCAGCGGCTACTTGCTCATGGATGTGGCTGGCTCAGACCTCCATGTCCCGATTCTTACTCCTTCTCCTCGTAATTTCTCTCTCTGATCATTGGGTCCTTTAGGTCTCTGCTGAGCCCCTCTGTTTCCCCCCTAACTGGGGAGACTTCTACTGTCCCACGGCACTCGCGCCTGTGGGACCTTGAGCTCACGGACAGTAATCTCTCTTCTCCAAACTTGTCTTTAGGAGGAGTCTCACACCGCCATGCCGCCGGAAGTCCCCATACCAGCCAATTCTTCTGAACTCTCTAAAATTCTTCTGAACTCTCTAAAAGATCTAATCCTGAACTTGGTCTGAATTACAGACTGCTTTAATACTCAAGCATATGAGCAAATCATATATTGTTATCACACTGCATGCAACCATTTCATAACAAAGCAAACAACATGTTCAATCTTATAAATAATCCAAATATCATTATCTACCAGGTTAAAAAATGTTCCAGAAGGCTGTTTCACATGCCAATTTAGCAAAGACAAGGATATCAGTAGCTACCAGTCATTATGGCTATATGGACTCTCCAGATTCAGTGTCATTATGCTACTAAATAGATCCCCAGTGTCTGGGAGGCAGAAGCAGTGAAGAGCCATTGCCTTTATGGAGTTTATCACACAGGGGAAATTGGAAGTTTAAACTGGTCAGAACCCACAATTATCTAGCATTTTAGATGCAATTGTGCAAATGGTTTTCACACGACGTCACTGTGAAGAGAAGGCAGGTTAGAGCCAGCCCTTGTGGCAACCAATCAGAACTGAGCTGGTGATAGCCAATAGGATGTTGGAGTGTAAGGGGAAAATTCTGGTACTGCTTTGTCATGCCTAGTTGCCAAGAAGAAATCAGTTGTTTTGTCACGGGGGAAAGAGCGAAGTGAAGGCTCATGAGGAGAAAGAAGGCGGAAGAAGGGTAAGAAAAGGAAGAAATAAGGAGCATAAACACACCTTCTTATTGTCCACTTCTGCCTCAGTGGTCTTCTTCCATATGAGTGCTCCCCAGACACTTAGCACACCCAGCAGCTGCCATCCATTGCTGATGAGGAGGAAGGGAATGCAAGGTTGCAGGTTGAGTGGTGGATCAAAACTGTCTCTAAGTTTGGGTGACTAAAAAAGGTGTGATGCTGTGGTAGTAGCCCTGGGGTGACCATAGTTCCTGGGAAGTGCAGGGCCAAGAGCATTTCCAATCATCCAACGGAAAAATATTTCTAATGTGATATCACAATTTTTCCTTTTTAATTTTTTTTAACTTTCTACTCTAATGGCACAAAATATTCTTCATTTACTTACATTCTTATTGTACCATAACTTGTGAATAGAGAATATGATTATGTATTTCTTTTAATTCTTATTTATTTATTTAGTCTTTACTTATATATATATTTTCACTTTCTCCGATAAGGGCACACAGTATTCTGAATTTACTTAATTTTTAATAACTTTGTAAATAGGGAATATGTGTATTTATTTGTCTAAATTTTTATTTATCTGGTTTTGTAATTATTTGTAATTATTTTTTCTAACTTTTTCATGTATGTTCTGTCCTGTCTTGTGTCAATTTTTGACACAATGCTAATTTTTATTAGTTGAGTTTTTATTAGTTGAGGCATCTATGTGGTATGAATATCAGTAATATGTGGTAAAATATCAGTAATATATGTAATGTATTATGTACTTTTTAATATATTTCCTTCCCATTTTCTTGTAAGCATTACATATAACTATGCTATCTCTGCATGTTCTTTTCTGGGCTTGCCATGTCAACTCTTGCCTCTGACCTTTACACAACAACATATGGAAAGAAGTCCTTTTAAATGCTTCAATTAAATGGAAGTATTATACGAGCACAGGGAAACACTTGGTGACATGAAACTCTGCCAATAATTCCTTAAGCCTCCATTACTACCTTCACTTCAGTATTTCTCTTCCTTTTTCAAATCCTTTTCTTTCTCTTCCCATCTTCTTGCTTTATCTATTAATAACTGTGTATACACACACACAAATGCCCTTATCTGTCTCCTAATGTTCCCCCCTTCTTTTATTTGTGTTTTTTGTTTCTCCCTCTGTATTCCATCTCTCTTATGTATCTCTGCATTCATTTTATATGTATACTTGGTATCATGTTGTTGTTGTTTTGTTCCTTTCCATACCTAATTGATCTAAACTCCCCCCCACACACACACACACACTAGGAGGAGTTTCATGAAAATAAATATATATTTTTATACAGTAAAAATATTTTTTTCCAAAAATAATTAATATACAGTATCAAAAATGTTTTTATAACTCTGTACTTTACAATATATGCAAAACATAAATAAGAAACCATACACACAGCACTTGCACACACATTTTATCTTGCAAAATAAACAGCACTGCTAATAATTATCAAAATAAATTAAAAAAAGAACACTGTGTCTGTTGCGCCACAGAGCACAGGGCCAAAAAAATATCAAAAGGAAATCAGGAAGATGGGAACACTCACACAAAAATAAACCAAAAGGAAATTAGGAAGACAGGAACACTCACCCACTCACTGACACTCATACACAAGCAAACATTGCATAAAGAGAAACATATTTATCAACAGATGTCTTTCTAACAAAACATTTCAATAGACTAGTGGCATCTTATGGTGTGTGTGTGTGTGAAGAGTGAGATGCTAGGAAATACATCATCCAGACACTAGTGTACTCTGCATTGATGCAAACCTCTTCTCCATTCTGCCTTCAAATTCCTCTTGTCATTTAAACACTAAAGGAAAATGGAGGAAATTAAATATCTTAATGTAAATGTTTTGGTTATGCTGCACAATGTAGAAAGTACGAAAATAACAGTTCATTATTTCTATCAGGCAGTCCACGCATTGTTCCTAGAAAAGGTCTGCTTTCATAAAAGGAGAAATGTAGGCAATTTGCTTTAGTATTTTTTCTTAAAAAAGCATTAAGGTGGTGCTGTGCACACAACACACAGTTGAACACCAATACAAGAAAAAATACCTATACAAAAAAAAGGTTGTAGTGAAAGTTTTTATATGTTATCTAAGTACAAGAAATGGTAGTCTTTCCCACATGCACAATGAGGAATTACTATAGGCCTTTAGAGACTGCCAGAAATAATGCAGCTCAAGGCCACTTTAACTGTTCTGGCTCAATGCTAGGGAATCATGGGAATTGTATTTTTTTTCTGGGACATTGAGCCTTCTCTGTCAGGGAGCTCTGGTGCCACAATAAACTACAGTTCCCATGATTCTTTAGCACTGTGCCAGGACAGATAAAGTGGCCTCAAGCTGCATTATTTCTGGCAGTCTGTAAAGACTGATAGTTATCGATTTGCTGTTGAAGATGATTAAGTGTCAATCCTTCCTCTTATTGCTCCTGTTGCAATAACTCTTCATGTTTAACTACTTCAGGAGTGATCACAGTAGCAGAAGTATGTCCTTAAAAAGGCAAGGAATAAATAATTTGAATCATTGAACCAGTACATTGAATAATTACCATTAATAAACTAATACCCATTGTGAGTAAACAAACCTGTAGTCTCCACCTGTCCAGATGTTCCTGCCTCTTCCTCTTCCTCTTCCTCTTCACTTGCTGAGGAAGTATGTGGTTGCTCTCCTACAACTGTATCATATGTAAAAAAGAAATAATAAGAAATGACAACATAAAGAAAGCATTCTGACAATTATATTAAGAACATTGCATTCCTCCTTTTTAACATTTATTATGAAAAATGAAATATTATCCAACACCTGGGCTCTCATGCTGCTCCTCAATTTTGTCCTGCAACTCTTTTTCTGGAACAGAAACAGCCTCCACAGAGGGCTGTGGGTCCAACACATTTTGCGCATTGGGCTGTAATGAAATCAATTTCTTTTTTAGTTTCAATTCTTATTTTAAATTTATAAACACCAAGGATCTAATGATCAATATTCAAAAACATTGTAATAAATTATTTACCTGCTGCCACTCTTGCTTGGAAACATGGCCTACCAGCTTGTTCCCACAAAGAATGCAGGCATGCAAAATATGGTGGCTGGGCATGGCATGGTGAATCACCATTGAAATCCCACATAGCTTTATAAAAAGCATTACGCATAACCTTCAATTTAGATTTCACCTGATCTGGTGTCCTCCTGTATCCATGACTTGCTATAATAATAATAATAATAATAATAATAATAATAATAATTTATATCCCATCCCTCTGCAACACAATTGGGGCAGCTTACAACATTAAAAATGCAATAAAATACATACAACCCACAAAACCACCCACCCCTTTAAAAGTTATTAAACTTCGACAATTTAAAAGCATTTTAAAATAAATACAGCATAAAGCAAGAAGCATCACAATAATAGCAGCACAAACGGGGAGAGAAAATGGCTAACTCTTGGGGCTGGGATAATTATTCAGGAAAGGAAGAGATCTGTCTTAACAGCCTTTTTAAAGCTGTTTCAGGATAGTAATAAAATGGATTCATACAGCAGGCTGTTCCATAATCTGGGAACGGTAGCAGAGAAAGCCCTCTGGGAGGTTGCAGACAGCCTCGCTTTGATAGGCTGAAGCAAATTCCTCCGAGGACCAGAGTATGCGGGGTGGATCATAGAACTGTTGCTATCCTTCTATAGATAGATTTGTTTGGATATGAGGAGCATCCCATTAGTATTCCCAGCTCACTTGTCCTTTTTAAAATGCCAGAAAGTGCTTGGAGTTCTTCAGCTGTTCACAGTTCCCACTTTTTAGACATTTCTCAAACTTGAATAAGAAGCAGGACTGCACAAACAGGCCTCAAAATCTGTTTCAAGCAGCAGGTGGTGCTGTAATGGGAACATAGAATAAAAAGATGATGGGACTTTTTCACGCTTGCTTATATTGTGCATTGGTGAACATAACGTCATTTCCTTCAACTCCATTTTTAGTAAACCCAAAGCAGGGGAAGCATTAGGAGAAAATCATTGTAAGAGAAGAAGAAATATTGCTGCTACAAGAAATATTGTAGTTTCAATAAGACAATATTGAAATATTGTCTTATTGAAATATTGCTACTAAACAGTAAACAAGAAATATTGCTACTAAACAGTAAAAGTTGAGATGTTGATTTAGAAAGGAAAGAAAGTGTATTTGAAAGTACACTAGGTATACTGTGTTAAATTGCTTTTAACGCAATTTCATTAACCATGTGTTTATTTATTATTAAAAACACAAGCCATCTAATTAAGCAGGAGATAAAATATATTGAATTAAATTATAGACAAGCAGAAATTGCAACGTACATTGAAGACCCCCCCCCCTAAACTGCTGTTATATTTAATATATAGCCTCCAGCTTCCTTGCAAAAGTACACAATGGCCGTTTCCATTATGGAGGGGAGGGGTTTTGGGATCACCTGGAAATTATGGATATAATTAATTTTTTGGGGATTCCAGGTTCACAAACACCCTAAGTTAGAGAGGAATTTTGTGAACTGGATGATGTGCTTTACCATTTACAGGGGTGTCACTGAAGAGAAAGAGCCCTCAAGGTCTCCTGATTTTCTAAATATCATGAGATAATGATTAAGGCTTACACCAACTGCCATTTCAGTTCAAGGGGGACTGCTTGGCTGCAGTACGACGAGCAGTTCCTGATAAGGACCGTTTTAGACCATTCTTTGTCATGGCGGCATGTGCAGTCGGACTTGTGGGAGATGTTATGGTGGGGGATCTCCCCTTCGACCAGGTGTGGCAATGGCTGTGTGCCTATGGTCACGCAGCCAAGAGGGCAGTATACGGGGAAGAAAAGCACCGGGACTTTGTTGGGATTTCAATGCTGGTAAGTGCAGGAGGCAGTCCTGCAGGTTGGAACACCGATGTAACACTTGCAGAGGCAAGCATTTAGGCACCTCCTGCTTTAGAGGTAAGAAGACCGGGGCTGGGGTCCCCTCTCAGCCAACCCCAGCGGGAGGGAAAAGCATCAACGCCGATTAAATTGTTCTGGCTGCATGGCTATGGATTTATCCTAACAGGGATTCTGCACAGTATGTGTTGGTTGGTTTTTCACACAGTCTTATATACCTTATTTGGGTTTGAGGGTTCACTGATACGCACCTAATGCATGTTTGATGAGGGAGTTAACGGGGATTGTTGGTGATAAGTTGGCCAAAGAACTGTCAGCAGGAAGGATATCTGGACCCCATGAACACCTGCCAATGCTGACATTATGATTGTCACATTTGGGTGTTGTGCCAAAGAAGGCACCAGGAGAATACCGTTAATGTATAATCTTTCTTATCCCAAAAGGGGGAACCTGTGAATTATGCTATTGGGACAGCGTTAGCATCTGTATAATATCCATCATTTTAGTTAGCAGTCCTATTGGTCAGAGCCTTGGGCAAGGGAGCCCTGTTTGCAAAGTGTTTCAGGATATCTACCTTAAAGCAGCTTCCAGTGCACCCTAGGGACTTTTTTTTGCTGGGTTGTCAATTTGATGGAATGTACTATTCCTATAAGGCAATGCCAATGGGGTGTTCTACTTTTTGCTCCTTCTAAAAAATTTAGTACCTTCTTACACCTGCCAGCATGGTGAGGTGCATGGATACTTGTCGGCTTTAAAAGTTTTGATGGCAGAGATGGGTGTTCCCTTGGCATCACCACATTTCAATCATGAGTGCAATATGTGAGGAATTGAGGATTGGGAACCAATTTTGGAGCAATTCATTAGTGTTTCAATTTGGTGGACCAACATGTCTTAAAGGCAGACTTTCATGCACACTCTAGATTTGGCCTATAGTGGAAAGGTCAGTGGGCGGCTGAGGATTTCCTTCAGTATGGGGTGGATAATGGTTGGACCAGAGATGTTACTTTTCTGGAACTTTTCCCTATTGTGGTAGCAGTTCACTTATGGCCAACCCAATTTGCACATAAAACTGTTTGGTTTTGGTGTAATAACCAAGCAGTTGTTCATATAGTTAATGCGCAGAGTTCCAGATCCTTAGGGGTGGTGGCATTGGTCATGTTTATGGTTGTTTTATTTATGCTTATAACATACTTGGCTTACTAAATCTTTTGGCAGTTGCCTTGTCGCGCTTTTATTTTTGCAGGTTTCAACATTTGGGTCTGGTGTCAGCAGCACAACCTCTGCTATTGCCGATGCATCTATGGAGTCTGGAGAAGACAGATCAACAGGGTGATTCTTCAATCCGTTCCTCTTTCCATATGTCAAGAACAGAATGCTGTCTGGATAGTCGGGCATGGCCTGGTCTTCTGGGCTGAGCACTGTATCAAGCAATCTCACCGAGATCCGAGCTTGGGGTGAAAAGAGGACTCTTCTTATTTACTTGGGCGAGAATGACTTTGTAAAGCTGACCAGTTCAGTTAGCCAAATGCATTTTGAGAGGCCATGCAAGACATTAAATGTAGACTGCCACTAGCTGTTGTTTTGGGGACCAAGTTTTTTGCCACATCATAATTGGGCAGGCACAAGAAAGGACTCTGCTACCAATGTGGCTCATTGTCAGTGGAACAGAACTGTTGGTAAGAAGTTGGGGGAATTGGGGATTTTGGTGATTGAACATGATGAAATTAAGGTTTGTTTGCCACATCTGTACAGGGGTGATGGGGTTCACCTCTCCCCGGTGGGCTGTGACGTATACCTGGATTCTATTGCTTGTGGCTTTAAATGACCCTTTCTGGGGGGGAGGGGATGCCAAGCTAGGCTGTCCCCCTCCTTTCCTCCCAGCCAATCAGTGGGATCTTGCATTTTCCCCCAGCACGCTGGGTAATCTTGCAAGATTTATGGGCTATATAGCCCTTGGCTGCCACGTGGCGGCAGCCATTTTTGCTGGGGCAGTCAAGCGACCCAACCCACCCACCCTTAATTAACAGCTGTTTACTTCTTTACTCTTAGTCTTCAGCTGGTTGCCTTTGGGGGCCGGGAGGGAATTTTCCCAGAGTTATTGGAGCCTGGGTTTTTCGCCCTCCCTGAGAATAATTTAGTGTGGGTTTCATAATAGCGGTATCTGGTGCTGTCACTGTTGGTTGTGAGTTACACATGAGTGGTTTATGTGAGGTGGGATATGTGAGGTGATGGTGAAAGGAAGTATAATTAGTGTTGTTCACAGAAAATGAATTTCTTTGTCTGCTGTGCAAAATGATAAGAAAGATTAGGAGGAGAATATTTGATGGGCTGATTTGTTAACTTAATCAACCAATTACAACCCTGATGCCCAGCCAAGTTCCACTTCCACTAGCCAAACAAATTCCAGTTACTCAGGATTTGTTTCAAGTGACTGTAGTGTACAATTCTGATATCATTATCATTGCAGATTCCTTTAAAAATGATGTGCACTGGTGGAAATTACAGACCAAATACTTAAAACAGAAACTCTTCAATAAAATTTACTAAAGTATCAGAGGACTGATCAAGGAATGTCATAACAATCAGAAATAGATGATACCATGTCAGTTAGCAGCAATAATAAAAATGCTTTTAAATATGGTATGCTAAAATAAATAACGACTATAATCTGGGTAGCAATCCTTATACTAAGTACACAGTCCTAAACAACCATACAGATTTCTTCCAGTTCAGTAGGAATTTGTATTGCATTATTCAGGTAGGGGTGATTCAGTGGTATATGGTCTATGCGGCTTCAGAAAATGATGGGAAAATAAGATCAGAACTTGTAAAACATACTGTTTTTGACTACAGCTCTTAGAAACTCCATCCAGCATAGCCACCTGGATTATAGATGTAGTCCATACAAATAAATAACTATCCTGCCTCAAGATGTGATCATATCCTGTTTATATTATTGAAAATTCAGTGACATTGAAGTACAGGACACCTGTCCTCTTACAGTAGATATTTTGGCTGATACTTGATTGGTTCTACACATTTCATCATTTGTCAAGTAGATGCTGAAAGAGATCTACAGGCAAGATCAAATCAGCTTCCTTTCCCAAGAACTGTTTATATTTAGTGTGATGCCACTTGAATTATGTAATCTCTAATAATTTTCCAAAGATTGACAGATGGCAAATCTTCAGAGCATTCCTGCCTGTTATATCTTGTTTAAATGGTTGTAATTGAGAAGACTTCTGAGAAATATCTCCAAAAAAACCCCAACACCTTTTTACAGCCCTTCAGCATTTAAGTGCTGACGGTTTAAAATAGGGATCTGAGTGAATTCATTTGGGTTGCATTTAAATGTAGACTTACCAAATGTAGAATTCCCAAACCTAGACATAAAATGCAACACTGTAATACTGTAATTTTCTAGATGAGGCAATGCACTTCACAAATCAAAATGTGTGCAAAGGAAGGAGGGTGCACAGAGAAGTGTACATAAAAAGTGTATTTTAGAAAAAAAACTGTGTACACATTTGCATTATACTATAATATATGTATATTAGGAATAATAGGTAGGAATATTATAGTTTTTTGAGGGTTTTTCAGGCTGTGTGGCCATGTTCTGGAAGTTTCTTTCTGACGTTTCACCAGCATCTGTGGCTGGCATCTTCAGAGATTTCTCTGAAGATGCCAGCCACAGATGCTGGTAAAACATCAGAAAGAAACTCTTCCAGAACATGGCCACACAGCCTGAAAAACCCACAAAAAACTATGGATGCCAGCCATGAAACCTACGACTTCACACAGGTAGGAATATTGTAGTCAAGAGTCTAGTATGGGGGAAATCGAGAGGGGGTTGGCTACAAGGACCTGTGAGACCATCTCCCACATGTATACCAAGAATAGGGAGATCTAAGAATTGAGGCAGAGACAGAATTCTCCAATTAAAGTATTATTTATTAAAGGGGGAAATCACACAGCAATTCACATACACACACACCCTCATGCAAGGCTCAGGAAATCAGGCGTTAGCTTTGAAAAGGTGTTGAGGCAGAACTAATGGGCTATACTTACTACAGATGAGGCTTTCTCCAGGATCCAATTGGGTGATGGAAGTTGAGAAACAGTCACAGAGAGGATGATTGAGCCAGAGCCAGACCAGAGATCAGAGTGACATGGTGTTCCCCTGAATCCAGGCTGACTCACTGGGGACAGAAATCCGAGGGCTCTTATAGGTAAAATCTAGCCCCTGGCAAGGTGCTTAATTGCTTGGCTGAAGCCTGGACAAAGGTGTTTGATTTCTTGGGTAATGTCCAAACAAAGGTGTTGCATTACACTATCAATGTAATCAGATCTGACAACAATCAGGGAGAACAGACAAGGGAATGGGTGAGTTGTTAAGCTGATCACCAGTCCATCAAGTGTGAGACTGCCAAGATAATAAGAAGGAATTCTATAAAAAGATATATGAGAAAATAAGAGAATTTGATTATGACAAAATTTTGATTATGGGAGATTTTAATGAGGTAATAGAGCCTAAAATAGAAAATCTGAGAAAATAATCAAACAAAATCAGGAGAAACTACCAGGCACCTTTTTTTTAACATGACAGAAGAATTAGGATTGGTAGATGGATGGCGATACCTATATAATTTGACAAATCAATACACATTTTACTCAGAGAGACACAACTCTCTATCAAGAGTTGACCTCTTCCTCCTAACTAAGACATTAATAAACAATTTAAAAAGTATAGAAACTCTCCCATGAGAGTTATCTGATCATAACCTTTTACTTCTGACAATAAATGAACCCCAAAAGATACTGTCATGGACATTAAATGAAGAATTATTGTTAGACAAGAATATCATTACAAGGACAAAAAAGACAATTAGAAATTATTTCAAAGAGAATATAAAAGAAAACATAAACATGTCCACGATTTGGGATGCAGGAAAAGCTGTAATGAGAGGTTTCTTCATCCAACAAAATGCTAGATTGCAAAAAGCAATCAAAAATGCTAGATTGCAAAAATGACTTAACCTTAATAACTTATTAATCTCAAAAAATATAGACAAAAAAGTTAAAAATGAAGAGGTGAAAGAAAAAAATAAAATATTACAGAAACAAATTTTGATAGAACTATCTGGAGAAATAGAAAAAAAGATTAAAAATGGTAAAGCAAAATAAATTTGAACATTCTAATAACCCAGAGAAATGGTTAGCTTTCAAATTAAGGAAGGAAAGAGCGAAAAAAATCATAACTAAGATCAGAGATGGTGAGATGGTATGTACAGAAAATAATAAAATTAAAGAAAACTTTTATAAATTTTATTCTCATCTATATAAAGAACAAAAAGTAAATATAGAAAACCTAGAAAATTACATTGATGAAGGAAAATTCCCAAAACTCAATGACGAGGAACATCAGAAACTGAATGAAAAAATTATCATAGAAGAAATAAGGGAAGGGATCAAAAACTGCAAAATAGGGAAACCCCCAGGCCCAGACGGATTCACGGCAATATATTATAAAATGTTTCAAAATAATATGGTAACCCTATTAAACATACGATGAACAATATATTGGAAAATGGAATACTGGAATCATGGAAGGAAGCAGAAATAACAATTATCCCTAAAGAAGGGAAATATACCATAGATCCAAAAAATTATAGGCCGTTCTCCTTATTAAACTTAGATTATAAAATATTTGCTTCAGTCATGGCTAACAGACTAGAAACATATATGAGAGAATGGATAGATGAGGGCGAAAGGGGTTTTATACCAAAAAGACAAATGAGGGAAAACATGAAGTATATATTGAATATATTATAATATTATGAATTCCATAATGACAAACAATTGAGACTAAGCTTCACAGACTTAGAAAAAGCTTTTGACTCAGTAAATTGGGATATATTATTTGAAATCTTACATAAAATGAAGTTAGGGAAAAATTATACATAATGGATTAAAGAAATTTATAAAGATCAGTCAGCTAGAGTGAGAATAAATGGAGAAAATATAGAGATTCCAAATAAAAAGATGAACAAGACAAGTATGCCCCCTGTCACCACTGCTATTTTTATTGGTGATTGAAAGATTAATAAAGACAATTAAAGAGAATGAGAAAATTCAGGGATTAAGAAAGAAAAAATCATCAAAATAAAATTAAAGCATTCGTGGATGACCTGGTGATTATGATAAACAACCCATGTGAGAGCGCAAAAGAAATATTAAAAACATTAGATGATTTTGGAAATATAACAGGATGTAACATCAACAAAGAAAAGTCAGCTATCATCACAAAAAATATGACGAGAGCTAAGGAACAAGAACTGAGTGAAATAATGGGAATTAAAATACAAAATAATGTGAAATATTTGGGAATCAATATTTCTAAGTAAATAATAGATCTGTATTTTTTAAAAAAAACTATACAAAAGCATGGAAAGATATAAAAAAAGACTTGACCAATTGGAGCAAATTAAATTTATCACTATTAGGAAGAATCTCTACTATAATACTGATGGTCTTCCCAGTATGCTATTCCTATTCCAGATTATTCCAATTATTTCATCAGAAAAACCATTCAAAGAATGGAACAAAGACATTTCTGGGTTCATCTGGAATGGGAAGAAGCCAAGGGTTAGATTGAAAACATTACAAGACCTCAAAAAAAAAAAAAAAAAAAAAAAAAAAGGTCTAGGAGTTCCCAATTTGAAAACGTACTTTGAAGCATGCACTCTTGCATGGGTAAAGGAATTCCACTTAGCTTTTTTAAAAAAGAAATCTATTCTAATCAATCCTCACATGTTAGACTGAGAATGAAAATAAGTATAAAGAACACAAAATATATTGAATAACATGCACTCAATTCAGAAATGTTAAGAAAGCTAACTAGTCCTTCCCATACATAAACTAAAATTGTTCAGTCATGTTTCAGTTTGCATCTATTAATATAGTTATTTGAGGGGAAAATACACACAAAATATGTACACTTTCTCACATGTGAATCAGAAATAGTACATATATGAATGTATTTGGAGATGGGAACAGGGTGAAGTAAGCAGAAACCAACTTGACAGAATACCCAATTCTACATCAAGTTGGCATGGAAATAATCCACTATTAGCTTGATGATTTATTTTTCTGAATCTGTTATGAAAAATAATGTATGTTTGAGACTGCAATTGACTATATCAGAAAACCAAGAGGAATTGGAGAGCCAGTGAGATTGTCTAAATTGACCACTCAGATTATCTAAGTCAGTGGTTCTCAATCAGTAATACATGAACCATTAAGGAGACACATAAATAATCCAGGGCTGTATCTGTTATGGCTCAATGTTATGGAATTATGGGAACCATAGTTTATTGTAGCACCAGAAACCTCAGACAGAGTCTATGCATCTGGCATGCTGTCTTCCTCTCCTTCTGATGCCTTCTATCTTCCTTAGCTTGATTGTCTTTTCTAGTGAGTCATCAGAAATGGCTTGAAGGAACACAACAACAACAACAACAACAACAACAACAACAACAACGACCCCCCCCCCGACTCGTCGAGAGGGGCTACTTGTTGCGCCAGCCATATTTGGACAAGGGACGCCCGGTTGGCTGGGTGCGCAGGAAGTCTCGCCTTGGTTCCTGCGTGCCTAGCCAATCAGCTATAGTAAATGTTATAGTGAAGCACGCTGGGAAATCTTGTGGTGCACAGAGCATCATGAGATTTCCTGCGAGATCTTGGGGCTATATAGCCCTGCACTGACACGTGTTGGCAGCCATTTTAGAGCAGCAGCTGAGTGAGTTACATCACTTAGCTGCTTCCCTTGGCTTCTTGCGAGGCTTTTGGGCCTAGCAAATCCTCGATTTCTCGTCTTGGCTTTATTCATTCATCGACTATTTTCTGGAGTCCTCTGAGGATAAGATTGTTTTGCAGCTCCGATTTCTAAGCAAGGCCAGGCGAGGCCTTCGGGCTGGTCGCCTTAGGCCTACTTGAGCGGCCTGGGCATCTTAAACACCCAGCTTGGGTAGACACTGAGCCGAGGCAGGTGCCCTAACAGGTGGCTCTCCACCGGGTGCATGGTCCGTATCAGCTGAGCAAGGCCTTGAGGCACCCCGTTCAACTCCGGACTAGTAAAGTCGGGATTTTTAGGGGGGAGGATTGGACATGTTCAGCCTCCACGGGCTGGACACTTTCTCCCTGTGGTGAGTGTTTCTGTGTAGGTCTTTTTAAGACCTGGTGGACACCTTCCCCTCGTGTTTGGCCAGTGAAGCTTCCTGGTGGTTGGTGTCTCTCATTTGAGACTTTGGAAGTGCGGCCTTTGGCCTGGTGTGGTCATCCCAAGTGGGTGGCGTGCTTGGTGGACCTGTGCATTTTCAGCTGAGCGTGCAATTGCATAGCATAATACCCTGCAGTAAGGCCCAATCCAAAAGGTGAGCAGCTCCTGCTGCGTCAGGTGCTGTACACTCTGCTCCAAAGAGGCCCTCACACGTGGCTAGCAGAGATGATGAAATAGTTGCTCAGCTTACACAACTGGGTGAGTCCATACAAGCTTGTGTGGCAGGATGTAACCAGCTTGCACAGAAGGGGCTGCAGGCTACAGCCCCCAACCCTTCTGCCAGCACTTCTGCTTCACAACACACAGAAGTACTGCCCTCTCACCCTCACCTGAGTCTCAGGTGGTGGACACAGCACGTGGTCCTGTGGTGGATACGGCTATGGAGGTTGGGTAACCTACCATAGCTGATGTGTGGGAACTCCTGCAAAGGGTTCCTGGTGTGGGGCAGCAGGGTGCTGCTGCCCCTGTGTCTGTTCAGCCTACTTTGGCAGATTTATATAATCTCCTGCGTGGAGCGGTATTTGCAGGTGGAGGCATGATGGAGAAGACCACTGATGTGGGGAGAGCAGACCAGGCAGGTGCCTCTGTGTCTCAGCATGAACCCCGAGCTGTTGCGGGGCCACACTTTGAGGGATCTACACAGTCAGCTGGTGATGTTTCCCAGCAAGCTTCAACATCAGGTGTATCTCCTTCTTCCCCTCCACAGGTGTCTTGGCCCACCTCGGTATGGGCTCCAGGTGGCCAGGTGGGGCAGAGCTTGGGGGTGGAATGCTCCAACTCTGCATTGCTGAGAGCACCCTCGATGACACCTGAGTCTTCCCAGGTGTCTAACTCGAGGGTGCAGGTGGCGCAGCCAGTGGTTACCATGGCTGGTGATGCATTAAGACATGTTCTTTAGGCCTGGTTGGTTCAACAGTGGACAAAGGAGGAGAACGCACCCCATATGCTGGGATGGGCTCTCACCTTCCACTTGCTATTAAAGAAAGAATCTGGAAAGAAGAATATATAGACTTATTTTCTCTTACTTTTAGAGATCCTGAACCAAGAATCATGGTGAAGGATGGGATAGTATTTAGCTTACCTAAGGAGTTCCGGGTGTTTAAATGGCCCAAGCTTGAACGTAACTTCATTAATTGGATAATGGGCTTCATTATTTACAGGGGAGTGGTGGAGGAAAAAGAACCACACAGGTCACCTTATTTTTCCAAATACCAGTAAATTATGATTAAAGCATACACAAACTGCCATCACAATTCACGTGGTGCAGCTTGGCTGCAATATGATGAGCAGTTTAGAATGAGGGCTGCCCAAGACCGTTCACTGTCATGGAGACATGTGCAATCGGAGCTGTGGGCAGATGTCATGGTTGGGGCCTCCCCTTCAAGCGGTTGTGACAATGGGTTTGTGCCCATGGTCACGCCGCCGAGAGGACAAAATGCGAGGCCTGGCATGGGTGAAAGAAAGCAATTTGTTATTTGCTGGGACTACAATGCAGGTAAATGTAAGAGGCAAGCCTGCAGGTTCGAGCACAAGTGCAACACCTGCAGGGGGAATCACCCCAGCACTTCCTGTGTTAGGAGCAAAAGGTCAGGTGTTGGGGGCACAACCCAGCCGTTGTCACCATGAGGAAAAAGCATCATCACCAATTAACTTGGAGGCAATGGTGCCATGGCTCTGCATATACCCTAACAGGGACTCAGCTTATTACATATTCAATGGTTTTTCCTTGGGTTTTTGTGTCCCCTACTCAGGGACCAGGAAACACTGATATGCGCCCAATGCTCATTCTGTAATGGAACTGCCAGATATAGTAAGGGACAAGCTGGCAAAAGAGGTTGCAGCGGGTAGGATTTCAGGCCCTCATGATTACCTCCCAATTCCTACCCTTCGTTTATCCCCTTTGGGTGTGGTGCCCAAGAAAGCCCCAGGGGAATTTAGGTTAATTCACAATCTTTCTTATCTAAAGGGTGATTCTGTTAACGATGCCGTAGACCCAAGACTTACATCTGTGAAGTATGCTTCCTTTGATTCAGCAGTCAAGATGATCAGGGAGTTAGGTAGGGGAGCACTGTTGGCAAAATGTGATATAAAATCAGTCTTCAGGTTGTTCTCTGTTCACCCTGATGATTTTGATCTCTTGGGTTTTCAATTTGAGGGAAAGTATTATTTTGACAAAGCTATGCCAATGGGGTGCTCTATTTCTTGCAGCTTTTGAAACATTTAGCACATTCCTGCATTGGTATACGGTCAAGAGGTCAGGCAATAATGCAATCACCCATTATTTTGATGATTTTTAATAGCTGGAGCTCCCAATTCTTCAAGATGTAGTGACACTTTAGTCACCTTTCAGGGTTTAATGGCAGAGTTGGGAGTTCCTTTAGCAGAGGAGAAAACTGAGAGCCCTGACACACAGCTTACCTTTTTGGGGATCGAGATGGACACCATGGTCGGGATATCTTGTTTACCAAATGACAAGCTAGTGACTATGAGGGAGCAGGTTAGGTCATTGATGGAGAAGCATAAAGCTACACTCCACAATTTTCAATCCCTTACAGGATTGTTAAACTTCGCATGTAAGGTAATAGTCCCAGGACGAGCATTTTGCACTCGATTGTATAGAGCTACTAAAGGGGTTTCTGCTTCACATCATCATATAAGAATCTCCAAGGGGATTCGTGAGGATTTGAAGGTCTGGGATGCTTTACAGACTATAGTAAAGCCTTTGACTGCATAGATCATGAAATGCTATAGAATGCCCATAAAGACATAGGAATGCCAACACATCTGATAGTCCTGATGAGAAATCTGTACTCTGAACAAGAGGCTAATATCAGAACAGAACAAAGAGAAGCAGAATGGTTCCCAATAGGCAAGGGAGTCATCCTTTCACCCTGTCAGTCCAACTTGTATGCAGAACATAATATAAGAAAAACAGGCTTGGACACAGAAGAAGAAGGAGTGAAAATAAAAGGAAGGAATATCAACAATCTAAGATATGCAGATGACACTATAATACTAGCAGAAAACCTCACAGACATGGAACACCTACTAAAGAAGATCAAAGAAGAAAGTGCTAAGGCAGGCTTAATGTTGAACATAAAGAAAACAAAAATAATGACCACTGAAGACCTTCACAAGTTCAACCTAGACCATGAAAAAATAGAAATAGTAAAAGAATTCCCATAACTGGGATCAAACATTGATAGAAATGGGGGACTGCAGTCAGGAAATAAGCAGACTAAGAATGAGGAGGATGGCTTTGAAAGAACTGGAAAATATTCTAAAATGCAAAGATATATAACTCAGCACAAGTTAGAATCATACAAGCTATTGTATTCCTGTTACGTTGTATGGATGTGAGAACTGGACAGTTAAGAAAGATGATAGGAAGAAAATCAATTCATTTGAGATGTGGTGCTGGAGAAGAATGCTGAGGATCCCATGGACAACGAAAAGGACAAACAAATGGATCCTAGAGCAGATCAAGCCGGAAACTTCCCTGGAAGCCAAGATGACCAAACTGTGGCTGTCGTACTTTGGACACATCATGAGAAGAGAGGACTCTTTGGAAAAAAACAATAATGCTGGGGAAGATGAAGGGAAGTAGGAAGAAAGGAAGGCCACATGCTAGATGGATGGACTCTATTAAGGAGATCATTGGTATGGGGTTGCAGGAAGTAAGCAGAGCAGTGGAGGACAGAGGGTCTTGGAGTTGTTTCATCCATAGGGCCACCATGAGTAGAGATCTACTCAAGGGCAGTTAACAACAACAATTGTTGGCAACAGTAATGCGTGTAAGATAATGAGATGTGTATCCCCTTCTGTAAAGATGATTCTTGCAACCAAAATGCAAGAAATTATTTTGTTGTGGTGTTGCTTTAAGTTGTTTCCAACTTACAGTCACCCTGACATGAACCTATCACAGGGTTTTCTTTGCAAGATCTGTTTAGAGATGATTTGTTCTGAGACCAAGAGAGTGTGCGACTTGCCCAACATTACCCAGTAGATTTCCATGGCCAAGTAGGCATTTGAACCTTCTTCGCCTGAATCCTAGTCCAGTACTCAAACCACTACAAAACTGGCTCTCTACAAAAAATCCTTGTTGTTGTTGTTGTTGTTGTTAATTGCCTTTGAGTCAGCCTTGACTCATGGCTACAATGTGGATGGGACACCTCCAAGTTCCCCTATCCTGAACTGCTCTGCTCAGATCCTGAATGTTAAGGCCCTTGACCACCTGCTGGTGTGTGGTTTTCACCTCTTTCTACTGCCCTCCAACTTTTCTAGCATTATTGTCTTTTCTAATGAGTTATGCCTTCTCATGATGTAGCCAAATCCTACTGATTTTCAAAGCCTTTGCTGTCTCACATACTTGGTTATGTTGGCGGGCAATGAGCTTATAGTTGTAAACCTCTTAGACATCCCATAGTGTGATATGAAACAGTATATAAATGGAGCTGCTTTGCTTTGCTAAATTTTCTACCTGTTAAATAAGCATTTACAGTTTTTTTTCTTCTTAAAATGTTAGTGATACTGAAACCTCTGTTTTTAAGCACCATCTAGATATAAATTATAGCAGGCTCCAATACTTCCAGGAGAGAATCCTAGATTAGTTATCTTCTATGAAACATCAAATATACCCCAGGAGGCTGTCATACCATTTGTTTCTTCTAACACTTGTGAGGAGGCCATAGACTGCTAATTGCCTAATTAAGTGGTGATCACCAAGAAAGCTCTGCCTGGATATATAATTAATCTATTTGCCTTCAGCTATTTACAAAACACTTGGAAGAACCAGTCTCAAATGTAACTTCCCATTGGACATTCTTAAATCTGCAAATAACAGTTAAGTCCAACCACCACCCAGTCTAATTGGCCAGGGGCTGCAAAACAAAATATCCCCTCTAAAACTATCCTTTAAGAAAAAGGGATAAACACAAAGGGTGGTGATGAGGGAGGAACAAATGAATGAGACTATTCCATATAAACTGAATCTGGAAACTCAAAGAAAATGTTATTGGCCCTGGTTTCAATGTGGACTCTGAATTCATTTTGGTTATATCTACAGTGGTAACTGAAACAGGAGAGACAGGAGGATCTTAGCAAAGCAGCTTCATTTATATACCACTTCATACCACGCTATGGGGTGTCTAAACGGTTTACAACTGTGAGCTTATAGACATCAGTCAGTATCTAACTAGAGTCAATGGCATCATTAAAGTTGTTGTCATCTGGTGCAATAACTCATACTATCACCTCTCCCCCACTGACCTCTTCCCATATTACACCATACAGAATCATTAATAATGCTTTTTGTACTAATGTAACTCATAAATCATAATTCCAGTATATCACTGAATGTAATGGTAATAGTTGTGACATAAACAAGCAAAATTGAAATCATACCTTTAAATTATAATATAATATGATAAACCTACATTTCTTTACATGTTCATGTGGTTAAAGAGAAAACCTGGTAAAATGTTATGCTTTTATAGAAAATGGAAAAAGAATAAAAAATGTTTTTAGAATTTGTAAAATTATTTTTTTATTTCATTTTTTTAATAAACGGGGGCTTCTCCTTCCTCCTCTCACTAAGCTTCATCCCATTCACACCATCTCTTCAGCATTCTAAAGGGATGCAAGTGAACACTATAGTCCATTTCTACCAAAAGACAAGTGCTTCGTGAGCACTGGTGTTATCCTCCTTACAGTGTCATCTGGTGTAACCGACACCCCCCGCAACTCTAGTGAAGCCCCTGGCTACAGTTGTTCAGAGTTAATCTTTTTACTCTCCTAACCTCCAAGATTGTAAACAACAGTATAGTCTAGTGGAGAGATGATCATCAACATTCCCCTTGTTACTCTCTTAAACTTCAGAGTTCAGGAAATTTGTATGACAGGAGAATGAACATGCAGCTTTATAATGTTTATCAGTATTTATGAAGCAAAACAATTTGTTTATGCAGTTACAAACTTCTTGGAAATATCATCATAATGCATAGACATCTCAGGTCTAATCTCTACTGCAGAAATAATGTAGTTTCATACTACCATAACTACCAGGACTCAGTGCTATGAAATTCTGGGATTTTTAGTGTGTTGCAACACCAGAGCTCTCTGATAGAAAAGTCTAAACTACAAATCTCAGAATTTCATAACAGTGAGCCATGGTTATTAAAGTGGTGTCAAACTCCATTATTCCTCCAGTGCAGATTAAACTTCAATATAGACATATTGCCATTCACAGATGTTGCATTGTCTAGGTACATTACTTCTCCAGAAGATAATTATGCATATTATCACTTACAAAGAACATGCCAAGCTACTAACGTAGGAGCGGGTGATCTGCATGCTAGTGGTGATTTGTGTGCTGGCTGCCCATCTACAGTTCTCTGAATTCAATTCAACTCTGAATTGCCTCAGTCATGAAAACTCACTCGCTGACCCCAAGGCAAATCACACACTCTCAGCCCACAGAAAACTCTGTGATAGTTTCTTCTTAGGTTC
The DNA here is from genome assembly GCA_026167975.1 of Phrynosoma blainvillii. Lineage (NCBI taxonomy): Eukaryota > Metazoa > Chordata > Lepidosauria > Squamata > Phrynosomatidae > Phrynosoma > Phrynosoma blainvillii. The sequence continues at coordinate 203,780,972 of JANUYF010000003.1, forward strand.
ACCATAAGTCATGTACACAACTTTAATGTACACAACAGCAGAGGGTTGAAGAAGAGCCCTAGTGAATTCAAAGCTTGCCTTATTTATAACTTCCAATAGCATTCCAATAAAGGTGTTATCCGACCATGATTTTTACTTCTAGAAAATTTTATTTATTGCATTGTTTCTCATTCAGATTATTGTGTATCAAGCTTTAGCATCATAGTGTGTGTTGATTTGCATTTTCTGGGATATGTGATCATCATTAGTTGCAGAGCTCTTTCTAAACTACCATGCTGAGAGTGCTAGAAGCACACTATTTTGAGTGTTTTTCACACTGATTACTGTTTTCATGTCTTAGAGAGAGAGGGAGTGGAGGAATGGATTAGTTCAATATTTTACCTGAAAGGAATACAGTTATTGATTGGTAAGATGAGTCTTGAAATTAAATTTTTGCTTGCCTCAATTCTAAAATCTTTGGTGCATACCTGATAGAATGGACATCATGACTACTTGGGTAAAGGCCAAATTAGGGTGCATCTACACCAGGGGTCGGCAACCTATGGCCCACGGGCCGGGTCCACCCCCCCGAGGCCTCTGGACCGGCCCCCACTGACCCCTGCCACCACCGCTGATGACCCCCGCCGCCACCGCGCATGCTACTGCTGTGCTGCCACTGTGCACATCATGTCTGCCATTTTGTTTTCCAAAATGGTGGCTGCAACTCATTCGTACTCCTGCGCATGCACAAACGAGCCGCAGCCACCATTTTGGAAATGTGCAAATAAGTCGCGGCCGCTATTTTGTTTTCCAAAATGGCGGCTGTGGCTCATTCGTGCATGTGCAGGAGTACTGCCCATGCGCAAATGAGTCACGGCCGCCATTTTGGAAAACAAAATGGTGGCCGCAGTGCGTGTGGTGGCAGCATGGCGGCAGCATGCGCGCAGTGGTGGTAGAGGTCAGTGAGGGGCAATGGTGGTGGCCCACGGAAGACCAGGGGATCCCTGAACCGGCGCCAGGTAAGGGGAACTTGCTGACCCCTGATCTACACTGTAGAAATAATGCAGTTTAACACTTGTTTAAGTGCTATAGCTCCACCTTATGGAATCTTGGGATGTGTAGTTTTACAAGGTATTTAGCAAAGAGAACTGGTGCCTCACAAAACTAGAAATCTCAGGATTCTGAAGGATGGCACCGTAACAGTTAAAGTAGTGCATTATTTCAACAGTATATGTACAGCCTTAGACTTGTCAAAGTCTTTTCTCTCTAGTGGATAACTTCAGTTGCCTGGCAGAAATTCTGAGGGCTGGTAGTGTCAGGCTAGCATTCTATTAGTGACATACCCATGCTTAAATTGTACTACACATGGAAGGCAGATTACTCGCCATAGTAAAACAGATGTATTCTGCTGATAGCAATGGAAGCTGAGTTGAGTATGTTGGAAGTGGATATTTGCATCAAAGCTTGTCTCTATGGAATTGGGAGTAGAGAGATAACTTCCTTGTTCCCTGCCTTGTTTATATTTCTATGCCCCTTTGGTCAGTGTGACTGCAAAGAGGGGACTTTATATGTCCTTCCCTTCTTTACTAAAGGTTAAGAGTTGTTTATGACTCTTTGTTCTCTTCTTCTCCTTCCTGTCCTGAGTCTAAGAAGATGAACCATGAGGCTCTGTCTTAAGGATGCTTTCTCTTCTTACTTCCACTCATAAGAGCCAGCTTTAGGGGCTCTTGTATCACAGTATAGATTTTTCTACAGATTGCCTGCTTTCCTAGAATGGGTTCTTGGTAATAATAAAGTAAGCCTTGTTTTGTTTGTTTGTTTTTGTTTGTTTCCCTTAAAAGAGTATCCTGTTCAGATGCATACCTTTGGGCATGCTAATGCTCTGCTCTGCTTCATATATAAACTACCAATTTTATTAAGTTCCAACAGATTATAGAGCAACATTGTGTGCTGTAGTTGCTCATTCAGCATTGTTGTTGTGCATTGAACACTGCAGTTACATATTTCACATTGCAGGTGTTCATTGGACATTGCAGAATGGCATTCAGTCATAACAATGTGCTGCATAATGTTCCTGTTCTTCATGTGTGCTATATAGGGCTGGCACAGCATATTGCTGCATACTAAGGGAATATTGGATTGCAGCTTCAGTCTGGTGGATAAAAAGGGGGCTCACGGAAGATTCACTTATTCTGCTGTCTTCATGTGAACTTCCCCAAAGTCTGGAGAAAGTGGTAATGGGTGACAGAGTGGACACTTTAATAATAATAATAATAATAATAATAAATAAATAAATAAATAAATAAAATTTATTTGTATCCTGCCCCTCTGAGACCAATTGGGGCAGTTCAAAATATTAAAATGCAATATATCAAAGCCCTATTCCCTCCCTCCCCTTAAAATGATATTAAATCAGATCAGAATTAAAACAACAAATTAAAACAACAACATATAATATATGCAGATACGGCCACGAGTATCTGTGATACTAATATCGGAGTACATTAGCATAATATGTCAGGGATATTTACACCAGTGAAGAAATCCAGGACATCAGTAATGGAAGCCAGGAAGAGTGCATCTGGATAAAAATTAAAGGGGAGAGAAACAACAGGGATGTTATTGTGGGAGTCTATTACAGACACCCGACCCAGGCAGAGGAATTGGATGATGCCTTTCTAGAACAGATGACCACACACTCAGAAAGGAGAAATATAGTAGTGATGGGTGATTTCAACTATTCTGATATTTGCTGGAATTCAAACTCAGCAAAATCCTCAAGGTCTAGCAAATTCTTCACTTGCCTTGAAGACAATTTCATTGTCCAAAAGGTGGAAGAGGCAACAAGGGAGTTAGCTATTTTGGATCTGATCCTAACTAACAGGGATGACCTAGTTAATGGGGTGGAAGTGGTTGGATCCTTAGGTGGGAGTGATCACGTTCTCCTGGAATTTCCTATACAGTGGAAAGGAGAAGCCAGGCATAGTCAGACACGCATTCTAGACTTTAGGAAAGCTGATTTTACTAAACTTAGAGAAATACTGGGGGTGATCCCATAGTCAGGAATACTGGTCAAAAGGGAGATACTGAAGGCACAATTTCAAACAGTTCCAATGAGGAAGAAAAATGGGAGGTGCCTCAGGAAACCAGGATGGATGACTAAGGAACTTTCAACTGAACTAAGTTTTAAACGGAGCATGTATAAGAAAATTGGGAAATCACCAAAGAGGAATTCAAACAAATAGCTAGCACGTGTAGAGGTATAAGTAAAGAGATAGTACAGGAATACCTGATTAATCTAAATGAATATAAGTCTCAAGGACCAGACGAATCACATCCAAGGGTACTAAAAGAACTGGCAAATGTAATATCAGAACCATTGGCAATAATCTTTGAGAACTCCTGGAGAACAGGAGAAGTCCCAGGAGACTAGAGGAGGGCAAATGTTGTCCCCATCTTCAAAAAGGGGAAAAAAAGAGGATCTCAACAATTATCATCCAGTTGATCTGACATCAATACCAGGAAAGATTCTACAGCAGATCATTAAACAGAAAGTCTGTGAACACCTGGAAGGTAATTCCATAATCACAAAAAGTCAACATGGGTTTCAGAGGAACAAGTCATGCTAGCCAAATCTGATCTCTTTTTTTGATAAAATTACCAGCTTGGTAGATGAAGGGAATGCTGTAGATATAGTATATCTTGATTTCAGTAAGGCCTTTGACAAGGTTCCCCATGACATTCTTGCAAATAAGATGGTAAAATGTAGGCTAGACAAAGTAACTGTTACATGGATTTGTAATTGGTTGACTGGCCAAACCCAAAGGGTTCTCAGCAATGGCTCCTTTTCAACCTGGAAAGAAGCAACCGGTGGGGTGCCACAAGGCTCTGTCCTGGGCCGAGTGCTATTCAACATCTTTATTAATGACTTGGATGACGGTATTGGGGGTATAGTTATCAAATTTGCAGATGACACAAAATTGGGAGGAGTAGCTAATACCCCAGAAGACATGATCAAAATTCAAAATGACTTGAACAGACTAGAAAGCTGGGCCAAAGCTAACAAATTGAAATTCAACACGGAGAAATGTAAAGTACTGCACTTAGGACGGAAAAACAAAAAGCACAGATATACAATGGGGGACACCTGGCTGAACGAGACTATGTGTGAAAGGGATCTAGGAGTCCAGGTAGACCACAAGTTGAACATGAGTAAACAGTGTGATGCAGCAGCTAAAAAGGCCAATGCAATTTTAGGCTGCATCAAGAGAAGTAAGAGTGCCACTGTATTGTGCTTTGGTCAGGCCTCACCTGGAATCCTGTGTCCAGTTCTGGGCACCACAATTCAAAAAGGATGTGGAGAAACTGGAGCGTGTCCAAAGGAGGGCAACTAAAATAGTGAAGGGTCTGGAAACCAAGCCCTATGAGGAATGACTTAGGGAGCTGGGAATGTTTAGCCTGGAGAAGAGAAGGTTAAGAGGTGATATGATAACCTTGTTTAAATATTTAAAGGGATGTCATATTGAGGAGGGAACAAGCTTGTTTTCTGCCGCCCCAGAAACTGGGACCCGGAACAATGGATGCAAGCTGCAAGAAAAGAGATTCCTCCTCAACATTAGGAGGAACTTCCTGACAGTAAGGGCTGTTTGACAGTGGAGTACACTCCCTCGGAGTGTGGTGGAGTCTCTTTCCTTGGAAGTCTCTAAGCAGAGGCTGGATGGCCATCTGTCGGGGATGCTTTGATTGGGAGTTCCTGCATGGCAGTGGGGTTGGACTGGATGGCCCTTGTGGTCTCTTCCAACTCTATGATTCTATGATTCTATGATTCTATGATTCTACAGTGGTATTAACTTTATGCTAGGAGGACTCTGGAGGACTCTCCTAAGAAGTTCCTGAGGCTGGGATGGTCTATTCTGGAAAGGCCTGCCGGAAGAGATCTGACTTGACAGCCTTTTTAAAACTGTCTAAAGATGTCAATTGATGGATCTCATCTGGCAGGCCATTCCACAGTCTGGGGGTGACAACCAAAAAAGCCCTCTGGGAGGTAGCTGCAAGTCTAGCTTTTAGTGGCTGCAGCAGATTTGTCCCAGAGGATCGCAGTGCATGGGGAGGATTGTAGGGGAGGATTTGTCTATGCCCTTCTAATATTATAAATACATTTGAACAGAATATTCAGGGAGTAGGAGGGAATCAATACATTGCAAGCATTCTTTTGGAATCCTTCCAAAGTCTTGGCTCTTTTCAAAATGAAAAGGTTAATGATGTAGTGGCATGTTTGGTTGGCATTCATCATAACATTCCTAGTAGCCAGTCTCCCAAAGAAAAGTGCCCAAATCCAAGCAGCCATATTGGTCCATATTAATCTTTTCATGTCTATCTAGAGTGTAACTTTTATAAATCTAATGTTTCTTAATTGTTCTTTCAGGACCAAACCACTGCTGTGCATTGTGACAGGAATAACTTACAAAAATATATTGTTGCTGAGAAAATTTATCTTCCTGCTACAGCTATTGTTATAATTGCTGGTTATCACAAAGGGAGAAGGAAGCTTGAAGGAGTTGTAGCTGAGGTCATCAATGCTGGGGGGAATGTCCCAACTCATTGATGATGGGAACACTGATTTCACTGTACCACTAAGCAGGTTTATTGAGCATTCTTACAACAGCAACATTTGTGAATACTTTGGAAAGTGATCTGAATCAGTATGATCATTGTAAACCATTTTGCTAAAGAAGCTTCCATCAGGTATCATTTTGCTTTGCTGTCTTTTGCTCAAGTGGTATCCACAATATTGTTCATTTTTAGTACCAAGATGTTTGGATGCAGACATAAAGAGTTAAAGAGCTGTTTAGGGTGGTGGGGGAGCTGACACGGGTACCTCCCGCCCAGGTCCTGTTACTTAACCCGACAACGGCCTGCTGTGATGCATTTAACAACTTTTTCACAGATAAAATCTCTCAGATAAGAGCCAACTTAGACGCCAGTGTTTTCACAGAAACAACTGAGGAGGTGTCCAGCGACTCCGTTAATGAATTTAGTTTGGATCAATTTCAATCTGTGAGTACCGATGATATGGACAAGCTCCTTGGTAGAATGAGGAAAACAACTTGTCCTCTCGATCCTTGCCCATCTTGGCTGGCCGTCTGGGGGGGGTGCATTGAGGATGTTCCTTACGGACACCGTCAATGCATCACTCAGGGAAGGCCATCTTCCATCTTGCTCGAAGGAGGTGGCTGTTAGACCGCTTCTGAAAAAAACCTTCCCTGGACCCCCTGGATATGAACAACTATAGGCCAGTCTCTATGTTACAATTTTTGAGCAAGGTAATCGAGAGGGCAGTTGCTCTTAAACTCCAAGCTGTCTTAGATGAAACCGATTATCTAGACCCATTTCAAACTGGCTTTAGGACAGGATTTGGAGTTGAGACTGCCATGGTTGCCTTGACCAACGACCTGCATCTGAGCATTGACAGGGGTAGTGTGACCCTGTTGGTGCTTTTAGATCATGGCATCCTCTTGGATCACCTGAGGGGGTTGGGAATTGGAGGCACTGCTTTGCAGTGGTTCCATTCCTTCCTCTCGGGTAAATCCCAGAGGGTGCTGCTCAGGCACAGTTGCTCCAGTAAAAAGGAGCTTACTTGTGGCATCCCTCAAGGTGCCATTCTGTCCCCGATGTTGTTTAACATCTATATGAAGCTGCTGGGTGAGATCATTGGGAGTTATGGAGCTGGGTGTTATCAGTACGCTGATGAAACCCAGATCTATTTCTCTATGTCTCAATTGTCAGCCTTGAATTCTGATGGTGTCTCTCCTCTCAATGACTGTCTTAAGGCAGTAATGGGCTGGATGAGGAAAAACAGTTTGAGACTGAATCCAGACAAAATGGAGGTGCTCGTGGTGGCTGCCCCGAAACCAAGAATTGGGTTGCAACCTCCAGTCCTGGATGGGGTCACACTCTCCATAAAGGACTGCATTTGCAGTCTGGGGGGTGCTCCTTGATTCGTCGCTCCTGATGGCAAATCAGGTAAATGCGACGGTTAGGAGCGCCTGTTATCAGCTTCAGCTGATATGCCAGCTGCGCCCTTTTCTGGAAGTAAGGGACCTTAAGACTGTGGTGCACGCTCTGGTAACCTTGCGTCTGGATTTCTGTAATGCACTCTACACGGGGCTACCCTCGTGCTTGGTCAGGAAACTCCAGTTAGTACAAAACATGGCAGCCAGAGTGGTTTCTGAGACATCTAGCATAACTCCGGTGCTAAAGTCCTTCCACTGGCTGCATATTAGTTTCTGGGCCCAGTATAAGGTGTTGGTTATGACCTTTAAAGCCCTAAATGGCTTGGGTCCAACCTATCTTCAGGACCGCCTCCTCCCATACAATCCTCCCTATACACTCTTGCTACAGCCACTAAAATCTAGGCTGTCTGCAACCTCCAAGAGGGCATTTTCAGTAGTCACCCCTAGAATATGGAATGGCCTGCCAGATGAGATCTATCAGATTACCACGCTAAACAGCTTTAAAAAGGCTGATAAGATGGATCTCTTCAGGCAGGCCTTTCCGGATTAGATTCCCGGCCTCTAGAACACCTTTATTTTGTCTTATTCTGTTTTATTCTTCCCTCTTCAAATTTATTACCGCCGTCACCTTTGCTTTTCTGCTGTTTTGTTTTTGTTTTGCCATTTCTGCTGTTGCCCTTTTTTGATTTAGATAATTTGAGTTTGTTTAACTTTTATGTTATTCAAATATTTTAATTGTGTTTAGTTTAATACTTTTTTAAAGGGTGGGTGGGTATTAGTTCAGGATTTTATATTATGTATTTTATTGTTGTTAGACACTCCGATTGTGCTCAGAGGGGTGGGATATAAATATATTATTATTATTATTATTATTATTATTAGAGGAAAAGAGGAGGAGGGGGAGAGGAGGTAAAGCTTACCAAGTCTATAGAAAATATTACTTCTTTCTTATCACTGGTAAAGATGAAATGCCAAAACTTGTCATGAAAATTTAAAATGAAACAGAAGGCCTAGCAAAATATTCTAAATAGGAATAACTTGAAGAACAAGATTAAATGAAGCTGCACTGCACAGAGTCTAGGCTTCAGAATTTCATTAAGGTCAATTTTATGAACACCTCATTTACCTTTCTGCTATCAGTTGGAATGTGAAGAGTATAATTAATATGACATCTCTTACTCCTAAAGACAGAAAGGATAAGCAAGAAATCTGTTTCTTGAAGAGGAATTGCTAAATTATAGCATGTACTTAATTATTTAAATGCCACACAATGGGACAGAATGCTGAGGCAAATAAAAAACAGATCTTTATATTCTCCTCCTGACTGCAAAAATGTTAAGCAGTTTGCTAAGGCAAACTAATTCCTTTTTAATTTTAAATATTGAGCAGGAAGAGATGCCAAAGGCTTTTCTGAAGTAAAACTTTATGTTTCTGGAAAGAGGTCCATGGAATAAAGTAGGTAGTAGTAAACTTCTAAATCAAATTATTTGTAGGGGGAGGGTGTATAGCTGCCTCTGTGAAACACTTATTGTCATCTGCTTTTTGTAAATTGAATAAGACTTTTCTATTCATCAGGATAAAAATGTTCCTATGACTTTGAACATCAAAGCTAAACAAATAAATGCCACCATACACACTTGTGGGAGCATGTATGGGTGGGAAAAACCTTGCCTTCTGGGGTTGAATCTAGTTCTGCTTGCTTCCTCAAATGGCCGTGTACCATTCTATATGACACTATCAACTGGAAATTTCCCTGATTGCCCTTACAAAAGATCCTAGTGTGCTTAAACCTATGATTTTGTCAGTGTCCCCCTTCACATGTTATGTGTACATTATAATAAATGCATTTTAAAAAGTATACATCTAAAAGGATGAAATCTCTCTTGTATGTCTTCGTTATTGGCAGAGCTATAGTTTCAAGCTAAAAGAAATACATATTTTTACTCTGACCATTTTGTCTTTGGCTCTGCTCAGCACCAGAATATGGCATTTGAAAACTTATCTGAACTCAATTGAACTTGGGCCTTCAGTGAAAAATATCCCACCCTTTGCTTTGAGACTTCCATTACCCCTCCCTGCAGGCCATAACATCACTCCAGCATGACTCGAATCAATATAGCATCACTTCTGATTCTGGGCTTCACCTGAAAGATGGCTAATTTCCCCCATGAAGAGGTCTGAGGAATAATGGGTAGCAAGAGTAATGGGTAACATATTTCTATGGTGGTTTGTGGTGTTATTTGAGTGAAAAAAATGTGTTTGGTTTTTTTAAGGGAAATCTGGGGATTTGGGGCTCTCCTGGGACTGCATTTTCTCTACCTTTGCTACCTTAAGGGATAGATGCATTTAATATATATAAAAGGAAAAGTAAGTGCCAAAAGATGCACCTATTTCCATGTAGGAAGCAGAAAAGGTGTATCACAATGCAGTATGGAACTGGGACGCGGTGAAATACAACAAAAGCAAAACAGACAATTTTTTGTCATCCCTATGAAGGGGTTTTCCCCCCTTTCTGACACTTGGCACTTCCATTTTATCACATCAGTTCATTCATTTCCTCCAGTGAGATAATGAATACCTCCTCAGGGAGTTTCCACTTTGGTGTAAACTCCAAAGCATTGTGATTGCCTCTGCTGCTGTTTTCATTTTCACTGCTGTGAAGTGAGCTCTCCTTCCTGAAACACCAGCAACAATATAGACAGATCTTCCATAGTAGTGATATCTGCAGGAGGTAAAAGAAAACATATTTTAAAAGAGGAATTGTGTTCTGCTATGGGCAGTGGAACTGAAGGAAGTGCCACTAACTGAAGGAAAGCTGATTTTAGTTTTGGCACTCCAAATGATGAGTTATCAAAGCACACGGTCAATGAAATATTAATGATATTTTTCTTCCTTAGAAACCTCTCACTTGTTCTGGTTCCTATTTTGAAAAGATGTTGTATATGCAGACAAACAACAACAACAACAAACAATTGTGTTGAGATACCTGCCTGCAGGTACCTAATCATACTAGCATACCAGTATAATACAATCTTGTTCTTCATCTGGATAAAAATGCCACATGTTCCTATGTTAAGGAAAAAGCAACATGGGATATACAGTAATAGAAATAAAAATATGTATGTGAATGTCAAAGTGACTAAGCAGGAGCAATCAGGAAGATACACAGGTGAAAAAGATAATATAATTAAGAAGCCTTGAGAGCCAAGGACAAAGTTATAGAAGGTATATTGAGAACACCTGTGATAGATTGCAAACACCTGAGACTCATTAAGTGGTCAAGGTAAAGTGATGAAACACTTGGGTTGGTCTTAGGTATGGGATGATCTATGTGGACCAATCAAGATGTATGTACACACCCACTGGGTGGAAACTGACTGGTGGGTGGTGTCTAACAATGGCTATAAATTGCAATGTTTGCTAATGTACATTGTGGAGTAGTTTGGTGTATTGTGGAGTAGTTTGGAGATATTGTGAAGTGTAGATATTGTGATTTGTAGGGCATATAGTATTTATGTATATAGTAGAATAAAGTAGATCTTTTATATAAGACTACTGAGTTGTCTGGTGTCTTGAGGGAAGATGTCTCAAGAAACCAGGATGGATGACTAAGGAACTTGCAACTGAACTATGTTTTAAACGGAACATGTATAAGAAATGGAAAAATGGGGAAATCACCAAAGAGGAATTCAAACAAATAGCTAGCACGTGTAGGGTTAAAGTCAGAAAAGCTAAAGTGCAGAATGAAATCAGGCTTGCTGGAGCGGTTAAGAACAATAAAAAGGGCTTTTGGGGGTATGTCAGTAGCAAAAGGAAAAAGAAGGAAATGGTAGGGCCACTGTGTGGAGAAGATGGCAAAAAGTTAACAGGGGACAGAGAAAAGGCAGAATTACTCAACACCTTCTTTGCTTCAGTCTTCTCAGAAAAGGCAAAGGGTGCTCAACTTGAGGATAATGGAGCAGAGGACAGAATAGGAGAATTTCATCACAGAATAAGTAAAGAGATAGTACAGAAACATCTGGTTAATCTAGATGAATATAAGTCTCCAGGACCAGATGAATTACATCCAAGGGTATTAAAAGAACTGGCAAATGTAATATCAGAACCATTGGCAATAATCTTTGAGAATTCCTGGAAAACAGGAGAGGTCCCAGCGGACTGGAGGAGGGCAAATGTTGTCCCCATCTTCAAAAAGGGGAAAAAAGAGGATCCCAACAATTATCGTCCAGTTAGTCTGACATCAATACCCGGAAAGATTCTGGAGCAGATCATTAAACAGAGAGTCTGTGAACATCTGGAAGATAATTTCATAATCACAAAAAGTCAACATGGGTTTCAGAGAAACAGGTCATGCCAGACAAATCTGATCTCTTTTTTTGATCAAATTACCAGCTTGGTAGATGAAGGGAATGCTGTGGATATAGTATATCTTGATTTCAGTAAGGCCTTTGACAAAGTTCCCCATGACATTCTTGCAAGCAAGTTGGTAAAATGTGGGCTAGACAAAGTAACTGTTACATGGATTTGTAATTGGTTATCTGGTCGAACACAAAGGGTGCTCAACAATGGCTCCTTTTCAACCTGGAAAGAAGTGACCAGTGGGGTGCCACAGGGCTCTGTCCTGGGCCCAGTGCTATTCAATATCTTTATTAATGACTTGGATGACGGTATTGGGGGCATAGTTATCAAATTTGCAGATGACACCAAATTAGGAGGAGTAGCTAATACCCCAGAGGACAGGATCAAAATTCAAAATGACTTGAGCAGACTAGAAAGTTGGGCCAAAGCTAACAAAATGAAATTCAACACAGAGAAATGTAAGGTACTGCACTTAGGGCGGAAAAACGAAAAGTACAGATATACGATGGGGGACACTTGGCTGAATGAGACTACCTGTGAAAGGGATCTAGGAATCCAGGTGGACCACAAGTTGACCATGAGTCAACAGTGCGATGCAGCAGCTAAAAAGGCCAATGCAATTTTAGGCTGCATCAGTAGAAGTATAGTGTCTAGATCAAGAGAAGTAATAGTGCCACTATATTCTGCTTTGGTCCGGCCTCACCTGGAATACTGTGTCCAGTTCTGGGCACCACAATTCAAAAAGGATGTGGAGAAACTGGAGCGTGTCCAAAGGAGGGCAACTAAAATGGTGAAGGGTCTGGAAAGCAAGCCCTATGAGGAACGACTTAGGGAGCTGGGGATGTTTAGCCTGGAGAAGAGAAGGCTGAGAGGTGATATGATAGCCGTGTTTAAATATTTGAAGGGATGTCATATTGAGGAGGGAACAAGCTTGTTTTCTGCTGCTCCAGAGAATAGGACCCGGAACAATGGATGCAAGCTGCAAGAAAAGAGATTCCACCTCAACATTAGGAGGAACTTCCTGACAGTAAGGGCGGTTTGACAGTGGAACACACTCCCTCGGAGAGTAGTGGAGTCTCCTTCCTTGGAGGTCTTTAAGCAGAGGCTGGATGGCCATCTGTCGGGGATGCTTTGATTGGGAGTTCCTGCATGGCAGGGGGTTGGACTGGATGGCCCTTGTGGTCTCTTCCAACTCTATGATTCTATGATTCTATGATTCTATGATTCTATGATACAAGAACCAGAAGAATCCTGGAGAAGTTTGGAGACATCTCAGGAAGAAGAGTGAGAAGGCTTGGAGAGTTTGTCAGGGTCTTCAGCCTATTCTCTGAAACTCTGCTGCTTGGGAAAGAAGCATCAACCACTGATCAAAGCTGGTCAGCTCTGCTGCATAAAAAGGTGGTGAGTTAGAGCCAGAGGTGAAGAGCTACAACTCCCATCCTCCCTGACAAGGGTTATGGGCCCAGATACTAGAGCAACCAGCATCCACAGAAGCTGAAAGTTCCAAAGAGTGGAAGAAGGTTTTGTGGAGCCTTGTGAGTAAATCATTTTGTATTTTGTCTGCTGTGCATACTCAGAGGGACTGTGTCAAATTGAGTCACTGCACAAATTAAGATGGAGATCCTAAAGTTTAGTAAATTAAATAGAAATAACTACTCTACCTGGAAAATATATGCCCAATCTCTACTCATAAAGGAGTCTCTGTGGTCGCCAGTTGAATCAGGGCTGGCAGCTGATGCTGATGAAGCCGCTCGAGACAGAGACGCTAAAGCAAAAGCATGTCTTTATCTAATGCTAGAAGAAGACTTGATTAACGACGTAAGAGATAAAGTGTCCGCCAAGGATGTGTGGGAGACCTTGCAGAGAATACACACTCCTTCAACTGCGTTTGCAAAAATGCTTTGGTCTAAAAGAATTTACAGGCAGAAGATGACTAAAGGACAGTGTGTGATAGAACACTTAAAAACAATGCAAGATTTATTTGTGCAAGCTGAACTGAGAGGAGTGGAAATTAGCAAAGAGCAGCAGTGTTATATTTTACTAGAATCGCTAGATCCTTCTTGGGACAACATAACAAATAGCTTGCAAAATTTGCCAGAAGCTGAGCTGAACAGAGACTTAATTGTTGCAAAAATATTGGAGGAAAATTTGAGAAGAAAGTCTGAGCAGAATGACTCAGCAAGTTTAAGGACTGTACCAAAACAACAAACAACGCCTGAACTACGAAAGCAGGAAGAAGCAGCTTCTACAAGGGAGCAACGGAGGTGTTTTTATTGCAAGAAGATTGGTCATCTGCAGAGGCAATGTAAACAATTCGCTGCTGAAAGAAGCAAGCAAAGAGAGAGCAGATGGCAGCCGCGGCAGTATCACAAGCAGTCCAAACCTCTATTTTTGAAGGACAGTGGTGATAAAAAGGGGGTTGCAACCATGATTAAGGAAAAACAAAATACTAATTGTAAATGGTTGATCGACTCAGGAGCATCATCTTCAATGTGTAACAATATTAATTTGATAAGTAATAGAAAATCAGCTAATGTAAATACTGTGGTTTTAGCTGATGGGAAAGAGCTCAGTACTGTAAATCAAATGGGTACAGTTCACATTCCAGGGCTAAAGGAAAACTTTAATGATGTGTTACATGTAAAGGAGTTAGAAAATAATTTGTTATCAGTGAGCAGGTTAACAGACAGAGATTACACAGTTATATTTGAAAAGGACATGTGTAAGATAAAATTGAATGGGGAATTGCGAGGCATAGGCTTGAAAAAAGATAAGCTTTATTATTTGGAGGACAATATTGATAGCTACAGGGTTGAAAATGCTAATAACATAGACAATAGTCCAATTCATAAAGACTGCATACATGAACTCCATAGAAAATTTGGCCATGCTAGTTTCAAATGTTTAAAGAAGTTAATCAGTATGTGTCCAGATTTAAAAGTTGCTGAATGCAAAAATCACTTAGATTGTACTGTATGTAATCAGGTAAAGGTCAGAGCTTTTCCAGTAGCCAAGAAAACCAAAAGAATTGCTCAAAGACCATTTCAGTTTGTACATGCAGATGTTGCCCAAGCTAATTGTTTATCTTTAGGGGGAAGCAAATATTTTTTGGTAATTGTTGATAGGTATACAAGGTTTGCTTTTGTAAGAATATTGAAAAACAAATCTGATGCTGGGCAAAGTTTAAAAGCATGGGTGAGAATGGTGGAAAGACAATTTGATATTAGAGTAGGCACCATTGTTACTGACCGGGGAGGAGAGTTTCTAAGTAATCAATTGTTTAATTGGTTTCAAAAGGTAGGAATAAGGCATGAAACTACTAATCCCGCTTGTCCTAACGAAGATGGTTTAGCGGAGAAAAAAATACAAGATATAAAAAGGATAACTGCTTGTTTGATGGCAGATGCAGAGGTACTTTGACAGCAGTACATATTAGTAACAGACTGTATCATTCTGAAATTGAAGACATTCCCTACAGGGTATTGTATGGGAGAGTGCCAAATTACAAATATTTGAGAGTCTTTGGACAATTTGCTCATGTTTTCATACCAGCTTGTTTCAGGAAGAAAGGAGAACCCAAAAGTAAAAGGCTTAGGTTTTTGGGGTATTCAGGAAATAGCTACAAGTTTCATTTAGGTGGAAGGGAAGTGCAGTATTCTAGGTCTGCAAATTTCGAGAGACATGCCGTTTGGGACAAATTGCATGGCAATAAGGAAGTTTTCTTGAGGTTAGGAAGTTCAAATGAGTCAGAAACACAAACTGAACCAACTTCAGGAAACGGAGGGGTTTCAGTTAAGCCAGAAGCATCCACTAGCAGCAGTGATAGTTCTTCAGATAATGAGACACAATCTAGACCTATTACTACTAGAATGACTGAGGACAAGAGATTTAGCCATAGAACTATAACTCCCAGCACAGAAAGTGAGGATGAAAGAGGCAGATCAGCAGAGTTTATTCCCAGACGTAGTCACAGAGTTAGAAAGCCTCCAGATAGGTTTGTTGTGACAAATGCAAGAGCTTGTTTAGCAGTGGAAGAGCCTGAAAGTTTTGAAGAGTTGGAAAGTTTGTCTAGAGAAGAACAGGAAAGATGGATTGATGCAATGGATGATGAGTTTGGTTGTCTGGTAAATAAAGATGTTTTTGAAATCGTTGATAGACCCAAGGACAAGAAAGTAATTGGTTGTAAGTGGGTGTACAAAAAGAAAGAAATGCCAAATGGAAGTATTAAGTATAAAGCAAGGTTAGTAGCTAAGGGTTTTGCACAACAGCAGTATGAGAACTATGATAAGACATATTCTCCAACTGCAAAGCCAGAAAGTCTGAGAATGGTTCTGGCTGTAGCAGCAAAAAGGAATTTAGTTGTAGAGCATTTTGACTTTGAAACAGCCTACTTAAATGCTAGTTTAGATGAAGAGGTATTTATGGAGCAGCCACAAGGTTTTGAAGAAATTGGTAGTCAGAAAGTTTATAAATTAAAGAAAGCATTGTATGGGTTAAAACAGAGTGCCAGAGCATGGAATTTGTGCATTAATGACGAGTTAGTTAAGCTAGGATACAAAAGGAGTGTTGCAGATGCTTGTGTCTATACAAAAGGAGACATAGTGTTAGTGATCTATGTAGATGATTTGTGCGTGGCAGCAAAGTCAAAACAGGAAATTGAATCAGTAAAAAGAGAATTGTCTGAAAAGTTTGTTTTAAAAGATCTAGGTTTATTGAAGTCTTATTTAGGTATTGGTGTTGAGTGGACAGAAGAAGGACATTGTTTGTTAAGTCAGAGAAAGAAAATTGAAAATTTGATTGAAAAGTGTGGATTACAAAATGCTAAAATAGTAAGAGCTCCAATGACAATTGGTTTTGTATCTGAAAAAACAACTAGAGATTTTGAAGACAAGACTTTATTCAGGAGCATAATAGGATCTTTACAATTCATATCTTGCCACACCAGACCAGACATTTCATATGCTGTAAATGTATTGTCCAGAAGGGTTAATGATCCAAAAATTGAAGACTGGACAGCAGTAAAACACTTATTGAGATATTTGAAAGGAACTCTAGATAAGAAATTGATAATTAGAAACAGTCATTCAGATTTAGATTGCTATGTAGACAATTCTTTTGCATCAGAATTAGGAGACAAGAAGTCAGTTACAGGAATAATAATCAAGTACAGTGAAAGTCCAATAGTCTGGAGAAGTAGGAAACAAACAAATGTAGCGATAAGTACGACGGAAGCAGAATTCGCAGCTTTAAATGAGATAGTAAATGAGGTACAGTGGGTTGAGCAGTTATTGAATGATTTAAATGAAAGTTACAAGATACCAGTAGAAATTCTGGAAGATTCACAGTCATGCATAGCAATGGCTGAAGCTGAAAATTTGAAGAACAGAACAAAATATGTTGGTGTTAGATATCAAAATGTGCGAGACATGGTTCAGAAGGGTAAAATAGAATTGAGATATATAGAAACACAACACAACATAGCAGATTTGTTCACAAAAGCATTGACAGCGGAAAAACATGAAAGACTGACACAAATGTTTGGAATGACATTGTAAGACACATACAATATTTTATTTCGGAGGGGATTGTTAAGGAAAAAGCAACATGGGATATACAGTAATAGAAATAAAAATATGTATGTGAATGTCAAAGTGACTAAGCAGGAGCAATCAGGAAGATACACAGGTGAAAAAGATAATATAATTAAGAAGCCTTGAGAGCCAAGGACAAAGTTATAGAAGGTATATTGAGAACACCTGTGATAGATTGCAAACACCTGAGACTCATTAAGTGGTCAAGGTAAAGTGATGAAACACTTGGGTTGGTCTTAGGTATGGGATGATCTATGTGGACCAATCAAGATGTATGTACACACCCACTGGGTGGAAACTGACTGGTGGGTGGTGTCTAACAATGGCTATAAATTGCAATGTTTGCTAATGTACATTGTGGAGTAGTTTGGTGTATTGTGGAGTAGTTTGGAGATATTGTGAAGTGTAAATATTGTGATTTGTAGGGCATATAGTATTTATGTATATAGTAGAATAAAGTAGATCTTTTATATAAGACTACTGAGTTGTCTGGTGTCTTGAGGGAAGATACAAGAACCAGAAGAATCCTGGAGAAGTTTGGAGACATCTCAGGAAGAAGAGTGAGAAGGCTTGGAGAGTTTGTCAGGGTCTTCAGCCTATTCTCTGAAACTCTGCTGCTTGGGAAAGAAGCATCAACCACTGATCAAAGCTGGTCAGCTCTGCTGCATAACAAGGTGGTGAGTTAGAGCCAGAGGTGAAGAGCTACAACTCCCATCATCCCTGACAGTTCCTATGACTTTGAACATGAAAGCTGCACAAGTAGCTCCCCCTCCCCCCCTCCTCCTCCGCACTATGGTTGTCTAGTTTGATAAATACTAGAAAAGTAAGCAAACCCTGGTCCATTTGTAGCATCTTTTTCCTAGGATTACTCAAATATACTGTATATTTTATTTCCATGCTATGACATAATTCCACTGGTTTCTGTCCAATAGGGGAGGGATTATTAATTTATATGCTTCATTATAATATTTATATCTGCTCTATATTGAAAGATTTCAGGATGGCATACAGTAAAATCAATTCAACCAATTATATTTTCACTTAGATTGCATTACTACTAATATCACAAGTTACTAATTAAATTTCCATTGGCAGCAACTTTACTTAAGGGCAACTGAATTACTCGATATCAGGAAATTGGTTTGAAGAAAAAAATTGGCCTCAGAGGTGCAGATGTGCATAGGGAAATAATTCCTGGTTCCTACAAAAGTGATTATATGATTCATATCCTTCTGAACTATTGACCCAGATTTATTACCCAAGTAGACTGCAGAATTCTGAAATAAACATTACAATATGTGTCACAGAGAGGTAGTTAATTTAATTTATTTCTTGATAGGAAATGGTAAAAGTGTCATTCATTCCATGGAAAATTGTTGATTTATACAACAATGATTTAAGTCCATCCAGACATAAAGTGAGCTGTACCATTGAAACTCATTTTAGGAATGATTATGACTTGTAGAACCAAGTGGTTCTACAAAGCTTTGTTGTTTGTTTGTTCTAAATAGCCAGGCACTGGATGTGAAATGAAAGCAAACCTGAACAAGCTAGTTGGAAGTGGTCATTTTGTGTCATCGTGTTTCTAAGCGTCTGATTTTAAACACAGTTAAGGTCTTTTTGAACAATTATTATTTCTCTTCTATATTCAATGAGTAGTCATTACAAGAAGTGTGTGTGTGTGGGGGGGGGAGAGAATGTTTGGGTTGTGGGTTCCCCCCCCCTTTTTTAGATGTTTTAATATGATTTTTCCAGATTATGAAGAATTCTGTCCATTTCATGAATATTTTTTTTTCAAAAAAATCTGAGTGAAATCTCAACCATCTGTATTCAATAAATTAAATAAATGCAGCTATTCAAACATTGGTCACTTCTCCTTTGGAATAATTATATATATATTTTCATGGGGTTGCCTATGTAAAGTGTGTGGAAACTTCATCAAGTCTAAAATGTTGCAGCCAGATTATGTAGTTCTACTGGGCTTCTCCTTCAGCTCACAATGGAAAACAATTTCCCAGCAATTTCCCTCTCTTTCTATTTAGTAGTGAATAAATTGGAGATTTGGGAGAGTGACAGCTGCACTGCTACAGCTGGATACAGCCCAGATGTCAGAGTCACCCCTCATAGCTTCCTCTGCCATATCAGTTAGGTCTGCTTAGCTGTGCTATAGCCATGCTGGGAATTTAACTGTGAGAGGAGGGGATTGAACAGCTGCAGGGAATTGTGTGCAAACCAAAGTCATAGAGCTCCCAGCCCTCAATGAAGTGGAATGGGAATGGGAGGTGAATCTGGAGAGAGTATAGAAGTGAAATTCAGCTTATTAGCTCTGATCAGGCAAAGGATGAAATACTGTGCTGATCTTTTCAATAAACTTTTTTTCTGATTCCATCCATGAAGCTTTTTCATTGAGTTAGATAGAGAAAAGTGTAGCTATGGATCTCTCTAGAGGAATTTTAATTAGCTCAATTAATTAATGGGCTGAGCTACAAACAGCCCTTGAGACTGTTCCCCATATATATATATATACCAAGATGGAAGGATATGGAAATTAACACAGGCAGAATTATTTCTATTAATTTAATTTATTCAGGGGAAACACACATCAAGGACAAGCAAACACACACATGCACAAAGAGCTGAGGAATAAAAGGATTTGAATATTAGAATAGACAATAGTCTCCACTAACAGTGATACTTACTATTGATGTGGTGACTCCAGGTGGTCTATTTGGATGATATGGTGTTGGACTTGGCTGTGTTGGAACACACCGGGGGAATGGCCATATGTTTGAACTAGTCAGAACTCCAAGTGACATGGAGTCACCCTGAATTCTATCCAGCCCGAGGAAACAAAGGAAATCTAGGTCTTTATATAGGGCAAAAATAGCCCAAAGCAAAGATATATGAAAGGGCCAAATCTAGATGGTAAAGATCACTCAAGATAAGGGCTCCAAAAATGGGAATGGGTTTGTAAATGGTCTCTATCCTGCTTGAATGCAAAAAACCCTGGATGTCAATCATCCAGCCTTCCTGTCTCTGGAAGTGGGACTTCCTTCCCTATTGCAGCTCCTAAACTATCCAGGCTTGGAACTTCTCTCTACAGCAGACTGTACTGGTCACTTATGTACTTCTGGTTTGGGCAGACAAAGCCCTGTTTATTTAGACATGCATTTGTCCACTAACAGGCTGCAGCAGAACAATCTCTTGATGGGGATGGTGTATGTTTTAGACCTGTTTTAATTCATGTTTTCATTTTAATATGACAGCTTGTTCAACTCTTTCTGTTTTTCAGTGTTGTTTAGCTACATTTTGTTTTTGTTCATGTTGTAAATGCTCTTAGGTCCTGCAATGGGAAAAAAGACAGAATGTCAAATGAATGAATAAATAAATTTCAGTTTTCCACTATATAGTTGTTAAAGGTCAAGAACCTCAGGAGGGGAGAAGAGAAAGGCTAACCCTCATTCAGCATGATGCACAGCTGAATGCACATCCATGAGCTAAGCACTCAAAATCTTATCAGATATTTCAATCTGTCAGTTTTGCTTACTTCCACATTTGACTTAAAAATCTCAGTCTTTAGATACCATTTATTAAATAAATGCAATTTTTATGTTCTCTCTTTAAAAAAAAAAACTAAATTCTTTTTCATTCTAGTTGTTGCACATTTTCCAATGACACAGATTTGAAAAACATCAGTTTTCCATTGTTCTTTAACATCAACCATGACTCATCAGGACTGAAGGTAGAAACATCCTCCTTCCCATTTTACTGTGATTATCTTTCATGTCTTTGTTTAGATAATATGAAAATGGAACCAGATAATACTTGGGAGAAAATGAGACCAATTTTCTTAAGGTATGTTTCTTGATGTGACAAGATGAAAGCCAGGGTGGGAGTCCCCAGCTAAAAGTGGCCAAACTCTGCATCAAAGACTGAGCTCAAGGCTGCAATGGAATCATTGACAGCCAAAATAGACCCTGAACTCTCCAAAGCAGATCCGTTTCCACTATGTGTGAACAGGGATATTTCTCCAAATCCAAAGTTGGGAAAATGCAGGCCATGGGTTGCATGTGGTCCCCAAAGCTATTTTGAGACCCTCAGCACAAACGCACATGTGTGCGCGCAAACACACACACATTTTGGGAAAATTTTATGAGAATCAAGTGGATTATAGAATTAAATTTTAGTCATTTTCATCATTTAAGAAAAATTATCATGGCCCTAAAATAGCCCAACATCTTCCAGAAATATGTCAATACTGTCTCCCACATACTCTAAAAACTTTGAGAGAAAACTGGGAGGCACTTAAAAATTGGCTTGTGGGAGCCCTCCAAAGTCTCTTGAGGGACCAATACAGCTCCCAGCCCAAAACAATTGCCTGCCCTTGCCCTAAGAGTAGATGGTATCTGAAGAAGCAGGATGTCAGCATCCAGCCAAGGCAAACTGCAAGGCTTGAGCAGAGGATATCCCAGTGGTAATATGCCCTGCTCCATCAGCCTCCTCTGTAAGCAGAAACATTTACCTATCTATTTCCTGCTCTCACAATTCTTGGAAATTCTGCTGATTCCTCTCCCAGATTTCTTGACCTAGCTTATTCCATTGATTACTATGTTGCCCAACCCTGTATTATACAATTGTCTTACAGCTGAAGGAACAACACCAGCGTATCCAGATTAGGATGGTTATCCCTGCATATATCAGGATTTTCCAGGTTTCTCTCTCTCTCTCTCTCTCTCTCTCTCACACACACACAGAACACTTCCTTTCCTGGGTCCCAGTAATTCATGGGAAATAAACTGGGACAGGAGATATATTATTTGGAGAGAGAGAGAAAGAGAGGCAGACTGTTCCATACAGGTACAAATATCCTGGAGTATATTTATTATAGTCTGGATGAGCCCTATGTAGCTCTAATATATTTTAAAAGGGATCATTCCTAAAACTTTTGGAACACAGCCTTCATAGTAAGGATGTGTTAGATGTCATTAGCTGTTTGAAAGCACTTCTAGATGCTGTGTGATAAATGCTGGTATTTGAACATTTTTGTGTTCAGTTTGCATAGTCTTTTTTGCTGAAAACAAAGAAAATAGAGATTATTCTCCTACAAGGATGAAGTAAGTTGATCTCCCCCCAAAAAAGTCTAGTTGCATTTTTTGTTTAACATATTTTAAAAAAACAAAAAACACCTTGAATTTCAAAATATATATAGTTTTACTCAGAGAATCCTCTTGCTTCCATACTCATTCTTTTGTAGCCTAAAACAGAGGATATGGGGGGTTGTTGTTTTGGGGGGATTTTAAAAATGAAGTATAACTCAGGAGTCACATTGAAAAATATTGCATTTTTTGCATATACATTCATGCTGGATAGACCTATTAGTTTTATGTACATAAAGAATCACAACCCATCTATTGACATCTAAAGACTGAAGCCTTGCATTGGTCTAATGTGGAAGAAAATGTTGTGGACTAATGTAGTTGAAATCTCATGTTAAGCAAATCTTAAGAAACATCATTAACATTGGCTTTGCCTTTTTCTGTGACATAAATTTAGGCTTGGAGTCCTCCAAGTAACAAATAGTTATGCAACTGTTTTCAAATGAATTGCATAAATAACATTTAGCATGACTGGGTAATTTTTCTCCCTTTGGTTTTAGGGATGATCCTAATGGAATTATCTTGCATTCAGAGATGCTGAAAACAGGTCCCACAGAAAGAACCTTCAATGGTAGCCACGTGCTATGGGTACCAAATGAGATTCCAGGCCATTTGATTGTGCTGCCATGTTTTTAATGAAGCTGTTGTGAAGAAGAGCCACTCCTTCACCTAACCTTTTTTCCTCACATGGCAGCCCTATGGGTATTGTGATTCCATGACTGATATGTGATGTATCAGACCACTTTTATGTATATCCATGGGTTTACTCCCCAAACTAGGCTTCTTTATTTCTTAGTAGCATGGATAATCATTTCAGGTTCAGACAAGCTTGTAAGTGAACAACAATGAAACTTTATTTCACTTTTTATGATGTTGCATTCACTTGTTCTTGTTATACTTTGTTACATACTATTTAACTTTAAAGAAAAACAGTTTCTAGTCTTTAGGACTTGCACACCATTTTTATTTATGTTTATCCTTTTAAACTTATTACTGTAATATCCTGACTATATCCCACAGGATATCAAATATTAGCAACTCCCTCACTTGGAGTCCTATATTCAACTAAGGGCCTACACAGACTGCCAGAAATAATCCAGCTTGAGGCCACTTTAACTGTCCTGGCTCTGTGCTAGGGAATCATGGGAAGTGTAGTTTTTTTTCTGAGACATTAGTTCCTCAATCCTGGTCTGTTTCCCATCCAGACCTGGTCTGACTTTCTGTCAGCCACAGAATTCTTTATCACCAACAGCCCAAGATTCTATTGGCTGTCACCAGCTTACTCCTGATTGGCTGTTGCTAGCTTGGCATAATTCTCCCCTCTTTAAAAATGCCATTGACACATGCAAGCTCCTTTTCAGGTTGTGTGTATCAATGAGAACCCTTCTCTAACCAGTTACTAAGTTTTATACTTATCCTTTTACATCAAAACTAATCATAACATTTGTTTGAATACATAATAAATTCATTATACTTACTTTATTACTCACACACACACCATTTCCTGGTATATCTCTCCCTGCTTACTGATCTTCAGGCTGTCTTGACAAACTTGACAACCACTATATTATCTTTACCTTTTACGTACTGAATAGAAAAATCAAAATCTTGGATTATTAGACTCCACCTCAGTAATTTGCCATTCTTATCTTTCGTGTGATTCAGCCAACATAAGGGAGAATAATCTGTTTTTACCATAAATGTTCTACCCCACAAATATGGCTTTAACTTGTTTAAGGGCCAGATTATGGCCATACATTCTTTCTCAATAGTGGCCAAATGTTTTTTCCTCGGTAACAACTTTTTACTTAGGAACAACACTGGGTACAACTGATCATCTTTATCTTCTTGGCTTAGTACTGCCCCTATTCCTACATTGGAGGCATCAGTAGTTACTAAAAAGTTTTTGAGTAATCTGAAGCCACCAATATGGGTGCAGTAGTCATCAATAGTTTCAATTCATTAAAGATGTTATTACACTTTTCCAGCCATTGGAATTTAAGTGGTTTATCCTTCTTTGTTAAATCGGACAAAGGACTTGCAATAGTACTGAAGTTAGGAATGAACTTCCTATAATAACCTCCCAATCCTAAAAATGATCTTCTTCAAAGTTGGAATTGGCCAATTAATTATAGGTTCAATTTTTGAAGTTTCAGCCTTGATGTTTCCACTTCCTAACACATACCCTAAATACCAGCTCCCCCCCCCCCCCATGTGGCATTTAGAACTTTTAACAGTTAAACCACTCTTTTTTATGCCTTTCTAAGACTTCTGCTAGATGTCCCACATGTTTTTCCAGATTACTAAACACCCCAATGTCATCAATATAGACTGCTTCACAAAGTTTTAAACTGGCCAAAATCTTATCCACTAAGCATTGGAAAGTTGATGGAGCATTCTTTAAACTAAAAGGTAAATTCAAATAAATTGAAATGGGTAATGAAAGCCATTTTGACTGATCCTGTGGACACATGGGGATTTGCCAATAACCTTTTGTCAAACTGAAAGTAGTAATATACTTTGCCCTACCCATTTTCTCAATTTAATCTTCAGATCTCAGCATGGGATAAGCATCTGTCTGAGATACTTTGTTAAGTTGCCTATAATCTACACAAAATCAGATGGTATGATCAGGTTTTTCGACCAATACTACAGGCGAAGCCCAAGGACTTTCCAGCAGTCTAATTTTCCCTATTTTAGGACCTAGCACAGAGGGGAGAGAAGAACTGCTATCCCCACACCCCAGGAAGAGGTACCACCTGTCTGCTGGTGCTGGTGCTGGTGCTGCTGCTACTGCTGGACCCACTGTATCTGGAGATCTCTGTGAGCTGCTCCCTGTCAGAATCAGGGCCCAGGCACTCAGCTAGTTCCTGGCTACATATCCAGGGAGGAATACCTGGCCCCTGGGAAAGGGGATATAAACTGGGTTCTGGGCTGAAGGGAGTTAGCACAGAGGGGAGAGAAGAACTGCTACTCCCACACCCCAGGAAGAGGTACCACCTGCCTCCACTGCTGCTCGCCCTGCTCTACCTGGAGGACTCTGGGAGGTGCTCCATGCCAGAATCAGGGTCCAGGAACTCAGCTGGTTCCTAGCTACATAGCCAGGGAGGAACACCTGCCCCTGGAAAAGGGGATATAAGCTGTGTGCTGGGCTGGATTGAGGGGAGCGAAGAACTACCACTCCCATGGAAGAGTACCACTTCTGCTTCTCTTCTGGGAGAAGGGTGTTAGTGTCTTCCAAGCTTTCCCCCATTTCAAATAATAATAATAATAATAATAATAATAATAATAATAATAATAATAATAATAATTTATTTGTAACCCGCCCCTCTGCTCGGCAATTGGGACGGTGTACAGCAAGGTTAAAAAACAACAACGAAAACATTCCATCATCCCACACCCTAACCCTCCCACCCCTTAAAACTGAATTAAGCTTCAATGGAAGTAAAATCAGAATTAACACAAATAAAATAGAATAAAATCAATTCCTTAGCTAACATGTCGTGGTGACAAGAGGGATAAGCAGCAGATCACCTCCAGTTAGCCGGGCAGTTATTCTGGGAAGGCCTGCTGGAAGAGATCAATTTTTACTGCCTTTTTAAAAGCAGCAAGAGTGGTAATAAGACGGATCTCATCTGGCAGGCTATTCCATAGTCTCAGAGTGGTCACAGAAAAGACCCCCCTCTGGGGGGTCTGCAAGAACCTGGTCTTCATGGGCTGCAGCAGGTTCCTCCCAGAAGACCGAAGTGCATCGGGGGGATCATACGGGGAGAGGCGGTCCCTGAGATAAGATGGCCCCAAGGCATGTAGGGCATTAAAGGTTAAAACCAACACCTTGTACTGTGCCCAGAAACTAATCGGCAACCAGTGGAGGGATTTAAGCACAGGTGTTATATGCTCCCTCCTAGATGTTCCAGTAATTAACCTGGCTGCCATATTTTGTACTAATTGAAGTTTCCGGGTTAGGCACAAGGGTAGCCCCATGTAGAATGTGTTACAGTAATCCAGACGTGAGGTTGCCAGAGTGTGTACCACAGTTTCCAGATCCCTCATTTCCAGATAAGGGCGCAGTTGGCGTATCAGCTGAAGCTGATAACAGGCACTCCTGACCGCCACATTCACCTGACTAGTCATGTGAAGCGACGAATCTAGGAGAAGCCCCAAACTGTGAACACAGTCCTTAGAGGAGAGTGTGACTCCATCAATGACTGGAGACTGTATTCCCAAATCTGGTTTTGGGCCCGTAACTGTCAGTACCTCCATTTTGTCTGGATTTAGTTTCAATCTGTTTTTCCTCATCCAATCCATTACCGCTCTGAGACAGTTATTGAGAGGAGAGACGCCATCTGAAGTCTGAGCCGATGATCTGGTCATGGAGAAGTAAATCTGGGTGTCATCAGCATACTGATGACACCGCGCTCCATGCCTCTGAATGATCTCAGCCAGCGGCTTCATATAGATGTTAAATAGCATTGGGAACAGGATGGCGCCCTGATGGATGCCACAATTAAGCTCAATTTTGGAAGAACAACTGTCCCCGAGCCTCACCCTCTGGGATCTATCCGAGAGGAAGGAACGGAACCACTGCAAAGCAGTGCCTCTGATTCCTAACTCTCTCAGACGATCCAAGAGGATGGAATGATCTAATGTATCAAAAGCCGCTGAGAGATCCAAGAGCACCAACAGGGTTACACTACCCCATCGATGCCCAAGCAGAGATCATTGGTCAGAGCAACCATGGCAGTCTCCACTCCATATCCTGTCCTGAAGCCAGTTTGAAATGGATCAAGATAATGGGTTTCATCCAAGACTGCTTGGAGTTGGGAAGCAACTGCTCTCTCGATTATCTTGCTTAAAAAGGGTAGCAAGGAGACTGGTCTATAATTGTTTCTATAACTGTCCAGGGAAGGTTTTTTCAGGAATGGCCTGATGGCTACCTCCTTCAACCACGATGGTATAATGCCTTCCCTGAAGGATGCATTGATTGCATCCCGTAGGAATAATCTCAGTGCATCCGCCCCGGACGACCAGCCAAGATGGACATGGATCGAGAGGGCAAGTTGTCTTTCCCATTTTCCCAAGGAGCTTGTCCATGTCATCGGTACTCACAGATTGAAACTGATCCAGTAAATCGCCATCAAGGGAGTTGCTGGACACCTCGTCTACGGATTTTGTGAGAACAATGGCGTCCAAGTCGGCTCTTATCCGAGAGATTTTATCTGCAAAGTGGATGTTAAACGCATCACAGTAGGCTGTCATTGGGTTAAGTAGGGGGTTTGGTGCCAGAGGAACCTTCGTCAATTCCCCCACCACCCTGAACAGCTCTGCTGGATGGGACTCTGCAGATGCAATACGTGCAGAACAGAAGGATTTCTGCGCTGCACGCAGTGCCTCCCAATAGGAGTCAAGATGCTTCCTATGGCGAGTTCTGTCGGATAGGTGTCGAGTCTTCCTCCATCTGAACTCTAGTCATTGTCCTGATCGCTTCATCCTCCTAAGCTCCTCTATTTACCAGGGCTAACAATTAGAAGCGGGCTGGAAAGGACGCTTGGGAGCGATTGTGTCGATAGCCCTGGTAAGATCGGTGTTCCAAGTATTCACCAAGGCTTCGACAGAATCACTGGCATCACCAAACATTAAACCCTCTAAGGCCTTCTGGAAACCAATTGGTTCCATTAGCCTTGGAGGGCGTACCATTCTAATGGGTCCGCCACCCCTGCGGGGGGGCTGATAGTGGCCTTTAGCTCCATCTTGACCAGGAAATGATCCGTCCATGACAATGTGGAGGCTTTTGTGACCTCCGCCCATGGATATTCCTGTTCCATACTAAAAACTCCATTGAGGGTATGACCAGCACAATGTGTGGGTCTGTCAGCCAGTTGGGATAGGTCCATGTTTGTCATGGTCTCCATGAATTCCCAAGCTGCCCCAGTTAGATTAGACAAGCCGGTCTCGAGTGGAATGTTGAAGTCGCCCAGAACCAAAAGTCTGGGCGACTCCAACAACAACTCTGAGACCAGTGAGGTCAGCTCGGTTAGGGAGTCTGTTAAGCAATGGGGTGGCTGGTATACTAACAGAATCCCTAAACTATCCCTGGTTTTCAGGCTAAGGTACATACACTCGATGTAAGTTGTTTTCCAGATAGGCTTCCTGGTCAAAGTTAGGTTATTTCTATGAACCATAGAAATAATCTGGATAGCCTTGGCAACAGGCCCCCTGGGCTGAAAAATGCTGCTGCTCAATGCCAGGTCAGTGAATGGGAAAACTTATCTGATCCAAGATTTGATCTTAGATGAGCATGCTGACCTGGCTTGTATTACGGAGACCTGGTTGGATGAAGCTTGGGGTGGGGTGTGGGGTTAATCTCTCTCAGCTCTGTCCACCTGGGTTTTCTATACAGCAGCAGGTGAGGCCTGGTGTGTGTGGAGGGGTACAGAGGGGTGGGCCAAAAATCCATTATTATTATTATTATTATTATTATTATTATTATTATTCCATTTCCCTTACCAGGTGCCTTGTCCCACAGTCTACTGGGTATGAGAGTGTCTATCTAAAGGGGGGGGGGGCAGGGACAGATTAGGGATTCTATTGGTTTACTGCCCACCCTGCTGCACAACAGAATCCCTGCCTGACCTGCTGAGTTGGTCTCTGTAGTGGTGTTGGAGTCCCCTTGGCTTGTTGTCGTGGGGACTTCAACATACATGTAGAGACTGCTTTGTCAGGAGTGGCTCAGGATGTCATGTTTGCCATGACAACCATGGGGCTGTCCCAAGTAATATCTGGTGCCACCCATGTTGCAGGACATACTCTGCACCTGGTTTTCTGTTCAAGGCAGCATGATGGTGATCTGGAAGTAGAGGAACTCTCTGTAGTTCCGTTCTCATGGATTGATCACTACCTGGTAGGGTTTAGACTCACTGGGACTCAAAGCTTCTGCAGGGATGGAGGGCTGATTAAGATGTTCTGCCCCAGGAGGCTTATGGATCCAGATAGATTCCGGATAGCTCTGAGGAAGCTTCCTGTTCCCTTGGCAGATGATTCTGTCAAAGCCCTGGCAGATCTCTGGAATAGGGAAATGGCTAGGGCAGTGGACACGATTGCCCCTGAATGTCCCCTCCCACAAAATAGAGCCAAACATGCTCCCTGGTTTACTAGGGATCTGGTGGAGATGAAATGAGTGGGACAGAGACTAGAGCAACAATGGCAGAAAACGCAGAGACTATCCGACCGAACATGGGCTAGGGCCCATTGGAATGTCTGTGGTGGTGCAATGGATGCAGCAAAGAAATCACATTTCTCTGCCACCATTGCATCAGCACAGTGTCATCCAGCAGAGCTGTTCCAGCAGAGTGGTCAGGGGCCTTTTACACTCTGGCCCCAAAGATGAAAACAAAGCCTACTCAACAGCTCGCTGTGAAGAATTTGCAAGACACTTTGCTAACAAAATCTTTTGGATTTGCTCTGACTTTGATGCCATCGTTGACACAGGTCCAGTGGATGTAATCGTGGCATCTGCTTGTCTCATTTTACTCAATAAGTTTAAATCTGTGCAGCCTGATGATATGGACAGGATCCTTGGAGAAGTGAGGGCTACAACAAGTGAGGGCTACAACCTGAAAGCAGCTAAAGGGGGACTGGTCAAGTGGATAAAGGGAGTGGTGAATGCTTCACTGCAGCAAGGCACATTGCCATCCTACCTAAAGGAAGCTGTGGTGAAGCCATTACTAAAGAAGACCTCTCTGGACCCCACCATTCTGGATAGCTATCGGCCAGTATCTAATATTCCATTCTTGGGCAAGGTTCTGGAATGAGTAGTGGTCTCCCATCTCCAGGAGTTTCTGGATGAAACAGATTTCTAGATCCATTTCAATCTGGCTTCAGACCTAGTTATGGGACAGAGACAGCTTTGGTCGCCTTGGTGAGTGACCTTGGCAGGGAACTGGAAAAGGGAAGTGTGTCCCTGTTGGTTCTCCAGGATCTCTCAGTGGCTTCTGAGCCACCTTTCAGGGATGGGACTTGGGGGGCACTGTTATGCAGTGATTCCAGTCCTTCTTGGAGGGGCGGACTCATAAGGTGGTGGTAGGGGACTCCTGTTCGACTCCTTGGCTGCTTGGCTGTGAAGTCCTACAGGGTTCTATTCTCATAAAATCATAGAATCATAGAATTATAGAGTTGGAAGAGACCACAAGGGCCATCCAGTCCAACCCCCTGCCATGCAGGAACTCCCAGTTAAAGCATCCCTGACAGATGGCCATCCAGCCTCTGCTTAAAGACCTCCAAGGAAGGAGACTCCACCATTCTCCGAGGGAGTGTGTTCCACTGTCGAACAGCCCTTACTGTCAGAAAGTTCCTCCTAATGTTAAGGTGGAATCTCTTTTCCTGGAGCTTGCACACATTGTTCTGGGCCCTAGTCTCTGGAGCAGCAGAAAACAGCTAGCACCCTCCTCAATATGACATCCCTTCAAATATTTAAACATGGCTATCATATCACCTCTTAACCTTCTCTTCTCCAGGTTATACATTCCCAGCTACCTCGTTCCTCATAGGGCTTTTTGTTTTTCTGCCCTAAGTGCAGTATCTTACATTTCTCCGTGTTGAATTTCATTTTGTTAGCTTTAGCCCAGCTTTCTAGTCTGTTCAAGTCAATTTGAATTTTGATCCTGTCTTCTTGGGTATTAGCTACTCCTCCAAATTTGGTGTTGTCTACAAATTTGATAACTATGCCCCAATACCGTCTTCCAAGTCATTGATATAGGTGTTGAATAGCACTGAGCCCAGGACAGAGCCCTGTGGCACCCCACTGGTCACTTCTTTCCAGGTTGAAAAGGAGCCATTGTTGAGCACCCTTTGGGTTCAGCCAGTCAACAAATTACAAATCCATGTAACAGTTACTTTGTCTACCCCACATTTTACAGCTTGTTTGCAAGAATGTCATGGGGAACTTTGGCAAAGGCCTTACTGAAATCAAGATGTACTATATCCATCACATTTCTTTCATCTATCAAGCTGGTAATTTTATCAAAAAAAGAGATCAGATTTGTCTGGAATGACTTGTTTCTCTGAAACCCATGTTGACTTTTTGTGATTATGACATTACCTTCCAGGTGTTCACAGACTTTCTGTTTAATGATCTGCTCCAGAATCTTTCCTGGTATTGATGTCAGACCAACTGGAAGATAATTGTTTGGATTATCTTTTTTTCCCTTTTTAAAGATGGAGACAACATTTGCCCTCCTCCAGTCTGCTAGGACTTCTCCTGTTTTCCAGGAGTTCTCAAAGATTATTGCCAGTGGTTCCAATATTACATTTGCAGTTCTTTTAGTACCCTTGGATGTAAATCATCTGGTCCTGGAGACTTATATTCATTTAGCTTAACCAGGTATTCCTGTACTATCTCTTTACTTATTCTGTGCTGAAATACTCCTATTCTGTCCTCTGCTCCATTATCCTCAGGTTGAGCACCCTTTGCCTTTTCTGAGAAGACTGAAGCAAAGAAGGTGTTGAGTAATTCTGCCTTTTCTCTGTCCCCTGTTAACTTTTTGCCACCTTCCCCACACAGTGGCCCTACCATTTCCTTCTTCTTCCTTTTGCTGCGGACATACCCCCAAAAGCCCTTTTTATTATTCTGAACCTCTCTAGCAAACCTGAGTTCATTCTGCGCTTTAGCTTTTCTGACTTTAACCCTACACATGCTAGCTATTTGTTTGAATTCCTCTTTGGTGATTTCCCCATTTCTCCATTTCTTATACATGTTCCATTTAAAACTTAGTTCAGTTGCAAGTTCCTTAGTCATCCATCCTGGTTTTTTGAGCCACCTCCCATTTTTCTTCCTCATTGGAACTGTTTGAAATTGTGCCTTCAGTATCTCCCTTTTGAGAAACTCTGCCCAGTATTTCTCTAAGTTTACTAAAATCAGTTTTCCTAAAGTCTAGAATGCATGTCTGACTATGTCTGGCTTCTCCTTTCCACTGTATAACAAACTCCAGGAGAACCTGATCACTCCCACCTAAGGATCCAACCACTTGCACCCCATTAACTAGGTCTTCCCTGTTAGTTAGGATCAGATCCAAAATAGCTGACTCCCTTGTTGCCTCTTCCACCTTTTGGACAATGAAATTGTCTTCAAGGCAAGTGAGGAATTTGCTAGACCTTCAGGATTTTGCTGAGTTTGAATTCTGTCCCCCATGTTGTTTAACATCTACATGAAACTGCTGGGAGAGGTCATCCAGAGTTTCGGGATGCGGTGTCATCAGTATGCAGATGGCACCCAACTCTATCTCTCCTTTCCATCTGATTCCAAGGAAGCTGTCTTTGTACTGAAACAGTGTCTGCAGTCAGCAATGGACTGGATGAGGACAAAGAAATTGAAACTTAATCCAGACAAGACAGAGGTGCTCTTGTCAGTTGTAAAGCAGATCAGGGAATAGGGACATTGCCTGTGATGGATGAGGTTTCACTCCCATGGAAATCTCAGGCTTGCAGCTTGGGTATGCTCCTGGACTCCACTCTGAGCATGGATGCCAAAGTCATTAGTGGCCAGGAATGCATTTGCACAGTTAAAACATGTGCGCTATCTGCGCTCATTCCTTGAGATGTCAGATCTGGCTACAGTGACACATGCCTTGATTACATCCCATTTGGACTACTTCAATGCACTGTACATGAGGCTGCCTTTAGAAACTGTTCAGAAACTTGCTGAAACAACTTCACTGGCTACCAGTTTGTTTCCAGGCAAAATTCAAAGTTCTGGTTATGACTTATAAAGCCCTACATAACTTAGGTCCAGATTGAGAGACCGTATCTCCCCCTAAAAGCCACCTAGAGCCCTAAGATCTTCAGGAGGAGGCTTTCTCTTGATCCCACCACCATCACAGGTTCACCTGGTGAGGACATGAGAGAGAGCCTTCTTGGTGGCTGCTCTTGCCCTCTGGAGTGCCCTTCCACAAGAAGCAAGGCTGGCCCCCTTCTTGCTTGCCTTTTGCCGGCTCTTTTCAGGCAGGTCTTTAATGCATAATGCAAAATTATGGGATTGATTTTATATGGGTATTGTGGTTTTAATGTTTGTATTTTATATTGATTTAAGCTGATGTTTTAATTGTTTTATTGTGATATTGTTTTTTAGAATTTTATTTGTGAGCTGCCTTGGGTCCCTTCGCAGAGAAAAGTAGGATTGAAATGAAATAAATGAATAAATAAATAAGCATCACCTCTATTTCTTTCACAATGCTATCAGCCAAATTACCAGTTACTCTGTACTGAGAAGTAGCAGAGTATACCATAAGCATCTCCAGTTCTAATACAATGGTATACTCCTTTGACTCTACAAGGTAGATTTGAAAAGATGTTCTGATATTGGTTTATCAAGCCAATTACTACTTCTTTTTGATGAGAAGTAAGGGAAGGGTCAAGAGTAACCTCTTGTGCACTCCCTTCCAAAACTTTTCTCAGGTTCTCAATTTGGAATTGTAATTTCCTCTTCCTCTACCTCTTTAATTGCATATAGCAACAAATTTTCCCTCCTTTGTTAAGGTTTTAACATATTAACATGAACCAATTTATAAGCAATTTCATTTACCAAACCTACTATATAATTCACATGGGGGGATGCAGATGGGCAGCCATGGGCCGTCCTGGGAAGTGGCGGATTGGGGCCCATGGCTGCCCATCTGCATCCCCCCGATCCTCCCTTTCGCCACCTGGGAAAGGACCGCTATTTTAGCACTCTTTCCACAAGTCGTGAAAAGGGTGACCAAAGAGTCACCATGCAGCTCTTCTGCACCTCTTCCAGCTCAGCGTGTCCAGACGCTGAGCCGGAAAGATGTCATCGGAGTGCCCGTTGTGTGGAAGGGCAGGCGTTGTGATGATGTCCTCAGGAAGGGGATGGAGCACCCAGCGTCCGGCTGCCCCTCCCCTTCCTTGGCTTGAAGACATCTTCACAGGCCACCCAGGCTTGTGAAGATGTCTTCTGCAGATGTCTTGTGCATTGCAGAAATAATCAAATTTGACACCACTTTAACTGCTATGACTCAGTGCTATGGAATTCTGGGATTTGTAACTTTGTATGTTATTTAGCCTTCTCTGTCATTCTGGTGCTAGAATAAAATACAAATCCCAGGATTCCATAGCATTAAGCTATGACAGTTAAAATGGTGTCAAGATGGATTATTTTGGTATTGCAGATGCAGCCCAGGTGAGCTGTGGTGATTTGGACTTTAGAAATGAGCAGTACTTACAAAGTTCCTAGTATTTGCAACACCATGATGGGTAATGATAACAGGTCTCCTGAAAAGAAGACAGTGAGAGATGGAGCTAAGAGTAACCAAGTTGCTTGTAGTCCTAGATGGATGAACAGAGAATAAATAATTCTGTTGTAGTCCACACTAAATGATAAAGAAAAGGGAAAAGTGTAGTCTATTTTCTAGGACTCAGCAAGCAATTGTACCATCTCTCTTGCAGTTCTCTGCATGCAGATATCTACTGTGGAGGGAGGAGATAATTTCATTGATAAACTAAAATGTGCATATGCAGAAAGAAAGAAAGAAAATTAAGAATGAGAGCAAGAAGACCAAACTCTGAGCTTATTAAACTTCTAGTTTTTTCTGCCGTTGTAAAATAGTTACAAACTATCACTTTTCAGGCTAGCCTTCTCAGTTGGGATTAATTTTGCATTTTATTTACTAAAAATATTGAACCACCTTGACTCATCCCACTTTGAAAGCACCTTTTCAGTGTGTTTTTTCATTGCGACAGGAGAATGACAGTAGAAATCTGGCTCTCCATA
The DNA here is from genome assembly GCA_026167975.1 of Phrynosoma blainvillii. Taxonomy (NCBI): domain Eukaryota; kingdom Metazoa; phylum Chordata; class Lepidosauria; order Squamata; family Phrynosomatidae; genus Phrynosoma; species Phrynosoma blainvillii. Next base: position 203,815,851 of record JANUYF010000003.1, read on the forward strand.
AAAAGAAAATTAAGGGCCCATTAATATGAGACTCACTTATTCAGCCTTTTTCTTTCTTCAGATTCTGGTATCCACTGAATAAAATCCAGTTTAGAATATTGTGGTCCATTCTATTTTAGCACATTCTGCATTGGCATGTCAAACTGGTGCAGGTATTGAAATATACCCATTTACGAAGGAATGGACCCCACTGAATTCAATATTTATTTATTTATTTATTTGGTAGAAATGTACAGGATTGTACACTGACTGTCACTGCCTGTGACTAATGTGCCAAAATTATATCCAATATGACATGATCCCCCCTCCCCCCCACAAAAAATAGACCCAGCAACATGCTTAAAATTGACCCAAAGTGTCAGAATAATTGTAAAGTTTCATTGTTTATAGATCAGTCAGAATTTTTTTTAAGTAGTCCAATGTCATCTCCAGTATTTTGAGAAATCCATCATTTAAATATGTACCAGATAAGACAAAGCAAATCAGGTTGTTTCATTCCTTCTGTCCCTTCAATCAAGCAGACCATGATCTGCTTGTTTCAAGGGCATCTTTCAATTGATAATTGTGCAGGGACACATTCAGGAGTGATTTGCCAATTGTCAAATGTTCTCATAGAGACATTTCAAGGCTCAGGCAGAAGGGTAAGCTGGTGCTTTTCTGTGACCTTCCAGATTTTCAACAAAGTAATGCACAATACTTACTGAGCTGTGCAGGCCCTCCCACCTCCATCTGTAGTGATGCCATTGACTACAAGCAATGGTATCCTGAGCTCAGTTCAAATAGGGATGAGACAAAAGCCTTTTGTCCAGCTTCTCTGAATATTTTTGTATTCTGTCTGTGAAATTATCCCTATCAATTGGAAGCAATGGTGCATGTTTCAGTTACTAACTCACAGCTCTCAAGGAACCAGGAATGGCTCCCATTCACCCTGCCTGGAAAGGAAAAGGACATTTCAAATATAACAATCTAATGTGCTTTCCCAAGATTGCTACTTGTTTAACTCCCTAGCTGGAAATAATGTACAATCATCCTCCCCATTCATGGACTTGGAGTCTGCGGTCTCTTCGTGGGACAGCAAGTGGGGAGCAACAAAATGGTGGTGTATGCCCATGCACATCCCCCCACACATGCCACAGGCATGCACACCATTATTCTCAATGAGGGTCCAATATTTGCAAGTTCCCATTTTCTCAGGGGGGTGTCTGGAACAGATCCCCCATGAATTGAGAGGGAGAACTGTATTTGTAGTCATAAGATCTAGTCCTACTGACTCTCCAGCAAGGTAAAACTAGTTCTAATGGGGCTTCCAGAAGGGAAGGAAGAGTGGAACTCTAGAAATGAAAGCATATGATGCAAGTTATTTTGAGCACATACATGCCATGTTGGCATTTTTTTTTTTTTTAAAAAAAGGCAAATACTAAGGCAAATTGTTGCCCTGCTCCATATCTCAATATGGATTAAATATGATACATTGCTCATTTGTGTTACATTGATAGACCTGATTGAACATGAAAGTAAATAAACCAGTTGGAAGGAGTTTAAGTATTTTTAAAGCATTTTCAATGGTCAAAACCCTCTTTACAGTTTAACCAGCTTCTTGCTTTCTAAGAGTAGGTTAAAAACATTGATTTCAATTACTTTTTCTTTCTGTGTTTTTTCCCCCTATGATTTCTATGGTTTTGTTTGTTTGATTGCTTGCTTTAAAAAAAAAACATACACAAAATAGAACAGAGTGCTACCCAGCACTGACCTCTGGTACAAAACATACATCCCTATAAATGTGATGTTAAAATTGTTGCTGCTGCTGTTGCTGCTGCTGTTGCTGCTGCTGCTGTTGTGTGCCTTCAAGCAGTTTCTAACATATTTATAGTTAAAATAGTTACAATACAAACAGAATGAACTAGTTAAAATAATTGCACTTACACCTTAAAGAGATTGAGATTCTCCCTCAAGATGTTAAAAGTTGCAAAGCAACTTAATTATACTATAGTTCAGATGTGGGAAAACTGTAGTGTGTGGTTTTTTGCACTCTCATATTTCCTGAATATTCTAATGGCGACAGATCCCATCTGATCTTGGAAGCTAAGCAGGGCAAATTCTGGTTAATACTTGAATGTGGACCACCAGCAATAAAAGGTGCTGTAGGTTATATTTCAGAGGAAGAAAATGGCAAAACCACCTTTGAGGATTCCTTGCTTTAATAAACCCTATGAAATCCATTGGATTATGATAAGGTTGCAGATATGCACATACACACACCTCCCAAAGGGTCAGTGAACACTTGCACACACAAAAATGGGGGAGGAGATTGTCCCCAAAGTAACAAATTGTCACTCCTGAAGTGACCAATTCCAAACCCCACCAATCTGTGAAAAGCACTGAAAGCAGCTGAAAACAAAAACTGGATGTAACTTTCTGCTGCATGGTGGCTGATTTTGGCTGGAAATGGCTCACTGTGGTTGGTCATACAGAAGGAAAAATAGACTGCATCGTCTGTAGTTGCCCACCCCTCTTTAATAAGAAAGAACTGTTCACAAGAAACTCTATGGACATATGTGGACAAGGCTATCTATGACTACAATGTGCAATAATGCTGGACACTCCTTTCCTGTATGATATGAAAAAAATGTGGGAAGTATGACAGGAAGCTATATTAGTATAAGACTGCAGTAAACTGCCTGATATTTACAGGGAAACTGAGCATACTGAAAACAATTTGAATGTTTCCAAGTTGGGAGGAAAATATTCAAAACCTAACCACTTTGCACTGAAACAATACATTTGTTTTTTTAATGAACATTTTGTAAAAAATAAGGGATGATCTGAAAAAAGATGTTCCAACCCATTCCTATCCTCTTTGTGACACTTTAAAAAAAATAACAATTTATACAAGAAAGGAAGGAACTGAAGAAATAAGATGCTCTGACTGAGACAGGTAAAAATCTATACCTATACCTAGGTATTATTTCTTTAGACCTTCTATTGAAATCTCAACCCTCTTGTCATCTTACAGATTTTTTTCAGGGTGGGGATGTCTTTTTTAATCTCCATGTTTAGGACTGCAGAGACAGTTCATCTCAGAGAAAGAGTCCAGTTTTGAATATTTCACCCTAATGGCACCAATGCCAAAATGAAAGCAATGTCAAAGAGTGTTCTAAGAATGGAGGGGGAATCAAAGAAATTTCCTGGGAGAAAGAATCCACTTTTGAATATCTCACCCTAATAGCACAATGCTAAAATTACAGCAATGCCAAAGATGAAGAAGATATGAAAGAAATGTCCTGGGAGAAAGTAGGGGGCAGATCAAGGGAAACTCTCATTTCCCTCACATCCCTCCAGAACTGGGGTGAAAATACAGGAACTGACCTGAAGCAGGTGTGCTTCTTTTCACTCCCACTGGAAATAGCAAGATGTTATTTTAAATCCAATATTTTCAAAAAGGGAGAAGAGTGGTGTGGAGGGAGAAGAGGTCCCTGCCAGAGAGAAGAAGGAAAGAAGTTTCTGGGTAGCCATTTTGAGTGGGTGAGTGTTTAATATTAAAAACAAAACAAAAACACTTGGGAGAGTGTGTTTGTTGTTGAGGGGATGGGGCTTTGGTGAGTCAAATCTGTGAGTCACTAAGGGTGGAGCTAGTTGCCTAGCTCTATATAACTCCTCCCAGAGGTGAAAGCACAGCACAGGTAGAAGGGACCATGGGAATTTTGTTTTAGAGGTTCTACTTAAAAAAAAAAATGTTTTTTAAAAAACGAAAGGACTTTTTTTTTTTGCTTAGAGGAAGAGATTCAGAGACTTGCCTCCAGAATAAGAGAGCATCCAAGAGCTCTCTATAAAGTTATAAACCTAGGTGATTGAGCTCACTGACAGAGCCTCGTGAAAAGGCCAAGCCAAGAAGGGCCCTTTACATGGGTCTTTACTGGGGGACTTTTTAAGGGAAAAGCCCACAGTCCTGTTTCAGTATTTGCTTAAGATTTCTTGATATGGATACTGAGAGAGCTGCTGCAGTCACCTGCAGCACTTGTGGGATGTTAGTCTTCTTGCCTGGAAATGTGTGGAACTTCATTTGCAAAAAGTGCAAGGTGGTAGCCCTCCTGGAAGGGAAAGTCCAGCAGCTGGAGGCCAGGGTAGCTACACTTCAGCATATTAGGGAACAAGAGGTGTTTCTGCACAGAAGGTCTTGGACAGGGATGTGACAGTCAGGATGACAAGACTTGTCAAGACTAATGACCAGTGCCCCTTCTGCTTGGTCTACATGGGAACCAATGATAATTGAAGGCATAACCTTCAGAATATCAGAAGGGATTATGAGGCTTTGGGTAGGAAGCTGAAAGAGCTGGATGCACAGGTTGTTATCTCATTCTCCCAGTTGAATGACATGGTCCAGGAAGGGAGAGAAAAATAGAAGATCTGAATAACTGGTTGTGTAGATGGTGCCACCAAGAATGATTTGGATTCTTTGATCATGGGCTGTGGTTCCATGAGCATGGACTTCTAGCAAGAGATGGGTTGCACCTCATGCCAGTTGGCAGAAAGGAGAAGCTAGGAATAGTCAGACACTCATTCTAGAGTTGATTTTGCCAATAGTCTCAAACATTTGATTAGGAGGGCTTTAAACTGAGTCATGTTGGGGAGGAAGACAGTATCTTGGAAGGTATTTTGGAAGGCAGGAGTACATCATGGACTGGAGATAATAGTCAAAGTGTTATAGAGGGAACAAGGCAAATGATGTAAGGGCCTAACTGTGGGAGGCAAAAAAAAACTTTACACAGGCAACAAGTGGGGAGGACCCATGGTCTTAGATGCCTCTACACTAATGCCCAGAGCATGAGAAATAAATAAGATGAACTTGAACTCCTAGCACAACAAAGCAAATACAATATAATAGGCATCACTGAAACCTGGTGGGATGAGTCTCATGATTGCAGTGTAGGAATAGAGGAGTATAACCTTTTTTTTTTTTAAGACAAATAGGTCAAACAGGAAAGGAGGAGGAATAGAATTATATGTCAGGAATGTTTACACCTATGAGATCCAGGACTTTAATCCTGGAAATCAAGTGGAGAGCATCTGAAATTAAAGGGGAAGAAAACAACAGAGATGTTATTGTGGGAGTCTATTACATACCCCCAAGTCAGACTGAGGAATTGGATGATGCCTTTCTAGAACAGATGACCACACACTCAGAAAGGAGAGATGTAGTCATGATGGGTGGCTTCAACTATTCAGATATTTGCTGGAGGTCAAATTCAGCCAATACTTCAAGGTCTAGCAAATTCCTCACTTGCCACATTTGTCCAAAAGTTGGAAGAGGCTAAAAGGGGATCAGCTAGTTTAGATCTGATCCTAACCAACAGGGATGACCTGGAAAATGGGGTGCAAGTGGTGGGAACTTTAGGTGAGAGTGATCATGTTCTCCTGGAGTTTCTTATACAGTGGAAAGGAGAAGCTAGGCATAGTCAGACACTCATTCTAGAGCTAATTTCAATAAAATTAGGGAATGTTGATTTCAATAAACTTAGGGAAACACTGGGAGTGAGTCCGTTGTCAGGAATAATAAAGGAGAAGGGAGTTCAGGATGAAGTTCTCAAAAGGGAGATACTGAAGGCACATTTTCAATATGTTCCAATGAGAAGGAAAAATGGTAGATACCTCAAGAACCCAGGTTGGATGACAAAAGAACTTTCAACTGAACTAAGTTTTAAACGGGAGATATAAGAAATGGAAAAGATGCAAAATCACTAAAGAGGAATTCAAACAAAAAGCTAGCACATGTAGGGGTAAAGTCAGGAAAGCCAAAGTGCAGAATGGATTTGTAATTGGTTGACTGGCCGAACACAAAGGGTGCTCAACAATGGCTCCTTTTCAACCTGGAAAGAAGTGACCAGTGGGGTACCACAGGGTTCTGTCCTGGGCCCAGTGCTATTCAACATCTTTATCAATGACTTGGATTACGGTATTGGGGGTATAGTTATCAAATTTGCAGATGACAACAAATTGGGAGGAGTAGCTAATACTCCAGAAGACAGGATCAAAATTCAAAATGACTTGAACAGACTAGAAAGCTGGGCCAAAGCTAACAAAATGAAATTCAACACGGATAAATGTAAAATACTGCACTTGGGGCGGAAAAATGAAAAGCACAGATATACAATGGGGGACACCTGGCTGAACGAGACTACGTGTGAAAGGGATCTAGGAGTCCAGGTGGACCAGAAATTGAACATGAGTCAACAGTGCGATGCAGCAGCTGAAAAGGCCAATGCAATTTTAGGCTGCATGAGTAGAAGTATAGTGTCTAGATCAAGAGAAGTAATAGTGCCACTCTATTCTGCTTTGGTCAAGCCTCACCTGGAATACTGTGTTCAGTTCTGGGCACCAGAATTTAAAAAAGATGTGGAGAAACTGGAGCGTGTCCAAAGGAGGGCAACTAAAATGGTGAAGGGACTGGAAACCAAGCCCTATGAGGAGCGACTTAGGGAGCTGGGGATGTTTAGCCTGGAGAAGAGAAGGTTAAGAGGTGATATGATAGCCTTGTTTAAATATTTAAAGCAGGGGTAGGCAACCTTTCGCTTTTAAGGGCCGAGGGACTTCAGCTCCCAGAAGCCTCAGCCATGTTGGCCAATAGTCCCATGTTGCCAATAGCTCCTGGGATTCTGGAAGCTGAAGTCCCTCGGCCCTTAAAGGGGAAAGGTTGCCTACCCCTGATTTAAAGGGATGTCATATTGAGGAAGAAACAAGCTTGTTTTCTGCCGCCCCAGAAACTAGGACCCGGAACAATGGGTGCAAGCTCCAGGAAAAGAGATTCCACCTCAACATTATGAGGAACTTCCTGACAGTAAAGGCTGTTCGACAGTGGAACACTCCCTCGGAGTGTGGTGGAGTCTCCTTCCTTGGAGGTCTTTAAGCAGAGTCTGGATGGCCATCTGTCGGGAATGCTTTGATTGGGAGTTCCTGCATGGCAGAGGGTTGGATTGGATGGCCCTTGTGGTCTCTTCCAACTCTATGATTCTATGATTCTATGATTCTATGATTCTATGATTCTATGAATGAGCTCAGGCTTGCTAGAGGGGTAAAGAACAACAAAAAGGGCTTTTGGAGGTATGTCCATAGCAAAAGAAAGAAGAAAGAAATGGTAGGGCCACTGCACAGAGAAGATGGAGAAATTCAAACACAGGACAGAGCAAAGGCAGAACTATTCAACACCTTCTTTGCCTCAGCCTTCTCACAAAAGAAAAAGAGTGCTCAACCTGAGGAAAATGGAGCAGAGGACATAATAGGTAAATGCAGCACAGAATAAGTAAAGAGAAATTACAGGAATACCTGTCTAACCTAAATGAATTTAAGTCTCCAGGACCAGATGAACTGCATCCAAGGATATTAAAAGAACTGGCAAATGTAATCTCAGAGCCAAGTGAGAAATTTGCTAGACCTTGAGGATTTTGCTAAGTTTGAATTCCAGGAAACATCAGGATAGTTGAAGTCACCCATCACTACTATATTTCTCCTTTCTGAGTGTATGGTCATCTGTTCTAGAAAGGCATCATCCAATTCCTCTGCCTGAGTTGGGGGTCTGTAGTAGACTCCCACAATAACATCCCTGTTGTTTCCCTCCCCTTTAATTTTTATCCAGATGCTCTCCACCTGGCTTCCAGGATTGATGTCCTGGATTTCTTCACTGGTATAAATATCCCTTAAATATAATGTACTCCTCCTCCTTTCCTGTTTGGCCTGTTTCTCTTGAAAAGGTTATACCCCTGTATTTCTACATTCCAATCATGAGACTCATCCCACCAGGTTTCAGTGATGCCTATTATATTATATTTGTTTTATTGTACTAGGAGTTCAAGTTCATCTTGCTTATTTCCCATGCTCTGTGCATTAGTGTAGAGACTGTTAGAATATAGATGGGTTATACAGTCAAAGGTGAAATGTAGAGATGTGTGTGTCTGTAATTTTCCTCATGGGAACAACATCTAGGCAAACAAAACATCCCAGTCCAGATGGCCAGAGAGTCATAACATTAGCAGGTTCTAGCTGGGAAAAACATCCGAGGTCAGATAACAACAATAACATCGTTAGGATGGGAAAACAAACCACGTGGTGGATGATGGACAGCAAGGGGCTGGGTTAACAAACATCATACACATAACATCCAATCAACTTGGGGGTAACACCCAGAAGGTGGAGAAAGGGCAGGACTGAGAAACCCTTTTGTTTAGAAATGTTTATATTACATGTTCTTCAAGAATGGTTTTTTCTTCTTCTCTTCACTTCTCGCAATGGATCTATAATATGCTTATATTGCTTTTACAATGTAACTTTAGGATCTGGAAACACGGATCTGTAACTCTTTTGTTCAACCACATCAGCAAGATGTGATCCTATAGTGGACTGTATTTTACTTTGCTTATTTTTTACTTTTTGCAACAATAAAGCTCTACTTTTAGAGGCTTGAGTTTTTGTTCCTTGGCTCTGCTGGTTTTACAAGCACGCTACACCACTAAAATTCAACAGAGACATCTAAGACCATATGTCCCCGTTACTTGCTGCCTGTGCACATTTTTTTGCCTCCCAGTGTTGGATCCTTGCACTGTTTGCCTTGTTCCCTCTATGACAGTTTGACTGTTTTTCCCAGTCCTTTTGTCTTCTAGAACACTGTCTCCTTTCCCCAAATAACTCAGTTTAAAGCCCTCCTGATCAAATTCTTGAGACTGTTGGCAAAAACGTTTCTTCCAACTGGCGTGAGATACAACCCATCCCTTGCCAGAAGTCCACCCTCATGGAACCACAGCCCGTGATCTAAGAATCCAAATCATTCTCAGCGACACCATCTGCGGAGCCAGTTGTTGACATCTGCTATTTTCCTCTCTTGTCCTGGACCATGTCCTTCAACTGGCAGAAGAGATGAGATGACAATTTGTGCATCCATTTCTTTCAGCGTCTTACCCAGAGCCTCATAATCCCTTGTGATGTTCTGAAGACTGTGTCTTGCTGTGTCATTCATTCTCATATGGACCAAAAGGAAGGGGTATTGGTCAGTAGGCTTGACCAGTCTTGTCAGCCTCTCTATCATGTCTCGGATCTTTGCCCTAGGGAGACAACACACCTCCCGAGACATCTTGTCAGGCCCACAAATCACTGCTTCTGTATCCCTCAGCAAGGAGTCCCCCACCATGACCACATGCCTCCTCCGAGGCTTAGCAGCAACTGTTCCCTGTAGTGGAACCCCCAGGGTCCCCTGCGCTGTCCCTGAAGTCTGTCCATGCTGCTCTTCCTCACCTTCCTTGATAAGGGAAAGAGCTTCAAATAGATTCTGTAGCTGTAAGTTCCCAGAACGTCTCCCTACTTCTTCACACGTGACATTCCTCCAGTTGTCTACCTCCTGTGCATGTGAAGTAACCTTCTCTTCCCCAGCAACTTCCTCTGCATGGTCCCTGTCCAAGACAGTTCGTTCTGTTCTGTCCAGGAAAACCTCTTGCTCCCTAATATGCTGAGGTTTTTTTCGTCCCTATGGTTGCTGATTTATTGTTATTGTTTTATTGTTTTATTGCATTGTGTATTTTAAGTCCTTAAAGTTTAATTCTGTTTTAAGGGGATGGGAGGGCTTGATTGTGGGATGAGGGAATGTTTTAATTCTGTTTGTTTTAATATGCTGTAACCCGCCCCAATTGCTGCACAGAGGGGCGGGCTATAAATAAAATTATTATTATTATTATTATTATTATTATTATTATTATTATTCTAAAGTGTAGCTACCCGTGCCTCCAGCTGCTGTACTTTCTCTTCCAAGAGGGCTACCAACTTGCACTGGGGCATTTGAAGTTCCCCACCTCTGTAGGCAAGAAGACAAACATCCCACAAATGTTGCAGGTAACGGCAGCAGTTCCCTCAGTGTACATACTGAGAAGTCTTAATTACAAATAGGCCTGTGTCTATGTTACCCTTACCTCATGGAATTTTGCACGAGATCAATTCTTGTGGAATAGAAATGGTTGCAATCAAAACATAATGGCAAGACCCTTTAGTTTTCTTGTTTTAGGCTCAATAACTCAATAATCCAATAGGATCAATGGAAGAGTGGTGATTTGATGAACTTATGGTAACATCCAAAGGGTGAGATGCCATATCCAGTATTCACTAAGAATTTCAGTTATTTTTAAGGAAGATGATTTTGTAAAGTATGTTACACTGCTAGGTAATGGAAAGATCCACAGAAATGAGTTGATATTTATTTAAGCATTTTTTTAAATGTGCCTAGGCTGTCCCTTGAAGAGCTTGTTGGTCACCTCTTAATTCCTAGAAATATCACGAACTTTCTGATCTTAGTTTTTAAAGACCATCACCGGTATACTCTGTCTTTTTCTTTATACTATATTTCACAAACTGAAATAGCTAGTTATATTGAGTTAAAGGATTACCAAGTCTTAGGGCATAGGCTAAAGTCTCAGAGAATGGGTTGCTATATCTCCTTAACTGTCTAATATGTAAGCCACATCTTAAACCAAGTGGAGAAAGTTTGTCTAAGTATATCTGGTGGCTTCAAAACCCAGGGCATGCATCTTCACTTCAAGATGACATGAGGGCTCATGGGCTCAGCTGGAATAAGTGTTCGTGTGTTGCACCTGCACAATATTGGCACAACAAAAAGTTAGAGGAGAGGACTGGAAGGAACAACAGTATGTGGGTACACATAGACCTATCTTGTCAGGTGGAGCAAAGCAGGAACATCAATATCCATACAAAGAACATAAAACTCCTCTGAGCCATCCACAAATCTGAGCTGCAAGGTTTGAACTGAAGAAAGTCTCCTGTATCATGTGTGATGGAGATGGAATACAAGGAGCAGGAATGTTGGCACCACTCTGTGTGCTATTTCATTTTGCCCCTGCCCAGCTATCAAAAATGTTTCCCTTGCTCTGAGCTGCCATATTAATTCATTAATCAAGTTTTAACTAGATTTCCTTAGTACCCATTCCTGCAGTCGTCTTGTCCCAAAGCAGTTCTTTCCTCCCTCTTCTCAAACCTTGCCTGGCTTGTTACCAGGAAATCACCAATACCTACAACTTGGTCTCGTGGCTTAGCTATGCAGCTCTTAGCTCTTATTACTGACCTGGGGATCCTAAAGCTGACTGCAGTTTGAATATTATATTTCACTCTAGTGAATTGTCATTACTATTACAATTCCATGATAATTTAATACAATTTAGTACAAGCACATTGAGTTAATAAAAGTGGATTATAGCTGCACATGCCCTGAATTTGTAATATAATAATGTCACAACATAACACTCACCCACTCAGCACTGCCTAACTGTAGCGTGATGCTTTCACATAATTCCTGATGGGAGCTTCATGTTTCAAGGACAGTATCAAATAAACTGTATTTGTTGTTGCTGTTCTGTTCCATCAAGTCATTTCCGACTTAGGTGACCCTAAGGTGAATCCTATCATGGGCTTTTCTTGACAAGTTTCTTCAAAGGAGGTTTACCATTGCCATCCTCTGAGGCTGAGAGCATGTGACTTGCCCAAGGTGACCAAGTGGGTTTCATGGCCAAGTGGAGAATTGAACCCTGGTTTCCAGAGTCTTAGTCCAATATGCTGTGCTGAACCTCGTGTGTGTGTGTGTGTGTGTGTGTGTGTGTGTGTGTAGATCTTTCTATCCCAACAAGGTTACTAACACTTATCATTATAACAATATAGTACATAAACACTTATCATTAGAACAATATAGTACATAAACTGCCAAAAATTATATGTGTGGTTTTCAGTGGAGTGTCAAAAAAACCAAGAGGTCAAAACTGAAATAAATGTTGAAGAGCAACAAGAAAAACTGAAGGAAATAGTGTAAAAATTCTAGGCAGCAAAACTTTTTTTAAAAAATAAATTTTTATTATTGCAACTTTTAAAATAACTCCAACCAACATTTAGCAACAAAAACATCTCAATCAAAAATATACACAAACTTACAGACAAAAAAGAAAAAGAAACCAATAAATAAAGGAACACAACCTTTATCCAACATACACATCTATTTCCATTCTATGAATTCATACATTTTAAATCACATTGATTTATCCATTCTCATATCTTTCTTACAGTGCTATCTTCAACCTTTCATCTTTCCATCCTTATTCCACCTTCATTACCCTCCTATCTATTTCACCTCTCTTTCTTTCTTCCATATTGTTAGAATATGGATGGGCTATACAGTCAAAGGTGAAATGTAGAGATGTGTGTGTGGATTTTTCCTCATGAGAACAACATCTAGAAAAACAAAGTGAATCTAACACCAGATGGCCAACACAGACATAAACATGAATTTTCCCAAAGGTAGAACTCATGGACACAGACTTTGTTATGGGTAGCAAGTGATATCAAAAAGGTAAATAATTGTGAGGCTGAGAAAATAGTCACGTGATGGATGATGGACAGCAAGAGGTTGAGTTAATATACATCATACAGGCATTATCCAATTATCATAAAGTTAACACCTAGAAGGTGGAGTATGGGAAGGGCCTAGAGAATCCTTTGTCTAGAATGTTTATTGTTCAAGATGTGAACACCTATGTGGCTGGAAGCAGTGGTTTTAACTGCAACAAGTTGGAGATCCTAATCTTTTGGGATTGTTAAAGATGTAATCTTTCATGGCTGAACTGGACAAGTTCATCACAATGGATTTTACTTAGCTATCTTATTTTACTTTTATATGCATTAATAAAACTATGCTTTTGGACTTTACAATGTGTCTTCTTGACTGAGGAAGACAGGATCCTGAAGAAGAGAAGCTGAGCCAGTTGATGGTAAGGAATACAAAGTGGCTGTGGATCACAGCAGCCAGTTTGTCCTGCAGATTCTGCTGGGTGCCAAAGAGCATCACGGCAACACCCATCATCCACACACTGACATGATTTATCCATTCTCATATCTTCAACCTTTCATCTTTCCATCCTTATTCCACCTTCATTACCCTCCCATCTATTTCACCTCTCTTTCTTTCTTCCATTTTCCTAACCTCTCCACCCTATCTTATCCTTCCCTATAATTTCTTCCCTTCCTTAATATCCTTCCCAACCTACTCTTACCCTCAACTACTTTCTTTTACTTTCTCACTGTATCTATTCCATACCAATTCCTTTCATACCTTCTTCCAATTTATACCTTTCAGTCTTACATCTCATCAAGCATACTGACTTCTCACTTACTTCGTTGGATTATCTTTGTACACTCGTGTCCTCCTTTTAATTGATTTTGTCTTGATATTTGTTTGAAGATTTTTGAATTTTTTATATTGTTGATCTACTTCTGTGGATCTTTCCCTGTTTGTAATCCTATAATATTACTGTTGAAATGTTGTTTTATTAAATCGTGTAAATAAATTAGTATATTTATTAGACTATTTGTTGTCATTTATTTCTTATAAGTTCTCTTTTACACCTCATCTTTCCATCTCATATATGAAATTACGTATATATCTGTACATGTTAGTTGTTTATGATTAATCTCTATTTATTGACATCTTTTCAATCTGTAAATTTCCCTCATATTTTAATTAGTTGCATTTTTACCTTTCTATGAAATGATTTCTAATCTAAATGTATTGTATTTAGAAACTAATTGTTGAAATCCTTCCCCATTTAATTCTAAGATAATTGAGGATTGGGGCCCATTCTTCTAACCCTTCTTCAATACATATGTCTCTGAAATAATATGTTAATACATCCATCTCTATTGCCTCATATAGTTTCAACAACCATTCGTTTATACTTGAGACTAATTTCCATTTCCATTTCTGCGTTATTCTAGCTGTGGAAATCAAATAGAATAGAAGTTTCCCCGTTTTATTATCTACCTCTTTATCCCACATATTTAAAAGATGAATTTCTGGGTGGAGTTTAATACTTGTCCCTAAGATTTCATTAATAGTTTTGTTTATTTTCCTCCAGTAATTTTTGACTATTTTACAAGTCCAAACACAGTGGTATAAAGTTCCAACTTCCTCTCCACATTTCCAACACTTATTGTTACTTTCTTTATAGATTTTTGCTATTTTTTTCTGGAGTCATATACCAACGGTAGTATATTTTATAAAAAATTTCTTTCAGTTTTTGCGACATTGTATATTTCAGTCTTGTTGTCCATACCTGTTCCCAATATTCCAAATCAATAGTATATCCAAAATTTCTTGCCCATGTTATCATGTTTTCTTTTATTACTTCTTGCTCTAAGTCCCATTTGAGTAATATTATATAAAATTTACCTATTTCTTTTGCTTCATCACCTATCCATATTTTGTCAATTTCATTAAGGGTTAGATTAATTCCCTGGTTTTTCATATCTGATTTGAAGCAACTAATAATTTGATTATACTTAAACCAATCTAAGTTGAAGCCCGCTAACTTTAACTCCTCTAAAGATTTTGGGACATATATACCTTTTGGACCTTTCTTTAATAAATTCTTATAAGTTAACCAATTGTAGTTTTGCCACATTTCTCTTCTTTGCAAGGAAATAGTGTAAAAATTCTAGGTAGCAAACCTTTTTTTAATATGCCCCTAAATCAGGGGAAACAAAGACCAAACTTTATTGGTTATAGTAGCCCACAGTAAATTGAAGCAGACAGGGCCATACAAATGACAATTTATCAGAATGAAGTTCCAAGTGAGGGTGAAAGCAATCAAGAAGGCATACACTTCACTTGGCAAGTACTTGAAAAATCAATAGAGCCAATATACAATGTGATTGTGAGCTCATGTTGAATTGTTTTTGCTTTCTTGTACATAGAGAATATGTTCCAAAGCAACTAATCTCGGAAATTCAGAGATTAAAATAATGCACACATACACACCTCAATGCACAGACTGCTGTATTTACCCAGGAGTGTTCTTACAATTATATTTCAAGGTGATGTGTAAAGTACCTTTCAGTGTAAACTCAAAAAAAGTTATGAAAAGATGTGTGTCAACAAGATTTGCAACAAAATGTCTCAGCATGAAGTTCAGGATTCCAGACTTTCCATAGAATTCCATGACATTTTTCATTATATTTATCATCTACCCAAAACAGACTCAACATTTCCCTAGCCCCTGAGCAAATACCATCCAAGTGTCCTGAGCTGTTGTAGACAGCCCCAGTTAATCCTCAGCTTCACACATAATGGCAGAACCAAAACCTTTTTGGGTTCTGACAAAGGATCTGAGATGTTGTACAAAGACATTTTGCTGTCTGAGAGAGAGTAGCAAATGGTATTCTTACCCACTGAAGTCAAAGTACATAGTACCCAAGCCAGCTAATTTATTTTGCACATGAGGCAGAAAATCCGCAACCCTCCACCACAATGAGATGTCCAAGGTCTACACTGATCTAATAACTTCTTCCCCACTACCTGCCATCGACAAGGGACAAACATCCTCATAGTTCCTTCCTCCAAATGAGTGGTGTACCTGGAGTTGGTGTCGACTAGTGTGGGGAGCAGTGGCAGGGGAGATTGCCCCCGCCCAGAGGTCTGTTTGGGCTCTAGTGTGGCTGCAGCCATACTGAAGCCTAAACAGAAGGGACTGCTCTACCCAGAGGCCACAGCTACTTGAAGGGTTGGTGTCAGCCTCTGAAGGTCCATTTGGGCTCAGGTATAGCTACAGCCAGTCTGAAGCCTAAACAGAAGGGATTGCTGTGGCTGCTGGGCAAATGAGAAAGGGACTTGATGCCTGTTCTCACTCACCTAGCATCCTTGCCAGGTGTACCACACTACTAGGTGGCACCTCCTTCTGGGGTATCACCCGGTGTGGTCTGTACCCACCTAGTGATGCCACTGCCCCCACCAGGCAAGCCAAAGTTGCCCTCACACTTTTACAGATCACCCAAGAAAATTGTGTTACCTTTATATAACAAATGAACACATGCCAGTTCTGTAGAGCTCAGTCTGTTAGAATATAATTTCCAGTTGTGAAAGAAAATGACCCAGTCCTCTACCTAATGTGTTCCAGATCTTCCTATTGACTTCCTACAGGTAAGGTCCAGCCTTCTAGGATGTCCCACACCCCAGACCATGTGCCCATGATAACTTCAAAATCATGCAAATCTTGATAAAACAGTGCTTTGCCTTTAAGCATGCCTAGGTAATTTCCACCTAGGTGAATGACCAAGCACTTTGGGAGGAATCCATTGCATGCTCCCCAAACTACAATGGGAGATATCCACACAATTTCAGCTTCCTCATACCATGCCACTCTACTGTGGCAACTCCACCCAGACCAATATGCTCCCCAAAATGGACTTAGAAGCAATTGACCCAAATGGATGTTTCATGATGGGCAAGAAATCAGTGTGCTAAAAAAGGGGGGCTGACCTCACCACCAAAACTGATTATTATTATCATCATTATTATTATTATTATTACCCTGCCCCTTTGAGATCAATCGGGGTGGCTCACAGTAAAAATTCAGTACAATAATAAAAACAAATTACATCCCACCCACCCCTTAAAAAAGTATTAAATCTATTACAAATTAAAATAAAACAAAGTTAAAAACCACACTCACAAATATACAATAAACAACAAAAGACTGCGGCAATATAGCAAATGATTTTCAGGGAGGCAGATAGGGTTCCCCTGAGGAAAGGAGGGGCCTGAGGCCGGGATTTTCTATCCTGGAAAGGTCTGCCAGAAGAGATCCATCTTGACAGCCTTTTTAAAGCTGTCTAAAGATGTTAATTGGCAGATCTCATCCGGCAGGCTGTTCCACAATTTGTATGCTTGTAATGCTCGTATAGGGCATAACACCACATTTTCACAGAGACCAAGTACTATAATCTGTCCTTTATTTCTGATCTGCTTTGGAGGCCCAGATCGTGATGGTAGCCAGATGGCCTGCCAAAGTCAAATTGGTAACATTCAAAGCCCTATCAGACTTATCTCTACAGTTCACTAACCTGTAGGGCTCTGAAAATTGCTGTTAAAGCAGCTACATGAAAAAGAGCCACCTCATCAATGCTAGAATAGATAAAAGGTCACTGACCACTCAGGCCCATGAGAATCTGTGGTGATACAGGCACCCTCTTATCAATCATTCTTCCCTAGATCATCCTTTAAGGCTTTTCTTACCCTGGAATCCTGGGTACTAGCCTAACAAACTTGAAACTTAGTCTTAATACTGACAATTTATTTCTTATGGGTTGTGGAGCAAGACCCTTCTTTCTCAAGTGAATGCAAAAGTGGAGGAAATGATCAACCAGGATAGACCATACTGTTTTAAACCCAGACACTGACCTAAACCTATCAAATTCCTTGCAAGACTGTTTATAACTATTCTAAGTACTGGGAATTAACAGCAAACCTATGGCATGGACAACCTCATCCCTCCAAGAATCTACCCATCTTCAGGCATCTGAACCAGGCAAATATGCTCTTCTGTTGATGGGAAAGAGCATCAGCTATCCCATTATCCATACCAGCAACACAGAGGACTGTAAATAGCATACAATACCTCAAAAACTGTAGAACAAAAAACCTAACTAGGCCTATAGCCCTGCTGGATTTAGAAGACAGCTGATCAATAACTTTAACTGCTGACATATTGTCACATCAGAAATTAACAGAGGAGTTGGCCAATTCCCCTGCCCAAATCTGCACTGGAACCACAATAGGGAAGAACTCTGAAAAGGATAAATCCTTTAACAAACTGCCTCAGCTAATTCCTTGGGCCAAACCTGAGTGCATCAATGGCCCCTAATATAAATTCCAAAATCAGAAGATATTAACAGCATATTGTGAAGATGACATTCGTCCCTCCAGAAGGAGACACCATTGAAGGAAGCTAAAAATGACTGCCGTAACATTAAATACTCCTTTATTCTCTTTGGTCCAAAACACACTACAGAAATAATCTAGTTTGAGACTGGTTTAACTGCCCTGGCTCAGTGCTAGGGAATCCTGTAATTTATTGTGGCATCAGAACTCTCCGAAAGAGAAGGCTAAATGTCTTACAAAACTACAGCTCCCAGAATTCCCTAGCATTGAGCCAGGGCAGTTAAAGCTATCTCAAACTAGATTACTTTTGCAATGTGTTTTGGACCCCAATAAACATAATCCTGTGATTTTTTTTGTCTCACAACTGCAATGGCACCACATAAACATCACAAAAAAGCCCTACCAATACCCTACAAGCAAAATTCACCTGACTAATAAGCCTGTGAAACTCTTTCACGATGGTATTTCTGTAGTGTAAGACTGTAGACACCCTCACATATAAAACCTGTACCTTTTCAATAGGTAAACTACAATATTGAATGAGAATATATTGATTCCCAAAGAGGTTAAGCTAATGCAGGGGTAGGCAACCTTTCCCCTTTAAGGGCTGAGGGACTTCAGCTCCCAAAATCCCAGGAGCTATTGGCCAACATGGGACTATTGGCCAACATGGCTGAGGCTTCTGGGAGCTGAAGTCCCTCGGCCCTTAAAGGGGAAAGGTTGCCTACCCCTGAGCTAATGCTAAGACCCTCTGTTTTTTCATGAGCTAGAAGGACACTTAACTCACTGGTCAGTGCAACAACCAGTTGCAGAACCAGTCAAAGCAATAAAGAAGGCATCTAAGTAGTGTACTATACCAGACTGTCCAGAAAAGGCCTCCAGAGCCCACTCCAAGAATGTACTAAAGCAGGGGTAGGCAACCTTTCCCCTTTAAGGGCCAAGGGACTTCAGCTCCCAGAAGCCTCAGCCATGTTGGCCAATAGTCCCATGTTGGCCAATAGCTCCTGGGATTCTGGGAGCTGAAGTCCCTTGGCCCTTAAAGGGGAAAGGTTGCCTACCCCTGTACTAAAGGATTCAAATGCCACACATGAAACAGATCATCCCATAGGTAGAACCCAATCCATGTAAAATATTCTATCCAATGAAAATCTCAAAAACTCCAAATCCTCAGGGTGAACCAGGAGGAGATGAAATGCCAACTTAGTGTAGCACTTGGTCAGCTCTGCTTCAACACTTTTCATATACACAACCCTGATTATCACATCAAAAGATGTACACCTTTTGGTATATCATGTATATCAAAAGACGTGATGAAGAAAATAAGGAATTAAAAGGGGGAAAATTTAGACAAACAAGAAGGAAGTTAACCTACTGTTATATTTCTGAATAATGTTATGAAAACTGGGGGAAAGAAGGAAGGCAAGAAATTTATAGTGCTGAATTATAAAAACTGTGATGATTTATTTGATCTTACTTTATTGTCAAAAGAAATTAAAATTGTATGTAAATTGTTTTCAAGAATGACTAAATGAATAAAAAATATACAAAAAAGATGTATACCTAACTGAACACATCTGCAGATATGGCATTTTGATAGGATAAATGGTGAATGAGCTTATACTCACAAAGAGCCTTCTTTGAGACTACAAAAAAAAAAGGAATCACCTTTAAATTGGGCATAAAAGTGACTCACCCAGGACAACTACTCTCCCTTCATTCCCCCCCCCCCATCTCCTCCAAACCAACAACTGAATGTGATGTCCACAGAAGGTCTATGTACATCCTGAAGGCATTTGAAAACCACACTGGAAAACTTCCTTCGAATAAAACTGCAGTGGCCTGGTTAGGATATGCACTCAGTAAGCTATTCAACCTATCCAGCTAAATTGGACTGGGTCTCTTTTGAAAATGAGGCACTCCCTGATCCCTTACTATTACTTTGATCTCTTGGGTCCGAGCCCCTTTTCATCTCAGACAACTCTGAAAGGAGTGAATCCCTTTATGTATGGAACACACATATTTAAATCTCCAGAGGTGGCAATTACAGATCCCCTGTATGCCAAATTCTCAATATAGCTTTACCTGATCCTTCAAGTGTGGGATACCTTTAACATTCACAGATGCCCAAAGCTTTTATGTTAAATGGCTGCTATACAACCTTTCCCTTTGCATTGGGAGCACAGGTGTCATTGACTACATCCAAAGCTGGGCATAAACCTGATCCCACCTCAAAGCCAAGGACATGGTTTTTTTCATCCTGAAAGATTTGTCATAAAGCTGCCACATCAGTCTAGCAAAATCAATGTAAGCCCTATGAATAATGTCCATGTAGTGAATTAAAGAATAAGCCCTCCATGGTTCTGATCCAATTATAACATCTGCATGAATGAAGAAACCTGCTAACCAATTATACCAATTCATATCTACTTTCCTCTTATGGACCTTAACTCTTTCTTTTAGAATTTGTTAGAATTAGATTTCTTATAGAAACAATATAGAGATATGAAGCATCCCCAAAGCTAAACACATTTATTATAAGTTTGCTCTATACAAACAATTTCTTACCTCATAAAATGTATGGAGTGTTACTCCAGGTTTAAGATCTAAATATAACATGGCATTGGGTGGGGATTGCATACAATGAAATTGTAGAAATTACTGAGAGTGGCAATTTTGACCAAGATCCTGCATCAAAGGAATACCCCCCTGTCACGGTGAGTCCCACTCACCCAACTCTCTTCTTCAAATGACAGCACGATGGATTTCACTATCCCACCACTGCCACCAATTTGTGACAGGGACTTTTCACTTTCTCTTGTTCTGGCAGTCCTATGCCACACCAAGTATTCTGTTTATGTGGCTTCTTAAACTATGGTCCTTTACAGGCTGTCAGAAATAATGCAGCTTGAGACCATTTTAACTGTCTTGGTTCAGTGCTAAGGAATCATGGGAACTGTAGTTTATTGTGCCATCAGAACTCTCTGACAGAGAAGGCTCAATGTTCCAGAAAAAAATACAATTCTCATGATTCCCTAGCACTGACCCAGAACAGTTACAGTGGCTTCAAGCTGCATTATTTCTTGCAGTCTGTAAAGGCCCTATGTTTCTTTTTAAAGCCATTTCCTTGTAGACCTCAACTTATGGATGCAACTAGTTCACTTTATGTACCTCTTAGTAGTGTAGATATTTATTCCAGGTACAGAAAAGTTTGTAATTAAATAACAATAGAACTTTCTTTGAATGATGGTTAACAATGTTTCATTTGTTATGATGTATTCACTTGTTCTTGTTACAATTTGTTACACAACTCTCTATCTAGAGAACATCTGTTATTTTCACTTAGGACACAAACAGTCCTGAACTTCAGTTATCTTCCCAAACTTATTCCTGTCCTAGCCACTCAGACTATATATATCCCACAGGATATCAAAACCCAGCAACTCTCTCACTTGGAGTTCTATACTGGAACCAAGTCCCTCCCTTGTGAACGTGTTCCCTACCATACCCTGTCTGAACTTATCTATATCTCTATCTGAATTCCAGCTGTCACCAACTGACTATATTTCAGCTCCAGCATTTGATTTGATTGGCTGCCGCCAGCTTCCATTCCATTGCTGTTGCTAAGGCTCAAATCTATTCTGCCTTCTCTCCACACACACCATTGCTATTTGCCCCTGGGGGTATCAGTTGGGATCATTAAAGCCTTGGCAGCCATCTTCACCCTATCCCAAAATTCTGGGGATTTTCATTTATTTAATAATAATAATAATTATTATTATTTATATACCGCCCTAGTGGAAGACCAATCTAGGCGGTGAACAATAAAATTTAGAAATTACAACAAGTTAAAATAACAACAATTCCTCCTCCCCCCCCTAAAACATTATTAAATCAAATACAATTAAAACAACCGCAATTAAGCAGTACTTAATTAAAACCAATTATAATAACAATTACAACTACGGCTAATACACACGGCACAGCAACGATGGAGCAATACAGCAGTCCATAAAGCGACAATCTCCCGTGAATCTACATAAGGGAAGAGAATGGGTCCTATAAGTGTCCACCTTCGGAAGGTCTCTAAATTAACTATCTAGTCCGGAAAGACCTGCCGGAAGAGATCCATCTTGACAGCCTTTTTAAAGCTGTGTAAGGATGTTAATTGACGGATCTCATCTGGCAGGCCGTTCCAGAGTCTGGGAGCGACGATAGAAAAGGCCCTCTGGGAGGTCGCCGCAAGCCTGGCTCTTTGGGGCTGCAGCAAGTTCCTCCCAGAGGATCGGAGGGCACGGGGAGGATTATATGGGAGGAGGTGGTCTCTGAGATAGTTTGGGCCCAAGCCATTTAGGGCTTTAAAGGTAATAACCAACACCTTGTACTGGGCCCAGAAACCAATAGGCAGCCAGTGGAGGGACCTCAGCACCGGAGTGATGTGATCCCTCCTAGATGTCCCAGATAGCAGCCTGGCCGCCATATTCTGCACTAACTGCAGTTTCCGAGTCAGGTACAAGGGTAGCCCCATGTAGAGCGCATTACAGAAGTCCAGGTGTGAGGTTACCAGTGCGTGCACAACAGTCTCAAGGTCCCTTACTTCCAAGAAAGGGCGCAGTTGGCGTATCATCCGAAGCTGATAACAGGCACTCCTGACCGTCGCATTTACCTGATTTACCATTAGGAGCGACGAGTCAAGGAGCACCCCCAAACTGCGAACACAGTCACTGGAGGAGAGTGTGACCCCATCCAGGACTGGAGGTTGCAACCCAATTCCTGGTTTCAGGGCCGAGACCGTGAGCACCTCTGTCTTGTCTGGATTCAGCTTCAATCTATTTTTCCTCATCCAGCCCATTACCGCCTCAAGACATTCATTGAGAGAAGATATGCCATTGGAATTAGAGGCCAACGAACGAGATATGGAGAAATAGATTTGGGTGTCATCAGCGTACTGATAACACCCAGCACCATAACTCCGTATTATCTCACCCAGCGGCTTCATATAGATGTTAAACAATATCGGGGACAAAATAGCTCCCTGAGGGACCCCACAAGTGAGGTCCCTCTTACTCGAGCTACAGTCCCCGATCAGCACCCTCTGGGACCGACCCGAGAGGAAGGACCGGAACCACTGCAGAGCAGTGCCCCCGATACCTAACCCCTTCAGGCGGTACAAGAGGATGCCGTGATCTATCGTATCAAAAGCCGCTGAGAGGTCTAGGAGCACCAACAGGGTCACACTACCCCTGTCGATGCTCAGACGCAGATCGTCGGTCAAGGCAACCATGGCAGTCTCAACCCCAAATCCTGTCCTGAAACCGGTTTGAAATGGGTCTAGATAATCGGTTTCATCCAAGACAGCTTGGAGCTGAAGAGCAACCGCCCTCTCGATCACCTTGCTCAAAAATGGCAGTAATGACACAGGCCTATCGTTTTTCATTTCCAGGGGGTCCAGGGAAGGCTTTTTCAGAAGCGGCTTAACCGCCGCTTCCTTCAGACATGATGGAACATGTCCTTCCCTGAAGGATGCATTGATGATATCCGTAAGGAAGCACACCAATGCATCCCCCCCTGGACGGTCAGCCATGATGGGCAAGGGTCGAGAGGGCATGTTGTCTTCCTCACCTTACCAAGCAGCTTGTCCACGTCAGCGGTACTCACAGATTGCCACTGATCCAGTATAACTACATTGGAGGAGTCACTGGACACCTCGCCTATCGACTCTGTTCCAATGGCAGCATCTAAGTCGTCTCTTATCTGAGAGATTTTGTCTGCAAAAAAGTTGTTAAAAGCATCACAGCAGGCCGTTGTCGGGTTAAGCAAGGGATTTGGCGCAGGAGGAACCTGCGTCATCTCCCTCACCACCCTAAACAGCTCTGCTGGACGAGACTCTGCAGACGCAATACGTGCCGAGGAGAAAGCTCTCCTCATAGCACATACCGCCTCCCGATAAGAATAAAAGAATTTCTTATGGCGAGTTCTATCAGATAAGAGCTGAGTCTTCTGCCACCTGCGCTCTAGTTGTTGTCCAGCCCGCTTCATTTGCCTAAGCTCAGGCGTATACCAAGGCCTGCGGTTAGAAGCGGGCCGGCAAGGATGCTTGGGAGCGATTGTGTCGACGGCTCTGGTAAGCTCGATGTTCCAGGTATCAACCAGGGCGTCGACAGAATCACCGGCATTCCCAACCAATGAACCCCCCAAGGCTTTCCGGAATCCAGTAGGCTCCATTAGCCTTCGAGGGCGGACCATTCTAATGGGTCCTCCACCCCCGGCAGGGCAGATATTGGCTCTCAGTTTCAACTTAACCAGGAAATGATCCGTCCATGACAATGCGGAGGTATTTACAACCTCCGCCCACGGATACTCCTGTTCCATACAGAAGGCTGCATCGAGTGTATGACCTGCACAATGTGTGGGCCCGTTGACCAATTGGGATAGGCCCATGTTTGTCATGGTCTCCATGAACTCCCGAGCTGCACCTGTTAAACTGGTCTCGAGCAGAATGTTGAAGTCTCCCAGAACCAAAAGTCTGGAGGACTCCAACAATTGCTCAGAGACCAGCTGTGTCAGCTCGGTCAGGGAGTCTGCTAGACAACGGGGTGGACGGTAGACTAGCAAAATCCCCAAACTATCCCTGGTCTTCAGGCTGAGGTATATACACTCGAAGTGGACCGTGTTCCGGACAGGTATCCTGGTTAAGGTCAGATGATTCTTATAAACCAGAGCCACTCTGCCCCCCCCCCCGCCCACTTCCCCTCACCTGCTCACTAACAGAGTACCCAGCTGGGAGGGTTTGCGCCCAGATAGCTGAGCTATCCTCTCCCAGCCAGGTCTCTGTGAAGCAGGCCAGGTCGGCATCCTCATCCAGGAGAAGTTCCTGGATGATACAGGTTTTATTTTTAACCGCCTGGCATTGCAAAGGAGCAGAGTGAGGTCCTGTGGTATGGTTGGTCTGCTCCCTAAACCATTCAGAGCAACTAAGGGAACTGAAGATGGGATAGCTTTCAAATAGCGATCCCGCCTTCTTTTGTAACATCGGTTCCCTTTGTTCCATCCATACCTCCCTTTCCCCTGCACAACTCCAATAGCCGCTCCCGACACAGACCCAACCTCGGTGAAACAATGCATTTTACGACCCTCGTGCAGTTCTCTTAGCAGGGGAAACCACCAAGGAGCAAGTCTCGTCCTCCCCACTGATGATAATGACAGGTCAAGGCAAGACCCTCTATAATCAAGGTCCCTGTGGGTGGTAATCTTAGGGCCCAACACGCCCCCTCAGGGACCTGCCAAGCCGGGAGAGTCGCCGCCGCTGCGAGTGCCGAGGAGGGTGTTCCTGGGCAGGTCCTTTTATCCCCGCCGGCGTTCTCCCCGGACCCACAGCACACAGCTGCTCCGGCCGCCCTGATGGTAAATGAGGGCAAGGGCAGAGTCCACAGAGTCCTGGTCCCTCAGATGGAATTAAAGGGGCCAGACACGCCCCCTCAGGGACCCAGTCCTTCCTCGGGCCCTGCCAAGCCGGGAGAGTCGCCGCCGCTGCGAGTGCCGAGGAGGGTGTTCCTGGGCGGGTCCTTTTATCCCCGCCGGCGTTCTCCCCGGACCCACAGCGCACAGCAGCTCCGGCCGCCCTGATGGTAAATAAGGGCTAGGGCAGAGTCCACAGAGTCCTGGTCCCTTAGATGGAATTAAAGGGGCCAGACACGCCCCCTCAGGTACCCAGTCCTTCCTCGGGCCCTGCCAAGCCGGGAGAGTCGCCGCCGCTGCGAGTGCCCTCTTGACCCACAACTTAACCAGGATATTCTGTCCATGTTTGTTTTTTAAAGAATAGGGTTTCATTTTCTTTCATTGTTCATTCTGTTTCTCGAAGCCTCTTTCATTTTCTTTTTCCATCTGTCATTACCTCATTCATATTCTTTTTCTTTTGTCATTATTTCATACATTTTCAGTTCTATTATTCCTCCAATGCATCAAGCCTAACAAGTTTCTTATAGAACAAATAAAGTCTCACCCACCCACCATTTTGTATCCAATTAAAAATGGGTGACAACCTCTAAATTTTCCATTCTTTATGGGTCAGACTGAGGTTTTCATTTCTTTTCACCTTTGGAGGACTCCAAGATCCACCCTTCCTATAGAATACTCTCTGAATGAAACCATATATATTGATCTCCCAAGTAATTCAGTGCAATGACTATTTTCATCTCTCCTATAAGAAACTCAAGTGGTTAAGATGCTGACTCTGTTGATTGCAAGGTTGGCAGTTCGAGGCCTGGGTGCTGTATGATGAGGTGAGCTCCTGTCACTACTCCCAGCTCCTGCTAACCTAGCAGTTCAAAAGCATGCAAGTGCAAGTAGATAAATAGATACTACTTCAGTGGGAAGGTAAACAGTGTTCTGTGCAGTCATCCTGGCCACATGGTCACAGAGTAGTCTCTGACAACAGTGATTCTTCAGCATAGTAACGGGGATGAGCACCGCCCCCTACAGGCAGACATGACTTGACAGCCTTATCAACAGGGAATACAGTTACCTTTTACCCATAAGAAGTAGAAAGGTTTTTGTTCATTTCCCCCTTTAGTTTCTCTGTTTTTCCCTTGTTTGGCAGAGAAGCAAGCAGTAAAGAAATGGAGATGGATTTGTTTCATCCTTCATCTGCTTACAAATGAATTTTGAAAAAAAGTAGCTGTGTTAGTCTGGTATATTTTTTCTGCAAAAAAAGAATGTTAAACTGTGTTTAAAGAGACTTTAGATGTCACTGGACTTCTTTTTAAATATTTAAAAATGAATGTACAGTCATGATATAAATCCTTTCTTGGGTTATCCTTGCATGGCAAAGAAATAAATGAAAGTTTAAAGAACCCTCTACAAGACATCTATATGTATGTATTTATTTATTTAGCTCCAAGAGAGAATTTTGATCATGGGCCAAACTAATTTTTCTCCATTTTGTAAATGTGCAAAATTTAAAAGTGTGATAAATATTTCCCTTTTGCATGGACTCTTAAAAATTAATAGAATTGGGTGGTGGTTTGCATCTTTGGAGCAATCAGTTTGTCCTTTTCTGTTTGTAGTATTATTGCCTTAGCTCACTATGTAAGAGGAATAGTTCTGTGTAGAGGCATTATGCACAAAATGAGGAGAGTACTGGGCCTGAACTCTCTCTAGAAGCCAAGATGACTAAACTGAGGCTGTCATACTTTGGCCACATTGTGAGAAGCCATGTTTCACTAGAAAACACAATAAGGCTAGGAAAGGTGAAGGACAGTAGGAAAAGAGAAAGACTAAATAGTTAGAGATAAATAAGGAGCCCATGGACCTGAGCCTGCAGCACCTGAGCAGAGCAGGTGAGGACAGAGGGGCTTCATGATATCTCATTCATGGAGTCACCATGATTTGATGTCAAATCAAAGGCTGTTAAGAACCTGGGGTGCAAGTGTTTGGTGATCTAATCTTGCTGGGTGGCAAGAGCTTTTACAAGGCTTGGAGTATCCTTGACTATGTGGGTCAAGATGGCTCAACTGCAAGGTTTTTGTTGTTGTTGTTGTTGTTGCTGTTGTTTTAAAAAAACCAACAGCATTCCCATTGCATATACCTTCTACGATCATAACTGTCTGAACACCTAGGTTTTGCATATTTTCCTCTGTCTGAGACAGAAGCACTGTAATAATATATAAACATGAATGATGACATGCAAAAAGCGTCACTCTTCATTTCCTTATGCTTGAAAATATCAAATGCTATGTATGTTTGCATATTTGTTTGTTTTTAGATGTTTTGTGTTATTAAATGTGTTTTAATGTTTATAGAATTTAAAATTAAAAATAAATATTAAAAAAAGAAAATATTAAATGCTATGAGCCTTATTGCATAGTTACAAAACTGTAATTAAACATCCTGTTTTTGTAGTTATACCCCCCACACACACACACACACACACTAATTTGGAGCATCTCTTGCTCAAGATGAAAAGTGGAAGCAGAGGCAATTCTCATCCATTATTACTTCCCATTTGTCTCTTTCATGTATTTTATGGAGAAATGTTGGTCTTAATCAACACTTTGTAATTAGAATTTGGGTTCAGGCATTTGTCCTTGAGTACAAAAATCATGTGAAAAAGACATAGTAGAATTAATCCATGTGCCTCTAATCATCAAGCTCCATGCTATAGTTTGTTGATCTTTTTGAAATTCATTTGTGAATCCCATACAATTTTCAGGCAATACGTGATGGACATTATCCATACAATACACTTTGTCTCAATGTCACCAGCCCACCTCGGTTTCTGATAGAAGAAGGTGGAAGAATGATAGGTCAATGTACAGAATGGATGAAGATATCTATAAACTTTGGACTCTCTTTTTTCATGTATGCACATTAAATTCATGATGTGTGTGTATGCATGTATTTTTGCAGGCCAAAGTCAGTTTTTCATGTGTATGTGAAAATGTGTGCATTTTTATAAAAAAAAAAATGTATACACTGCTTGAACTCATCCTTTCCTCATTAATTAACCTTTGCTTCAGCAGTGTTTGGACACCTTTAAAATATGTACTCCCCTCAAATGCAGCCATCCATCATTGTAAGGATCCTGGAGCATAAATGGTGCCTGATTCATGGACAGTTCTGGAAGTGTGTAGACTGAAACCAGTCTATCAAACCTCAGACTGAAAATGCACATGCCTCCAATACATTTCTAGTAAGAGAGAGCACAAGAATTAGATCTTGCCATTGTTAGCATGTTTATGCAGCACATGAAGATCCACATTAGCATACAGCACCAGGAACATGACCTTCTCAGATGCAGGCAGTAGCGTGTCAGCTGGAGAAGCACCTTTCCCCTTCCAGACAGAATAAAGAGACTCCGCAGACAGATGTCTCTCAGATGAGGTTTTAATCTTAGTTCCTCTATTTACAAGGCTATATACAGCGATAATGACAACCATCCAACACGATCCACAGCCACAATCCACAGCAACCCACACATGTGTCCAGAGGCTTCTGCCTTATATAGCCAGGGCTCCACATGGCCTTCTGGCCCTGCCTCTTCCTGTGGACACCTGTCACTCACCTGAGTGACTCTGCAGTTTTGCAGCACTTCTCTGTGCTTTCCAGCACCAGGTGACCATCTGCATGATGTCACTTCCCATGACTCAGCATGACTCAGGAACAGTCAAATGCTATGTCATCATGGCTGCTATTCTCCACATTGTACATTTTACCCCTGGGACTCCTTCCTAACAGCCATTCACAAATGTGTGCCAGTCTAAACCCCCTTTACTTAATCTGCAAAAGTTTTGAGTTATTGGTCATTCTGCAATGTGACCAACAGAGGGGGGGGGGGACAGGAACTGATTTTTATATATCACCTCCTCTAAACTATGAACTCTGAGCTCTGAAAGACTTCCTCTGAAAATTTGGTATCTGACACATACAAGCACCCGGACTTTATTTAATGGCACACCCAGAAAAGCAGTCTTTCAAATGGTAGCCAAGATGGCTCTTTACACTTTGTCCCTGAATGAGTGGAAAGGGGCAGGCTGGAACTGTTGGCAAAAACTCTGTCCCAATGATTGTTTGATTTTGAAATCATTCCTATGATAACTTTCTCAAACATAGTTATTGGTAACTAATAAGGAAAGAAAGAGGGTGAGCTTTATAGAATGTTGTTTGTCCCCTCAAAGCATCTTTGATGTATCCTCACTTTTCTGTCAAAATGTCTATTATAAATAGTGTATTTTAATGTTTAATATCGCAAGTGTTTAAAACTGCTAAATCTTGGCACAAAGGCTGTCAGTCAGCTGGAACTGGGAAGTGGTGGGTTGTTGTTTTTTAAATCAAAGCAGAAAGCAAGTGTTTTTTAAAGTGCTCCTGGACCATTCAGATAGTAAAAAGAAGAAGATAAAAGACAACTATTTTGCTAGAAGCATGTGCAATCATTCTGGCTACATGATCACAGAGTAGTCTCTGACAATGCTGGCTGTTTGACTTAGTAATAGAGATGAGCACTGCCCCCTACAGTTGGACATGACTTGACAACCTTGTCAATGGGGAATACCTTTACCTTTATATCTGGCATACCTTTGTTTGTTTATTTTGTTTTTTAAAGATAAATTTGGTGAATGAACAATTGAGAAAGGGTTGCAAAATACCATTTCAGATCTAGGCCTAATATAGGCCACATCAACCTAGACATTTCAATCTAGACCCAACATTCATCTAGTGATTTACAATTAAGTTCTCCAGTTATCCTGTGCTAATCTGCCTTGAAAAACCAAAACAGCTACAACATTTTATTTATTTATTTTAAAAATCACCTGTCATAAAATGTGGCAACAAGACAGATCATCAACAGTGGATAATCTGTTTCAAACAGATAACTGCAGGGAAATTTGTGCTAAGCACCTGTAAAATTTGCAGTTTTTGAAAAAGCATTTTAAAAAAACACAAAAACACCTATTGATGATTATTCAGTCTTGCCAATCTATTTCATGTTGCTTTTGTTTTGGCATTTACCCTGTAAAGTATCAATCATCTAAATCACTTTTAACTTTAATTATAGTACATAACTATAGTGACAATGATGACAGTGTACTTGTACTTGTCTAATTAAAAATTTGTAAGCCGCTATGGAAGCCTTTGTGACAAAAGAGTGGGGTATAAATACTCTAAATAAATGAATAAATAAAGTCGGTGATTTTTTAAAATTCTGCCAACAAACCAACTAATGAGATTAATTATGTAATATAAAGAAGCAGGGTTGATATGACAGCATGCTTCATTTATTATTAACAGATTTCCAAGGGTGGGTCTACACTGGCTGCTTAATCTGGGGCCAGTTCAGAGCATTATTCCCTAGACCAGCCCTGGACTGGCAATCCCCCCAACACACACATACATGATGGCAACCACGAACACTCAGCTGAATGCTAAGGACAGACACAGTTTCCTTGACATGTGCTCAATAAGAATCCAGAGAGCCAAGAGCCATGTCATTCCCTTTCCCTACACTGAGCCATGCAGGGAAAGAGGATGGCTTATTTTTGGAGCTCCTGCTGCTGCCTCCTCACAAGCAGGAGCTACAAGCCTGCCCAATATGCTGCCACTTCTGCTGAAGATAGAAATGAGCACTCAGACTCCTTGTTGATCATATGTCTAGACAATTCTTCTGCTTCCTCTTAAGGCATTTGGTGAGCTGGACTGGCATTCTAAACTTAGCAGACTACTGCACTACATACACTCTTATAGTGCTACTATTCCACTTTTACTGCTCTGAATGCCTCCTGTGGCATTCTGGGATTTGCAGTTTAGGGAAAGGCATTTAGAATTCTCAGCCAGAGAGCTCTTAGAACTCACTGAACTATAAACCCCAGAATGCAACAGGAACCAGCCAGAGCAGTAAAAATAGAATAGCAGCACTATAAGAGTGCAGTAATCTGCTTCCTCTCTCTCTTTTTGTAATTGCTTGATTTATTAGTTTTGTGGTCCATAATACCATACAACATATATAACAAATCCTGACTAAATATTACCATTATCACAGCACATATATTTTATCCCCACTTCTGTCCCCCCACCCCCGATGGCTATAACCAAGTAATTTAGTATCCTATAATGTGGCACATGGTAGCTTAGCAATTAAGATGCCAACTCTGAAGATTGCAAGGTTGACAGGTCAAGACTAGTCCCAGCTTCTGCCAGCCTAGCAGTTTGAAGGCATGTAAAAGTGCAAGTAGACCTTTGGTGGGATGGTAACAGCATTTCATGCAGTCATGCTGCCTACATGACCATCAGGTCATCTTTGATAATGCTGACTCCCTCAACTTAGTAATGGAGATGTGCACCATCCCCTACTTTTGGACATGCCTAGACAAACATCTCAAAGGGGAAGTCTTTACCTTTACCTATAATGTGTAATATTTTATTAATAGTTTCCTTAACTTCCTTGTACACCTTTTCAGCTTTAATTTCCTCTTTATATCTATCCTCAATTCCAGAGATTCCTCTTAAGTATCTTGTGATGAGGGGGACAGGAACAGATATTGTGGTCATCATCCTTACTTTATTCTCTCTAGGTGTTTGCCTGGATGCCTGTTTTGTTGTTGTTGTTGTTGTTGTTGTTGTTGTTGTTGTTTTACTTTCCCCCCCCTGCCTTTGCCCTGATCATCTGTTGCCTCTTAAGGTGTTGCAACCAATTGCTGGTGCTGTAATATTTTTTATCCAGTGTTTATGCCTGCAGTGAGGTCAGATGCCACTCCTGTGGTGCTCTCCCAATTGAAAATGTCTCCAGCAAATACCCTGTTTTTTTGTGGAGCCTAAAATTAACTATTCCATTTAAGAATAAACAATCACTTCAAGAATAATAGCTAGGGGCAACTGGGGCGGGGGGGGGGGAATATCTAAAATACACACATTAAACAAATTAGAACAACAAACAGAAGATTAAAATAGGATGTTTAGCAAAAGAAAAAATGGAGGAAAAAGAATTATTCAACAAAATCAGCTACCACTCATCCCTCCCCACAGCTGTTTCATGATTTCCTATGAACACATAA
Source organism: Phrynosoma blainvillii (assembly GCA_026167975.1). Taxonomy (NCBI): domain Eukaryota; kingdom Metazoa; phylum Chordata; class Lepidosauria; order Squamata; family Phrynosomatidae; genus Phrynosoma; species Phrynosoma blainvillii. Next base: position 203,848,134 of record JANUYF010000003.1, read on the forward strand.
TGAAGAAATACTGGAGGAAATTAACCATACATAACTCTGATGATCTCACATAATTTCTTCCATCAAACTGTGATTAGAGAGTGCTTGTGAGATTCATTGCCCAAATTGCACATTAGAACTGTCAATGAGCACAGCTCAGCAACCTTCCTTCTCTGCCGCCTTATATCACCTTGGTAAGTTCTTTCTATGGTCATATTGAAGAAACATATTTTTGATGTCCAGATTGGTCCAAAGTGTTTCAGGCCATGCTGTTTCATTCCAGAACCCAATTAGGCCAATCCAAAATGCCTACTATTTGTAATAAATGAGTCAAAACCAGCCTGATCCCTTCTCTTATTTGGGAACTGGGAGAATTGTTTGTATAAACACAATGTATAGTTCATATTTTAATAACATCCTTTTCTTTTTTTTCTTGTGTGCCAGTATCATCATTAGAACCTGTATATCAAATTAAGAAGGCTGTAGAGGATGCTGTAGGAAGGAGAGGGGATGGACAATGATTTTTACCAGTTCATTTGATGTATCATATCTGGATCACATCATGCTGGATATCAAATATAAAATATTTAGTACTGCTATGGATGCACAAATATTGATATGAAAACATCAGAAGATGACCACAAGGCTTAAGCAAGACAAAAGAGTCATTCTGAATGAAAAGTATCCCCAGCCAAATAAAATTTTTAGAAGTTTCAAAGTTATTAAACTGCTAGGAATCTGAAGGAAAAGCAAATCATGCATTTATACAGCTTTTTGTCCCCAGCATCACCTAATTGGTACCATATATGAAAAACAATTACAATTTGAAATGTAAGAGAAAAGTTTAACATTAATAGTTTTTACTTAGTGCTTGCTTTTCTGCTTCCATTCTGGTTCCATGAGTGCTGCTTAATGATTAGCTAAATATATATCTAGTATACTCCTCTGATCTGCAATTATTGTATGCTGTATGTTGTTGCCAGGCCAATTTTCCAAAACTGCTGTGGATGGGCACATGCATATTTACTCCCATGCTAGACTGTCAGCTAGAATAATGTCATCTGTCTGGTATGTTGTTTTCAATAACACCCTAGACTCCATTCTTCAACATGTAAGAAACCAATTTCCCCTACGATATCCTCCCTCAAATACCTGTCCAATAGAATGAAGTGAGCAGCTTTTGGGGATTGAGTGATCATTATTTTTCCTCTATGGTGCTCTGAGGGGGACATTTTTGTTGTGTGCTTTCAACTTGTTTCTGACTTATAGTGAACCTAAGGCAAAAGTATCATGGTATTATCTTGTCAAGATTTGTTCATGCCTTTGCCTTCCTGTGAGGGTGAGATAGTGTGAATTGCCCAAGATCCCCCAATGAATTTCCATGGCTGAGTAGAGAAGCCTGGTCTCCAGAAGTGTATTCCAATACTCAAACCACTATACCATGCTGGTTCTCAGGGTGTACAAAATGATGAAAAATGTGGTGGTGGAGGTGGGGGACTGAAAGTGGAGGAGTAATATGTCAGAGTATAGATGGGCTATGCAGTCAAAGGTGAAATGTAGAGATGTGTATGTCTGTATTTTTCCACTTGAGAACAGCTTCTTGGCAAGCACAAACAACTCAGTCCAGATGGCCAGAGAGAGACAAAACAATAGGGAAGCCTAGGTGGGAAATCATTCTTGTTGACATAAGAAAACAATAATAAAGGCTGGTATGGGAAAGTAGATCACGTGGTGGAGGATGAACAACAAGAGGCTGGGTTAGCATACATCATATACAGATCATCCAATCAATTTGAAGGGCAACACCCAAAAAGGTGGAGAGGGGCTGGACTGAGAAACCCTGTGCTTGGCATTGATATTATTATTATTTGCTTCCTTTGGATTGCACTTTTGTTCTTCTTCTTCTCTTTACTTCTCGCAATGGATCTATAATATGTTTATATTGCTTTACAATGTAGCCTTAAGATCTGGAAACATGGATCTGTAGTTTTTGTTCTTGTTTAGCCACAACAGCAAGATGTGATCCTATAGTGGACTGTATTTTACTCTGCTTGTTGTTATTATTATTTTTCAACAATAACAATAAAAGCTCAACTTTTAGAAGCTTAGATTTTGTTCCCTGGTTCTGCTGGATCTACAAGTACACTACTCCACTAAAACCGAACAATGGGCTATGGGAGCCCAGAGAGAAATTTTCCTGTGAGAGCTGGATTTATGGCCTTGCAGACACATCTTCAGCAGTGTGGAAGGGGAGCGGAGATGAGCTGTCCTCCACACATTCCAAGCTTGGAGTTTTTTAACTTGAGCTGTGAGTAATGCTTTGCTTATGTGCATGATTTAAAAGAAAGAAACTGTCTGCCGGCTGGCTGAATGTCCAGGCTTTCTGTGGAACAGTCATTCTTGCCTGAGCATTTAAAGATACAGTGTTCTTTGAAATAGCTGGAGTGAGGCAAGCTGTTTTCAGACTCTTTGTGTCACAAGTGAAACTCATCATGGATGTCACTAAGTTTCTGAAGTTGACAAGTGAAAATTATGTTTCTTGGTGTGTGTATTCCAAAGCATTATTAATTCGGGAGAATCTTTGGCAGGCTATTGACCCAGGCCTTTCTCCAGCACCTACTCCAGCTGAGACAGAGAGAAATCAGAAAGCTGTTGCTACCCTTCACCTCATTCTTTCTGAAAGCCAATTAAATCATGTAAGGGGCATATCTGTGGCTAAGGACATATGGAATACCCTGAGGGATATCCACCAGTCTGCTTCAGTGCTAGCCAAAATGATGTGGTGTAAGCGATTATATGGGCAGAAAATAGAGAAACACCAGTCTCCTGAACATCATCTGGAAGTGATGAGGGAATTATTTGTCCAAGTTCACATGAGAGGCGTGGATATCCCAGATCAACAAAAAGCTTACATTCTTTTGGGTTCCCTCTCAGCTAATTTTGATAATATTTTGCATGGTCTGCAAGGTGTGCCTGAAGCACAACTTACAATGGAGCTCATGGCCTCTAGAGTCATGGAGGAAAGCCAACACTGAAGGTTTGAAGCTGAGCAATGCAAGCAGGTGTCTGCAGCTTCAAAGTCCTCAAATGCTACAGAGGGAGCATCCAGAGAAATGTAGATGGAAAAAGCAGCTGTTTCCAGAGGAAAGATTTGTTATTACTGCAAGAAGGCAGGTCATCTAAGGAAGGACGGCAGGAAGCTTGCAGCAGACAACAAGAAAAGGAATCAACAATAACAACATCCCTTTGGGGGAAACAAAGGAACTGCAGCTGTTACTCAAGGCTGTGACAGTGTGACTCAACAGGCAGTGAGTCAAGTTTGGATCCTTGATTCCGGTGCCACTGCAAATATGGTAAATGTTCCTGAGCTACTCAGAACCAAGAAGCCTTCCACAGTGAACTCTGTTGCTCTAGCTGATGGAGCAGCAAGAGAAATCCACGAAATGGGAACTGTCTACATTCCTGGGTTTGGTAAAACTTTTGATAATGTTTTGTGTGTGCCTAAACTACAAAACTGTTTAGTTAGTGTCTCTGCTTTGAGCACAGAAGGGTATACACTGCATTTTGTGGGGGAGGAATGCTTAATTTCCAAAGATGGGGAAGTTTGTGCAAAAGCTGTAAAGAAAGACAAAATGTACTACATGGTAGATAAGGCAGAATGTGCAGTTGTACAAAATGAGCCTTTGCATTCAAACTGTATTCATTATTTTCACAGAATAATGGGTCATGTTGGTTTTAAAAGTCTTGTGAAGCTGGTGGAAATTTGTCCAGATTTTAAAATGTCACCCTGTTCAAATCACCTGGAGTGCTCGGTTTGCAGCAGGATTCAGTTGAAAGCTTATCCTGTAGCAAAGTGAAGAAAATTTATAGCCAAACGTCCATTTGAGGCTGTGCATTGTGATGTTTCTGGTCCCATGGTTGCAACACTAGGGGGCAGCAAAAATTTCATGGTGATCGTGGATCGCTTCACCAGGTTTTCTTATGTGAAGCTTCTAAAAGAGAAAGGTGAAGCAGAAGAAAGATTTAAAGAATGGGTGAACATGATTGAAAGGGAATTCAACTACAAAGTGGGGTCTTTGATCACATACTGGGGAGGCGAAGTCTTGTCTCACAATCTGGAAAATTGGCTAAGGAAGAAGGGGATTAGACACTACACAATTAACCCTAGGACTCCTCAGGAGGATGGAATTGCGGACAGGAGAATAGCCATCTTGAAACAGATAAAAGATTGCATGATGCTAGATGCAAATGTTCCTGAGAACCTCTGGGGGGAGGCGATTCTTACAGCTAACTTTCTGGCAAACCGCATGTCCAGGAAAGCTGCCAACACGTGGCTGATAAAGACAGAGGCCTCTTCCCAGACAGCAACCCAGTTGCAAATGACGTACCAAGAAACCAAGAGTTCCGAAAGTCAGGTCCAGAGAGCACTCCAAAGTTCAAGGTTATAGCGAGCAGGTAGTCCAGAGCTGTTCCAAAGGTCACAGGGTGTAAGCAGTCTAAAGTCAAGCCGAGAGCCAAGAGCTTTCACTGGGGAATCCAAGATAAGCCTTGACAAAGAGCTTGGCTTTTCCTAGCTGCTTATCTAGCCTCAGCTCCTCTCCCCCAGGTGTTTCTCTTTAGCTGCGCGTTTCTCAGCTAGCCTTCAAGAATACCGCAGCCCCTCCCTATCTGTTCTCCTCTGAGCAAAGGTAGGGATTTCAATCTCTTACTCCTCTGCTTCTTCCTGGCATGAAACCTCTGCTGGGGAAAGGCTTTCTGCTGGGGAAAGGCTAGGCTGCTGAGGAGGGATGCTAGGCTGCTGAGGCAGGGGCTGTTGCTTACTGGGTTCCACACAGCTAGGTCCAGGTTCAGCTAGGTCTATGGGGGCTGGTAGCACCAAGCTAGGATCAGGCCCCACATCCTCCCCCTCAGAGTCCTCCAAGACCTCCACCTGGCTGTCCCTGACACCGCACTTGGAACTCAGCTGTAAAGAAAACTCCTTATCACATGCTTTACAAAAGAGCACCAAATTTGAAATACCTTAGAGTGTTTGGGCAATATGCAAATGTCTATGTGCCAGCTGCTTTCAGAAAGAAAAATCAGCCCAAGTGGAGAAGATTGATGTTTGTGGGTTATTCTGGGAATAGCTATAGGTTTCTCCTTAGACATAAGGAGATATTACTTTCAAGAAGCGCAAATTTTGAGAAACATTCAGGTTGGGAAAATGTGCACTCCAACAAAGAAGTTTTTCTGAGATTGGGGGAGTTAGGAACACCTGCCAGAAATGGAGGGGTGGAAAAACAGGAGTCAGCTTCTTCAGACAGTGAAGCAAGAGCATCAGATAAGGCAACACAAACCCGGCCACAGGCACCCAGGATGACTGAAACTAGGAGACACAGGGATAGGGAGCCTCACACAAGTTCTGACACTGAGGATGAGGAAGGTAGTACAAAAGTTTTCATCTCACGCCACACCCAAAGAGTTTGAAAACCTCCAGAACATTTTGTTGTGCAGGAAACTAGGGCTTGCACAGTTGTGGTTGATGAACCTGAAATTTACAAAGAGGTGCAAAATTGTCCTGATGAAGAAAGGTTGAAATGGGAGTTGGCTATGGAGCAGGAGTTCAAGTCTTTGACAGATAAAGAGGTGTTTGAAATTGTTGATAGGCCTACAAATCACAAGGTGATTGGCTGCAAATGGGTGTACAAGAGAAAGATGTTGCCTGATGGTAGTCAGAGATACAAAGCTAAGTTGGTAGCAAAGGGATTTGCACAGCAGAGATTTGAAAATTTTGACAATTTTTTTTTCTCCAATAGCAAAGCCTGAGAGCCTGAGAGCCTGAGATTGGTTTTGGCTTTAGCAGCAAGGAGGGGACAGTTGGTGCAGCATTTTGATTTTGAGACTGCATACTTGAATGCTTGTCTTGAGGAAACTGTATTCATGGAACAACTTTTGGGGTTTCAGCAAGACAGTGACAGAAAGGTGTACAAGTTGAAAAAGGCTTTGTATGGTTTGAAACAGAGTGCTAGGAGTTGGAATCTTTGCATTCATGAGGAGCTTGTGAAGCTTGGTTACAAATGCAGCATTGCTGACATGTGTGTTTACACAAAGGGAGGTGTGACATTGGTGATTATGTTGATGCCTTATGTGTGGCAGCTAAGTCAAAACAGGAGATTCAGACAGTGAGGAAGGAGTTGTCAAAGAAGTTTGTTGTAAAAGATCTAGGTCCTCTCAGATCCTATCTTCGAATTAAAGTGCAATGGACTGAAGATGGCAGTTGTTTATTGAGTCAACAGAAAAAGATTGAAAGTTTGATAGAGAAGTGTGGATTGCAGGATGCAAAAGTAGTAAAAAGTCCTATGTCAGTTGGATATGTAAGTGATGAAGGTACCAGAGAGTTTGGAAATCCAGAATTGTTTTGGAGTCTTGTTGGGAGTTTGACGTTTATAGCTAATAATTCATGGCCTGATATTAGTTTTGCAGTTGGTGTGCTTAGCAGAAAGATAAATTGTCCGAAGGTTGAAGATTGGACTGCAATTAAACATTTGTTGAGATACCTGAAAGGTAGCTTGGACAGAAAATTGAAGATACAGAACAGTCAGGTTGGACTTGAATGCTTTGTGGATAGTTCTTTTGCTTCAGAGCTACATGACAGAATATCAGTGACAGATTTGTTGATCAAGTTTGGAGAGAGTGCAATTGTTTGGAGAAGTAGAAAACAGGGATATATAGCACAAAGTACAAGTGAAGCAGAGTTTGCAGCATTATCAGAATTAGTTAATGAAATTGAATGGATTAGACAGTTGTTGCAAGATTTGAATCAGAATTGTGCTGTACCAGTTTTCATTAATGAAGATTCTCAAACATGCATTGCCATGTCAGAGGCAGAAAATCTGAAGTGCAGAACAAAGTACATTGGAGTTAGATACCAAAATGTCAGAGAATTGGTACTGAAGGGAGTTGTGCATCTGCACTATATGGAATCAAAACAAAATTTGGCAGGCATCTTGACAAAGGCATTGAAAATTGATAGACATGACCAGATGTCACGTCTACTTGGAATGTCATCTTAAGTGTGTAGACCTAGCCACCGTGCTAAGTTAGGGCCTTTGCAGACTGCCAGAAATAGTGCAAATTGAGTCCACTTTAAATTGAGGCACTGCCCTGGCTCAGTGGTAGGGAATCATGGGAATTGTATTTTTTTTTCTAAGACATTGAGCCTTCTCTGTCAGAGAGCTCTGGTGCCACAATAAATTACAGTTCCCATAATTCCCTAGCAATGAGCCAGGGCAGTGCCTCAATTTAAATTGGACTCAATTTGCACTATTTCTGGCAGTCTGCAAAGGCCCTTAGTCGCACAACATATATTAATGTGCTTCATACACACATCCATACATTTCAGGAGGGGATTGTCAGAGTATAGATGGGCTATGCAGTCAAAGGTGAAATGTAGAGATGTGTGTGTCTGTATTTTTCCACTTGAGAACAGCTTCTTGGCAAGCACAAACAACTCAGTCCAGATGGCCAGAGAGAGACAAAACAATACGGAAGCCTAGGTGGGAAATCATCCGTGTTTACATAAGAAAACAATAATAAAGGCTGGTATGGAAAAGTAGATCACGTGGTGGAGGATGAACAACAAGAGGCTGGGTTAGCATACATCATATACAGATCATCCAATCAATTTGAAGGGCAACACCCCAAAAGGTGGAGAGGAGCTGGACTGAGAAACCCTGTGCTTGGCATTGATATTATTATTATTTGCTTCCTTTGGATTGCACTTTTGTTCTTCTTCTTCTCTTTACTTCTCGCAATGGATCTATAATATGTTTATATTGCTTTACAATGTGGCCTTAAGATCTGGAAACATGGATCTGTAGTTTTTGTTCTTGTTTAGCCACATCAGCAAGATGTGATCCTATAGTAGACTGTATTTTACTCTGCTTGTTGTTATTATTATTTTTCAACAATAACAATAAAATCTCAATTTTTAGAAGCTTGGATTTTGTTCCCTGGTTCTGCTGGATCTACAAGTACACTACTCCACTAAAACCGAACAAAATAGGGGGAAACTGAAACTTCTAATTTTGCAAAGCAGGAGTTTTTAATGTTAAAGAAAGCAGAAGGGCTGCCAATTAAATCTTAATGTAGTGGTATGGATGTTGGACTATGACTCTGGAGACCAGGGTTAGATTCCCACTCGGCCACAAAACCCACTGGGTGACCTAGGACAAGTCACATATTCTCAGCCTCAGGAGAAGGCAATGAACAAATCTTGCTAAGAAAACCTCATAATAGTTTCAATTTAGGGTTACCATAAGTTGGAAATGACTTGAAGGCACATAACACATAATACACAGGCTTAGTACTGAATATCAAGATAACAATAACAAAACAATAGGAATAACAATAACAATTAACAAAAATAATGACCATGGAAGAACTACATGAATTCATCCTAGAAAATTAAATACTAGAAACAATCAGATAATTCCCTTACCTTGCGTCAAACACTGATGAATGTGGAGACTGCAGAGAAGAAATCAAAGAATACTATGACTGAGAAGTGCAGTTATGAAGGAACTAGACGTGATATTAAAGTGCAAAGACATAGCACTGAATACTAACTTAAGGATTGTCCAAGCCATTGTATTTCCTATCAACATGTATGGGTGTGAAAGCTGGACAGTAAAGAAAGCAAATAGGTAGAAAATCAATACATTTGAGATGTGGCACTGGAGAAGAGTGCTGAGGATAGCATGGATGGCCAAGGAGACAAATAAATAGATTCTAAAACATATCAATCCCAAACTTTCCCTGTAATGCAAGATGACTCAGGGAGGAAGCAGACGGGTGGCCATGGGCCGCCCCGGGAAGCTGTGCCGCGGGGCCGAGGTATCCCCACACCTCGGCCCCACGGCGCAGCTTCGCTGCCCGTGGAAGGAGTGCTAAATTGGCGCTCCTTCCACAAGTCGCTGAAGGTGCACAGCAAAAGGCTGCTGGCGCACCTTCGCCGACTTTTCCGCTGCAGCGTGTATGGACAATGCAGCGGGAGGTCCTCCTCGGAGCGCCGGCCGTGTGGAGGGCCAGCTGCTCTGAGGACGACCTGGGGAAGGGGTTGGGGCGCCCACCATGTGGCTGCCCCTCCCCTTCCCTGCCCCCCAAACAGCTCTTTAAGCCATCTGCTTCCCCCCTAAGTGTAGGGTGTCATACTGTGGACACACCATGAGAAGGAAAAACTCATTAGAAAAGGCAATGATGCTAGGAAAAGTGGAAGGCAGCAGAAAGAGAGAAAAGCCTGAGCCTACATGACCTGAGCAGAGAGGTAGAGATCAGGAAGTCTTGTAGATGATCACAATGTATCAGACTTGAGCAGATTCAGAAGCTTTGTGTATCAAAGAGTTCAATTCATTGAAAGAACAAAAGACTTTATTGAGAACACATAGTCAGAAATTCACCAGTCAGCATTTAAGCCAGAACTACCCCCTTAAAGCCAAACAATATCTTAAAACCCCAAAACTTTTAAACAATATCTTAAAACTCCTAACACCCTTGGTGCCAAATCTAGCACCCAATTCTAATTCCCATAGTTTATTTCCCCCATTAAGCCACCCCCCTGTTTCCAAACCTTCTCACCAGCCCTATCTCTCTCCAACTCAAGCATTTCCATCCTTTACCCCTCCTTTCAGTTACTGCCAGACACCATCTCACAGCTTACACATTCTAAAGCAGGGGTAGGCAACCTTTCCCCTTTAAGGGCTGAGAGACTTCAGCTCCCAGAATCCCAGGAGCTATTGGCCAACATGGGACTATTGGCCAACATGGCTGAGGCTTCTGGGAGCTGAAGTCCCTCGGCCCTTAAAGAGGAAAGGTTGCCTACCCCTGTTCTAAAGGACCATCATTCTCAAAACTATCCTAGCCAGCTGCCACTATTCCCAATCCCCCATACTAACTAACCTATTTGCTATTGCTACTAGTTTACCCAAAATCCCCTACCATCTACAACCTATATATATTAACTAGAACAGGGGTAGGCAACCTTTCCCCTTTAAGGGCCGAGGGACTTCAGCTCCCAGAAGCCTCAGCCATGTTGGCCAATAGTCCCATGTTGACCAATAGCTCCTGGGATTCTGGGAGCTGAAGTCCCTAGGCCCTTAAAGGGGAAAGGTTGCCTACCCCTGAACTAGAATATTCAAACCAAGAACAATAGAACCTGACAGAATTCATGCACGCACGCATAGTTCTGAGACCATGAGTATAAGTTAACTCAAGGGCAACTAACAACAACAACATTGTTCTTTGAGGCTTCTAGAAGAAGCAGTTCACCCTTTCTGAATGAAGGGAGGCTCTGAAAATAGCACCAGCAGGTGTATGTGGCTGGAGGACCACACTTTGCTCGCCACTGCAACAGAGCCACTGGTAGAAGCATTTATTGTATTCAGCCTGCCTCTGTCAGGAAAATAAATGACAGCAATCCAGATAACTACCTTATTTAAATGTCTGCCAATATTTACATATGAAATAGCCTGCTCTTTTCAACACTTTGCTGCTGCTTTCACATTGACTCCATTCAGCAGTGAGTGTGAGATTGTTTAATGCTAGCCAAAACATTTTGCTCAAATTGGAGATTAATGGCTACCTGAATAACTCCAACCCCAACAGAATGTTTGGCCCAGTCTTTTGTTTAAGAAACCATTTTTAAAAAATTCTTTTGTGTCTGTAATTCCACAATTTCACTTCTATAATTACTGTAGTCTACATTCATATCTGAAGCATCCACGCATAACACTGGGGAAAGTAGTCATTAAAATGACTCTCCCTTCAGCCTGCATTAGTATCCTAGAACTAACATTGATAACACAGAAAGACAATCATAATCAGAAGGCATGCTGCAATCACTTCAGAATTTCTTCTTTATATTATAGCACATGAAAGAAAGGCAAAGTTCTTGAGAAAGAGCGAACAGGTACAGCAGGCAAAGCTCATGACGAGGTCTGCTGCTCCCAGCTGCCACGGAAAATTCAAGCAGCAAACAAGGTTTTTTTTAGTGCCCACTATGCCATCTATGCCAATGGGATGTTCTATTTCTTGATCAGCTTTTGAGACATTCAGTACTTTTCTCCATTGGTGTGCAGTTAAGAGAACTGGTAATAGAGCTATTGCCCATTATTTAGATGATTTTCTAATTGCTGGTAATCCTAATTCTTCTCAGTGCCAAAATACTTTAGTTCAATTTCAGGAACTCATGCAGGAGCTTGGTGTGCCTTTAGCGGAGGAAAAGACAGAGGGGCCACACACTCAGCTTACTTTCTTGGGCATCGAGATAGATACTATGGTTGGAATTTCTCGTTTGCCCAATGAGAAATTGGTGGCCATGAAGCAACAAGTTAAGATCATGTTGGGGAAACAAAAAGCTACCCTTCATGAATTTCAGTCTCTTACAGGTCTTTTGAACTTTGCCTGTAGGGTTGTAGTTCCAGGATGAGCATTTTGTTCTAGACTGTATACGGCCACCGCAGGGATAGTGGCCCAGCATCACCACATTAGAATCACAAGGGGCATTTGTGAGGATTTGAAGGTTTGGTACTCCTTTTTGGAGAACTGAAATGCTGCTTCGGGCAGATTTTCAGGTGCATTCTGATGCTGCTGGTGCCCATGGCTTTGGAGCTTTTTGGAATGGCCAGTGGGCTGCAGAGGCATGGCCTTCTGCATGGGTTAAAAGCGGTCTAACCAAAGACCTTACATACTTGGATTTGTTTCCAATTGTGGTGGCTGTGCACTTGTGGGCAAGCCAGTTTGCTAATAGCACTGTCTGGCTTTGGTGCGACAACCAGGCAGTCCTGTATGTTGTTAACGCTCAGTCTTCTAACTCTCCTAAAGTTATGAGTTTGGTAAGGGCAATGGTGCTACAATGTTTGAAATACAATGTGTTGTTCAGAGCTCAACATGTTCCTGGTTTGCTTAACCCTTTGGCCAATGCCCTTTCTCATTTTCAGTTCTCCAGGTTCCAACAGCTGGCTCCCGAGTTTTCGACACACCCGTTGGAGATACTGGCGTTTCTCTGGAACCTTGGAGATTAGAAGTTCAGAGGGCAATATTAAACTCCATTGCCCCATCAACACGTAAGTCATACCAAACAGCTTTAAACTCGTTTAGCCAATTTTTGTTGGAAATTGGGGAGGATCTAAAATGGCCTATTAATGTGGACTTGGTCCTTCGTTTCATTGTAACTCTCAGGCAATCTGGAATTTCACCTGTCACTATTAGAGGCAGGTTGGCCACCCAGGCCTTTTACTCTAGGGCAAAGGGATGTTTTAACCCTACTAATGATTTCATGGTCAAATGAGCAGTTGAAGAGTGGTAGAGAGAATCCCTTTTCACAAAGGACTCTCGCAGGCCTATAAGTGGCCCTGTTAAGTTATGGGATCAATTAGCTCAAATATGTTATTCGCCTGGGGAAGAAGCCTTATTTAAAGCAGTATTTGCTACAGCATTTTTTGCTGCTTTGAGAATTAGTGAAATTGTGCCCGGATCTCATAATGATAAATCCGTCAGGACACTATTGATTTCTGATATCAGTTTAACTCAGGGGTAGGCAACCTTTTTGAGCCAGGGGCCGGGTTGCTGTCCCTCAGACCATTGGGGGGGCCGAAGCACCAAAAATAAATAAATAAATAAATAAATAAATAAATAAATATTTTTGAAAACATTTTTTAAAAAATTAAAAAATAAAAAATTGCATGCACACTCTCTCAGCCCCAGAAAAGCCATGGCAAACCCCCTGTGGAGATTTTGCCAAGAAAAACCCAAGAACAGGTAATAACAACAATAATCAATATCATCATGGTGGGCGGCGGTGGCGGGGGGGCGGCAGTGGCTGTGGTGGCAGGACCGGCCTGGGGCCGGTCCAAAGGCCTCGGGGGTCTGTATCTGGCCCCCAGGACTTAGGTTGCCCACCCCTAGTTTAACTGAACAGGGAATGCAAATTCACATTAGGCAATCTAAGACTGACCAGTTTGCAAAAGGTCAGTCTATTTTCTTGGCTAAGGAGCAACAGGGTCAAATTTGCCCAGTGGTTGCAATGGGTAACTATTTGAAAATCAGGCCTAATGTGGCTGGATATTTGTTTATTCACTTGTCTGGCTTGTCGTTAACTCAATTCCAATTTAGGGCTGTGTTAAAAGAGGCGGTAAGGAAGGCTGAGTTGCCTCAGGAATGTTTTTCTTCACACTCCTTTTGTATTGGAGCTGAGACAGCTGTGGTCACTCATGGATTGAGTGAAGCCGACATTTGCAGAATTGGCAGGTGGCGTTCACATGCACTTAAGTCCTATGTTAGGCAATTGGGTAGTGGGACTCCTGATAAGCCACATTAACCTGTTTTGTTTGTTTCAGTTGGCTTTCTAGGTGGCGACATCTGGATAGTGGGATACAGCCTGGTCTTTTGGGCTGAATGCTACCTTTTGGAACATCGTTATGACAACACGTTGGGCCTTGCCAATTTTGGATGGACGATCTGGTTTGGTCAAAGGGGAATGATGTTGCCATCTCTCCTTCCATTGCTTATAGAGTTGGCACATTCGCGTCCTCGACCCCGAGCTGTGGTACTGCACCTGGGGAGAACGACCTTGTCTGAGTTCCATGCTTGCAATTGGCCAAGCAGATTGACTTGGAGGAAGTATAAAAGATCTTCCCTGCTGCTGTCATCATGTGGACTAAACTTGTGTCTAGGCATTGTTGGCCTGGAGCGTAGAAGGACTCTGCTATTAATGCTCAGTGTTGGCTTAACTGCTATGTGGCTAAGCACCTTACTAAATTGGGAATTGTTTTGGTGGAGCACAGCATTAAGCTTGAGCGGCTGCAGCTGTACAGGGGGGATGGGGTTCACCTCTCTTCTGATGGGTCAGAGATGTACGTAAATGCACTCTCTGACCAAGTTGAAAAAGAGATCTGAGGGGGGGGAGAGGGGATGCCTAGCTGGGCTGGCCCCCTCTTGTGCTGGGTAATGACCCCCACCCCATAGAATAATTTAATTTGGCTAATTAAAATTGGAAAAGAAAATTGGCATAAAACAAATTGACAGGAAATGATGTAGGCACTTAATGCTTGATGTCATAAAATTACATGACGTCATATGATGAAATATGACATCATTTCCGGGGCAGGGGGTTGTTATTGTTTATTTGTCGATTATTGTTTATTTGCTTTGTCACGTGCGGGTGAAGGACCACCCACTTGGGTGGATACACCTTCACTTACACACGTGACAAAGTTGTTATTATTATTATTTATTGTTTCTTGATAGACCCTGGACAGTTAAATAAGTGTTGTGGCCTGTTTAAACCCAAAAGAGGCATCTCATGTCCTTTGTGCCAGTGCACGTTTCTCTGAGAGTATCAGTTTACATCACTGAGGGGTCAGGATAGGTAGACAAAGAGGGAAGTCACTGCAGGTCACTCAAACTATCTGATGCTATCACTACTGCCCAATCTGAGGCTTTAACTCTTTCAGTGTAGAGGATTGTTGCATTTCCAACACCCCTTCTCAATGACACAGGCACAAGTCCACAAGATTCATCTTCTCTTGTAGAGCTTGGTAACAGTCTCTGGTCAATGGCTTGGTAAGGGCATCTGTAATTATTTCTTCTGTTGGGCAATATTCAAATTTGATAAGCCCTTGTTCATGTGCATCATTTTTATGAAGTGATACTTGGCTTAATCTGATGACTTATCTTTTCTGTCTGAGAGATCTTTATGCATGCTTGGTTGTCTTCATATAGCTCTATTGGAGTTGGCACTTCTATTTCAAAGTCTAACAGCAACATGTGTAGCCACTTCAGTTGTTTATATATTTCTGGGGCTGAGACATATTTAGCTTCTGTAGAGGAAGCTACAACTGTCTTCTGCTTCTGTGTTGTCCAGTCAATCATCCCATTTCCATAAAAGAATAAGTATTTGTTTGTAGATTTTCAATCCATTATATCAATGGCCCAATTTGCATCTACATATCCAGTCAGTTTAGGATTGCTGGTTGCTTGCAGTCGAAGTTTTAGATGTGCAGTTCCTTTCAAGTATTTGGCTACTCTCTTTATTGCATTCCAATCACACTCAGGGGTGTTGCAGACCAGCCTAAAGGGCCGGCCTGGGGGTGTAGTTGGGGCATCAGGACATCCCAATGTTGTCCTGATGCCGCGTGCCATTTGCACAGCACGTGGCATCAGGATGCCCTCCCGGCACAGTGTGTAGACACACCGTGCAGAAAGGGAAGAAGAAGAGCCACGCCGTCAGCTCTTAGGGAGGCCTTTTGCTGCCCCTAAAAGGAGAGGCTTTTTGCCACTCTTTTAGGGGTGGCAAAAGGAAGGACTGAGGCAGTGGTGTGGGGTTGCCATGGCCCCAATCTACCGCTAGCAGGGGTGGCCCAGCGCCACCCATCTGCATAGCCCCTTAGTTGGTGAATTAGTTCTCCTGCACATAATTCCAACAGCTGCTGATATATCTGATCTTGTCATTTTGCTTATGTACAAAAGCTTTCCAATGGCTTTTCTGTAATGGCTGTTTTTGGTAATGCTTTACTTTCCATAGTTTGCTTCCAGTAGCTGGTCTCCATAGGAGTGCTAACTGAATTTGCCTCTGTTAGTCCAAGATGCTTCAGTAGTCCTATTATCTTTTGCTTTTGGTTAGGAAGGTAACTTCCATCTTCTTCTTGTTTAATCTCTATTCCAAGATAATATGAGATGTCTCCTAGTCATTTCACTTTTATTTCCTTATTTAAATCATCTATGATTTCATTACTGTCTTCTCTTTCCTCACAACAAATGATCAAGTAATCAACATAGATCAAGATAAAAGTCCACTTATTGTCTTTGTATCATGAGTAGAGGCATCTATCAGCTTTTCCTTGGGTAAATCCCTTCTCAAGGAGCATCTTATTCAATTTTTTGTTCCATGCTCTGGCTGCTTGTTTTAATCTATAAATGCTCTTCTGAAATTTGCATACAAGATGTTTATTGTTTTTGTTTTCAAAGCTTGGAGGTTGCTCCATGGAAATGTGTTCAGATATTTCTCCATGAAGAAACAGTTTTTTATCTCCAAATGTTCAACATACATCTTTCTTGCTGCTGCAATACTTAAGAGTGTTCTTATAGTAGTGTGTTGTACAACTGATGAAAAAGTCTGATCATAATCTGCCTGAAAAACTTGTAAGTATCCCTTGGCAACTAGTCTAGCTTTGTATCTCTGAATTTCTCCATGTTCATCATGTTTGATCTTGAAGACCCAATTGCATCCATCAACATTCTTTCTTTGTAGAAGATCTGTAAGTGTCCAAGTCTTGTTCCTATGCAGAGACTCAATTTTCTCTGCTGCAGCTTCTTTTCATTTGTCTCTTTCATTTGCTGGAATCTTTTCTAATTAATTCCATGAAGATGGCTCAGATATTTCATCTGATGTTGCAAGGTAGGAAAGATGACTGGATGGCTTTCCTTTAGTAGGTCTCTCTGATTGTCCAACTTGTACTTCTGCATCCCCTTCTTGTGAGTTAGGTGCTTCTACTGGCTCATCAGGAATCCATAGTGTCACACTGGGTTCCTCTTCAGCTTTATCAGCAGGAGGTAACTCTCATTAAAGTACACTGCTTTGGCTATTATAACCTTCTCACTGTTTGGGCATAGAATTCTGTAGCCTTTACAGCCTGATGCATATCCTGCGAATATGCCCACTTCTGTTCTATTGTCAAGTTTGTTTCTTTTCTCTGCTGGGATAAAGGTAAAAGCTTTGCATCTGAAAACTCTGAAGTGTCCCACACTTGGCTTCTGGCCATTGGTTCTTCTGGCTTTAGTTGCTAGTCTATTTTGCAGGTACATTGAAGTTGGAACTGCTTCTCCCCAAAGTCTTGCTGGTAATCTTGAAGCATGCACCTTGCCATTTCCATTAGAGTGTGATTCTTGCATTCTGAAACTCCATTTTGTTCAGGAAAATAAGGAACAGTTCTTTGATGCTCAATTCCTTGCTCTCTTAAGAATTGTTCTATCAAATGTCCTGTGAATTTACCTCCATTGTCCTTTTAGAGAATTTGTGGGTTTTTGTTGAATTTATTACTGACAGTTGCCACATATTCTTACAACTTCAAATAAACTTTACTCTTTTCTTTAATGAAGTAAGTAGTTGTATATCTGCTGTAATCATCAATAAAGGTCAGTAAATATCTGTATCCACTAATAATCTCCACTTTCATTGGACCAGAAACATCAGAATGAATCAACTGTAGAGGGTGTTGTATCAGTCCCTCATTTTGCTTGGGTAGAGACAGTCTAGTTCCTTTTGTTTTTAGACAGCAAACACACCTGCCTTCATCACAGCAAACTTTCCTCTGCAAATGTTTAGTTAATCTAACTTTTACAAGTTTATGGATTGAAAATCTACAAACAAATACTTATTCTTTTATGGAAATGGGATGATTGACTGGACAACACAGAAGCAGAAGACAGTTGCAGCTTCCTCTACAGTTCTCTAAGAGTATCAGTTTACATCACAGAGGGGTCAGGATAAGTAGACAGTGAGGGAAGTCACTGCAGGTCACTCAAACTATCTAACCCTATCACTACTGCCCAATTTGAGACTTTAACTCTTTCATTGTAGAGTGTTGCTGCATTTCCAACAGGAACATGGTGGTGTATGATAGTGAAAGATGCAGAATAAATAAGAGAAAAAAATTCTTCTCCCATATTTCCTAGTGAGCATAGTCCACCAACATAATCAACCAGTTTCTGTTCCAAAAACCAATGTCCAGAAAACCAGACTTACGAATGTGGTAAGACAGCTTCTACACACATTACCTATTTGCTGCCAAAATGGAAAACTGACTGCTTCCTACAAAGGCCACTATGAATTGAGACACACAACATCTGATGTTGTAGTTCTGTTACCACTGGGAAGAGATCCCAGGGCCCTTAGGATGCATTGGATCTGCCTTTGAGAGAAGGAGAACCAGACTCAGAAATCATCTTGCATCACATATGTTGGAAATCCACCAGCTCTAGATGTGCAACCATCTCTTTCTATCTGTACATGTGTTTGGGGGGGGGGGGTTCCAAGAGATGTGGATTTTTCCATTTTCCCAGCATACTACCAGGGAAAGAGCCCTAGGTGTCACACATATGATTCATTAGAAGTGTATGAGAGGGACTTCAGGAATGACTGGAAGCAGACTGAAGCAGAAGAGGGAAAATGATAAGGTGCTCTTACACCCCATTCTATTGAACTGGACCATCAAGAATTTGGATATAGCAAAATCCTTGCTTTTGGCTTTCATTCCCAACTCCCCCAGTGCCATTGTAGAACTGCTCTGTGAAAACGTACAATAGTCTAGCCTGTTTTAAAATCCTCTAAAACCTTGCCATGAAGACTTGAACGTTTTCCCCCTGGAAATTCAGAGGATTTTCCAAAATCCAGTCCCCTCCCAAATGGGAGAACTCACCTCAATTTTGTAGCATTATGGCTTTAAAATCTAAGATCAACATATTGTTGGGATGTAGGGGGGAAACCTGCCTTCATTGTGTTCCTTTTCTCTAAATTTAACCAGCAGTCTCATTCTGTCCTTGGATCATATGGAGTTGCAAGACTTTGGGATTTTTTCTTCTCATAAAGGCATTTTTTGAATTCATTATAACATATGTTTTTGATCATATTTGTAATGCATCATTTTCCCACTGTCTAAATAATGTAAGTGTCTATTATTCCATTTTAAATATATTTTTGGATTTGCATTATAGCTTTCCAAAATGTGTTGCAAGTCTTGCAAATGTGTAGAGTTAAGAAGCTAGATTGGCTTCAGAAATAGTCTTGGGAGATGTGATAAAAATATTTGAATCCAGTCACATCCCGCCTTTACAAAAAAATAAAATAAAATAAAACCCTTAAAAAAAAAAGATGAGCAAAGTCTTCATATCACACAAGGCATATTTTATTGCAGTCATAATTATCCCTCGCAAGTCCTGGATCAAATGGAGTTATAAAGTTCTTAACAAATCTCCTGGAATCGCTCAATGTCAAAAGCATTAAAGTAAGTCCTAAGTACCAAAAGAGGGAGTGGTTTACAAATTACAAGTTGCAAGACAGGGTTACAAGTTACAAGTTGGCTGGAATTCTTTATGGAGATATGTCTTCAAAAATTGATTTATGTATAGAATTGGGTAGCATGGTTAACTTTGGTATGATACAAGCTGCATCTGCACTGAAGGAATAATCCAGTTTGACACCACCTTAGCTGTCATGGTTCAGTGCTATGGAATTCAGGGAAATTTACTTTTAGAAACATTTAGCTTCTCTGTCAGACAGCTCTGGTGCCACAACAAATTACAATTTCCAGGATTCCTTAGCACTGAGCCATGACAGTCAAGGTGGTGTCAAACTGGATTATTTCTGCATTGAAGATGTAGAAGCAGTCAAGATACATGCTGAATTTTTTAAAAATCACTGTGTTAGAAAGGTTCTCCTATGAGTTTCGTATAAGTGTAAAGAGAGACTTTTTCCTAAAATATTTTAGTGACCTCACCATAGGAAGTCTTTTTAAAGAAAGAATTGGTCAAAAATTGGAGATGGTTGCTTTATGATGGGTTTGGTTTTGGTTTGGTTTTAGTTTTTGAGGCGAGAATCTTGAATAAAACAGCTGGAGGTTGAAATCATGAAAGATGATTCTTGCCAAAGGCAAAGATCTTAATTGGCTTGCTTATATGAAACTTAAGAATAGATTTAATCAAGACAGGTGAAAGAAACCATAGAGATTAGAGAAAATTTAGAGTTGTGTAAAGATGATGAGCATGTACTTTTAAAAGTGTACAAGTGGCTTTTGAAATTAGAGATAGAAGATGACCCTGTAAGAAAGTACATAATAAGGTAGGCCCAAAATTTTGGGAATTGTGTTCATGTGGAAGTATAGGAAAATGTGATCCAAAGATATAAAATGTAGTGGTGTACAAAAAAGAAAGAAAAATCTGTATAACATGATGTACAGATGGCCTCTAATCCCAAATAAGACATCAAAATTTCATCATGCTGCATCTGCACATCACAAATAATCCAGTTTGACACCACTTTAACTGCCATGTCTCAATGCTATGGAATTCGGGAATTGTAGTTTTTGTGGGACATTTAGCTTTCTCTGTCAGAGAGCTCTGGTGCTACAACAAACTACAATTTCCAGGATTCTCTAGCACTGAGCCAGGGCAGTGAAAGTGGTGGCAAACTGGATTATTTCTGCAATGTGGATGCAGCCTCAGAATGTTTCAAACTGATGTTGGGGATATATAGAGGAGGGCTCTTTTTTTCATATGTGGTGGACATATAAGAAGGTGAAAAGTTATTGGTCTAAGTTTCATATGTTAATCCAAAACAGTTTAAGTGTCAATTTTGTAATGTCACAAGAAATATTTTGTGAGACATTATGGAGAAAGAACTGGAGAGTAAACATAGATTACTTCTTTGACATAAGACAACAAGAACAAAAATATTGTTTGGTCAATCTTGGAAATGAATTGAAGCACTGAAGATAGAAGAATAGATTGTTAAAGTTGTTGAGTTTGCCCAAATGGCTAAACTAACATAGGGTCTAATGCTGTGTTGGTGAACCTATGGCACAGGTGCCATCTCTGGCACATAAAGCCATTTTGGAGGGCATGCAGAGAGACGAGAGAACAGGGGAAGAAGAGGAATGGGCATGTTCCTGCTCCTCCTCTTCCCCTGCCCTCTGGTCACTTCAGTTGCCTCTCCAGAGGCAGTTAAAGGCATGGGAGGGTGTGGAAGAGGAGGAACAGGTATGCACCTGTTCCTCCTCTTCACTGCCATCCTAGGCCCTCAGCTATCTCTGGGGAGGCAGCTGAGGGCCAGGCCAGAGGAAAGAGGAGGTTCCACCCACTGGAAGGTGGATGTCCCACCCACCCCCCAGAGCCCCCCCCGAAGTCCTGCCCCCCCCCCCCCCCGTACCAGGTAACACCCAGTACCAGAACACCCTTAGGTTAAGGGCACTCGGTTTCTAAAAGGTTCACCATCACTGCTCTAATGGATACACCAATTTAAAATCTTTTGAAAGACGAAACTGTTTATGGAATTGTTGTTGTTTTTGAGCAATAAGAACTCTTACAATGTACTAATATGTGGCTATGATTTTTAGTGTTTGCTGTAGGATTATTTAGTTCGATCTGTAATTGCAGGATTTTATTTATGTATTTATGTATTTATTTATATTTCATTTCATTACAGTCAGGTTTGTGGGATTATTGTATTAGTTATTTGTTTTTTCTCCCTTCCTGAAGAAGTAACTATTTTAATTATTCTTTTTTTATTACTGAAAAAGCCTTCCTATGGTGAGTTTACTAAAATTAATTTGGGGGGGATTTATCATAATTTTTCCTTACTTTCTTAATGTACATTTGTTGGGAACAATGTTCCTTTAAGACAATGTAAAATAGTTTGCATGGCTGTAAATAAGAAGTAGCACCAGCTTTCAACCCTTAGTCATCACCACTGTATATAAATGCTCTAAAACCTAGGGCAAGTGTGGGTTACTATAAAAAAAATACAATAGAAGAGATAGCACAAAAAGGCAGTAGCTAGAGGCCTTTTAATAAAATATAATATAGAAGAAAAGAAAAAAAGAAGAAAATTGGATATTAAAAGAAATAAAAGCTAAGAAACAAGAATGGAAGAATGGAAGAAATGTAAAATTAAAATATGAAATACAAATTTTGGAACAACAATTGAAGGCATTAACAATAAAAGATATGAAGAAGAAACTACAAAGTATAAAACAAAAACATTTTGAAATGGGAAACAGTAAAATTTTAGCTAATAAGATAAGAAAATAAATAAATAAAACATTTATCACAGAAATAAGAGGAGAAAAATATATACAGATCAAGAAAGGATTAAAAAATCTTTCAAAAATATTTTGAAACACTGTATAAGAATACAGATAGTGACAAAACTGACAAGAAAAAGATTCAAAAATATTTAGATAAGAAAAAAAAATAAGAGAACTGACTGAAACACAGAAAGTAGAATGAAATAAAATGATCACAGAGAAAAAAGTATCAGAAGCAATAAAAAGAATGAAATTAGGAAAACCTCCTGGACCAGATGATCTCTCATCCATATTTTATTTAAAAAAATGGAAAAGATTATTAGGACTCCACAACTTAAAGTGTTTAGCAATATACAAAGAAATGGCATACCAACCAGACTTCTGGAAGAATACATATATTACATTAATTCCAAAAGAGGATAGAAATATCAGAGATGCAAGGAACTATTGCCCAATATCATTTATAAATAATGATTACAAAATATTTGCAATAATGATTGTGGAAAGATTAAAGAAAATCCTGAAGGAAATAATTCATGAAGACCAAAATGGATTCTTAGCGAAAAAGCATATAAAAAGCAACATATGAACAGTCTTAAACTTGGTGGAATATTTTGAGAAGCATAATGAAAAACAACTAACAATAATCTCTATCAACACAGAAAAGGCTTTTGATAGGGTGAATCGGCTGTTTGAAAGTTGGATACAAGCAATTTACAAAGAAGAAAAGGTACAAATTATAATAAATGAAGAAAAGACAGAACCAATAAATATAGAAAAAGGAACAAGGCAGGGATGTCCAATTTTGCCTTTGCTATTTATAACTCTATTGGAAATATTAAACACCAATATAAGAGAAGATAAAGAGATCCAAGGTATAAGAGCAAAAGGGCATACACAGAAGATCAAGACGTACGCATACAATGTAGTATGTTTTTTGGAAGAACCATTAAAATGTATAGAAAAAATACTACATATTTTACAAGAGTAGGGCAAATTAGCAGAATTTAAAGTAAAAGACTGCAATCATAACTATGAATATGTCTAAAGCAGATGAGGATTTATTGAAAGAAAAAATGAAGTTTAGAATAGAAAAGAAGGTGAAATATCTGGGAAAATAGCTAACAAAAAGAAATGCCTATTTGTACAAGAATAACTACAATAAAGTATGGAGAGATATTCAGAAAGACTTGGTAAGATGGTCAAGATTACAGATTTCATTATTAGGAAGAATATCACTAATAAAGATGAATATACTGCCAAAACTGATGCACCTATTCCAAAATATTCCTATAATCTATAATGACAAATGCTTTGACATATGGCGAAAGGAAATAGCTAAATTCCTGTGGCAAGGTAAGAAGCCCAGAATAAGATGGTCCAGCCTAGTATTGTGTAGAGAGAAGGGAGGTTGCTCTCTTTCAGATTCCAAATTATATTGCTATGCTTGCACTATGAACTGAATAGAAGATTGGATATATTTGGAAAATGAAAGACTGTTAAGCCTGGAGAGTGACAATATAAAGTTCGGTTGGCATGCCTTTATGTGGTATGGAAAAGTAAAGAACAATAAAGATTTCACACATAATTATATAAGAAGAACATTGTTTAAAATTTGGATGAAAATAAGAAAGATCTTCTATAGAAAAATACCTCTCTGGGTATCTCCCCAAGTGGCTTTTCTATACAGGAGTAAGAGAGAAAAACAACATTGGGTTAGATACCATGCCATTTTGGAACAATTAAAAGATAAAGAAAACAACAAATAATATAAGCTCAAAACTAAAGAACAACTAGAACAAGAAGGAAAGATTAACAACTGGCTATTGTACATACAATAAAATGAAGGATTTAATATAGAGTGGAAAACAAGGGTTTGAAGAAAAAACAGAAATAGACAAAATTATTGAAGATAAAGAAGGACATCACATAGCAAAATACTACAAGGCATTTAATGAAAGAAATCTGGAAAACGAAACAGTGAAACATGTAATGATTACTTGGGCTCAAGATATAAGAAAAATTATTGAGTTGGATAAGTAGGAAAAGGCCTGGCATAACATAAATAAATTCACACTGTGTCAAGATCTCGAGAATTTTATTAAAATGATGCATTGATGGTACTTGCTACCAAAAGACACAATACAATGTATAATACAGGAAAAGTAATGTGTTGGAAATGCCAAAAACATAAAGGTTCATTCTACCATATGTGGTGCAAATGTGAAGTAGTGGTAAAATACTGGAGAAAAATACACAAAATAATAACAGAAACATTACAAATAAATATACCACTTAATCCAGAACTATTTCTGTTAAACATGTTAACTGATGCTGGAGGAAAAAAGTCATAATCGTATATTGCTGTATATAGTCACTACAGCTCGAATAATATATGCAAGATACTGGGAAAAAACAAACACCAAATGTAGAAGAGTGATTGATAAAATTCAGGGAAACTATGAATATGGATATATTAACAGCCCTGATACAGAACAATTTAGTGGTGAAGCTAGAAGAAGAATGGCTTGAGATAAAGAGTTTATGGTTTAAATAAAGAGAACTTATAACATGACTGTGTCCATAACAAGAAGAAATTAAATAGAAAATCAGATAAGCAGAAATGAATTTATTTGATATTAACTCAGCTATTTTTTTATTTATTACTTCTAAAGTTAAGGATAGGAAGGTGGTTAATCTAAATAGCAGAAAGGAAAAAAATGAGGAAGAATAGAAACACAAATAAGAAGAAGATATAGTAGTTACCAAAAGAATTTCAGAAGGTTTGGAGGCAGAAGATTTGTGAGAAAACTAAGGGATATTTCCTACCGGGAAGAAAGGAACAATCAGTCTAATCTTTCAATAGAAATGTGATATTTTAATGTGTGAGTGATTTATGTTTGGAGAGTGGTTTATGTTGGGTAGAGGGTAAAGAGCAGAGATTTTTTTTTTGTATATGATATTGTATTGTATATGTTTATATGTTATATGTTAGAGTATGTATGGTGTGATTGTTGATTATTGGTGTATTTTAATCTGTAAAACTAACAAAATTTAAAAAAAACTAGGGCAGGTGTGGGTTAAAGATAGTGGGCTGATGAAGAAAGTGGTTTGTAGAGTGAGTTGGTGTGCTGTTTGTAGAGAGTGAACTGCTGTATATCAGAAAGTGAATGTTGGAGAGAGTTACAGAAGAGTTTGTATATAATTTGTACATATTGCAACAAGTAATAAAAGCCTCCAAGAACTTTTGGAAGAATCCAACTCTGTCTGTGCATCATTCAGGGTTGGTCAGTGCAATATTGCCAAATACTACTAACTGAGTTTGTGCTTCTGCACTCTGTGTTAATAGCTACTTTTGCGATCAAGCACCTCAGACAGTGTTGATAGTTGGCTTCTCCAGTGGGCCTAGTTTTTGATTTTGTTGCTGCAAGCCTGCAGGACATAGAAGAGATCCAACAATATTTACTTTGCTTGTAAATCAGATTGTTTGTGTTAAAAATAAATAATAATAATATTTAAAAGATAAGTGAACTTATTCATGCAGGAATTAGAATTGGTTAATTCTGCAAAGTCCATATCCAATAGAGGGCTGCTATTACGTTACTATGTAGTAAAGTCAACAATGTGCCTGATACGGATTGTGGACCATTGCACATTGAACATCAATGCACATCACACATCCTTGTTAGGGTCCTGATACACATCTTTGCAATTCACTAACAGTGTTTCTTAGTACCTCTGCTAATTAGCATAAAGGTATATTATCTGAAAGTTAGGGCCATTGCAGACCGGCCCAAAGGTCCAGCCTGGGGATAGAGTTGGGGCAGGGCAGCCACATGCTGACTGCCCCAACTGCACCCTGATGCCATCCTGATGCCATTCTGATGCCATCCTGATGCTGCGCAGCCTTACACATGCTGCACAGTGTCAAGACACCCTTCCAGAGCAGAGTTTAAACACGCTGCACTGAAAGGGCGCTGAAGAGCCACAGCACTTGCTCTTAGGGTGGGCTTTTGCCACTTCTAAAAGGAGCGGCATTTTGCTACTCTTTTCAGGCCGGCAAAAGGGAGGATTGGGCCCGTGGCATGGAGTTGCCATGGCCCTGATCCACTGCTTCCCAGGGCGGCTCTGTGACATCCATTTGCAGAGGCCCTTAGTTAGTATAACATACAAATGTAGACAATCACTAGAGATATAGCTGTGGCAAATGATGTCTCAGGTTAATAAATGAAAAGTCAAAGGATTTGTGACAAAATTTAAAGCGTAAAGCAGTGAAGGCAAGGAATGTAGTGGTAGACTACATGCTTTGCATTGCAGAACACCCAGGCTTCATTCCTGGAACTATCAGCAGGGCTAAGAAAGAACCTGCCTGAAAAACAGAGATGTAAAAATATACTCACTGATTTCCTTGTCTACAGTAAGAGGGTACCTTGATATGTCAAAACGTCCTGTTGAGAAAAAATTGCCAGTCACTCTGAGATTTTTTTAACAGTTCAGGAACTGTTTTATTTGGGTAAAGGTAAAGGTATCCCCCTTTGACAAGATTGACCATAGGGAGCGGTGCTCATCTCTGTTACTAAGCCAAAGAGCCAGCGTTGTCAGAGACTACTCTGTGGTCATGTGACCAGCATGATTGCACAGAATGCTGTTTAGCTTCCCACCAAAGTGGTACCTATTTATCTACTTACATTTGCATGCTTTCAAATTGCTAAGTTGGCAGAAGCTAGGACTAGTGACAGGAGTTCACCCCATCATGCAGCATGTGGGTCTCGAACTGCCAACCTGCCAATCTTGCAATCATCAGAGTCAGCATCTTAACCACTTTGAGCCACTGGTGGGGGGATGCAAAAAAATTCCTTGGTTTTGTGCAAAGAACATGGAAAGTCACTGCTTTCCGTGCACATTGCTTTCTGTGCACAATTGTTGGGGGGGGGGGTGTTTGAAAGATTTTTCATGAGAAAATCCCAGAATTGGGGGAAGGGAATGCTAGGAAATGTCTAACACCTGTAATTGCACCTGTGGTGAGGGTGGAAATACTAAAAAAATTGAAATTAGTCATTCTTGCATGTGAGGAAAAGAAAATATGCAATAAATAAATAAATTACATTCCTATTGAAAACCCTACACAGCTGCAGCCAGTCAGCATCAGCAATACTAGAATGGGCAATAGCATGACTCAGATTCCTATGCAAAGGAGAGCGGAATGGTTCCCCCATCCTACACCGGATTATTTTCTTGCTTATAACTCTTGCAATATAGCAAAAAAAAAAAAAAAAAAAAAAAAAAAAAAGCATAAAAGCCTGGCTTTACCCAAATAAAACAGTTTCTGAAGTGTTAAAAAAGCACATCGGGGAAAACATTTTCAGGAGAAAGTTAATAGTTAATGAGCCATTTACTCACTGCCCTTCTGTTTCAAATTGTGTATTTACAGATAAGTGTGTGCGTGTGTGTGTATTTGCAGCTGTTCAGCAGAGATGCAAGTTCTCAGATGGGAATCTTAGGGCACATCCAGATGAACTGAAAAGACTAGAAAGTCCTATATTTTGTTCCTGTTCTTTCTGATTTTGTTTGGAGATTCATATACATTATTCCATCTCCCCAGGGAGGTTTATTTTAACAGTATAAAATCAGAAAGAACAAAAACAAAACCTAGGGGCCTTTGCAGACTGCCAGAAATAGTGCAAATTGAGTCCACTTTAACTGCCCTGACTCAGTGCTAGGAATGTTGGGACAATGGATTTGAAAAGAGACCAATGAAACAAGGTACTATAAAAGGCTTTATATAAATACTCAAAAGGTAACAAACAACATATATAACAGAATCATACAAAACCCATATATATGTAAGACAAAGCATAATAATAATGGCAAAAGTAACAAATAGCAAATAACATAATCAAATAACACAAGTATAAAGCAACATAAAGTAAGGCTAAGAATAGAGTGAGCAAAAGAGAGAGAGAGAGAGCTCACTATAGAGCCTTATTCAAGGCTCAAAACTTAATTAGAGCTATGCATATACAGATGCAGGTCATCTGTGTTCTCAGTAGCTCTCCATTAACCCTATGATGGTTGTTAACCCTATAATGGCTCAAGTGTAGAGCTTGTTACTATTCCAACAAGGAAATCATGGGAATTGTAGTTTAATGTGGCACCAGAGCTCTCTGACAGAGAAGGTTCAAGGTCTCAGAAAAAAATACAATTTCCATGATTCCCTAGTACTGAGCCAAGGCAGTTAAAGTGTACTTAATTTGCACAATTTCTAGCAATCTGCAAAGCAGTCTCAATCAGTCTGGATGAGTCATTAGCTGATTACTGTATAGTTCCACCCTAAGGATGTAATACAGGAGTATGAGGAACTGGAGAAATTTATGTTCCATCTCCCCTTATTGTTTTAAATGAAATGTGACATCTCCAAAATTAGGTTGCAAAATAAGTCAGAATGAGATAGATTTATATTTAGCTAATGCTTTCCAATTACAAACTTTGAAGTGTACATTGAGCTCAATATTTTATCTTTACACATTTTTAGCAAGTGCTACAATTGTTATTTCAGACATATGTATCCCTGTGTGTCCCTATTAAACATTTATTTTCCTCCTCCCCTCCTTTTTTTTTTTTAAAAAAAAAGTAGATTAATCTCAAGTATACTACCATCTCATAGCACATTTTAGTCAAAAGTGATTCCCCTGGGGCCGTAAATGAGAACAAAATCTGCAGAGACCTACATGCACAAGCTTATGAAAAGTATTTTAAAATTAGATGCAATTAACAGTTGAGGCTTTTACACAAGTTTTTCCTCTTGGTGCTCTAAATAAATATGATTAGAATGACACTTATGATAATTTAAGAGTTAAGAACCACTTTATATTTTATGTGCAAAATGTGGATATTGTTTGCAAACAGATCCACTTGTGGGAGTGCACTGTTGGGCCTCAAATCTCTGTGGTCTATATTGGAATGACCTTACACTTCTCATTTAAACCACGGATGGGCAATGTATCTTTCTTTCTTTTTCTTTTTCCATTCTCCTTCCCCCCCCCCTCCTTCTTCCTTCCTATCTGGTGGGCTGCTGGAAAAGTGACAGGTCAATCTTACACAAACCTGAAATGAAAGCTTTAAGAGAGGCTCTAAAAACCAGGCAATGAACCACAAGATTAGAGTGGTTCACCTCTCAGGTCATAGGCTGAACCCTTGATTTAATCAGCTTTATCTTCCTGAAGGAAGGAAGTCATATTTGTATGTGTTTTTTTTTTTTAATAAGAATAGTGATCTCCAGAATAATCTGCATTGTAAAAAAACAGGATGGCTTGTGTCTACCACATCAGTGGGTTGATCAAAGCAAGTTCAGCACTTTGGATAGGTCCTTTAAATGTGGTTTGGACAAGGGACTCTATTGTGTGTAGCCTCCTCAGCTGAAGCCAATCAGTGTAACCAGGTGTCCTCCTTTCCCCAGGCATCTCCTTCTGTCCTTCTTCTATCCAGGTGGAGTTCTAAAATGTCTTCCATTTTGAGTGTGACTAAGAAGCATGAATTTGCATTGATATGAGTGTTTTTAGCTTTTATTTTGGAATAGCCTACATTTTTCTCAAAGGCCCTACATTTTGCTGTGCTTTGTCCTCCTTGTGACATCTGGTCACCCTGAAGCCAAAATATAGTCAGAAATTATAATTTACAAAGAGTAACTCTGCCACTCAAGTGAGTCAACGTTGGGCATATGTTGGGAAGAGAGGAGCTGAACATATGGACTTGAGCTGTTCCATTACCAGAAATTTTCTGGGTCAGAACTTATGCTTTCTTTACAGAAGCTAGAGATCAAACCATGGGTAATGAGATCAGAAATTGTGTCTTCAGCCCCCATGCTTGAAATTGAGGAGCAGCATCTAATCTGAGTTGCCAGTCATAATGTTACTGGCTGCAAGAAGCAACTGGGGGCACTGCTGAGGTAATCATCTGTTCCGCTCAGTAAAACTAAGGATTATGGGTGGGAAGATGATGGAGACAGCACATCTATCTCTATATAAGTACAGAAGATCCATGTGGGATGGGTGTACCTTTGGTGCTCAATAAAGAAGACTGCAAAGTGGAAAGGAACAAAAGGAACTACTCTGTAGTAAGACATCCATTATCTTTGTATGAAAAGTCTTTGCTGGGCATTCTCTGGATCTCTTTCAACACTGGACAGCTGCAGGAATTCCCATTAACAGCTTTCCCCTGCAAACAGAGATCTGAAGAAGAAAGAACTAAAGGCAGAGGGAAGGAGGTGACCTTTGCCATCTTTAGAGCTCCAATCTTGACAATGTCAATTATGGAGATCACAACCTAGTAAGAATTACCATCCCTGAAGATCCAGTGCTACAAATGCTGTCCATCATCTGGGACCCCATCCTGCCCAGTAGACACTGTAAGACTCACCATTTGTTTTGTACTCCTTATAAGATCACTATTAGGCAATTCTAGTTCAAAGAGGCCAGCTCTCCCACAATGGAACTATTCACTTAATACTAGTTGGTACTGCCCCTGCAACACCTTGTTGAATTCCTGCAAAAAAAGGCAGAGTGGGAAGAGGATGGCATTGTGGATGACTTAGCCAATCATCAATCACATTTTATGTCACTGTAAGGAACTTGGCCAATCATTATTTAGATATCTTCATTGACTCCGGATGTTGTGAGACCCAGTGCTGGCATTCTACCTCTTTTTAGAAGGAATAGTAGTTCTTTATGTAAACTTCCAAAGAACATCCATGCTGCCAGTTTCACCCCTTCCCTTCTCTTCAGTAGCAGCAAGGAATTTGGTGTGAACTGCAAGCACTGAACCACACAAGTCCCATAGACATTTTTGTTCTGATATATCTTGTGATTAAGAAAGTGAAAGACCCTCTAGCAACTGATATATCCTGTGTTCTGATATATCCTGTGATTAAGAAATTGAAACACCCTCTGGGGGATAGAAAATATTGGTGTTGGGGCTGGCACTTGCCACAGCAATCACCAATGATGGCTCCATCTGGATGATCCCATTGCAACATGCATGTGAGATGTCAACGAGACTATGTATGATGGGGGACTGGATAAGATACATCCCCCTTTAAAGGTACTGGCCATACCTATACCCTGTAAAACCAAAATGTAATCTGAATGGCAAACTGAGGTGCAGTCTATTAGTGGCAAAGTCCTATCTACTCATATAGTCTTCCTAAATCTCTCCAGGACTGATAGAATTAGGCTACACAAATAATTCCTTCTGCAGAAATAAAACTGAAGAGGGGAGCAGAGCATGCATATAACAATAGACTGTACCTTATAGGAAATGTTTATCTGAGCCTGACTCTACTCCTTGAGTTCCAGGGCTCCATTTCAGTTCTATTTTAAGAATAGGCAAGCCATCTTGTAAACGAACTGTATTTGCTCTGACTACATATTTTAAATAAAGATGTTACATTTTCAAAAATATTCCCATTCATTGAAAATGTTACTTCAAAATTGATTCTATGCATGTTCACGAATACTTTGCACTTTGATTTAAGAAAGCATGTCATTTTCTGCAAATTGGACAAGCCCTGAATAAAACTCATATAATAGAAACTTGACAGATATTATGATTTTTTAGGAAACCTCAGATTAACACTGAGCATAAGAGGATACAGAGGAAGTAGCTATTTATGTTTTATGTTCAGAAGTTTTCGATCTAGCTATGATGGCAACTACCAGTAAATATAGAACAAATTGTGAATCTTCCAGATGAAGCAAAAATGATACTTCCATTTGAAGGACAAAGGAACCTGCCTGGCTTTTGTAGCCTGTAATTTCAAGAACACAAACAGTCACCTTTACAGATACCTATGCTGGCATTTGGACAGAAAGCGTATGTCCCTTCAGACAATGTTGGAGCGCTCAGTGGCATTTGATAATAATTGCCATGTTATCTTCTTGGTCCATTTGGCTAATATAGAATTTGAGTACTCTGTTTAGCAATGATTCTACTTTTCTTTGGCTGAAAATTCTTGGAAAATGTTGTTAAGACTACTGTTTGGCCTTTTGGCTCTACCTTTATGGGCCTGATGTAGACTCAAGTGGTGTCCCCTATTGATTTGAACATTTACATGGAGCCACTGGGGAAGGTCTTCCAGAGTTTATGATAATGAAATCAATGTTGACCTCTCTCTCTCTTATTTATGTCAAAGAAGCCATGAAGGCCTTGAATCACTGAATTAATGCAGTCAGGGTTTAGATGGATATGTGTGTGTGTTAAGGAATACAGAAAATATACAGATTTATTGGATGAGCAGACAAGGAAAAATGGGATTGACATTGCATTTTTCTTCTCGGTATAATTATATTCTCTCTGAACTAGCAGATTCAAATTTGAGGGAAGGGGTTATTCTTGAACCCAGAACTGCTCCGAGAGAAGGTCAGCCACAGATTTGGCTTGTGCACCAGCTGTGTCATACTTAGGGATGGCAGATCTGAAAACAGCAATCCACAATTTAATAGTTGTTCGTGGTGATGTTGGTGGTATGTGCCTTTAAGTCATTTCTAACTTATGGCAACCCTGAGGCAAACCTGTCATGGGGCTTTCTTTTTTTTTTCTTAGCAAGATTTGTTCAGAGTAGGTTTGTAATGCCTTCTCCTGAGGCTGCGAGCATGTGACTTGCCCAATGTCATCCAGTCAGTTTCATAGCCAAGATAGGATTGAACAATTTGAATACATACCCCTTAAATTACTATAATGTGCTTTTCTTGGAACTACTCTTCAAAAGTATTTGTAAACTATGACTAATGCAAAATGTGGCTTTTAGTTTGTGGCCTGGTGTGCACTCTGGAACAACAGTTTGCCAGTTTTGAATTATCTGCTTTAGCTTTCAATTTGAGTTCAATTCAAGGTGCTGGACGTCTTATCAACCCTCAATAGCTTTGTACCAGGACATCTGAAAGACAGCCTTCTATTGAATAAGGCTACCTGGAATTTGAGTTCTTTATGTGAGGCCCTGTTCTCTGTCCATCCATACAGCAAAAGGGATTGGGTATATTTTTGTGTTCTTGTTTTTAATAGAGCCTTAGGAAGTCAGGTTGGCTCCAGACTTAGTGAGCTTTCAGCAGGCAGTATAATCTGCAGTACTTCACCAGGACTTGGACTTCTAAAAACAACTTTGGCCTATTTTATTTTATTTTATTTTATTAAAAATGTTTTATATTTATGTTGTAATTTGATTAGATTAGATTTTTCATTGCATTGAGTGCCATTCTGGTCACAAAAGCAACTGAAATTATGGACAGGATAGGAGCCAGACTATCTTGCCTCTTGTTTGCATGCCACTCAATTTTCATAAACTGTAAGCCCTGGTATACGGAGGAGCTTAGGAAGATGAAGCAGGTTGGATAACAACTAGAGTGCGAATGGTGAAGGACTCATCTCTCATCTGACAGAGCTACTTAGGAAGCACCTTGATTCGTATAGGGAGGCTTTACGTGCAGCACAGAAATCTTTCTGTTCTGCACGTATTGCATCTGCAGAGTCCCGCCCGGCAGAGCTGTTTAGGGTGGTGGGGGAGCTGACAAAGGTTCCACCTGTGCCGAATCCCTACTTAACCCAATGACGGCCTGCTGTGAGGCATTTAACATCCACTTTGCAGATAAAATCTCTCGGATAAGAGCTGACTTGGACGCCTGTGTTTTGGCAGAATCCGTAGCCGAGGTATCCAGCAACTCCGTTGATGGCAATTTACTGGATCAATTACAATCTGTGAGTACCGATGACATGGACAAGCTTCTTGGAAGGGTGAGGAAGACGACTTGCCCCCTAGATCCATGTCCACCGTGGCTGGTCGTCCGGGGGGGGGGACGCGTTGAAGATGTTCCTTTGGGACACAATCAGTGCGTCATTCAGGGAAGGTAATGTACCATCTTCTTTAAAGGAGGTGGCAGTTAGGCCTCTCCTGAAAAAAACTTCCCTGGACCCCTTGGATAGAAACAACTACAGACCAGTTTCCTTGCTCCCTTTTTTGAGCAAGGTGATCGAGCGGGCAGTTGCTTCCCAACTCCAGGCAGTCTTGGATGAAACCGATTATCTTGATCCATTTCAAACTGGCTTCAGGACAGGATATGGAGTTGAGACAGCCATGGCTGCTCTGACCAATGACCTCAGCCTGGGCATTGACAGGGGTAGTGTGACCCTGTTGGTGCTCTTGAATCTCTCAGCGGCCTTTGACACAATAGATCATGCCATCCTCTTGGATCACCTGAGAGAGTTAGGAATTGGAGGCACTGCTCTGCAGTGGTTCCGTTCCTTCCTCTCAGGCAGATCCCAGAGAGTGAGGCTTGGGGAAAGTTGCTCTTCTAAAATAGAACTTAATTGTGGCATCCCTCAGGGCGCCATCCTGTCCCCGATGTTATTTAACATTTATATGAAGCCACAGGGTGAGATCATTTGGAGGCATGGAGAGCGGTGTCATCAGTACTCTGATGACCCCCAGATATACTTCTCCATGACCAGATCATTGACTCAGACCTCAGATGGCATCTCTCCTCTTAATGACTGTCTCAGAGCAGTAATGGATTGGATGAGGAAAAACAGATTGAAATTGAATCCAGAGAAAATGGAGGTACTTACAGTAACAGGCCCAAAACCAGATTTGGGAATATAGTCTCCAGTCTTGGATGGAGTCACACTCTCCTCTAAGGACTGTGTTTGCAGTTTGGGGGTACTCCTTGACTCATCACTTCACATGACTAGTCAGGTGAATGCGGCCGTCAGGAGTGCCTGTTATCAGCTTCGGCTGATACACCAACTGTGCCCTTATCTGGACATGAAGGATCTGGAAACTGTGGTACATGTTCTGGTAAGCTCACTTCTGGATTACTGCAATGCACTCTACATTGTGCCTAACCCGGAAACTACAACTGGTGCAAAATATGGCAGCCAGGTTAATTACAGGAACATCTAGGAGGGAGCACATAACACCGGTGCTTAAATCCCTCCACTGGCTGCCGATTAGTTTCTGGGCACAGTACAAGGTGTTGGTTTTGACCTTTAAAGCCCTACATGGCTTGGGTCCATCTTATCTTAGGGACTGCCTCTCCCCATACATTCCCCCCCATGCCCTCCGGTCCTCTGGGAGGAATCTGTTACAGCTAATAAAAACTAGGCTGTCCCAGACCTCCCAGAGGGCCTTTTCTGCGACCACTCCCAGACTATGATCTGTCTTATTACCACCCTTGCTGCTTTTAAAAAGTCTCTTTCAGCAGGCCTTCCCGGAATAACCTTTCAGCTCAGGGGAGATGGTTTTCATTTGTTCCCTCTGCTGCTGCCTGCCCTACTGTCCATTTCTGCCTGTTCTATTGTTGTTTTGTTGTTTTTATTGTTTTAAATTGCATTATTGTATTTAACTCTTCAATAGTTTAATCTTGTTTTAATGGGATGGGAGGGTTAGATTGCGGGATGAGGGAATGCTTTTAACTTTGTATGTTTTAATATGCTGTGACCCGCCCCGATTGCCGAGCAGAGGGGCAGGCTATAAATAATTATTATTATTATTATTATTATTATTATTATTA
Organism: Phrynosoma blainvillii; assembly: GCA_026167975.1. Lineage (NCBI taxonomy): Eukaryota > Metazoa > Chordata > Lepidosauria > Squamata > Phrynosomatidae > Phrynosoma > Phrynosoma blainvillii. Next base: position 203,883,502 of record JANUYF010000003.1, read on the forward strand.
TTATTATTATGGAAATAATGGTAAATGGTTGCCAGCTCCAAATGCACATCCTTTTTTTAATCACTCAGTTCCAAATCATGGGGAAATCCAACTCTCCTGGAGGAAAAAAAAAAAAAAAAAAAAAAGCTCTTCTCCAGACTTTCCCTCAATGTGTGATAATGTGTGAGACTGCAGAGAGGCACCAGGATTTTGACAAGTAGATATAGCCTTATTTTCTTCCTCCAAGCAATATTAATTGTGTGAATTTGACCACTGTCTATGTCTAAATATGTGAAGGAACACGTGCTGTAAGATTATATCTTTCTCATGTAGTTTTACATGTTGTTATTGTGACATATTTCAACAAAAGTGCAACAAAAAAGTCCATTCCCTACATTAATTAGATTCATTCTCCCCTTCCTAATGTCCCTAGTGGTCACATGAATTAGATTATTTTTTGTACTATTATTTTTATTTCATAACTAGTTATATGTAAGCAAATTAGAACAATTAGATTCCAATAAGTACTACATACCTTCAGAGATTTGGTACTAAATAACTCAATCTGGTTTTCATTTCCGACAGCTCTTTTAAACCTCAACCTATCTACTGAATGTCCATATCTATCAACTTAAACTCCAGTTCTTCAATTGAGTAAACCAAATATCTTATCACCATCCGTTAACTATCTTTTTAACTGTTTGTTGAAATTTGTGGTCAATTTTACATTTTACATTACATTATATTTACATTACATAATTGATTTTACATTTTCTAGATTCTAAGCCCACAGTGCTCTTAAATAAGGTAATATAAATGTAGTTAAAAATCAGTAAAAACCATGGTGTGTGTATATTGCCCAATCTTTGATTTATATACACAATTAAAGGTTCCCATTCTTTAATAAATCTAGTTGCTATCTTAATTTGTCCATTTCAGCTAAATCAAAGAGTTTAAAAAGCCAGTTGCCTGTAGATGGGATGTTTGAAACTTTCCAGTTTTGCACAAATGGGGAGCCCAGCAGCTGAAACTATATATAGCATCATTCTTTCAAGATGTTTGTTGATGTGTCTATCAATCATATTCAATAAGTAAAATTTTGGATTTGATTTAAGTTTTAGCTTCAAAATTTCTGACATTAAATTGTTTGAGTCCAGAACACTTTCACTTTTTTTATAAAACTGCCACGCATGGGAAAAAGTTCCCACATTTACTGTACACTCCCAGAATTTATTACTTTGACTTTTATGCATCGTAGCTAGTTTAGTTGGAATTAGATGCCACTTATAAAACATTTTGTATTGGGGTTTTTTTAACCTGTAATGCAATGTAAGCTTTATACCCTTAGATGATGCCTTTTCTAATTTTCCCAATAATATTTGGTGACCAATGTTCTGGACCTGTTTAATCTTATTGTTCCTAATAAGATCTTCTTCCATATTAATATTTAACAATAGTTTGTATATTTACCAATAATATGGTTATTCTCCAAAAAATGACCTTATTAAAGTTAGACATCTTGGCGTTAAAAAAATTGTGAAGACAGGCCTTTCCCGACTAGATTTCCCGGCCTCAGGAGTTTACCTATCTTCTCTTCCCCACTTTCTGCTGCAGTTGCTGCAAGTGTTTGTTACTGTTGTCTTGAAGAGACTATTTTAAACATGTTTTAATGTATATTTCTGTTTAATACATTTTTAAGGGGGCGAGTGGGTTTCGGGATTGTTGGGCTGTTCTTATATTGTATTGTCTTTATTTGTATGGTTCTTATATTGTATTGTATTTATTTGTATGGTAATTTAAATGCTGTATGCCAACCCAATTGCTTTGCAGTGGGGCGGGATATAAATAGATTATTATTATTGTTGTTGTTGTTGTTGTTGTTTCCTATCCCTGTAGTTTAAAATCCATTTTATATCATTAATCTTTATATCTTTTTTGTAGCATTATTATAAATACCAATAATACATTAACCTTTGTTCATCTAATTCTTCTCTAATTTTCAATCTGATTTTATCTCCATCCATACACATTATTTCTTTATAGGTTGCCCAACTTTTTCTCTTTTATATAATATGGTGATACTATATATATATATATATATATATATATATATATATATGCATAATCCAGGCTTCAATTTTTCCAAATTCTTAATTAGATCTATCTTACATAATGATGATTGAACACTCTGTTGGCATTTACCTTATTGTAACTTAAATAAAAGCTAGTGTGGCGGCCTTTGCAGACTGCCAGAAATAGTGCAAATTGAGTCCACTTTAACTGCCCTGACTCAGTGCTAGGGAATCATGGGAACTGTCGTTTATTGTGGCACCAGAGTTCTCTGACAGAGAAAGCTCAATGTTTCAGAAAAAAATACAGTTCCCATGATTCCCTAGCACTGAGCCAGGGCTGTTAAAGTGGACTCAATTTGCACTATTTCTAGCAGTCTGCAAAGGCCCATAGTGTTTTTAGTGTTGGGACTATGACTCTGGCAACCAGGGTTCATTACCCATTCAGTCATGAAACCCACTAGGTGACCTTGGGCAAATCACAATGTCTCAGCCTCAGGCAATAGGAAACCTCCTTTGAAATCTTGGCAAGGAAACCCCATTATCAGTATATAGTCACCATAAGTCAGAAATGACTTAAATGAAAATAACAACAAAAAATATAAATAAGCATGCCGTCAGAAATGTAATTCAAAGCCCTCTCAGGGTAATTCCTTCTTCCTTTTAAAGTTAATCCAATCTTTTAATCAGTCAAAGCAACATGTATTTTAGATTCTTTTGAATGTTGCATAATTTAAAAGTAAATTATTTTTTCCCTCACCCATTTAATATTTGAGATATCCTTATTCCATTGTTTAAAGGGAACATTGTTGTTTAGTATAAGAATCACTTGAAATAAAAATAATAACTTTGGTGAGACATTCATTTGGGTAACAAATCCTGCCAAGTAAGGAAAGTTTAAGATTTTTCAATTTTCAAATAAATAAATAAATGCTGTATTTCTATCCATAATTTTGAGTAGTTATTATCAAAAAGATTAGAGATTTTTTTTTTGTAATCTCTACTCCTAAATATTTTGTTTTCAATCTTATTTAAGATAGATCTGGACCTTTCTGTAAAAATTAACTTGTTCTTTCACCATGTTTTTAGCTATTCTCACAGTTTTGTCTATTTAAGTCTTGCATTCTCTCCATATTCCTTAAACACTTTCATTGCTGGATCTATACTCTATATTAGGTTCTCTAAAGTGATTACCAGGCCATCTGTGTAAGCATATAACTTGCAGCAATGATCTTTAATCTTTACCCCTTTAATACTCATGCTCTCTCTAATTGCTCTCAGGATCTTTAATGACAGTTTGAATAATACCAGATATAAGACATGCACCTTGCCATGTACCTTTGTTAATGTCAAATGGGACAGTCAGTTTATCATTAATCAAAATTTAGGCTTTCTGCTTATTATATAGAGATAGTATCCACTCAATATTTGCTGATTTTAAGTTCTGAAAAAGCAATTATAATTTTACATGTACATGGAATATTTTGCCATCTTTCTCTCAGTACATTGCCAGAAATTAAGTCCAATTCATTTTGTTAGAACATTTCTGTATAATGTGTTTAAGACTGGTGAGGCTATCCACCTAACACAATCTGGATATCTTATCAGTATAAATATTGACTTCTGCCTGATTAAATGTTGTACCTTTATTGCTTCCAGCAAAAAAGCAAAGAAAAAAAAGCAAGCATTTCTTTAAATTGTGACAATGAATCTGAGAGGTTAATTCAATGAAAAGCACAGTTCTTTTTATAATTTCATTTTATTGCACTTAAAAGCTTCATTTAAAAAAAAAGTGGAAAGAAGGAAGGAAGGAGAGACAATTCTTCATTCTGGCATCAAAACTGCATGAAGACTTTCAGGGTTGTGCAGCCATCCTTGGTTCTTACCTTTGTGTCTAGTTATAAGGAGCATCTCTTATGGGTGACTCTAAATCATCTTAGGAAGATGATCAACATGATGAGTTTCATTTGTTGCAATATCATAATGGAAAGATTGTTGAGATAAATCTAATGTTTCATTAGGGGACTGGATGTCTGTTGTCATGACTAAACAGAAGAAATAATTATAATACACCTTTTCAACAGATGTACTGAGGGAAAAGGAATGTGGTACTTCTGGAAGCAAATTGGGACCATCTTACATGCCTATAGAGTGACCAAATGATATGCCCAACTACGTAATGTGAGATATATAACCTCTGATATTGCTACTTGATTTATTCTGAGGTATCTTGAAGGAACAATATTAGTGGTAATCTTTCAATTTTTCCCAAGAAAAATGATCTGGCCAGGATCATCAAATCCAATGTCTTTCCTTACTTTCCTCCAACATGCGTATCAGATTTTTATTTTACAGTAGTAGATCTAATCCCAGTGTTGATCAACTTTTTTCTTTAATCACTATCATTTGTAGCAATATTCTGTTAAGAATTATCTCTTTTTTCAAGATGTCTTGGATATAATAAAACATACACCAAAAAGTTACAGTTCTAGTCACAATATCCTTGGGAAATGGAGACAATAGAGCTCAGGTGAGTTGAAATAATCACAGGTATAAGCTTACAAAGTTTCACTACATATGAAGTCATGGCAAATTCCAAGCAAATCAATTGAGAATAATGAACCATTAGTTCCTCATAAACTTGCTAATTATCACAGCATTTAAATCTATAGCTATCATGTCAGTAGATGAAATACTGTCAAGATAACTTCTTTGTCTTTGATGTGACCGCAAATGAAAAAGAAATTCTCTGCATGACTTGCTTGTGTTATCAGTTTAACTTGCTGTCCAGGTGGCATATTCTTTTAGTACAAATTTAGCACTTCCCTGTCAACACTTCAGACCTTGGCAAATAGTGACAAATGAAATAGATTGATATAATTATAATGGGAGACTGATGTCAACCTTTTCTTAGAAGTCCACACTATGGATCAGCCTGTACCCATGCTATATCTCTAATAATTTCATCAACATTCAGCATGTGAAGGTGCGAACAGTGTTGGCATTACAGAAAATATGATGAAGCTGAACAAAAGTAACTCTTTCCCTCTAAGGGGATGGCTCAGAATTAATATTCATAAAGAGAGAAATTACCCATATGATATTGTGCTGCACAAGGCAAATAGCTGCTCTGAAATGGTGGGAATCAGGGGGGAGAGTAGGCCAGAGACAGATTTTAGCCACTCCCTTCACTTCCAGAGCCCCCAGACAAAGCAAGGTACCTGACAACTATATTTATCCTTTTAGAAAATGTGGGAGATCCAACTGTGGATTTATTGCTGACCTATGTTACACCCTTAAGACAAAGGATAACTTTTGTTCTTGCAATTAATGATCATACATAGTTATATCTTGTTATGTATCAAGCACAAAATATTTTGCTATCTGAGGCAAAGAATAAAATGGTACCTTTCTGATTGGTAGCAGAATCTTTTGTCAATGTGAAGACTGAGGTAGCTGAATCTTTTTCTCAGCATTGGCTATAAAACAAGATCTTTCACCTCCCCTAACAATTGCCTGGAATAAATAGCTGTATTCTCCAATAGAAAGTGTTTAGGGTTATTTGTCACCACAGGAAATTATTTCAATCTGCCTGATGGTAGGGCTGGCCCTGATTTCCTGGCAGTCATCATAGATGTCAAAATCTTATTGTCTTTTTGCAACAGTTGGTCAAAGAAATTGCTTCAGTCCAGCTACATCTAGGAATAAAATTATGAACCAAAGGATCCGGTGATCATCAAGTGGCAACTGCATTTTACTTTCGATATATAACTTCCTGGATGTGTCAGCTTGCCAGTCTGAACTATCCCAAGTGCTTTATATATATGTGTATATATCCCAGATGTCTAAACTGACCTTAATAGTGACACCAGCAAAAAATTATAGTTAGGCAGGTTCAACATACATAATTTGTCAAACACACAATTCTTGGTTGTAAAATTATTTTCTTCTAAAGTTCTTCTCCAGTACAGAATTTGTGTATGCATGGCTAGTGTTTAACACAACAGGTATCCATCATTAGGTGCTTTGTAGGCACATGCAGAGAATATCAAGTTGTAACTACCTGCACATCTCTTAGTTAATGTCCTGTATTAGCTGTTGGATATTATATACAGCATTACCCTTGATTTTACAGGGACTTCCACATCTGTATTTGCAACTTCATTATTCCTTACCTTTCAGTGAATGAACCCAAGGACACCTGAAAAAGTTGTGCTGTGACAAAATGTACAGTCCATAAATATCAATATTTCCATCTTTAGAAGGGCAGAGTGTGGAGCAATACCCATGAGCAAACTTTCTTTTTGGTAGCTCCCATTTTCCACTAGATTGTCCTTTGGGCAACAACACATTATGGCACATTACTTTTGGGGTCCTCCAGGGGACAATATTTACTACTGCTTGTGGCGCACACTACTGACAACTTCCTACTCTTACACTTTAATTCTAGATGGCTGTACTTTGGGAACTTGATATCAGCAGAAGTCAGGTCTCAGAGAGAAAGAGAGTTTTTCTCTCTCTCTGTCTCCGTATTTATCCCTCTTCCTAACCTGTGGGGTCTGTCTCCTAAAAATGAAGGAAACACCTCTAGGTAGGGTAAAACATGATCTCGACGTTGTTCTAAAAAAATGTGCTTACTATCAGGAATGCTGGTATGTCACCTGTCTCCTAGACAATAAAACACTTTCCAGACTTTGTCAAACATGATCATTTTTTGAGAGAAAAAGGAAAACAGAACATAGCAGACATTGGGCTCTTTTGATGGATCTAAAGTTACAGTTCAAACCATAAGCATTTATACAGTTCATTTAGGTTCCCATCTCAAATTCTATTCTTTCACACGAGAAAATCATGTTGTTCCCATTTTCCCGTTCTTACTGAGGCTAGATGGCCTTCATATATTTTGAACCATAAACATGTCTCTCTTTTCAGACTAACAGTTTTTCACACCTGGCTACATTATAAACAATCCCACAGGCTCACTAACTCACACCTTCATCTCAAGGTTTAAACTTATAAAATCTTAACTCACTAAATCAATTAAACGTATATATTCGTCCACATAACATATAACAGGCTAGCATTAATTCTCTTACTAAACTCCATTAAACAATTAACAACATTCATTAAACTGTCTTCCAATCATATGTTCATCACACATCACTATTGGCACAATTGGCTTATTTTAATACATTCAAGTATATATTCCATTCATTATTCAAAAGGCACTTATAATACAGGTTTGTTCTAGTACATGGTCATCATTGGCTTTATGACAATCAAGCAAAAATAATTTATAACATTTCTATAATACCTAACTTTAAATAAAACTACAGTTGGTACTCTGTTTTCATGAGGGATCTGTTCTGGACTCCCTCCCCGCTAAAATGACGATTCAATAATATTCAAGCCCCATTGATTTTCACAGAGGTCGCTCCTCTGTGAATATGCAAATCCATGGATTTTAAGTCCGCAAGAAAGGAGGGGTGACTGTATTTGGGAACACAACAACATGTCAGTAGAATCCATAGCGGTCATACAAATATCTCAACAGTCAATTCTTAACCATAACAATCTATCTTACAACTTTACTATAACATTCTATCCATACATCATAACTATTAGCAAACTCTTTTCATAACTCATCACTAATGGCTTGGCATAAAACTGTCCTGGCCAGGCCAGCTGTCCCAGAATTGTTCTAAGGTCAACCATAATCAACATTCCCTTTGCACCCTCAATTCAGCCTTTGGCTGCAATGCCCATCAATACAATCACAATATAACAAAATTTAATCAAATAAAATCCAAACAGAACCCAGGTTTGTGCAACTCCCCAAAATGACAAAACAGGACAGGGAAAAAAAATGTAGATTTATTCCTGACACTTACAAAGGGCAGAGGTGAATGTGTCCTTCGAGTACTGATAATTTCTCTTATGTGGGTCTGACCAGTAAAGGCAGTGGGTTGCATACACCAGACAAAGCCAACCATTATAAATATTTACCCTCTTTCAAATCCAGATAGGTTTCTCAACCTCTCTGGAGACTATATAGTACAGGGGTAGGCAACATTTTTGAGCCGGGGGCCAGGTTGCTGTCCCTCAGACAATTGGGGGGGATGAAGCACCATAAATAAATAAATAAATAAATATTAAAATTAAAAAATTAAAAATAAAATAAAAATATGCATGCACACTTTCTCAGCCCCAGAAAAGCCATGGCAAAAACCCTGTGGAGATTTTGCCAAGAAAACCCCAAGAACAAGTAATAACAACAATAATCAATATCATCATGGCAGGTGGCGGGAGCGGTGGTGGCAGCGGCAGCAGGACTGGCCTGGGGCTGGTCCAAAGGCTTCAGGGAGCCACATCCAGCCCCTGGGCCTTAGGTTGCCTACCCCTGGCCTAGTACCTTACAATGTGATATGTATCAGTATGAGCCAGTTTGGCAGGTCTCTGTTCAATGGAGATAGACAGTTAAGCATTGATTGCTCTCATCCATCAAACTATTTCATTATCAGCAGGAAGCAAGATAATGAGAGAATTTCCAGTTTGAACTTCAGAATTAGGCTTGACTCCCTCCCCGCATGGACAAGGATCTAGGTCACCATCAGCTCTACCTGTCCTTTATAATTTGTTAAGAATTCTGGGAACAGACAACTTTCCTGTCATATGTATCAAAATCTAATATTTATATTTATTGAGCATAAGTGGTAACAAAAGAGCTATCTATTAGGTTGGATCTATTTTGGCAATAAGGTTCATCACCTTTTATATGCCCTTTTCCCATTAAAGTATTTCTTTAGAGATCTTTAGAATTTGGTCTAAAACCTAAAGCAGATGCATCACCCCACTGACATGCAAGTCGCCAGCTGGCACTAGGTGAACCTGAAATATCCTATTACACACTGCATAACCTTGGAAAATCTTATGGATTTCATATAAAGAATATTATGCACAGAAAGAGCCAACTAGATTTGACAGGGGACATCTGGAGTTGTTTTATCACTTCCAAGGTCCTTGGATTTTAATTGTCACCTGGCTTGCTGTCATGTGAGAATCTCACTGTATAAAAAATATATTGAAAAGAAAAAGAAATCAACAAGGTTGTGGAAGCAGGGACAGGAACCATCCAGAAACTCTGACACTCACATTAAAACCCTTCCCAAAATGAAGATGGCATGGCCAATATTTTTAAGAAAGCTGTCATAAAGTAGAAGATTTAAAATGAGAAAACACACAGACACAATATGCTGTCATGTTTTATAAGCAGCTTGCTCCATTGTCTCTCTCCATTCCTCCTTCTTTTTCCTTTTCTTTCCAAAAGCCCCCCTAAAAATGCATAGAGTGCTTTCATATTTCTAGAATATTAAAATGTTGATTTAAAAAAGTGTAAATGACCACTAGCAAATCATTATTGTGTGTTTCAATTTGATATTAGTTAACTGGACTATTCTTAGGTCTTACCAGATCAAGTTGAACTAAGTATACTTTAGTTACTTTAGTTACTTTTAACATTTTCAGATTGTACCAGTGGAAGTTTACCTACTCTACATCTGGTATCAACAATGTTACAGAGGTATTTTGCCCTGAAAAATAACACTCAGAAAATTAAACTGTCCCCAGCCTTGCTGTCATCATTCAGCTCATGTGTGGTGGCTCCAACATGGTTTTTTTAAATGCAGATTACTATTTTTTTTTCCTGGATTAATACCTAGAATTAAACCTAACCAGTCATGACTACTAATAAGCTGAACAGGACATTGTTACATCATTCCTATCATTATTAAGGATGGAATTAATATTGAAAAAGAGAAAAGAAGCTCCAAAAATTGTTATCTGCATGAATAATTATGTTCAATTTTGCATCCACCTTTCAGCTATATTCAAACTGGATTAACTTTCTAGACAAACCTAACCAGCACCATCTTCTTCTTAAGAAACCAAAGAGGAATGTGTGTGTGTGGGGGGGGGGAGCTTTTTAGGCAATTTCCATAATTTTCTAACTCTGCTGACCATACTGACTTGGGGATTCGGGAGCTATGGTCCAGAAAAAAATGTTTTCTGACCTGAAAAGAAAACCACTTGCCTTTGCTTGTGTGGAAGCAGGTCTAGTCGGGTGTGTGTGTGTGTGTGTTCCTGTGTCTTGTTTCCACACCATCCTTCCCATCTTGTGATATGGAAATTATTCTTCTGAGCATACACAGAAGCATGCTCAGAAACATCATTTCTCCTTCAGCAACCAGGAAAGATGGTTACTGTAAAGAAACCTGGTTGATTAGATTATCTTTTGCTATAAGTTTCCCTTTCTCCTCTTAATTTCTCTTTTGCCTGAGTTGTGGGGTAGAGAGGGGTTGGATGGGTGGGAAGAAACATATCTCAGGGTTTTATGAATATTCTCAACTGTTTGCAGTAACCCCCATTCCATCCAACTGTCCTGATTTATTTATTAATTGTGCAGTCACAATTAATCCTGTGTCATCCCATTTTTTAAGTTGATTATAAAGTGTCCTAGTTTTTCTGTCCTCTCCCCACTTTCTGCCTTTGTCCTCTGCTTATTTCAATTGCTTCAAACTGAATTGTGCTTGTGAAAGCACAATGCTAGTTTGTTCTTTATTAACTTACAGGGGGTAAAAGAAGAGGGGATGCCAATAGTCAAAAAAAAGCAAACCACTGTAATTTTGCTTGGCTTGAGTGTTCTTCCTCAATAGCTTTTGGCATCTTAACAACACCCTATTTGTTTCTTGATCACATGACCCCAATTTTGATCTCTGAAATGTTGGAGGATAAGTACCCCTTGAGCCAGAGTGTTTCAGTGGTTTGAATATTGAACTATGACTCTGGAGATCAGGGTTCAAATTCTTACTTGGCCATGTAAACCTACTGGTTGACAATGTGAAGTCGTAGGCTTTCATGGCCAGCATCCATAGTTTTTTGTGGGTTTTTCGGGCTGTGTGGCCATGTTCTAGAAGAGTTTCTTTCTGATGTTTCAGAATTCCTCTTCCAAGAAGTGGGGTTCACAGATGAGTTTTGCCCGGTCTACCAGTGTTTTTATTGTGCTTCTTTTTTGTCCTGGGTGATGCCTGGAGTTCTTGTGCAGGTATCTGTCTGTATGTGTAGGTTTTCTGTATACTGTGTGACCCAGACGTTGGTTTGGTTTGCAAATGACTAGGACATCCAGGAATGGCAGTGTTCCTTCCTTTTCTTTTTCCATAGTGAATTGGATGTTAGGGTGGATGTTGTTCAGGTGATTCAGGAACACAGCCAGATCTTCTGACAAATGGTTACTCCAGCTCAGACATCAGAAGGGCTGCCAGACCCAGGAAAACCCGGAGGAGTGAAGACAAGCAACCACCCAAAGGGAAGGTATTTTTACCATATATCAAAGGAGTTACAGACAGAATAGGGAAAGTGGTGAAGAAACACAACCTCCAAATGGTTTACAAACCAACCAAGAAAATCCAACAAATGCTGCGCTCAGCGAAGGACAGGAGAGACCCTCTCACAGCCGCAGGAGTTTACCGCATACCATGCAGCTGCAGACAAGTCTACATAAGGACCACCAAATGCAGTGTCCAAACAAGTCAAGGAACATGAGAGACACTGCAGACTGGGCCAGCCAGAAAAATCACCAGTAGCAGAACACATTATAAACCATCCTGGGCATAAAATGCTGTTTGAAAACACTGAAATTCTGGACCATGCCAACAGCTATCAGGTCAGAATGCACAGGAAAGCCATCAAAATCCACAAACACTTGGATAACTTCAATAGGAAGAAGAAACCCTTAAAGTAAACAAGGTTTGGCTACCAGTCCTACAAAATAAGAAAATCAGCACTCAGCAAATGCAAATGGGAAACCAACTAGGTTCAGGGGCTTTCCCAGCAGACAATATCCTTGATTGTATATCCTCTCACCCTGGAGCCATGCCATTAACAACAGAACAATACCTATTCAACACAGAACAATACACAGTTTACATGGGAATCACTCCTCCCTACCCAGGGTCTCACAGTATATATAGACCCACTCTCTTCCATTCCAATATTCTCTGAAGATGCCAGCCACAGATGCTGGAGAAACATCAGAAAGAAACTCTTCTAGAACATGGCCACACAGCCCGAAAAACCCACAAAAAACTACTGGTTGACCTTGAACAAGTCATGTTCTCTCAGCCTCAGAAGAAGGCAACAACAAACTCCAAGAAAACTTTGTGATAGGTTCACTTTAGGATCACCATGAGTCAGAAATGACTTGACAACAAAGTACCCCTTAAGCTTTAAGGAGGCGCACAAAGAATGTCCATATATCCCTAGTGATGATTGTGGCAAACAGGATAAAATGTTCTCTCATCCCTGACCATGATTGTAAACAAAACAGTCATTATAAGCGCAGATAAATCACTATCACTCAGACTAACCTTCTGCACAGGGTTGCTGTGAGGAGGAAAAATGGGATTTGGCTAGGAGTTCTTATGAAGAGGGGTGGAATGCAAACAGATAACCTTATTGCACTGTGTTCTCAGAACATAATGAGTATGTGATGAGAATGAAACAGAACTATTTTATCACACGGTATGATCCTCATTGAGTTCCCATTCTGTGCTCTGACAGTCCCTAGTCTGTTCCAGCAGGAGAACTGTAAAAATGCATCCTCAGCCAGCAAGAATGCTTTCAGACCATTCCAGATGATCTGTGTGTGATAATCCTACCCGGTCTCAATCTGTCCTTGTGTTCTGATTGGCTAAGACAACCTCCTCCCCTCCCATCCTAGAACATCCACAAACTCTTGCTTTTTACAAATTGTTTCACTGTCATTTTGAAAGGCACCCCTCCATCAATGCCTGATAATATTATGATTCACCCTCATTATTATTTGATTGCAGGGGTATCTGTGCTGTCTTGGTAGCCAGTAGCAAGGCAGACACTTTGTAGGTATAAATTCTCATACCCATAACTCTTGGATGGTTTCTTGAGATGTGAGGGGGGTAGAACTAGGAGGGAAATGCACACATCTTGGCTGGCATTTTCTTAGGGTCAAAACACACTGCAGAAATAGTCCAGTTTGAGACCACTTTAATTGCTCTGGCTCATTGCAAGGGAATTCTGGGAACTGTAGTTTGTTGTGGCACCAGAACTCTCTGTCAGAGAAGGCTAAATATCTTTAAAAACTACAGTTCTCAGAATTCTCTAGCATTGAACCATGTCAGTTAAAGTGGTTTAAAATGGGATTATTTCTGCAGTGTGTTTTGGCCCTTAATGACACACACATGTGTAAGTTGTGTTACATATGTGGGGTAAATTATTTGCCATAGCACAACAGACATATTCTGCTGGCAGTGGCAGAAGTAGAGTTTGCCAGGGATAAGAACGTGGCCCTTGTCATCTTTAATTAAATAATATGATTTTAAAGCATAAATTTGTGAGAGAATGGAAGGCTGAATTCCATAAAGTGGAATTTGTATTATTTGGATCCATTTGGTAGTTTCATTTAAGGCTTTGTGGTTGCCTACAGTCATTGTTGAGCAGCAAGATTTTGGCAAGCAAGATCTACATTTGTTCTTTTTGGATGCAAGCCATTTTGGGAGATTATACATATTCAGTTTCAGTAAGTAATATATTGCATTGTTGCAGATACGTTTAAAATTTGATTTAGGTTTTTAAGTTTAAACCTTTGTGATTGTGTTTGTTGTGTTCATTTATATTTGGCACCATAGACCCCAAAGAAATTGTACCCTCATTTTCTCCATTGAGAATATGGAGGTACGAATAATTCTAATATCTGGTATAAGAACTTCTCTGCTCAGAGATGGAAAAATGATCATCTTGGGAAGGCAAGTGGTGACAAAGGAGGGCCAAATGTCATCCAGATGTCAGTTTACCAGCAGGACCCTGGCACCAATATATTTTGTTACTCCTGATCTGATATACAAGAGCTTGTTAAATTAAAAGCATAAGATTTAGCTACGTATCAAGCCTCTTCTACCAAATTCTGTATAGGTAATGTTGATTGCAGTTTGTTACATGACTTATTTGCTACTTTGACCTTCCAAACACAGTATCTGAGCTACAGTAAAACAATATTCTCTAACATCTCCCCCCTCCCTGCCTTGCTTCATCTAAATCTAATCAAATCCTCATTTTGTGAGGAAATTTGTTTTGGGATAAAGTATTTTGCAGGACTAAGAAAGAGACTTACCATGCATATTTTAGCTTTGTAGTTTGCATCAAAAAAGGGGGAAGTGTTTGTTTTTAAAAGGGGTGGGTGGAACTATAGACATACAACAATAAGGTTTCATGAAATGTTCTCCATGGAGTAAAGCAGCTGAAGATAATAGATGCAAAATCCTCACAGATATGTAATTTCACTATAACAAAAAGAACATGAAACTTTATTGGAAATATATGGCAGACAACAAGGATCAACAGAGTTCAAAACAAGAAAGCTACATATACCTTTTAAAATTGTTCAAAAATATTAGAGGGGAGATCATTCATACACACACACACACGCACACACACTTTGCTTAGGCCCCAACATTAAAGTACTATGCTGTGAAGTGCTACTTTGTCCTTGTGTCTGTAACCTAGGGGGGAAGCAGACAGGCAGCAGGGTGAGGCATAAAGATGATCTGGATTGGGCAGAAGCTGCACCATGGCCTCCTAAGGCAGCCCAAACCTGGCCACAAAAGGAACACAATAAAAGTGCTCCTTGATGGTGGCCCATTCAGACCATGGCAGTGGCCAGCCTCAGGACCGTGGTGTCTGGTCACTGTGGTCCCATGTGCAACGGGAAGCTGAAGGGCCACCTAGATTCATAGCTTACTAAATGTGAATATATTACTTGTCATTCTAATGTTGGACTTTCATAAAGATCATTTCTGGTGCAAACAATCACAAGAAAAAAGACATATTTTACTCCTCTTTTTTGTAGAAAGAAAAAAAGAGGGAGGTTAGAGATGGAAAACCTCTTGTATAAGTGGATTTCATCTAGGCCTACATAGTATTCAAAAGGTCTTAATAGTGCAGGTGTTGGAGTATTGTTTAAATTCACAAATATATCCAGAGAACTGTGTAATGTTACTTCTTGTCTCTGTGGCACCTATACCATTCCTTTTCCTTAGGTATTGGATTTTTTTAAAGAACTTCTGAAGATGTTTCAATTTCATACACTTTTGCTGCAACATACAGACTACATGCCAGCCATATTAATAATATTAATAATATTAATAAGATGATATTCATCAATAATATTAATAAGATGAATGAAGTGATGTGTCAGATCATAATACTAATTACAAGACGGTACATGAAACAGATTTTTGAAAATTTCTGAAAAATGAATTATCAAAAATGTATCCTAGTGCACTGTTGAGCATGGTATCCCTCAAGAATGTATGTGCTGATTTGGATGTTCTAGAGAGATCTGGTAGTACATTTATCTTGAGACATGATAGAAGCAAGTTCTGTCTGCCAAGAAAATCAGACTCTGGTCTCAAACAGGCCACCTTTGGGCCACACTCGGGTGTGGCATTCAAATGACACACACCTAGAATGTGGCTGGAAGCTGCCACAGGCATGGCTCTTTCCTGAAAAACCGGCCCAAAAAGAAGCAATAAAATACCACTCCTTTTGGGCAGCCAGTTCAGGATTGTGGTAATGGCCTGGATCGAGGCTGGGTGCATGCAGCTGCAACGGTCCTAGGGTTAATGGCAATGGCATCATCCTGTTGAAGACATTTTCCACTGTCTGCTTTGCCCCTAAATTTCACTAGGACTATTCTCACGGACTCCTACAGGCACACCTACCTTGACAAAAAGTTCTCCCAAAGTGAACCTCAAAGCAAAGGTACAAAAGAGATTTCAGCTAAACATTAGGAAGTATTTCTTGATGGTGAGAGCTGTTTAACAGTAGAACACACTGCGTTGGAGTCTCCTTCTTTGGAGGTTTTTAAATGACTGGATGGCCATCTGTCAGGAGTTCTTTGCATGTGTACGCCTGCATGGCAGGGGGTTAGACTGCATGGGCCTTGACGTCTTTTCCATCACTATGATTCTATAAGTTCTGAACTATGAAAAACAGCTGAAGAACTCCAAGGAAGATGAAGGTAGGTCTGAAAAGCCTTAAGGCACAAGATTGTGGAAGTTAAGCATAGTCAGCCCTAATTAATACATGGATGGGAGACCACCAATGAATACCAGGTGATGAAGGCTGTATATTAGATGAAGGAATTAGTAAAGCCACCTCTGAGTATTCCTTGCCTAAGAAAACTCAATGAAATTCATGGGATGAGCATAAGTCAACAGATGCCTTGAAGGCACATACATATACAAAAGTATGGTACCAATCTTTTATATTAAGTCTTATATATAAACTCAGAATTGGACACCATACTTTTGTCTCAGAGGAACAAGATGTAAACCTATGATTTCCAAAAGACTATCATTTTACCTGTTGCAAGAGAAGGAAAAATGAGAACACTGACTTCTTGTTGTTTTCTCTTTGGAGAAGTAGTTCATTTTTTTTTTAAAAAAAAAAAACAACAACAAATTGCTTTAGGCTTTATGTAACTTTTGAGAGAACAATTAACCTTTAATTGAATAATTTGCAACTCGTTATATGGCTTTGTTCAGAAGTATATTTCTTCTTCTCTGGAGTAATGAAGTAATGAGCTCTTTGTTATCCAGAATGGATCTTGAGCTGTAGAAAACCAAAATAAATACACAACTTTTAGGAAAATAGCTCAGTTTGCTTAATTATCATCCATAAATTGGATGATAATTTCAAATAAAACATTATTGTGTTTTACATTAATTTTGAATAGAAGTTGCCTTATACAGGGATGCTAAAGAATTTCATTTGGTTTTCATTTTTAATCAAGCTAATGTAATGCCTACTTCCTTGACTAATATGCAGGTTATCCTTAAATTTCAATTTTTTTTCAAATTTCAAAAGTCAATCAAACTTCCATACAAGTGTGTGTGTGTGTGTGTGTGTGTCAGAATGACATACAAAATGGTTACAGTAGGGAAAGTTGTATATGTGAATACAGGCAGATTCTACATATTTTTTCTTTCTTAAAGGAGAATGGTCAATAAATTGGATGGAAAAAATGTGTGACTAGTGACATATAATACCAATATATGCTGCATATAGACTGGTTTGTATAGTCCTAGCCCTGTGCTACAGCAAGTCTTCACAAGTTTCTCTATGAAAGAATATGCTACTATACCTGCAGGGAGGGAAGGAACAGATATACTGTGCCAACATCCAAGTATAAGAAGTCACAATTCTCTTCTATAGAAAACCTGCCTTACTAGCTCTATACTGTATGTATTATGTGCCTTCACATCACTTTCAACTTATATCAACCCTAAAGTGAATTATCATGAGGTTTCCATTGCAAGATTTGTTCAGATGCTTGACATTGCTTTCCTCTGACACTGAGAGTATGTGACTTGCCCTGGATTTCTCAGTAGGTTTCCATGACTAAGCAGGGATTTGAACCCTTTTCTCCCACAATCCTAGGTCTAATCTGCACTGCAGAAATAATACAGTTTGAAACTACTGTAACTTCCATGGCTTAATGTTATAGAATCCTGCTATTTGTAGATTTGTGGAGATGCTTAGCTTTCTCTGGTCTAAAACACACTGCAGAAATAATCCAATTTGACACCGCTTTAACTACCCTCACTCAATGCTAGGGAATCCTGGGAATTGTAATTTATTGTGGCACCAGAGCTCTCTCACAGAGAAAGCTAAATGTCACACAGAACTACAGTTTCCAGAAATCCCTGGCATTGATCCAGGGGTAGTTAAAGTGGTCTCAAACTGGATTATTTCTACAGTGTGTTTTGGACCTCTATCAGAGAGTTCTGGTGCCACAAAAATGCATCTGATTGCAATATTTCCAAAGTACAGATGCAGCCCTAGCCCAATACTCAGAACATTAAACCACATTCTCAGCTCTATACTAGATTTATCCCATCCAGAAAATTTGTGTCTGCTGTGGTAGTAGCTCTCAGGGATATCAATCCTACTATCTAAGCTTTCTTTAATTTCTGGTGCCATGGACTCAGGATGAAAGATTCTACTTATAAACCATATGCTTAAACACTTAGCTGCAGAACTACCAATTCAATCAACTATTTGTCTTCCTATATTTAAGGATGGCTATGAATTAAAAATGTGTCTCTGTGTGTAAGAGAGAGAGAAAGAAAGGGTGAATGGGAGAAAGAGAGGGAGTGAGAGGAAAAGAGAAAGAGAGATCAATATTACTCATTGTTGTGGGCTACAGTCTGGTAGTCTCCAGGAAAGAAAATAAATATGATAATATGTATGTGTATGTGTGCCTTCAAGTCATTTCCAACTTATGGCAATTATAAAGCAAACCTATCACACGGTTTTCTCGGCAAGATATGTTCAGAGGAGATTTGCCATTGCCTTCCTCTGAGACTGAGAGCATGTGACGTGCCAAGGACGTCCTGCGAGTTTCATGGCTAAACTGGGAATCAAACTCTAATCTCCAGAGTCATAGTCCAATACTCAAGCTACTATGCCATGCTGGCTCTCAAATATATTATAACAATGGCTCAAACATGATGCTGGTGCATGGAATATTGGGAGGGGGAGTTGCTGGTCCATCACATCAGATAAAGCTGAGATGCAGAAATCCTTTGACCAACAAAATGTTGTTTGACTCACCAAACTCAGCCAACATAGCCAATGGAGAGGAACAGTTGACACTGTAATATAGAAAGAAGTTTTTCATCCCGGATTTAAAGGATTTACCACTCAGTGTATGCAGAGCAACTATACTAGTTTGAATGCTAGATGCTGGATACAAATCACAGCGAAAGATTATTTATATTTATTTCTTTATGAAATCTGAAGATACCTTCTAGGATCATGTGCTGGCTTTGGAGCTCACTCACTCTCTCTAATTTTGCTTATTTTGCTTCTTTAGGTTTGCACATTCCTTGACTCAGCATAGAGAATATAAAAAACCAGAAGATGGTGGATTCATATTTTATAGAAATTCTATTTATGTACTTTATTGCATTTATATCCTGGATTTCATCTATCTGGTATATAAGACAGCTCCCAATGGCATACGTTTAATGCAAAAGTTATATTAAAATAAAGTTAAAGAGGGGTAGACTGCCAATTTAAAGAAAGAATTGTCATTTCAAATTCAGTCCCCAAACATGGATGATTCAAAGTTGGCATTATACCTGGTGCTTTATACTTTATTTCAGAGGAGAGAACAGGCAAAACCACCTCTGAGTTGTATGCCTAAGAAAACACTATGAAATTTAAAGGGTCATCAAAAGTCGACAGGTGACTTGATGGTATATACCAGGGGTAGGCAACCTTTCCCCTTTAAGGGCCGAGGGACTTCAGCTCCCAGAAGCCTCAGCCATGTTGGCCAATAGTCCCATGTTGGCCAATAGCTCCTGGGATTCTGGGAGCTGAAGTCCCTCGGCCCTTAAAGGGGAAAGGTTGCCTACCCCTGGTATATACACATTTTTAGAACAAAGCACTCCAAGTCTATTCATGGATAGACAAATTTGAGTGATTTCAAATTTTTCTTCCATGTTAAAAAATTTGTGATCTCAAGTTTCTTCCTTCATATTTGGGAAGAAATTGTGAATTCGGGGCGGGGGTGTGTGTTGTCAATCCAAGCCAAACAAGTATGACCTTATCCAGTCCATCAACTGTTTCAGATATACAGAGGTGAATATCTATCTATTACAACAAATGGGCCTTCATTATTCTCATACTATAGGTCTATAGCCTTGGCATTTCTGAGCACAACATATGATTCACAATAACATCTCTCTCAAATCATTTCCTGTGATCTTGGTAATGACAAGTCTGTCAGATTCATCTTTTATGCTGCAGCCTCTTCAGTGAAATAGCATTACCATTACAAAATGGAGAAACTTTGGCCCCATTTTCCACCATCAGCTCATCTTTAAAGTGACAGATTGCTATAATGAATGACAAAGGTGTAGAGACAAGATGGCAAATGAAGGGAAAGATGTAGTAAGAATGTCTCACCATGATTCCTGTTCAATTAATCAGGTCTCATAAACAGACTTTAAAAGCTTGTGACATGCTTCTTTTCATTCTTTTCATGTTAATTAAGTCCTGTAACAGCAAGCAGAAAACACTATTCCAAAGCATAAAAAATGAAGAAAACTGGAAGAATATAACACACAAGCCAGCAAAATTACTCCAAAAAACTCCAAGCACCTGAATAGGCATATTATTAGTCATAAGAGCCAAATGAAATGGCAGTGGAAACCTAAATGAAATATCTCTGATTAACAGATGCTGAGGCCAAACAGGATATCCACCACCACAATTCTCTACTTAAAACCTTTCAGAAGCATCTAATGGGACAGCCCACTACTAGTGTCAAGCTAGTTGAGAAATGTAACTAGTATCTATAACTTTCTTTTCAGAGTAAGTGCTGCAAACAATTCCATATTGGGATCCTAGTGGAAACTCAAGCCTTTATTCACTCTGCCACTGTGTCACTGATACAAATAAGGGGGGCCATTGCACCAGTTTTTATCAGCAAAAAGTTATCTAGTAAACCTAATTGACCCTATTATAGTAACAACAAAAATCAAGTATAAAGGGACAAATTTTGGTTGGGAGTATTGTTGTTGTGTGCTTTCATTTCTGACATATGGTGACCCTAAGGTGAATCTTTCGTGGGGTTTTCTTCACAAGATTTTGTTCAGAGGAGGTTTGTTATTGCCTTCCTCTGACACTGAAAGCATAAAACTTGCTTAAGGTAACCCAGTAGTTTTTATGGCTGAGCAGGGAATTGAACCCTGCTCTCTAGAGTGTAGTCCAACACTCAAACCACTGTGCCATACTGGGTCTCTGTTTGAGAATATGGGGTTGGGGATGGGTAGGTAAAATATTGCCCCATCACCTCATTAGTATACTGAACTGGACTGGATCCATTATTCTTATGCTGGAACACCATGGGGCAGTGTTGGGCAACTTATGGTCTACAGGCTGCATGTTGCCTCAACCATTTTGTGGTGTCCCACATTTGTAATGGTTGTTTCCTCTAAATATTTTTTTTTAAAAAATAAATAAATAGGAGAATAGCACACTCAAAAGCTACCACAAGGCTTGTTTGACCAAATGCCCTCTTCCCAACTAGGCAAGTTCTTAAAACCAAAAGTGACCTTATGTGCTCAGTTTTTAGCACTTTTTGGCAAGGATGAGATGGAAAGGTGTCGTTTCTGGTGGAGAGAGGGATGGAGGGCAAATTGCCCTTGAGGCATGTCTAAGTTCACTTCTGCTTTAGAGTGAGGGACAAAGACATACCTACTACATGTATTTTTAAACCATATTGTAAAACTCTAAAAGCCTATAAATTCATTGTCATCAAGAAATGTGTGACAAAGGGCATATTTTGAACTAAGGACTGAAGCACGTATTTTCTTTTACTACATTTGAAATTAGAATATAGGTTAGTTGGTGTGCTGGTTTGTTTGTGTTTTGGTTTGGTTTGCTCCTAGCAAAATCCCATCTAGTCATTAGCATAAGTCAAAAAAGCTTTTAAAAAAAGCACACCCCAAACTTGTTCTCAGCATCTCAGGTTGGGTGAAGGTGTTTTTTTTTGTTTTGTTTTGTTTTTTTTGCTGATTTTTATACATTTTTTTCTGTTGGGAATTGCACTGCTTTTCTCAGAGGAACATGAGGAGAAACAATCCGAATTTCCATATATGCATGGGGAAAATAATACCATTACTTACTTCATGGCTATTCATGCTTGGGGAGGAGAAAATTGTACATTTCAACTTTATATAAGCTGACATAGGGATAGAAAATTGCAAACATACGATGGCTAATGGAGCACACCAGGGAATTCCAAAAGAAAATCAGCATGTGCTTTATAGATTATATATAGCAAAGCCTTTGACTCCATAGATCATGAAAGGCTATGGAATACTCTTAAAGATATGGGAGAGCCAACACATCTGATAGTCCTGATGAAGAATCTGTACTCAGGACAAGAGGCTACTGTCAGAACAGAACATAGAGAAACAGAGTGGTTCCCAACTGGCAAAGGTGTTAGACAAGGCTGCATCCTTTCACCCTATCTGTTGTATGCAGAACATATTATAAGAAAAACAGGCTTGGATAGAGAAGAGGGAGGAGTGAAAATAGGAGGAAGTAATATCAACAGTCTAAGATATGCAGATGACACCATAATACTAGCAGAAAACCTCACAGACCTCACATCTACTAAGGAAGATCAAAGAAGACAGTGCAAAGGCAGGCTTAATGTTGAACATAAAGAAAACAAAAATAATGACCACTGAGGACTTCACATTCAGCCTAGACAATGAAGAAATAAAAATAGTAAAAGAATTCCCATACCTGGGATCCAACATTGATAGAAATGGGGATTGCAGTCAGGAAATCAGAAGAAGGTTAAGAATGGGGAGGGTGGCTATGAAAGAAATAGAAAATATGCTTGGAAATGTCTCATCCATAGGGTCGCCATGAATTGAGATTGACTCGAGGGCAGTTAACAACAATTTTTTAAAAAAAGGTAAAAATGGATTATTAGAGTCCTGTGAAACCCTGACAAGGAGAATCCTAGATAGATAATAATCTTTGTAGTTAGGACCATATTCTACATGGGTTTTTATTTTGTTTTTTATTAAGAAAATGGCATTTTCTGTACATAAGGCAAATTCCTTGCACAGAAAACAGCATTTTCTGCACCAAAAAAGGTTTCTTCACAGGGAACAGAATTTTCATACAGAGTACAACATTTGTACATTTCAGTTTTCTGTGTAGGAATCATATTTTCTTTGGAGATATGTTGTTTCTTTTCCAAAAAGAGAATATCCACAGAATATTCAAATTTTGTGCAAAAATGTAATTGTTTTTGGAAAGAATCAGTCCTGAGTTGTGAATATTTTTTAAAAACTGCAGAGTTTTCAAAATCTTTTTTCATAATGAGGTGAAAAATGGTAAAACTATTTGTAGTTATCTGTGAGAACTATATTTGCAAAGATTTATATCCCTAGGATATCAATTAGTGGTCATGTTTTCATGGCATGTAGTCTGTTTGCATGGCATGTGATCTTTCCCTCTGTTGCTGTTCATGTGAAGAGCAACATGTTAATGGGCCTTTTCAAAAGCTATGTCAGCTTATCATCTCTGCAGAACGAAGTTAAGGTAGATAATAATACAGGCAACGGTCTTTGGGATCAAAAACTATGTTGGAGACCCAGATGGGAAGCCCAGGGAAAAGGGCTGATTGTATCTCCCTGAGCACGTCTTTCTTTCTCTCTATTATAAATATAAAAGTACTAATTGACTTTTCTCCAAATATAGAAAAATGGAGAGAGAGAAAAAACAAAGGACTCAACATGCCCAGAAACATAGCAGTCTGTTTTGTTTTGTTTTTTTAAATCCCCATTGTGAAAAGATCTGGCTTAATGAAGACATTTGTTGTGTATTCATCCTAATTGCAGTGGGCCTAGGGAGAAGATGACACTATTATTTAAAATGCTGCTGCAGTTGCATTGATGAAGTGTCTACATATTATAACAGCAAAGTCACATTGAACTTTAAAAAAAAACCTAAAATATATTACATCAGTGTGTATATGTGCTACAAAGGTTTTACACACACACATACACACACACACACACACACACACAGAGTCTCCTCTGCCAAGCCCAACAGTCACTGTTTCCCATTTGTGGCTTCCATGTCAATAAAGTAGTCAATTTGTCCAAATTTGTTTTATACTCGCAAGACTACCAGTGAGATTTGGGGCTATATAGCCCCTCGTTGCCACAAGGTGGCAGCCATTTTTGGGTTGGCAGACAAGCAGAGCGCTTATCTGCCAGTGACTAGAAGGGTTTGGAGGCCTACTGATGGGGCGGACAGAGCGAGACTTTGGGCCCGGCTCCATCTTGGGCCTTTTGGAGGGGTTGCGGCGCGGATCGGCCCGACCTGAAGGCCCCGATCGACAGCGGCCCTGTGCTCTGGGCCTCCATCTTCTTGGTAGCCTCAGCCTGGTTGGTGCAGCCTGGTGAGGGTGTGGCAGGACCAGCCTCGGCAGTCCCAGAGGGGTCTGCGGGCTGTGTGAGGCGGTCGGCTGGTAAGTGGGGCCCCCGGGAGGCCCGGCAAGCCGAGGCGGCCCCTTGTCAGTGCCTGCTCACACTCGGGGCTTGGCATTGCTGGGTGTGGGGAGGCAGTGGCACCGATTGCGAGGTCCTGGGTGGCTAAGCATTTCTTGATAACCCTCAGGGGGTGGTACCCTCAGTCTCTGGGGGTCTCTGGCCTTGCTGGGCCTGTCTTCCTCGGGGGGCCATAGGCCAGCGGCCAGACCGCAGGGCTTAGTGGTCACTATTGCCCAGTGCGGCCTGGATCCCTATTGAGTGGAGGACCTGGTGGTGGGCCTAAGTGGTACGGCTCTTTCAGGATTACACTCGCTGGTGATACCAGTTTGGTTTATTTGTCCCGAAGGGACTGGTTAGGCCATTTAGGCCATGTTTGGGTCCATGCTTGGGACAGGCTGTGATTGAGGACCCATGTCTGGAGGAAAATTTCTTACACTCTGCCCTTTTGGGGGGAGGGAATTGTTCTTTGTGAGGTACATTAGCTTGACAAGGTTTGCTTTACTGTTGACTTTAGGGTATTCTCCCGAAGTCATTGTGGGGCTCCTATTATTAATTGTTTTTGGCCCCATTGGTGTTTTGGGGTTGCTGTTTATTCTCAGTCATACAAAGGGTTGTAGCCTTAGAAGAACACTATAACCCAAGGCAGCCTGTTTGTCAGCTTGTCATATTGAGTCATCATGCCGCACAGCAAGCCACAGTCTAAACAGCGTGCAGCTTCTGCTGGGCCTGGTACTGGGTGGTCAGCCCCGAAGAGGGCACGTGAAGCACAGGGCAGGGAAGATGAAATGGTAGCCCATTTAACACAATTAGGCCTTACTATCCAGGCCTGTGTTGCAGTTTGTGAGCAGTTAGCTCAGAGGGGGATACAGGGTGCTAGCTCTGGTTCTCAGGCTAGCTCATCTTTCAGTGAAGATCAAACTTCTGGATCACAGGCTACACAGGTGCAATTGGTATTTCACCTGGCTTATCTTCAGACAGTATGGCACGTAGTCCCCCAGCTACCTCAGCTATGGAGATTGGGCAACCAACCGTAGCTGATGTTATGGAACTGCTGAAGACAGTTCCTGGTGTGGGACAACAGGGTGCAGTGGCCCCTGTGTCTGAGCAGCCCACTCTGGAGGATTTGTCCAATTTCGTCCAGAGGGCTGTGGTTTCAGGTCAAGGCAATGGGATGGCACCTGAAACATGTGAGGTTCTTAAAAGTGATAGGGGAAGTTCTTCTTCCACTCTGCAGAATGGCACCCGAACTGCGGTCACATCACACTCAGAGGGAGCTTCGCAAGCATTGAGGGATGCTTTTCAGCATTTGCCTAATACAGGTTTGTCTCAATCTTCTAATCTTATGGCTTCTTGGCCCACCTCGGTATGGACTCCAGGTGGGCAAGGCAGGCAAACCTCTTTTGTGGAAGGCTCTACTTCTGTTTCTCTTGCAGTACCCTCGATAACACCGGTGACAGCTCAGGTGTCTGACTTGAGGGTGCAGGTTGAACAGCCCTTGGTATCCAAGATAAGCGAATCAAGGGCGGTGGTGACTGTAGGAACATTGGGGCTAGCTGGGGTGGACAGAGTAGTGGAGTCCAACCCTTATGCTGGGATGTTCACTCCCTTGGGATCACATCTCCCCCTCTCTACTAAAGAGAGAATTTGGAAAGGGGAGTACATTGAGTTGTTCTCCCTTACATTTTACAACCCTGAGCCGAGGATTATGGTAAAGGATGGGGTAGTATTTAGTCTCTCAAAGGAATTCCAGACTCACAAGCGCCTTAAGCTTGAGAGGAACTTTGTGAACTGGATGATGGGTTTCACCATTTATAGGGGAGTGATCAAACAGAAAGAGTCCTCTAGGTCTCCTGATTTTTCTAAGTATCAGGAGATAATGATTAAAGCCATTTCAATTCAAGGGGGTCTGCATGGCTCTAGTACAGGGGTAGGCAACCTTTCTCCTTTAAGGGCCGAGGGACTTCAGCTCCCAGAAGCCTCAGCCATGTTGGCCAATAGTCCCATGTTGGCCAATAGCTCCTGGGATTCTGGGAGCTGAAGTCCCTCGGCCCTTAAAGGGGAAAGGTTGCCTACCCCTGCTCTAGTACGATGAGCAGTTTAGGATGAGAGCTGCTTTGGACCCTTCTCTATCATGGCAGCATGTCCAATCTGAGTTGTGGGCAGATGTCATGCTGGGGGTGTCCCCTTCGAGCAGGTGTGACAATGGCTTTGTGCCTATGGTCATGCAGCCGAAAGGGCAGTATGCGAGGCCTAGCACAGGAGAGAGAAAAACAGTGGGTCTCTGTTGGGACTTCAACTCAGGTAAGTGCAGGAGGCAGCCCTGCAGGTTTGATCACAAATGTAACACCTGTGGCGGCAATCATCCAGACACATCCTGTTACAGAGGTAAGAAGTCTGGGGCTGTGGTCACCTCCCAACCAAACACAGTGGGAGGAAAAAGCGCCAACGCCAATTAAGTTGGACGTTTTGGCTGCATGGCTGTGGATTTACCCTAACCGGGATTCTGCACAATATTTGTTGGAGGGTTTTTCTTACAGTTTTTGTATACCTTATTCTGGTTTGAGAGTTCACCAATTTGCACTTAATGCGTGTCTGGTGAGGGAGTTACCAGGGAAAAGCTAGCAAAAGAACTGGCTGCTGGTAGGATATCTGGCCCCCACCAACATCTGTCTATGCCAACACTAAGGTTGTCACCTTTGGGTGTTGTGCCAAAAAAGGCCCCAGGTGAATATCGATTAATTCATAATTTGTCATATCCTAAAGGGGAATCTGTGAATGATGCTATTGATCCAGCTTTGGCATTGGTGAAATATGCATCATTTGACTCAGCAGTGCATATGGTGCGGGCATTAGGTAAGGGTGCCCTGTTGGCTAAGTGTGATATAAAATCTGCCTTTAGGCTTTTGCCAGTACATCCTGAGGATTTTGATTTATTAGGTTTTCAATTTGAAGGGATGTACTACTTTGATAAAACAATGCCAATGGGGTGTCCTATTTCTTGTTCTGCCTTTGAGAAATTTAGTACGTTTTTGCACTGGTGTGCTGTCAAGAGGTCAGGTAATCATGCTATTACCCATTATTTGGATGAATTCTTGTTTGCTGGGACTCCCGGGTCAACAGGGTGTGAGGATACCTTGTCGGCATTTCAGGTGTTGATGGCTGAGATGGGTGTCCCTTTGGCAGAAGAGAAGACGGAGGGTCTTGGCACCTGTCTTACTTTTCTGGGTATCAAATTAGATACGGTTGAGGGACTATCCCACTTTCCAGTCGAAAAACTTGAGGCTATGAGACATCAGGTGAGGTTAATGAGGGGAAAAAGCAAGGCCACGCTTCATGATTTTCAATCCCTGACAGGTTTGTTAAATTTCGGTTGTAAAGTCATAGTTCCAGGATGGGCCTTTTGTGCTCATTTATACAGTGCCATGAAAGGAGTTTCTGCCCCGCATCACCACATTAGGATTACGACTGGGATACAAGCGGATTTGAAGGTTTGGGAGTAATTTTTGAACCACTTTAAAGGAGTTTCTTTTTGGAGGTCTGAAATGCTCTTACAGGCGGATCTGCAGGTACACTCTGATGCTTCTGGTGCACACAGCTTTGGAGTTTATTGAAAAGGTCAATGGGCGGCTGAGAGTTGGCCTCTGTCTTGGGTAGATAATGGTTGGACCTGGGGTCTTACTTTTCTTGAACTCTTCCCTATTGTGGTAACAGTTCATTTGTGGCCAATGCAATTTGCAAATAAAACTGTTTGGTTCTGGTGTGATAACCAAGCAGTAGTCCATGTGATGAACTTCCAAAGCTCCAAATTGTTGAGGGGCCGGGAGGGAATTTTCTCAGTGTTATTGTAACCTGGGTTTTTCGCCCTCCCTGAGAATAACTTAATGTGGGATTGCTTAATACCCATAATTGATATTGTTATGGTTTATTGTCAATTATATTGAAGTTGTTAAGTTTTTGCTTATCTTGTCACAACTTCAGTGTCAGGGTCCTGATTGTTTAATTGTTTATTGGGGCTATAAAATTTCTGGCATGCAGGGACGCCCCCCCCCCCCCCGGGATAATTCAGTTAATTGAAATCACCAAATTGGATTACTTATTTGGATGAAGAGTAGACGTCATAGGGTTAACTAAATTCTCTATGACGTCAGGAACCAATTTGATGACATCACAGCTGGTTTACATCATCTGTTTAGTTATGATGTCATATCCAGTGTTGGGGGGGGGAGATGATTTATTGAGTTGTTCTTGCCACGTGTTGAGAAGGGCTTGGTTTACCCTGATAACACATTTAGTTATCTGCTTTGACATATGTGTCAAGAACAAAATAATTATGATAGATGTTATTTGTTAATGAAAATGGTTTCGACCCTGTACAGATAAATAAAGTTGTGGCCAATTTTTACCCAAAAAAGAATTGTGTGCAGAATCTTTTTGTGTCGGTGCAAAATGTCAACCTCTACCACTGCGCAGCATCAGTTATGTCCTTTGCTTCCATTTCCAAAGGGTCTTCCATCTGGCACTGGGAATGTAATTTGGTGAGTGAATTTGGTACCTTTGAACACTTTCTCATTGCACCGGCACAAAAATGACACCGTACTCAACTTTATGGTTATAAAACATGGCCACAACTTTATTTTACAGGGTAATCAACAATTTTAACACTTCACTTTAACCAAAAATTTTAATGTTCTTGACACATGTGTTTTATACATATTTAATTTAACCAACTGCGTCAATCTATCCCTTTAATTCATGTGTCAAGAACATTCAAGTTCTAAATAAACCCCACCTTGAATAATTCATCTCTCCCCAAACAAAATGACATCATAATTCAGCTCATGATGTAACATGCCCATGCCGTCATCAATTTTGTTGGGTGACAACATAGCAACAAATGGATTAACCCCTTTTGACGTATACTCTTTGTCCACTTAAATTTGAACCAATTTCGTAATTTCAATTAACTAACTTATTCCTGGGGGGGGGGGGGGATCCTGCCCGCCACAGGAGGGGGTGAGCTTAGCTTGGCATCCCTTCCCCCCACCCCGGAGAGCTCATTCAATATGATGAGAGATAGACTCCAAGTATACATCAAAACAAGTGGGGGATAGATGAACACCATTGCCCCTGTAAAAGTATGGCCTATAGTTTCGAATAGTCCTATGCTCCACAATTTCAATACCCCAAACTCCCAACTTTTCAACCATGAATCTATTCAGCCAACGACGTGTTGCGTTGATCGATGAATCGTTCTTTGGTCCCACTCACGCACGTCACGGCAAAACTTGGTCCACATCACCACCGTGTTCGAGAGTCTCCTCTTAATGTCTTGCAAGTTGGTCAAGCTCATTTTGTCCAACTTATAACCAGGTAGTTTAACAAGGTCATTCTCTCCCATATGTATCAAAAGAATCTTGGGCGGTGAAAATGTCTCAGATAATTAATGATTCGTGGAATGAGAGCTCCCCATAGCCTTCCTCTCTCATTGAAGCATCGCATTTGCTGAAACCCTCTTATCGCTAGATTCCGATCATGACAAGATTGTAGCACATGACGTTCTGCCCAGAACACAAGACTGTGTCTAGTGATCGAACATCCTTAAACTTCCAATCTGCTTTAAAAGAAACAACATATTAAGTATAACACTGACGCTCAATTAGATAATGCTATGCCCCACCCATAACTTATGGGCGAATATAGGACTAAAGCACTGGACCGCCAATGCCCAATCTGTCGGATTGTGGCATCATCCCACCCTGTGAAGCAGCATTAGTCGCTGCCCTTATCCAAAACAAATGGGCCGATAACTGGGCCGCCGGTAAACTGGCATGTCTCAATTCTCTCGCAACACAGCTCTCAATTGGAACTGCATCAACGAAAGGCCCTAAACACAAAGGAACAAGTAGCCTGGTCCAGTTGGGCGAATCCTAAGGTGAATCTGACAATGTTAGAGCAGGACAAATTTGACCTGAAGAGACTCTAGACAATGTAATCATTTGTCCCTTAGCCAACTGGTCAGTCATAAAATTCCGAAAACATATTTGAGCTCACTTTTATTAATTTGAAAGTCAGATAGGTAAAGTGCTCTGCCCGACTCATCCGAGTGATAGCTAGGAACCAGCTCACTGATTCTAAAAAGCATCACCTCTTGAATTGAAGAACATACCGCAGGAAGGGATTGACACATTTGGATTAAAATTGATCCTGTTACCAGCAAGCCAGTATCGCGTGCTGGATGAAGCTCCCTGGTCTAACCTTCTAAGGCCCTAAAGACCCTAAAATTGCCCCCCCCCCACGTCGGGTCGATGAACCCTCGTGCCTTAGAGTAAAAAGACAGAGCCGCTAACCTTGTCGTAATAGTGATCAGGAACAAACCTGATTGCGGAAGATGGGCCTCAAAACACAATACCGTATCCACACTCCATACCAATCCTCAACTCCCCTTCCATATACAAAAACAGCCTAAAAGCTCGCAAAGCATGCTCATATGACTTGTGTATCGATGGAGCAACAGACTGTAGGATTGTCCTGTTGATTTGTCATCTCCAAAGCTCCACAGATGCTTCGGTATCTCCCGTGGTAGAGCTGCAGCCTCCGTGGCGAGTTGACAAAACCTGGAAACTTAAAATGAAAATTGGCTTCCGCCAACAGATTTAGTAACCCTGGCACATGGTGCTCGAAACAACATGTTGCATCTTAACATTGAGAAACCCTTGCTCTAACCAAAGACATCATCCTTAATGACTTGGAGGTTTGAGAGTTCACTACAAGAACCCTTGCTTGGTTGTCACCCCAAAACTACACAGCTTTATTTATTTATTTATTTATTTTGAATTGACCTGGCCCCAACTGAACTGCAACCACCATAGGGAAGAGTTTGAGGAAAGTAAGGTCATGTCCAACCCGTAATGATCCACTCTTGAGGCCATCTCACAGCTGCCCACTGACCCTTCCAATATGGCCAAAACCATGTGCGCCTGAATCATTGTAGTATACCTGGAGGTCCGCCTTTTAAAGCATTTTTTGACCTCGAAAGGAGGCTCAATTAAATTGACCCAAAATTGATTACCAAACCCTCAAATCGGCTCAAATCCGGCTAGTAATTCTAATATGGTGATGTGGAGCGTAAACCCCTTTAGTAGCATTGTAAAGGCAAGCAAAAAGTCTCGTCCATGAACAATAACTTTACAGGCAATTTTTTTTTTTAACAACCCAGTAATGGATTGAAATTCACGAAGTGTGGCCTTATTCCTACTGCTCATTATCCTCACCTGGAGTCTTTTTGCTTCAAGTTTTTCTACTGGGAGGCGAGAAATTTACTTAACTGAGTCTAACTCAATGCCCAAGAAGGCCAGACGGGTGCCAGGACCCACCGTCTTTTCCTCCTTGGTCTTTTTGTCTGTATATGATAAATCCCATCATCCAATTTAGAAAGTTTCTTTCCAACATAGAATGCTTGTGCACCTTAAATTCTTTACGAAGACTGAACATGACCCCATCTTTTACCATAATTTGCAGCTCAGGGTCATGAAAAGATCTATAAATTATCCTTACTATAGTCTCTCCTTGGTAGAGAGGAGAAGGTGATATCCCAAGGGTGTTGACATCCCCTCATAGGGGTTGCACTCCACTAGCCTATTGACTCCAGCCAAATCCCAAGGCTCCCACTGTGCCCAAAGGCCTTGCATCACTTACCTTGGTAACCGTAATCTGATCAGCACCCACACAGTGGCCAACTGGGCTAGCAGAGAGCCACATTGAAGTGGGCCTGAAAGTTGTAGCATTAAAGATGGGGACAAAACTGTGCTAGCCAAATGCCGAGCAGCTTTTTTTTTTTTTTTTTTTGCTTTTTTTTTAAAATGATGATCCCACCGAGTGTGCCTCAGCAACAGCTCGGGTGCCAGTTTGCGGGATAGAAGAAACACTTCCCCATCTATGTTAACCATTAACATAGTTTCAGGTGCAGACACACCATACTGACTTGATACCACAGCCCTCTGTAACAAACTGTATAAGTCTGCCAGAGTAGGCTGCTCAAGTCCAGTAACAGACGGTCCCCATTGCGTCACTCCAGGAACTCTCTTAACAGTTCCAACACATCTGCTACGGTTGGCTGACCAACCTCCATAGCAGATGAGATCAGGGGGCCACACGACACATCTTGCATAGACATGTCAAATGATGTACTTTATGTACCAAAGTAACCTACTGCCCAGAAACTTGATCCCAACTTGACATTGTAGCCGATTGGGACCTTGTATTGTGACCGTGAACCCTAATTTATGCTAGCTGTTCACAAGCAGCAACACATAACTGCATAGTGCAGCCTAAGCGTGTTGACTGAGTTTTTTTGTTTTTTGTTTTTTGTTTTTGTGTGTGTGTGTTTTAAATATGGTTATAATCTCAACCTCTCTATTATGAGGTTCATTTGGTCTCTTTGTTGATGCATGCCCAGAATTGGGCCCAGCTGAAGCCTTATGCCGCTTAACTGTAGTTATTGCGTGGCATGCCTCTGTTATAGTTATCCTAGAGAATGTAATATTATTCATTCAATTAATGTCGCAGAATAATTTTAATCAGCACCTTTTTATGGTATGTCATATATATAAATGTACATATATATAATATATATATATATATATCATAAGTATTTATGCATATAAATCAGTCTAAATTAATATTATCATTATTAGTGTAACTGGGCAGAGTGTAAATCCATATGAAGCACTCATGGCCCTCAACAAGCAACCTTTCCCAAAATAGGGACAAGGTTAATGACCAAAGGCCGATCACTTCCCTTTGTGGGACACCAGAACCCAGCCAGAATACGCTGGCTAGTGTAGAAGCACCAGGTAGAAACCCAACCAAAGGGCCTACCAGTTACGTTGGACACCAAAATACCCAAAACTTCCCTTTATCGGACATAGAAGCCAAGCTAACACCCCTTGGCAAGCGTGGCGACTGTGTGAGTGTGTGGGGTATTATATTGTATTATATTATATTATATTATATTATATTATATTATATTATTATTTATTGTTATGGTTCATGGGACAGCACAGATATCCAGGATACCATGCAGATTGCTGCCCCAACCTGGCCAAGCCTCCAAAGGCCCCCAGCTTATACTATGTTTTATTAAAAACTACAGTTCCCATGATTCCCTAGTACTGAGCCAGAGCAGTTAAAATGGACTCCATTTGCACTATTTCTGGCAGTCTGCAAAGGCCCTATGACTTGCCCAAGATCACCCAGTTGTTTACATGGCTAAACCCGGGTTTGAACCCTGGTCTCCAGGTTCATAATCCAATGCTCAAACCACTACACCACACTGCTCTGGTCACTTTTTTTGTAATTAAACAATTTAAGGCAGGGGTAGGCAACCTTTCCCCTTTAAGGGCCGAGGGACTTCAGCTCCCAGAATCCCAGGAGCTATTGGCCAACATGGGACTATTGGCCAACATGGCTGAGGCTTCTGGGAGCTGAACTCCCTCGGCCCTTAAAGGGGAAAGGTTGCCTACCCCTGATTTAAGGGCTCCCTGTGACAATCAAGGCCCTCAAACTTTAGCCTTCATCAGCTTTTGTTTATAGCCTCCAAAAGGCCTCCTGTATGTGTGTATATATATATATATATATATATATATATATATATATATATATATATATAATTTTATATTAATGGTTTATGGCACAGCAGCTACACGCATGATATCAGGCAGATTATATCCCATCTGCCCAGGCCTCCAAAGGCTTCCTGCTTGCACCTTGCAAGCCTCTCTTTATTATTATTATTATTATTATTATTATTATTATTATTATTTTTCTCAGGCAGATTGAATCCAACCAGCCAAGGCCTCCAAAGGCCTCCTGCTTACACCTTGTAAACTTTTTTTTAAATAAAAAACTTTAGTTTATCGGCTTTTGTTTGTAGCCTCTCTCAGCCGGGATACCTATCGGGGCCCTCTCAGCCCCCAAGGCCACAACCATAAAGCATAGCCCGTCACTAGGGCTGCTCCCATACAGGACTGACAGGCCTCTCCCTGCCGTGAGAACTATTGGGGGCTCTTTTTTCCTACTGTCCGCCGCTGCTGGAGCCGAGCCCTCCTTTACAGGGCTGCTCCTTCGCGAGCTGACGTTGTCATCCTGCAGGCCTCCCCAAAGGCCGAATGTAGGCCGCGACACAAGCCGCCAGGCCTCTCGTGTTCCCCACAGGCAGACAGACCGCCGCCGCCGCCGCCCACTCAAACAGGCCTCTTTAAGGGCAAAATTACTGTGACCTGAGCCTCGGGCTCGCGGTTGCCAACATAGCAGACCAGCAGACAAGCTCCCCACTTGTCTGCAACCAGAGCCTCGGGCTTCCATTCGCCCAAAGATCAGATTAGCAGACAAGCTCCTTGCTAGTCAGCTACTTAAAATGGCTGCCGCCACGAGGCAGCCTTGGGGCTTTATAGCCCCTTGTTCTCGTTGGTAGTCTCGCGATAAGCAAGACCACCAACGAGACAGGATCCTAGAAGGATCCAACCCTGATTGGCTGAGCAGTGAAGGAAGGGGCGGGACTTCCCCCACCGCCCAGCCAATGAAGCGTCCGGACTCCTTTTTTTGGCCGGCGCAATGGAGAACCCCTCCCCAACATGTTGGGGGGGTGTCTTTATTTCAGTTTGTAAATCAGCCTTTGTCTGAGCTCAACCCTACAATACAACTAAAAGTTAAGGAGTAAAATATAACAAGATACTGAGCACTGAAATTTCTTTTTTATAGTATTTTACTTCCCATATTTCCTATAATGAGCTTAAGGTGGTATTCTCATCCTTGCTTTCTCTTCACAAGAATTCTGTCAGGTACGTTGAGAGAAAGAAACAGAGAGATACTGGAACAAGGTCACCTACTGAGATTCATGGCTCAGTGAGGACTTTACCCTGGATCTCCCTAGTCCCAGACTAAGACCTAAACCACTACACCATGGTGAATCTCAGTAGACATGAAAATGTCATGTTGTAAGTTGTTGTTTGCCATTAACTTAACTTCCATTATGGTGACCCATGCAGAGACATCCAAGATCCACAGTCATACACTCACTTCTTGCAAACTCAGGGGTGTGGCTTCCTTGATTGAGTTTATCCACTTTTTTCCTACTTTCTTCCACAATACAAGCATTATCATCTCTTTCAGTGAGTCATGCCATCTCATGATATATCCAAAGTACAACAGTCTCACTTCAGTCATCTTGGGTTCTAGGTAGAGTTTGTTCTTAATAACCATTCATTTGTCTTTCTAGTAGTCTATGGTATCTATAGAACTCTTCCCCAGCACCACCAAGTGAATGAATTTTCTTCCTGAGGAAAGTACACCAAGGGCTGAAACAGATAGCCATAAAGGGGCAGCTTAACATCACCTATTTGATCACTTGGTTGGGGCTGCAGCAACCACATGCCACACCCCCAACCCATCATTTTCCCAGTGCAAAAAGAAGCGGCCGAAAGCCTCTGCTTTTTATGCTGGGAAAAAGGTGGCTTTGCCACCGTGGTGGCAACTTTTCATTTTTTTGCGGTGCGGTGTGTGTAAATGCTCCACCGCAAAAATGCCATGATGCCACCAGCTGTGTAGTCAACAGGGCAGCATGATGCTGGCTTGTTTTTGTTTTGTTTTGTTTTGTTTTACTGGTCTGTTTTGACTCCAAGTCTCTAAAAGCTTATGCTACAACTTCTTTCAATTACTTAAGCTCAAAGTGCTACAAAATCCCTGTGAATACTGATTTTCTTCCTGTCAGCTTTCTTCACTGGCCAGCTTTCACAACCATACAGAGAAATTGGAAACACTATGGTCTGGACAGTTCTGATTTTAGTATTTAATTATATATCTGAATACTTGTGGGTCTTAATGTAATTCCTAGCTGCCCTTCCAAGTCTTAGTCTTCTGATTTCTTGACTGCATTTTAATTAATTACTGAGCCAATATCTTCCAATGGTGAAAAGTTTTCAAAAATCATGTGGTTTTCAAAGTCTGTTTGGAATTCAGTATTTAATCTGAGCCAAATTCACAGGTGTTTCCCTCCCCCCACAGAAAACAGCATTTTTGCACATGAAACAGCTTTTGCTCCCCATAAAATAATGTTCCTGAGTAGAAATATTCTTTTCTGCACAGAAAATGTTGTTTCCTGGGGAGAAAATGCTGTTTTCTATGTCAAAAAATAAACCTCATTTGTGAATTTTGTACAGAATAAATCCTGAATTTTGATGTCTTGGATTCTTTTTTCATGGTTCCTTGACACCTGGATATTTTTGTTTTGTTTTGTTTTGTTTTTACAATTTCTTTAATATTTCTGAATATTCTTTCCATCCTTATTTTGATAGCTTCCATATCAGGCTTGCTTTTGATTTTCCCAACTAATCAACCCACCTAGATTAGGTTTCTCTTCATGATTTGGAATGATCTGGATCTGACATGTACATGGATGAATGCAAATATCTCCATATACAACTTTCTCTAATCTTAATATTTTCTTTTGCCACAAGCTGAATGCAACTAATAATGGTTTTTCTGTTCATTAATTCCTATGAAATCTCAAGTCTTGATGAACTCCTCACAATATTTGACTAGCATATTAATAAACAGTCAACTAACTTTGGGTAAGTAAATATACCCAAATATATACCTCTGAATATATCCCTTCAGAGAAATATATCTGTACCATGATATCAGCCAAGTATCCAGACAGCACTCCATGAGAAATCTTTGAATTTTACTTCTATCACAGGAAACTTCAAACCATGCTTGCATAGGGAAGAGGGTAGCATCACTCAGGGAAAATGGGTTACCAAACTTATACCAAACATATCAGTAGTATGTCATGGTAGCTCCTGTCAAAAAATGGTTTATGACCTTTTGATACCTGTCAAAGGATGATCAATGTGACAGGTCATAAATCAATCAATTTTGACAGGTCATAAATCATCCTTTGGCAGGCATCAAAAGGTCATAAATCATTTTTTGACAGGAGTTACCATGACATACTACTAATATTCTTTTAATGAGGCACGTCAGTTCATAAATTCTTCAATGTCTTATAGTTAAATTGACAAAGAGAAGACAGAAACAGCAGTTACAATCTAATGTATTTGTAAAATGAAGACTGTGGTGTTTTTGACAATGGAAAAATATATTATACCCCTTCTTGTGTATAGAGTTGACAGCTAAGAATAAATACTGTTATTTTGTTTCTAACCCAAGCTGGTGACAACTTTACTCAGAATCTAGATATATTTACCATGATCACCATCTTTTCTTTTCATTTCCACCATTTATTTATTTATTTATTTAGTAAAATGGCTGTTTGCTGTACCCCTGCAAATGTAGGAATCTTCCTTCTAGTAGTTCGGGTGACTTCCATATTAGTAAGGCAATGGGTGACCCTAGTGGAGGGAGCCCACTGACTTCCTGTCTGAGTTGTCTAAGAACTTGAGTCTGAGCTATCCAAGGTGCTAAATCTATTTGAGGAACAATTGAAACCAAAATCAGGAGGGGATTCACTCTCTAATGGCTGTGTCACAGCAGCCATCCTTGTTTCTTTTTTTTCCAGAAACAATCAATAAAATTTCATCAAGCATACAAACACACACACACACACACACACACACACACACACACAGAGTAACTTGGTAAACTAGCATGGTAACTCAACTCCATTTCTATGCTCGTTTATATCTGAATAAAACCCACTAAATGTGGTAGCACTTGCTTCCAATAAACATGTTTAGCATTAAGGAACCCACTTCAAAATAACAATTAACACAATGGAGAGCTAAATCAGTTCATTCAGTTCCAGCCCAAGTATCAACTTCAGACTGAGAGACAATGCTCGTAGCTTGATACACTCTGATGTTGCAGTAGTGCCTCCCATACTGATGTGCTAACAGATTCTAGCTCCAACTTTCTTTCTGTTTTCCCTCGGTAATAGTAGTTAGTTGTACTTCAGAGCAACAGGAGATGGGAGCAAATTATTGTTATTAACAGACCACATCAGAGCAAGAGAAACTACCACTACTATTCTCTCATCAGATTTCTTTTTTTAAAAAATACATTTAAATTTTATTAGTTAAAAACAGTACATAATATCAAACATAATAAAATTTTACAACATAAATCCAAAGACTAAAAAAAGGAAACAAAACAAATCACAGACATAAATTAAAACATACAAAAAGAAAAAGAAGTAGAAAACATAAATTGACTTCCGGGGGAAGCAGAAGGCTAAAAAGTCCATTTTGGGGGCAAGGAAGGGGAGGCGCAGCTGAACGGTGGGCACCCCAACCCCTTCCTGAAGGCATCATCAGAGCGCCGGCCCCTCCGCATGGCCATGGCTCCGACAATGCCTTCCCGCCACAGCGTTCGCACACGCTGCGGTGGAAGAGTCACCGAATGTGCACTGCCAGCCTTTTGCAGCGCACCTTTGGCAATTTGTGGAAGGAGCACTATTTTAGCGCTCCTTCCAGGGGTGGCAAAGCTGTGCCGCGGGGCCGAGGTGTGCGGATACCTCGGCACCACGGCGCAGCTTCCCGGGGCCACCCATGGCCACCCGTCTGCTTCCCCCCTTCCTTCACTTATCCACTGATTTAGGCTGTCTTGCATCTATATTTTCCTCCTGATTACTTATCCATAAATCTCTCTCTCTCTCTCTCTCTCTCTCTCTCTATATATATATATATATATATATCTTCTTCATTGCTTTTCCTAATACAATCTAGCATTCTTCTATGTAACTCTATAGAATCATGTATTTCTATACAATTTTTTTAATAAACTATAATCCATAGTTTAATCATATACCACCTCATAGTTATAAAGTGTCCCACAGAGTTTCCTGCAATATATGTGCTCTGTCTGAAAGGGGAGATGAGTTTTATCAGCTGACAAGCAGCCTGCTTCATCGGAGAAGTCTGGATCCTGGTGCTTCACATTACGTGGTCTCCACGCGCTGCATTACCATGCCTAACAGTCTGCCCCTGCCAATTGTAATAATCTAGTGTTCTCTAATTTTATCCAGTCTGTTATCCAATCCATTATGCATGAATAATAGTAAATTTTGAAATTTGGGAGTGCCATACCTCCTCTTTTAACCTCATCTTACGTTAGTTTAAGTTTTACTCTTTGTTTTCTTCCAGCCCATAAAAACTTTATGTCTTTATGCCAATTTTTAAAGGGGAGGTTATTTGTAATAATTGGAATATTTTGAAATAAATAGATTATTTTTGGCAGAATAGACATCTTAACTGCAGAGATTTTTCCCATCCATGATAATCCTAGTTTTCCCCACTTCATTAAGTCTTTTTTAATTTCTTTCCATTTTATCTCATAGTTATTTTTAAATTGAGCTGAGATCTTTGTTGTTATGTTAATCCCAAGATATTTCACTTTATTCACCATTTGAAAGCTAATTTTTTCTTTCAAATTTTGTTTCTCTTCCTCAGATAGGTTCATTGACATCATAGCTGTTTTTTCTTTATTTATAGATAGACTGATACTTTACAATATTTTTGAAGTGTTACCAAGAGCTATTTACTGGGTTTAATAATGTGATCAATAAGTCATCTGCAAAGGCACACAATTTAAATTCGTTTTTTTTTATTTTAACACCTTCAATTTTAGAGTTCTCTCTAATTGTGTTAATCAATATTTCCAATGTAGTAATAAAAAGTAGGGGTGATAGGGGACATCCTTGTCTCACACCTTTTTGAACTTTATATTTTTTTTCTGGTCTCCCCGTTAATTACCAACATAGCTTCTTGGTTATAATATATCTTTTTAAACCATTCTATATATTTTATCCCCATATTCATTCTTTCAAGGATCTTAAACATAAAATTCCAATTAAGCTTATCAAAAGCCTTTACAGCATCAAAAATGTCAACTTTTATCTATATTTTTTGCATGATATTCAATCAAATTAAGCAGGTTCCTTATATTGTCTTTTATGTGTCTTTTAGGGAGGAATCCTGACTGATCATCCTGGATCCAATTTGATAGAATCTGTTTAAGATGTTCCGCCAATATATTAGCAAAATTTTTATAATCATTATTCAATAAGGCGATGGGTCTATATTTTTTAGGATCTGAAGGGTCCTTGTTTTCTTTTGGAATTTAAACTACATTGGCCAGGGACCAGGAATTTGGGTGTTTGTTTGTTTGTTTTTTCTTTTAGGATATCATTAAATACTCTTAGCAAAAGGAGTGTAATTTGTTCTTCAAAATTTTTATGGAATTCGATTCCTAAACCATCTGGACCCAGTGTTTTTCCTGATTTGCTTTTTGTATACTATTAGTAATTTCCTCTATTGTTATATCTTTGTTTAAATTTTTTTTTTGCTGCTCTAATTTTTTTAATATTTTGCTCAACTAGGTATTTGTCAATTAAGGTTTTTTTTTATCAATTCCTTTTTCTTTTGCCAGATTTGAAAAAAAAATTAAAGAAGATTTATTTTCTTTTGATCTGTAATAATTTCTTCTTATTGTTTTAATTGAACTATGTGTTTTTTTTTGTTTTTTTTTCATTTCTTCAATTTA
Source organism: Phrynosoma blainvillii (assembly GCA_026167975.1). Classification (NCBI taxonomy): domain Eukaryota; kingdom Metazoa; phylum Chordata; class Lepidosauria; order Squamata; family Phrynosomatidae; genus Phrynosoma; species Phrynosoma blainvillii. Next base: position 203,924,288 of record JANUYF010000003.1, read on the forward strand.
TATACAAGGAATTTCCCTGGCTTATTTGCGCTTTCAAAATTCTTTTGTTTAATCCATCTCAATTTTTTCTTAAGTTCTTCCACTATGATTATGGATATTTGTTTCTTATACCTGTTATATCATTTTGACATTCCTTATCTTTTGAATTTCTCTTCAAGTATTCTTTTTTCCAAATTTCTTCTTCTAATTCTTTTAATTTCCTCTGTATCTTTCTATTCATTTCAATGTTTGTTTGTTTTTTAATAAAAAAAACAAACCTTCTCATAAACACTTTGGCCATGTCCCGCACTATATGTGTGGGTACTTCTCTATCTAGATTTTCTTCAAAAAAAAAATTAGTTGTTTTTTCCCTTCTTTCAATATTTCCTCATTACATAACAGATTTTCATTTAATTGCCATCTATATGATTTTATGTCAGTCCCTAATGTCATCAAAAATGGATTGTGATCAGAGCAAATTATTGGGTAATTTTCTATTTTTTTCTATTAACTTGATTATATGTATTGTGGTGAGAAACATATCTAATCTTGCCCACAATGTATGGGGGTTCAAATAAAATGTAAATTCCTTACTGTCTTTATATTTGAATCTCCAAGCATTTTTTAATCTTAAACTTTCCATCATTTCAAAAAAGGATTCTGGAAGTTTTCCTTGATTTGTTTTAATCCTCTTTTCAAATTGTTTATTTATTTTTGGGTTAATAACCCCATTCCAATCGCCCATAGCTAAGATATTTTCATAATTTAAGTCTCCTACCTGTTGTAGGTTTTTTTTTTATAGAATTTATTCCTGTTTTCACTAGGGGCATAAATTCCAATAAGTATTTTCCCTAATTGACCATTTAATTCCACTAATGGATACCTATCCTCTGAATCTTTATATAGTTATTTTGCTTCTAAATTGTGGTTTACATATATTACAACCCCTCTTTTTTTCTTGTCTTTGGTCACTGCAATGAATTCTTTCCCTAGTTTTGGGATTTTTAGATATTTTCCATCCTTTTCTTTAATATGGGTTTCTTGAAGACAAATTACGTCATTTTTTTCTGTAAATAGTGGAAGATTTTTTTTTTCCTTTTTTGAGGTGCATTAAGGCCTTTCACGTTCCATGTCAAAAAAATTATATATTTTATATGTTTGGCCATTTATCTACTTGTTATCAGATCTAATTAAAACTCTTTCAATTTGTGATGTTTTGGTTCCCACTTTAATTCCGATTCCTCTTCCCTTTTTCAAAGAATTTCAAATTCTTGTTGTTCTTCTGTGTGTCTTTCTTCTCCTAATGTTAAGGATCTAAGTTTTTCCATTTCATCTCAGTCTATTGAATCTTGTCTATAGCATTCTGTTGATTTTCGTCTTTCCTCTTCCTCTTCTTCTTCTTTCTCTCGTCTTGATTGTGAGGTATTATCTCTTCTATTCTCCCTGTCTCTTTTTCTGTTTTTTCCAAAAACTCCCAAAATCTCTTAGCTTCTTCAGGAGATTTAATCATGACCTTTTTCCTATTAAACCAAAAGGTTAAACCTTCTGGTTGGATCCACCTGTAAGGTATATCTTGGTCCCTTAAAGACACGGTCAAAAACATATAATCTTTTCTTTTATGAAGTATTCTTATTGGGACATCTTTAAAGTTTTGGAGTTCTCATCCTTCTACTCTTAGTGGGGAATCATTGTGAAGTCTTAACAGGTCGTCTCAGGTTTGTTTCCTTATGAAGTACATAACAATGTCATGAGGGAGCTTTTTCTTTCTTGCGATTATAGAGTTCAATCTGAATATTCTGTCGATTTCCATCTCAAACAGTTTTTCTTCCCTTTCTAGAAATCTAGCCAATTTTAGGAGGAAGATATTCATCAAATTCTCTTCCTTGGCTTCCGGAAATCCCTGGATTTTTATACATCTGTCTCTTAATTTTTGTTCCCATATTGCCTTTTCATCTAAATCCATTTCTCTTTTTGTTCTAATAGATTGAAATTCTTCCTCAGCTATGTCTGCTTTTTCTTCTAGTGTTTTAATTTTCTGTTTTACAAAGACATTTCATTTGTAAGTTTTTCCACGTCTGATTTATTACCTTTAGTTCCATCCTTATTTCTTGATGAATTTCTGCTTTAAAATCCTTCATCTCTGATCTAAACTCCGATCTAAGTTTCCTGATTTCCTCCAAAAGAATCTGATTTAATGGCTCTGTCTTTTGTTGTTCCAACGATGGTCTTCTAGTGAATTGCAGTTGAGTTTGTGATTTATTTAGATTGCTTTTTGCACTTTGGCTCCTTGAACTCATTGCCATTTTTTTCTATATTAATTTTCCAGAATTTTCAAAAACACTGAACTTATAAATATTTTAAATTTTAAGTCAGTTGATAAATTTATTTAGTATTTTAAAGTTGCAATTTGATTTGATTTGATTTAATTTTTTATATTTTGATTTATATATATATATATATATATATATATATATATATATAATTTAATCATGTTTTATTTTGGCAAATTTAAATTTCTATTTGTTGTTTTTTATTGATTATTTTTTATTTTTATTTTACTTTATATTGTTATTTAATTTAATTTATTTTTATTTTTTATTTATTTATTCATTCATTCTAATTTTTATCAATTAAACCTTTATTAGTAAGAGAGAATAAATATAAATTCATAATTGAGTTATATTCACAACACAAAAAGATATTTATTTCAATTATTTTTATTATCTTTTACTGAAAAGTTGCCTGTTTATTCTTCTGTTTTTGATTCACCTTCTTCTAAATTATTTGACCCCCCTTTTTTATTCCTAGAATATACTAAAAGAAATTAGTTTATTTTTTCTTTTTCTCTTTCCTAACACTTATTTCTTTATTCCTATATTTTCCTTTCTATTGTTATTTACTTATTTGTTTTTGTTCATTTGTTTTTGTTTATTTATTATTAATAATAATTATTAATTGGTAATATTATTGTTTGTTTTATTTATTCTTTCCTAATTGTCCAATTCATTTTAAAATATCTGGCCCCCAGTATCTCCTATTTCCTTTTTCCTTTTTAGCTATTTGTTAGCAGTCTAAATTAAACTCACAGTTTTTCCTTTCCTTTTAATCTTCCTTTTCTAGATTGTCTTAAACTACTAAACTACTAAACCCACAATACCTCTTGTTTCCTTTTTAGCTTCCTCTTTCCAAGCTATTTTAAACTACCAAACCCACAATTCCTTCTATTTCCTATCTCTTCGATGTCATGTCCTTGATTCAATGGTTCCACCCCTCTTCAATATCCACATTAACCTTTTCCTCACCACCTCTCGCAGGGCACCTCTCCTTCCACCCTCCCAACCCAAACAGAAAAGGAGGAAAGAAAGGGGAAGCCCACACAAAGGGGAAAGAGAAAAGAGAGAAAAAGAACCAAGAGGGAACAACAAAAACCTTCCCTCCCCCCTCCAAACCAGACACCCCAACCCCAAGTCCAGAAAGTCTGGAAAATGCCCAGGGGTCGTTCTCCTCTATCGCCACTTCCAAAAGGCCTGATCGGTCAAAATGGCTGGCAGGCCAACGATCTCTCCTCTTCCACGCTCTTCCAACGGCCCCCCCCAATGCCACCTGCCTTGTAGCGTACATCTCCCAAACTCTCGAACTCTTCAATTTCGAGTCATCAAACATTTAAATAGGGCCCCTCTGTCCTCGACTAGGATCTCCCAGTGACTATCTCTCCCTGGTCTTAGCGGTACTTCTCTTCACTCAGGAAACACCCAGGCTCTCAACCGACAACCAGGGGTCTCAACTCCTCATTCACCTCATCGCAGTTGGTGGGGGGAGTTCCTCAACGTTGCAGATGAGTCCAAGGAAAATGAGGTGAGAGGATCTTTATGTCCTTTATATAGTTTCTTAAACTCAAGCAGATTTTAGGAAGAAAGCTTGAATTATGGGTTCTCTATAACTCTATAAATCCTCTATGTATCATCTTTCTCTTTCAGTGGCTGCAGGGGGAAAGGTTATCTTTTTTCTGTAGAAGGACTGTAACCTTAGAACTTTCTGCCCAAATTGCCCCATTGGTGTTGGTTTTGAGAACGATGCATCATGTCTCTATCCGTCTATCTATCTAGTCAGGTTTTAAATGATGATAATAATATTGTCAGTGTTGACAATAGTATTTTAAGAAAGATGATCATCTTTCAACTGTTTTAGTTTAGCTTAGTTTAGTTTAGTTAATCTATTGCTGTTATATATTGTTATATCCTTGTTTCTATGAGAGTGTTAATAATTTCTAATTAGCAGTATAATGGGTCCTTGGTATCTAGTGGGGTTTGGTTCCAGGAATCCCTGTAGATACTAAAATCTGTAGATGCTCATCCCATTAAATACAGTGGTATTGTAAAATGATGTCCCTTATTTAAATAGCAAAATCAAGGTTTGCTTCTTTTTTTTTTAATTTATATTTTTCTGCAATAACTCCAAGCCATGGATGCTTGAATCCATGGATTAAAAAAAATCCATGGATATGGAGTGCTGGCTGTTGTATAAGAACATTTCTGAAGTTAGATATCTTGAGCAGTGGGGTATCAAATATATTAAATTAGGGGGAAAGCCTCCCTGAATCTCTCTGCCACCCACTTCTTTGGAATAAGCATTCTGTTATGTTCATGGAAATATAAAAGCCATCCACTTCATCTTTTTGTGCATATCAATATTTTGCTGCAAATAGTTATTCACTATGAAGAAATATAGGTTTAAGATTCCTAAAGCCTAAAACATCTTAAGTCCATAAAGTAAACTTATAACAAAATAGGAGTAAGTGGGAAAAATATAAACCTTTTACCTCCTGATAGGTCCATTTTTTCTTACACGTAGCATGCACGCTGTAATCCCACCTGGTTCTTCTCTTTAACATTTTACAAAATGGATCCTAAGTAGGAATCCAAGTCATCCTCCCTTCTTCTTGCCTTGCCCCACAGACAAATGTGTGTGTGTGTACACAGGCATATATTGCTATTGCTTGTTTCACTGATTATACACACAAAGAGAGAGAGAGTCAGTGAAACAAGCAATAGCAATGCATGCTTTGCCTGTGTACACACACACACACACACACACACACACACACACACTTGCCGGGGGGGGGGGGGCAAGGAGAGAAGAAGAAGGAAGGATGACTTTGGATTCCTACTTAGGATCCATTTTGTAAAATCCTTAGGAGAAGTACCAGTAGGACAAAGAGAGAGAGAGAGAGAGATTACACTTCAGTGAAACAAGAAATGGCAATGTATACTTTGCCTAAACTGCATGGAGTTTTCCACTTGTATGCATTTGCGTCTGCACAAAGGACACTGACTCAATATTATGGATGAAACATTGGCCACAACTTTATTTGTACAGGGTCTGACATTTTAATTCAATATATAACAACAATTTGTTTATCCACAATTTAAATATTTCTTAACAATAATTTATTTGACGCATGCCCAAATGTTCTGGGCGCAAGTGCTGTAAAATTTAAGCCTTTTCAGGGCATGCGTCAAAACTTTAGTTAGTAAATCACCTAACAATTATAATCCCCTCCCAACCGGATATGCTCCCAAAGCATTTTATGACGCAACCACTTTATGATGTCATTAGCTTAATATGACGTCATAAGGAATTTGTTTAATCTCAATGATATATACCCAATTTCTTTTTTATTCAATTCCAATTAATAATTCCAATTAACCTAGAAATTCCCTAAAGGGGGCAGGGTCCCTTCCTGCCACAAGAGGGGGTCAGCCTAGCTTGGCATCCCCTCTCCCCCCCCCCCCCTTATAGAAGCCTTTAAAGAAGACTCCAAGGTAGATAGGTACATATCATTCCCCTGAGGGGAGAGATGCACTCCGTCACCCCTGTACACATGTGGTGACCCAAACTGAACTCCCTGGTGATCAACGATGGCCACCCCCATCTTCTTCAATATCTTTGTCACATATCTGTTTAGCCAGCGCCGGGCTCCATCAATGCCGACGTCACTTCTGGCACCATGCCAAACTCGCCTAGGAAGAAACTTTGTCCACATGAGGAGTGTATGTGGCAACATTCGCCGAATCTCCTTCATGTCTTTGATTATGCGCCTAGCCAATTGCAACGAAGTCATTTTTGGAAGGTCGTTTTCCCCCAAATGAATCAATAATACTTTTGGCTGTGCGAATGACACCATAAGTTCAATTATTCTAGGGAGTATAGCTCCCCACAGCATGCCTCTGCGCCCAAACCAACTCACAGTTCCCGCCAGTCCTATTCCACCGGCCAAATCATGCCGCTGCTCGATGAAGTGTCTCTCAGCCCAGAATACCAAACTGTGTCCAAGTATCCATACATCTCTTGGAATCAATTCTGCCAAGTTAAACCAAAACAAAAACATTAGAACTACATTAACTTTAAGTGCGAATGTAAGATTTAAACGCTCTAGAGCGCCAGCGACCAATCCTACGAATCGCCGAGTCACTCAGACCCTGCGTCGCTGCAGCTGTAGCTGCTCCAATCCTGAATGAATGGGATGAAAATTGACCCGCTGGTAAACCAGCATGACTTAAAAAACCCCTCAATACCATTCTAAACTGATATTGTCTTAGTGGTAAACCAGATATATGTAAAAACAAGTATCCAGTTGTGCTCAGCCGTATTTGCATGTAATTATTCAGAGCCAGCACTGGGCAAATATGGCCTTGAGGAGCCTTAGCTAAACTTATAGCCTGTCCTTTTCCTAACTGATCTGTTTTTGAGCGTCGAATTGTCAGTTGCATGCCATGTTCAGAAACTTGAATATTTCATAGCAAAAGAGCCCTACCAGAACTGTCGGTACGTGAACTAGGAACAATTTCACTTATTCTTAAAGCTCCAAAAAATGCTACTGAAAAGGCTGCCTTAAACAAAATCACCTCTTCAGGTGAAGAACATGTAACTGGTAGGGATTGCCATATTCACAACAATATTGACCCCGTTATAGGCAATCGACTATCCTGAGAAATAGAAGACTCCCTGGCCCATCTTTCCAAAGCCCTACGTACTCTAAAATCGATCGTAGGGTCTTTGAAACCTCCTGCTCTAGAATAAAATGAAAGAGCCGCTAATCTCCTCCTAATAGTGACTGTAGATAAACCCATTTGTCTAAGATACACTGTAAAATGAAGAATAAGATCCACGTCCAGTGGCCAAACCTCAACCTCCCCAATAGACAATAAAAAGGATCTGAACGCTCGCAATGCAAGCTGATAGGACTTGCGTGTCGACGAGGCGACGGAGAGAAAAATCGCCTTCTCAATTTCTACTCTCCAAGGCTCCAAAGTTGATGTGGTACCTCCAAAGGATGAGCTGCTGCCTCTGGCGCCAACTGGCGGAATCTGGAAAACTGAAAACGCGAAAGGCCATCCGCCAAGGGATTTAATAAACCACAAACATGTTGAGCATGGAACACAATATTATACTGTAAACATTGAACCACCATTTTCCTAACCAATGACATCACCCTGTCAGACTTGGAAGACAAGGAATTCACTATAAATACTACAGCCTGATTATCGCACCAAAAACAAACTGTTTTGTTCGCAAATTGATCTGGCCATAAATGAACCGCCACCACAATAGGAAATAATTCCAAAAAGGTTAGGTCTCTAGTCCAACCTTTTTCAACCCAGGTTATTGGCCATTTCTCAGCTGCCCACTGGCCATTAAAATAAACTCCAAACCCACAGGCCCCAGAAGCATCTGAGTGAACCTGAAAATCTGCCTTAAGGAGCATTTCAGATCTCCAGAATGATACACCATTAAAATGTTCCAAGAATGACTCCCAAATCTCCAAATCCTTTCTTAACTCAGAATTTATTCTAATATGATGATGTGGGGCCTTCACCCCTTTGGTGGCTTTATACAAACGTGAACAAAATGCCCTGCCAGAAGCTATCACCTTACAAGCAAAGTTTAACAAACCTGCTAAAGATTGAAATTCCCTAAGCGTGGCTTTTGACTTACTTTTCATCATCCTTACCTGCAGCCTCATAGCCGTTAGCTTGTCAGGTGGGAGATGAGAAATACCCTCCTCTGTATCTAATTCAATTCCCAAAAAAGTTAGGCATGTATCAGGGCCCTCAGTTTTTTCCTCAGCCAGAGGTACTCCCATTTTGTTTATTAAATGCTGAAAAGCCACCAGCATATCTACACAATCGTCTGTCCCAGGGGCACCCGCAAAGAGAAAATCATCCAAATAATGAGTAATTGCTTGACTACCTGACCTTTTAGAAGCACACCAATGTAAGAAAGTGCTAAATGTTTCAAATGCTGAGCAAGAAATGGAACATCCCATTGGCATAGCTTTGTCAAAATAATACTTCCCTTCAAATTGAAAACCCAGAAGATCAAAATCATCTGGATGAACAGGAAGTAGTCTAAATGCGAATTTAATATCGCACTTTGCCAATAATGCTCCCTTGCCCAGAGCCTTAACCATTTTAACCGCCGAATCGAAGGAAGAATATTTCACTGACGTCAACTGAGGATCAATGGTGTCGTTTACCGAATCACCCCTGGGATAAGAAAGATTGTGTATAAGCCTAAACTCCCCTGGGGCCTTTTTAGGGACAACACCCAGGGGCGATAATCTCAAATTTGCCATAGGCAAATACTCATGAGGGCCTGAAATCCTTCCTGCTGCTATTTCTTTGGCCAGCTTGCCCCTTACAATCCCTGGCAATTCCCTAACAGAACGTGCACTGGGTGCATAACGATGTACCCTTAAACCAACATAAGGAATACGAAAACCAAGAGAAAAACCCTCTAACAAATACTGAGCGGCCTCCCTTTTAGGGTAGATCCGCAACCAACTGGCCATGGCCTCTAAGTTAATTGGTGTTGGTGCCCATTCCCGAACTAGATGGTTGTTGATAAGAGGGCCCCCCACTTCCTGACTTTCTACTTTTAAAACATGCTGATCCTGGGTGGTTTCCCTTACAGTTATTACACTTATGCTCGAACCTGCAGGGCTGCCTTTTACACTTACCTGCATTGAAGTCCCAGCATATCCCAAATTGTTTCTTTTCACCCGTGCTAGGCCTCGCATTTTGCCCTCTCGGCTGAGTGACCATAGGCATGAACCCATTGTCACACCGGCTCGAGGGGGAGGCTCCTACCATAATGTCAGCCCATAGTTCAGACTGAACGTGACGCCAAGATAAGGAGTGGTCTAGCGCCGCTCTCATTCGAAATTGCTCATCATATTGGAGCCATGCCGAACCTCTAGCATTGACATGACAATTAGTATAGGCTTTAATCATAATCTCCTGGTATTTGGAGAAGTCAAGGGATCTGGCTGGGTCTTTTTCTTCGATAACACCCCTATAAATAGTGAAACCCATCATCCAGTTTACGAAATTTCTTTCTAACTTGGGGCGTTTATACGATTGAAATTCTTTTGGGAGGGTAAACACTACCCCATCTTTCACCATTCTCCTAGGCTCGGGATCCCTGAATGTAAGTGAAAACAGATCGATGTACTCACCCTTCCAAATCCTTTCTTTTGTAGCCATGGGAAGGTGTGACCCCAAAGGCATAGACATACCCACATAAGGATTACATTCATAAGACTGAGCTGTCCCTGAAATGCCTAGTGCACCCACTACAGCTGTTTCCTTCATTTGACTTACCGTGTTATTCACATGCATATTGCCCTGTAACCCCAGTTCCAAACCCGGGGTTGAGGCAGAGCACTCTAAAGGTGCTGGTACAGGTTCTAGGCTAGGGCGCTCGCTTAGCGATGTCGACCTTGTCTGCCCACCTGTAGCCCAAACCGCCGAAGGCCATGTTGCCTGGGAATTATTATAATCCAACAAACCTGCGCTCGTTGTCTGAGGAGAAGCATTTAAAGATGCTTGCTGCACTCCCACCATGGGTGTCACTGAAGCAGGTCTGGTGTTGTGCTGTCCGCCTTGAGCACCTGGTACATGATCGCTGCAAGTTGCAGATGTCTCAGATGTCGACTCATCACTCTGGCCTGTAACAACCACACTTTGGAGAAAGTGAAACAAGTCAGACAAAGTAGGTTGACTGGAGGTAAGCACTGTGGCACCATGGTGCCCCATACCCGGAACTTTCTTCAAAAGTTCCATTACATCAGCTACAGTTGGTTGCCCAACCTCCATAGCTGAAGCACTCAGGGAACTACATGCAGTGTCAGGTGATGGAGTTGCATTATTAATAACCTGTTGTGCAGTGGCTTGACCAACATTAACATTTGTATGCGCAACTGAAGAGGTAGTAGGTTGCACCCCTTTTTGCAAATGATGTTGAGCCAACTGCTCACATACTGCTGCACAAGCCTGCATGGTGCGGCCAATCTGTGCCAAGTGTGTGGTGATGTCATCTTCCTTATTCATAATGTTAGCTGCTCGCTTAGGAGCTGGCTGTCCAGCTTTTTGACCAGTTGAGGCCGCACGCCGCTTGGATTGAGTTTTGCTTCGCGGCATGATTAAAGTAGTTAAAGTGAAAATTATTATAAACTGGTTGATGCAAGATACAGAATCGTAACTATACCTGTGTCACCAATTTAGATGTGAACTGCATGTACTCCCAACCAACAACTTCCAACCAAATTAGGTTGGCCAACTCGTAAGAGGAGGCCCTCAACAAATTCACCCTTTTTTTTTTAATTCTCCTTTTTAAATTGTTATTGATATTGTTATTATTATTATTGTTATTATTGTTGTCGTTAAAGGCCAGGCCAAGCTGTTAATGAAGAACCCCTGCTATGCCTGATCGAAATAAACCCCACAGTAATTATAGGAAAGAATGGCGTAGGGGCACTTCCAACCACCTTCCCAATAAACAAAATTTGCAAGTGGGGTAAGGGGGAGGGGGGTTGACCTGGTTTCCAAGCCATCCACCAAATCCAGGGGCCTGTCCCTCCTACTCACAGCTTTGTGCGCCAACAAGCGCCACAGAGAAAGGCCTAATGGCCAACCGAGGGGGCACCTGAATGCCACGTCCAGGGCCCAGCAACAAAATATAAACGGTCGCGGCTTTTTTTTTTTTTTTAGCTTGCTGCACTGCACATTTGTCCTCCAAGGTCCGTAGGACGATCCACCATGTAAGTCCTCCAGAAACTGGAGGAGATCCGAGGCCTTAAAGCCAATGGCCTGGTGTAATTCCGGGCAGCGGCCGCTCCCGTCTGGCTGCCCAACAAGCTCGGGCCCTCCGCACTAGGCCAATTAGGCCTCAAACCAATAGGCCTGCAGGAACGCTAATGCCGCAGGAGCGTCCTCTCGGCCACAGCCGGGCCTGTTCTCAGGCCTCCACCTCCTGAAACAACAGGTACAAAGAGGAGAAAAGGCCCGGAGCTCTCAGCCAAACTTGATCCTGTTCTGAGGCCTCCGCCTCCCAAAACAACGGGCCCGCCTTACAATGAGGCGAGAGGCCCGGAGCCAAATTACGGACGAGCAAGTTGCTCCTTGCTTGTCCAGACCAAAAATGGCTGCTGCCACGAGGCAGCGCAAGGCTTTATAGCCCCGCAAATCTTGCGGCGAAATCCCGCGAGATTTCAAATCTCACGAGACCTCAGCCGCGAGATGATTTCCATTGGCCAGGCTGACCAGAAGAGGCGGGCCTTCCGGTCCACCTGGCCAATCAAGCGTCTATGCCCTTTAAGGCAGACGCAACAGAAGGCCCCCTCCCAACTCGTCGGGGGGGGGTCTATGTGTCTACACAGTTTTCCACCAAAAATTGTCCTGTTGGAAGGTAGAATTCTAGAAAAACTGTAAAAAAAAAAGTTTCATGATATCTCTGCTACTTGATATGATTTAAATTCAAGCATGATGTGGATTGGATTACACCACCAGCAGGGAAACCATCATTCCCAAACCCCATTCAGTGTTGACAATAGTATTTTAAGAAGTGGATGCCTTGTGCCTTTCTGATATCCTTGCTGCAATTCCATAAATCACAGCTGGGAAGATTCATAATTCTAATGTTTTGTGCAATATACTGTGAAGTGGCATTCCTTTTTAGCACTGCAAGAAGAGAATTTCCCATGAGGCAGCAGTGGTTCAAGCACTTATAAACTACTCAGATATATACTAGATCTGGAGCAAACACTTTGCTCGACTTACCAGCTATAAAGTATATAAGCCTGTTAGTGCCCTTGCTGTCTCCCTAGTTTCATTTGGATCCATTAACATGGCAAATGCAAGATAGATGATTCAAGATGGGAGAAAGAAAACAACAGCAAAGAAAGAAAAGCAAAACAAAGAGTTGTTGACATAAATGCAAAAGATTTTAAAAGTTTAGAGCAAGACAAACATTCCATGAAGCAACACAGAAGGAACTATTAAACGAAGACCAATAAAATAAGCATACCTTATCCCTAAAAGGTTCTCAATTAGCATTTAAAAATATCACACTTAAAATATGGTTGTAAATGTGCATATATTTCCAATAGGTTAAGAATGAATATCTATGTATGCACATTATAAAGGTCAGGACAGTAATTACCCTGCTTGAGCATAGTGATGAAGTTTGTGCTGAAACCTATGTAAATATGCACAGAGCAAATTGGCCTCCTTATCTCTTTACTAAGTAAGATCTACTTCTGTTCCAAGAGGTAGAGAAATTAATTCAGAATGAGTATATTGAGTATTTGAATTCATTGGAGGAAGGTAGGATATATGTTTAAATAATAGCTTATAAGGGCTGATTAAGAAAGTTACAGCATGCCTTTGTACCCCAGGTCATCTAGAAGGACATTTACTCCAGTCAGCTAGGACTAGGTTGGCAACTGTCACTCAGGGTACTTTTTCTTCAGTTGCCCCTAGAGCAGGGGTAGGCAATCTTTCCCCTTTAAGGGCTGAGGGACTTCAGCTCCCAGAATCCCAGGAGCTATTGGCCAACATGGGACTATTGGCCAACATGGCTGAGGCTTCTGGGAGCTGAAGTCCCTTGGCCTTTAAAGGCGAAAGGTTGCCTATCCCTGCCCTAGACTGTGGAACAACCTGCTAGAAGAGATTTAGCAGCTGAATGTACCATTTGAATTTAAAACAGCACTAAAGACTTGTCTCTTCCAGCAGGCCTAACCAGATTACTTTAAAATCATGAATTTTACACTATGAATTGACTGTTTTATTATGTACTGGTTCTATTTGTTCTTTCAAATTGATACTGTGTGTTTACACTGGTTTATGTGATTTTAACATGTTGTTATGCATTGTATATTAATCTGTTGCTGTTTCCTTCTTTGAACAACCTCTTTGAGAAGAAATGGAAAAGAAATAACAATAAGCAAAACAATGACAAGAAGAATAATAGACCTGCTCATCCCCAAGTACCGTATTTTCCGGCGTATAAGATGACCTTTTAACCTGCAAAATCTGTGGCTAAAGTGGGGGGGGGGTCGTCTTATATGCCGGGTATAAGGATAATGAAGATAGATGTGCTAAAACTCTATATTTTGACTGGAAAAATGGGGGGTCGTCTTATACGCGGGTCGTCTTATACGTCGGAAAATACGGTATGTCCTTATGAATTCTGAATTCAGTGCTCTAACTCCCAGATAAATAAGTATTGAAATGTAGCCCATGGGATTCATGCAGAAGTCTTGGTGGATGGCAGGTGGACAGTAGTCAGTGGGAAATTATCCCTTTTCTTTTTATACACTTTATGACCCTTTTAAAATTTTCCCGTGCCTCGGTTTTAATGGGGGTTGTAAATAACTATGTCAACTCCAGTTTTTTTGTCTGATTGGGTGTGTGTTTGTGGGAGAGGTCAGCTTTGGATTCTGTGGTTCCCAGGACTTTGCCAATCATGACACATTATTTTCACTCCCTTTTAGTGACAAGTTCATGGAACTGGCTGAGCAATGACCGTAGAAGAGTTCAACAAAAGAAGAGAAGACCCACACTTGGGATGTGGGAGGAAACTACTCTATTTTGGATCTGATCCTAACTAACAGGGAAGACTTAGTTAATGGGGTGCAAGTGGTTGGATCCATAGAAGGGAATGATCATGTCCTCCTGGAGTTTATATATAGTGGAAAGGAGAAGCCAGGCATAGTCAGACATGCATTCTAGACTTTAGGAAAGCTGATTTTACTAAACTTAGAGAAATACTGGGGGTGTTCCCATGGACAGGAATACTAAAAGAGAAGGGAGTTCAAGATGGATGGGAGTTTCTCAAAAGGGAGATACCCAAGGCACAATTTCAGACCATTCCAATGAGGAGGAAAAATGGGAGGTGACTCAAGAAACCAGGATGGATAACTAAGGAACTTGCAACTGAACTAAGTTTTAAACAGAACATGTATAAGAAATGGAAAAATGGGGAAATCACCAAAGAGGGATTCAAACAAATAGATAGCACGTGTAGGGGTAAAGTCAGAAAGGACAGAATAGGAGAATTTCAGCACAGAATAAGTAAAGTGATAGTACAGGAATACATGGTTAATCTAAATGAATATAAGTCTCCAGGACCAGATGAATTACATCCAAGGGTATTAAAAGAACTGGCAAATATAATATTGGAACCATTGGCAATAATCTTTGAGAACTCCTGGAAAACAGGAGAAGTGCCAGCGGACTGGAGGAGGGCAAATGTTGTCCCCATCTACAAAAAGGGGAAAAAAGAGGATCCCCGCAATTATCGTCCAGTTAGTCTGACATCAATACCAGGAAAGATTCTGGAGCAGATCATTAAACAGAGAGTCTGTGAACATCTGGAAAGTAATTTCATAATCACAAAAAGTCAACATGGGTTTCAGAGAAACAGGTCATGCCAGACAAATCTGATCTCTTTTTTTGATTAAATTACCAGCTTGGTAGATGAAGGGAATGCTGTATATCTTGATTTCAGTAAGGCCTTTGACAAGGTTCCCCATGACATTCTTGCAAACAAGCTGGTAAAATGTGGGCTAGACAAAGTAACTGTTACATGGATTTGTAATTGGTTGACTGGCCAAACCCAAAGAGTGCTCAACAATGGCTCCTTTTCAACCTAGAAAGAAGTGACCAGTGGGGTGCCACAGAGCTCTGTCCTGGGCCCAGTGCTATTCAATATCTTTATTAATGACTTGGATGACTGTACTGGGGGCATAGTTATCAAATTTGCAGACAACACCAAATTAGGAGGAGTAGCTAATACCCCAGAGGACAGGATCAAAATTCAAAATGACTTGAACAGACTAGAAAGCTGGCCAAAGCTAACAAAATGAAATTCAACACAGATAAATGTATGGTACTGCACTTAGGGTGGAATAACGGAAAGCATAGATATACGACGGAGGACACCTGGCTGAATGAGACTATGTGTGAAAGGGATCTAGGAATCCAGGTGGACCACAAGTTGAACATGAGTCAACAGTGCGATGCAGCAACTAAAAAGGCCAATGCAATTTTAGGCTGCATCAGTAGAAGTATAGTGTCTAGATCAAGAGAAGTAATAGTGCCACTCTATTCTGCTTTGGTCAGGCTCACCTGGAATACTGTGTCCAATTCTGGGCACCACAATTCAAAAAGGATGTGGAGAAACTGGAGAGTGTCCAAAGGAGGGCAACTAAAATGGTGAAGGGTCTGGAAAGCAAGCCCTATGAGGAACAACTTAGGGAGCTGGGGATGTTTAGCCTGGAGAAGAGAAGGCTGAGAGGTGATATGATAGCTGTGTTTAAATATTTGAAGGGATGTCATATTGAGGAGGGAACAAGCTTGTTTTCTGCTGCTCCAGAGACTAGGACCCAAAACAATGGAGGTAAGCTCCAGGAAAAGAGATTCCACCTCAACATTAGGGGGAACTTCCTGACAGTAAGGGCAGTTCAACAGTGGAACACACTCCCTCAGAAAGTAGTGGAGTCTTCTTCCTTGGAGGTCTTTAAGCAGAGGCTGGATGGCCATCTGTCAGGGATGCTTTGATTGGGAGTTCCTGCATGGCAGGGGGGTTGGAGTGGATGACCCTTGTGGTCTCTTCCACCTCTATGATTCTATGATTCTATGATTCTACTCTACAAAATATTTTATGTGAATGTTTCAGGATATATATTGCCTGGACTAGTGTCAGACCAAACACATACTTTATTCCAGAATTACTGGCCAGCTTTAAGTTTGTATCATAAAATATACATGTTTGTAAAGTGTGCCTAGGAAAGCATATGCAGAAACACAGCACAAACATGTTTTAGTCAGTAAATGGGAGAAGAGGAGAGATGGGCTGGAATTCTTTGGGTTTCCTATGCAACGGCTCAGTGCCCCTAGAGAGGCTGACAACAGTTAAAAATGCATACAATATAAATCCAAAAGACCCAATACCCACCCAGATGTGCAGAATAAGCTGATATGATAACTCCTTCAGTTGCACATGGTGTCGCACCTGACATATGCAACATTGCCCTTCATCACAATGGGATCTTGACTACTGTGTGCAAGCAATAGGTACAACACAAACAATTTTGGGCAGTTGGGTTAAATAGCCAAAAACAGATGAAACTAATAGATGCCCATACCTGAAGTCTGAAACACTTGGTAATTCCTTAGCCGTCCACTCAGTGAATATAGAATTCTTCCCTTAATGATTCAGGTTGTGACAGACTAACTGCTAGAGACTCTCACATTTGTTTTCAAATATCTTTTCTTCCTAACACAAAGAAGAAGATGAATGCAAAGAATGAGGAGGAGGAAGAGGAGAGAAGAAAGCAGCAGCAGCATTTTCATGTATCTCTCTAAGAAAGAGCTAATAATAAATTTATATCTATTCTGAGCATTCCCTTAATTTGTTAAGTGTAAGGATTACTCCTTAAAAAGAAATTGCCTCGAATTATTCCATCTTTTTTTGTTCTTTGATAGGTAACAAAAATCCAATGGCTTCAGAACTGTTTTATGAATTCATTCATGTTGAACTGGATGCAATGAGGCAAGGAAATTTCACTGCCTATATATCAAAGTTACAAGTTTGGCTATTGATATTATTTATGTTACCCCATGTTGCCTTCCTAACAGATGGATGCATGAGTTAGGATGGATATTATTTACAATAAATTTAAAAAGACTCTTACAGCTAAAATGAAATTCACAGACTCTATTGCCAGCCCCTCTGTCTGTTAATATATTACTCATTCCATTGCATGGGAGATTACATTTTAAAACAATTTTCAGGTTGACTTTAAGGAAAAGATAGCATTCATTATTTTACACATTTAGGAATGCAGAAAGGATAAAATATAGGAGCTAGGAAAGCTCTACTCATGGTAAGGCAGATAAAGCCCTGATTTTCTCTTCAGTTTGAGGTTCAGATCATGTAACTTGTCATAGTTTGGGTCATGTAGGATATCACTGGCAAGGAGTGAACCAATGAAATGGAATGCTGTTGCCTGTTTGCTTCACCTTATAGACTACACATTAGTCTACACTGCCCTTCTTACCACCATCTGAGGAGGAGCCAGAGGCAGAGCTTCTGAAGGCAAGCCTGACACCAACTGCCCTTCTCAGCGCCATCAGAGGAGGAGTGCACTGCTCTATTTTATTTTGAAGAGGAAATTTAAAATGCACACTCTTACATAATTGTATGTTGGTGGCTAAAATTGTATATTGACGCCCCCGTTGTTGTGGGGAAGAGGCTTGCATACCTTAATGTAGTTTTGAGCTATGCTGGCGATGGTATAATAGCCACCAGTAGGGCTTCCCATGCCAGACAGGTCAAAACCGAAGGGTCTGACAAGGAGCGTCAAAGGGCAGGATGGGCTCCCTAGCCTTATGGCAACCATCCTAGGAGAAGGAAAACTCTAATCCCAAACCAGGGCAGATGGTGCTCATCCAATCCTGTAAGGTCAACCATCTGAGAGAAGGAAACTCTAATCAAACCTACGACCCGAGGACCTCGTTGCTACCATCCATGCTTGCAAGGCCACAGCAGACAAACCTTTGGTTTAAAGGGTGAGGCCAGTTCTGTGCACGCTGCGCTCCACCAGAAAAATCTATTGCACAGGCTCGAATGACAAATCTAATCTTCAAAAAAGCCCTGTAGCGATAGGTGAGGGATGAAATGGCAGGTGTAAAGATGCACTGGAAGCCGCAGACCCAACCCTGCATGCAGGCGGTTCAGGACTTTAGTCACTTGAGGCTGACCTGGGAGATGACAGCTGACTATTACAAACACTATCTTTCAGCAGAAAGATAGCTTGAAGACAACCTGGATGCATGCCCGATGCAAACACTGCCACCTCATTGACTATGTTCTAGTCCGCCAGAGAAACATTCATGATGTCCGTCATACTTGAGTGATGCCCAGTGCAGAATGCAAAACAGATCATCACCTCGTAAGATGTAAACTAAATCTTCATCTCAAGCTCAAACCTAAGAGGGGTGGCATCTTAAAGAGGAGACTCCAAGTCAACCATCTTCAACAAGCTACCATGAGAGACAACTTCCAGGCAAATCTGCAAACAAAACTTGAAGACCACCCTACAGATCCTTCTTCTACAGTGCTTTGGCAACATATCAAAAACTGACATAAGACTAAGCCATTGAGTATACTCCAGTCTGTGGAAGAATCTCTTGGGTTCTCCCACAAGAAAAATCAAGACTGGTTTGACGAAAACAACCAAGAGATCCAGGAGCTGTTGGCAAAGAAGAGAACTGCTCACCAGTTATACCTCGCCCAACCAACTTGCCATGTAAGAAAAGCAGCTTTCCGTCTCACGTGTAGTAAACTTCAACAAAAACTCCGAGACATTCAGAACAAGTGGTGGATCAATATAGCAGAAAAGACACAACACTGTATAGATCTGGGTGATCTTAGAGGATTTTACGAAGTTCTTAAAGCAGTGTTTGGACCAACTTATCAGGTCCAAAGTTCCTTATACAGTACAGATGGTCAAACACTAATTACTGATAAAGCCTCCATCCTGAATCGATGGGCTGAACATTTTCAAAGTCTCTTCAGTGCCAACCGAGTAGTCCAAGGCTCAGCTATCCAACATATGATACAAAAACTTATGAAAAACGAACTGTACATAGCTTCCACTTTGGAAGAGACCCTTAAGGCCATACAGCAGATGAAAAATGGCAAGGCAGTTAGGATTGATGGAATCCTACCTGAAGTTTGGAAACATGGAGGTCATGTACTTCATGCTAAATTCCATGAACTCCTTGTGAGTTGTTGGGAAAAAGTGGAACTGCCATCATATCTCTGAGATGCAGTCATCATCACCCTGTACAAGAAAAAAGGAGCAAAATCCGATTGCTCAAACTATTGAGGTATAACACTGCTCTCTATTGCTGGAAAAATCCTTGCAAGGATACTCCTGAACAGATTAGTTCCTGCTATTGCAGAAGAACTCCTTCCTGAAAGCCAGTGTGGCTTCAGAGACAATAGGAGTACTACAGATATGGTATTTGCCCTTAAACAATTGCAAGAGAAATGCAGAGAGCAGAACAAGGGACTGTATGTAACATTTGTCGACCTCACCAAAGCCTTCGACACTGTGAATAGAAAAGGTCTATGGCAGATCCTGGAAAGACTAAGATGTCCCCCAAATTCCTCAAAACGATTATCTTGCTACATGAGGGCCAGCATGGTCAAGTCAGATAAGGCGATGCTCTTTCAGAGCCCTTTCTAATAACTAATGGAGTGAAGCAAGGTTGTGTTCTTGCTCCAACTTTATTTACAATCTTCTTCAGCATGATGCTCCAAAGGGCTACAGCAGAGCTCAAAGAAGAAGACGGCATCTATATATGTTACTGTGTTGATGGTAGCTTGTTTAACTTAAGCCGTCTGAGGGCTCACACTAAGACTCTAAACTATGTAGTCCGTGAGCTGCTCTTCGCTGATTATGCTTCCCTTGTTGCCCACACAGAAGCAGCTTTACAGCGCCTAACATCCTGCTTCACAACAGCTGCAGAGCTGTTTGGGCTGGAAGTCAACCTGAAGAAAACGGAAGTTCTCTGCCAGCCTGCACCACAGGACGAACACCATCATCCCCACATTGCTGTAGGTAAATCTGTGCTTAAGTCTGTTCAGCAGTTCACCTACCTGGGAAGAATCATCTCCTCAGATGCCAAGATTGACAAAGAGATCGATCACAGATTAGCAAAGGCATATAGTGCATTTGGAAGACTTTACAAAAGAGTAACAAACACCTGAGGCAAAGCACAAAAATCAGTGTGTATAGAGCCATTGTACTGTCTATTCTCCTTTACAGGTCTGAAACATGGGTCACCTATCACCAGCACTTACGACTCCTTGAATGCTTTCATCAGCACTGTATACGCACAATCCTAAATATACACTGGACTGACTATGTGACAAATGTTGCTGCCCTTGAGCAAGCAGGGATCACCAGCATTGAGGCCATGCTATTGAAAATGCAGCTGCACTGGGCAGAGCATGTTTCTAGGATGGAGGACCATCGCCTCCCAAAAATAGTACTGTACAGTGAACTCGCCATGGGTCAGCATAAGAGGGGTGATCCAAACAAGGGATACAAGGACTCTCTGAAACAACATCTCAGGCTCAGCCAAATTGATCACCAACAATGGTCCACCCTGGCCTCACATCAGGAGGCATGGAGATGCACTATCCACAATGCTGCAGCCTTATTTGAGAAGTCATGCCAAACAAGTCTCGAAACAACAATGCAGAAAGAATCACAACTCGGAACTACAGATCACCTAAGGAGACCTTCTGCTGTGCTTTCTGCAACCGGACTTGTTTATCCCGGATTGGCCTTTTTAGTCATCAGCGCACTTGCAGGAAGCGTGGGATGAGTCCTTCCTGAATCTTCATTTGTGAAGAAAAGCCAGAGAGAGAGAGAGAGAGAAAGAGAGAGAGCCTTTGGGGATAAAATCTGCAATAAAGTCAAGAACAAAAGAAGGAAAGAGTTCCAGCTTTCCAACTTAAAATACAGAGAAAAGATTATATATTTTTTTCCTTGCCTACTTGCATAAAGAAGTGGGCAGTACTGAAATGAACAAAAGAATTAAGTGCAACATGACACCCTGTGGTTTGTTACATTACTGGTTTCATATTAAATTCTTTTCGGGCAGCCATGGCTTGTTTTGTTCAAGAGTTCTGTATGTTTTTTCCATAGACAACATTAATCTTGCACAACAAAAATCCTGTGCAGAAAATAGCGATCTTGTACAAAACTATAAAGTGATGCCTGCCACTGTACAGAAATCCCACTGGGAGGATTACCTTTGTCCTGAACTGAGGAAGGGAAAATATTTGTATTAAGGCTAACTGCAGCTAAGTGAACAATGTAATATCTAGCAGTGCAGACCCGGGGCAATCTCCACTTGAGGCTATGGCAGAGTATGGGATGAAGAGATGTGAGACTCTTTCCTTATTTATATTTTTTTGTTGTTGTTTCTGGATTCTTTTCAGTCTATTGGCCACCAATATAGCTCTACCTTGTATACTCAATGGCTTAGTCTTATGTCAGTGTATCTTTTCAACCTGAATTGAACAGGAACTGAGGACATGGTCCTTTCCACCATGTCATCCACAGCATCTCATTCTGAGGAAAGATTATTCAAAACAAGGAATGAAGGGTTTAGCATCTTCATGCAACTAACTGAACAAGAAAAGAGAAGAGAGAGGGCATAATGGAAAGGGCTTCATGTGAGAGGTGTACTATAGCAGTGTTGAACAAGTGGTAATACATCCTTTCAATTCAAGTGATGGGACATCTTGCACCACCACTTGAAGTAGAAGCCATTACTATAAATAAATGACATTCAGAGTATTTTCTTCTGTACTACAGCTTGTCAAAAGTGTACAGAGCTCAAGCATGCCTTTCTTGGCATTTTACCATTTCAAAACAAAACAAATATCTAAAAATGTGGGCAATTATTTACATTTTTCAAAATCCACAAGGATTTTTTTAAATTTAAAAATATGGCAAAAATCACTACATTTTCAATTTCAAATGTTTCAACACATTCAAAGTTAAATCTAGAATACCCTACACAGAGAGTATAAGTTAACCTCTTCATAGAAAATATAATATCCTAATCTAAATATCAATGTATTTCTTCAAAGACTATTGTGCATTACATTTTCCAATGCAGTAGCTTTATCAGAAAGGCATGTGTAGTAGCTCTAGAGAATTAATGTTGTGGGTTTTTGAGGTTTGTTTTCTTTCTCTGGCATTTTTAAAAGATTTATAAAATGCAAAGAAGAGAAGAATTGGAGTGAGTAGTTTGATCATTTGGGACTGAACTAATGAATACATTAAGCCTTTGAATATTGGTCTATATTACACTTCAACCACAGTTTTAATTAAATTTACATCATCTTGATTTAATGGCATTTTAAGCAATCTAGATGGATGCTTTGTACTGCCTGTGATGACCACTTCTTTTTCAAAACACAATTCTCTATTGAGAAAGCAAAAGCCAAGGGACAAAAATATAGATGTGCAATACTATATGTCTAAGTGGGCATAGAGTGGCAACTTTAAGCGGGCACCCTGTTGGTGTACTATTTTGGCACAACCATACTGATGTAGATGGTGGTGGGGAGCTATGCACACTATGGCAATGAAGGAAGTCAGACACTGGAAAAACAGACTGCTCAAAGCCATCTGATTTGATTTGATTTGATTTGATTTGGCTGCAATATTTGTTGTCTTTGTTTTGTGTTTTTCAGTTTATTCTGACTTATGGAGACCTTATCATAGGGTTTTGTTGACAGGAATTATTTAGAGATTTGCCATTACCCTTCCTAAGGTGAGAGAGAGTGCCTTGTCCAAAATCACCCAGTGGATGACCAGAGATTTGCCCCTGATCTCTCAGAATACCTGGCAAAAGTGCAACTATTCGCGTAATGTACCAACAGACTCTGTCTTTTAAGTGTTTAAAACATGAATATTACCTTGTTTGTACTGACACTATATTTATGCAAAGAAGAGAAAAATTGGAGTAAGTAGTTTGATCATTTCAAACTAAACTATTGCCATAGGTATGGGAAGAGAAGGGGCAGCTTCAGCTGACTGCTGAGCATAACTATGGTACTCTATTTTTTCAGATTCTGTTCATTATAATAAAAGTTTAGCAATAAGTGCATTTTTAAAAAAAGAGGAAAATAAATTACATTAGTACTATGTCTGAAAGCAAAGCCCCTTTTATGGAAAAGTTCCTCAACAATTAGCATTTGAAAGCACAGTTTTCATTGGGAATTAAGCTAACTGTTTATAAGTAATGCAGATGTGAATTGTCCAAAGCAGCCTGGATAATTTTGCCAATCACATTACAAGTGTGACAAATATTTGCTTGGATTCATTAGTGGATTCATCAACTAACACTTTCATTGATTTATCATTGCAGCTACCTTAAGGTCACACTTACTAATTTTTAAAATAAAGACTTTTGTTGTGCCATATTACTTTTTTTTAACAAAGAAAAAAGAAGGAAATGTTTTTCCTTCTAGTACTGAGGAGCAAAATTTCTTTGTTAAATTGAAAATTATCTCTCTTCAATATCCCCACAGAGATTGCAGTACTGTTTATTTTTAAATTGTATTTTCTAATTAACTGGTTAAAAGACAGATGGTGTTTAAAAAACAACCCTGGAAATATGAGTCTAAACTTAAACTGAATCTGTCCATGGACAGATTGACAGGGAATGTGTGCTTTTTTAAATAATAGTAATAATAATAATAATAATAATAATAATGATAATTTTTATCCCGCCCCTCTGTGTAATGCAACCTGGACAGCTTACAACTTTAAAATATACATCCATATCTCACAATCCCACCCCCACCCCTTAAAATACAATTAAATAATGGTGATTAAAACACATTTAAAATAATAACACAAAAACAAAGAAACAAATAACAATATCTTTGTGGCTCCATAATATACCAAAACCTTTTTGGACGTATTCCTTTTTAAAAAATTGTCCCCTCTGCATGCCTCTCAATGTAGCCTAGAGGATGTGGAACATAATATTGTCATATTTTCCCCAGGATGCTTTAGGCCCAGGAAAGAGCTTCTCCTAGGCCTAAAATGGCTCAGAGAAGGCTGAAAAAGACAAAATTGGTCCATCATCTGTATCCCTCATGGGGGCATTTGGGAGCAATAACAATGAGAAAGGAGGCAGGAGGCAATGTCCAATGTCCCAGGGGAGGTTCAATGTGACCTCCCCCCCCACCCCCATAACTCTAACTGACTAATTGGCTCTGATTCTGCATTATCTGAGAGACTGAGGCTGAATCACACTGCAAAAATAATCCAGTTTGATACCATCTGAACAGCCATGGCTCAATGCTATGGAATTCGGGGAATTGTAGTTTCATGAAACATTTCGTCTTCTCTGTCAACACGCTCTGATGCCATAATATGCAGTTCCCAGAATTCCACAGCATTGAGCCATGCCAATTAAAGTGATGTCAAAGTAGATTACTTCTGTTTTACAGATGCATCCTGAAGTCATAGAATCATAGAGCTGGAAGAGACCACAAGGGCCATCCAGTCCAACCCCCCTGCCATGCAGGAACTCACAATCAGAGCATCCCCGACAGATGGCCATCCAGCTTCTGTTTAAAACATCCAAAGAAAGAGACTCCACCACACCCCAAGTCTTTTTCAACTTTGCTATCAGAGATTCATTTTTAGAAGCAGATGCCTATAATTGAACATGTAACCATGAGCATATGAACTGCCTCTTCTGCTGTTGAACTTAGAGCCCGACTGTCCATTTGGTATGTTGTCCCAAATATTATTAAAAATTATTGTAGGCAAAAAGTGATGGGTCTTTCATATAATTTCTCACATGGTGTTGTTACAATCTGACTTTGTTCTTGACTCCTTTCTCAGGACCCCCAGTTTCACATATTAGTGTAGGAGAAGAGGGGGGGGATTTGCCACTTTAAAGTATCAGGGATAAAGATCTAATAGCATAAAAATTGCTCCCTGATGGGCACACTAGTTATGGTAGACATTTATGGCAATGTTCTTCATACTGCTCAAGATAATGTCAGAAAGGGGCCCTTAGATGTACAATTAAACAACATAATGTGTGAAGTAAGACTTTAAAAAGAAAACCACAATACATCAATACATGTGACAGGTGGAAGTTAAGCTAGTAAGGCAATTCACATTGGCAGAAGTTGGAAATCAGTGGTTAAATTCTGGACCATTGTGAATAATACCCTCCAAGCTCCAATGTGCTGAAGAGAAGCATTCAATCATTTAAGACATACAGTGGAGGTGAAATGTGTAGTCCTACCTTTTGTTACTTACTGAATCAATGTCATTGTTTGAGAATGCACATGCATGTGATAATTAGTACTTTGTTGGCTTTATCTCTGGGCCTTTGTAGACTGCCAGAAATAGTGCACATTAAATTGAGGCACTGCCCTGACTCAGTGCTAGGGAGTCATGGGAATTGTATTTTTTTCTGGGACATTGAGCCTTCTCTGTCAGAGAGCTCTGATGCCACAATAAATTACAGTTCCCATGATTCCCTAGCACTGAGCCAGGGCAGTGCCTCAATTTAATGTGCACTATTTCTGGCAGTCTGCAAGGGCCCCCAGTTTCTAAAGAATATGAGATGAAGATACAGCTGCTTTCCTTTGACTCAAACTAGATCTGTTAATTATGCCAAATCCCACCAGCCTGATCAACTGATATTTGGCTGAATAAATTATTTTCAGCTTGCTTGCAGTGTGTATGAACATTCAGGATGTGACAGGGAGCCTCCTCTGAGCAATATGCATTCCATGAAGATTTTATCATCACTTTATGGTGCTTTTAACAACATCCAGTTGATAGGAGAGCTTTGGAGAAATGCAAAGTGACACAGGCATTCATAAAATACAGCAAGTTAATATTCCAGCAAAAACTTTTAATGTAGCACATAGAGTGCCATACGAACCTTGTCCGTCTCCAGACAGCAGCAGACTAAGCAGACTTAACCCCAGCCTGTTTAAGCCATTTAGATTCAAATTACAAATCTTTTAAACCAGAATTTATCTTATTACCTTTAAAAATGGATTGGATGGGAAGGATTTGGTTCCCAGTGGCTATTTTTTATTCATGTAAGCCCCACACCAAGATCCGCCTGATCTCGCTGAGTCTATTCACAATACTTTCTAGACTCAAGCTGTGAATATGCATCAGATATTATACTACTTCAAATTAGGCAGCTGATCCTAGTAAGGAACCTATTCCAAAAGGAGGATAGAGGGGAAAGACTGCTGAAGAGTTCACTGCTTTCCATGGTATGATGACAGCCCATCACTCAGTAGCAAAGCACACACTTTGCCCACATGAGGTTTCAGGTTTAATCTCTAACTCTAATTAAAGGATCTTGACAAGTTGCTCATGCTGGGAAACCAAGACAGACATAGTGCTTTATTCTTCTATGCTTTAATACAATATGCTTGATGACCAGATGTATGA
Source organism: Phrynosoma blainvillii (assembly GCA_026167975.1). Lineage (NCBI taxonomy): Eukaryota > Metazoa > Chordata > Lepidosauria > Squamata > Phrynosomatidae > Phrynosoma > Phrynosoma blainvillii. Next base: position 203,950,656 of record JANUYF010000003.1, read on the forward strand.
AGTGACTCTGTTAAAAAGTAGTGCATTTGAGGTGATATGAGGCATTATGGAGGTATATCTGTGGAATTAAATCCCTACTTGCAGATTTAAACATGCATATCATCACTTGATGTTCCAGTACAAATGTGAATATGTGAAAAAACCCTCGGAGAAGATACCATTCTGTATGGTCTTGGAGACAAGAATTCAGTTGATGTCTTAGACATGTATAAGTTTTAGTTCAAGGTTACATAAGGAGAGTTATACACTGGACCCACTGCATATCAGTGTGCATTGTGCATGTTTGTGGATTGTGGATGGTACATGGATGTGCCTGCACATTTAGTCATACATATGCTATTTTGGTTCAGTGTGTAACACTACCCTACAACACAAGTGTTGTGTAACACAATAAATACATAACTCTACCAGCAGAGATTAACTCCACCTCCAGAAATACACAATCCCCATGTGGGATCTCAGCCAAGGAGAGTTTGTGGTTACATGAACAGCAGTTTACTCAGCAAAATGTTTAGGAGCATTGGAGGACCATTACAGAATATTTATTACTCAAAACACAAAGAAAGGTTGTTCCCACCTCAGTAATGGTGCTTATACCTCTACTTTCAGGGTACTGCATTTATTTAGCCTCCTTGTTTTCAGCAAGAGATACTATCAATTTAAGAAATTCTGGTGATGCCTTACTACTCACAGGAAAGCAAAGGTAATATTGCAGGATATTTATCAAGAAAATGGATAGAGCTACCCACAGCCTAATCACTTGATAAGGAAAACAAAAAGAGAAGATTAAATTACAAGCTGTTCAAATGTTTTTAACATGCAATGAATAAATGTCAGCTCTTTTCAGAAGCCTATTGTGTAGTGTTTGGACTTTGATTATCAGAGACCTTTTCTTTTAAATGAAAAAAAAAAGAATGAAGACAAATACATACACTGCAGAGATATTTAAATTACTGGGTAATCTCTGTATGAAAATGGACATCTTCTAGATTAAATTGCTGTTTATGTGCACCATTTGATGCCTTTACTGACTAATGAGCATCTTCCTGCTATGCAAGAGGGGAAAAAAATTCCCCACCCCAAAGGAGATGAAGTTTTCGGCAAGCAGGATCTTAATCCAGCAAGCCACTGATGGTGCATGAACACAGAAAACAACTCATGCATATTTGTGTTTAGATCAAGGTTAACTGCAATTGTAGCTTAATCAGCAGGTTGTAAGCCTCATGTGGGAAATCTGAAATCACCAACCTGTTGTTTTCTTAGGAGGTTAGAGTGATGCACTCCATTTGGTTTTGATGGAATTTTACACATCCATTTACCCTAGTGGGTACACTTGTGGCTCTGCTGTGCACAATTCATATCCATAAAGCAAGCAAATAAGCAGCTGGAACAATGCAAGCTGTTTGTCTGATATCTAACTTTTAACTATGATGTTCTGTTACTCTGGGCAAATGAGCATGCCATGTGTTGATGATCACACAGCATTTCTAAAAGAAAGATGATTGAAACTAACTAAACAACTAATTAAATAAATAGTATTTTATTAAATATATAGCCAGTGTGACATAATCATAGTGGTCTGAGCTTAGGACTACAACTCTGGAGTCTAGAGTTCGAATCCCCACTCAGCATACAAAACCACTGGATAATTTGGGGCAAGTCACACACACACACACAGCCTCAGGGAAAGGCAGTGGCAAACTTTCTTCGAACAAATCTTTTTTTTGGGGGGGGGGGGCATGATATGTTCACCTTAGGGTTGCCATATGTTGGAAACAACTTGAAGGCACACAACAACAGGTTGGAACTGCAGCAATCAAGGACTTCTGCATACCCAGTATAATTTATGATTTTTGATATTTAAATGCTGTTTTATACATATTTTGGATGGCAGCTTTCATAAGTCCCAGCCAACAAGGCCCATGGCCAAGATCAGAGACGCTACAATGCAAAATATTTAGAAGATACCTATGGCATTCTTACTACATATTTAGTGTCAGATACAGGGGGAGGAAGAGGATCAAGATTTTTTTAGCAGATTTTTTTCTGCTTGCTTTGTCTACTCACTGCTGCTGTAATTGTTGCCTAATTTATTTACCATACCTTCCCTGACAGAGTTCAATCTAGCTCAAAAAGAGGTTGGAATGGAAACATTTAGGGCCTTTACAGACTGCCAGAAATAATGCAACTTGAGGCCACTTTAACTGTCCTGGCTCAGTGCTAGGGAATCATGGGAATTGTATTTTTTTCTGGGACATTGAGCCTTCTCTGTCAGAGAGCTCTGGTGCCACAATAAACTACAGTTCCCATGATTCCTTAGCACTGAATCAGGAAAATTAAAGTGCCCTCAAGCTGCATTATTTCTGGCAGTCTGTAAAGGCCCTTACTTGCTTTTCTTGATTGTCTGCTCATTACTCAGGGAAGGCAGGCACAGGGGAGAAAGCTTGTGCTGAGGGGTGGTCAAGGCTTCTGGAGTTGGTAGTGGCTCCCTTGCTGCTAGGGTGTAGTAGTTTGCAGGTGCCCAATACTGTTGAATAGTAATAGTTAAAGACAGACAACAGAAAACATTTCACAAACTATATAATTATACTGTGGAATTCACTAGCACAACAGATAGTAAAAGCCAACTAATCTGAATGACCTTAAAGAGGGATTGGACAAGTTAATGGAAGATAATGCTATCAATGGCAGAATCAGAAACAGTGTGGTTCTTAATTCAAATTGCTGAAAAACATGAGCAGGATAATGCCCTTGTGGGACTGTACTATTATACTCACTTTCTGCTTGTTCCCCACCATTTGTCTAGGCAATTGGTTCCATTGCCCAACTGCTCATACTGTCAAGAAATTCCTTCTAATATTAGCAATCAAAAACTGGTCTTCTATAACTTCAGATCATTAGACTTGGCTCTACCCCCTGGGGCAGCAAAGGACAGGTCTGTCCCCTCCTCTCTGTGACAGATCTCGAGGCATTTAAAGAGTGTGATTATATCACTCCTCAGTCTTCTCTTCATCAAGATGAACACGTCCAGCTCCTTCAACCTTTCCTCATATGTTTTGTTCTCCATACCTCTTATAACCTTCATTGCCCATCTACTTGTTTTCAACACACTTCTAGCTGTGTTAGGTGCACTACTGCTTGGGTAGTGTGAGGATAAATAACGGCCCTGGCCCTCTTCACAGTTGCCCACCCTAGGTCAACTATATTTAACTTAGCCCTGCTTATGCCAGTTGGTAAATACAAAGGATGGCCAAAACCATGCTGATGCATTAGAGTAGTGAATGCACTTTTTTCAGGATTATACAATGGTGGTAAAGAAAGGCAGACAAAATTTCCCAGCATGTTCCACCAATGCTTTACTTCCTTCAGTGCTGCAGGGCCATGTGGCCCTTTTCCTCCGGCCACTTCTGGAGCTAGCATTGTTCCACCCTATAACTATCCCAGTGTAATTATGTCAGCAAGGTTCATCAACAGAATTCCATACCCTCCCTCTGTCCCAGTTAGGTAGGGACAGTCCCTGAAAAGGTAGCATGACATTAACCAAGATTGTCACTGCCAGTTTCTCTCTCAGTCTCCCACTTTTCCTCTTGGTGCTCAGTTTACTTCAGTTGCAGCAAATTCTCTTAAACAAGAGTTTAAAATGCAGAAGTAGCTTGCACTCAACTGAGATGCCGGATTGAATTTTTATTTATTTATTTAACTTATATCCTCATATGCCAAGTGATCAGAAGTCCTCCTTTTCCAGGACATGTCCTACATTCCAACCTTCAGTCCAGGAGGAATTTCAAAATGTCCTCCATTCTAAGTATGACTAAGAAGCATGGATTTAGTTATGTTAGTTGTTTAGTTTTATTTTGTAATGTCCTACATTATTATTGTGTGTCCTACATTTTGTAATCCCTTGTTCTCCTTTGCCATTATGACATCTGGTCACCCTGTGTAGGACTCAAGGCAGCTCATAATAAAATAGCACAAATACAACTACCTGGAAAATATGAATAAAAATGTAAACGTTACAAAAACAATCCACCAGCATTGGATTGATCCCTTTACTTCCTGAGTAAAGGGATCAGTTGCCACGGTTATTTAAAGATAAAGAAGTTTGCACATGAACAAAGCATAGGAATCGGAGGCACTGCCTTGCAGTGGTTCTGTTCCTTCCTCTCGGGCAGATCCCAGAGGGTGAGGCTCTGGGACAGTTGCTCTTCTAAAATAGAGCTTAATTGTGGTGTCCCTCAGCTGTCCCTGATGCTATTCAATCTCTATATGAAGCCGCTGGGAGAGATCATTCGGAGGCATGGAGCACAGTGTCTTCAGATATATCTGACACCCAGATATATCTCTCCATGACCCGATCGTCTGCCCAGACCTCAGATGGCATCTCTCCTCTCAATGATTGTCATAAGGCAGTAATGGATTGGATGAGGAAAAACAGATTGAGACTGAATCCAGACAAAACGGAGGTACTAACAGTGACAGGCCTGAAACCAGGCTTGGGAATACACCTTCCAGTCCTGGATGGAGTCACACTCTCCTCCAAGGACTGTGTTCGCAGTCTGGGGGTGCTCCTAGATTCGTCGCTTCACATGACTAGTCAGGTGAATGCGACGGTCAGGCGTGCCTGATATCAGCTTCGGCTGATGTGCCAGCTGTGCCCTTTCCTGGACATGAGGGATCTTGAAACTGTGGTACATGTTCTGGTAACCTCACTTTTGGATTTCTGTAATGCGCTCTACATAGGGCTACCATTTGCCTAACCTGGAAACTTCAAGTGGTCCAAAATATGGCAGCCAGGCTGGTTACGGGAACATCTAGGAGAGAGCACATAACTCCAGTGCTGAAGTCTCTCCACTGGCTGCCAATCAGTTTCTGGGCACAGTACAAGGTGTTGGTTTTGATCTATAAAGCCCTACATGGCTTGGGTCCAACTTAACTTTGGGATCGCCTCTTCCCATACGACCCCCCCCCCCCCCCCCGTGCACTTCGGTCTTCTGGGAGGAATCTGCTACTGCCTATGAAAACTAGATTGTCACAGACCTTCCAGAGGACCTTCTCTGTCACCGCTCCGAGATTATGTAATGGCCTGTCGGATGAGATCCGTCTTATTACCACGCTTGACTGCTTTAAAAGAGCAGTAAAGACAGATCTTTTCCGAAAGGCCTTCCCGGAATAACTCTTCCGACTAATTTGAGTTTGACTGTTTCTTTGCTCCCATCCTCCATTGCTTGTTTTAATGGTTTTGAATTACTGTTGTTTAACTCGTATTTTAATCCTTATATAGTTTAATTCGATTTTTATGGAGGGGTGGGTCAGGGATTGGGGGGAGATGGAATTGTTTTAACTTTGTTCTGTTTTAACCTTGTTTGCCACTCCGATTGCTCTGAACAGGGGTGGGATATAAATAAAATTTATTATTATTATTTATTATAGCAAATTTAAAATAAATGTTGTATATATTTATTAAAAATTCAGGTTTTCTACATGGAGAAATGGAGCACTGCTGTTCCATGAATGGCTGAAGACTAAAGATATGTTTTCCTTTGCTGCATGTTGAATTAGTAAAAGAAATACACACACACACACACAAACCTTAATTTAAATAAATAAATAAATAAATAACTGCCCATCCAATGTGATATATGCCATCCTCTGTCAACAGTGCCCTTCGGTACTCTGCACTGGGCAAACAGATCTGTCTCTGTGCCAGAGGATAAATGGATATAAATCATGCATCAGGACTGGGAATACACAAAAAATTGTTGCAGTTCAGTCTTCCTGGGCTTTCCATTTCTGACCTCAGGACAGCTGTCCTTGAATGAAATAGAAATAGATAATTAAAACAAAACAAAAACAAGGGAAGTTTTGGAAAAGAAACAGCTGAATTACATATATCCACAAACTTCAGTCCATCAACAGTGGATTGAACAGAAGCAATGGGTTCCTGGCACACTATACACACATATATACACTGGGTAACACCCCAACCGCATGAAGATGGTCTTGGCCAGTTCATCGTAACTCCTCCTGGTTCCCAGCCTTCACATATTACATCCCAAAACATCCTCCGTCATTCACATGGCTATCCATCCATTTAGCCCTAGGCAACATCTTTCTTCCTGCCTTTGTCCCTCAGTGACCATGACTAAAACTAAATGTGTCACCTTATCACCATACCCACAAGTTTTTAATTTTTACAGCTATTCATACAGTCTGATTAGGAAAGTCTTTCCTGGGCATCAGTTCACACCAAAATCTACAAAAGCTTATGCTACAATGACTTTGGCTCAGTTAATAATCTCCAAAGTGCTACCAGACCCCTTTGTATACTGCACATCCTATAATAAACCCAACGTGTAACAATTCTTGCACTGACTGTATCTTCCAGGGGTGGGTGTTGTCATTCCTGAGTTCATCTGTGGCATAGAGAAAAAGAGCTGTATCTCCCCTTAGTGAGCCCTGGTAAAACTTAAGCCCCTTTCCTTCAAAAATGAAAGAGGAAGAGAAAGCTCAGTGAAATGAACAGTCATTTCAATTTACAACACAACCCCATTCAGCAGTGGGCAGGTAACAGAAGAAACAAGCAAAGCACATAGGTTCTCTTTTAATAATCTCAGAAGTGTTTTACATCCTTCCTTTTGCAAATAATGCAAGGCTGCAGACATCATATGCATTGCCAAACCACTGAAAATAATCAAAATACATCAGCTCTGGGTGGTCAGAAAGAGCAATCAAGAATGAAGAGATTACTAACCAAGAACATACATGTAGTTGTTTATAAATTATAAACACTGTCCTAGACCCAAAGCTATCAAGTATATCTAACTGCTTTAATCTAGCGGTGAATAAAGATTGATTGTGGCAAAGCAAGGTCTTTGTCAAGTTGTACTTTGTGGAATTTTCAGTATGTATGATTAATGTACACTAGGTCTATGGGAGCCAACATTTCAGCTAATTTCTAGCTGTTACTGCCATCTACTGATTGAGGCCACACAGCCATTTTGAGAAGACAGTCTCATTCATTGTTTTCTCAGTCCCATTTGGGCTTAATGAAGACAGTGTTTTGTTTTGTTTTTAACCACTATGGTGAGACTTAAAATTCTGTTTATAAGGCCAGAATGCTCTTCTGTAACTGCCCAACATACCCTATAAACAGAGAAAGGAAAGGCAAGCAATGTCCTAAAATAGAAAAATATCAACCAGGGCTGGTCAAAGATGTCATTAATTCTTCAAGAAGCAGCAAATAGTGCAGCCCTCATTCAATGAGTATAGCATCCAAAGCCAGCTGAGTTATTTTAGTGTATGGAGGAGAAAATCTCTCAAGCTCCTTTCCTCTTTCTGGCTGTCCTTTTGTGTAATCTAAAATCAGTTGTTTCAGGTAGTAGCCTCACTGCCAAAAAGGGTGAATCCTTTTTGGTGCTTCAGTTGCTTTGGACTACACCTCCCACAATCCCTTATGAATGATGGCCATGTTGGCTTGTAGGAGTTGAAATCCAAAACATCTGGAGGACCCAGGATAATCCACACCTGATCTAACTGGTATAAAGACTGATAACTTTTTTTTGGGGGGGGGGATCTCAAAAGAGTGGAAGAAATGAACTTGCAAAACAAAATAATTCAAAGTACTCAAATGATGGTAGAACATAAACATTAACTGAGGCACAATGAAGTGCAAAAACAAAATATTAAATTCTGTTATAAGTTACCTACCAGATACTGCTACTTTGTTTCACCAACAGTAAAAAGAAAGCAAATGAAAGGGGGTAAGTTCATTTCTGTAACTTTAATACTACCACATACTGACATCTGCCACACACCATATGTTAGGTGCTGTGTATATGAACACATAGACACAGAGAGAGAGAGAGAGAGAGAAACATTTGGATGTTAAATATGGATTCTCAGTATCACATAGCTGCTAAATATTGCTAAATGTTCCCAGAGATCACTGCAGGATATTCAGAGAAGAAAATGTTGAGAGCTGCCTAGGTAAATTTGATTCAGTTCAAGCAAAATAAAAATAAGGAAGAGCAAGATGTGAAGATTTTTTTCCCTCACCCCAACTCTATAAAAAAAAATTGTATTCAAATAAAAAGTGATAAATTTCCTGTAAACTGTCTTTAAATGTAGCCTAAGACATTTAGACACTAAGGACCTCTACAGACGGGCTCATTGGACCATCCTGGAGGCAGGGATGGGGAGGGGCAGCCACATACCAGCCACCTCAACCCCTCCCTGAAGTCGTACTAACGCTGCTCACCATTATGCATGGCACGCATTATCAGGACGTCCTTGCGGCACAGCTTTTTGACACTCTGTGCTGGAAGGGTGCCAAAGAGCTGCACAGTGGATCTTAGAGTGGCATTTTGCCACTCCTTTCTGGGCCGACAAAAGGGAGGATTGAGGCCTTGCTGTCTGGCAGCCTTGGCCTTGATCCTCCGCTTCCCAGGATGAAACAGGGTCGCCCGTCTGCATCCCCCTAACATTGCTTCTTGATAATACAATACACTTAGCATAGTTTTAAAAAATTGCGTATTGCTCCAGATCTTCATGAAGGGCTCCATGAAGATCTGGGGCCCTCCTTTTTCATAGCATGGTAGCTGTCTGCCCTGACATCCTGCTGGGTTGCGTGTGTGCCCACCACCATTGCAGGTGGCTCATTCTGAGGTCAGAACAAGAAGCCCAGCATGATAATCACTGGGAGCCTTGGTCTGACCTGAGATACAAGTGACATTTGGTGACAGCCTCTGTTTGCTTAAATGTTAGTGTGTTGTTGTTTTTGTACTTCTTTAAAATGAATTAGGATAATGTTAAACCAGACATTCAGTAGGGCACTGAGACATACATAACCTAGAGTTATGGATCTGTAACTACTCCATATTCAGTAACATTATTTATTACAGTGGAACTATGTAAATACCATCCCAGCTCAACTTAAGGGCAAGCAGGCAGATCACGCAAAAGAGGTCAACAAAAATAATTTTTATTACAGGCAAGAGACCATTAGGCAACATGTTAAACATATTAAAATAATACTGTAAAACTTACCATTTAAAACATATAACATTTTACTAATATATTAATTGTCATAAAAGAGCATGATAATAAAAAGCGTATTTGTATAAGTTCTTAAAAATATATAAAAAGAAAAAATAATGTGATCTTTTATTGTCACACAAGCTAAAATCATTCATTAAATGAAGTACAGAAGTGTTCATTAACAGCTATAAAAACAACCAAGATGTTAATGGTCATTGGGCAGAACTAATTGTTATGCATGTGCAAATATGGTCTCACAGGTTTAAGCAGGGGAAAAGAAGAACTTAAACACCGCTTCCATTATGCTTTTTGCAGAATCCTCTAGCAAGTGCACCAGGTCTGAAAGATCTCCCTGGGAACTTAATTAGTAAAGGTGAAATGAATCTTGCTCTCTTGTCCTTGTAAAAGGTACAGAAAAATAGGACATGAGTTAGAGACTGTACATAACTCTCTCCACAAGGGCAAACACATTCCTTATAAGCACTGTTGAAGCACCCTTGTGCCAACAGCTAGATCAGGCAAAAGAGGTCCATTCAGCTTTCAATTGAGGAACAAGGAGGAAAATGTTTCCTCCACCTCCACCAAGCAATTGAGGCTGTAACAATCAAAATCAGGACCCCTGTTGCAAGTCCTTGTTGCAGTCTCACACACTGCTGGGTGGAGGTCTGGCCAAGAGACAGTTCTTGATTACACAAGTTTAACCAAGGGACTTTGCAGATCAGCACAAAGGGCTGGCCTGGGGGTGGAGTTGGGGTGGGGCAGCCACACACCAGCTGCCCTGACTCCACCCTGACCCCGTGTTCCCATTTGCACAGTGCACAGCATCAGGATGCCCTTTTGGAGCAGCGTGAGCATACGCTGAGCCAAAAGAGCGCAAAAAAGCTACCACCATGGATGAAAGGACAGTGTTTTGCTCTTTGGGGGTGGCAAAAAGGAGGATCAGGGCCGTGGCATGCAGTTGCCACAGCCCTGATCCGCCACTCCCAGGGGCAGCTCTGTGCCACTCCTTTCGGGCTGTCTGTATTGGCCCTAAGTAGCTGATGTAGAACATTGGGGTATAAGTTATTAGTTTTAAAGGAAAATTTAGGAGAAAATGGTTCCCTCTAGTGTCACATTTTCTCTTGCAGTTTCCTCTTTTGGAAGTTTTAAATTCTTTCCCAACATGATACTTTTCAGGTACCTTGACTACAACTCTCACAATTAAGTTGCTGGCTCCTGTATGTGGAATTTGAGTTTAAGGAAACTCCTCCAACCAGTATTTGCTGCAACCCCCAACCATGATTAAGGCATCCCTTTTCATTGATAGGGAAACTATCAATAATGCAAATCCCCATGTGCACAACATCACTGCTGAGCCAGTTGTGTTATTGGCAATCATGTGGTATCAATGTCTCGTCCTCTCTCACTATTCCCCTCACTATTCCCAAGCAGCCTGATTAGTTTTTTTTCCCTTTCTATTTCTTGTCTTTCTTAAAAGATAAAAAGACATTAAATTTCTGTAGAAAAGCTCCAGAATTGCCAAAAAGTGAAAATATTAAAATAAAATAAAATAAAATAAGAAGCTGCAAAGCAGGGTTCAGGGTGAGTCAGGAAGAGAGTGTAGTGGTGACAGTTGTATGATTGCAAGGACGTGTGGTGATGTGGTGAGCATAAACAGGTATAATTCTGTTTTCACTGACAAGTTTAGTTCATCCTTATTAAGGCCATAGACCAGAATGGGTAAAAAGGGATACAGAATAAAATAAGGCAAAAACACAAGTTAAAAATAATGTGTAAAAATATCCTTTTAAAATCCAGTGTGGCAGGGCAAGATTGGTACTAACCTACTTCAGAGGTCATTGCCTGGTGGATTTTAACTGCAGCTGCACAGAATCTGGCAACATTATATGTTCTACAAGGATGTCTTTTGGATGTGTACCAACCAGAGATGGTCAGCTGATTGTCAAATGGTGCACTTCAAGAAGCAGGCTGGATGGATAACTTCCCCAGTGGCAATTGATTAACATGCTGGGATAGATGTAACAATGTCTTTCTCTCTAGTTGGTGGTGTAACACATCACATCCCCACTTTTCCTGCCCCATCTGTTCTGATAAGGGGGCTGGGTGCACCAGTGCAATGTGGACAACAAAATGAAGATCAGAGGCAAGGAAAGATCCCATTTCCTTGGTAAAGGGAGCATCTTTTGACTTGACCAGAGAGATAGGAGATGAGATAAGTGGTAGCAAGGGTTGTCTTTTCTGTAGGCATGGTTTAAACAGGGTTTGAGATGCCTGGAATTTGATTTTAGATAAGGATATATCATCATTACAAGGCATTTTGAGAGGGCTATTTGCTAATCAGGGTTTTGGAGATTCCATGAGTTCTGGTAGAGAGTCATCACTTTCAGATTCACTATCTATATCAAGAAAATCCAAACAATGAACTGACAGCTTCCTGCATGGGGATAATTTCAGTGGGCCTGGGTTACTATTTGCTTTTTTGCTGTTCTCTGGGCCATGTGTCCAAGTATCTGTGAGTTTCCCTTTCAGTTTAAATAATTCTTGTTTCATGTCTTGAAGTTCCTCCCTTGAGTTAAGTTCTCCATCCTGGATGTGGTTGGTAGGTTTACTATCTAGGTTCTCATGACTAGGGTTATGATGTTTGTTGTTTTTCTTGTAAAGAGGTCACAAATCACTACATCTTTGAAAACTGTGATAGTTTTGGTATAATGTGTTTGCCAAAGGAATTTGCTTATTTGAGTTAGGGCCTTTACAGACTGCCAGAAATAATGCAGCTTGAGGCCACTTTAACCATCCTGGCTCAGTGCTAAGGAATCATAGGAACTGTAGTTTATTGTGGCACCAGAGCTCTCTGACAGAGAAGACTCAATGTCCCAGGAAAAAATACAATTCCCATGATTCCCTAGCACTGAGCCAGGACAATTAAAGTGGCCTCAAGATGAATTATTTCTGGCCTCAAGCTACATCTACACCAGGGGTAGGCAACCTTTTTGAGCCAGGGGCCGGATTGCTGTCCCTCAGACAATTGGGGGGGCCGAAGCACCAAAAATAAATAAATAAATAAATAAAAATAAAATTTAAAATATATATGCATGCATACTCTCTCAGCCCCAGAAAAGTCATGGCAAACCCCCTGTGGAAATTTTGCCAAGAAAACCCCAAGAACAAGTAATAACAACAATAATCAATATCATCATGGCAGGTGGCAGCAGGGGCCTTAGGTTGCCTACCCCTGATCTACACTGTAGAAATAATGCAGTTTGATGCCACTTTAAGTGCTGTATCTCTATCCTATAGAATCCTGGGATTTGTATTTTTACAAGGTCTTTGGCCTTCTCTGCTAAAGAATGCCACTGCCTCGCAAAACTACAAATTCCAGCATTCTGTAGGATGGAGTCATAGCAGTTAAAGTGATGTCAAACTGCATTATAGTATAGTATATTTACAGTATAGATGCACCCTGGAACACCAGATTACAGAAAACTCCGGATCCCTGGTAATGGAAAAACTAAACCTGCTGAGTTAATGATTCTCTTACACTTGTTAAAGTTTTGGATTTTTTTTGAAAAATTCTAATGCTAACAATATGATGAATACTTTGCCCCACCTCCAAAGCAATAGCTTTTATTTTGAAAAAAGTCCTATTGGTCACATAACTTAGGGCCTCTGCAGAACTGCAGAGCTGCCCAAGAAGTGGTGGATCAGGGCTGCGGCAACCCAATGCCGCAGCCCCAATACTCCCTTTTCCTGCCCCTAAAAGAGTGGGAAAATGCAGCTCCTTTTAAGGGAGGCAAAAGGCTACCATAAGAGCCGGCACTGCAGCTTTTCCTCACCCTTTCAGCGCCGCATGTTTAAACGCTGTGTCGGGAGGGTGTCCTGATGCTGCGCACTATGCATAATGGCATGTGGCGCCAGGACGGCATTGGTGTGGAGTTTGGGAAGCTGGCATGTGGCTGCCCCACCCCAACTCTTCCCTCAGGTCGGCCCTTTGGGCCAGTCTGCAGAGGCCCTTAGTCAGAGCAAATATACAAAATTCCTTCTTTCATTTAGTATGCTTTGATGAATTGCCTGAGTATTCACTTGTCCAAGGAACAGGATTACGAACCCAAACCCTCTCCCTCATGCTGAAAAGCAAAGAAGATCCATGAAATTCCAAACTGAGGGGGGTTGCAGACTGGCAAAAATAGTGCAAATTGAGTCCACTTTTAGGGTTAGGGTTAGTGCTAGGGAATCATGGGAATTGTTTTTTTTTCTGAGACATTGAACCTTCTCTGTCAGAGAGCTCTGGTGCCACAATAAACTACAGTTCCCATGATTCCCTAACCCTAACCCTAAAAGTGGACTCAATTTGCACTATTTCTGGCAGTCTGCACCCCCCCTGAGAGTCAGTGATGTCTCTCAAATTGAAGACAGCTTCCATCCAGATCTGAAATTGCTGCCCAGTCCAGCAGAGCTTCCTCCTCTTCCACTTTCCTTTTATCCTCTCTCTTTCTAAAGGAAACAAACAATCCTCTATAAAGTCTTACATTGAGAATTCCCCACCTTTTGTTTCAATTATTCTTCTTACTGATGCTTTGCTATTAATCAGCCCTCTCTCATCATTCTTTGGTTTATTTGTAGTCTCTGCACTTTCCTTCTTCTGCATATTGCCCAAGCCTGCCTCCAATATCTAGTTTAGAAGACAACTGCAAATTAGTATTTCTTCTCTTTCCCCCTCCCTCCATGCCAGAAACCCACTCAGACCCAATAACCATTTATTAGGAAGAATCCATGCCATCCTTTCTGGAGGTAGCATTTGATTCCTCTCTTTCCTTCTTCCCACTCCACCAGAAAAGTCAAAATGGAAGTAGCAGCTTTTTGTGTGTTTATTCTTTCCTCTTAGCAACTAGCCCAGGGAAAACAAGCAGTGATGCAAACTGATCACTTGTGACTTTATTTCAAAGGAAATCAGGCCTCACTATGTTACATGAACATTGTAATGCAATATAGCCCGGGGAGGGGGGATCATACAGAATTATCCTAGTTAATTAAAAATAATCCATATTTGTTCCAAGCTTTGGAAAATCATAGGGAGAAGGAGGACTTGCTATACTGAATGTTGATGCTCCAGACCACCCCACTCCATAAAAGTGGCAGAAAAGGGAAATGCAGATGGGTGGCTCTGGGACGCCCCTGCTAGCCATGGATCAGGGCCACGGCAACCGCACCCTGTGGCCCCAATCCTCCCTTTTGCTGCCCCTGAAAGAGAAGCAACATGTCGGTCCTTTCAAGGGTGGCAAAAGGCTACCCTAAGAGCTTGCGCATGGCTCTTTAGAGCCCTTTCTGGAGAAGTGCACCAAAACGCTGCACTGAAAGGATGTCCTGATGCCACGCACCATGAGTAATGGCGCGCAGCATCAGGATGGTGTCGGTGTGGGGTTGGGGTGGCTGGCGTGCAGCTGCCCCACCCCATCTCTGCCTTGAGGCTGGCCCTTTGATGTGCAATATACAAAGGGGTCTAGTAGCACTTTGGAGACTAAGGGGGTGTGGCAGCTCTGGGCTGCCCCAGGAAGTGGCGGATCAGGGCCACAGCTACCCCACACCCCAGCCCTGATGCTCCCTTTTGCTGCACTGAAAAAAGTGACAAAATACTGTTCCTTTTAGGAGTGGCAAAAGGCCGCCCTAAGAGTTGGCACACAGCTCTTTAGTGTCCTTTCTGGCGTAGCATGTCAAAACGCTGTCCCAGAAGGGCATCCTGATGCTGCACACCATGTGTAATGGCATGCAGCATCAGGATGGTGTCGGCATGAAGTTGGGGCAGCAAGCGTGTGACTTCCCCACCCCATCTCTGCTTTGAGGCCAGCCCTTTAGGCTGGTCTGCAGAGGCCCTAGGATTTCTCTGTGTGTGTGTTGTGTGCCTGCAAGACTTTCTCACTTATGGCAACCCTAAGGCCCCAAGCCTATCATGGATTTATGATGGGGCTTTCTTGGCAAGATTTGTTTAAAGGAAGTTTGTCATTGCATGTGTTGGGAGGTTGTGGTATTTGTTATAGTTCTCAAGTTGTTCTTGTCATTGTTTTAAAGTATCCAAACAATGTTTTTGTGATCCTGCAATATTTTCTGGCAATTCTTGTAACAGCTACAACATTTTATTCTTCTTGTGATATAAGAAAAAATGTATCCTTCACTCCTTTCTCTTATTTTATTTTTTGATTTATAATACTATGGTGCATCAGTGAAATAGCACCTTTGCAGTGTAGCACTGTAACTTTAAAATGAATATGAAATCGTAGGCTTTCATGGCTGGCATCCATAGTTTTTTGTGGGTTTTTCGGGCTGTGTGGCCATGTTCTAGAAGAGTTTCTTTCTGACGTTTCACTAGCATCTGTGACTGGCATCTTCTCTGAATGCTGGTGAAACGTCAGAAAGAAACTCTTCTAGAACATGGCCACACAGCCCGAAAAACCCACAAAAAACTTTAAAATGAATAGATAAAGAAGTATCAGCAAGAGAAGATTTCACCCTTCAAAGTGTGACACCAGACCAGGAAAGTATACTCCAGTTGCTTTTTAAAATCTTTGAAACAGCCCTAGCACAGACCCAAAAAATCTTGATTTCCCCCCCCCCTCTGAAATAGTGGAATGAGTAAAAGAGACAACAACCAGTAGAGCCCAGCAAAAGCCACACAGCTGTAGTACAAGAAGTCACACTTTAGACCATTCTGATAGAGTCCCCTGTCAGCCCAAGTGGAATCAGAAATTCTTCTGACATTATACAAGATCCCTGCTAGGTTTGATTTGATTCCATAAGTCTTGGCAAACTGTGTATGAAAAAAGGCACTGAACAAGTTTCTGTCATGCCTTTAATTTAATCAACTGCCTCCTGCTGTGGAAGAGAGGGATAAGCAAAACAGTTTTATGGAAATGAGCAGAGAATGCTGTAACAATCTCATCTCCTGACTCTGCAGCAAACTACTCTAATCTCTGCTCACAAACTGTTGAGTCTAGTCTTCTTAGCCAGTACCATACAGGGCTGAGAATGTTACTTTTGAAAATGAAATTACTGTGTTAATAACTACTGCACAAAATAAGCAAATCATTAACATTATTTCTTTGAAAGTACTTTTCTGTATTAATCATTGTGATGTAATTATATTACAACACAAGTGCTTACCATGATAAAGAAGGTGGCCAGCAAGGGTCAACTGCCCTGGCTGAGATAAGGTGAGTGGTTCCATTCTGTTTTTACTATGGGACCCACATGCTCAGAAAAATGATATACTATTTATGTTGCTTCCAACATTATCCATCTCTTCCACTCTTGCCCCTATAGTAGAGGCAGAGAATAGGTAGACCATGGGCTTCATTGACCAGCTCTGCCCCAATTTATTCTTGTTCTCCAGGTCACATTTCTTTTACCAAAAAGATTTTTTTTTCTAAAAATGCTCTCAAATGCCCTTTCTTTGCTTGTTTGTTTGATATATTTTACTTCCACTTTCTCCCAACATGAGATTCAAAGATGTTCAAAACCATTTAAAAACACAATGCAACTTTAAAAACCTATTAATAAAAAAGTTAAATCACAATTAAATTAAACTTCTATTTTTGTAAAAGGAAGGGAGTTAAAACACAAGTTAAAAGCATTTTTAAAATAGAAAAAAGCATTTAAAATGTGATAAAATAGAAACTCCCAATACAACACCCCCAATAAAAGCCACATCTATTGCAATGTCTTAAAAACAAAATGCTTCTCTAAATAGAAAAAAAAGTATTTATGCACTGGAAGAAAAACTTCAGGAAGGAAGATAACAGGAGCTACCACGGAAGGGAGTCCCACAACTTGGAAAAAACACTGAGAATGTCCTGCCTCTATGGGGTGAGGAGGCATTTTCATCATATTTGGAGCTTTCTTGGGCCATTTTAGGCTCAGCTGAGCCTTAAAAAAAGAAAAGAAAAAAAAGAAGAAGAAGTGAAAAAGAATTTACTTCTGCTTATTGCCTTTTTTTTTTTTTTAAAGCCAATCCTGGAGCTAAAATGGGTCAGGGAGAGGCCCTGAAAACATAGTGGAAAAGCTGTCCCTATTGACTTTACTAGGATTGGTGTCACCCCAGCATGGTTACTCATGTTGTCACCCCTTAGCTGCCTGACCCACAACCCAGCTGCCCCCCTTTGCCAGCCAGGCCACTTCTATTCTGGTGGGGGTGGGGTACTGCTATCACCTGGCACACTTTTCTGGGTCTAGTGGAGCTGCTGGGTAAGCAAAAGGAGGAGACTCACTTTCCCACCTGGCCAGCAAACCCAAGAGGCAGCCCCTTCCCATCAGCAGCCATTGATAGGAGTGGGCTGCTGCCACTGCCTGACACCCTTTTTGACATCTGGCAAAGCTGCAAGAGAGGGAGGTTACTCATTTTCCCATCTGGCCAGCAAACCCTCTAGACCTGGAAGGCAGCTCCTTCCCACCAGCAGCCACATCTCTTGCAAGGGATTTGTGGGAGATTTTATAGTGGGGTATGGCCCTTCAAGATCTCCTGCGAGGTTGGTGAGGATCTCCCAGAAATCCTGCAACTCTAGTTTCTTCTTTGACAATAAAGGGCCTAAGAAGATGGGCGGCACGAGGCTGCCCCGGAAAGCTGTGGATTGGGGCCGAGGCATCTGCATTCCTCGGCCCCACAGCGCAGGTTCTCCGCCCCAGGAAGGAGCATTAAAATAGCTCTCCTTCCGCAAATCGCCAAAGGTGCACCGCAAAAGGCTGCCGGCGCACCTTCGGTGCCTTTTGCACTGCAGCGTGTGTGAATGCTGCGGTGGATAGGCATCCTCGGAGTGCCGGATGTGCGGAGGGTCCGGCGCTCCGACGGTGTCTTCAGGAAGGGGTTGGGGTGCCCAGCGTGCAGCTGCCCCTCCCCTTCCTTGCCCTGAAGACAACGCTTTGCACCGTCTGCTTCCCCCCAAAGTAAACAGTAATGAGTAATAAGGCCTAATTATTACAGCAGGAGGATAATAACCTTGATGATTGTTGCAGGTGCCTCTAGAAGCAATACTGAGACCTCTCAGTGCTTGAAAAAATAATGAGTTGTGGATAATGGTTTTTTTTTCCTACTTACTGCCAAGCTTTGATAAGATAACTGCAAAACAACTTCCTAGAGCTTTTGTTTTGTTTTGCAACTACATCTATGTTTTATGTTCTAAACCCTACACAAAATGCCCCCCATCCTGTTCAAAATTGTCAAGACTCAAACTGAGTAATCTCTATTGCAGAGAACTTGTACAACCATTTATATCTCTTCAAAAGCCATTCAAAATCTAACTCTTGGTTATTACATCTTATTGACTACCGAGGCACTGTCAATTACTTTTTAATATGCTTTACGACCAAAAAAAAAAAACAACCAAAAAAAAAACACCATCTGATTGAAATACAATTTGAATGAAGTCAGACAATTGCTTCTTTCCCTACTGATTTAGTGAAATTTCTGTTTAACACCCATTGATTTTGTTCCATTGCTTTTACTAAAGCTTAAAACCAGCATGCTTTTTAGTAGATATTAGTATGTATAAAGTTTGTTATGCAGGTTTCTGGTTGCTGTGACTACTCTAATAGAAAGAATCTGCTTCAAAAGCACTTGTACATTGGTATTTTGGTACTCTCTTTCAAGTCTCACAAATCATTATTACAAGGTTCCCCCCACCTCATTTCCATTGAATGTACCCAAGGGAAGAATCGGAACAGCACCTGTTTGTTCAGTTTGAAAAGTTATAGACCTTATTCAGATGTGAATTTCCAAAGATGTTTCTATGGAAAAAGTTCAACCTATAGCTCACGCAAGGCAGGGGGTTAGACTGTCAGAGAAATGTTTGATGGGACATACAGTCAGACTAGAAATATAAAAAATGTATGGGCAAATTTTCCTGTGGGAAGAGTTTGAAAAACATGTTTGGGGCAGACAAACAACAAGTGTCACACTAGACAACAACAATGAAACTGGAAAAGGAAAACACTAGTGTGTTTTGGGAAAAGGACACATCCTAACCAAAACACACTATGTAAGCATTGCTTGTCACATGGACAAAGATGTCAGCAACATGGGTTGGGCTGGAGGTCTGGGAAAGTGGGACTCAGCCAATCAACTGTAATGTACACACCCAAGTGTGTGGTAGCTTGGGGGAACAAAAATGCTTTGTCCATGTGCGCAGAAAGTGAGCGAGGGAGTTTGGAGGGTTTTGGTCACAATCTGCTGTGTGGTGTGTTGCTAGCTTTATTTTGTAAATAAACAACTGCTGTAAATATTTCTAGTTGTAGAATAAAGATAGTTTTCTTTGACTATCTGTGGGTCCAGTCAGAGGAGAACTGGTCACCAACTCCCAGGACATCCTGAGCCAGAACAGGCATCAGAAGTCTGCAGGACTGCAGAGGTCTCTCTGTAAGTAACCATCCTTGCTGGCTAGCAGGGGATCACTGTCTTAACTTTGCCTGGAGGGGCTGAGTGCAAATTCTGAAGGACTTTGTCCTGAGTCACTGCACACAGAAGAAAGACAGTTGGACAAAAAAAGGGGACTTTGCCTTTATCTCTGTTGAGATCCATTTTGTTGAAAAATTGAGGTTTTAAAGTTTCCAAAACTGAATGATAGTAATTACAGTACATGGAGCTGTTATACACAATCTCTACTTGTGAGGGAAGGTTTATGGGATATCACGGAGCATGGTCTTCCTCTGGGGGGCAGCTCAGGATCTGATTGATAGAGACGACAAAGCAAAAGCCAGTCTAATTCTCATGCTTGAGGAGGGAGAATTAAACAATGTAAGACACTGTGCTTCAGCAAAAGATGTCTGGGCAAAAATGCTGTGGTGCAAGCGTTTGTACAGATAGCAGATGCAGAAGGGACAATCTGCAGAAAATCATTTCAAGATCATGCAAGACTTGTTCTCTCAGGTAGAAATGAGAGGAGTTCAGCTCAGGGGAGAGCAAAAATCTTACTTTTTTGTTAGGGCCTTTGCATGAAAGTTATGATAACATTCTTTATTGATTACAAAGTGTGCTGGAGGCACAGATTAATGTGGAAATGATAGCATCGAGGATTCTGGAGGAGAGTCAGAGGTGTAAATTTGAGAAGGAATGTAAAAATCATCAATTGCTGTCCAGGACAACACCTGAGCCAGATTCTTCAGGGGAATGGCGTCTGGAGCAGGCAGCAGTTTCAAAAGAGAAGAAAAAATGTTTCCACTGTGGAAAGACAGGACATTTTAAAAGTCAATGCAGGCAGTTTGCTGCAGACAAAAGGAAGAAGAGCCAAGAACAACAACATCAGCAACCTCCCAGGGACTTTGGGAATAAAAAAGGGACTATTTCTGTGGTACAGGGCAGATCCAGAACAGAATTCTGTTGGGTTTTAGATAGTGGTGCAACCAGCCACATGATAAACACTCCAGATCTACTGGACAGTAGGGAGCCACCAAATGTGCATTCTGTTGTGTTGGCTGAAGGGACAGAGAAAAAAGAAATCCATGAAATGGGGACTGTCTACATACCAGGATTTGGTAAAAGTTTTTAAAATGTACTGTGTGTTCCAGAGTTGCAGAGCTGTTTGGTTAGTGTTTCTGAATTGACAAATGATGGTTATGAGTTGCATTTTGTGGGAGATGAATGCAGGATTAGCCTTGGTGGGAAACTTTGTGGGAAAGCCATCAAGATGGGAAAAATGTATTATATGCAAGACAGAGCAGAGTGTGCTGTCATAGAAAATGTTCCATTGCACCCCAATTGCATTCATTATTACCATGGGTTGTTTGGGCATGCAAATTTTAACAGTTTGAGCAAACTGAGGGAATTGTGTCCAGAGTTAAAAATGGCAGAGTGCCAAAATCATTTGGAATGTGCAGTTTGTAGCAAGGCAAAAATTAAGGCTTTCCTGGTTGATAAACAATCTAAAAGAATTGCTGAAAGGCCATTTCAGGTTGTCCACACAGACGTGGCACAAGCAAATTGTTTGTCACTAGGTGGCAACAAGTACTTTCTTGTGATAGTTGATCGCTACACAAGTTATTCATTTGTAAGTCTGATGAAAAACAAAGGGGAAGCAAGTGATTGCTTGAAATCTTGAGTGAATTTGATTGACCGTCAGTTTCAAAACAAAGTAGGAACTTTAATTACAGACCAGGGGGGTGAATTCTTAATAATAATAATAATAATAATAATAATAATAAAATTTATTTATATCCCGCCCCTTGAGGTCAATTGGGGTGGCTAACAACAATAAAACAATACATAAAACATACAAAATCTAATTCCCTCCCCCCCTTAAAAAGTTATTAAATCAATTCCAGTTAAAAACAGAATATAATACAACAATAATTTTTTAAAAACATTTCCAGCGAGCGGCAGTAGTTCTTGATTGCATTAAAAAATATAGCCCTAGAAGAGGGATTCCTGAGGCCAGGGTTATCTATCCCGGAAAGGCCTGCTGGAAGAGGTCTGTCTTGACAGCCTTTTTAAAGCTTTCCAAAGATGTCAATTGATGGATCTCGTCTGGCAGGCCGCTCCATAGTTTGGGGATGACAACCAAGAAAGCCCTCTGGGGGGTAGCCGCAAGCCTGACTTTTTGTGGCTGCAGCAAATTCCTCCCAGAGGACCAGAGATCATGGGGAGGATTGTAAGGGAGGGGGCAGTCCCTGAGATAGTTTGGGCCCAAGCCATTTAGGGCTTTAAAGGTAATAACCAACACCTTGTACCGGGCCCAGAAACTAATAGGCAGCCAGTGGAGGGACCTTAAAACCAGGGTAATATGGTCCCTCCGAGATGTTCCAGACACTAATCTGGCTGCCATGTTCTGTACTAGCTGTAGTTATCAACACATTTGGCTAATTGGCTTAAGAAAACAAGAATTTCACATCAAACTACAAATCCAGCTTCTCCGAGTGAAGACAGATTGGCTGAGAGAAAGATAGGGGTCTTAAAAACAATGAAGGACTGCATAATACTGGATACAGGGGTTCTAGAAAGCTTCTGGGGTGAGGCAATTCTGACAGCAAATCGTCTTTCTAATAGGATGTTTAATGCTTCAGTTAAGGACATTCCATACAGGTTGTTGTATGGAAGAAACCCAAACCACAAATATTTGAGAATCTTTGGACAGTATGCCAATGTTTTCATTCCTGCCTGTTTTAGAAAGAAGAGAGAACCAAAGAGCAAACATTTGATGTTTCTTGGTTACTCAGGGAATAGTTACAAGTTTCTCTTGAGGGGAAGAGAGATTCTGTTTTCAAGGACGACTAATTTTGAGAAACATTCTGGTTCGGATAGGTTACATACAAACAAAGAGATTTTTCTCAGATTAGGACATTCTGACACAAGCACAGACACAAAAAATGGAGGGGTTTCTTTGAAACATGAGTCCTCATCTGACAGTGACATATGCACTTCAGATGAGGCTACTCAAACAAGACCAACCACGAGCAGAATGACAAAGGTTAAGAGACACAGAGACGGAGATGATCACACTACCTCAGATACAGAGAATGATAGGGGGAAAACTGTCACATTCATTCCCAGATGCACTCAGAGAGTACGTAAACAACCAGAAAGATTTGTAGTGCAGGAACCAAAGGTTTTTTTCTGTCATGGAGGAGCCTCAGAGTTTTGAGAAATTGCAAGAATTCCCTGTTAAGGAAAAGGATCAGTGGTACCAGGCAATGGACCAGGGGTGTGGCTGTCTTGTAGACAAAAATGTTTTTGAAATTGTGGACAGCCCAATGGACAAAAAGGTGATTGGATGTAGGTGGGTGTATAAGAAGAAGTAGATGCCAGATGGTAGTCTCAAGTATAAGGCCAGGCTAGTTGCAAAGGGTTTTGCACAACAGCAATTTGACAGCTATGACAAAATGTTTTCACCCACAGCTAAGCCAGAGAGTTTGAGATTGGTGTTGGCACTGGCAGCCAGGAGAGGACTGATGGTTCAACACTTTGATTTTGAAACAGCTTATCTAAATGCCAATTTGGATGAGGAAGTGTTCATGGAGCAGCCTTCTGGATTTGAGGAGGACAATCAGAAAAGTATATAGATTAAGGAAAGCTTTGTATGGTTTGAAGCAAAGTGCAAGGGCATGGAATTTTTGCATCCATGATGAATTAGTGAAATTGGGGTACACAAGGAGTGTAGCAGATGCTTGTGTTTACACCAAGAGTGATATTGTGTTAGTCATTTATGCATGGCTGCTAAAATCACAACAGGAGATTCAATCTGTAAAAAGGAATTGTCAAAAAAAATTGTTTTGAAAGATTTGGGACCTTTGAGGTCGTATCTAGGAATTGATGTTAAGTGGGCTGACAACGGAGATTGTTTGTTGAGTCAGAGAAGAAAAATAGAGAGGTTGATTGAAAAATGTGGTTTACAGAATGCCAAAACTGTAAGAACCCCGATGTCTGCTAGTTTTGTTTCTAGAGGAACAAGTGATTTTGAGGATGCAGACTTGTTCGGAAGTGTTGGGAGCTTTTTATTTTTGTTGAACAACACAAGGCCAGATATTTCATTTGCAGTAAATGTGTTGAGCAGGAGGGTTAATTGTCCAAAGGTGGAGGATTGGACTGCCTTGAAACATTTATTTAGGTATTTGAAAGGCAGTCTGGATAAGAAACTTGTGATCAAGAACAATGAGGTTGACTTGGAATGTTTTGTTGACAGTTCTTTTGCATTGGAGCTTCATGATAAAAAAAATCAGTTACTGGGCTGGTAATTAAATTCAGTGAAAGCCCAATAATCTGGAAAAGTAGAAAACAAAACCATGTGGCCCTAAGCACCAGTGAGGCAGAGTTTGCAGCATTAAATGAAATCGTGAATGAAGTGCAGTGGATTGGGCAGCTGTTAAAGGACCTTGGAGAAAGGTACAGGACTCCAGTGAAAATTTTTGAGGACTCATAGTCGTGCATAGCTATGGCAGAAACTGAGAATTTGAAGTCAAGGACCAAATACATTGGTGTGAGGTACCAGAATGTGCGTGAGATGGTACAAAAAGCTGTAGTGAGACTGGATTACATAGAGTCAGAGAGGAACATAGCTTATTTGTTTACAAAGGCACTGACTGTGGAGAAACATGAAAGGTTTACACAATTAGTTGGGATGACACCATAGATAACATACATCTTTTCATTTTGGAGGGGCTTGTCAGAGAAATGCTTGATGGGACATACAGTCAGACTAGAAATGTAAAAGATGTATGGGCAAATTTTCCTGTGGGAAGAGTTTGAAAAACATGTTTTGGGCAGACAAATAACAGGTGTCACACTAGACAACAACAATGGAACTGGAAAAGGAAAGCACTGGTGTGTTTTGGGAAAAGGACACCGCCTAACCAAAACACACTAATGTAAACATTGTTTGTCACATGGACAAGGGCGTCAGCAACATGGGTTGGGCTGGAGATCTGGGAAAGTAGGACTCAGCCAATCAACTGTAATGTACACACCTAAGTGGGTGGTAGCTTGGGGGAACAAAAATG
The DNA here is from genome assembly GCA_026167975.1 of Phrynosoma blainvillii. Lineage (NCBI taxonomy): Eukaryota > Metazoa > Chordata > Lepidosauria > Squamata > Phrynosomatidae > Phrynosoma > Phrynosoma blainvillii. The sequence continues at coordinate 203,975,157 of JANUYF010000003.1, forward strand.
CTTTGTCCATGTGTGCAGAGAGTGAGCGAGGGAGTTTGGAAGGTTTTGGTCACAATTCGCTGTGTGGTGTGTTGCTAGCTTTGTTTTGTAAATAAACAACTGTAAATATTTCTAGTTGTAGAATAAAGATAGTTTTCTTAGACTACGACTGGTGCATTTCCTGACTGCTGGAAAGCCTGGAGAGCTCAGGCAGTGTCATCAAGATCCAGAGGAAAAGCCTGGAGGCGTGAAGGAGAAGATGTCAGCTTTTCCTGTCAACTCTGCTGTTTGGTAACTGCAACACACATCATCCACCATCCACTGACATGGACTGCAGTGGCATTAATAATAAATCATCATGCTGTCACCTGCTCCATTGATCTCCTCCCATAGCACAGCATACAGAATCCTTAGTAACGTTATTGTACTAACATTATTCATCTATTGCAATTTTCATAGATCACTGAATGTAATGGCAATAGTTGTGACATAAACAACTATCAAAATTAAAATTTTACCTGTAAATTACAATATCATATGCACAGCCTAAATGTATTTGCATGTACATAGCTACTTGTTTTTGAAGTAAAAATTTGGTAAGATGTGATGTTTTAAACGAAAATTTTAAAATAAATCATTGGTATGATATATTTAAAGGGTATTCTCCAAAAGCAACTGCATTCTTACATAAAATGATTCACCCCATTGTATAGTTAATGTTGATTATAATAGGTATAATCATTTGGTTAATATATCTAATTAGGTGAGTGAAAAAAAATGTCAAAAGGACTTTGAAGAGATAAAAACTGAAATGTCAAAATTTTGAGATGATGAAATGAACTGTGGTCCTTTGTTGGATGGTTTGATTGGGATTTATATATTATTTTGCTGTTTTTGACATATATTATATACATATATATTATTTTAACCACATCTAATTTTATATAACCATTTTATTATCCATTTATTACAAACATATTTGTGATTCTCAATTATGAGATAATTAAGTATCAAGAGGGGGTGTACGTGATGAACGAGTGGGTTCCGGTTGAAAGTATGGTCCTGAACCAAAGTAAATGGCCGCACGCAATGCATTGCTGTAGGATGGACTTGGACATTGAAAGCGAGAAATTAAAGGAATGCTGACTTGGCCGGAGCAGAAGGAGTTTGCAAAAAAAGATGGAATTTGCAAAACAAGAAGGAATTTGTACAAATAAGGTGTACCCTCCGAGCTGAAGAACATCAACAGATAAGACATTGATGTAAAGATCCAGGATATTTTAATATAAACAGATAAGACATTGCTATGTTTTGAAACTATGGAAACCAAGAAAACTTCAAGAGAAAGATGAACAAGGTATAAAAAGGGAAAGTTTTCCAGCCTTACTTTGTTGGCATCGAACTGTAGTGAGGTGTCATCCCAACTCTTCGGGGACGAACTGATCAATCGTCCAGTGAGGGGACCATGAGTATGAAAGTATGGATGTGTGTGTGTAATTGATCTTGATACTTAAGTAATTGTCTTATTTGTTATGTCTCAATAAATGTTACATGCACAGTGTCTAAACCCAGATCTGGTTTTCTATATGTCTTTGTTGAAAATCCTGTAGTCTAGGTTGGCTAAATTTCTCTCTGGATCAAAAGAACAACAGAAACCTCAGTTCATGACATATATATATATATATATATATATATATATATATATATGAAATCTTAATTTTAGTGGTATCATCCCTGCTTAGGGAGGGTCACCTGGTGTGGTCTGCACTGCCTGCTCCCCCTAGTGATGCCCTTGTTGGGCTGGATGGCTTTGTGGTCTCATCCAACTCTTCCAATTCTATGATTCTAAGAAACTTGGATACACCATTCATCATGGTTATACCATGTTTATTAGGAGATACATTGAAAGGGAAGATAGATTTTGTGGAGATAAACCAGATTTAAGCAGGCTGAGAGAAGCCTTGGCAATATCCTATCAGGATAAGAGTAGAGTTAAGAGAAGGTATAAATAGAGCAGGAGAGAGGATAGAGAGGGGGATTTGTTGATGTTGGTGTTGTTAGTTAGTGGGTTAGGGACAGAATTCAGAGTGAGAGTTGCTGTTTTAATACTAATTGAGGGGTTTAAGAGCTTGAGAAGCTGAATATTACTGCAGAGAAAGGCAGTTAAAAGTTTAAAAAGCCCAAGAGGAGGACTAAGAGTATCCTGGGGAAAGTGAAGTGTTAGTCTCCAAGAAGAATAGTAGTTACTGAAAAGTACCACAATTAGTTAAGAAAAGTGTAAGAAACAAAAGTATAATAAAGAATCTGAATGATTTTGGGTTACTGTAACAAACAAGTATAAGGACAAGAAACCACAAACGTAACACAGTATAACAAATAACAAATAAGTATGCCAATAACTTATCGACTGTGAACATCCCACACAAGTGATACTGTATTTAAGTTAACCTGCAAATAAACTTATAATGTTGTTTCAATAAATGACTGTTTGGAGTGCTTTCAAAGATACAGTAACACACTACCAATATTGAGGAAAACATTTTATTATTAAGTCCCTTGAGTAATTTGGGAGGGGGGAGGTCATAATCACAGATTCGTGGTAACTGTGGCACAAGGAGACACAGGTGTAAAAGGTGGTTTAAAAAAGGAAAATAAAGAGGTTTTGAGCGGTGCCACATTGTTGCATCATCACAGTTTAAACACCACAGTCGCATGTTCTTGTTTTGGGCTTAATTATCACTATCATAATATTATTTGTATGAGGGCAAATAGAAGGATCTAATTCTAGCTCATGCAATTTTAGTAGGAATGCATTATAAGGCCAGTTTCATCCATGTTCTCAGTATGCAATTTTAAAAACACTGACAAGTCTGACTTTAAGAAATACTCACAAGGGAGTTTAAAAGCTGTATTTAAAAGGAAAATATTTTTATTTTCCCCAAATAATATTCACTTCAATTTAGGGATGGCAAGAATATATGCAAATATTTTTAAATGGTTAAAAAAAGGTTTCTAGAGTGGCAGGAAGCCCTGATGAGGACAATCCTGATCTGATTAGTATCTTTGTGGTTCATGACATTTTCTGTACAAAATTCATACATGGTTTCTTTGCACAGAAAACTATTCAGATATTTAAAGATATTGAATATATTGCCTCTTGGTCTTCTGTTCTCCAGTTAAGCATATACATCTCTCTTATAGGACTTGATTTACAGATTTGTTACCATTTTGGTTGCCCCACTCTGGAGACATTCCAGCTTGCCAATGTCCTTAAATTGCAATGCTAAGAATGACACAAAATGACCAACATGGACACCAAATGAAATCTGACCAACATGGATGCTTGTTGTGCCTCAAATTACATTACTTTGGGGCTAAGCAGACAGCGCTTTGCACCGTCTTCAGAGCAAGGAAGGGGAGGGGCAGCCACACGCTGGGCGCCCCAACCCCTTCCCCCAAAAGTCCTTGGAGCAGCCGGCCCTCTGCACAGCTGGCGCTCCAAGGATGACCTCCCGCTGCAGCGTCCGTACACGCTGCAGCGGAAGAGTTGCTGAAGGTGCACCGTCAGCCTTTTGCGGTGCACCTTCGGCGACTTGTGGAAGGAGCGCTATTTTAGCGTTCCTTCCAGGGGTGGCGAAGCAGCGCCATGGGGCCAAGGTGTGCAGATACCTCGGCCCCGTGGCGCAGCTTCCTGGGACCGCCCCGTGCCACCCGTCTGCTTCCCCCCCTTTTTTTAAATGTCATGTCACATTGAAGATGTATGTTGGATTGGTGGTCTAGTAAGATTTCTGGATCTTGTAATTGTACATCATATTTTCCTTTGCCTAAACCTTAAATTTGTCCCTATTCAAAATCATTTTGTTAGTTTTGGCTCAGTTCTCACATTTATTAAGGTCATCTTAAATCCTGGTTCTGTCTTCTGAAGAATTAGTTACCCATCTCACTGTTGTATAATTGCAAATCTGGCAAGTTTCTCCATGACTCCTTTGTCCAAGCCATTTATAATCATATTAAAACACTTGTTGCTTCTCTCTAGGACAGGGGTAGGCAATCTTTCCCCTTTAAGGGCCGAGGGACTTCAGCTCCCAGAAGCCTCAGCCATGTTGGCCAATAGTCCCATGTTGGCCAATAGCTCCTGGGATTCTGGGAGCTGAAGTCCCTCGGCCCTTAAAGGGGAAAGGTTGCCTACCCCTACTCTAGAATTACAAAAACAATGGAGTTTATCACACGGGGAAAACTGGAAGTTTAAACTGGACAGAACCTGGGTTATCCAGGGTAATAGGCAGAATTGCACAATTGATTTTCAGATGATGCTGTGCGCAAACCGCTTGGAATCCGAACAGAAAGTTACATGAATTAGGGAGTAGTCATTTTGAGGGAAATGCCATGTTTTCATTTCCTTTTCATTCACAAATTTACTTTCTTTGCACAATTGCTGTAGTGTGAAAGCTATTTGCTGGATTTTCCCTGTTTTTGTGCTTGTTGAAAGATTTTCCATGGTTCTTTCCTGCTTTGTTGTGCTGAGAGGGACACAGCCTTTTATGTTTCACCTAGGCTCCTAAAATATCAGCAGGCACACACACACAAAGAGGAAAAGCTTGCTTCTCCCCCTCACATGTGGCTGGAATAACTTCTCCTCCTCCTCCTCCAGCCTCAGCTTGTGAGGGAAGGAACAGAAGGGATGTAGTGAGAGAGAAGTTTTCTCTTTACTTTCCTACTTCTTTTATTTTCTTTTTACTTTGGGGTGAGTTTACTTCCTGGCTTTGTCATGCCCAATTGAAAACAGCTTCTGGGGCAAAGAATGTTTTCCTCCCCATTTTCACTTCCCTCTGGAGTGTGCGTGTTTGTGAGTGGTTTGTGTTGTTTTATGGGAGTTTGCAAATGGAAACCTCATTCTTCCTTCCTCTGAAACAGCTTCTGAAGCAAAGACTGCGTTCCTCCCCATTTTCCCTTCTCTCTAGAGCGTGAGTTTGTGTGCACTTGGAAATGACAGTTTTGAGCAGGGGCCAGCAACCTACGGCCCCCGGGCTGGTTCCGGCCCAGGTCGCTGGACTTACTGGCCCAGACTGATCCCTGCTGCCACCACCGCCGCCACAGGCCACCACCGCCGCACGTTTTCTCCTCCGTGCGGCTGCACGCGCTGTGGCCGCCATTTTGAAAATCAAAATGGCAGCCGCACTGCATTTGCACATGCGCAGGAGTACTGCGCATGTGCAAAAGAGTCACGACCGCCATTTTGGAAAACAAAATGGCAGCCGCAACATGCGCCACGGCGGCTGCGACCACGCGCGCTGTGGCAGCTGCGGCGGCAGCGTGCGCAGGGGGTCATGCACAGTGGCGGAGGGTGCGCACGTGCGCATGAGCATGCACGCCGCCATTCCCCCCCCTCAACCCAGCGGAGACCTGGACTTCAGGGGACCAGCCCAGGTCTCAAAAAGGTTGCCTACCCCTGGTTTTGAGAGTCACTCCTGGTAACGTAATTACTGCTTCTGTGCACATGTTCAAAAAAGTTATTTCCAAACCATCAACAGGATTTGTCCACATCTGTCTGAAAACCAAATGTGTTTTCTACCCACTTTCTCACATTAGTAATGTTCTTTTAACACTTGGTTGTGTTCTACATATGAAAATCAATTGCACATTTGTGTGCTTTTCTGGGATGCAAACGCTTTAATCATTTTCAGGATGGAAGCACATAGGTCCTCGTGTGATAAACTCCAAAGGTTCTATCTCAGTTCCTAGTTATCTGTTTTTTAAAAGGGTAACTCAATTATGACACCCATCTGAAGTTCATTCCTTAGACATATAGCTTAATCATTTCATTGCTGCTTCATTCTGTTCTATGTGCAGAGTAGGCTGCAATTTTTTTTTAACATTCCATAAGTGAAGAGTTTTGACCGTAGCAGAATAGTTGTTTGGGACAGCTCAGATCTATTTATTTTAACCATAACAAAAATAATATGAAATCACACAATTTACTAGAACAGCTAGTAAGTAGCATAAAGCTTTGGGTTACCCTCTACTGTATTTTTTAACCAGTACCAAAAGAGATGAGGCCATTAACAGCATAACATGTTTGACATTATTGTATTAAAATTAATATGTGCTATTATTATTGTGTTCTCTTTATTTTTTTAATTTTTTTTTACAATACTATTATTCCTTATGTTTTCCTCATAAAAGTGTGTCTGTGTGTGCTTTGGATGGACATTAAAACCTGTCTGTTTTGTTCAGCATTTATTGCTATGTTCCACTGCTGCTGATTTTAGTCTTTATATTATTTTAATTTCATTTAAATTATGTTCTTATAATTTTTATTATTCCATCCTGGAAGAGTAGTTGTTGTTTTGCCCTGAAACAAAAGATAGGAAATAAATAAATCTATGGGCCATTTACAGACTGCCAGAAATAGTGCAAATTGAGGCCACTTTAACTGTTCTGACTCAGTGCTAAGGAATCATGGGAACTGTAGTTTATTGTGGCACCAGAGCTCTCTGGCAGAGAAGGCTCAATATCCCAGAAAAAAATATAATTCCCATGATTCCCTAGCACTGAGACAGGACAGTTAAATTTGTTGGAATATGGATGGGATACGCAGTCAAAGTGGAAATGTGTGTGTGAAAAATCTAGTAAACAAAGAGGACTCAGCCTGGTTTGAAACCAAAACCATTTCACACTGAACAGGATAACAAAGATTTTGAGCCTGGGAAACAGGATATTGGAAGGTAAACATATGAGCTCATCTGGTTTGCATGAGAACCAGGTCACATGGGGAGTGACACACAGCTAGGGGCTGGTCTAGAGGCTGGGATAAAGTGGATCATCCTATCATTATGTAGGTTGCCACCCAGGAGGTGGAGCTCTGGGATGCGCCAAGGGCTCCTTTGTTCTTCTTTGTTAAGAACTTGCCTTGCTTTCAACTGAACAACAAGATGTGATCCTATGGTTTCTATCTGCAAGATGGATTGTATATAGTTCTTTTCTGTCTTACTATGCAACAATAAAGCTTTACTTTGGATTTACAATTGTGTCTTCATGGAAACAGCATTTTCCAGGATGGCTTGTGAAAGGAAGCAGCCTTCTGATATCTGCTACATTTACATCACACAAATCAACAAAAGTGGCCTCAATTTGCACTATTTCTGGCAGTCTGTAAAGGCCCTATGATATTTATTGAAATCAGTGAAATATCTGATCATAACAACAAGTATTTGACATGAGGACCTGTAAAAACCTTACCCAATAAATAATCTGCACAGAATAACACATACTGCATTCCTTGGCATTTCTCAATTCAAACAAGATGCAGGCTGCCCCATGTCAAGAGTGAAAGAGAAAATCTCTCTCCTTGCCACACCACAACAATATCTCCAAGAGCAGCATGAAGCCTTCACTTGTTCACAGGGTTCACACCCCTGTACCACAGTCTAGGAAAACCATGTGGGCTTCAGAGAAAGCAAATCTTCTCTGGAGACTGAGACATAGGACGTTATCACACGTGGGCCAGTTTCATTGTTAAAGAGATAATAAAGTGGAAATGAAGCATCCTGAAAAGAAAGCAAAAATAGGGCTTAATTACCCAAAAGCTTTTCACACGTAATTACAGTAATAACGGAATTAAGTTAAAAGTGAAAAAAAGACATTTTTGACTTTCATACACAAGTGAAAAAAACCCATACATGTACTAGAAATGGGTGTGTTTTGTGACAAGACTCCTCCTTTTCCAGGGCAGGTCCTGCATTTCATTCAACTTTCTCCCCTCTCCAGGATGAAATGTCAAACTGTCCTCCATTTGGAGTAGGAGTAAGAAGCATGATTTCTGGGGGACATTTTGGAAATTCCTCCTGGACAGGTTGAAAAGGAGGGTGCTTCCTGGAAAAGGAGGACACCTGGTGTTTTGGGGGGAAGGAGAGGCGAATTAGGAAAGGGGCGAGGGAGGAGGATGAGGAGAAGCAAATGCCCCCTGGGGACTTGGGTTGCTGATCTTTTGCCTTGTGGAGGAGGAGGAGGAGGAGGGAGGGAATGATTGTGCAGCTCCTTGCCTTGCCTTGCCTTGGCTGCTGGTGCCATGCCGGTGTGTGTGTTGTGTGGGAGCTACATCCAAGAGGGAGGGAGGGAAGGAGGAAGGGGTTGGCAGCCGCCAGTGGCTGCATCGCAGCCGGATCCTGGCAAGACACACACACACACAGAGAGAGAGAGAGGGACAGAGCAGGTGGGGAAACCAGCTAAATATTGGGGATCTGGGGAGCAGGAAAGAGGCTTCCTGGGGCTAGGGGCAGAGGAAGCCAAAGGATGATGGTTTTCTTCATCCTTTGACGAAGGAGAAAGTGGAGAATGTTTGACGGGCAAGCAAACCAGGAAGTAAAAGCAGCCTCAGAGGACCATGGGAAATGGGAAGAAGCCTTAAAGGAGATTTATTTGTGCATATTTGCTTTTCACATTATAGTAAATGCGAAATTACTGTAATTTTGCAAATGCATTTCCTCTAAACTCCCGAATTTCAAAAGATCTCAGATAACACCAGTTTCTGTCCAGTTTCTGTCCAGTTTCTGTGCAACGTCGTGTGAAATCGTGAGGCACAAATCTAGGTTTTTTTGGGGATTTGTGTGGATTAACCAACAGATTTGCCCCGTGTGATAACGCCCATGGGGGGGATGCAGATGGCGGTGGTTGCTATCCCTGTTTTGCCTTCCACAAACCGGTGTTTCTGGTGAGTCAGGAAATGAAATGTTGGTAGAACTTCCTCAAAAAAGCCTTGAAAATGAGAAAATATTTTAAAAGAAAAATAATAATAATTAAAAAGATCAGCAAGATAAGAGCAATGCTATGCCCAGTATGCATTGCATAGGACACTCATGGAGCTCTTACACACACACACACACACACTATGTTCTTATTCTGATTTACTTCTTGTTGTCACTGTAATATATTTCCCACCTAGAAATACCGTATTTTCCGGCATATAAGATGACCCCCAACTTTTTCAGTTAAAATATAGAGTTTGGGATATACTCGCCATATAAGACTCTTCCAACACACACCAAATACATTTTTTAAAAACATCAGATTTGATTTCAATATGGTAATTTTAATTCAAATGCTTATGACATGCAGGTACTTAGCAGGAAAACTGTCACTTATAAACACAACAAACTACAGCTCCCATGTTCCCTAGCATTTATTTCTGCAGTGTGTTTTGGACCTTACTTTTTTAAAAATAGTCCAGATTTAAATGCTGCTTTAAAAATTATTTCCATCTCCCAGCTATGAGATGATTGGGGGGAAATGAAAAAGAGTTGGGGGGAAGGATTGTCAATATACTAGGTGATGCATTCTGGGGTATGTACAATTTGCGGCCAAGTAAGTGACCCTGGGCATATCACACACTCTCAGCTTCAGAAGATGGTAATGGCAACCCCCATTTGAAAAAACATGCCAAGAAAACCCCATGATAAGGTTGCCTTAGGGTCGGAATAATAATAATAATAATAATAATAATAATAATAATAATAAGTTTTATTTATAGCCTGCCCCTCTGCGCTGCAATCGGGGCGGGTTACAACATTTAAAACAAACAAAGTTAAAATGTTCCCTCCTCCCATAGTCCGCCCTCCCAAGTCAGAAAGGACTTGAAGACACACAAGAACAACAAAAAAGTCTGCAATTGTTTCATAGGTAGTACATGGGAATAGGAGCCAGCATGGTGTAGTGCAGGGGTAGGCAACCTTTTAGAGCTGGGGGCCGGGTTGCTGTCCCTCAGACAATTGGGGGGCTGAAGCACCAAAAATAAATAAATAAATAAATAAATAAATAAATAAATAAATAAATATTAAAAAAAAATAAAAAAGATATTCATGTACACTCCCTCAGCCCCAGAAAAGCCATGGCAAAATCCCTGTGGAGATTTTGCCAAGAAAACCCCAAGAACAAGTAATAACAACAATAATCAATATCATCATGGCGGGCCGCGGGGGGCTGCAGTGGCGGCGGCGGCAGGACCAGCCTGGGGCTGGTCCAAAGGCCTTGGGGGACTGCATACAGCCTCCGGGCCTTAGGTTGCCTACCCCTGGTGTAGTGGTTTGAGTGTTGGACTACCACTCTGGAGACCTGGGTTTGATTCCTCACTCTGCTATGAAACCCACTGGGTGAACTAGGACAAGTCACACACTCTCAGCCTCAGGAGAAGCCAATGGCAAACTTCCTCTGAACCAGTCTTGCCGGAAAAGAACCATGAGAGGATTGCCTTAGGGTTCTCTTCCTCCTATTCCTCCTGCCTCGCCACCCGTGCCCTCCTCCTCCTCGTCCTCTCTCCTGGCTTCTTCCTGCCCCACCATCCTCGTCCTCCTTGTCCTCCACGTGCTCTTGCCTGGCTTCTCCCTCCTTTCTCCTGGCTTCTTCCTGCCTCGCCAACCCCATCCTCCTTGTCCTCCATGTGGTCTTCCCTCGCCAACCCCATCCTCCTTGTCCTCCCTCCTTTCTCCTGGCTTCTTCCCTCTTCTCTCCTGGCTTCTTCCTGCCTCACCACCCCGTCTTCCACGTGCTCTTGCCTGGCTTCTTCCTCCTTTCTCCTGGCTTCTTCCTGCCTCGCCACCTCTGTCCTCCTTGTCCTCCATGTGCTCTTGCCTGGCTTCTTCCCTCCTTTCTCCTGGCTTCTTCTTGCCTCATCACCCTCATCCTCCTTGTCCTCCATGTGCTCTTGCCTGGCTTCTTCCCTCCTTTCTCCTGGATTCTTCCCTCTTCTCTCCTGGCTTCTTCCTGACTCACCACCCCTGTCCTCCTTGTCCTCCATGTGCTCTTGCCTAACTTCTTCCCTCCTTTCTCCTCGCTTCTTCCCTCTTCTCTCCTGGCTTCTTCCTACCTCACCACCCCTGTCCTCCTTGTCCTCCACATGCTCTTGCCTGGCTTCTCCCTCGTTTCTCCTAGCTTCTTCCCTCTTCTCTCCTGGCTTCTTCCTGCCTCGCCACTCCCATCCTACTCATCGTACCCATCCTCCTCCTCTTGCCTGGCTTCTTCCCTCCTCTCACCTCTGTGCTCCTCCTCATCTTTATACCCGGTGTGTAAGACGACCCCCAACTTTAACCCAGGTTTTCCTGGGTTTAAAAGTCATCTTATACACTGGAAAATATGGTAAATTAAACATGGTTTTAAAATAACTTGGTGCACGTCTGCACTGAAGAATTAAAGTGATTTAATCCTGAATCCATTTTTTTAGTGTATCTTGGAAAGTGTAGTTCACAAGAATGCAGTAGACCACTGCTTCTTAGGCCATCTGTTGTGGGGAACCAGCAGTTACTGTTTTCCTATGTGCCAGGAACAGGTACTATGTTTGTTTCTTTCCTGAAAACTTGCCAGGGACTATCAGCCATCCAGAAACCACTACTTTGAGTAGCACTGCACTAGCATTCTCTGCTGGAACACTCTAAACACATCACTCAATTATAAATTATAAATACCTTTGGGGAAATCTACAGCAGCAGCATTAAATATTCATAACTGTGCAGAGCAAATATGAATCTGGAGACCAGGGTCCAAATCCCAGCTCAGTCATGTAAATCCACTGGGTGATCTTGGGCATGTCGTACTCTCTCAGCCTTAGAGGATGGCAATGGCAAACATCTGACAAAACTTGTGTCGTCGTCCCCCCCAAAAAACCCAAACCAGACCACCATGATAGGTTCACCTTAGGGTCACCATAAGTCAGAAACAACTTGGCACACAACAACAACAACAACAGCTATATCTGTGGTTCTAACATCTCCATTGATTAATTCTGTTTAGTATCATATTCAAATGAAAGGTCACATGAAGAACTTGAAGTCAGAGGAAAGCAAAGGGTTGTGATAGCAGTGACTCTAATTGTTCAATATTATTTATTAATATGATCTCACTATTCTTTTGTTTGGAAGATAGCTAGTTGATACCTTAGAATGCCCAGCTAATGAAAACTAATAATTCAAACAAAATTGGGACTCTGTGTGTATGCTTTGAATGAGATATCCATGAGCATCTGGAGTAGATGACACTCAAACATCTGTGGAGAGGAGTCTGATAAATATGTGACAGAGTGGGGGTGATGGTAACAGATGCACAGAGAGTGTTTTTCAATCTGGAGATAACAAAGGTATGTGTGTGGAAGGGAGGGGTCTGAGAATCTTTGACATTTTCAGAACACTCTTGTGCTCCATTTACTCACTGCTTGATTTCCTTTGTATTTTTGATGATAGATTTTACCAATAAGTCCTATAAAAATGCTATATGTCTCTGGCTCACTCTCATCCTAGGTACTCCTGTTCCTGAATTTCTCATTCTCCTTAGTGATGGCATTGAGTCCATTCAAGCATCTTCAACAGCAATTTTTAAAAAATCAGTAGAACAAATGTCATGTAAATTCATAACTGATGGAGTAAAACAAAATCTTTGTCCACAGGAATTATCTCTCTCTGTGTAACTCAGTGGGTTTGGTAAACATGGCAAAAAATATCAGTGATTTTGCTTATTCCCTAAGGTGGACAAGACTGAAGTTGTATTTTGTATAGATTTTGGTTTGGTCTGTTGAGATTTGCATCTAGTGTTTCAGGTGTTGACATTAATACCAGTAAAAACATAGCATGTGAAATATGCCTAGCAGGGGTCGGCATACTTTTTTTTGGGGGGGGGGCATTTCCACTGTCCCCCAGATTGTTGGCGGTCCGAGGGGGGGGAAATGGAGCCGCACATGCGCATGCATGCACACTACTGCCGGCGTCGTGTGCATACGTGCACAAGTGCAGTGTGCCATTTTGTGTTCCAAAATGGCACCCGACATCTTGCGCATGTGTGTGCGAGCACAGGCACCATTTTGGAACACAAAATGGCGCCCTGCCTCACGCGTGCACTAGAAAGGTGGCAGCAGTGCGCACTGCAGCACCAATGGTGGCAGGACCTCGAGGGTTCAAAGGACCTCGAGAGTTCAAAGGCCTCGAGGGGCCGGGTTCGGCCCCTGGGCCATAGTTTTCCAACCCCTGTTCTACAGACTCTAAGAAATCTATTGTCTCATTAATACTGTCATCTGTGGAGTTTAAAAAGAAAGATTCCTGCAATTCTGGCAAATGTTTTCCATTTAACAAAGTCAATAGGATCTATGTTTTTCTGTCAGCATGTCCAAGACACTGCTATTAAGAGGTGGTGCCAGGGTTTCTATTATAAATAATGGGCAAGTTTCTAGAAAAGGGACAGAACATTATGCTTAATACATATAAAATAATAATAATAATAATAATAATAATAATAATAATAATAATAATCAACTTTATTTTTGTATCCTGTCTTTTGCCTTGCAATCATGGCGGCTCACAAGAACTGCATAAATAAAACAAACCCCACGGTAAACAATAATGACATAATAAAACAAGTAGCCTCCCTTTAAAATTACATATAATGCTATTTTTTTAAAAAAAATTACTGGTGTTCTGTATAACAAACATAAAAACATAAAAACATAAAATATAACAGCATAAAAAGAGGGAGACACATAAATTGAGTATGGTCAGTTCTATTTGGGGAAGGCTTGCCAGAAGAGATCTGTCTTGATGGCTTTTTTAAAGCTCTCCAAACTGGTTAATTGACAGATCTCCTCCACAGGGTGTTCCATAGTCTGGGAGCAGTGACAGAAAAAGACCTCTGGGAGGTTGCTGTTAGTCTAGTTCTCCTCAATTGCAATAGATTCCTCCCAGAGGATCTAAGGGTGTGGGGCAGATTGTATGGAAGGAGGCGATTCATTAGATAGGTTGGACCTAGGCCCTGTAGGGCTTTAAAGGTCATCACCAACACCTTATACTGTGCTCGGAAACCAATAGGCAGCCAGTGAAGAGATTTCAAAATCGGTGTAATATGTTCCCTTCTGGATTTCCTGGTGATCAACCTGACTGACATATTTTGTACCAATTGCAGTTTCCAAACTAGGTATAAAGGTAGCCCCATGGAAAGTGCATTACAGAAATTGAGTCGTGAGGTTACCAGTGCATGTACTACAGTTTCTAGGTCCTTTATCTCCAGGTAAGGGTGCAGTTGGCATATCTGCCAAAGCTGATAACAGCCACTCCTAACCGCCACATTCACCTGATCAGTCATGGGAAGCTACGAATCTAGGAGCACCCCCAAGCTGCAAACACAGTCCTTTGAGGAGAGAGTGACCCCTTCTAGGACTGGGGAATATATCCCAATACCTGGTTTAGGGGCCCCTACTGTGAGCACCTCCGTTTTCTCTGGTTTCAATTTGAGTCAGTTTTTCCTCATCCAGTCCATTACCGCTTCAAGACATTGATTGAGGGGGAAAATACCATCTGTCATCATGGCTGATGACCGAGACATGGAGAAATATATTTGGGTGTCGTCAGCGTGCTGATAGCACCCCGCCCCTTGTCTCTGGATGATTTCCCCCAGTGGCTTCATATAGATGTTGAAAAGCATCGAGGACAGGATGGTGTCCTGAGGGATGCAACAATTAAGCTATATTTTTGATGAACGACCATCCCCGAGCATCACCCTCTGGAATCTGCCTGAGAGGAAGGAGTGGAACCACTGCAGTACTGTGCCTCTGATCCCTAACTCTCTCAGGCATTCCAATAGGATGCCATGATCTATTGTATCAAAGGCTGCTGAGAGGTCAAAAAGCACCAACTGGGTCATGCTTCCCCTGTCGATGTTTTGGTGAAGGTCATCTACCAGAGCAACCATGGCAGTCTCCACCTCAAATCCAGGTCTGAAGCTGGTTTGAAATGGATCTAGAAAATCAGTTTCATCCAAGATCACTTGGAGTTGGAAGGCAACGGCCCGCTCGATTACCTTGCTCAAAAATGGAAGATGTGAAACAGGTCTAATTTTTCAAGTCCAGGGGATCCAGGGAAGGTTTCTTCTGGAGTAGTCTCTTAATTGCTTCCTTTTGACAAGGTAGAACGAATCCTTCCCTAAGGGATGCATTAATGATCTCTTTAAGAAAGGCCATCAAGGCATCACCCCCTGGATGACCAGCCATGATGGACAAGTGTCAAAGGGGCACGTCATCTTCTTCACTTTTCCAAGGATCTTGTCCACATCATCAGTACTCCCCAGCTCAAACTTATCCAGGTTAATCTCAGAAACGCGTTTACTGGATGCCTCACCAGTTGGATCTATGATAAGCCCGGCATACAGGTTGGCTCTTATCTGAGAGATTTTATCTGCAAAGTAGTTGTTAAACACATCACAGCAGGCTGTTGTCAGGTTAAGTAGAGGGATCTGCACAGGTGGAACCTGTGTCAGTTCCCCTACCACCCTAAACAGCTCTGCCGGATGAGACTCTGGAGACGCAATACGTGCAGAAAAGAAAGTTTTCTTTACTCATGTACTGCCTCTCGATAGGAATGAAGAAAATTCCTATGATGAGTCTTGTCAGATAAGAGTCAAGTTTTCCACCAGGTCCATCTAGTTATTGTCCAACCCGCTTTATTTTCCTAAGTTCATCAGTGAACCATGGTTGTCTATTTGAAGCGGGTTGGGAAGGACACCTAGGAGTGATTGTGTTGATGACCCTGGTAAGATCGGTGTTCCAAGTATCAACCAGAGCTTCGACAGAATCACTGCCTATAGCCGGTGTTATTGCTGCCCAGTTGGCGGTTGTCTTGAACCACTGGAGGATGGAAGGGAGGGTCCGAGCCTCCACTCAGTCTTCTCCCTGGCCCTGCAGCCAGAGTTACTGCTGCACTGCCGGGGCTTGCCTTTTAAGGAACTGGAGGATGGAAGGGCAGCTCTGAGCCTCCACTCAGTCTTCTCCCCGGCCCTGCAGCCAGTGTTCTTTGTTTTCTATCCCTTTCTTGGCTAAAGCTCAGTATAGGACTGGATTGGGCAGCATTGATCCATTTTGATGCAAGTACCAAAAGCAAGGCCCAAATGTTTTATCCAAAGCCTCTTTTAATTTAGTTTTTGAATATGTTACCTTGCTTGCTTGCTTGTTTGCTTGTTTTTGCAAATATGACACACATACTTTCTGCTATCAGGAGAAAATGTAATCTCAGTCACTCATCCAGGTATATATATTTGTTTTGATCAAAAATAGGTTGCAAGTACAGACAAGCCCATTCTCTTCTTGTACCCGATTGCCGAGCAGAGGGGCGGGTTACAAATAAAATTTATTATTATTATTATTATTATTATTATTATTATTATTATTATTATTATTCCCCCCCTTTTTTTGAATGGGAATCTTGGTTTTCTTTGCAAAGGAGGATGTTTTTATTATTCAAATTAACATTTATTCAGACACTAGCAAAATCACCCAGATTTGCCTGGGTTCAAAACACATACCATTGTATTCCCCATCATTCCTTCCCCACCTGACTCTTTTCTTTCCTGATGATCTTACTCCTTATGTGCCCTGTTACTCATTCAGCCTCTACTAGCTAGCTGTACATGGATTAAAAACCCCTAAGTGCCTATCTTCTGATGTCTTTTTTGTTTACTCTTTCTGCTCTCTTCTCCCCTTCCCTTGAATTCTTTTTTCTGTCTCATTGACCATAGCCACTTTACAATGCTAACATAAGCTAAAAATACTCAAATACATTAAAAGACCTACAAAATGAATACTCAAGCATGTAGAAAATGAGGGAGAACATATGAAGCTTTTTAGTTACAAAAAGTTCATTATCCAACTCAGCTGATTATTAGTATATTGTGTAAAATTAGAACAGTGAAAGGACATATGCAGCCAGTGGAGAGGTTCTGTTCCCCATCTCTCCCTCTGCTACAGCCTCATGGAATGGCTCCTGCCAAGTGACAGATGATGATTAGCAGAGTTGGCTTCCCAGTAAAGCTGATGGCCTGCTCTGCTTCTTTTTCTTTAATGCAGCCTAATAGAAGGACTATCATCAGCTGACACTGCTTCTGAGAACAAGAACAACATGTAAATTTTGATGTGTATCCCAATAAAAGCAATAAGCCTTCTCTGCACTGGAATGTCCATTGCTTTCTCTATCCAATTCTTACACATCATTCCTAAGAGTAAAGTGATCCAAGGCATTTCATGCCACCTTAGTGAATAAATGACAGGTGTTGACAGTTGTTACTTGTGAATGCATTGCAGCATGTTCTCAGAGATCAAAATAATACAAACCATTGAAATACAAATTCTTCAGCATGGAATCTCATTAATAGCAAACATTTGTTCTCAATGGAGATTGATGGCTCTGCTGTCATTGAGGCTTCATTGAGTCTCCTCTGGATTTTACTTATGACCTTTAAAGGAGCCACCCAAGGTGTTAAATAATTTGTGGACAGGGTTTAGCTCCTTGGATATCACCAACGGGAAGTGGACTTACAATGTTACTGACATTGGAGCCTCCAGACCTGTGTTTCTGATAAGACTGAAAATACATTGCTGTAATGATTAATAACATTCCTAATTTCTTTCAAGTTTTGATACAGTTTTCATTGTAACATTAGTCTGTGAATAGAAGTGGGAGGAATTTTTCTTACAGTGGTAGATGCTATGCCAATCCTTGTTGGCAGCACTCATTATTCTACTCTTGTGGGGAATATCAGTCATTAAAATACTGAGTTTGATTCCCTTAACAATGATCCTCCAACATATCTTATAACAATATTGAAGCAAAATGTAAAATCCAAATATTTATTACAGCCTACATACTAAACCAGAAGATAATGTGTCTTGTTTTATACACAGCCACACAACTATATCCATAAACTGTACAATAAAGTAAATTCACAAGAGTGCTATAGCTCATTATAATCCCTATTTCTATGCTTTACAGTTCTCTAGTGAAAACTTTATTTAGTATGTACAGTGAGGCTTAGTCAGTAATTTTGTAGAACAATATACGTTTGAGACCTTGCAAGAGTTAAGAGTAAGTTGTAAATTAGAATTTATTATAATTTAATGCAACATGATCATTATTGTTGAGAAATACAGTATGTCATTTTAAGGGCTGGATAAAATAAACTACATTTTTAATAAAAAAAAATGCAATCATAGGGAATTAATGTTCTGTGCCGTTGTGAGGAGGGGGAGGAGGCTACATGAATGCACACATTTCTTGAGAAAGTAAATTTGAACTTTCCCTGTGTGTTTTAGTGGGGTGTGTGGATTTTATTTAGGTTTTGGGTTTGGGGTGTGGTGGGGTTACAGGAACTTAACAAAACTTTCAAATATCTGTCAGAGATATCTTGTGACTTTGAAGAACAGCTGTAAGTGAAAAAAGGAAGCTGACAGAGAGGCATTACAGTCCAGCCTAAAGGGCTGGCCTGGGGCTGGAGTTGGGGTGGGGAAGTCACACATCAGCCACTCCTACCCCAGCCTGATGCCATCCTGATGCCGCACACCCGTACACACAGTGTGCGGCATCAGGATGCCCTCCCAGAGCAGTGTGTAGAAATGCTATGCCGAAAGGGCATGGAAGAGCTGCAGCGCTGGCTCTTAGGGCAGCCTTTTGCCGCCCCTAAAAGGAGGACATTTTGCCGCTCTTTTAGGGATGGCAAAAGGGAGGATCAGGGGCGTGTTACTGCAGCCCTGATCCGCAGCTAGCAGGGGCGGCCCAGAGCCGCCTGTCTGCAAAGCCCAGAGTTGTCTATCCATAGTGTAATTCCACAATTTATATCTCATTGTGACAACATGAGCAACTAGAACCACAACATACATGAAATCATCACATATGGCAAAGTACACCTAGAGGTAAGTGAATTAGGGCTTTTCTGACCTAAGAAAAGCGAAGTATTTGAAGTGAAGAGGTTACCAGGCTTTGAACATGAGAGATTAAAGGGCTTTGCAGACTGCGTGAAATAGTGCAAATTGAGTCCACTTTAAGGGTTAGCGTTAGCGTTAGGGAATCATGGGAACTGTATTTTATTGTGGCACCAGAGCTCTCTGACAGAGAAGGCTCAATGTCTCAGAAAAAAAAACAATTCCCATGACTCCCTAGCACTAACCCTAACCCTTAAAGTGGACTCAATTTGCACTATTTCTGGCAGTCTGCAAAGGCCCAAGGATAGGTTTGGCTGAGGTATTTTGGCTTTCCCTTAGGCTGGGTTATGAAGCATGAAAACCAGTTTAAGGCTTTGTAAATCTTATAATCTATGCATCCCTAGAGTATGTGCAGGGCATGTGTTGTGTCTTATGTGTATGTGTGCAATACAGGCCTGAAGGAAGGTTCTCCATTCCTCCTCTACAGCTACAAAGCTGAAATTGTCATCAAATAAATTAAAAAAGTATGAGGCCCTAACCCAGAGTTGTTAAGATGGTGGTAGATGAATATGTTGTCTTATGGCAGTGTGTAGTCTCCGGAGCAATTCTCCTTTCATTATTTTTATTGTATTTTTGATAAATTTATACATACTGTTTACAGACGAAATAAAAGGGTAATATAAATATTGTTACTTACACATATATATATACTGAGCTTTCATATCATACACATATACTATATATCCAATATAGCTTTATATTCATGTAATTTATCCTTTCTATATAGTTTGTTACAACCTAAATCAATCCAAACTGGACTTCTTTCCATTTACTTTTGTAGTGTTGGAATGTTTTTCCTGCTATATACATAGACAGTTTATCCATAGTTATCAGTTCATTCAATTTCATTTTCCATTTTTGTACTGTAGGTATTATTTCAGATTTCCAATATTTTGCCAATACCAATCTTGCAGCTGTTACCATATAGAGTATAACACTCTTTTCCTCTTGTTTCAATTTGTGTTCTATCACATCAATTATATTTAGGAGAAACAATTCCTGGTTTAGTGGAATGTTCGTTTTTGTTATTTTACACATTATTTTGTGAACCTTCTCCCAAAATTCTTTACTCTTATTACATTGCCACCACATGTGGTACATAGTTCCAATCCCTTCTTTACATTTCCAGCATTTGTTTCCTTTGAATTTATTTACCTTGGCTAATCTGACTGGGGTCATATACCATCAATGAAATATTTTGTGAAAATTTTCTTTTAGAGTATTACATCTTATGAATTTATTACTGTTTGCCCATGCATTTTCCCAACTCTGTAGGGATATCATATTACCAATATCCTATATCCATATTATCTTTTTTTCCCACAACTTCTTCTCCCATTTTTAACTCTAACAACCATTTATATATCTTTTTATCCATTCTCTCCTTCTTTCAAAATTTTGTCAAATATTTTTGCTTCCTTTTCAATTCCAAATTTTTCAGTATCCTTTTAAAAATCTTTTATTTGCATATACTTTAGCCAATTTATATCTATCTTTTCTCACCTGAGTTCATCTCTAGTTTTTAGTCTAAATCCAGTTGGAGATTTAATTAACAAATTTTCATATGTAATCCAGTTTCCTTTTGTGGAAAATTCCTTACTATGATGCGCTTCCTGTGGTGTTGTCCAAAGTGGTAACTTATTATATAGATTTTTTAAATATTTCTGCCATATCTTATGAAATCCTTTCCTTATATGGTGTATATTATATCTTTTATCTGAAGTGGCTCTATCATAACACCGATATGAGTGCCATCCTGTTTCCATGTTCATACCTTCCAAAGCTAGTAGTTTTATTTTTTTTAGTAGTATCCAACCTTTAACCCATAGTAGGGCACAGACATTATAATACAATTCCAGATTAGGGAGACCCAGACCACCTTTCTCTTTTCTATCTTGCAGCACTTCTACTTTGATTCTGTTTTTTTTCCCCCTTGCCAAATGAATTTGGCAATATCTTGATTCCATGTTCTAAAGGGTTGTTTCTTTGACAAAATAGGTATTGTTTGAAATAGAAATAGCATTTTGGGTAACACGTTCATCTGGATTGTAGCTATTCCACCCATTAATGAAAGTTGTTTTTTATCCCATGTCTCTAAATCTCTTTTGATATTACTCTATGAAGGTACATAATTGTTTTTATATAAATCTGAGTTGTTTTTAGTGATTACTATTCCAAGATATTTTACTTTACTGAATATTTTATATCCTGATTTCTTGTTAAGTACTTCTTCTTCTCTTTTAGATAATTTTTTTGTTATGATTCCACTCCTGAGTTTATTTATTTTTAAGCCTGTCATATTACTGAATTCTTCTAATACTTCCTCTAATCTACTTATACTTTTAGATGGATCCTCAAGAAAGATAACAATGTCATCCGCAAATGCTCGAAGTTTAAAGCTGTATTTATCTATTTCTATGGATTGGATCTTGTTATCATTCCTTATTTTTGTATTAAGTACTTCCATTATAATGCTAAATAAAAGAGGAGACAATAGGCTCCCCTGACGTGTGCCTTTCCTTATACTACAGTTTTCTGTTTTTTCTCCATTCACCAATACCTGTGTTTGTCTCCAGAAGAATTCTCACCCCCTTTGACTAATTAAAGGCATTGTTAAGTGGACAGCAGTTTCCCAAAATGCCTCAGGATGTGTGTGTGTGTGTTAAATTCAAGCCAGTTCTGAGCCCTGTGTGTGTTGGACAGGGAAACAGATAAAATATTTTCAGGAGAGATACTGAAGAGCTAAAATTCAATTTTGTAGTTGCCTTGAAAACATTCTTTGACAAGGCAAGAAACTTCAGCCACCCTAATGTCCTTTATTTCCCAAAGTGATATTTCTTCATGCGGTGGTCTTCTTGTTGTTGTTTAGGTTGTTTCTTTTTCTCTCTGCTTTAAAAAATATCACACTGGAAGCAAACAATAATGACACCTGAAATGCTAATTTTCAGTTGGCATTTTAGTCATGTCTTGACAGAAAATAGGGATTCAGATAGGGCTGAGAAAACAATTCTGACATTTCCTAAACAATCACTTGCATTACCTTGCTTTGCATGAGAAATGGAAATTTATGGAAATTCTAACACAGATAATGAAGCACAGTCAAGGGAACATGAAGATTGCCTGAAAATATGAAATAGAAGTGCTGTAATTTGATGAAACTTTTAAAAAGTCCACTAGTTTTCCTAGTTAGCACTTGACACTTCAATTTAAAATCTTTACATGTATGAAAATCTTTGTGTGTGTGTTTAACCCAGAAAAACAAGTCATTTAGCAACATTTTGGGCATTTCAGTAAAATAAACATAGAATAGATTATTTATTACAATACCTTCCCTAGTTTTATCTAATGAAATCCCATATTTTTCCATTTTTGTATTAAATGACTTTCCCAGTTCACAAACATGGCATGTCTGTAGATAATTTGCCCAACATGGTGGGTGAAAGCCACATGGTGTCCCATGTTGTTGTTACTACACTAGCATGGGCAACAGAACAGAAGAAGTCCATGAAAGGAAGGCACTGAAAAAATAGGTTATTCAGAGTTGGTGGATTTTGTTCATTTTCCCTCACTAGCACTGTGAGTCTTTGGAAACAAGTGCAAGAACTATTGTAGGGCACCAAAGGGATTTCAGCTTATGTTGCTAATCTAGGGAACTAGTCCATATGAAGAGACATGTCATAACTCTCTTGTTTCATTTCGGAGTAACAAGATGGCTACTGATCAATATGGGAAATAATGAGACCAGACACTATACATTGTCTTGTCAAATAAGCCACTTTATTTAAATTCACTACTATTTATTAATCCCTCTTGAGAACTGCAAAAGAAGGGTAGCAACCTTGTGTGGGAGCAGCTGGGGAAGGTAGTCTTTCGCCAGACCTCCTCCATAACTCCCCCTGGGTGAAATGCCTGAGCCCCCAGAAGAACTCAAAAGCTAGATTCTTCTGCAGTCAGCCCACATCTGGAAGGCCAAGCCAAGCTTCTCTCTCCCAGGACACAGGACTTAAAGTAAGGTTTTAGCTCTCAGGCTAGCCCCAAGAAAAGTCTCTTTCTTCACCCACTTCTAATCACAGGACTTAAAGGGGTGCTTCCAGAGGCCCCTCCTTCACCAAAAGAGGGTGCCATAGGTGCTCACCAGACTCCAAAGTCTCCCTCCTCTCTCTGCCAGTTGACCTGCCTATTTAAGAGACCACCCTAGCCAATTTTTCTATTCCACTTTTAATGGTGTGTGGTAGAGGGTAACAGAAAATACTAATGAAAAAGGGAGAAAATTTCTATCCTTACTCATAGCAACCAAATTTTTCACACTGTGTGATGAGCACGATCGTGGGTTGAGTGTTGGGCAAAAGAAGAGGCATGGGAGTGGCAGGGCCTTAGATTGCCTGTAACCCTGCCCCCACATTCTCTGTCATGGCACAAAGCACCAAAATGCAACTTTATTCTGGCCTCGCCTTCCCATGAGGCCAGCAAATATGCCTCTCCTTCTACATAATTGCACTGGACAGGAGGGATCCAAATACACCCAACATTATTGAAGTCTCATTATATCATGGGGTCCATGAGATAAGTATACATCTCTCAAGCAGTGGTTCTCAGTCAGAGAGGTGCTAGATGTTATTGGATTTCAGGTCACCATGTCTTGACCATTGGCTATGTTGAATGGAGTTTCAGGAGGTTAAAGTCCGACAACATGTAGAACCACTGATTGAAAACCAGTGTTCCAAAGCAAAGAGCTTCACCAGGTTCTTGCAGGATCACAATAATAAGGAACATCCCTCAGAAGCTTCTGTCCTCCAACCCATGCTTCTTGGGTCAGGAAGACTTGACTTGGGCTATGGATGAAATCTACATTTGATCAAGCCAGTTCTGGGTTGACTGAGATGACATGGGAGATTATCACACGAGACTTCTATTGTGAGACTGGAACAAGATAGTAGCATTATTGCATGGGACTCACTGCATGACATCATTCTCATCCCATTGCTGATGTGTACTTTAGTCATTTCGGAAGCATGCCTTGTCAATTATGGAGAAAACATGTCAGTGACTTCCAGTGGTGCAGCTATCCATGCAGTCCCCCTCATGAGATAATCTTTTCCACTTCAGAAATGGAAGAGCCAGCAGTTATATGGCATGAGGGGGTGAGATTCTTCTCCTCTTCCTCTCTTTCCCCTCTCTTCCCTTGCTATTCCCAATCAGACTGACCCATGCCTTTCATTATTATTTTTTGCTGGCACCCATTGCCTGAGCTCTCCTTTTCCTCTCAACAAATCTGCGTACTTTAGGTAGGGCAATAATGGAGAAAAAGTGAAAGTGAGGCAGTGCAGGAACCATGCAGTTCAGCACCATACCAGTATTGAAGCAAGGGCACAGTAAAGATTGCTTCAACACCAGTATGTTTCCATGTGCTTAAAAATGTGATTGTTGTGCTATAGAAGTCTTGTGTGATCATCTCCAGACTTTGCTAGATCAGATTCATTGTGCTGGCTTCACTATGACTATCACAGTCAAGAGGGTCCTTCATGAGTTCCAGGGCTTCCAGCTTCTAGGGGGTCAGCTTTCTTCAGTAGTATTTGGACTTTAAGGTTGTTGCCTCTCAATCAGCTCTCCTCTTATCCTTCTAGCTCAGGGGTAGGCAACCTTTCCCCTTTAAGGGCTGAGGGACTTCAGTTCCCAGAATCCCAGGAGCTAATGTAATTAGCAGAATTGCCTAACTCTAGATTTCCTTTCATTGTCCTTTTTTGTTATTTTTATATTTCTAATGATTGAATGGAGACATAATGAGATATTATTTCTCACAGGGACTGCAGGTGTTTTCTTGTCCATGGATCATTATCATGTTTGCCTTCCATCAACTGCTTAGAAATAAGAATTGAGAAAAAGCAGAGTAATTTTGTTTGGTTTGGTTTTTTTGCCTACAGGTATGCACTCACCATTCTTTAAATGCCTTTGCCTCTTTTAATCATCTCTGTTACTTTTAAAGTGTCTTTCATTTAAAAGTCTCATAAACAGTTTTATCAGCTTACTGTAGTTTCTTACAAATACCAAGAAACATAACATGTGTAAGATGCTCATCAAATATTCTTCTTAGTTTTGAACTTGATGACTTCAATTCCATTGGATACTTAGGATGGGGTAATACCCTTTGCACCAGTCCTTGTACTCTTTGGTCTTGGTGGAAGGACAATTCCAGAACAGGTTTAGTCAGGTTGCCTCACTACCTTTGTACAATGGTTTGCATATAGTTATACTTTTGTTAAGCAACTGCATGTGTGAGCCCTAGACCTGTAGCTCCTCCTAACTGTAAATGTTAAGAGATATATCATCTTGGTAGGCTAGAAGGTCATATTTCATCCTAAGATAACATTGGTATGCAAAAGAATCTGTAGACTTTGAGACTCACTGAAAGAACTTGGTAGCAAGAGCTTTCATAGATGCATATGAGGAAGTAGGGTCAAATCTATGAAAGCTCATGATACCAGCTTCTTTCAGTGAGTCTCAAAGGTGCTACAAGATCTCTTTGTGTACTCATTTTCCAGATTAGCATGTCTATCTCTTTGAATTAGTGAGTAAAGGAATAATAATCTGAAAAAGTAATCAGCATTATTTTCATATGACTGAAGATAAAAAAATAAAGACTTCTAAATGTAGCAATTTGCCCATATGCATTAATTTCATTTTTGCACTATTTATTAAGCTGACTTACAATTTATCTAATTTATGAAATTTCTTCCTTCAGACTATTCAATAAAGCAAAGCAAAGCAAAGCAGCTTCATGTATATACTGCATCATATCGCACTACGGGATGTCTAAGCAGTTTACAACTGTAAGCTCATTGCCCCCAACAGTTGGGTATTCATTTTAGCGACCTCAAAAGGATGCAGGCCTGAGTCTAGCCTGAGCCCTGGCTAGTATTGAACTCACAACCTTGTGGTCTATGAGTGAGTGGCTGCAGTACAGGCATTTAACCACTGCACCATCAGGGCCTGCTTTATGAACAGGTTAGCAGTGCTCTATAGTTTGCCAAGGAAAGGGATATATGGAAGAAATGACTAAAAAAGCATACAAATCTGTATTCCAGCATTAAACTGGTTAGATTTGAGGTTGTATAATCTAATGGTACCAGCTGCTGCTTCTATGAGTTTCTCACATTTTGGTAAACACAGCCAATATTCTTGTGACAGAATTTCCATCACAGTTCATGTCAGTCATATTGTTAAGCCCAGGAGGTTAAGTGCCATTTGTGACAACCATCTTATAATTGTCTGCTGAGTTGTCTCAGGTCGATTGTTTTGATTTCCAGTCCTTTTAACACTCGGATGCATCTTGAAAAATGGGGTAACAAGCCAAGAGTGGAACATGTTCTACACATTACAAAGGTCCCTCTGGGACATTTATTTCAGAAAACGATTACCCTGAAAGGCTAAAAATGTTCCCTTTCTAAAACTCAGAAAAAAAAAATCCCCTCTTCAAGCTGCAGCTGAAATCACAGAATATTTGAACATACATAATAACCCAAAGCAGAATGCATCATGTCTTATTCTGCATACCAACCAGTGATTTTCCACATGACATTTCAATATCACCCAAAGTCCTGATAGTCAGATTAATCCAATGAAAGAACTTTAGAGTTCCTAAAAATCACCACAAAATGTGGAAATATCTTTGAGCTTTTATGGTGGTAAGCTATATGATACAAATGGCCTAGGAAGTAGCCACTACCAACAGGATGGGTTGGATTTAGGGCTATAGCTATGGAGGGAGGGTACTGCCTCACTCCCCATAAGAATTCTGCCTCACCAAATGAAATTTTCCCTCAGTGTCCAAATTTATAGCATTGCAGTAACTTAAAACTTCTTTTGAGCATTTATAAATACAGTTTAGATAGCTGAAGAAAAGAAATATTGACACACACTCCATCCTCTTCCTCCTACTCCTCTTCTTCATCTGCCATCCATGTTCACCACTTTTCTTCTCTTTTTACATCAGTATGGATATTTGTCTATTAACCAGATATATAGGTTATGTATAGGAGTACAGGAATGCAAAGAGGGTGGTAGATTGATTGTCTGAATAGTACCTAATTGCTTAGGCATTTATACAAGCAAGTTTCATGTTATAATAATGTTTCTAACATTTTTAGTTCATCATTCTTTTGAGGTATTCAAGGTTTGTCATTAACTAAGGGGCTATGCAGACGGGCAGGAAAAGGTGACCTGAAGTTGCCTTTTCCCGAAACTGTAGCAACTGCATCACCTGCCCTGAGGATGCCCTAAGTGGGGATGGAGCAACCACAATGGGGGCCAGTTAATGCAGCTTTTCCAAGACTGCAGTGAAGCCGCATAACCTGCACTCCCAGCCCCAAAGTTTCCCTAAAGGGAATGGAGTAACCGCATAGGCCAGCAATGGCGGCTTTAATTTTTTTTCGCAGTTTCTGTGGTGCATGTACACGTGTGCACGGACAACATGGCCCCTTTAACAGCAATGTTGGCATTGCTAAGGACCTACACATTGTGCAAAGTAGAGAAATCATGGATGCCACGGCAACTGAGTGGTCCGCACTGGTACTCAGCCTGCAATGCACGGCCACAGGAGCCTCTGCCATGGTTTCTGCAGCAGCTGCATTCATGCAAGACTGCAGTGATGACTTGAAGGACCCAGAAGTGAGACCTGGTAGAGCGGGTGCCACAAGACGCATCACATGGTGTACTGCCTCTGATGCCACCCAAGCGAGCCCCGTGCTGCTGGTGGATGTTCCCCAGAAGCACCAACTGGTGGGATGGGTTCGTCACATACATCTGGTCCAATGAGCAATGGAGGATGTTCTTCCGAATGCCCCGTGCCCTCTTCCACAAGATAGTAGAAATACTGTGTCCACAAATGGAGCGGGCAGACACCATGATGAGGAAGGCCATCCCGGTAGAGAAGAGGGTCACCATGGCCATCTGGGTCTTCGCCCACAGAGCCAGTTACAAGCAGGCATCAGAGCAGTTTGGCAGCCAAGAGGAGAGTGCCCGTCTGCATTGCTTACTGGATGGATGAGGAGGTGGGCATTCTCCTCCATGCCCTGACCCCAGAGCCAGCTGCGAGAAGGGTGATGGTCAGTACCAACCGGCCTAACAAGGGGTACTTTACCCAGGCTTCCCAAGCCCTCCACCTGCAGGGCTTCAGGAGGATCCCTCAACAGTGCCGAACCAAGTTCAAGGCACTGAAGGGGGTCTTCTTTGAAGCCCTGGAGGACTATGGGTAGTATCCCACGGTTAGGAAGTGCCCACCCTTCTACGAGCAGCCCCAGGACCCTTGAATCAGGGCCGGCTGCCCTAGATGGCAGGATTGTTGTCACCTGGGTAAGTGTTGGGCCCCTGTCATGATCCCTCATGCCCATCCCTCCCTTCTCCTCACCCTTCTTGTCCCTCCCCTCCTTCCTTTCCCCATCCCATGGGTGTTAATGGTGTCCCTCTTGTCCCCAAAGGCAGACATGCGGCAGAGGCGGTGGCATGGACAGAAGAGGGATCCTACCGGTATCCTACCGGTTACCCTCCTCCTCCTCCTCAGACGGCAGGGAGACCCAGGCACAGAGAGCCCATGCCATCCCTCTGCAGCCACACCAACCTCTCATGCCAGAAGGTAGGTCCCTGAGGGGAGGGGTAATGGCTGCATGACTGCAGCCTCCATTGCATTCCTGTCCCTCCCCTCCCCCACCACTTTCCAAGCTGGCTTCCTAAATGGTGTCTTTTTTCCTTTCACAGGTGGACCTGCTGAGGAGGAGCAGCCTGGGCCAAGCTGCTGCCTGTCTGCTGCAGAGGGGCAGGTGGCCCTTGATGTTGCCCGCCTGGTGGTCCTCCAAGAGAGGCGGGACCAGGACTGTCAGCAAGGTAAGAGTGACAGGGAAATGGAGGGAGGGAGTGGGAGGGGGCACCCAGGAACCCTGGCTTTGGCATTGTGTGATGGGGTGCCGAGTAACCTTCTAACCACATTTCTCTCTTTTCTTTTTCCTTGTAGAATGACAGATGGAGGACAGGATGGCTGCTGTAGAGGACCAGCTTAAACATCTGGTGGACTCCATGGCAGCCATCATGGACCACCTAGGTCTTCCCTGACCCCGACCCCCACCCCACCCCCCCACCCCCCACCCCTGAAGAACCTTCCTCCTCCCCTTTACATTGTACATACTTCCTTCCTTCCTCCCCCTCCCCTTCTTCCCTGTTGTACTTACCCCCCTTTGTAAATACTCCCTTCCTCTTCCCCATTTATAAATCATTGTAAATAGTTGTTTTTATTGAAAATAAACTTTATTTTTAAAAAAATTTATGCCGCAATCTGTGAACATACACAGGTTTGGCAATAGCTGTATCTTATGAATAAACTTTCCATTTTTAAAAAGCTTGTGATGTTTTAGGTGCAGGTGTTTAGGTTCATCACAGGATCTTCGCAGTAAACCAGTGAGTAGCATCAGTGAGGTGAACAGAGTGTGTGGTGGCGGTGGTAATCAGTGAGGAGGTCATAGTGTGCAGTGGCAATCATTGATGTGGGCATAGTGGGGGGTAGTTGGTGGTGTCTGCCTTGGTATTTAGTGGTGACCGTCGCAACATCTCCATCCCCCTCTACTTGACCTCTGCCTTTGAGGGTGGCAAGAGGGCTGCGGCACTGCCATATCACTGCTGAAAAGGCTGGCAGACTCATCTACAGGGTGTTGCTCAATGATCTCCACCTCCATAGCAGCCTCCTTCTCCATGGGTGGACACCTCTCCCTTCTCCCTCTGCCCCCCCCCCCACAGCTTCCTCCTCCATGGGTAGGAAGTGACTCCTCCACACTCTGGCCACAGCACCCCCTACTTCCATGGGTGGGGAGTGACCCCTTCTCACTCTGGCCACAGTACCCTCTACTTCCATGGGTGCGGAGCAACCCCTCCTCATTCTGGCCACAGCACCTTCTACTTCCATGGGTGGAGAGTGACCCCTCCTTCCTCTGCCCAGCACCACAGCCACCTCCTGCTGGACCTGGGGGATACCTCTCTCTCTTCCACCCTCCTGCACACCCTCCCCGCTGCCACCAATGGTCCACTGTGGCCCCGCCATGGCATCCAGAATCTGAGCCAGCAGACCGGTCTGCACTTCTAGGGAGTCAGTGACATGCCGGTACTCGTGGGCAATACTTTCCTTATGCTGGAGGCATTTCTGCTGGAACTCCCTCCATTCCTCTGCCTCACTCTGCCTCAGCTGATAGGAACATTCAGCGAACCATTCATCCTGTTCTAGGGCTTTGTCCATTTGTTCTGTGCTGAGTTCCATGAACTGATGCTGGGCACCCATACTTGCTGTGGCTGCTGAGCGACAGGCCCTCTTCCCTCTGATCTCAGCCAGGTGGGCTGCCGGTGGCATTGCAGCTCTGGGATTAGCAGTTTCCTCCTCCTCTCTCTCTTGTTTTATTTCCCATTCTAGGGACATATATGGCAGAGGGCAAAGTTTACACACAAAGCATGTTCCGTAGAGATCAAGGGTGAAGGGGAGAGATACATGCCAGGGAGATTTGTGTAGACACACTGGATACATGCAGGTGGTGGTCATGCGAGGGACATGGTCAACAGAACAAAGACACAAATGTTCCTCCACATTCCCCCCCAGCATGCTAGGGTACAAAAGTGGTGTTCCGGGGGGGGGGGTCTGCAAACCTACACACATACACAAAAAACATCACAAAAGCCATACAAAGTGCTATGCTTTTTTTTTTTTTAAGTGCAAGCATACATGCAACAGAATGTATTTATTGTCATAACAGGGAATATCTTTACCATGTGCAGCCTGGACCTGATTGATCAGCTGGGTGAATTGTCCAGGACCTGCCCTCTCCTTGCCCTCACTCTCATCGTTGCTGACCACTGTGCTGGTCCGTGGGACAGGTGAGCAGTCACGGTGGCTACTGATCCTGGAAGATACAGTGCTCCACTCTGAAGTACGGGATGGTGACCTGCTGGTGGAAGATGTAGAGGCACAGGATGGTGGTCTCATGTTAGAGATATCCATAGCCCTCTGACTGCAGGATGTCTCATCTGAGTCAGGGTGTTCTCCTGGTCATCTAAAATTGACAAGGGATGGGGTCATCTCTGCCCTCTGGCCACCCTAGTGCTGTCCCCTGCACCCCTTCCCAAGGGCCCTGGTGCATCTTACCTTGAGGAGGCAAAAGCTCCTGGGTGCATTCTACCTCAGAGATATCCTCCACAGTTTCTGCTCTGGCTGGCTGGCCAACTGGAACCCTCACGACATCACTGCTGGTGCATACTCTGCTGGGCTGTATGCTACCATCCCTGGTGAGGAAAGCATGGAGTTCCTTGTAGAAGGACATAGAGGAGGGACTCCATCCACTTTTGGCCTTGTGATCCCTAAACTTCTTGTAATCAGACCTGAAGTTTTTGGTCTTCCGACAACACTATTGCCAAGTGCGTTGGTGGCTCCTAGCCTTCATGCTTTCTGCCAACTCCTTAAATGTATCGGTATTCAAAAATGAATTTCTCAATTTCTCCAAAATGTGTGACTGTGACCACACAGCTATCAGGGTAGTGGTCTCCGCATGGGACGACAATGTCCCTCTCCATCTTTTTGGCTTGCCGCTTCTCGATGGCTATGCCATTCTGCCCACTGTGCCAGATGAGTGCCGAAGGAGCACAGCTATGGAGGTCCGCAGCTACAAAGGTCCGCTGGAATGTGTGTGGGGGCCCAGCTTAAAAGTGAAACTTTCCTTTTATCACTTTCACAGTGATACATCTGGCTGCAACAGTTTCACCTTCCCACTCTGGCGCATGCGCACTACAAAAATTAGGGTTAGGGCTAGGGTTCTGATGAAGACACACCTGTGGCAGTTCACCCACACCTGAACCCTAAAAACATTTTAATTTAAAGCTTTTTTCACAGGGCACATGTTCCCCAAGGGCAGCTGTTCAGGTGCATTTACACCGGCATTTTAACTCTCGGGTGCCCTTTTCAAGCTGCCAACCCTCCGTCGCTGCATACCGATATACCTATGGAGGTGCGCATGTTTTAGGAAGAAGTGGGAAAATGTGGCTCCTTTTTGAAGTGCACTTTCACAGAAAGAGGGAAGTAGGGGGCATTTTTTTTCGTGTGCGTCATCTAAAGACCATGCCTTCAAGTCACCCTCAAAGCACCCCTTTAAGCCCGTCTTCATAGCCCCTAAATTTTCTTAATTAGATTATTGCATCAATCCTCTGGAGGAAAACCAGCTGAAAGAAGGTAACTCAACTTCCTTGCTGAGTAGGGATATTGATATTTAGTGAATGACAATTACACAAGGAAATGAAAGCTTATCACTATGACTCTGGAGAACAGGGTTTGATTCCCCACGCACTCACAAAACCCACTGGGTGGCCCTGGGCAAGGGCCATTCTCTCAGCCTCAGAGGAAAGCAATGGAAAATATTCTCTAAACAAATATTGTGAAGAAAACCCTGTGATAGGGTCATCTTAGGTCAGAAACATGAAGGCACACAGAAACACAAGGGGGGAGGGGGGAAGGGTTCTTCATAAATATAACACAATCCAGAAGTGTAAGCCAAAGTTTAGAATTTCAGTCTTCTTGATTTCAAAAGGAAGAAAAATTAATCTATGTACCATTCTCTCACAACAGTCCATGAAGCTGAAAAGGTGCAGAAGTTTGGTTGGGTTGTGCCCTAAGCATTGGATATATTATTCTACTTTCTGCTTAAATTCCTAATTCACTCTGAATAACATGGGGGGGGGGGTATATAATATGGTAATCAGTAACTTTGGTCCAAAACATTATTGGTAGGACCAGGTACTTTTTCAAATATTGGGTATAAGATTTGGATTTATGCAGAGCTCTCTGCCTGTTTAGGGAGGGAAAATATTTGTATAAAACCAGACTGCAGTTCTTATGCCACACTGCCAGATTAAACTTCATATAAACTCATATAAACTTTTCAGTTTTAATAGCGTTAACTTTGTTATCTCACTGCATGTCAGTTGAATCATTTGTATAATGCTGTGAGCCTGCAACTTCTCTCTTAGCAGTGTTTGATTACTGTATGTTTTTTGAATAGATCTATATGCTTAAATTCAAATGTCTTAAAATCTTTAGAGCAATTTTATATTTGAATGAAAAGTGTCCTTTGTTTATGTCTTTTCAGTTGACAAGCATTATCTGAGTTATTACTAAATTTGGATGTATAGCAAGACTAAGAAAGTAGATATTATTTTCCTCCAGGGGGTAGGAAATATGTGGTGCATTGTCCCTACAGGATGTTTAGAGAACCAGATTATTTATTTTAGCATTCAAACAGGCAGTAATTTGAAAAGGTTACATGGTCTGGATCATTATTTTGTCAAGTAGCTTAAATTCACTAATTTCTTTAGAGGCTCCATCATCTGATACTTCTTCAGAGGGAAGTTTACTGAACTGCAAATATATTTATCTGCTGTCTGCCTGCATGTTCTCTCTATCAATTCTGAAGGAAATTGCACAAGAATTTAAAAAAAAAAAATCAGAATGTGTTCCACTCATTTATGAGACTTTCATAAAAATAAAAGAATGTCTAGAGCCTAACACATCCACAGTGGCATCACATAAAAATGAGTATTGTTCCATTCAGTAGTAGCAGTAGCTTGCTGTCCTCATAAACTCTCCATAAAGTCACGATCTCTCAGCCTGAGAGGAAGGCAAAGGCAATTCCCCAATTAACAAATTCTGCCAAGAGATCCTGTGATAGGGTCACCATATGTTGGAAATGAAGGTATACAACAGTAGTAGCAGCAACAACTGTACAGCTGTCTATGGTGCCAAACTATAATTAGCTACATTTCTATTATAACTAATAGAGGCTAATTTTACTGCAGTCTCTCCCCCATCAACATAGAACATATGGACATTTTACCCCTCCTACTGTATTGCTGATTCTGGTTGTGACAGCCAACAGAATCACAAACAAGAATGCAACATGTTTAACAGAAGAAATCTTAGCAGTTGTGGGTGTTATGATCATCAAAAGGAATACTAGAAAACTGTTTATCAAGCATTTGTAGATTTACAAGATTAAGCCAACATGGTGCAGTGGTTTGAGTTTTGTACTTGGACTTTGGAGACTCAGCCATGGAAGCCCACTGTGTGACCTTGGGCAACTTGCTCTCTCTCAGCCTTAAATAAGGGAATGGTACCTCATTTGAATAACCTTGCCAAGAAGAGCCTATCAGAAGGTTGTCATAAGTCAGAATTGACTTGAAGACATATAAAAACAGCAAGAAATATTTCCAATGCACTTTTAAGTTGACCTGAAGACATATAAAAACAGCAAGAAATATTTCCAATGCACCTTTAAGTATATGAAAATAAACAGCCTCACACTTTAGATATGTTTTGGACTGCAACTCCTATATTCAGTTTCAACCATAATGGTCAATAGTCAGTGATTATGGGAAACAGGCACAAAAAACAGTGGAAAGGCAATTGTTATTACTCTGTTAGGACCACTGAGAATACAGAGTAAAAGTAGGGAATATCATAACTTCACAACATGATTATCCAATTTGTAAACTGATCTACATTTCATGGTCAAATGGGAGTCCATTTTCTGGTGAATACATTGTGGCCCTAGACTCTCATTATGTAATGTTTTTGTAGAAGAATTTTTAATGCCTTGTTTTTCTACATAATCTGATTAATCTAGTTGTTTCTTTATCTATATTCCATTCTTGAAT
This sequence comes from Phrynosoma blainvillii, assembly GCA_026167975.1. NCBI lineage: Eukaryota > Metazoa > Chordata > Lepidosauria > Squamata > Phrynosomatidae > Phrynosoma > Phrynosoma blainvillii. The sequence goes on from JANUYF010000003.1 coordinate 204,009,628, forward strand.
AATTAAATGGCCATTTTCTACCAATTTTCAAATCTTGTATATAGCATTTTCATAAATTTCAGTGGTGCTGTAGTATTCTGGAGATTCTGAGAATGTCTCTCAAACCTTCTGATCCTTTAAAGTAATCCCATTTTGAACTGCTAAAAAGTTATCATATGCTCAAAAGGATAAGATTATACTTTTTTTGATAAACGTTCAGGGTTAGTGTGGAATTTTGTAAACATAAACTTTGCTCACAACCTCCTCAAAAAGCAGCTTCCATAAGAAATCTGTGCCCATGCCATTCTGTGTATAGTTCTGGCATTAAAAATTACTATTTAGCCATCATCTTCTCCTGTCTCTTTCTTTCCCTCTTTATTAAACACAACCTCCAAATAGAAATATTGTTCTTGAACAAATGCACCATACCCATTCCTATGAAGCATATTAGTTTTTATGTCCTCAGAAGTGGCATTTTTGTCAGCAGTTACCTTTGAATGCTGGCAGTGCAAGTATTACTTGAGGGATCTGTTCAGGGATCCTTCATGCAATGCAATTTTTGTGTAAAATCTGGAACCTTGTTTCTTTTACCTGAAATGAACAACAAAGTGTTCTCTCTAGGCATCTCCTAGGTCCTCCTATGTGATTCTGTGGTATGCTTCTGCCAGATGTTGACCATAGAATCACACAAAGGCCTAGAGGAGCATTCTCTCTAGGAATCTCTAGGTCCTCTGGCATGGCCATTTGTGATTTTATTTTTTGTAACACAGAGGAAATTTACTATTCCATGTTTTCCCAATCATTTTGAAAACACAGCTTCCTGGACAGGCAGAGGGTACTGGGTGTGCACCAAGTCTTACCAGCCATTTTGTGGATACAGGTGGACCAATGCAACATGGTCTTGACAAGCAGCTCAAAGTTTAGAAAGACACTCATTCTACTTTGGAAACTCTACAGAATGTAATAATTTGAATGATGTGAATAATTGGGTAACCGGGTGTATTCAGGAATCAAGTGAATGAATATCACTAGCAAACTGATGGTGGAAACATTTTTTGAGTTAAGTATCATTATCTCATATGAATAACCCCACAGATAATGCATACTAATGGCCAACAAATCATTATTTGCAGTATAACACTGTCCCTCCATCCATACTGTAAATGTAAATTGAAAATGGTTTACAATATGTTCCTCAGTTAATCAATGCTGCTTAACTGAACTGTTCACCTCTCTGTGACACACCAATATACCAGGCAGTACACAGCCCACTTACATAAGCTTTCTACTCCTCTTAGCTAATATGGATAAATGTATTTCCTGCAGTTATTTCAAACTTGCTTCTCCCTCATTTTTCCATTACTGATAATTTCCTGTTGTGATTACCATTATATCTTTATTTCATATGCCCACTGTCTTTCTATTTAGACATAAGCCAAAATTAAATGAATCAGGATGAGAAGTGATGAACTGTTAAAGCCAGCTGCCTGTCTTTGAATGTATTAGAGGCAATATTCTCTATTGAATGGGGTGTAAATGGACTTCCTCTTAAAGTGCTAAATAAAGTTGCAAAGGAAAAAAAATCAAATTACAATGCATGATGAACAGAATAGAAAATTGCTTCTAAATTGTACAAGGAAGCAAGCAGTTATATTGGTACATTGTTATGAAAAGCACACAGTAGATTACAGAAAGGACAGCCTGTCAGTGGCGTGTCAGACTTTTTGTTGAATGCCAGTAATGAAAGCAATTGGCATTTCTGCTTTTGAAATGCAAAAAATAAAGGATTATTTAAAAAAAAATGTATTTCTGTAAGAATACTCCTACAAGTTCAGTTCATAGTAATGTCCAATCCTTGTACTGTTATTAACAAGGAAAGAACCAGAGCACAAGGAGAATAGTTTCCTGTCTTTCTTTATAATAAGAATACAGTGTCCTTGAGGCTTTTGATTCCAAACATGGAGGTTTGATTGAGCAGTAATAGGCAAGAGCCACTTGTAGACATTTCCATTGATTTATCGATCTATAAACAATTTAGGCTGTGATCCTATACCCACTTTTCCTAGGAGTAAGCCCCATTGATCTTAATGGACCTCACTCTAAACATAAATGTGCAAGCTTCTACTGTCTTCTGGTTTTCACTGCTTCTTGTGGCTGTGAATTCCATATGAACTATATGAAGGAAGCACTTTCTTTGGTGGCTGATTCTCTAAGATTGCTGTTCAAGCTGAACTATGAATTCTAAAGTTATGAAATAACTTTTTTCCCCTAGAGCATTCTGAAATTCCAGAAATGCACAATTTATAATGTATGACCCTTTTCATTTGTATGCTATTTCGTAAGGTTTACATTTGTATTGGAAACTGTGCATGCAAATATACACGGCATGAAAAGTTCCAAATGCTGGATACTCCCATGTGGCACTTGAGTTTAAAGGATCTTGAAATACAGTTCAACTAACAACCTGTGTTCAGGGTTCATAACTTTGGTTAGTCACTTGGACAGATGGGAAACTTCAATAGAGTCCATTGTTACTTCAATAGAGTCCATTGATGACATTTGAGCACATATGTAATTACAATTACAGGAGAATGACTGTCCTAAACTCTAAATGGCATAGGATGTAAGAGGGTAGAAACTACCTTATTTATATAAGACAGTGTCTGTGAGCTAACACCACTGTCTCAGTGGTAAAATATGGCAATACTTTTTTACCACTCCTTTAGAAATTGTCTATTTTTAATAACTATTTTCTATCCTTAAAATCAGGAAAGAAGACTCCCAAACACTTATGTGTTAATTTAAACATCAAGGAAATGCAAAAAAAGGCATTGCTATTAGCTGTTTCATGTTTATGCAGCTTTCCTCCTCTAGGGCTTTACTAGAGCTCTCAGTTGAAGCAATGGAGATTTCTCTTTCACTGGGCAGGATTTTTTGTGGGGGAGGGGAGAAATAGTAGATGGTAATAAGGAAATACAGCTAGACTACAAACTATAGCTATTGCAATGTACTAAATGGTTTGTATATGGTTGTCAGGTGTGCACTTTAGAGGACACATGGAGTCTTGTACCAACTGGACCAGCTTCCAATTTGCTTCTGAGTGCAATTCAAGGTGCTGGTTTGACATTCAAAGTCCTAACTAGCTTAGAACCAACACATCTGAGAGATTATTATTATTTATTATTATCACCTCCTCACATATGAATCTGCCCATATAAGCCTGTTTTTATCTCTTGTGCATCAGCTCAGGAGTGCTGGTAGACAGAGAGAAAATAAGGAGATATTTAAACAATTAAGGAATGACCATACTACACTAGTAAAGTCAGAATTTTACTATTTCAAACTGTGTCAAGATCCTGCATCAGGAGGCATAGCTCTGTCATTATAGCTGTGTGTCACTGAAGAAGGGGAGAAGGGCTGCTGTCTCACTGCAGAATTCATGCAGTTTGATACTGTTTTAATTATCATGGGTCTATCCTATGGAATCCTGGGATTTGTAGTTTGATGTGGCACCAGAGCTCTCTGACAGAGAAGGATAAATCTCTCTCTCTCTCTCTCTCTCTCTCTCTCTCACACACACACACGTCATGCCCAGCCAGCTGGAGGACAAGGAGAAGGCTGAGCCAGAGCCTCAAATGGGACCTGTGTCTGAAGCTGCAGCACAGCCTGACCCTGAGCCTAGCGCTAGTGTGACTCTGCCAATTCCAGAACAGTCTGTGGCCTCCCAGGAGGCTCAGCAGCCAAGCCTAGCAGCAGAGCCTTTAGGCATGGAGGACACAGTACCTACCTTCGGCCAGCATCGAACAGAAAGGAAGGGCCTCCAGCATTCGAGGAGGCTTTATGAAAAATGCCAAAGCAATCAGGATATTGGAGCTTGGGCATTTAAACAGGTGAAGGACACTCAGCTCAACATCAGAAATTATTGAGCTTCTTGGTGAAAGCGCGTTGATCTGACCTCCCTTGTTTCCTGACTGGAACCTTGCTCCTTGGATTGCTGATTGCTTTGTCTCCCTAAACTCTTTGACCTTCAGATTTTGCCTACACATCTCATCGCTCTCTGGAATCCTGGACTCGGATCATTGACTACTCTCTCTCTGGTTATGCTCTCTGGTTTGGACCTTTTGCTTTGGAACTATGGATTTGAACAGATCTTTGCTGCTTCACTTGTTTTGAGACATTACTTAGGGGGGAAGCAGACGAGAGCTTCCCAGATGCCCTGGGCCGGCACGCCGTGGGGCCACAGCCTCCGCACCTCAGCGCACCGGCGGTGTCCCTGGAAGGAGCGCTAAATCAGCGCTCCTTCCTCAAGACAGGGAAAGTGCACCCTAAAAGCGTTGGGCGCACTTTCTCTGTCTTTTCCACCGCAGCGCATCCGGTCGCTGTGGCAGGAGGTTGCCCCGGAAGCGCCGGCCGTGCGGAGGGCCGGCAGCTCCCAGGGCGACCTCAGGAAGAGGAAGGAGCGCCGTTTGTGCGGTGGCTCCTCCTCTTCCGGGTCTCCAGGACGACCTTTTTGGTCGTCTGCCGAGGCCCTTAGTTTGGTGTGTGTGCTATCAGCATACTTGGCCACTTTCCCAGGACAAAACATCCCATAATTCCATAACATTGAGCCATGGCAAAGTAGTGTCAAACTGCATTAATTCGACAGTGTAGATGTGGTTGTAGGACAGGAAAGCACAACTCCCTGAGGTTCTCGGTCTCCTTAGGGATCACTATCCTGACTCTTTGGAATATCCTATAGACTTAATGAGAATAAATGGAGCTCAGTGGCACAACATGACCCTACAAACTGGAATTTATCATGAATGAGTGTGAAATTTAAAAACAGTATATCCAGTATCACACCTGGGTCTTCCCATACCCAAAGCAAACGCTACTATTTTACCTGACCAGCTGTTCCATTGGAGCAATGGTACATATCTGTTTGATATGTCTGGATGCACAAAAATCAATATATGGAGTCATTGCTTTGATACTTTAGAAGCTACTTCAATAGACAATATAATTGATAATTTCAGTTCAAAAGACCATTTTAGTACAACTAACCCATGACTGTTTCTGTCTCAGAAACCCCTGTGGTTTAGTTAAAATCATGCCTTTAGAATATAAGCTCCAAATAGATTGGAATTTGAGGAATCCATGTTTTTGTTGGCTACATTTGAGGGATTGCTTTGGGAAAGAATTTTATTTATATGAGATGGTCCAAGATTATGGAATGGATGCTCCTTATCAGATTAATGCGGATGAAAACCAAGGGTCTCATCTGGAACAGGAGCTCCCAGTATCCAAATGGTTGCATCAATTGGCTAATCTGAGTGAGATTGTAAAGAAAATAAAAGGTACAGAAGAAAAGATCAAAATGACTGGATTTAAAAGCACATAGAATCATTAAGATAACCCAGGAGATAAAGCACATATCTGAAAACTCATGGGGGGATTTTGACTGGTCCAAAACAGGACAGACCATTTTACACATGCTGACTAACCCAATAGCCATAATTCTATGTCTACTGATTGATACCATAGCCGCCACCATTGCAGTTGTGATGTGGATCAAGAAAAATCTGGCCAAATATAACACAATCCAGAGGCAAGCCTATCTCCCCTCTCAGAGCTCTGTTCCCTTGTCAAGCTGCCCTTCTCTGCCAGGCAAAGAGAGAGATTTTGCTTCTATTATTTAAACCATTAAGGGAGGTGGAGAGGTGTTTTTTTTCCTCTCCACCCAATTGGTTTTTTAAATATTATAAGGGGGGGAGCCTTGGAGGTAATGCCTTGTACAGTCCTTTAAGCATGACTTCATCTTTGAAGCCATTGCTGAAACCCCGAGGTTCAATGTATTTCTCCCATGAGAGTGTTCATTGAACCCCTGCAGGTCAGTTAGACTGCACGGAGGCAACACCGCCAAGGCTAACAGCTAGGTCTGGACTCCTCTCTCATCATTCTCTGTTTGACCAAGAAGCCAAAGTCAGCCAAAAATGGACACCACAGAGTTTCTTAAAGGCACAGTGCCTCTATCCTTTGTCTTTCATTAACACTAAATTTTATTTACAGATCTATATCTTATTCTTCACCAGACACCACCAGTTTCCACCCCAGTACCTGAAGCTGCCCCAAAGTTGATTTGCAGCAAGCATGTTAATTTTTAGCCCTATTTCCTATTCTTCTGTCTGGCCTTTGCCATATCTCTTTTCCATACCAGATGAGCTGAGGGGGGGGGGGGGGGGTTATATCTTTCTTCTCCTTTCCATATGATTCCCCCAGTGAATTTAAATATAAATTAGAGCTTCTATCCTTATTTCCTTCATATATGTGTGTGTGTGTCCCTAACTAATTGTGATTCAACTGAGGTGCCTTGGGTCTCAAGGTGGGGGGTGAGCCAACAGCCTACACCAAGGTCCCCTGCATGTCCCCCACACTGTCCTCTACATATGCCCTGCTGTACCATAGGTCCTCCCAAGGTCCTTCAGACAGCAGTACTCCTGTGATGTCCTCCATGCCAGAAGAGGTCCTGTACAGTGTTCCTGTCCATACAAAATCAGTTCCTGGTTCCTGCAATCCAAACCCAATTCCAGCTGTCCTCCCGATGTCCTACAAATCTCCAGATGTCCTTCCCTCTGTGTCCTCCAATGTTCCAGATGTCCTCCAAGGTCCTCCCATTTGCCATTCCTGGTTTCCAGTTCCTGCTACAAAATCTTTGTCCCTTTGTCACAACTGTGCAGTGATGCCAAACTGCAGGTCAAAGTTACTGCTTTTGTGCACCTTCTTTCCTACACAAGAGTGAATCCTACCATCACTCTCTTCCCCTTATTCCAGACATCCGGGTCTACCTCAATCTCCTGCTTCAGTTCAATGGACATTGCTCATGAATCCCAGACTGTATGGGCACAGATTGGTCTTCCAAAGATTTGAGTGGCCTCATCAGTGCCTAGAAGACCTCCCCTCCCCATGATGTCTTTAATCAGCTGACAACATTACAAGTCACATTTCACAAACTTTTCAATTTGTCCACTCTGGATGGCAGTCTGGACTTTTTCCAAAACTTTCACCAAAAGGATTCAAACTTAATGGACAGTTTATTGATGTCTTTGTCCACCATTACACAAACTACCCAATATTTCTGAACATTGGTTCATAGCTATTGATACCACTTTGCTTTAACTCTGCGGCTTTACAAACCAAACAGACTTGAATATAGACACTTGTAGAGACTCAAACTTACTGTGCTACATTTCTTCATGTCTAAACTCTTGGACATTGGTCCATGGACTTTTAATGGCTGGCCTCAATCAATGCAATGCATTCCTACCTCATGTTTTATAGTTTTGCATGTTCTGATACTGACTCATATATTTTTAATGTTTGATTTTATTTTGGTTATGCTCATTTGTATTCAAATTCATTGATTGATCATTTAAAATTCGGTGTGAAAATCCAAGAATGGGTTCCTGAAGAAAGCCTCATCCCAGAAAAAGTTCCCTAAGTTCACATCCCTAAATTTTCTTTGGCAAAGAATAATTTGGAAATTTCCAATGTCCAAGGAACTCCTTGAACATAAGTCATTTCCAAAGGGGAGGATATGTTACCAGAAGTGAAGCATTTTTATACATATTCCATATGTGTGCATTATTCTATTATGGTCCTCTGTGTAGCCATTTAGCCAAGAGCGAGATAGTCATGTACACCATTGAAGCCTGGTGGTCACGTAGACTTAATTTACAGATTAAACAGTTTTAGGAGTTGCAAAATAGAGAGATACACACTTCAAGAGACAGGGAAGCCAGGAAATTTACAAATTTACTACCTGGATGGGTTCTGACAGCAAGAGAGACAAGCTCCACCACCCCCCACTGGAAACTATGGGGCTATACAGACAGCCCTTAATGGGTTCCATCCTACTCTCTCTTTCCTTGCTAGATTGGGGCTGTGGCAAAGGCATGCCATGGCCCTGATCCAGCACTTTGCCACTTTAAAAAGAGCTGGAAAATGCCAATCTTTTTTTAGAACATCAAAAAGCTTCCCTTGCCGCCATCATGGAAGCTTTTCCGCACTCCTTTTTTGTGCAGTGTGTACTTGCCAGGCGGCTGGAGCGTCCTGACGCTGCCTGTCATGTGGTGGGGCACACAGTATTATGTTCTGCCCAGAGGACTTGGAAGATGAGCCAGAACCTCCTCTGAGACCTGAGCCTGCAGCAGTGGAGCCCCAGACCGGCCCCAGCTCTGTTTTGCCAGCTCCAGCAGAGCCTCCAGCCAAGCCTGTGGTACCCCAGGAGGCTCCTTAATCAGGCCTCCCAGCAACAGAACCTTCAGACATGGAGGAGAATCAAAGGACTGTGCCTACCTTCAGCCAGCGTTGAGCAGAAAGGGCGGGCCTTTGGCGTTCAAGGACAATTTATGAAAAAACACCAAAGTAATCAGTCTCAGCTGAGCTCCTGCAGCTTGGGAATTTAAGCAGGTGCAGAAGAGCTACCTTGGTGCCAGAGATTGTCTGAGTTTCCTAGCAAAAGCCTCTGTCTCTAGGTCTCCTTGTTCCTTGGCATGAAACCTTGACTCTCAGACTGCTGACTTATCCTGGACTTCTGGAACCCTTGACCTTCAGACTGCTGGCCACTTTGCTTCTCTGGAATCCTAGACCTTCAGACTGCTTGACCATTCGCTGGTTGAATCCTTGAATTAGTAATTCAGACCTTGCTTTCTTACTTTGCATCTACAGAAGACTTTCATTTACTTTCCACCCTCACAAGATGCTGCTATTAGCCCTCTTGATGGGTTTTCTGGACAGAATAATCTCTGTCCCCCTTAACTAGGCTGATAGGGGCATAATGAAAGGGAAATACACCTTGGACGAGCTGTTGCAAATGAATTTGCAGCTTTCTGGCTAGGTACAGCAATTACCTCAAAGTGTGGCTGCACTCCAGGGACAAGTTAACCCTCCAGCTCCTGAACGCTGCCAGAAATGCTTTGCTTCCCTTCCTGATAAGTTTCAGGAAGACAGGACTATGCTGGAGAGTTTTATTGCTAGTTGCAAGCTGCATTTTCAGCTTCAAAGGGACATCTTTCTTGATGACTCCCATGGTGTTTGTCTTGGAAAGCAGCCAACGGAGTAGCTGATAAGAACAAACACACAAATTCAAGTCTGAAGCACAAAGGCAATTCCAAAAGTACAATCCAATGTTCCAAGAAGCAAAACCAGGGACAAACCAAGTGTCCAGGAGTTCAGAGAGCAGGTCAGTGAGTCCAGTCCAGGGTCAAGAGTTCCAGAGAGCAGGTCAGCGAGTCCAGTCCAAGAACAAGAGTTCCAAACAATCCGAGGTCCGGGAAGCAAGATTTCAGGCAACAAGGTAGTCAGAGTCAGATGCTTTCATCAGAGAATGCAGATAGACTCTGACAAAGAAGCTTGGCATCTCACAGCTATTTATATTGGCCCAGCTCCTAATCACAGCTGTTTGGTGATTTTTTAAAAATTAATTTTATTTAAATATCTTATACGTAAACCTAAAAAAAATCTTAACAATAACTAAATACAATCAAAAATAGCAACCTGAACAATACTACGAACTTCCTATCAGTTCCATTGACAAGAAATACCATATTTATCCTCAGTCTTACATCATGTTCTTTATTCTATTTTAGTCATATATAATTTTAGCTCTCTTCAAAAAAACAAAAAAACAAAAAAAACCCCAAAAACCTCCGATATCTATAAGTTTGCTATACAAAGTCCTTTACTATAATGCTTATATATTATGTCTTTTGATTTTCTTGTCATTTCCACATAAAGTTCCATGAATTTTACTATTTTAGCTGGCTCTAGTCTGTCTTCTCTTATGATAATCATCCAAAGGAGACCAATCCTGATCTTCTTTTTCTAGATCCATATGATTCAACAGAGCTGTTAACCTATCAATTTCTCTCATTTCATATAACTTCACCAACCAATCATCTATAGTTGGTATTTCTTGCTTTTTCCACCTCTGAGCAATTAACAGTCTTGCAGCTGAAATCATGTATAACAGAATTCTCCAAAATTTCCTTTGTATTATCAAATTGATATGGTTTACCATGTTTAATAAGTATATTTCAGGTTTCAATTCAAACTTGATTTTGAGAATATCTTGAATTACTTCGTGAATTGTCTTCCAATATAATTTCATCTTTGAATACCTCCACCAAATATGAAACCAAGTACCAATATTTTGCTTGCATTTCTAACAAGTATTTGACTTTGTATTGTATATTTTTGTAATCTTAGCTGGGTTAAGTACCATCTCTGCTCCATCTTCCAGTAGTTTTCTTTCAGGTCTTGTGATTTGGTAAATTTTTCCATTTTCCAGCGGCAGCATTGGTGAGGACTCTGAGCTGGGCGGGGAGCACTCTAGCCCACCCCCTCCTCCCCTGAAACACCTGGCTCCAGGGAGGCCTTATAGCCAGCCTGGCAGCCCGAACACCGGCACCAGCGGTGGCATTGGTGAGGACTCTGAGCTGGGCGGGGAGCGCTCTAGCCCACCCCCTCCTCCCCTGAAACACCTGGCTCCAGGGAGGCCTTATAGCCAGCCCGACAGCCCGAACACCGGCACCAGTGGCGGCCTTGGCATTCTAAGGCCGCGGAGGACTGTTTTGGCTAGCCTGCAGCCCTCGGAGGACCACCTGAGCGGTTTGAGTGGCTGCACCTGCGTGCAGCCGGGAGGAGCACCGGCGGACATAAAGTCCCCACCTGATTTCATCTTCCTCTGGCACTACGCGGTGAGTGGCGGCGTTCTAAGGCCGCGGAGGACTGTTTTGGCCAGCCTGCAGCCCTCGGAGGACCATAATGATATTGAAAGATTATGTATTTTTAAATTGCATATTTTTAATTACTGTTATTTAACTTGTTTAGTTTGATTTGTTTTGGGGGGATGAGTGGGTGTGGGAAGGAGGGATGGGATTCGAATTGATTTATTTGTTCTGATGTTTGTTTTGATGTTTTGAAATGTTTTGAAATGTTGTATGCCACCCCGATTGCCTAGCAGAGGGGCGGGATATAAAAAATTATTATTATTATTATTATTATTATTATTATTATTATTATTATTCCATTTTCCTTCTCGCATATTCCCAGCTTTCTAAATCGATTGTTTTCCCTACATCTGTTGCCCATTTAATCATATTTTCTGAAATTAAGTCCCTTTCTTGTTGTCTTTCCATCAATAATTTGTTCAATTTACTTATTCTTTTCTTCTCAGGTTTTGTCAGAAGATCATCCAGATATTTTCACTCTTCTTGAAAGTCTTCTATTTCGATGTCCATCTTGAATCTTTCTCTCAGTTGCATATACAGTAGCCAATGCACTCTTAGATCTAATTGTTCCAGCTCTTCCATTACTTTGAATTCCAAATTGTTTTCTTCCAATTTTTAAAAAATATATCTTACTATCTCAACCATTTCTTGACAGCCATTCATCTTCCAAAGAAGGCTTCGTATGGAGATACCCAAAGCGGAATTTTCCTATAAATTTTCTTCTTAATTTCCTCCCATACCTTTAGTAGCACTCTTCCAATCACATGATGTTTGAACTCTTTATGTGCTGCTGCTTTTCCATACCATACATATCTGTGACAAACAAATTGGTTATTAAATCCTTCAATGTTCAATATTCTTTTATTTTCCAGTAAGATCCAATCAAATTACCAATTTAGGGCATTTGCTTGATATAGTTCTAAATCTGTAGCTCCTTCCTCCTTCAACTTTGTGCCATCTCATCATTAGCCAATTAATTCTGGCTCTCTTTGCCTTCCAAATAAAGCCCCTAAGATCTTTATGCCATTCTTTAAACATTTTACTATTATGTATTATTGGTATACACTGGTACAAGAAATTCATTTTAGGAATTACCGTCATTTTAATAGCTTCAACTCTTCCAATCAATGTCAAATTCAATTTATTCCATTTTATCAAATCCATCTTAATTTCCTTCCATTTTGTCTTGTAATTATTGTTTAATAGATTTGTATTCCTCTTAGTTAGCCAAATTCCTAAATATTTAACTTTGGTTTTTACTGAACATTCAGTTACTTTCTGAAGGTAAGCTTCTTCCTTTTTAGTCATATTTTTTGTCATTATGACCATTTTCTTCCAGTTTATTTTAAATCCCGACATCTTACCGAATTCTTCTATTATTCGAAAAGTTCCTGTGATTTGTTGTTTCGGGTTCTCCAAAATAATAACCACATCATCAGCAAAAGCTTGCAATTTATATTCCTGGTCATTAATCTTCATCCCCCTTATGCTATCGTCTTGCCTTATTCTGTTCATTAAAACTTCTAGCACTGTTATAAATAGTAATGGTGACAATGGACATCCTTGCCTTGTTCCTTTCTCAATCTTAAACTTTTCAGTAGTTCTTCCATTTATTATCAGCTGTGCAAATTGTTCTCCATAGATCGCATTTATCCATCCACAAAATTTAGATCCCATCTCCATTTTTTCAAACAATTTTTTCATAAAATTCCAATTCACATTATCAAATGCTTTTTCTGTGTCAGCGAATATTAATGTCAATATGTTACAGTGAAACCATCTGGCCTGGGAGATTTATCTTTTTTCATCTTTCTGATAGATTGAATTAACTCAACCGCCGTAATTTCCGAGTTCAACATATTTTGCTGCTCTGTTGTTAATTTGTTAATCCGTTGTTTGTCTAAATAGTGACTTACCTCTTCATCGTCCATGGCATCAGCCTTGTATAAAATTATGTAATAGGTGTGAAAAGCTTTCTGAATCTCTTGTGCTTGTAACATTTTGTCACCTTCCTTTATTTTTGAAATTGTTCTCCAGGTTTTCTCTTTTCGTAATTTGTATGCTAACCTTTTTCCTAACTTGTTTGCAGATTCAAAATGTCTTTGTTTAATAAATTTCATCTTCTTTGCTATTTCCCCCATTATTCTCTTGTCTAGCTGTCTTTTAAGCCATTGTAGATGTTTATTTTTCCTATCATTTGTAGGGTCTTTAGTAAGTTCTATTTCTGCAGCTTGAATATCTTTTTCCAATCTTTCACTATCATTGATTCATTGCCGCTTCACTTCTGCACCTCTTTGGATCAACACACCTCTCATCACTGCTTTACTAAAAGCAGCTAGCAAAGCAGCTTATTTATATACCGCTTCATATCACGCTATGGGATGTCTAAGCGGTTTACAACTGTGAGCTGATTGCCCCCCAACAATCTGGGTACTCATTTTAGCGACCTCGGAAGGATGCAGGCCTGAGTCAAGCCTCAGCCCTGGCTGGTATTGAACTCGCAACCTTGTGGTCTATGAGTGAGTGGCTGCAGTACAGGCATTTAACCACTGCGCCACCAGGGCTGGCGCAGTGGTTAATTGTTTTCAATTTACTAGTGTAAATTGTTTTGACTTTGGCAGATTCAGAGGTGTTTTCCAAGAAATAATAATAATAATAATAATAAGTTTTATTTCTAACCCGCCCCTCTGCAAAGCAACCAGGGTGGCGTACAATCGGTTTAAACAATACAAGAATAAAGCACATCATCCAATACTCCCCCTATTGAAGATAATGCTTCAATATCTTCCTAAATTTTTCTTGAAATTTTTTATCCGTCAGGAGATAATCATTTAATTTTCAGTGAATTTTTTTTTATTGTTTCTAATCTTAATACAATTGGGTTATGGTCACTGTCCTAGGTATAATTTCCATTTCCTTTATTTTAGTTATTAATTCCGCTCATGTCATAAACATATCAATTCTAGACGATGATTTGTAACTTTCTGAAAAAAAAGTGAAGTCATCTTTATGTGGGTTTAAATTTCTCCAAACGTCTATCAGATTCAATTGCTCTTGACTTCCAGCAGTGACAGCAAGGTGACCGGTCCTGTGTTTAGGGGCTCCTCACAGGACTGCCTTTTCAGGGTGAAGGGGATCAAAGGATCCCCTTTCATCCTTGCTCTGGAAGGAGTAAGGCATGCAGGGGGTCAAAGGAGACCCTTGTTTGACCCCCGGGTAAAGTCCTTGATGAGGATTGAGCTGGGACGAAACAGGATCACAGAGCAGCTGACCTTGGAAAGGTTGCCATTAAAGGCACTTAGCCTTGCCTGCCATTTTTTTTTTAATTTATAGCCTTGAAGCATCGACTTCAAAGCAGAGACAACAAAACTGCACTTTCTCTGTACTGCTTTTGCTCTCTCCACTTCAAGAAGCAGTTTGCTACAAAGTACTTGCTAATCACAACTTTATTGTGAAGATTTACAGTAGCCTGAGTCACTGGGAAACAACAAGACTAGTCTGGGACTGACAGATTGAAGGAAAATAGACAGGTATTAAGACACAAAGATGTGAGTAAAAAGAACCAAGGTAAAATCAAAAATTTGTAGAATAAAAGAAAAGAAGAAAGGAGTAATTTTAAAGTCAACAGAGTGGAACAAAGAAGGAGCTGATAAGGGGGTCAGATCAGAGTGCCAAAGACAAAGCAAAAATGGCAGCAGAAAAAAAATGAAAGGAAGAGGTTTGCCGGGACAGTGAGAGTGATAGTGATTAAAGGCAGATCGGGGAGGGGAGACTGAGCAATATCTCTATCTATCTATCTATCTATCTATCTATAGATATATAAACTTTGTGAGATTCTGGCTGTGGAAAGCCTTAGGAGGACAGGAGGAAGAGACATTGGGAGCACAAAAAGAAAGCTAAATCACATCTGTTTGGTGATTGCTGAGCATTTTTCATATAATCTCCAGGATCGCCGAAGGCACGCCCTTTCTGCCCTTCTCAGGCTGAAGGTAGATACCTCCTCATCTTGCTCCTCTATGGACGTTTTCACACGAAAACGTCCAAAGCTGCCTGGAGCCATTCCGGAACGGATCCTTCCACTCATTCCAGAATGGCTCCGGCGGCGGCAACCTAATTCCTTTTTAAAAAAGGAATTACAACTCCGGCGCTGATGCTGGAGTTAGAGCTAAAAGGGTTAGGGTTAGGGTTACGCGCAGCAAGACCCAGACTGACGCCGGCTAGCGCTGGGGATGGCGCTGGATGAGGCGGGGCTTGCTGCGACGTCGTGTGAAAAATTTGTCAATGAAGCCAGAGTGGGGCCGGACGGAGGTAGGATTGCGTCCTCCTAAAGCCCCGTGTGAAAACGCCCTATGTATCCCATGCCTGGAACCTCTGTTGGGGAGAGGCTATGCTGCTGAGTCATGGGCTCTGTTGTAGTTGGCATAGCAGAGCTAGATTCTGACTCAGACAGCTCTGCTAGCACTGGCAGAGCAAAGCTAGAGCCTGGCTCAGACTCCTTGTCCTCTGAGTCCTCAGCATGGCTGGCCATGACAGCATTTATGATTAGCCTGCTCTCAAGACCTGACAGCAAATGGGCTACCCCCTACCTGAACCAGGACAGCTCCCTCCTCAACAGCTTGCAGGACTTTATTGCAGAAATGAGAGCCACCTGTGAGGATCTTGTGAAGGCCAAGATGGTGGAGAGCCAAATCCAGACTCTTCAGCAAGGCAAGGGGACTGTAGTGGAGTACTCCAGATCCTTCCACCTGATAGTGCAGGATTTGGGTGGAAAGATAGTGCCTTATAAGTGCAATTCTGTTACAGTCTTTCAGACTTGGTGCTGGATGAGTTGACATGCTTTGAGCCCTCCACTTCTCTGGACTTGTTGTTTGCACAGGCTACTCAACTGGATTGTCACCTCTCAGACCACAGACCGGCTGAATGGAGTGCCCGTTCGCTGCTTCTGGCTCCTGCCCAACCAGCTCCTGCAGCTCCACCTGGTACAATGACCATAAGCATGAATTCCAAGATTTACAATGTCATAAGTCCAGCTTACAACACCGTAAATACTCAGCATGTATTTAGCCATACATGTTTCTACTTTATCTTGTCTTCTTGGAAACAACGAGGCTTCTCAAAACAAGTAACTTTGTTGGCCCTTTTACTAGAATTTCACAAGCATATGCCTACCTAGTGTGTCCCTATTACAGCTCCATAAACAATTGCTAACCATGGATGGAACTATATATTACACTTGCCAGGGTGGTAACTATCAGCCCTTGTTGTGTATGGGAGCAAATCTTCATAAATTCTGTTCCAGAGCAAGAATAAATAATCATTTTAATCCCCACTATGAAAAAGAAACTGTGCAGTTTCTGAGGACTGTTCACAGTTTTAGATTTCTTCTATCCACACATTTGGATTTTTTTTTAAAAAAATTGTGCATAAAAACAGTATTTTCTATGAAGAAATAGAAAATCATGTTTTCTGCTCAGGGATTTTTTTTTCAGTGCATAAAATAACATTTCTGTGCAGAAAATAATCTTTGCTGAAAAACAATAACAAAAAAAATGTATTTTATTTATGAAGTCTCAAAGTGCAAATATTCTCCTCTTTCCAAAATTCTCCATGTCGGGGTTTCTTAAAAATCAGGAAACCTCTTGTTCATTGGGATTCAAGTATTTAATAATATTGACTGTTATTTAATAACACAGCTATGCATTTGTAACCTAGAGTTACAGATCTGTAATTTGTCTGTATTCATGATTATGAGCTTGTCTCCACTGGGGGGAAATGTTAAACTTAACTCCAAAATCAGTGCTGGCAGTTTCCATGGCATACAGCTTCTTCTGGAGAGATACTGCAGTTTTGGGCCTTAACCCCAACTTTGCTCCAAACTAACCAAACTCAAGGAAAAGTCTGGTATTTCCCAGAAACCCTGAAGTGGCTTTGGGTTCTTTTGGCATGTGGACAACTGGATCAGGTCTGGTCTGGCCCAATCTATTGTCCACACACAAAGAGTTATGCCATCTTCCTTCTTTGCACTGAGCTGCACAGGGAAAGGGGATGACCTGTTTCAGGAGCTTCTGCCACTCCCTCCTCATGAGCAGGAACATTTGTAGCCTGCCCAGCTTGCAGTCACTTCTGCTGAGGACATGTGATCAACAAGGAGTCTGAGTGAGGAAGTAGCTCTGAAAACAGTCTTGCCAGTTAAGCAGCTCCCTGCAAGAACCTGGCTATCACTGTAGCATTTGCTGAAGTCAGAACAGGATATCTTTGTGATCAATGAGAAGAGGGTAGAGCACCCTCCCCTCCTTGTTGATCACATGGTGTGGCACTTCCTCTTCTCAAGTAGAAGTGATGGCATCAACAAGGCTCATACAGGGAGCTGCTTGGCCAGTAAGGATGCAGTGGCAACAGCAGCACTGAGGACAGTGGGGCCAATGCAATGTCAACCTAGCTGGCCTGTGTGTACAATGACATTGCATCTTATTAGGCCCAGTCTATGTGGTCATCATAGTGGTCATCCCAGGGCAGTCCAGGACACAATGCTCTGGACTGTCCCTGGATTAAGCAGCCAGTGCAGATATGATGTATATAGTCTCACTGTAAACCGATGTAAATGCCAC
This sequence comes from Phrynosoma blainvillii, assembly GCA_026167975.1. Lineage (NCBI taxonomy): Eukaryota > Metazoa > Chordata > Lepidosauria > Squamata > Phrynosomatidae > Phrynosoma > Phrynosoma blainvillii. The sequence goes on from JANUYF010000003.1 coordinate 204,026,984, forward strand.
TCCAGCCCACATTAAGAGTCAGCAGTCAGACTGGGTGAGGTTCAGATGGAGTGCAAGAAGGAGGATGTTTTGATGCCCTTCCTGGCAGTGAGCTAAATTGTGACAATCAGAAGCAGGACCCCATCACCCATCGTTGTTGCACCCTTGGTCACTGGTGGGAGGGAGGTGGAAGCATTATTCTCCTGGCACCTTGATTCAGAGCTAAACAGACCTCCTTCATTTGATGCAACTGCTGATTCCTAAGGTTGACTGGGTGTGTGTGTATTTAAGGCCAGGAGATATTCTTTAGTTATACTGACATAATTAAATAGTTGATGTAGGATACTGGCAATTGTGTCCACCCCAGTGCTGAGTTCTCCCTATAACATGCATTACTCAGTGTCCTGGATTCAATTTTTTTGTTTGTTTGTTTTCCTAGTCCCACCAGTAGCACACACTGATATGAGAAAGACACAATATGATTTTATGAGGACAAAAAGTAATCCCACACCTTATGGGTGTCTGGGATAAGCAGTAGGAAAATGACAGAATGAAGCCAAGAATTGTGCTGCAGTTCAGTTTTATAGATAGGAAGTCAAGCCAGGTACAAAATCCATAAAAACCATTGTTGCTCAGAAAAAGTTCAGTCAGGAATTCTTTTAAAGCATTTTCTGTGTAGAGAGCCTAAAAATTATATTGGGTATACAGAATCAGTCCAAAGTCAAATGAAAATCTTTTCCACTGTGAAGATACTCCAGATTAGTGGCTTATTCCTGTGGTGGCTGTGTACAAAGAGTAGAGAGCTTCTACTTCTAGTGGCTTCTGACAGTTGGTTTAGAACAGGGATAGGCAATCTTTCCCCTTTAAGGGCCGAGGGACTTCAGCTCCCAGAATCCCAGGAGCTATTGGGCAACATGGGAATATTGGCCAACATGGCAGAGGCTTCTGGTGTTGGAATAGTAACAAGCTCTACACTTGAGCCATTATAGGGTTAACAACCATCATAGGGTTAATGGAGAGCTACTGAGAACACAGATGACCTACAGCTGTATATGCATAGCTCTAATCAAGTTTTGAGCCTTAATAAGGCTGCCTCTGTAGTGAGCTCTCTCTCTCTCTTTTGCTCACTCTATTCTTAGCCTTTCTTTATATTGCTTTATACTTGTGTTATTTGATTATGTTATTTGCTATTTGTTACTTTTGCCATTATTATTATGCTTTGTCTTATATATATGGGTTTTGTATGATTCTGTTATATGTGTTGTTTGTTACCTTTTGAGTATTTATATAAAGCCTTTTATAGTACCTTGTTTCATTAGTCTCTTTTCAAATCCATTGTCCCAACAAATTTGGTAGCAGAGGATGGTTGCTCAAAAGAATTGTTGCTTAAAGCAGTGGTTGTTTGAGACAATGGTTTGAAAGATGATTTGTATTTGGAAATATTTTTCATTGAAATAGTTTTTTTCCCCTTTTGGCAAACCTTTTGAGAAATGTATGGTATTTATTTTGGTTATGGCTATTGAATAGAATAGTTGGTTTTTGATGCTAAGAAAGTTAGTTTTTAAAGGCAAAGATAAATAGTGCAAGAATTTTATCTGGTTAAGTTTTAAAATTAAAGCTTATATTGGTAAGAGAGTTTACATATACAAAGTGTTTTTAAATGTCCGTAACCTCAGCTAGTTCACCTGAAATTAATATGTCTACTTTAAAAGTTCAACAAAGTATAAGTAATAGTAATGGCTTATTTTTAATCCCAAAGTTAAATAGGGATAATTTTCAGATTTGGGATGCAAGATTAAGAGTTTCCCTACAAGTCACAAGACTGTTTGCATGTTATAGATGAAGATATGCCTGAAAATCAGTCAGAACAGCATGAATATAAAATGAAAGAAGCAAAAGCTTTAATGATACTATATTCCTGTATAGAAGATCATGAAAGTCCATTAGTAATTAAATATAAAACAGCTAAAGAACTATATGGTGCACTCAAGAAAAAATACTTTAGTAGATCAAACAAAAATATAGTATTTTTGAAAGAGAAACTATATAGTATGAGGATGAGGGATGGAACTAGCATAGATATGCATTTGGATGAAATGTTGAAAATTGTTTCAGAGCTTCAGTCTGCAGGAGCAGAAATATCTGACTCTGAATTTCATACTTGCATTTTGCTTAGTTTGCCACCTTCTTTTGCAAACCAAAAGGCTATGCTTGAATGTATGGGAGAAGTGGATATAGATTATACAATTGCTTATTTAAGAGATTCTGGACTTATAAAAACAGTAGGTAATACAGCTGAAAAAATGTCAGTATTAAGAATAAGACCTAACTATAAAGAAAGGAGATGCTATATATGCTCAAGGGTTGGGTATATTGCTAAATACTGTAGATTTAAAGGTATAGAAAATCAAAGGCCCAGAGAAACAAACACTTCTATAAGAAAATTACCTTTTAGTGGAGAAAAACACTTTAATAGTCATAGACCAATTGATGAAAGAGTAAACAATAAACACAAGCAAAGATTTAATAACAGTAAAAATCCTCACATGAATAATCAAGTGTTTCAAATATCTGATTATCAGGGTGTAAATGATAGACAGCATTTTCTCCTTGATAGTGGTAGTTTCATTCACATTTGTCACTTTAGAGAAAGTTTTAGTGAACTTGATGTAGAAAATAGACCAGAGATGTTACAAGCAAACCAGCAAAGACTAAATGTGCTTGGAACTGGAACTGTGCCTTTAAGAGTTCTCACTTCTAGAGGTGAAGTGGTAAACCTTATAGTAACAAATGTTGCTTTTGTTCCTGAAGCCTCAAATAATTTGATTGGTACTAAAAGAATTGTAGAGAAGGACTATACTATAGTACTTAAAGGTGACTCAGGAAAAATTATCAACAATAGAACTGGCCTTGTTCTTAAAAGTTGATGAAAAAGATGGGTTTCATTATATCATCGATGTTAATGATGTAACAGTAAATGAGGAAAGGGATGTATGTCAAACTAGAGGAAATATTTGTGACCACAAAAACTGTCTTTATTCATGGCATACAAAAAAACTTTAAGGTGTGACCCTAGACCACAAGGAAAATTTTCAAAGGCAAAAAAATCTAGGGAAAAGTAAAATAAATGAAAAAAACTCAATTTTATTAAAAAATAGAGAAAAGGATGATAAATAAAAAATGAGTTAAAAATGTTGCCAAATTGTATAGGCAAATAAAAATCAAGGTTCTATATGCAAAAGCCGAATTAAAATAACACTCAAATGCACAACTCCAAATAGGAGGAATGACAGTACAAGCCCAATGTAAGACCAAAAGTATTGCCAATCTATTTAGGCAGATAAAAAAACCAAAGATTCACAAACTGTAAATTAAATAAATACTCAAAATACAGATAAGAAGGACAACAATATAAGCCCAATTCAAATCCATTGTCCCAACATCTGGGAGCTGAAGTCCCTTGGCCCTTAAAGGGGAAAGGTTGCCTACACCTGGTTTAGAGGGAGAGAAATTTGTGGCATTTTTGCATTGACAACTATACAAGGTCCATAACCAGCAACATCAGAATATATAAAAAAATCTATTGCTGTATTTGTCTATCAGTTAAAGAGTCAGGTGTCTACTCTTTCAGTTAAGAAGCTTCCTAGAAATCATAATCTAGCAAGCCAAGGAGAGGACTAAGCTGAAACATCAGGGGTAGGCAACCTTTCCCCTTTAAGGGCCTAGGGGCTTCAGCTCCCAGAATCCCAGGAGCTATTGGCCAACATGGCTGAGGCTTCTGGGAGCTGAAGTCCCTCGGCCCTTAAAGGGGAAAGGTTGCCTACCCCTGTGAAACATCCTTCAACCATACTAGTTTGGGGTGTGCAGGAATATATGGCAAAAACAAAGGAACATGCACTGATATGTGTTTATTAGTGAAAACTAGTGGCACAGCACTAGATTTGAAGTGCAAGACTGTCATATCTCCAAGGTGAACCCAAAAATGCAAGTAGCTGTGCTAATCCCTGTCAATAAACCAAATCAATTAATGTTCATCTCCACTTGAGCCTTACTCTTATAAAAGTAATGGGTCCTATTTGTCCATGCAAGACCATGGACGTTTTCACACGGGGCTTTAGGAGGACGCAATCCTACCTCCGTCCGGCCCCCCTCTGGCTCCATTTCCAGCTTGTTCACACACACGCCGCAGCAAACCCCGCCTCTTCCAGTGCCATCCCTGCGTCCGTCCGGCTCCTTGCTCCGTGTATTCAAACGCACGGAGCAGTAAGTCCGGCCTCACTCCGGCCGAAACAGCGCTAACTCCGGCATCAGCAGTGGAAAGGTAATTCCGATTTTCAAAAGGAATTAGGCTGCCGCCGCCGGAGCCATTCCGGAATGAGCGGCACGAGCCGTTCCGGAAAGGCTCCAGGCAGCTTTAGGGACCTTAGTGTGAAAACGCCCCATGCCACTCCAGTATACTTTGCACCAGAACAGAAATAGATGGTAATATATATATATATATATATTTTGCTTAAAAAAACATTCCCTCCCCCGAACACACACGCACACACACAAAGAGGGAGAAGGAGAAAAAAAGAAGAACTGCTGTGGTGTCTTCACCTAATTCAAGAGAACAGAGAGGCCAGATAATGTTGTAGACTCTGATAATCAAAATGTCATGACACTCTAACCCTTGCAGCCATGGCTTCACTAAACTAATGGTGAGAACTAAATGAAAAGGTGTTTGACAAAACAGGTCTCAATATCCAGTAGAGGTATAAAGAAGTGTTCTGCCTTGTCCTTTTGAAAAGCTTTCTGTGTGCCATTAGAATGCATATATTCCTGGCATCCAAGAACCTGAGGTTATTAATAAAGGAAATTTCTTGCTTGAAGTACTACACAAAAAAATGACAAATATGCATATTTAGAGTGAGCATCCCCATGGAAACCATAACTCATCCACTCTGCAAACATATATTACTGAACATGTTTATGCAAAGGGGATGAGATACGGTCTGGATGAGAGCTATAACTTTGATTTCATAGACTATGGCGTATGTTAAATGTCAGCCATAACTTTGCATTAATATAGTTTGTGATTCATTTATTATATTTTTAAAATAGGATACCACATTCTCACAGACTGGAGGAATCTGTTGTTAGGTTTACTCATAAGAGGTAATAAATTAAATTCCTACAGTTGATTTAACTGTGGTGTTGTTGTTGGTTGGGTCCCCCCCCCCCCCCCCGGCTAAATTTGCATGGAGGGAGGAGGTAGTACTGTATAAGCTGTATACTTACTGCATGGAAGGCATTCATCTGCAAGATATTTCAGGCAGCAATGTAATAATGATGACTCTTTGCATCCCTCTGAATCTACTTGATTGGGAAATCTTCCTGTAGGTAGGATGCAGCTAGTGGGAAGTTCCCCCCCCCCCCCCCCAGTTTTGCCAGATTATTTTTTTATTATTATTTATTATTCATTCAGTTCATATCCTGAATTTCTCCCAGAGTGGGACCCATAGTGGATAAGGTTCCTACTGACCTCCAGTGATAAGGGATCCCCCCTCCTCCTTCCAAAGCTTGTAGATAAATTTAAGCTTCCACTGTTGTCCACTGAAGTGTTTAAAAGTTTATTGACATACGGGAGCCATGGAGAGTCAATTTGTCCCTCTGGCCCTGGTAATCCCCCCTCCTCACTAAGGATTCACATATACAGTCATTAATGACCAAACAGGACCCCATAAAACTAGTTTTTCATTCTGGCAGCACCCCAACTGAAGGGTTTCTGAAGAGCTGCAGACTGGGACAATGTTAGGAAATAATGTTAGCAATGATCTACTGGCTACTACTTGGATAGGAGAATATTAAGAGATGACATGATATCCATGTTTAAAGATTGGAAAGGATGTCATAAAGAAGGTGGAACAAACTTGTTTTCTGCTGTTGCAGAGTCTAGGAGAATGGATTCAAACTACAGGAAAAGAGACCACCTAAATTTTAGGAACAACTTCCTGACAGTAAGAGCTGTTTGACAGTGAAATATGATTCCTTGGAGAGTGGTGGAATCTCCTCCTTTGGAGGTTTTTAAACAGAGGTTGGATGGCCATCTATCTGGAGTGCTTTGATTGTGTGTGGCATGGGATTGGATGAGATAGTCCTTGCAATCTCTTTCAAGTCTATGATTGTATGATTCCATAAACTCTTAGGTTGGGAAATTGCCAGGATGAATTGTATTTGCTAGGGCGGGGTGGGGGGTGGGGGATCATTAGATGTAATTACTGTTACACTGTAAAATGTAATTACAACTTTATCATTGTTGTTACATTTGACAATGTAGGGAGGGCCATATAGAAAGGTGTGGAGTTTTGCACAAAAACATTTTTGTACAAAAACAGACCACCACCACCACCACCCCAAAAAAAACCTGTAGGCAGAAACGTGGTTTCAGCTGCACAACATTTGGAATTTTGCTGAATTGTTCAGGAAATGTGAAAAGCTAATATTAAAAAAAAAACATATTTTTTCTTGATTGAGAAGCAAAGAGTAATATTCTTTATTGCATGTAAGAAGGAAGTAAAGCTCTGAATATTCCTCATATAATGAAAGTGGTATTAACAGAAAAGGAGGGAGACACATCAAATAACAGCAAAGATTACCTGAAGTGTTATAAGTCTTCAGCATGATCTTTTCTGAAGATTTGCCTTGCCACTAGGGTGGGGGGATGAGACCTTATCAACTTCACAGTAAAGTTATAGTGATAGAGATACAGAGGGCATGAAGATTATTTTTCTAGTTAAGAAGAAATGGTAGTGGACAGATACGATCCTCACCGATTTTTGAGGTTATAAACAACCCAGGTGATGAGGGTCACTGAGGTTATTATTCCTGGCTGAGCATATTGCAGCACCATCTCTGAGTGGTGGTAAAACTGAGCCTGCAGCCCAAACAGTACAGGTTCAAAACAAAAGAAAGCATTATTTATTTCATACTTCTTGGATATTTCTTTATCCAACACAAAATCAATTTATGTCTTTTTTCTGCCAAATGGTATTGCAGTGGCTTACTCAGCACATCCTCTAGCTTTTGAGCTTTTACCAGAGGTTTATCATATTCTTTCAAAAGCCTATTTATAAAGACTACAAACCCAAGTGTTTCTGAGAAAGGGCAAAGAGATTCCTAAGAAAATGAATTTAAGGACCATTCTCACATTCCGTATGACAAATGCAACTGCTCTCCCCATGGTAAAAGTACAAAATAATATCTACTACATTGTTGTTAACTGCCTTCAAGTAAACCTTAACTCATTGGTGACCCTGTGTATGAGACATCTCCAAGACACCCTGACGTCTGCTGCACTGCTTAGGTTCTATAAATTCAGGCCCATGACCAGGGTGATCAGATGTCATAACCATAAAGGCGTACACGTCACTGCAAAATGTAGGACATTCCAGAAAAATAATAGAATCATAGAATCATAGAGTTGGAAGAGACCACAAGGGTTGTCCAGTCCAACCCCCTGCCATGCAGGAACTCACAATCAAAGCACTCCCAAGAGATAGCCATCCAGCCTCTGTTTCAAGAGCTCCAAAGAAGGAAACTCCACCACTCTCTGAGGGAGCGTGTTCCACTGTTGAACAGATCTTACTCTCAGGAAGTTTCTCCTAATGTATAGGTGAAATCTCTTTTCCTGTAGGTTGAATTCATTGTTCCAGGTCCTATTTTCTGGAGCAGCAAAAAACAAGCTTTTTCCATCCTTAATATGACATGCCTTCAAACAGTTAAATAATAATAATAATAATAATAATAATAATAATAATAAGTTGTATTTATAGCCCGCCCCTCTGCATAGCAATCGTACTATCATATCACCACTTAACCATCTCTTCTCTAGGCTAAACATACCCAGTTCCCTAAGTCATTCCTCATAGGGCATGATTTCCAGACCCTTCACCATTTTAGTTGCCCTCCTCTGGACAAACTCCAGTTTTTCAACATCCTTTTTGAATTGTGGTGCACAGAACTGGACACAGTATTCCAGGTGGGGCCTGACCAAAGCAAAGTACACTGGCTCTATTACTTCCCTTGAGCTAGATACTATACTTCTATTGATGCAGACTAAAATTGTATTGGCCTTTTTAGCTGCTGAACTACACTGCTGACTCATGTTCAACTTGTGGTCTACTAGGACTCCTTGATCCCATTCACACGTAGTCTTGTTAAGTCATCTGCAAGTTTGATAAGCATGCTCCCTATTCCTTCATCCAAATCATTGATAAAGATGTTGAATAGCACTGGGTCCAGGACAGGACCCTGTGGCACCCCACTTGTCACTTCTCTCCAGGATGAAGAGGAGCCATTGCTGAGCATCCTTTAGGTTTGGTCAGTCAACCAGTTACTAATCCACCTAATAGTTGTATTGTCTAGCCCACATTTTACTATCTTGTTTGCAAGAATATCCTGGGGGACCTTCTAAAAGGCCTTATTGAAATCAAGATATGCAATATCCACAGCATTCCATTCTACCATCAGCATTCCCTTCTACCATCTACAAAGCTGGTCTGACATGACTTCTTTTTCTGAAACCCATGTTGACTTTTTTGTGATTATGGCATTCCCTTCTAAATGCTCACAGACTCTCTGTTTAATGATCTGCTCTAGAATCTTTCCCGGTATTGATGTCAGACTAACTGGGCGATAGTTGTTGGGATCCTCTTTTTTCCCCTTTTTGAAGATGGGGACAATGTTTGCCCTCCTCCAGTCTGTTGGGACTTCTCCTGTTCTTCAGGAATTCTCAAAGATTATTGCCAATGGCTCTAAGATTACATTTACCAGTTCTTGTAATATCTTTGAATAAAGTTCATCTGGTCCTAAAGACTTAAATTCATTTATTAACCAGTTATTCCTCTACTACCTCTTTACTTATTCTGTGCTGCATTTCCCCTATTGTGTCCTCTGCTCCATTTTCCTCAGGTTGAACACCCATTTCCTTTTGTGAGAAGACTGAGGCAAAGAAGGTGTCGAGTAGCTTTGCCTTTTCTCTGTCCCCTGTTTGCATTTTGCCATCTTCTCCATGTAGTGGCCCTACCATTTCCTTCTTCTTCCTTCTGCTATGGATATACCCACAAAAGCCCTTTTTATTGTTAATGACCTCTCTAGAAACCCTGAGCCCATTCTGCACTTTTGCTTTTCTGACTTTACCCCTACATGCTAGCTATTTGTTTGAATTCCTCTTTGGTGATTTCCCCCCTTTTCCATTTTTTATACATGCTCCATTTAAAACTTAGCTCAGTTGAAAGTTCTTTAGTCATCCATCTATGTTTCTTGAGACAACCCCCATTTTTCCTCCTCACTGGAACTGTTGGTAATTGTTCCTTTAATATATCCTTTTTGAGAAACTTCCATCTCTACTGAACTCCCTTCTTTTTTAGTATTCCTGACCCCCCAGTATTTCTCTAAGTTTACTGAAATCAGCTTTCCTAAAGTCTAGAATGTGTGTCTGACTATGCCTGGCTTCTCCTTTCCACTGTATAACAAACTCCAGGAGAACATGATCAATCTCACCTAAGGATCCCACCACTTGCACCCTATTAACCAGGTCATCCCTGTTGGTTAGGATCAGATCTAAAATAGCGGTTCCCCTTGTTGCCTCTTCCACCTTTTGAGCAAAGAAATTGTCTTCTAGGCAAGTGAGAATTTGCTAGACCTTATAGTTTTGACTGAGTTTGACTTCCAGCAAATATCAGGATAGTTTAAGCCACCCATCACTGCTACATCTCTCCTTTCTGTGTGTGGTCATCTCTTCTAGAATGGAATCATCAAATTCTTCTGTTGGATTTAGGGGTCTGGAGTAGACTCCCACAATAACATTCCTCGGTTTACCTCCCCTTTAATATTTATCCAGATTGAAATCCTGGATCTCCTCACAGGTGTAAATATCCCTGACATATAATGTTATTCCTCCACTTTTCCTGTTTGGCCTATTTCTCTTTAAAAGGTTATACCCCTCTATTCCTACATTTCAATCATGAAATTCATCCCACCAGGTTTCAGTGATACCTATTATATTGTATTTGCTTTGTTATGATAGGAGTTCAGGTTCATCTTGTTTATTTCCCATGCTCTGTGCATTAGTGTAGAGACACTAAGACCATGGGTCATTCCCCCTACCTGCCTGTGTAAAGTTTTTCCCTCCCATTGTAGGGTCCTTGCACTATTTGCCTTGTTCCCTCAGTGGTACAATCTGTAGATCCAGTTGTTGACATCCACTATTTTCCTCTCCCTTCCTGGACCATGGCCTTCAACTGGGAGAAGAGATGAGATGACAGCCTGTGCATCCAGCTCTTTCAGTGTCCTACCCACAGCCTCATAATCCCTTCTGATATTCAGGATTATATAGGACATTACAAAATAAATGCCAAAATGCTAAAATAAATAGTTCATGCTTCTTAATCATACTCAAAATGGAAGACATTTTGAAATTTCTCCTGAACAGAAGACTGAAATGCAGGGCATGTCCTGGAAAAGGAGGACGTCTGGTCACCCTTTCCTTGACCTTGTGTGGGTCCATCTGGCATGCAGTCCTCCTCTCTTTCTACTACCTTCTACTTTTCCTAGCACTGCCTTTTCTCGTGATTCGTGTCCAAAGTAGGACAGCCTCAATTTGATCATCTTGGTTTTCAGGGAGTTCAGGTTTGATATGTTCATGGACACATTTGTTTTTCTTTTTGGCCACCCATGGGCTCCACAGCACTTTTCACCATCACCACATCTCAAATGATCCTCTTCTTATTATCTTTCTTCACTGTCCAGATCTCACATCTGTACATGGTGATGGGGAATACAATGGTTTGTATGACTCTAATTTTAGTGATCAGTTGTATATCTTTGCACTTTAGGATCATGTCTAGTTCTTTCATAGCTGCCCTTCCCATTCCTATGTTATTTTATGATGAGCAGAGTGAATAAATCATTGCTGAAGCCATCCACTGCTGTGAGCAGAACCTCCCCGTATTTCGTCTCTGGTGCTGATCTCACTACTTAGGAATGTAGCCTGCAGCTTCTAGCTTGCCAGGAACCAGACTTGAGGCAGAATATTAATCTTAAGAGGCATATTCTTTAGTTGCAGTAAATACAAAGTAGCTATTTACAAAAGAAATTAATCCATCAGCAGGCAGGAACAAGGAATCAAAAAGAATCAAACAGCTAACCAGCTAACCAGCAGAAGAAGAACACAGCTCCACCCCCCAAGCTGATGGCTCATTTGATTTGTGGACACTAGTAAACAGCCTCAAAGTCCAGCCTTTCCTTGGGATTCATAGTCACACGGGTAATGGTTCTCACAATCCTTGATGACCTAATGTGTTTACAGCTAGCCTGTCTGTTCCCAGGCCTACTTTGTCCTTGACTATCTTCTGTGTTGTTTTTTACTCCACCTGCAAGCAAAATGTTTTCCGGCTAGCAGATTTTCCCACATCTGTACATTTCCACTCTGACTACAAAACCCAACATCCTAATCTTCTAATTATTTCTCATCTACAGTCTCTATTCTGATAAATGTTTGAACCAAGGTGCAGAAATCTTGCAAACACATTTTGCATACAACCAGAGAAAAGGTTATAAACATGGACATCAGGCGGCAGCAGCAGCGAGCGGGCGGCGAGCTCCAGGGCTCCAGGGCCCCACCCACGCCCTCCTCCCTCCCCGGCAAGCGGTGGCCAAACGGCCAGAAGACCTGGGCCCTCATAAAAGGCCCCAGCGAGCCCTCAGCGGCGGCGGCAGCAGCAGTGAGCGGGCGGCGAGCTCCAGGGCTCCAGGGCCCCACCCACGCCCTCCTCCCTCCCCGGCAAGCGGTGGTCAAACGGCCGGAAGACCTGGGCCCTCATAAAAGGCCCCAGCGAGCCCTCAGCGGCAGCGGCAGCAGCAGCGAGCGGGCGGCGAGCTCCAGGGCTCCAGGGCCCCATCCACGCCCTCCTCCCTCCCCGGCAAGCGGTGGCCAAACGGCCGGAAGACCTGGGCCCTCATAAAAGGCCCCAGCGAGCCCTCAGCGGCGGCGGCAGCAGCAGCGAGCGGGCGGCGAGCTCTAGGGCTCCAGGGCCCCACCCACGCCCTCCTCCCTCCCCGGCAAGCGGTGGCGGGGGCGAGCGAAGTCACATTCCCGGGCCTCAACAGCTTATATTTGGCGGCAACAGTGGTTGTGCGAGAGAGAGACCGCCTTCTAGGGCCACACCCGCTGTCCCTGGGTGACTAGAAGAAAGAGGGAAGCCAACATTTCTGGGTTGAGCGTGCCCTTTCCCCCTCAATTAGCAGAAAGTTCTTTTATGTTTTTCTTTTAATGTTTTAAAGGTTTACTTATTCTGTGATTCTGTAACTGCTTTGAAGTGTTTTAAGCACTTCTGGATGTTTCTCTAACTACAGTATAATTAGGGATTCCATATAGTATTACTGTCATTATCTCTCTCTTTTTTTTTTTTTTTTTTTTTTTTTTTGCTATTATCTGTATTTTTATATATATACATTTTATACATTTCTATACATTTTATATTTTTTATATTTTTACTAATTTTGATTGGGGTCTATTAGGATTTAACAATTTTTACCGGGGTTTATCAGTCAAGTTTGGTCATTTTTGGGATAATCTATGAAAATATGGTAACCAAAAATAGTATTAAGCGGAAAAGGAGGTCAGCTAATAAAGAAGCTCGTACTAATGTTAAAAGGATTAAGAAACCCACTAAGAATTCAGGGACGAGTGTAATGAACTCAAATCTATTGGAGGCTGCTACCACCCTGAAACAACTGAAAATGGATGAGCTACTTTTGTTTAATGACAACAATAAGTCTATTTCCGAAACATCTTCTCTCTCTTTACATGAAGAGCCTGCTTCAGATATTGACCCTGACATTAGTATCAAACATACGACAGATTTAGACACTGTAGCAAGAAATTGCCTGCTCACTGCTAGGACAGTAATAGCTATTTTTGACAAATTAACGAGTATAGACCACAAACTCGATAGATTGAAAGATCTGATGACCAAGCCTAAATACCCATTAAAATCAGGAGTATTAATTGATAAAAAAGATTCTAAACAAACTCAAAATAATGTCAAAGTTAGGAGTAATGACAAGATTGTACTTAGGCCAAACAGCATAACATTATTAATAGCTAACAACCACCATAACTATGCTAGATGGCATAACAAGCTTGTTATATTACATTCATTATCTCTTCTTTTACATCGTCACTTGCATTATAGCGAGCTACTTGGAATTGATTGGCTACCTTCTTATAATAATTTCAAGAGAATTGTTTTGAGGTTTAAAAATGCAACAATACCTTCTCTGCTATTGAAAAATAGGAATTCACTCAAGGAATTTTCAATTATACCAGTACGTGTCTTTTGCAACCCAAATATCCAGCCTCTGTTTAAATCTTTCTCTGGACGGGAAGCTCTCCACCAAAAAGTGAACCATAATGAAGAGGTTAGGGGATTAATACCAATTTCTGAGAGTCTCCTGGATGATGATGGAAAATTGGCCGAGATGTTTGGCTCCCTTTCTAATGAGGAACAAAGGCAAGTACTAAATAGGTTTGAAGCTGTCAAAACTATGTTAATGTCAGTAACCTTGGCAACTAAGTCAATTCAGGACCTGTTACCCATTAGCTGTCCTTCATCGGACCCTTTTTTACAACCCAAAAATGGACGAAAACAGTGTATAGGAGAGGAGGGGGATGATATGATCCCTTTAATGTATATATCTCCCAAAGATACAATGGACAAACTGGTGGATCCACTCATCCCACTAACTCAAACTTCTCCTAATTATAAGACTGGACAATGTAGTGAGCCTATGCAATTAATCACATTTAATACTCCTCCCCCTAAGTCCAATATAGATATTCAATCATCTAAGATCAAGAAGATGAAATATCTTAAGCCTAACTCTCCTGCAGTAAAAACTCTTAAGCAGTGCATATTTGATAGCGTGAACAGTTCAGTACCGGAGAAGGGAAACACATTTGAAGGAAATACAACTGTCAGTAAATCGCAAGTCTCCAAATCTCAACAACAGTCTGTAGTTTCAGGCAATTGACATTCAATTGATCGGTCCTATTTATCTATCATTTCATGGAATGTAGCTGGTTGGAGACCCAGATGTAGAGACCCTACCTTTATACCTTTTGTCCGTAGACACAAAATTATTCTCTTGCAAGAAACGTGGCTTGCTGAAGAGATATCCATAGAGGGGTATAAATTTATGGGCTTAAATGCAACCTCCGGTAAAGGCAACGGGAGATTATGTGGTGGCTTAGGAGTGTTGATATCTTTGGCACTAAAGGTCCAAATAATTAAGGTCTCTGCTTTTGAGCAGAATGCTTTAGCTGTCCTTTTGAAGTTTAACAATAATCTATTATATCTGATTAACATTTATATTCCCCCACTTCAAGGCCGGGCCAAAATATTAAATGTATGGAACAAACTTAATTCCTTTATTAAGAATTTGATGTTCGAGATGCCAACAGCTAATTTCATTGTTGCAGGGGATCTTAATGCTAGGCTTGGTGCCGATGATGCATCCCTGTTTACTAAATACAATTGTCAACCCCCGTCCCCTATAGTTATTCCACCTCTAATGCGTCGCAAATCAAAAGATATCTTCTGTGACTTCAAGGGCCTCTGTTTAGCTCGCTCTTTTGATGAATTAAATCTAATTATCTTAAACGGTAGCTTTAAAGATGACCACCCAGCCGAATATACACACTGGGCTGGTGTTAGTCTTTCGGTTCTTGATTATATGGGGATTTCTCCAAATCTAATTTCCCATATTTCTAAGTTTACTGTTGTTAGCAGACCTGATAGTGATCACTTTCCAGTCTTTTTGTGTTTAAAATTTCAGGACAGTCTTAATTTACCTCTTGATAAGCTTTCAGTTTTTACTAATGATATCAGTCCAATTCGAGTCAAATGGTCACCCCAATTGTCTGATGTTCTTACTAAGTTTCTTTCAAGTGATTCAATTAAGTTGTTTTCTTCTATAATAATGGACGCTAATCTGGATTCTGTCATACTGTCAAATTATAATATGTTAATTAGTTCTTTACAACCATTACTTACTGTTCCTAAAAGTAATTCTGTTAGACATAAACCACTGCGTCATCAGAGTTGGTTTGACTCAGAATGCAAAGAAATATGGGCACACCTTAAACATCTGTTTAAACAATATAAATTAGATCCAAAGCAATCTCTTGTATCTGAACTTCTAGAACAGAAGAAAAGATATAAGCACTTAATAAGACAAAAGAAAAAGGGAGCCATGATAGACTCTTGGAACAAACTAATAATGACAGTTAACACAAACAACCCCAATCTGTTTTGGAAAGAGGTTGCTCCTTCGTTTATTAAAAATGCAGACAACCTTACAGCTCAGATCCCAGCTCATATATGGGAAAGTCACTTTGTCAATCTTTATGACTCTCCTGATAATAACAATAGTTCTTTAGTGTCGGACCTTATGGCACAGGTTCTGTCTCTCCCCCCTTGGTCACCAGTGTCGCATTCCGAGATTAAGAGTCTTATCACTCAACTCAAACCGGCACGTGCTCCTGGTGTTGATTTTATAACCGGAGAAGTACTCAAAAATAATCTGGAATGGTGGGTTCCGGTACTTTCTAAGTTATTTACAGCTATTGATAGATCTGCTTCCATACCAAATGACTGGGGCATGGCCATTATCATTCCGATTTATAAAAAAGGCAACAGAGCAGACCCGTTCAATTTTAGACCGATCAGTCTCTTGAGTGTGGTGAGCAAGCTGTATACAAAACATCTGTTAAATAAGTTCTTAGACTGGCTGGAGTCTGAGGATATTCTGATGGCCGAACAGGCAGGCTTTCGGCCTGGACGTTCCACTATTGATCAAGCAATGATACTGCATTATCTTATAGATAAATACCTTCACTATGGGCAACCTCTATACGCGGCATTTATAGATTTTAAGTCCGCTTTTGATTCAGTTAATAGATTTAGGTTGTGGGAAAAATTAATGTGTACTAACATAGATAAACGACTTCTTTTGCTTCTTATTAAGGTTCACGAGAATTCTAATATCAAGGTTAGATGTAGTCCTCAAGGACATGTCTCTAAGGCAATCCCTGTTAGGACGGGTGTAAGACAGGGTTGCGTCCTGGCTCCTACCTTATTCAATTTCTATATTAATTTTCTAGTTTCTGCCATGAATAATCTTTCTTTCCATCCTCCGAAGCTAGCAAACAGGCATATCAATTTATTGCTCTATGCGGATGATGTTGTCATTTTCTCGTTATCCCCTATAGGACTTAAAAGATCTTTAAATTCTCTTGCGTCATTCTGTAAAGAGGAGAAACTATCAGTTAACTATTCTAAGACCAAGATTCTTACTTTTGCTCATCGTCCTAAATTGATGCAATGGACACTTGATAGACAACACATAGAGCAGGTTAAGATCTTCAAATATTTAGGAATTGTTTTTCACCATTCGGGTAGGAGAACTGCTCATTTTGAACTTGTTATCAGTAATGCCCAAAGAACTATAACAGCAATCCTAAGATTTTTCTTTACTAAAGGCGCGCAGTTTATTCCGGCCGCTATTAAATTGTTTAATGCCAAGGTTCGCCCTCAACTCCTTTATGGAGCTCAATTGGGTTCATATAGTAACATCAATGCTTTTGAATGTCTCCAAACTAAGTTTCTTAGGCGAATTTTACAGGTTGGCCATTATGTTCCGAATGCTCTCCTTAGGAGGGAGGCTGGATCTATTAAAATAGAGTCTAGTCTGTGGATCAGTATACTCACTTACTGGCAAAAATTGCATAAAATTCCTGGGAGGCTGACAAATTTAATCTTTTCGGATCCCTTTAAATCTACATGGGAAACCTCTATTCATAAGAAACTAGATGAGTTAGGTTTTGATAAAAATGAACTTTTAAAGCTTGATGTTGATAAAGCCAAATCCATCATTAAACAAAAAATTATAGAAGCAGAAAGACGGGTAGATTCTGCTTCCCTTTCTAAATATGTTCTGTTCGGCTCACAAATATCGGCCCCAATGCCAGCCCCATATCTATTTCAGATCACTCTTCCGAAGTTTAGAAGGGCTTTAACCTTGGCACGTTTTAATGTGCTGCCTACTGCCATGCTAGACGGTAGATTTAAAAAAATACCTTTTGAATTGCGTCTATGTCCTTGTGGTTCAGGTGCTGTTGAAACTAATGAGCATGTCCTACTCCACTGTCAATTTTATAGGGATGCTCGACATCAACTGATTAGCCCATTATTAAGTAAATTTCCAGGCAAATCTGATTCCTTTTATTTACGCTTCTTATTAGATAATAAGGAACATACAGTATCTCATATGATGGCCAAATTTTGTTATATCGTTTGTAAAACGCGACCTCAATTGATAAATGGACATTCTATTACTGTTTAGTTAAATTTGACCGATAATTATAAATATGTAGTTTACTTTTTATTTTGCATATTAATTTATACTAACTGACAAGTTCCTGTGGGGAATTGCTGTATACATTTAAGATGTGTTTTATTGTAATCTTGTGCTGACCGAATGGTCGTAATAAAGAAATTTCAATATATGGACATCACCAGATGGCCAACACAAAAACCAAATATATAATTGGAAGTAAAAGATAGTGAAGCTCCATACTGGTGACCAAGACTAGACCAGGTGCTGATTGTGGCACAGATTACGAACTACTCATATAAAAAAATAAAAGTAAAACTCAAGAAGAGAACAAAACTATCTATTATACCAAAATACAACATTTCCACAGAATTCATTGACAATATAAGGAACAGATTTGCAGTTCTAAGTATAATAGATCATGAACCGGAAGAGCTTTGGTCTGAAGTCAAGGACATAATAAAAGAGGAACACACAAAGACACTTGCAACAGTCAAAAGGAAAGTGAAGAAATTATGGTTGATAGATAAAACACTACAAGCAATAAAGGAAAGAAGAGAAATAAAACAAAAGGAGATAGGAATAAACTAAGAACCATGAACACAGCAGTGCAACAGCTAGTGCACAAAGATAAGGAAAATTACTACAACAACCAATGCAGAGAAATAGAAGAAAACAACAAAAAGGGAAGGACGAGAGGCTTATTCCACAAGATTCGAGAAAGGAACATTCAAACCAAGGACTAGGATGATCTATGACAATAAAAATAAAATAATTCAAGATCAGGAAGGAATAAAAAGACATTGGATGCAATACACAGAAGAGTTATACAAAAGAGATGACAACATGAAGGACACATAGAATGAAGAGCCATATGAAGATGAACCCCAAATTCTTCAATAAGAGAAATAGTATAAAACAAGTCACCAGGGACAATATTCCAATTGAGCTGCTGCAATCTACGTTGACAGAATCAACTATGATGCTAACTAACATATGCCAACATATATGGAAAGAAAAACGATGGCCAACAGACTGGAAACATAGAATGAAGAGCCATATGAAGATGAACCCCAAATCCTAAAATGTGAGGCAGAAACAGCAATAAGAGAAATAGCGAAAAACAAATCACCAGGAACAGATAATATTCCAATTGAACTGCTGCAATCCACATTGACAGAATCAACGCTAGTGCTAACCAACATATGTCAACAGATATGGAAAACAAAATGATGGCCAACAGATTGAAAGCAATCAATATACATCCCCATCCACAAAAAAAGAAGTTACAAAAGACTGCAGCAACTATAGGACGATAGCAGTGATCTCCCACACAAGCAAAATCATGCTCAAAATCCTACAACATAGACTCTAACCATACATGGAGAGAGAAATTACCAGAGGTCCAAGCAGAGTTTAGGAAAGGAAGAGGAACCAGTGATCACATCAAAAACATACAATGGCTAATGGAGCACACCAGGGAGTTCCAAAAGAAAATCAGCATGTGCTTTACAGACTATAGCAAAGTCTTTGACTGCATAGATCATGAAAGGCTATGAAACACCCTTAAAGACATGGGACTGCCAACACATCTGATAGTCCTGATGAGGAATTTGTACTCTCGACAAGAGGCTATTGTCAAAACAGAACACAGAAAAACAGAATAGTTCTCAGTTGGCAAAGGCGTCAGGCAAGGCTATATCCTATCACTCTACCTTTTCAACTTATATACAGGACATATTGTAAGGAAAACAGGCTTGGATATGGAAGAGGGAGGAGTGAAAATAGGAGGAAGAAATTTCAACAATCTGAGATATGCTGATGACCCCATAATACTAACAGAAAACCTCACAGCCCTGGAACAACTATTAAGGGAGATCAAAGAAGAAAGTCCAAAGTCAGGCTTACTGTTGAATATAAAGAAAACAAAAATAATGACTACAGAGAACTTACACACATTCAAACTAGACAATGAGAAAAAAGAAATAGTAAAAGAGTTCTCATATCTGGGATCAAACATTGATCGAAATGGGGACTGCAATCAGGAAATCAGAAGATTAAGAATGGGGAGGGTGGCTATGAAAGAACTAGAAAAGATTCTAAAATGCAAAGACATACAACTCAGCACAAAAGTCAGAATCATACAAGCCATTGTATTCCCTGTTATCATGTATGGATGTGAGAGCTGGACAGTTAAGAAAGAAGATAGAAGGAAAATCAACTCATTTGAGATGTGGTGCTGGAGAAGAGTATTGAGGATTCCATGGACAGCCAAAAAGACAGACAAATAGATCCTAGAGCAGATCAAGCCAAAAATATCCCTAGAAGCCAAGAGGACAAAACTTAGACTTTCATACTTTGGACACATCATGAATTGTTGGAAAAAACAATAATGTTAGGAAAGGTAGAAGGAAGTAGAAAGAGAGGAAGGCCATGTGCTAGATTAATGGACTTTATTAAAGTGACCATGAATATGAGTTTGCAGGAGCTGGGCAGAGCAGTAGAGGACAGAGAGGCCTGGAGATGTCTCATCAGCAGGGTCACCATGGATTGAGATCAATGCAAAAGCAGCTAACAACAACAACAACAACAGAAATCTTAAGACTTTTTTGATTTCCTCGTTTTCAAGGTTGAATTCATATAGATCCTCTGTGGTCATTAATTTTGGTCTCTTTATGTTCAGGAGTAATCCTGCCTTTGCACTTTCTTCTTTGATCTTCCATCGTACTTGTTTCATGTCTCCAGTGTTTTCTGTTACACAGAATCTTAGATTGTGGATGCTCCTTTTTCCTATTTTCCCTCCTCCTCCTTCTGAGTCTAAGCCTGCTCTCTGTATGATATTTTCTGCATACAAGTTAAACAAGTAGGGTCACAGAATACAGCCTTTCCTGACTCTTTGCCAGTTGGGAACTATTCTGTTTCTCCATATTATGTTCTTACAGGAGCCTCTTCCCCTAAGTACGGATTTCTCATCAAATATAGTGGCACTCCCTTGTCTTTAAGTGTTGTCCATAGCTTTTCATGACAATTCAAAAAATGACAACACACCAACACAAGATTGTAAGCTAATCATAGGTAACTGGAATGCTAAAGTAGTCAGCAAAGAAGAATCAAAAACAGTAGGAAGATTAAGGCTAGGTATAAGAAATGAAGCAGGAGAGCATCTGATAGAATTTTGTGGAACCTATTCATTACAAATGCCTTTTTGATACAACGATAGAGGAGACTATACATTGATATCACCAGATGGCCAATACAAACATCAAATAGACTTTATAATTGAAAGCAGAAGATGGAGAAGCTCTGTTCTTGTGGCGAAAACCAGACCAGGTGCTGACTATGGTACAGATCATGAACTACTTATATTGAAAATTAGGGTACTACTGATGAAGAAAACAAAAAGTCATCATATGATCTGAACAATATCTACTAAATTAGATTTGTTTAATCATTCCAATTTAATCCCAGACAGTTGTTTAGTATGGTGATGTAAAAATAGAGAAGATTTGCCTTTGGTTTCTAAATTATCAGTTTCTAATATTGCTCACCATTTTCAAGACAACTTAGGAAAACTTTTCTGTCCAAACTGATAAACTTATTTTGATATTAATATGGAATGCTGCAGCTAAAACTCATCTGTTAAGTACTTACTGGTTTCCTTTTGTATTTTTTTTAAATTCAATTTGCAATTCATGTAGATTTTTGGACTCTCATCATTGTCAAGTAATTTAATCAGCATGTTTGCATTTACTTGGGAATGTATTAAGTTGTTCTGCAATGTATGCAGAAGCCTTGTCAGTAATATATGAAAATCACTTTGTGTGTTTTTTTAAAAAAAAATGTGGTCTTCCAATAATGCAATGTAAGCAGTTTTCCAAATTGCTCTTTATGAAATTCTACATACAGGAATTGCAAATCTGTTATAAAATTGAACATGTAAATATCTGTTATAAAATTGAGCATAGTTCACTGATGAAACTGGGATTAACAAGGTTTTTACATGGACGATACTTAACACAGATCTTAACATTTTATTATGTACCTTATATTTTATTTTAGTCATTTACCTTTATACCATGAAAATCCTCAGTTTTGTAGATATTTCCATTCACAGAATTAGGATTACAAAGGAACCACTCTCCTTGTTCAGAGTCTAATATACAGCAAATAGTGTTCAGGATCCCATCTGAAAATGATATAGCAGACCACCATTTAATTTTCTCTTTTTCCTCAACTAATCATGGTGTCTATTCTTTTTTGTCTGCTATAGTAACAATGAAATCTGGCTACTCACATAAGGATCATCCTGGATTAAACTACAAATCTCAAAAGGGTGCATGTTTGCATGCATGTGTAGCTCAGAGCTATGGAATTCTGGGAGTTGTAGATTTTTTGTGAGATATTTAGCTTTCTCTGTTACAGAGCTCTGGTGCCACAACAAATTACAAATCCCAGGGTCCCATAGGATGGAGCCATAGCAGTTAAAGTGGTGTCGAACTGTATTAATTATGCAGTGTGGTAGTAGCCCTAATCAATATGTTGGTATCTCTTGTAACAAGGCACTCAGGGCTAGAGAAAGAAAGAACAGAAGAGCATGACCCTCATTTGTAATGTTGATGGCTTCCATGGCTGGCATTCATAGTTTTTTGGGCCAAAGAAGGATGGTCATGGGTTTTTGTGGTTTTTTTGGGATATGTGGCCATGTTCTGGAAGAATTTATTCCTGATGTTTTACCTGAATCTGTGGCTGGGATCTTCAGAGAAAGGTAGCATGGAAAGAATGGTGACATCTCCATGCCACCATTTTCTAAAGATACCAGCAATAGATGCAGATGAAACATCAAGAATAAATTCTTCCAGAACACAGCCACATAACCCCACAAAAAACCCCACAAAAAACATGACCATCCTTCTTTGGCCCTCTGGGGTTCCAGGTACATTTTTGACCTAGGCAGGCTATATATTCAGGATAGAAGACATGTAGCCCTTTCTAGACATGGTTGGACTGCAATTGCCATCAGCCTTAGGCAGTATAGCACTTTAGTTGATATTGATTGAGTATCGGTTGATAGAGTTACAGTATTACAGCATAATACAACATGTTCCTCAGTTCCTACTAGAATACTTCCAAAATATACTTGATTTCTTTCTGGATTACAGGTGGATAAATCTTGCTCTTATGGATCCCTTTGTTTTAGTTATTTTGTCAAGGTGATTGTTACATTTCTCTTTTCCTCCTCCTGGATGTGAGAGTGATCTGGCTGCAACATCTGTCACCCCATTGATCTCCAGGGTTGATTTGGCTGGCTGGCTGGCTGGCTAGCTAGGTAGGTGTCTCCTCCCTCCCTCACCATTCCATGTGTGTCCCTCCCAAAGCTGTGTACTCAGTGGAAGAGGACAACCATCCCAGATAGAAGGAGCATACCATTCTTTAGTCAAGGGTATATGATAGCTTTCCTTCCTCCCTGCTCCTGTCCAAATTTGCAACCCCTGTATCTCTTTCTCTGTGTCTGCTTATTTTTCTGCCTGCTGTCAACTCATAGCCTTGTTCAAACCTCCTTTAGTTATACTCTAAATATTGGATGACCATGCCTCTGCACTGCTTTTGCCTTTGCTGTGCATGCTCTCATATTCTATACCTCTTTTAAAATGGCTTAGGAAAGAGGAAAATATCTTGAGGTGTATCCTGGGATGTAAAGTTTAGTGAGGCACCAGAGCTCTCTTGATAGACCAGACTTAAAACCTCACCAAACTACAATCCTCACGATTCTGTAAGATAGATTCATAGCAGTTACAGTGGTGTCAAACTGCTTTAATTTTGCAGTGTGGATACACCCTTGTTTGCAATCTGCCTTTTTAAATAAATTGTTTCCCCATCAACAATTTAAGATATGCAGATTACACCATTCTATTAGTAGAAAATAGGAAAGTCAAGGAAGATTGTTCAAAGACAGGCTTATAGTTGAACATTAAGAAAACAAAAAATAATGACCACAGCTGATTTACATAAGTTTAGAGTAGATGGTAAATACATTAAAATAGTTCAAGATTTTCCATACCTTGGCTCAGAATGGAGGTTGGAGTCCAATCAGAAGAAAATCAGAACTTGGAAGAGGTGCTATGAAGGAACTAGACAAGATCTTGAAGTGTCAAAATATATCATTGAATACTAAAGTTAGGATTGTCCATCCTATTATATTGCCCTTTTCTATGTAAGACTGTGAAAGCTGGCAGTGAAGAATGCTAAAAGGAAGAAAATCAACTCATTTGAAATAAGATACTGGAGAAGAGTTGTATGGCTGTCCTGGACTGCTAAAAACAAATTAATGGGTCCAGATGAAAAGACTCAATTAAGGAAGCCATCATCCTGAGACTGCAAGACTCAAGCAAGGCTGTTGATGGCAGGGTGACTTGAAGGTCTGTCATTCATCCAGTTGCCATAAGTTGAAGTCAGCTTGGCAGCAGTTAATAGCAACAATGGTTACTTCTGATTTTATGTCATGGAAAAACAGAGTAAAGTCTTAGGAATGTTGTTGTTGTTTTCTCAAAATTATAACTAATCTGATTTTCCATGCAGCAAATCACTTCCATGGTAAAGACTCCAGAAGGCAAAAGGATGCATAGCTGACAACTAGGAGAGTTTTATTTATCTGTAAGGGAGCAGACTGGATAGAAAGATCACAAAGGCCCAATCCTTGCTGACCATTCAGGCTTTGGGGATGAACAAGGATGGTTGCTCATGTCCCTCTCATCCTCATGGCATGGCTGGATGAATAAAAGTTTCACGAATGCACTACTAGTTGGGTTTCCCTCAAAATTAATAGAGATACCAGCTGGTCATTAGTTGGAAAAACCCAAGAGCAGTCTCCTCTCTGTCCACCTGCCAGCCACCTACTCAGACCTCATGTGCAGCTTCAGCCATTTTGTCAGCTTACTTCCCCATCTGCCCACTCTCTCTCCATTACACTTTTTTATTGATATGAACAGATGGTTGGGGATGGAAAGGTATTTTACCCATGTGTGTATTTTATTGGATTTCTTCATATAAGTTTATTCTTTTATATACTTTTACATTACAGCTTATTTGTAGATAGAAAAAGCATTGGGACAGATCCATTAATGGAAAAGGGTTGGGGGAATTGTACCACCCCTCCTTAAAGGTAGGTCCCTATAAGAGATTGTGGAGAAAAAGTTCAATCACACCTCAATGGCCACATGCTTGCTACATTTCCAGGTTCCAGGAATGTACAAAAGTGAACAGGCTAGAGGACACTGGGGTTATAGTAGGCCTGCCTTTCTAGATGCTCCCAAGCAATAGGCTGAAAGTGGAAACTGGCCAGAGGTCAGATTGTCCTGTGATTGATCCTGGCCCTGTGCTGTGCTAGACTTAATTGTTGCCGATCTTTAACCCACTTCTGTTCATCTGTGCAATTTGTACTTCATCACACAAGGCACTGACAGAATTGTTATTTAACAATGATATTTTAGTAATTTACATGTTCTATTGTTTGACATTTTGGTAAACACTCTTTATCTGAAGAACATATTACACATTAAATAATGTGTATGATCTAGGACAGCATGATACATGGAGGGCTTGATCCCTCCTCCTCCTCCTCCTCCTCCTCCTCCTCCTCCTCCTCCTCCCTTTTTCTTCTTCTGGGTGGGAAGAGAAAGGCAAGGAGGGTGCTTGGAGCTTCTTCCTGAAGGAAGAAGAGGAGGAGGAGGAGGAGGAGGAGGAGGGAGGGGGGGCTATTTCCTTATAAAATGTTAAAATATGAATATACTTGAATTTGTGAATGAAAATACACACACTAAACAAGCAAAATATTGTTGCTCAGAAGGATGAAAGAAGGAAGTTATATTTGTAATATAGTTAGATGGGTGTGTATGTATATGTGTATAATTATATATATATATATATATATATGATAGAGAAAATACAATTTTTGATGTATAAAGCAGGTAAAGAAAGTAGACGAGTAACACGTAAATGTGCATTGCCAAGAAAGTCAATAAGACAACTGAAAACAGACCAGGGCTGACAGGAAAAAAGTCAGGTTGAATGTTCAAGTAAGGTCCAAAACAAATGGGCCAAAAAGTGTGGCTTCCGGATGCTTCAGGTGCATGGCATGGAGATGACACACACCCCTGACATGGCTGGAAGCCACTCCAAGGCCACCTAAGGCAGCCTGAAGCCAGCCAGCAAAGGAGTGACAAAAAGCTGCACCTTACTGGTGGCTCATTCAGGACCACAGCAGTGGCTGACCTTGGGACCGTGGCATCCAGTCACTGTGGTCCTGGGCTGATCAGGGGCCAAACAGAGCTGGAGCAGCCAGAGGTCACTCCAAGCCACCAGTCTGCTTTACCCCTAAGTTTGTGAGAAGGTATGGGTATGTGAAATGGGTTTAGAGAGAGAGGAGAAGAGAAGTGGAGACTTATGGGAAGAAACAGATGGTAATAAAAGATGAAGGGAAAGTGAAGGTTAAAGAAGAAGAAAGAAAAAAGTGTTGAGGGAGAAAGAAGAAAAAAGATGAATATAATGGATTTGGGAATGAAGATTCAGTGAGTGTCAATACTGGAATGTAATTTTGTATATGTGCTTTGATGTGGATGTATATTTTGTTTGTATTACAAAATAAAGTTATTTTTTATTTAAAAAAAATTAAAATGCTATTCATATACTGTGGACGTTTTCACACGGGGCTTTAAAGGGAGGCAAACCTACCTCCGTCCGGCCCCACTCTGGCTCCAGAACCTAAAAGTTCAGACGACGTCGCAGCAAGCCCCTCCTCATCCTGCGCCATCCCTGCCTCACTCCGGGGTCTTGCTTGTCGTGTTCAAACGACGTCGCAGCAAGCCCCGCCCCATCTTGCGCAATCCCTGCGCCATCCCTGCGCCCTCCCGGCTTTAGCCCCATATTTCTAATTCCTTTTCTAAAAAGGAATTAGAGGGGCTGCTGCCGGAGGCAATCAGAAGCCCTTCCGGCGGCTGCTGTTTTCGCTGCCGGAACGGCTCTTGATTGCTTCCAGGGGGCTTCCAGGCGGCTTTAGAGCCGCCTGTGTGAAAACGCCCTATGTCAAGCATGTGCATGTGTAATGTCTGCATGTATATGTAAAGGGGGTCATAAGGGTAAAAAAAAATCTGAGAACCACTGATCTGGATTAATTTTTCTACTTCACACATTCGGATTTTGTCAGAAATTAATACCTCAGTAATCAGGTTTGCAAATTAAGCCTGTATCTCCCTTCTAATGGCCAGCAATATAAAATAAGGAGTGATAAATGCATGCCACATATGTGATCAAAACCATATGCTAAGACAGACATCCTCTGTTAACTGAGGGAATACCTCTTCTCAAAACATACTAAATATATTGTCTAGCTGAACTTCAATTGCATTTAATTTTTTTACTGCCACCATTGATTCACCTTATTCTCACTGGTTTGGACTGTTTTGTGTATAGAAAAGCACAGAAACATTAAGGATGTGTTGTCAGGGAACTATTTTTTCAGAATGTATTTATTACCTAAATTTGCTAATTTTAGCCTTCCACCTCTGTATGCAAGACAGATTGAGCAGAAAAGAACATGCAATCTGACAAAGGATTTCAAATGATAAATATGCTCCTAAAAGTTGCCAGTCTACATATTAGTGACAAAAGAGTGGCAATAAGAATCCAAACAAAATGTACCATATTTGTTCACATAACTGAGTCCTGGAGGTAGGATAGCTTCTCAGAACTACACATTGACATGATAAGGAACAACGCACTGTCTCTGAAATCACCAATCCTATTTTGAATTCACCTCCACTCTCTCATAATAGAAATACATGTTTGCACCATGAATATTTTCATCTCATCAGCTGTCAATGATGTGCAGTGGCAAGAAAAATAATCCCAACACCACGATGTCTCATCACATGTTTCTATTACTATATGTTCTTTAGATTGAGAAGGGAGAATTTGATACATCATTGTCATCTTCATTTAGAACTCTATGATTTTAATAATAAATTGCTCCATGATTACAATTTAGATCATAAAACTGCAGGTTAATTCCAAAAATTATAAAGAGTCCCACAGTGCCCATGCTTACATAAGCATATATTTTGTTGTTTTGTTGTTGCTAACTGCCCTCAAGTTGATCTCAACCCTTGACAACCCTGTGTATTATTATGAAACATCTCCAAGTCTCCCTGTCCTCCACTATGCTTAATTACTGAAAACTCATGCCTGTTACTTCCTTAACAGAGTCCATCCATCTAGTATGCAACTTTCCTTTTTTTCTACCTCCCTCCCCTTTTCCAGCATTATTTTTTCCAGTGAGTCATTTACCAGTGAGACATTGACTCTGCCTTCTCCAGGCTCTTTCATGTTACAAATTATTACACAATGATTCCACTTTCATTGCCATGACTGAATCCTATGGAATCCTGGAGTTTATAGGTTGGAGAAAAAGTAGAGTTCTTTTGCTGAGAATTCTAGATACATGCCTCAAAACTGAAAATCCCAGGATTCCATAGAATGTGTCATGGCAGTTAAAGTGGAATCACAGTGATATAATAGTTTGGCATGTAAGCACCTTCCATCTGCATGGACATGGTTCCAATAATGAGCCTAATCTGGGGACTTTTGTTTTCCTTCCCTTAACTTCCTCTCATTGGTACCACTTTGGCATGCTTTCTGGGGATCTCAGATTTTATTTTGATTTTGATTGATTTTATTTCAATTTGGTTGATTTTTATAAGGCAAAAGTGAGCAAATGTAGCATGCCCAGGGCCAATTGATTTACTCCTGTGACACTTGGGGCTACATGGACCACCAACAATGCTCCCTCCCCAAAGAAATAAAAACCTAGGAAGTGAATGGAAGTCTATGAACCTTTACAGACTGCCAGAAATAATGCAGCTTGAGTCCACTTTAACTGCCCTGACTCAGTGCTAGGGAATCATGAGAACTGTAGTTTATTGTGGCACCAGAGCTCTCTGACAGAGAAGGCTCAGTGTCTCAGAAAAAAACCCCCACAGTTCTCATGATTCCCTAGCACTGAGTCAGGGCAGTTAAAGTGGACTCAAGCTGCATTATTTCTGGCAGTCTGTAAAGGCCCTGTGTTTGAAAAGCAGATATTTTTCATGGTAGATAGTAGGTGGAGGATGCAACCTATTTTGAAAGGTGAATCCCCATTCTTGGAGGCTTGAACATGAGTTAGTTCACCTTTTGGAGGAGGCCAGAAAGAAGGCCACCCTGGAAAGTCTGGAGGAATCACAGACTATAATATTAGGACCTTACTTTGCTCACTTCTACTATGAAAGTATTAAGAAATGTTGGATTCTAATTTTATTAATAAAGCAACATGGCTATATTTTTACTTGTTTGTTTATTTAGTTCTTTTATTTTCCACATAAGAAGGTCTCCCTGGGCCTTCTTTTCAGCTAGAGGAGAATCAGAACTGCAGCAGCCTCCTCCTCCACTTAGCTATAGTGTTGTTGCTGTGTATCTCCAAATCATTTCTGATTTATGCAGACCTTAAGGCAACTGGAGTTTTCTGGTGCTAGGAGTGTGTGATTCACAAAAGGTCACCCAGTGAGTTTCCATGGTTGAGCAAGGAAATGAATCCTGATCTCCAGAGCTGTAGTCCAATGTTCATATGACTACACCCCACTGGCCAAAGTGTAGCTTTCTGCAAATCATTGCAAATCAAGTTCAGGTCCCCAAATCTACACACACACTCCTCCGTTACTTCCTGCATTATATTTAGACTGCAAAATGTGTGGTACACCAACTCAAACACAGTACTGTCATCCATATATTGTTGCCAGCAAGGTGCATGACTACTATCCTGTAGGACATGCAGGGAATATAGGCTTCAAACCTTGACAGACAGAAGAAGAAAAAACATAAATTTGTCAGATATTTACTGGACCACCATACGTGACTGATGACACACAATATTTGGCTTGGCTAGGTCACAAGTTGTGCAGGCCTGCCTCATCCTGACATGATTACAGAAGAATTCAGATGAATGAAGTATTCTACTGTACCACAGTTCACCATAGCCCTGAGGTCAAGCTGATAAAAATGATGTGGGGCGGGAGACTGAGAGTTCATCTG
Source organism: Phrynosoma blainvillii (assembly GCA_026167975.1). Classification (NCBI taxonomy): domain Eukaryota; kingdom Metazoa; phylum Chordata; class Lepidosauria; order Squamata; family Phrynosomatidae; genus Phrynosoma; species Phrynosoma blainvillii. Next base: position 204,056,516 of record JANUYF010000003.1, read on the forward strand.
CCCTGAAGAAATAATGCAGTTTGACACCACTTTAAGCAATGTAGCTCCCTCTTATGGAATCATGGGATTGTAGTTTCATAAAGTCTTTAGCCTTCTCTGCCAAAAAGTTCTCGTGTCTCACAAAATTAACAATCACAGAATTCTTTAGGATGGAGCCATGGAAGTTAAAATGGAATCAAACTGTATTATCTCTACAGTGTAGATGTATCCTGAGAAAGCTTAGGGCCCATGAAAAGACTACTGATTTAGTATTTGCATGGTTTCCTTGAGTGGAGTTTACTGTCTGGTACTCTTTAAGAATATTTTCATGAGATTTTGTATTGATTTTACTGTGTAGAATGCATAGTACTATCCATAATTAAAAGTCTCACTTCATTTTTAATGTGAAAAGTGCTAGGAAGTCAAATAGTAGACAAACTTTGGATAGAGACACACAGAGACACACACAAGAAATACACCCTACAATCTCTGTCAAAACTGAAAGTTTTAAGATGTTGTGGTAAAGTTTTAACTATACCATAAAGCACACATGAATTATTGATTTATTTTATGAAGTAGTTTTAACAGTGTGAGATAAAACATTGGAGAGACAAATGAATCATCTGTTTTATGAAAAGAATTCAGGAAAACTGTGACAAACCACAGGCAAACAGTGAAAATGAAGTAAGATGTGAAAGGCCTATTCAAGATTGACTAGGATTTACTGATGCATTTATGAATAACAAGACTAGAAATCTAGAATTTTCAGCAATTACATTAGCATCAGTCATCCATACAATGTCCTTGCAAGGTGGACCATTATCAGTATTTCCATATTGTTTATAAGGGTGATACAAGAGAAGTCCTTTAGCACATCTAAGGCAAAACTGAAATTATAACTGGGGATTTACTGACTTGCCATTTGTACTTATTCAGAGAGTGAGCCAGTGGAGTGTAACCTCCAACCAAGGTAAAACATTTTTTCTTCTTCTTAAATTTGAACTGGATTGGCATATTTTCCCTCAATACCTACCAAAATGTTCCTGACGCAAAAACATAAAGACTCCTTGAGGAATCCATTGCCCTCTTCCTACAAAGAGGCCTGTGATCTCATAGGAATGGGGGCATATTGGATTTCAAGAGAGGGGTCCTTGTTGAGATGCAAATGGACTTTAAATTTCCTGGTCTTTGCAAATCTCCCAATAGCTACATGGCCAGAAGGAGGAGGGACCAGCCTGCAAAAGATACCCTCCACTTACCATCTTAAATAAGGACAGAAACATCAAAATGCCGGCATCTGACTAACATCTCCAATTTCTTCTCCTGTTTGGTTTGTAACATCTTGCCTGACGAAGAAGCCAATGAAGCTTTGAAAGCTTTCAACAAGTATATTGTGCATTTTGGTTGGCCAATAAAGGTATCACTATTTGGTGGATATTTGTTTCAATAGTACAACCCTAGGTATGTTTATTGAAAAATAAATCCAACTGGGTTCACATTTTTGTGGGAGGTAGTTTTTCTTAATGGAAAGACACTCAAGTCACAAGGAATTGGTTTGCCCATATATATGTACACATCACATAACAGTGCTATCCTGCCAGAGATTCCTAAACTAGAGCCTTCCAGGTGTTTTGGATTTCAGTTCCCAAAATACCAAACCAATGCCTGAGGCTTCTGGGAACTGAAATCCAAAACAACTGGAGGACTAGTGTTTGGGTATCATTGCTTTACACATTTGTTCAGAAATAACTTCCATTGTATTCAGTGGATGTTATTCCCAGTTTGAGCATATAATTGAGCATATAAAGTTCACTTCTGGATTTGGAGTTACTACAGCATGCCTCCCTTTTGTACAGTTGGTGAAAGAACTAGTGTATCAGACATGTGCTAAGCAAGGGGAACTATTTTTCTACCTTTTCCCACCCTGGTGTGTCAGATGTTTCAGGTCATGTGACAATGTGTATCCCAATGAACTTCTCTCTCATGGCTTTGCCATTCTGACATTACTAGACTCTTCAGGAATGTTACACAGTGCAGAGAGAAATGCTGGAAATGAATTCAGTAGAAACATAGAACTAGTTTCTCAAGATCACAGCTTCATTTTTCTCATTACAGCTCCAGATTATGAGCATATTACCTGAATGTGTAAAGACATTATTATCATTCATTCTTATCACATTCCAGCCCTTGTTAGGCAATGAGCTAGCATAAGAAAAAAAAAATTCCAGATAGCAAAATGGTGATAATAGCTTCCTGAAATGAAGCAGTTGGGAGATTGTGCCTGCTGATTATGTGGGGTGCTATAAACATCTTATCACATACATTCATCTTGGAAATTATCTTGTAGAAAGGCCCATTTCAATAGTCATACTCTGTGCCACTGAATGACATGTCTAAATCACTTTTTAAGCTATTAAAAATAAAGTGCTGTAAAACTAGGAGTCAGACTACCATACCTCCATTGAAAGAAAAGTAAGAAAGGCAGGGTCATGCATTACTGGAACAAAGTGTCAAACATACACTTTAGAGAAAAGACATATGTAACACATATAAAGCACTGAGGACAGTTTGAAAGTGGCTTTGCAATGATCAGTTCAACCATTGCTCTTGATGTGCGTCAGACAGGCCTGACAGGCATTCAAAGCTAAAAGGAAGACTGCTGAATCACTCACTGTGAGTCCTTTTTCCAATATTACAACAGTGACAAGTACTGAAGAGGGAACTTTGAACCTAATGTGGGAGATTTTTTTTTGCCTTCCTTTCTTTTTTCTTTGAGCTTTCCTTCCATAATTTTTTATATCAGTGGCTTGCAAACCTCTGCTATGTGGGCTTAATTTTCACATCCATTTGCCTATGGAAGAACCTCCCTTGTTATGGAAATCTACCATGCACAGTGGGTGCAAAGGCTGAAAAGGTGGACCCAAAAACATTCTGCATGCAAAAATGAAGAATTTCAAGGTTTTCCAATCATTCTTCAATGATTTCCACTCCCCTTCATTTAGGGACTTCTTTTGTTTTAAAATAAAATTTATGCAAGACCTCAGTGGAACTCAGTTTAGAACTGGAAGAGAAGCTCAGAGTGGACTATCCTGAAGGTTTGGGCAACTGTAGAACACACCTCAGGAGGTCCATCAGGATTCCATAGGGATTGTAGAATCCCAACACAACATCAGTCATTATGGTTATGGAAAATTACTGTGGTCTTTGAATGTATGTGAACAGATATTCCTAACAGAATTCCAGACAGAATATGGGTTGTCATTCCCCCTTCTTGTTATAGAATTATAGAAGCTTGTCAGAATGATAGAATTATAGAGCTGGAAGATACCACAAGAGTATCCAGTCCAACCCCTTGACATGTCAAAGCATTCCTGACAAATGGCCACCAGACTCTTTATAAAAATCTCCAAAGAAGGAGAATCCACCATACTCCAAGGCAGTGCATTCCACTGTTAAACAGCTATTATTGTCAGGAAGTTCTTCCTAACGTTTAGGTGGAATTTTGTTGCTTCTTCTTCAATAAAAGTTGTGACCTACCCATTTTACCAAAAGGATTTTGAGTCCAGCCTCTCCTTCCAGCAGAGCATACATAACCACATAGTAACCACTGGGAAATATCTATGCCATCAAAATCCTGCCAAACTTTTGTCCTTCACTGGAAATCTGAGGAACTAGGGGAACCATAAGATTTGCTTCCTTCAGTAGAAGAAAATTCTGACTACTTTGTAAATGGTAATCTGCATTTCCCCATCATTTGCTGAGGAAGGAACTGCACAGACTCAACCATAAAGGGACAATGTAAAATTAGTTGTGTGAGATTTTCCTCCTGAAATGTCATATACCACTATAAGGAAAAGCTAATGCATTTGATGACTGAAGAGAGAAATGTGTAAAATTATCAGAATGACATGATAAAAGTGCACAAAGACCATTTTTCTCCCTGATAATGCTGCATCATAGAACAAAACTGATCAGGAGTAGATGTAAGACAGACAAAAGAAAGTTTTTTTGGTTTTTGTTTTGTTCTTAACAACATATCATTAACTTATCAAAATCACTACTTAGGTGGCTTTAAAGGTAAGAGGAAAGATCTGTCAACTGATAACTAAATGGCCCAGCTACAACTTCTGACAAATAATTCAGTTATATATACCATAACAGCAGCACCCATTAGCAGCTACGATAATCACTAGGGGCAACCTTCAACATTTGGTATTTGTCCTTTTGGCAAGGAAAAGTTAGAAAACATGTATAGCTGCTGATTGTTTCACTTAAAGTGGCTGTTTTAATGCAGACAACCTTCAGTGCTATGCACAGAACTAATGTTTCTCCTATCACTTGCCATGACAAAGGGGGGTTGCAGACTTCCAGAAATAGTGCAAATTGAGTCCACTTTTAGGGTTAGGGTTAGTGCTAGGAAAGCATGGGAATTGTTTGTTTTTTCTGAGACATTGAGCCTTCTCTGTCAGAGAACTCTGGTGCCACAATAAAAGACAGTTCCCATGATTCCCTAACCCTAACCCTTAAAGTGGACTCAATTTGCACTATTTCTGAAAGTCTGCAACCCCGCAAAGTCAGAATAGCCCTGTGCTTTGCTTCATTTGCAGAGCAATCCTGTAATTATATTGTTCAGAATTAAGCCTCATTAAGTTCAATGAGACTGAGGGGGGATGCAGACGAGGGCGTCCAAGACACCCTGGTCCGCAGCACCGCGGGGCCAAGGCAGCCTGACCGTGGCGCATCCCCGCCGAATCTAAAAGGAGCGCCAAATTGGCACTCCTTTTAGATTTAAGAGAAAGTGCGCCCTAAAAGTGGCGGGCGCACTTTCCCTGCCTCAAACGCCGCGGCGAGTGCAGTCGCTGCGGCGTGAGGCCAACCCGGAAGCCCCGGCCGTGCAGATGGCCGGCGCTTCTGGAGGCAACCTCAGGAAGAGGAAGGGGCGCAGAACGTGCGGCTGCCCCTCCTCTTCCGGGCCCGGAAGATGACTCTATTAGTCGTCTGCCGAGGCCCTTACTCAGACTGCCTATCAGTGCTGCTTATAGGCTCTCCCATGTCAGACAGACTTTTGCTACGGAGACAGACTAAATGTGTCAAACCACTTTGGCACAGTGTCTGTAATGGAGGGTAACACTGGCAGAAGATCTCTGAGAGATGATAACAGTAGCACCATAGCTAACACTTGTCTGTACTGTGCAGAAGATATGCAAATGATACCATACTACCAGCAGAAAATAACAAAGACTTGGTACAATTACCGAAGAAAGTCAAAGAACAAAGTGCAAAGGCAGGTTTACTGTTGAACATTAAGAAAATAAATAAATTAATAATAATAATAATAATAATAATAATAATAATAATAATTTTTATTCTGTCCCTCTGCAGCGCAGATGATTTATCTAACTTTAATGAAGATAGTGAAAACATTAAAATAGTTCCATATTTTTCCAAATCTTGACTCCATCATTAACCAGAATAAAGACTGCAGTCAAGAAATCAAAAGAAGACTAGGGGGCTGAACAGATGGCCCCAACGGGCAGTGTCCCGCCGCCTCTTTTCTTGCTGGATTGGGGCCACGGCAACCACACACTGGCAAATGCTGCTCCTTTTTAGTGTGGCAAAAAGCCACCCTTGCCATTGCCATGGCTTTTTGGCACTCCTTTGGCACAGTATGTATGAATGCTGTACCAAGAGAGTGCCCAGACACCGTCTGCCATCTGTTTGGGTGGGCAGTGTGACAGCGGCATCGGGATTGAGTTGGGGTGGCTGGTATGCTGTCACCATGCCCCCACTCCACCCCCTGCCCAGCCCTTCCAAGTTCCCTAGGACTTGGAAGTGCAGCTATGAAGGAATTAAACAAGATCCTGAAGTATAAAGATACATAATGGATAATACATTCAGAATTGTCCATGCCATTTGTATTTACAGTTTCTATGTAGGGCTGTGAAAGCTAGGGAATGAAGAAAACTGATTGGAATATAAATTCATTTGCAATGTGGTGCTGAAGAAGAGTTCTATGGATACTATGGACAGCCAAAAGACAAAGAAATGGGTGCTACAGCAAATCAATCTTGAACTGTCTAGAAGTCAATATGATTAAACTTTATCATGACAAGACATGGCACACTAGAATAGATAATAATGTTTGGTAAGGTAGAAGGCAGTAGGAAAAAAAGGAAGACCACATCATAGATGGATAGACTCATGCAAGAAAGCCACCTAATAGGGTGGCTTGGAGATCATAGGGTTGCCATAAGTTGAAGTCAACTTGACAGCTGTTAGCAACAAACATACAACTGCATTATTACAGTGTCATCTACCACAAGGCAGTGGTGACTTTTTTCAACTATCCATGCTCAATAACCTCCCCAAATGATTGCCAAAGTGGTAGGGACAGCTGTATTTTGAAAAGATCCCCAACCTTATCCAATTTCAGACAAGCTTAAACTTTTAAAAGGTATTGTTTTCAAACAACTATTTAAATAAACTCACATCTATTAAACTAAACATTCTCTTTGTGAATGTGCCTAAAACTCCCCTATCGACTTATGAAGAGCCCAAAAAGTCCATAGAGTTTTCTTGGGCAAAGAATATTCAGAGGTGGTTTTGCCAGTCAGTTCCTCTGAAACATAGCCTGCAGTACCTGGTATTGATTGGAGGTCTCCCATCCAAGGGCTGCCCCTGTTCAGCATCCAAGATCAGATAGGATCTGGTGCCTTAAGTTATAGATGCATACAATTAAGTACTAAAACACATATATGACAATAATGCATGCTTGTACATGCATGTGTGTGGGTCTGCCACAGATCTGAGACCAAAAAATAAAAAATAAAAATAAAGATCTAAACACTTAAAAGTTAGAATGCACACTAAGGGAACAATGATGAATACATCTCATGGTACTTTGTTCTCAGAATAAATAAATTCATTTTAATTAACCAAAAACTGTTTGTAGACAACAGGCAAACGGGGACACATCACTGGGGGTGGTAGTAGTAAACTCCACAAGACACCCCCCCATTTCATTTTATTGAAAAAATATGAATGTGAAAATATTGGAAGGGTTTTTTGGTTTTTTTCTGTGAGGATCTTATTGGTTAGCCCAAACTAAACTAAGTAGACCCATTTAATCAATAGTTGGATAGTAAGGCAACACAGAGATAAATTCAATTGGATTCAATGGGTCTACTCTAGTCTGATCTAACAACAGGATTTAGCCACATGTCTTTTGCACAGAAAACACTGGCTGGAATCCAGTTGATGCACCATGCTGGCAGTTGCACATTTTTCCAGGTTGTGCAATGATGACAAGGGAAAGCCAATGATATCTGCCAGCTCTGAGTGGCCTGTTTCTTTACTTCCTTGAACACTGCTACATTCAGTTTACTTCATAATGCTCTCATCACTTCATTGGCATAGTTATGCTGGTGTAATGTTTCATCAAGATTCCAGTCACAATTTTATGAAGAAAGAAAAAAAATCAGCAGAAATAATATTGCACATCCCCCCCCCCCACAAAAAACCCTCTTGAAGTGCCAAATAACAGAAATGTGCCAAAACTCGCATAATCTCAAAGTAAAAGTCAAATTCATATTTCCATACAAAAATGAAATGAATAGATTTTTACATCCCTATTGGAATGGTGTTTCTCATATGGGCTTGGGTCTTGCCTCATACACAGCTCAAGGACCTTTTTCTCTGGGAGCTGTGAGAAAATGTGTGTGCTATGTTTTGCCATTTAGCTCTTTAAGGAGGCTTTGTGCTCAGGGCGAAGCTTTTTCCATCTTCTGGTGCTTTTCTGCTTAGAGGCAGACAAGAGAAGAGTGGGCAGGTCAGAACAAAGTGTCCTGTCTTTGCTTGGGTCATGGGGCTCCTTCTGTTAATTTACAGTCAGCTACCTGATATGCTTGCTCACTTTATTTTTGCTCTGGGTTTGATGTTTACAAGGCATCTTTTTCTTAGGTTTTTCAATGGCAGCTATTTTTCAATAGGAACTGTGTAATCCAAGTGTTGTGTTGTTGTATGACTTGCCAATGGCTTTCCATGGCCAACTGGGAACTCGATCCCTGGTCTCCAGAGTCATGGTCCAATGTTCAAACCACTACACCATGCTGGCTCAAAGTGTAATTGCCATTAAAATTGTTTAATAACCTGTTGACATATAGCATCACTATTTAAATCTTTGAAATCTTTTAAGTGAACATTTCATCCATGTATTATCATTCTAATTAAGGTTGCTGAATGCATTTGCTTTTCTGAATCCTTCATAGTAGATTTTACTATAGAAACTTAGGTATACAAATGTAATGACCTGAATCCTTTTGTGGATAGGGCACAAGGATCTGTTTTCAGCTTGTTCCTATCCTATCCCAGATACATAGGGCATTCCTACAGTGGAGGGGGGATGAAAGAGAGGGAGAAAGGGAGAAAGATAACTACCTCTTGATCTCACTACAGTTTATTAGAGAGAGAAGGTCTAGAGGGACATCCACACTACAGTTACCTACAGAGAGAGGATGAGATATAAGGTCAGTGTTCCAAGATTCTCTCTCTGATGATCAGCATCAGAGCTGAAAGGTAGGTCCAAAACACACTGAAGAAATAAGCCAGTTTGAGACCAATTTAACTGCCTTGGCTCAGTGCTAGGGAATCCTGGGAATTGCAATTTACTGTGGCAGAGGAGCTCTCTGACAGAGAAGGCTAAATGCCTCACAAAACTACAGTTCCAAGAATTCCCTAACATTGAGCAAGGGCAATTAAAGCAGTTTCAAACTAGATTATGGAAAAGGCAGTCATTAATGGATTTTTGGCAAGTAAAAAGAACCAATGTGAAGTTGAAGGTTTTCATGGGTGGCATCCATGTTTTTTGTGGAGTTTTTTGGGCTATGTGGCTGTGTTCTAGAAGAGTTTATTCCTGATGTTTTGCTCATTACTCCCCCTGCCTGCTTTTCCATCCCTGATCTGTCACTATGGAGATTATTGCAGCGCTAATTAAAGCGGCTTACCTGACCCGGATTAAAATTTAAAATGAGCAGCATCCTGGTGTTATCACAAGGATTTTGCCACCAAAATTGCCTCTTGGGTCCATCCTGGGTCCAGCCCCACTCCCAGGGCTGCTCCAGTGGCCATTTCTTTAAGCTGGAAAACTCTCACATTAAAAAAAAAAAAAAAAAAAAAGCAGCCCTGAGAGCAGCCCTGAGAGGTGTATAGGCCAGGCTGCATCTGGGTGATGATTTCGGCAGCAAAATCCTTGTGAGAACATCTGGATGCCATCTTGTTTTAAATTTTAAGCCAACTCAGGTAAACCGCTTTAATTAGCACTGCAATAATCTCCAATAATGCTATAATGCTATGGTGTGCTAATCTCTCTCTCTCTCTCTCTCTCACACACACACACACACACACTAGAAAGGACAGTCAAAACAGTCATCTTTGTTGTGTGACTTCAAGTCATTCCTGACTTATGAAAACCCTAAGGCAAACCTATCATGGGGTTTTCTTGGCAAGATTTGCTCAGAGGAGGTTTACCATTGCCTCCCCCTGAAGCTGAGAGAGTGTGACTTGCCCATGGGTAGTAAAAGAATTTAATTTGCTAGGTCTCTTTCTGGTTGTTTCTTCTGGCTGTTGCTTCACTCAGACACACTAATCACTATATGCTAATAGATAGATTGGTAGCTGCTGACTTTAATCTGCCAAGGATTTGTGAGATCTGATCTAGCCTGATTTGAGGGGGGGGGGGGACAAGAGACATACAGACACACACTAATAAGGTAAAACTACTTATAATTTATATTTCTGTGGAAGGGATCTTTTTTGTCTATGCAAACTGGAAAAAGGACAATGCTTGGTAGGCAGTGCCAACCACAGTGTGCAGACGTTTCCAGCATGAACAGAGGCTGTAATATTGGGAAGTTCCTAATGTGTGTTAGGAAAAAGAGCTCTCCACTTACATTGCACCTTTTGAAACAGCACTATTTACTGGGAGAAGAGCCCAGTGTGATGAGGCCCATTCCTAAGTTCTCAGGAAACTAGCACGGGTTTTGAAAATTGCACAGGAGTTTGAGAAACTGTGCAGCTTTGCTTTAAAACAACAACAACAACAAACCTGTAGTCATAGCCATTTCATGCATCACCTTTCTGGTGTGAATGTTGTGGAAGGAAAAGAAACTTGGACTGACTGAAGCTGAAGCCTTTCTGATTTGAATGCTACACATCTGAAATGCTACATGGAAACTTTTCCATGTACTTTTCCATGCTTTGTCACAATTTGGGACTTTTGTGAAAATTTATTTGCTGCAGATCAGCTTGGGTTTTTTGTGCAGAACCCTTTGTTTTTGTGCAAAAAGCAGTATGCTTGCACAAAAAAGAGTGCTTTGTTGAAATTGCATTGAATTATATATAAGCAGCATGGTATAGCAGCTCAACATTGACTCTGGAGACCAAGGTTCAAATCCTGTCTTGGCCATGTAAACCAACTGAATGACCACAGGCAAGTCATATTCTCTCAGCCTCTGACCTCCTCTGAACAAACCTTGTCAAACCCCATGATAGGATTGCCTTAGGGTTGCCATAAGTCAAAATGATTTGAAGGCACACAACAACATGAGAAACACACACACACAAAGATATAAATATATCTGAGAAACCTAACACAGTATTTGTAACATACCAGGTGTTATAACATGGTATTTATAACACACCAGGGTGATTCACATGAATCTGCTTGTGCTTGATGCTACAAACACTTCCCTAGAAATAAAATAGTGCCCACTGAACCCAACATAACAAATATGCATAGCACTGCATTGTGCATTTTTTTCTTTCTGACTTTTTAACTAAAAATATAAAATCACCCTCACCTACATTATTATTATTATTATTATTATTATTATTACAGTTTATTTATATAGAACTGTAGATTTACACAGCGCTGTACATACAGTTAATAAAATAGATTAAAATAGATTAAAAAGCCTGCCGATTGCATACATTCTACAAAATTGTTATTTGTAATATTGTTTTATTGTTTATTTTGGGTGAGTTTTATCTAATATAATTTTAGCTGTAAGCCACCTTGATTGCTTCAGCAAAAGGCAGGGTATAAATAAAATTATTATTATTATTAAATTATTATTATTAAAATAATAAAATAGATAATACAAAGAAAGCAACAAATTAAAAACATCAAATAATCATCATACAATGTCTGTGAATGCTTCCCTGAATAATATAGTCTTTAACTCAGCTTTGCAACTGGTCAAAGAAATGATGCCCCATGCTCATGGAGCAAAGAGGTTCCAGGAATGAGGGGCAGAAAGTGAAAAGGGATAGATTCAGGATGGAGCAGTAAAAATCCTAGGCTGAGATAGCAGACCTTGACTACCCGAGTGGAGGGCATGTGTGGGACAGCAAGGGGAAAGACGGTCTGATAAATAAGGAGGGGCCAACCCATGCAGGGCTTTAAAAGTCTACAACAGAAGCTTATACTGAATATGGAAAGGGAGGGGGAGCCAGTGAAGGGATGCCAATAAAGGAGAAATATGGTCAAAATGGTGAGCAGATGTGGTAATACGTGCAGCAGAATGCTGGACTGAAATTAAAGGACGGAGGTGAGAAAGAGGGAGCCCTGCCAGGATAAGGCTACAATAATCTAGTCGTGAGACCACTAAGGCATGGACCAAAATCTTGGCAGTAGAAGCTGAGAGAAATGGTCGGATTTTGGCAATATTATACAAAAAGAATCTACATGCCTTGGCCTAAATCTGAGGGCTACATGACAGAGAGGAATCAAAAATAAAACCAAGACTGTGGGCTTCTTGGACAGGTCGAATAGAAATATCGTCAACAGAAACAGAAAAAGAGTATTGAACAGTAGGTTCCATCAGACTGATGGAAACTATAGCCTTTTCCAATTTGAATGTTGTACAATTTCTTTTCCACAAGGAAAACTGAACAGTTTTCAGTTTCTGTATCAAAAACAATGTAGTTTCTGAAAAGTGACACAGTTTTCTGGTCACACTGTGCAGCTTTCATAGAAAAGCTCCACAGTTTGCAATCATTGCATGAGAAATTGAAATCCTGAATGTCCAGAAGCTGTGGTACATCCAGAGAATATGGGCCGGCGAGCGGTGGCATCCTTGAGGCTGTAGAGGATGGAGGACTGCTTACCAGCCCTGGGAGACCAGCCTCGGGAGACCAGCTGAGCGGCCTGAGCCACCCCACCTCCGCCCCACCCATATAACGCCGCCTGAGAACACCCTCGCTGGCCGGTGAGCGGTGGCATCCTCAAGGCTGCAGAGGACGGAGGACTGCTTATCAGCCCCGGGAGACCAGCCCTGGGAGACCAGCTGAGCGGCCTGAGCCACCCCACCTCCGCCCCACCTATATAACGCCGCCTGAGAACACCCTCGCTGGCCGGCGAGCGGCGGCGTCCTCGAGGCTGCGGAGGATGGAGGACTGCTTACCAGCCCCGGGAGACCAGCTGAGCGGCGTGAGCCGCCCCACCTCTGCCCCATCTCCTCGGGTGCCGGAAGAGCGCCAGCGGCTACACAATGCCACCTGAGAACACCCTCGCCGGCACCACACTATGGCCACGGAGGACTGTTTTGCCATCTTGCAGTTCTCGAAGGACCATAAGACTAGAAATTATGTATTTTTTTAAATTGTATTATTGGCTACTGTTATTTAATTTGTTTGTATGTTCAGGGGGATGGGGGGGTGAAGGAGGGATGGGATTTTAATTTGATTTATTCTTTGTAGTTTTGTAATGTTGTGCACCACCCCGATTGCCTGGCAGAGGGGCAGGATATAAATAAAAATTATTATTATTAGTATTAGTATTAGTATTAGTATTATTATTACTATGAGACAAAAATTTTAATTGCTCTCAACATCCACTGGGTAGCAGAAAAATGTAAACCACTTTGCCCCAAACACTTGGGGTTGGCAGCAGGAAGTGCCTGGATGGAAAATAAATCTTTTTCATGTATGATCCTGATCTGGTGTGGAATGCTGAGATAACCTTTGTCAATTGAAAATCAGCTGCACATTACACTCAGCCCTCCACATTTGCAACTTTGACTTTTATGAATTTGATTATTTACAGATTTGATTAATATGTTCTCTCTAGGAATCTCTAGTTCCTCCAGCACAATTCTGTGGGCCATGTCTGTCAGAAGTCATGTTGGAGGACCAAAAGATTCCTAGAGAGAACACTTTTCTAAGCATTTGTATGCCCTCCAGCACAATTCTATTGTCAACTTCTGGCAGAGATTCCTAGAGATTCCTGGAGAGGTGTTCTCTCAGGTTAAAAAAAAGGTGCTTTTTTATTTCCAGTTTTTTCACTTTCATGGAGATACTGTGCTCCTAACCTCAGTGAATGTGGAGGGCCCACTGTATTTATTTAGAGTATTTTAGCCCTTACTTAGACATATGCCCCATTCAAATGAATATGACCTACTCTGAGCAGGCATATATAGTGCATGTATAGATATATGTACTATTTCACACTGTATGATATTTTTAGAGTAAAAGTCATTTCCACTGAAACTGCTTGTTGCTCACAGAAGAAGCCCAATGCAGATGCAAATTCTTGGTATAAGAAAATCGAAACAGCTGCCTCTAAATGTTCAGCACTCACTGCATCTGTTTCTTTGCTAAAAATAAGCAAAGTCATAAAGATATGTGTGCAATGTGAAGTGGGGAAATGTTCATAGACCTAATAGTAAATCCTTTCCCTTTGGAGTTTTAAACTAAGTAATATCCGCAAAATGCCAGATGGGACAGCTGCAGCTGTGGAGTATGACTTTAACACTTTCTGGTTCCTGTGATTCCCTACTGCTTTTTGCAGAATATTTCCCTGTCTACTTCAGAGTTATCCACGCTCCAATCAAGTCACAGGGACAAATCTATAACTTCATTTATTTTCCAAGGCTGCCTAAGAACCCTGAAACTTGAATTTAGCAGAATGCCTTCATGATATTGCTCCATCTAATCTAGGGTTGTCGAATCTGACTGACAACTCTTCAAGGTCTTAGACAAGGAGTTTCCCCACCCATTCCTATCACATATTTTCACCCTCAGAGCTTGAAAGTAACAAGTTACAAGTGATATACCTACCTATAATAGGCTGTCTATCTATCTATCTATCTATCTATCTATCTATCTATCTATCTATCATCTATATGGGGCATGATATCCAAAACTGACATAACAAGTAACATAACATATTGTTTAATGAGTCATATTTTCTAAAGTCATGTGGAAATTTGTTTTTTTACTGCATTCTGGATATTTTTACAGAAACCCTGACAGAAATTTTTCATGTTTGGTCCCCCCCCCCATTCCATATCCATCATAAGAGTTCCCTCTCCTCTTGAAATGAGGGGGGGTGTCAAAAAAGCCACAAAACCATTTTAAAAAGTCACAATAAGTAAAGAGCAATCTGATAGGTAACATGACTTCCTTCCCAATCAATGTCATGAAGAATGACAATGAATTGCTTTTTAAATATTATAGTGAGTAATAGAGACACACTGCTTCCATAAAGTAACTTTCTAAACTCTGGACTTTTGACACTGAAAGGATATGCATTGCCAGTGGGCCCCTCTCTAAGCTTGATAATCAGGCCTTAGCTGTTTTAAAATGATAGAAGTAACAGCAAACAAATCTAAAAGATTAAAGATTTTTAAGATGAATGTTTTGCTAGACATGGGCCTAGCTCAGAATTGAACCTTCCATGACCAAGGTGACCTCTTTGCTCCAGTGAAAAGTTGTGGGAAAGTGGGATGCTGCTCAGAGGACTACTCTTGCCACTCACAGGGTTACTCACCATAGCTGTTCCACTGAGTACTTCTATTGTTACACCACTCCTGTTACCACAGTTACTTCTGACTTGTTACCACAGCCATTTACCTTTCCAGCAAGCATGCACCTGGGAGTACAGGTTGCATCTCCCTTATCTAAAATGCTTGGGACCAGAGGCATTTTGGATTTTGGGTTTTTTAATATGTTTATTTATTTATCAGATTTTGGAAAACCTGTATTTATATATATGGTCTATTTTGGAGATGGGACCCACATCTAAACACAAAATTCATTTTTGTTTCATATATACCTTATACACAAAGCCTGTGTGTGATCTTATACAATATTTTTAAATAATTATGTGTATGAAACCAGGTTTGTGTACACTGAGCCAACAGAAAGCAAAGGTGTCACTATCTCAGCCACCCATGAGAAATGTTTTGAGTTTTGAAATATTTCAGATTTTGGAATTTTGAATGAGGAAAACTCAACCTGTATTGGAGGAGAAAATATAAGTCCTTGCTATCTCCCTCCACTCCCATCTTAGCTGTTGCTGCTGCCAGCATCAACCTCATATTTTGCTACCACACAGCCTTTCCACAAGCAAGCCATGGTACTCTCCAGCAGTGGAATGACTGCTGAGATTTCTCTTGCATTAAATTGTGGTATCTGACTTCACTGGACCTGCTAGCTGTTGTACCACAGCCAGTGGGATATTTTAGTCAGGGAAAAATGCCTGTCCCTGGCCTCTGCTGTTAATCCACTGCCAAGCTTCCAACAATAAAGCAAAGCAAAACAGCTTCATTTATATACCGCTTCATATTGCACTATGGGATGTCTAAGTGGTTTACAACTGTAAGCTCATTGCCCCCCAACAGCTGGGTACTCATTTTAGTGACCTCGGAAGGATGCAGGCCTGAGTCTAGCCTGAACCCTGGCTAGTATTGAACTTGCAACCTTGTGGTCGATGAGTGAATGGCTGCAGTACAGGCATTTAACCACTGTGCCATCAGGGCTCCTACACCTACACAGAAAGGGAGATTAGGGGAAGTGACAACCCTAATTATTTTTTTCCCCAAATGGCTTGAAAAGAAACTCTTCTCATCAGGACTCATTTCCCTCCAGACCAACCATTGCTCACTTTGATTGGGCAGGTGGAGGCTCTTGATTTTTCTTGAGCTTGTTTAGCACCCTATATCCTGTAAAATATAAATATCAATTAAATATTGATATTTTCCAGAAATAATAATAATAATAATAATAATAATAATAATAGAAAGTAAATCAAAATATTTTGTGGTTGGGTAAAGCAATATGAATACATAACAACATACACTCCAAATTATGATTTAACAAATAAATATATGTTGTTTTCTCAGTAAATAACCTTCTGTTAAACAACAGAACTGACTATGTAGATTTCTCTACATGTTAAAGTCATCCTGTTTATCTGCCATATCAGCAGTAGTGAAGTACTAGTCAAACATAATTTGACATATATGTGTTTTAGCAGGTCAGATGCTCTTCTCCATGCATTGTCTCTTTCTATATTTTGGGGTGTAAAATGTTTTGGAAAGGAATATACATTTATCTGATAAATGTAATAATATATCGACGAATTTGTATACCTCACAATGTACTTTATTTACCCTTCCCTTCTGTTTCTGTTACTTTCATAATCACCCATTACTTTTAAAAGTAAAACACTTTTCTCCTTCTGCATATAGGCAAATGTCCATAAATTATAGAGGAAGAGGATCTTTCCAACCCAGTGGATTCCATTCAAGTAAGGCAGCCACCCCTTCAGAACAAGGAAAATCCAGTACCAGCTAAATCTGTGGCAGGTTTTGCCAGCATCCCTGTTAACAATAACTTCTTCCATTTTGTCCATGAATGCAATCTGTTGTCCCATCCATTTTTGTGATATCCAAACATTGCTCTAACCTTTTGTACAGATACACATCTCCCACAGTATCATAAAATCACACGAGTGAGCTTTTCAGATTACCAGTTACTTGCATCATGGGTCATAAAATGTGTAGCAACCTTGCTTTGATGCATAGTTAACAAATGTAATCGCACATTTACTTGGGGCAATCCTGCAACTATTTGTGCAGACTCAATGTCTCCAGATTCAAATTCCTAAATTATTGCTTCCAGATTTCTATCAAGGTTATGTAAAGGTTATGTAAAACTAAATTAATCATAAAATAGCAAGATGGTACTCAACACAGATAAACACTGGACAATCACCCACATTCTGTTTACCATTTGTATAGAATAATGCCAGTTTTGTTGACATAACAGCACAATCTTGCATCCACTTTCAGAAGCAAATTCTGCTTAATTCAATATACTTCCAGATATATTGATACATAATTTCAAGTTTACAGAAATACTCATTCAGAACAGCTCTGCCAAGAATGCTGGAAGCAATATCTTATTTTCCAAAGTAGGTCACTGGAGCCACAATGATGATAACAAATAAGATTTAATATGTTATAAGATATCTAAAACTTACTAATGCTGTAACATAAGATATTACCTTGAACCAGATCAAAATATTCCTCCCTCTTTCTCAGTACTGTCTGATCTTATAAGCAGTAGATCTCCAGAGCATCAGACAGAGAACTTTGTACCACTTGCTAATCAATTCTTTAAAAAAAAAACTCACACACACACTAGGGATTGTCTACATGATTAAAATACTCCTCCTACCAGTCAAATATAATGCAATCCAGCCCCACATAATTCAAAGGCATTTGGGATTATTGCAAGGGGAAGGGGGGGAATCCTTAAACTCCACAGAAAAAAAGTTTCATGCATTTTATCCGAGTATCCATGGAAATCCAGATGTGTGCTTCACATAAATTCCGGTAGCTGCACATTGTCAGCAGAGGGAGGGTGAATAGGTGCAACTAGATGTGAATTTGTGAAGGAAAGTAAAGACAATTAACCATCAATGTGAATGTATGGGAATCTGCAGCAATTTGCATAATAAACTTACATGTCGACTTCTGTTTTGTTCTTCTTCTGAGCTACAATCCTTTAAAAAGGGTCACACTCAGAATTTTAAAATTTCTAATTTCTTCTTCTTCTTCTTCTTCTTCTTCTTCTTCTTCTTCTTCTTCTTCTTCTTCTTGTGTACCTACAGGTAGTTTTCTGACTTATAATGACCCTAAGGCAAGTAGCTCAAGTGGTTAAGGTGCTGACTTGGTTGGTTGCAAGATCAGCAGGTTGGAAGTTCGAGGCTCGGGTGATGCATGATGGGGTGAGCTTCTGTCACTAGTCCCGGCTTCTGCCAACCTAGCAGTTTGAAAGCATGCAAATGCAAGTAGATAAATAGGTACAAATTTGGTGGGAAGGTAAACATCACATGATCACAGAGTAGTCCTCAGACAACGCTGGTTCTTTGGCTTAGTAACGGAGATGATCACCACCCCCTATGGTTGGACATGACGACAACCTTGTCAACGGAGAATACCTTTACCTTTAAGGTAAGTCTATCATGGGATTTGCTTGCCAATATTTGTTCAGAGGGATTTTGCCATTGCCGTACTCTGAAGCTGAGAGTGTGTGACTTGCCCAAGGTCACCTCAATGAGTGTACATGGCTAAGCCAGGATTTGAGCCCTAGTCTCCAGAGTCGTAGTCAATGGTCAAATCATGCACAGCATCTAAAACTGGCATGGATTGTGCCCAAAAATGGGAAAGGAAATAGAGAACGGGTTGGATCTAGACTCAACATTTTAGTCTAATTTAAAGCAACAATACTGAAATTAGTCAAAAATAATTTAATCTGGTTAAAACTATCTATCTAGGATTGAAAGCACATTCAAAAAAATATGTTTCTTAAGTACCAGGTCCCCTGACAAGAAGAATCATGGACTAACCAGAATGTTTGTATTTCAGGAGTTATTCTGCATAAAATTCACTAAAAAATATCAGTGTAGAAAATGTTTTCTGGATCAAACTATTTGCAAATTTTGCACATAGGAAGTCTTGAATTGCAGTTACCCTTCAAAAGCTGTGTAGTTCTCAAAGACATTCTCACAGTGGGAAAATAATTGCTAAAATTACTCATTGCTTCCTTTGAGAATTAAATTAGTGAAAAATTATATCTGTTCTATCTACCTATATATCATTTCTTTATTCAACAGAATTGAAACTGATATTATAAAGAGTTGCTTCAGCAACACATATTCACCATTCTGTTTTCTCTGTACAACCCAGATTTCAGTAATATGAGAGTTATGTGGCCAGTAATGACAGTGGGACACATTAAAAATCATCATCTATCTCCAGCCAAATAACAATGGAACAAAGAAAGGCAGAGTGGACTGGGAATAAATAGCTAAATGCCATTGCAAGCAGCCTAAATAACCTAAAGGCACCAGATCCTATGTGATCTTAGAAGCTAAGGAGGGTCAACTCGGCTTAGTACTTAGTATTTGGATGGAAAACCACCAATTAATACTGGGTGCTGTAGGCTATATTTCAGAGGAAGGAACTGGCAGAACCACCTCTGAGCATTCCTTGCCACAGAAAACCCTATGAAATTTGTGGGGTCACCATGAGTCGACAGGCATCTTGAAGACACACACACACTCATGCACATGTCATTGCTTGCACAGATAAATAGCATTTATTAATAATGAGAAAGAAAGTACTTTATTAAGAGAGTTTCAACATAATATATATATATATATATTGAATTAATATATGTTGAAATGCATTTTTGCAGGGGTTTTATATAAAGTTATGTGAAATGTTCACCCAAGAAAACACAGACTACTACTAATAATAAAAAAAAAACTACCAATGGGACATGTTGGCAATGATCAAGAAAAAAAAAAAAACAGTGAGAGAGAGAGAGAGAGAGAGAGAGAGAGAGAATAAAAGAGAACAAAAGGAAGGGACGGAAGGAAAGGAAGAAAGAATGAAGAAAAGAAAATATGTTTTGTGAACTGGCCCAGATTAAAATGAAAAGGCTCCAATGTGTTTTAACTCTGTTAGATTATAGTCTTCCAAGAGTTAAGCAATAACTCCCTAGACAGTCAAACTGCTCTTATAAGGGTGAGTGGATCATTGGACTTGATCTCCTCAGGTCCCTGAGTCTGTCCTGTTCTGCTCTTAAGGATCATTTCTGATCCAGACAGAATGAGCAGACATTTATTTGCTTGGATATATAAACAGGGCTAGGTATTTTAGCACAGGCATTCATGCTATCAGGTCTTCTCCTGGTCAAAGGGGTAGACACATTTACTGCAGTGCACAGCAGTCTTTCTGATTCTTCTATGTATCGTGAAGAGCCCCATGCATATTTAGCTTCTTTCCTCAACAGTATACATGCTGAGATGTTTTCCCTGTGCTGCAGGATTTTTTCCCTTAAAATTCATGAGCTGCCTGCAGGAACAATATTACTAAAATGGGGTCACCTGGATTCTATTCCAACCTTGTTCATCTCCAACAGAATTGTGCTGTCTCTTCCAATCATTTCTTAACAACCTTGTCCTGAAAGCATTCTGCCAGCTGACACCCACATTATGAGGTGAATAAGTTTTGCAATGGGGACTACTGGTAGAATGAAACCTTTACTTCTCTCACCATTGGTAGTTGAACAGCAATGGTGGCTAAGGAATGCACTTTATGATTACTTTCTATAAGCACACTTTCCCCCTGCCCCATAGAAGGAATTATCTAGTCTTTTCTAGGAGTTAAGTGGTGGTTAGAGACACTGGTGAGATTCTTCAGACTCATTTATCTATTGGTAAAGATTGCTCTGAACTAACCAACATGGCCATATATTAGCATTTCCTAAAAGAATCTCATTACACAGTTAGCAGGGAAACAACTGGATGTAGCTGCAAAGTTTAAGCAACAACACTGTGGCTGGCATCTTGTTAGTGACATAAGAGATGCAAGTCCAAATTATACCTATGTAACACACTTTTTGTGGTAGTTTCTCTAGTGAATGTGAAATGACCAGTAGTCTTAGCTGTTGCATCTAAAGTGGTTTTAACTGTTAGTATGCTCACAATGTTTTTATTAACACATTCCTTTTATTTTATTTTAATTGGAAATATTTTTAAATTGTTTACATTGTACATTGCCCTGAGATCCTGTGATAAAGGGCAGGATACAAGTGCTTAAATAAATAAACAGATCCACTCCTCTTTTTGTTTTTTGTTTTTTTGTTTTTTTAAATCTTTTAAGCTGCTACATCTACAACACAATCATTTACTCACTAATGGAGAGACCTATCATCATTCAGCTATGTTCTTATAGCTGGATGCACAGCAATGACAGCATCCTCCAAGACCTCCAAAGACCCCTGGAAGGCCTTGGAGGATGCCTGTTAGTCTACATCCAGCAACAAGAATATAGCTAGATGCTCTACCCTACCCCTTCGACAAGTCAGCACCGCAACATACAGCAATTAAAAAGATAAACTAGGAGGTGAAAGAAAGATGTATTGTAGTTCCATATGTGCGAAATGTTACGATATGTCTCCTGTTCCAGGTTCTCAGCCTTTAATTGGTAACCTGAACCAATAAGGGGATAGGCAAGAAGCTAGATGTGATCAGACATCTGTCCTCTCTTGACCTCCATAGGTGAAGCAAACAAGGGTCAGTGTTTGCAATGGTAAAGAGCATCCAGGACAAGGGTCAGAAGCAAAGTGTGGTGAAGACGCTGTGGTGGTACTACTTCTGTTATTGTCACCCTGAACTATGTCTGTTATTGTAACTCTGGGTGGCTTGTGAACAATTATGAAATAAACATTTCAAATGGCTATAAAATATTCCCATAAACTATAGGTAAGGGAAAAAATTTCCAGACCAGCCAGATTGATAGTTTTATAGGTGACTGGGCACTATAGTCCCTTCAAATAGCAAGTAAATTTCTTCCTTCCCCCTCCTCACCACCTTTGACCAGGAATTCGTTTACCCTTTTGACCAGGAATGCTTTAGCTATTCCATCAACAATTGCTCTTAAACATCTGGCCACTGCCAGTTCAAACTGTTTTAACACACTCTATGGTATATGAGAGAGCCAGCATGGTTTTGGGGATTAATTTTAG
Source organism: Phrynosoma blainvillii (assembly GCA_026167975.1). Classification (NCBI taxonomy): domain Eukaryota; kingdom Metazoa; phylum Chordata; class Lepidosauria; order Squamata; family Phrynosomatidae; genus Phrynosoma; species Phrynosoma blainvillii. The sequence continues at coordinate 204,078,377 of JANUYF010000003.1, forward strand.
GAGCATTCAACAAATACTGTTCATCAGCTCCTCATCTATTTCTGAACCTAGTTCAAAGTTCATTACTGTTAGAACTCAAAATGGAGTAGAATATTTGGCCTCCTCCTATCTACCATGTCAGCTCTTCAATCCATACTTTGTGTTGTGTCCCACTCCTCAATAAAAGTGTGACTGATGAGCATGCAGCAAAGGGTCTTCTCATCCCATATACATTCTCATGCCTCATATGTATGTTGATGCCATATTGGTGCATCTGTCTTTCACTGCACATTTTTCACTGCTCTAATCTTTACCATCTAAAGTAATTTAATTCATTGATATATACTTCGTTTAGCTTCTAATTCATTTTCAGTTGTTCTGGAGGAGCTGTTCTGTACAAAAGAAAATACTATCATAATTGTAAATAAATACATCTTATAAAATAGCACATCAGTCAGAGGAGGCTATTATGTTAAAATTATTTTGTATATGCATTTCCTATATAGAGGGAAGTGTTTTTTTTTAAGAACCCAATTATTTGAAAGGGTATTTGAAAACAATCTTTTCTCAGCTTCTGTTTCAAGCATTTTGTCAAGCAGTGGGGAGAGCAATATAGCCCTTCTTTCTTTTAATTGTTTCAGTGGAGATTAGTGCACCAGCTTTTATTCCCATGCTAGGTGCAGGATGTAAATGCACAGGGATGGATTCTACTATACAGTTCTGTCCCCAGGGAGTACTCATCCTGTACTCAACCTGGGCTTTTCCCGAACCTTTTAAAGAATGAAAAAATCCCATTCTTTAAAAGGTCCAGGAGAAGCTCAGGTCGGGTATGGGATGAGTACTGTCCGGGGATGAAGCTGTGCAATATACTCTGTCCTTGTGTGTTTACATCCTGCACCTAGTGTGGGAATAAAAACTGGTACGCTAATCCTCAGTATCTTCATATGAGTGACATGCAATAGGCACTGTTCTCCCATGACACTCTGTGTAATATGTAGAGCTGTTCTGAGTTTTGTCAGAAAAAGGGTGCCCTGGATTACAGATCCAGAATTGCTAGCTGGGTGATAGGAATCTCTCTTCAGTTGATATTGATACTGATACTTCATTTTCTATATAATAATATAGAAATAATTATATATGTGTGTGTGTATTGTGTGTGCATTTGTGTGTGTGTATGTTCACTAAAGGTAAAAGTTTCTCTTTGACATGAATGTCTAGTTGTAACTGACTATAGGGAGCAGTGCTCATCTCCGTTACCAAGCCAAGGTAGCCAGTGTTATTTAAAGACAACTCAGGTGGTCATATGGCCAGCATGACTACACAGAACACTGTTACCTTCCCACTTTTCTTTACTAGAAAATACAATACTAGGAAATATAGGGAAAAAAATGGAGGACAGTAGAAAGTTTACCTCTACTTGATGGGAATATTTTATAGCCATTGGAAAAAAAATTCATAATTGGTCACAAGAGACTCAAAGTGAGAACAGAAAAAGTGCAGGTTGCCATCACGGATGACAGTGGATGCCTTTACCACTCCAAGCACTGACTTTTGTTTGCTTCACAGAGAGAAAAGACAATAATGCTAGGAAAGGTGAAGGGCAGCAGAAAAAGAGCAAGACTGCATACTAGATGGATAGACTCAATCAGAGAGATCAGGACCTGAGCAGAGCAGCTGAGGACAGAGGGGCTTGGAGATGTCTCATTCAGGGGTTGCCATGTGTGTCAAAGTCAACTTGAAGATAGCTAACAGGAACAATTTATGTATATTCAAATCCTTTTTTGCTGCTTCGGTCTTCTAAACAGAACCCATTTCTTGCTCTCTCCCCACCCTTTTAAGCTGTGAAGCTACCATCCTACCAAAAATTGATGTATTTTATCTTCAAAACTCTGTAAAATTCAAACTGAATGGTTTCATCTTGAGGTATGGGGTGCCATCTAGTGGAAATGTGAAGCATAAACAAAACACGTTGTGCTAAAGATGAAAATGTCTGCCATTCTTTCTATCTCTTTAAAACAGCTGCATTAGTGCTTATCTTTTGATGCACAATGTGCATCCAGGTTGCTTTAAACAGAAATCAAAGGGCTAAAAGAACCATGCTGTACTTGAAAAAAATAAATAAATGTGCCAAACCCCTCTAAAAAGCTATTTTTTCCAACAACTGTATCCATACCCTGTAGTAGTGACTGTTATACATTAATGGTGTTTTGTGTGACAAAATGCCTCTTCTATGTCCTGAAAGTATTGTCCAAAAGGTTCCCCCCCCCATACAATTCATTATTGTATGAGAGTTTTATGATACCCACTTTTTGTGTCTCCTTCCTTCCCAAATTAAAATCCTCAAGTGTTTTAGGCTCATGTTCCTTTAGCACCTTTACTAGCTATAATATTCATTGGTAGATGAACAATAAAGTCTTCTGTTTGTGGTTACACCTCAAATTTTATTTGTAATTCTTCATTTTGTGTACTGACATATTATTGGTGAGATAATTTCATATCCTACAACAGTTCACACATTCAAAACAGGGAAAAATATATGCATTTATAAAATATACCCATTTCTCACATATTGGATTCTAGTCCACTTTCATACATTACTGAAGATTATAACAAATGCTCCAGACATTTGTACAATCTGCTATGAGAGGACTGAGTTCTTTATTTTATTGTAATTATTGGATTTCAGTCCTGCCTCTCTCCTCAAAATGTGATTCAAGCAAATTGACAGTAATATTAGATATGATTAGGAGGTGCAGGCTAAAAACAAAGTACAATAATCACTATTAAAATAGTTGAAGACACTGGACTTTAAAATGACCACTTACATTAAACAGAACTCAAGAAGGAGACCCACAACATAATTCAAAGTTGTGAGATGAATTGTTTTATTTTTGCTTTTTTGTTGTGACATGTTTTGTATATAGTTGTTTACTTATAATCATAATTTTAAAAAAAACTTTAAACATACTTGAAGACACAGTTGAAAACAGGGGCTGGCAACCTACGGCCCGCGGGCTGGTTCTGGCCCAGGTCCCGGTACTTACCGGCCCAGGCGGACCCCTGCCGCCACCGCCACGCGCCAATGCCGCTGCACGTTTTGGCCGCCATGCAGCCGCACGCACCACGACCGCCATTTTGATTTCCAAAATGGCAGCCGCGAGATGCACGGAGGCAGCTGCGCCGCCAGCGGCGGCGACAGTGGTGGCACCAGTGGCAGCACGTGCGGGGTGCGTGCGCACACGCACTGCCGTTCCCCCCCTCAGCCCAGCGGAGGGAAGGACTTTGGGGGACCGGCCCCCGGCTCAAAAAGGTTGCCTACCCCTGGTTTAAAACAATGAAAGAAAATACAACAATGTAAATGAATTGAAGTTTTTGTTTTTGTTTTTTTAAAAAACAAAGTTGAAGAAACCCAATATATATTATTTTAGACATATATGAATGTATCAACAGGACTCGAAGGAAATTTTGAATTTGCCAAAAATTAAAGTGATAGGTATTTACCACAAACAGAAACCAGACAAGAAGGATTTTGAGCACAAAGCCTATAGAGAACTGCTTGGTCCATCCATGCCAAGAGATTTCACTTCTCTGAGGTTTGAAGACTTGTGCAATTTTAGGAAATGTTTTCAACCAGTTGGGTATATGGGCATGTTGTCATGGTAAAACAACAGGCAGGAGAATGGTTAAGCACTCTTCCATCCCACTGATTTTCCATTCTTCATTCTCCCCTCTTGCTGCTGTATTTCCCCCACACACTCCACCTTCATTTTTTTTTATGACATAAGAGATTATTAACAGGTGCTTGACCATAATTTCCAGGAATTTCTCAAAAATGTTACAATAATATACCTATAATAAACTAAATCAATCCAAATAAGAGTGATTAGAGATACTGCATACTGGTGGTCAGGACATCCAATATATTCAGCTTGGAAATTATGCCCCCAAACCATAGGGAAAATAGCACTGCAGGGGAAGGGCTACTGTTGATAGCCTCCATGGATGAGAGGCTAGGATTGTTTGCTTCAGACAAATGCACCTAGATGCTGTTTGTCGGGGGATGGAAGTATATAGGTTTTTATCTGCATATTGCCCCCTTCACAGATTCTTTAGATCTCCTGCTCAGAAAGGATGGACACTTTGTTGGCAGACTCTCAGAAACTGCAGTCTGCAATTTCCTCACAGCAGTGGTGATGTGGGTCAGAGCAGCAATGGGCAAGCAGTATGGCAATGGTGATGGAGAAATTTTGATGGTTTGGTTTGCAGGGAGACAGGGTTGAGCAGGAGAAGAGTGTTGGACATCACTGCTACTCTATTTATTGCTCCTTTCTTTTTTCACCCCTTGGTCCTTTCAGGTTCAACCCATCTAAAATAGGTTTCAGGTCAAATAAATTGGCCCTTGTTTAATCCAATTCTCTGTGTTTGGTCTTGTTATTGCATGGTTGGTCATCAAACAGATCACATATAACCTAAACTAGACTGTGTAATCTCATGGTTAACTTCATACTAACCTCATGCTAATGAATCCCATATATTTGGACTATGGGAAAATAAATCACCTTCATGGTCAAACTCATTAATGGCAGAGAGTTCATATTCTTTACAATTCATGTTTTCCTTTTCACTATGAGATTTCCACAGAGATATGTGGTTCAGCAATGAGACTTGCCAATAAAGCCTTGCACGTTGCAAGGACCAATAACAAAACAAAGCACACTAAATGAAATATGTGCAGTTGAGACAAACTGCATATTATGACAGACTTTTCCTTCCTAGTCCTTTAGGTATACTTTTCAAAACAGTTGCTAGATGTATTGTCCCAGTTTGTCTCACAGTCCCTTCAACCTGCACCTTCCTGAACACTCTTATCAAATTTAACTGACTAATCAGTTATCTCTTCTTCCCATAGGTCTCTGGGAGTTATAGTTCAGTGATATATGTAGATGATATTACATAGGAATTTTAATTATCCTCACTAAACAATAATTCCTCAGGCAACCAGACAGTGAAAGTCCTATACAATAAATGTAAACTTGAAGAGATAACAGGGCCTGAGGATGCTCTCACCATTACAGGCCATTTCTTATCTGTCTTAATTCTACTCTTTCCTTGCTGAATATGGAATAGCAAGACAACTGAGCAGATCCCTAACATTTTCCCAAAAGTATATTTCCATGGTAAATTAAGCAGCTATCTTGTATGTTTACCAAAGCAGAAGATGCTTCAGAGGGCGCTTCCAAGTTTATTAAATGAGCTACATAACTTTGGACTACTGATAGTGGAAAAGGTCCTAGGCACAAACAAGTAAACAGGACCTTGAAAAAGGGTCTGAGAATATGCTGCAGACATTGGGATAAATATATATTTTCCTTTGTAGAAGAAAAGCAACAGAGGAGAGGGCATTTTTAATTGGAAAATGGACAGATAAGACTTCCTTCCTAATTTTCTGTTTATCATACCAAGCTCTCCCAGCTGTTTTTAACTTTAAGAACAGAAAAATACATGTCATGATAAACATAAGTACTGTTAACAGATCTCAACTATAAATATCTCTCTGAAAATAACAGGATGAAAATGATTGACCTTAATAATGGGCAATCTCATACAGCAGAAGATGATCCTTCATATATCCTGATCCTGAACCATACAGGACCGTGTTGGCGAACCCATGCCATGTGTGCCAGTTCTGGCACATGGCCTGGTCCACAAGGGCATGGGAGCCACCAGTGGAAAGGTTGGGGCATGGGGCATGTAGATGGCCTGACTTCTTCTTGTGGCCCGGTTTGCCTAAAGACAACCGGCCGCAACAAAGAGGGTCGGGGAAGTGTGTGCTGCCAGCTGGCTCCTTGCAGTGGCTGGTTCTCCTGTGGAAAACTGGCCTGCATCAAGGAGTCAGTGGGCAGCACCAGCATTCTGGCTGAAAGTCTCACTCCCTTGTGATGGGGTTCTGGGTACTGTAGTTGTTTGTTGCTGTGTGCCTTCCAGATGTTTCCAACTTATGTTGACCTTAAGGTGAACTTATCATGGGGGGGTTCTTGGCAAGGTTTGCTCAGATTAGGTTTGCTCTTGCCTTCCTCTGAGGCTGAGAGAGTGTGATTTTCCCAAGGTCTGTGAGTGGGTTTCATAGGGGTTTCTTGGCAAGGTTTGTTCTGAGGAGGCTTACTCTTGCCTTCCTCTGAGGTGGAGAGAGTGTGACTTTCCCAAGGTCTTCCAGAGGATTTCATGGGTTTTTCTTGGCAGTGTTTGTTCAGAGGAAGTTTAACATTGTCTTCCTCTGAGGTGGAAAGAGTGTGACTTTCCCAAGATCTCCCAGTGGGTTTCATTAGGTTTTTTGGCAAAGTTTGTTCAGAGGAGGTTTGCCAGTGTCTTTCTCTGAAATGAAGAGAGTGTGACTTTCCCAGGGTCTTCCAGTAAGTTTCATGGCATTTGTTCAGAGGGGATTTTTGCTATTTCTTGCCTCTGAGGCTGAGAGAGTGTGACTTTCCCAAGGTCTCCTAATGGTTTTCATGGCATTTGTTCAGAGGGGATTTTTGCTGTTTCCTTCCTCTGAGGCTGAGAGAGCGTGCCTTGGGTTTCCCCCCCAAGTCCCGCCCCCAAAGTCCCACCCCCTGCACCTGGTGACACCCGGTGTGGGAATGCCACTGAGTTTGGGCACTCAGTATCTAGAAGGTTCACCATCACTGATATAGGACATTAAAGGTCTTTACTAATATTCTGAATTATTCTGAGAAAACAAATAATGTACAGATGTTTCAAGAAAGGAATAATCCATGTTCACAGTTCCCAGGACTGTTGTATTAGCAATCAACTACAGTTTTCAAATATTCTTCTCAGGCAGCTGGTTATAGAACACATGACATTAATCCAGCAGTGATTTATCCAAACCATGTTTCACCTTGGTCATATCTACTTTCTCCAGGAATGGGCATAACTGAAATTTCCAATTTAGCCAAGCAAAGGCCCTCCTGGCCGCCAGTACAAGCCAAGATCAAGGTCAGGTCTAGAATAACCACTAGCATTTTCAAAGGTTGTGTTATCCCATGCAAAATAGACTGGATTCTTAAGTCAGTTAGAGTGTATTGCATGAATTCATTTTCAAAGTGTTAGTTGATATATAGACTCTGTGGAAGGAGGCCTGAAAACTGGAGGAAGGAAAATCAACAATTTATGATATGCAGACGACATCATATTAACAACAGAAGATAACAGAAATTTAGAATGACTACTGATGAAAGTTAAGGAAGAAAGTTCAAAAGCAACTTTATAGCTGAATATGGGGCGGGGGGGGGAGATGATCAATGTAACTTTTAAGTAGGCATTAAGACATTGAGTTAGTAAAAGATTTCCTACACCTTGTCTCAGTCATTAATCAAAATGGGAAGTTAAGTCAAGAAATCAGAATAAGACTAGGATTTTAAGGGACAGCTACGAAGGAACTAGACAAGATGTTCTGTTGTAACGGTATACAATTGAATAGCAAAGTAAGGATTATCAGTGCCATTTCTATTTCCAATTTCTATATGTGGTTGTGAAGGCGGTACAGTGAAGAAAGCTGATAGGAAGAGAATCAACTCATTTGAAAAGTGTTACTAGAGGAGAGTTCTGTGGGTACCGTGGACTACCAAAAAGACAAATCAATGGATCCTAGAGCAAATCAAGCCTGAACTCTTTCAAGAAGTCAAAATGACTAAACTAAGACTGTCATACTTTGGATATATCATGAGGAGACATGACTCATTACAAAAGACATTGATATGTGTCAAGGCAGAAGGCAGTAGGAAAAGTGGAAGACCACATTACAGGTGAATGGATTCAATCAAGGAAGCCACAGCCCTGAGTATGAAATACTTGAACAGGGCTGTTGATGATAGGGTTACTTGGGTTGTCCACAGCCAAAGAAATTCAAGACTCAAAGTCAGCTGGAAAGGTCATGGCTACTGTTTTGCTTTGGGATAAGGAAGGTATTTTGATGACTGACTATCCTCAGAAGGGCAAACAATTAATGTTACTCTAACATGTGCCAGCCAGTTAAGGAGACACTGAAGGAAAAACAGTGAGTGAAGACGCAGAAGGGAGTTCTCTTTTTGTAGGACAATGCACTGCTGTCAGAGATGGCAAGACAAAGGATGTTTTGAAGAATTTGGTGACTGTATGCAAAGAACATCCACCCTACTCACCAGATCATGCTCCACCTGCCTATTTCCAGTTTCCAAGCCTTAAAAAGAATTTGAAGTGAAAGAAATTTTCAAACAATTTAGAGATAATAACAGCAACAGAGTAGAATTTCAGTGATCAGACATCAGAATTTGTTTTGGAAGGGTTAAAGAAACGTGAGAAACAATGTGCCAAAAGTGTCTAACTTTGGGGTGAATATGTGGAATAACATGTAAGTTTCATAATCCAGGTCATTTCTTTCTTGCTTGGGCAGAAAACTTTTCAGAACCCTCTTGTATCTTTCTTTGGCGTCTATGCTCAAGCCTTTTGTGTCAGAGTTACCCCTCATGGCTCCCTCTGCCATCTCAAAGTTAGGCCTGCTTAGCCTTGCCATAGTCATGTTGGGAGCTTAGGTGTAAGGGAAGAGAGGTAAGCAGCTGCAGGGAATTGTTGTGTGTGATCCAAAATCTTTTCATGGGAATGGAATGTAAAGGGAAAGTGGGTAGAGAAGTGAACTTTAGCTTGTTGACTCAGATCTGGCTACTGTGCTGATCTTTTCAATAAATTCTTTTTGGTTTCCTCCATAACATGTGTTCACAGAATTACATAGAGAACAGGGCATTATATTTTGCTTCCTTCTTACCTGCAGATGTCGCTTCCTCCTACTCTCAAGAAGTTAGTCCCTGTGTTTCCCTTTGTCTGGAAGGAGCATCCATGAAACTCCAACTCCAACAGTGGACGCTAACTTATGTGCATACATGAGAGCAGCTGTTAGGGGTTCTTCAAACCAAATACAGACATACCTCACATAACAAAGCCTCTGTTAAAGAAGCTCCTTTTTTTTTTTTAACAAAAGTTGTCTTATGCCTCCACAGGCCCTCTTTTCCTTCTTGTTCTTCATCTAGATGGAAGATTTTTGGTGTCTGTGGATTTCCTTTCCCTTTTTCTTTTTAACAAGCAGCATTGAGAGGATGGTGAAGGTGGGTTGGAGAAACACAGGACTCTTCCACACAAGCCTCCTCACAGCAGTCACATTAGTTTGTTTGTTTGTTTGTTTGTTTTTTATTTAAAAATAGTAAGATACCACTTTCAAGGCAGCTATCACTGCACCTCTCTCAGTCAAGTGACCCGGGCTGCTGCTCCCATCACACTTTCTTCCTGACTTCTCCATTAACTCTGACTTTCTGCCTTATGCCCTACCCAGCATGCCTTGGGGAGGGAGTTTTTTTTTTTTTTAAGTTTTTCACATAATTCCAGTGCTATGCTGCCATGATTGAAGTCAAAGAAAGAAAAAAATTGGGGGGAAAAATAAAAAATCACCACATGACTCGCAATCATGCACCAGGAGCAACATTTCGCATTGGAGACTTACATGATTGCCAGTTCATTCATGGGTTTTTCCCATCAATGAAGTGGGACAGGGCAGATACAGGGCAAAGGCATCATTATGCTATGGTCAGTGCTGCTTCTTTCCTAGTGAAATCATGGTTTAAAAGCCATGTGTAGTAATGTACCAAGACTTCTGGTATCAGTTTGCAGCAGTGTGCCTGTAGTGAACAATGTTGTAAAGTTTGGGTTGGGAAAGAATGGGCTTCTATTCCTGCCTATTCTGCTCTAGCAGTATGTGTTTGTGTACAACAGGTAAGGTAGGTAAACTGCATCCCTTACTGGGCATGCATGAATAAGAAAACAGAGAGAAGAGTAGAAAGCAGATACTCCTACCTCACCAACTATTCCTAGCATGTTCAAGAAACATAAATCTTTAAGTCTGGGCACCTAAATGGAAATCATTAGAAAAGTGGAGACTGGTGAAAGGGAAACATAAATAAATACTTGGACTTCTTTTTGGAAAAGCCTACAAGTAGTTTCTAGAATGTGTTTTGTTTTTCTGTTTTTTGTTTTGTGTTGTTTACTTCTGCAAGGCTTACCTGACTTGGAATGTAGCCATACTGCACAAATGAAGCAGTGTTGACCCCAGTTTCACTGTCATGACTCTATCCTGTGGAATTCTGGGATTTGTAGTTTAGTGAAATATTGAGCTTAGTCTGTCAGAGAGCTCTGGTGACTCTCCAAACAACAAATCCCAGAATTCTGTAGGACAGAGTCATGGCAGTTAAAGTGGTGTCAAACTGCTTTAATTCTGCAGTGTGGATACACTCTTGGTTGTGTCATTTCACATGTACATATTGTTGCTGCTCTTTTTTGGAGGGGGAGGGGTGGCAAAAAATGTATTCCTATTCCTGCTGCTTTTTAGCCCAATGAGGTTTAGGCCTTAAGGCAGGGGTAGGCAACTTTTCCCCTTTAAGGCCGAGGGACTTAAGCTCCCAGAATCCCAAGAGTTATTGGCCAACATGGGACTATCGGCCAACATGGCTGAGGCTTCTGGGAGCTGAAGTCCCTTGGCCCTTAAAGGGAAAAGGTTGCCTACCCCTGCCTTAAGGTGATAAGATGGAGTATGGGATTTTCATTTCTCTTTCCTTAATCCTGGACAAGAGAACACACACACATACACAGCCTGATTAACTGGATCTCTGAACAAGAATGCTTCTCTTAAGGTGGGATGTTTGTTTCTGGTACAAAATGTCTATCTAAAAGAAGTGTTCATTTTGAATGTTGATGAGCAATTGGTAAAATTTATGTATCTTATATACTAGAAATTTATAACATCATAAATATGCAGAGGATGATGCAAACGCTTTTGAAGTATTTGAGGAACTATACAGCTAGGGGTAAAATAGGTTTAAAAGGTCCCAATTTCAGCAGCATGCATTGATGCAAGATGTACAAAAGAAGGCTTTGTGTTCACCTTCTGACCTTTTAATATAGGGGCATCTGATTGAGTTTAAATATCTGTTTTTAAAAATTGTTTAGGTGCTAGGGACCTGCAAAATTTTGTGACAGATGTTACTTGCATTCTCCTTCAACTCTTTGCAGAAGTTTATGGTTTTATTTCTTCTCCCTACCCTCCTTAATTGTTAATGCTGCCAGAGCTTGGGGAGATTACAACTCCCAGAATCCCTCAGCCAACATAACAATTTCTAGTCATAAAAATAACTTTTTTTCCAGTCTCTGAATTTTGTCCTTTCTTTCCTTCTACTGCTGTCATGGACAATTGTTCTAAGGCCATTTTAGAGGCATAGTTTTATTGCCTTTGTGCTTCAAGTCACTGGATACACTAGAGTATTTTATTGCAGTTCAGGGAACACTACATGCTTGGATGGTCATCTACCTGACTGCCAAATCAGCTAAGACAGATCCAGCACAGCTCAGGAAGTTCCTTCTTTGAACAAACAGGGTGTAAACTTTGCAGCTGTTTAGCCTGAAGGCTACTTCTGTTCTTACAGATGAGCCATGGAAGAGATCATGTATGCATGGTTAGAGACAGATTTTACATTTGAACCACTATTGGTTGGAAAAACAATAATTTAACTGACTAGAGATGTAACTAAAAATCTTGACTTCAAAGATTATCCAGCTAAAATATCCTATGATATTTAAATAGTAATGAAGTGCAATGTCCATACTTTCCTTACTTCATCAGTAATGCTGTTTATTCCAATAGTAATAATTGTAGATGATTTTCAAATTGAGCTGAGATCCAGCAATTAGACCCATATTTAGTCATACTTAGAGTAAAACCACTGAAATAAATAAGACTTAGCAGGAGACCCTCTGTAATCAATGAATACTTATCAGTGCTTTTCAAAAATGAAAACTATAGCAATTGAGATCAATGGCTTAGATCCAGATTTAGTCATACTTAGAAAAGCTCCATTGACTTCTGTGAGTCTGTTCTAAGTATGACTTTCCAATACCTTTTTTTTTAACCTTTGGGGAGGCTTTTCCAATTCCTTTGCACTACCCCTTCCCCCATTCACTACTGTTCCCTCCCCTCCTTACCAAGTTTCTAACATTTTTGTTCTAATTTCCAATTCTCTCTCCTCCTCCTCCTTCGCCATCACAAAAAAGACAAGAAAATCCATATTGCTACCAAATGTTCTGGTTGTGACAAGGCATAGGCTGGTGTTTTTTGCACTAGTTTTGTTTGGGGTTTTTTTTTAGTAAAGAAAACTATATTTAAAAGTAAATATTTTCTGCTTCTCAGAATGTCTGCGAGGAAGGTGGAACTCTTGCCAAAGATGCATGATACAAGGAGACACTAAAATTGTATGTATTTTATCTTAAAAGTGTATAAAATTGTATCAACACATATATTTACAAAAATAAAATGACTTTAATGACATGAAAAATCAGATTGTGGAGTAACACTGCATATTTATTTATTTATTTATTTATGCTGTTTTGTAATGGGAATGGGAAGACAGAGTTTAGGAGGTGAAAACACATCCCTCAAACTGATTTTTAGTCCTGAAAGAGCATTTTTCACCTGCATTTCATTTTTTAAGGGGGATTCAGTGGTGGATTTATTGTGTTCAAGTCAAACATGCCCCTCAGGGCCACATGCAACCTAAGAACTGCATTGTTTCTATTCATGATATAAAGGAACAAATTTTGGCCCTCCAATGAATACACAAGTCCACTTTGTGCACGACATTACATAGGAAGTATAGGCAGCTGCTGCTAGGCTATTTAAAATAAGGAGCTATTGCCTACAAACTTTAATATAATGAGTGAGATGCCCCTATAGGAGTACATCTACACTGTAAAAATAATGCAGTTTGACAATACTTTAACTGTCATGTCTCCATGCTACAGAATCCTGGGATTTGTAGTTTTGTGAGGTGCCAGCACACTTTGATAGTGAAAAATAAAGATTTTCAAAATTACAAATCCCAGGATTCCACAGGATGGAGCCACAGCACTCAAAATTGATGTCAAACTGCATTATTTCTACAGTGTAGATATGTCAGCTGCCAGATAGGCACTTTTGTCATGAAATTCATACATTGAACTCAGGGTTCAGAGGTTGAATTTACAGAGAAGGAGAGCCATGTATGCCACATTAAGCTGATTAGATTAAACATGGAATAGAAATGTCACTAGAAAATAAATAATCAGTCCAAACTGTCATTTGGGTATGGGAAACACAGGGTATAAAACCCAGAAAATCTGTTTTTGTGCAGGTCAGGAAAATTATAACTCCTTACATTGATGACAATGATCAAAGGGGACAACTGAAAACTAGTGCCATAAAGAAAGTCACGCACACCCTTTCAGGTGGCCAGCTCCAATATCCTTGCCTTGATAAGATTAGGTTTGACAGGATCCACCCTTCCCCTGCATTTTAGTTGAGTCATTCTGCCATCAGAAAGAACTGCAATCTCACCAGAGACCTGGGTTGGGGGACTGAAGGAGAGATTACCAACCTATTGCTCCATTTTAAGATAATGACTCCTATCAGATTGCAGATTATCTCTGCACAGACATGCCAGCTCTTGTTACAAAGCTCTTGGCTGTCTCTGGACAAACCTTCCTGCAAGTAAGCTTTAAGACAAATGTTTCAATATTTTTAAAAAGCATTTTTGTGTCCTGAACCCCATTATTGCTTATGGCAGGTATATTCACAAGACTCACTTTTTTGTTAGTGGGGAGGAAAGAGAAAGAAAGAGGAAAAGGAGGAAAAGATAGCATAAATAGGAATTGCTCTTTTGTGCCTGCCACAAACAAGACCACTTACTGTAAGAGTATTAGTATTTTTTTCCAAAATAGTGTAATATTAGGTTCAGGTCAAGCCTGCCACAGCATTAAACCTCAGTTTCCTGTCCTTTTCAGCACAATCCTCTGCATGTCTCCTTAGAACTATATTCTACTGAGTTAAATGATGCTTACTTCTTAGTAAATTGGTTTATTAAGTAAATTGGTGAACAGATTACAGCCTTAATCTCAAATATGCAGGCTAAAAAGAGTAGATGCATCTCAAAATTATTTGGTAGCTAGATCTGGATTAGATCATAGAATTGGCTAGGTAGATCTTAAAAGTATGTCCCACTGAATTGGAAAGAATGTACTTCAAAACTGCATTCTGAAAGGGTTGATTTGTATAGCCTGTCATTCTAATTCACATGTAACAGGATAACATACTAGGGCTTCGTTCCCACTTGAAACTGGTTCTGATCCTACTGTGCTCAGTTTCAATCGTGATGAAGTAAGGCAAACACAAAAAACCCGCTATTTCCTGACACTAGTTTTTTGGCAGTTCTTTTGAAAAAAATCGATTCCGAAGCGTGTTCAACAAGTGGGAACGACAGATCTGAACTGCATCATTCTGGAGGGGAGGGACTAATGATAGAGGGGTATTTACCATCCCTCAGTTTTTGAGAAATCAGCCATTTCCCGCCCTCTCAGCTCAGCTTTGCCTTTATGCTTGTGCTGTGACCGATGGGCGCTTGACAGAGGGGTGGGGTATCAATAAATTATTATTATTATTATTATTATTATTATTATATGTGATCCATTGTATTTGCAACTACTTTCAATTACAGGCAGACTGCAACTCAGTGAGGCAAGTAGTTGCAGAACCAATGGATCACATAACCTGTCTATATATATATATATATATATATATTAGTTCCCAAGCTGGGCTGCTCAAAGGGGAAATGGTATGCTTGAGCAGCCTGGGTTGCTGAGGGACAGAGAAAGGCTTAATTACTAAAGTCACCCCACTCAGTGCCTGGAATGGCCCCATCCTCACCATGTTGCTGCTTGTGTCACCAATGATGCACAGATGATTGACATGCATTTTGAAGCAGCGCAAACTAGTGGGAATGACAATCTGCCAAAAAAGAAGCAATTACAAGGGAATAATGAAAAGATCTGCTTTCACAGTGGGAACGACAGACTTTTTGTGTAACCAGTTCACTGACTTAGAGCGAAGGCAGATCACAAACCGGTTTAAATGTAAATGGGAATGAGCCCTAGGTTTAGTACATATCTTTCAGATGTACCATATTGAAAATACCTTCCAAGTTATTCAGATCAATTCTGGTTACTATTCACATCATTCACTTAAGGAAACTTGCAACTTATTCAGCTAGGGAAACTGACCACTCAACTAGCCAGCAAGACCAGAGGGTGTGGAATTCCTGCATACTGGAAAGATCTGAATAAGGTGATTTGCTGAAGGAATGCTTTATTCAAAGATAAACAACTTCCTTTGTGATATATCTTCCCTTTGGGGAAATGAACAATATTTATAACAACCGGCCTTTCCTTTTTTTGTTTTTGTTTTTGTTTAAAAAAAACTAGTTTTCTCAAGGATTGTAAAACTGATAATACAACTGGTCAAAAATTTATCAAGATTGTCATTTAGAAAGAGGGTTCTTAAAAGGATCAGCAGCTGCATTCTCTGGCAACAAAAGCTCACACTGTTGTGACCCTTTGTTTGTCCCTTGGAAATGTTTAAATAATGAAGTGTGTTAAAAACTGCTATGAAAAATTGTTCTCTGCTGCCAGCAATGGAGGTTAGTATGTACAGCAGGCCATCCAGCTGCAACAAAAGACAAATAAAATAAAGTATGTAATTTATGTCAGCTCATTCCTTACATGAAGACCAATCCCCTTAAGCTTCTAGCACCTGAAGGACAGTTCTCAATTGGCACACTTCTACACAGGTTCAACACAAGTCCATAGTACATTTCACTGTATTTGGGACACTTGGTTTGGGACACTTGTGAACCTC
The DNA here is from genome assembly GCA_026167975.1 of Phrynosoma blainvillii. Lineage (NCBI taxonomy): Eukaryota > Metazoa > Chordata > Lepidosauria > Squamata > Phrynosomatidae > Phrynosoma > Phrynosoma blainvillii. The sequence continues at coordinate 204,094,149 of JANUYF010000003.1, forward strand.
CAGATGCCACTGGGCTGTAGATTCCATCATCTTTCCCCATTGTCTATGATGACAGGATCTACAAGCCAACCACATTTGGAGGGCAAGGAGATACCTTCTCTGTAGATTCAGGATCCACAGTTAAAGCTGAACCCACAGTTTTAACTTCCTGTGAATAGCATATCTTATTTATTAATCCAAATCATCATCATCATCATCATAATTTATATGTCCCGCCTCTCCCTGCGGATCAAGATGGGATTACAACAATAACAATACAAGAATGCAGATACAAAATATAAAATACACTATATAAAAAACTGGTATCAGCAGAAAACATATAATAAAGTACAATAATACAATATCTAATATCTAAAATGGCACTCGTCCCTCATTCATCATCCGGGGGGCATATAAGGTGGTCTTACTTAACTTTGGGTGGTCTTGCTTGACTTCAAGAATCACCCAAGGAGATTAGGTAATCCAAAGGTGGCATGTCAGCTAGAATTAGGCAACAATGTGTGACTTCCTAAGAAGATTTCAGCCATCCAGTGTTGTTAGTTGCTTATCAAGTGTACAAAATGGCCTAACAATTGATCTCTCCATTGCAATCAACAGATCCCACATACACATTCTGTTATCCACAATGATGCACAGGCTTGGAGAGACTCCACACTAGTAGAAGTCTACCTTTAATAAATTGGTGAAATTTGTCTTAGCTTTGCAAGAGAGAGATAACATTGGGATGAAAGTGTCAACAATACTAGTTCTCCCTGAGTACACAGGCACAAGTGAACTAATTAACTTTTACTTGGGAAGAATAAGAAAGAACACACATACAAGATAGATTCAATCTAACACCCAGCATACAAAGCTAACAGAAACAGAAAAGTGAAAGGAAGCAGTTCAGGTTTGGATTGAGGGTAAAATGAATCTTTACTGAATAACAGTCCACAGAATCTGAGGGCAACAGACCCCAGCAAAGGGAGCAGGGGTAGATTGTAGCAAAGAAGCTAAATTTTCTGGAGCATATTTATACCTTTAAAATAGCTTCAGGCCAAGGTTATTCCATGGGAAACAAAGATTTGCCAGACCTTCAGAAGAACCAAAAGTGTTCCCAAAGTAGTGGCTTGCTTTGATATACAAAAGATGAAAAGACTAATTTGACTTATTGTGGGATTGAATTCACAACACCCTGACAATGTTGAATATCTCAAAATGAGTGGATACGAAGGGTTTTAGGAACACTTCAGAAGATCAAAGTGTCTATTATAGTTTGTGACCTTTTGTCTGTTGGGTGAAGGCTGGTTGTTTGTGTGAGCTAAGTAAAGGTGTGTGCTCACTAGTGCTCTATTGTTCTTTTGGGTGTAGACCCAGATCCTGAACACCTGATCTCAGGGAGGAGGGGCTTTTGCTCAAACAAAGTGAGCCAGAGACTTGGCTGGGGGAGGAGCTAGCAGCCAGTGGCTCTCTATATAGCTATAGCCCAAGCCTCTGGAGCTTGGTGAATAGGCAAGGTTAATACGGTGTTTTACAGGTGAGTTTTGATGAGAAAGCTCAGGGTCCTGTTTCAGTGCCTACTTAAGACTACTCAACATGGACAGTGAGGGAGCTGCTGCAGTCACCTACAACTGCATGAAGTGCAAGTTGGTAACCCTATTGGAAAAGAAGGTCCAGCAGTTAGAGGTGTGAGCATGTACACTTCAGCACATTAGAAAATAAGAAGTTTTCCTGGACAGAATGGAACAGATGGTCCTAGATGGAGAACACACTATTTCTGGAGAGGAGGTCAGTTCCCATACACAGGATGTAGATAGTTGGAGGAGTGTGACAAGTAGAAGTAAGAAAGCCAAGAATAATTCTGTGAGCTTGCAGCTATAGAAGTGATTTGAAGCTTTCTCCCTTATCAGGGCCAGACCTCAATGCAGGGGACCTTGGGAGTATCACCACAAAGAATAGCTGTTGCTAAGCCTTGGAGGAGGCATGTGGTAGTAGTGGATTCCTTGCTGAGGGGTACAGAATCAGTGGTTTGTGGGCCTGATAATTTCTCAGGAAGTGTGCTGTCTCCCTGGAACAAAACAAAAATGATGTAATATTGAAGCTGACAAGACTTGTCAAGCCTACTGACCACTACCCCTTCCTTTTGGGCCATGTGGGAACCAATGACACTGCACAGCCTTCAGAATATTATATGGGGTTATGAGGCTCTAGGTAGGAAGCTGAAAGAGCTAGATGCACAGGTTGTCATCTCATCTCTTCTTCCAGCTGAAGGTCACAGTCCAGGAAGGGAGAGGAAAATAGCAGATGTGCCACTGAGAACAATTTGGATTCTTGGATCATGGCCTGCAGTTTCATGAGGGAGGACTTCTGGCAAGGGATGGGTAGCTTCTCATGCCAGTTGACAGAACTGTTTTTGCCAACAATCTCAACAAATTGATCAAGAGGTCTTTAAATTGAGTTATGTGGGGGAGGGAGGCAATATTTTGGAAAGCAGGAGTTAATCAATGTCTACAGATAATAGTCAAACTGTAATAGAGGGATCAAGGTAGATAGTGCAAGGAGTTATATAATTAGATACATAGAATTGGGAGGGGGGCATTTTATCCCTTGCCTCAGCAACTAGTGATTTCACCAGGCAGGAAAATGCCATTAGATGGCTCAGGTTTTAGTCCAGTAGGGAAGTATAATGTTTCTTTGTTTAGGGATGGAAAGAAAAGTTATTTATGCATTTCCTGATCAGCACTCAGAAAATGTAACAAAGAGCCAAAAATTACTATAGCTTTCACCTGGTATTTGCGTATCTCAAGATATTTTAGGATACTTCCCCCCCCCCCCCCGGAAATAACACATGGGTTTTTTAAAATGAAAAAAATCATGTTTTGTGCACCCCACCCCACCTATACAGTTTCCAGGAGCACTATTTGTGTATGTGAAAATCATGTTTTGCAAACGTACATGCATATATACACAGATCAGAAATATATTTTTTCTCCCACAACAAGGACAAAACTGAAAATTGTTTGAATGTGAGGATTAAATAATCAAAGATTTACATCCTAGTCCTCAAACGGTATTTTTCATTAGATATATATAAGCCATAATTCTGGATCAGCTACTTCATTAACTATACTGAACTAAGCAGTGTTTTCTGGTTTGACTAGCCAACCCTGACTTACCAGGCATCATCCACTGTGAGGGATGGGGATCTGTTCTCCTATCAGTTGGGACACAGGCAACTGGTTTTCCCACCCCTTCTTCCAACCATCTCTGTGTGACAGCCAGAAGTAGGATTGCTATTCCAATCCCTCCTCACACCAGAGATCACTCACAAAAGGGGGTGGAAAGAGCAATCTACTGCACCCCAATTAATAGGACAACAGACCTCTGTTACTTATAATGACCATTGCCTGATAAGTCGGGATTGGGGGACTTATATGATCTAGGCCAGGGGTAGGCAACCTTTCCCCTTTAAGGGCTGAGGGACTTCAGCTCCCAGAATCCCAGGAGCTATTGGCCAACATGGGACTATTGGACAACATGGTTGAGGCTTCTGGGAGCTGAAGTCCCTCGGCCCTTAAAGGGGAAAGGTTGCCTACCCCTGATCTAGGCTATTGAATACATAGGTATCATGAATATGAATCAGTTACAGAAGTGTAACTCTAGTTTATGCATATGTAACTGCATAAACTAGAGTTTGTATAAACTAGGGTTTCACACAAATGGTTTTTTTTTGGCAGACAACTGTACAAAACATATTTCAATGGTTGACCATTTTCTTGATGGGTGGCTTAATATGTTGAGACACCCTTTCTGAAGACATTTTGCAAGTATTCTTTACATCCCTACTCTCTATCCATCCATCTCAAGCTGCTTCATTTTTCTCAGCTGTTTTCTGCACTGAGGATTATTTGGTTTTCATCTCATAGGATGGGCAAAGGAACTGATGGAAGAACAGGACAAGAGATGAAGGAGATTATTGCACCTCCTCCTGGACCCGCCTTACCTCTTTCAAATTAGAGCCCAATTTGGGCTAGAGCCCGGTCTTATTGCACAGCTTCCCCCCTCCCCCCCAAAAAAGCTGTCGGTGCATCCCCTCTCCAATGCAAACTGGGAAACACCGGCAGCTATTTTTCCAAGTCGGAAGGTTCCAACTTAGAAAAATTGCCACTGGAGCATTTTTCAGATGTGCATTGGAGCGGGGATCTTGTCTAAAGTTGGCTTCTGTTGCAAAAGCCACATGTGATAAAACACAGCTGCAGCGTGAATTCAAATTAAATTTGGGAGTGGTAAGTAGTATTATTTAAGCTATGCAATAATCTCCAAAGATGAATGATATGCACTTGGTGTTTTTGAATGTTTCAGCAAGCAGGCAGGTTTTCCAGGTTAAAATATGAATTTGATAATATATGTTGTTGCCTTTTAAAATATCTCTTAATGCCCACCCTTATCAGCATAGGTGGTGGAGGAACCATCTGCTTCCACAGATACCTGCACCCAATGTATGCTCCAGATCCTTCTAGCCAATGTCCAGAAATTCACATTGTACTGACTGCTAAGACTCGACAGTATCCAATGTTGCCTGTTAGTGGTTACTACAGAGGTTGCGATTCCTCTTCCCCTTGGTTACCTCACAGACATGGTAGATGGTTCTGGCCTGAGAACAAACTTGTCCAATGATGCTTCCTTGACTCCATGTCTCCACAGAACTGATTCTAAGAGAAATCATACAATCCCATTGAAATATTTGTGAAGGCCCCTTTGTTCAAACTGTTATACTCCAACTATGCCTATGAGTAAATGTAGCCAATATATTTTTTTAAAAAATTGCAATTCTGTTTCAAATGTATTATTAGTGTCAGGATTTCTATTGTGTACACCTGTCCCTCTGTTTGTTTTCCCCTTTCTAGCCTCCTAATGAGCACTATCAATCTAATTTTCCCATTGGGTTTGCCTAACCCTCAGTTTTTGGCAAAAGATTCAGCTTCCCTCTTTTTACTGCCAATTCCCCAAGGTACTTCCAACATCTTTACTTTTTTATTTATTTATTTTGGCTGGAGACCATTATTTGTGTTTTCCTCCTTAACTTCACCTTCTGCTATGCAGGAGTCTTTTTTTCCTTCTGCTGAACATGCAGAAGTATCTGCTTCTTCTAAACTTTCTACTTCTTACTTATTTTATTTTTTTTAAAAAAAAACTGACATTTTCCCATTTCACTTGTTTTAGTTCCTACTCCATGTGTCTCATGCACCACACATAAATGTAGAGATAGATATATAACTCTCATTTGACTCATAAAGATTCAGGGTGTTTCAGAGAAAGCTATACACTCTCCCTGAACAGCATCTTTAAGTTGCCAGAAATAAAAAGATAAAAATGGAATCCTGCAGATATTCAGTGTTGCTTGAGATACAGATGACTAATCTATCCCAAGGCAAGAATTCTCATGGACCCTTTATCAGGAGTAAGGGTAAAGAGGCCTCTAGATATTGTTTGACAGCTACCTCCAGAATTCCTCACCATTCTCTATGCTGGGTAGGGCTGTTATGATTTCAGGTTCAAAAACTCCAGGAGCACTGCATAACTCCCAGTCTTGTTGTATACCATGGACAGAGTTGATAATCATTATAAAACCCATCAAAATCTGATCAAAAATTTGAGAGAGAAGAAATTTGTAGAACTGTCACTACCACTGCTCGTAAAGTATATAGATAGTTATGTCTTTATTTGGCTGTATACCTTAAAATTAATGTTTGCAATGTCCAATGATAACTCTTTATTTTCTACCTACCTATCTCAGTGGTATATAATGTCCACATACCTTCCCATCAGGAAGACAGGTCACCATGTTGTCAGCATGTCAGTCACAAACCCATCTCTCTGTATTCATAATTATTGAATTTCCAGCTGTCAGGATTCCCAACTCAAAAGGCATATATTTAGCACAAGGGGTTATATATCCATCAGTTGAGAAACCAATGCTCAGAGGTTATTTACACAACCATTTTGAAGTAGTGACATACAAGTATGGAGGAACTCTAACATGGTGATAAAGTATGTGTTTTGCATGCAGAAAGTCCCAGCCTTGAGCCTAGCTCCCATTTAGAAAACATTTTAGGGAGCCACTGTCAATGCATATCTGTTGTGCCAAATCCTAGCTCTCCAGGATTGTTGGGCTACAGTTTCCAGAATCCCTGACCATTGGCCATACTGATTGGAACTTTTGGGAGTTGAAGTCCAGAAAAAAAGTCTGTAGCCTAAAAAAAACTAAGACCACTGATCTAACACAGTGAAACACAGCTATAGATGTTTATGTGAGGAGAAATCCAATGACTTACATGCACGTATGAACTGATACTTAGTGGTTCTAACAATGATTTTTTAACCAGCTTTCCTATAACATATCTTTGTTCTAGGACTTTGCAACTGTATTCCCTTACAAAAATAAATCATAGCATCTCTTGATCTAATACTGGCTGCCTTGAATTAGTTCTACATATTAGATGTGTGGGAAATATAATATTGTTTAAGGTTTACCTTTCTCTGATTTTAAAATGTTCTAACTGAAATCTGGATAAGCCATTAACAAACATCTGTAATCCTCAGAGAGTGCATTCTGGTCTAAACTGGATATTCCTGCCTTGTAACCTCATTCTGAGATTTGGAGAGAACATAGGCCTAAGTATTTTACCACACACTTGGGCATATGTTGCCAAACTCTTCTGGCAGTTCTGTGGTTCTTCCACAGCAGAGTTCATGCAAGAGAAAGAAACGAAGTGCAAGGAGAGAACTGGAGAAGTTGGTTATTTGAAAGGAAATTAAGAAAAACTTGGGGTTGAATAAAACTGCAGGTTATGAATAATGGTTGTGAAATATACAGAGACACAAACACATTTTTTGCTTGTGAAGTCATAGGCTTTCATGGCTGGCATCCATAGTTTTTTGTGGGGTTTTTTGGGCTGTGTGGCCATGTTCTAGAAGAGTTTCTTTTTGACGTTCCGTCAGCATCTGTGGCTGGCATCTTCAGAGAGTACTGAAATGGAAGAGAGTGGGTCTACATATACTGTGAGACCCTGGGTAGGGAGGAGTGATTCCCATGTAAACTGTGTATTGTTCTGTGTTGAATAGGTATTGTTCTGTTGTTGATGGCATGGCTTCAGGGTGGGAGGATATGCAAACAAGGCCCTCCCTACCCAGGGTCTCACAGAATATATAGACCCACTCTCTTCCATTTCAGTACTCTCTGAAGATGCCAGCCACAGATGCTGGCGAAACGTCAGAAAGAAACTCTTCTAGAACATGGCCACACAGCCCAAAAAACCCACAAAAAACAATTTTTGCTTCCTTTTCTTCTTCATTATTCTACTCACTCACTCACTCTCTCCCCCTCCCTAGTTATTTTTTCCATTAACTTTCTGCAAGCATTGACTACCCATTCTTTGCTTCCTTAGGCCCAGTGTGACAGCAGAAGAGGTCAGTAAAAGGCTGCCAGAGGGGCCAAGAGTGAAATTTGAAGTGAATTATCAGGTGCTTCCTCAGGTGGAATGTGGTAGAAATTCCAAGGGCCCTTTCACACTACAAAATCAATCTCTCTTGTTGCAACTTTCATGGCTGCATCCTATGGAAGCCTAGGATTTGTGATTTGGTGAGGCATTTGAGCTGAGAATTGTACTCATTCCTACACTACCAAACCCAGGATTCCACAGGATGAAGCAAAGTCATAAAAGTGAGACCATTGCACTATATTTATGTAGTGTGAAAGGACCTAGAAAATCTAAAATGTCTTCAGGGAGAATAACCACATTTTTAGAACTCCACAAGTGCCTCAAAAATTGTACAGCAATCTAAGATGAAAAAGTGAGAATTTCTTTTAAATAAAGTCTGATTGAATCTACTAAAATTGAATTCCAATGAAGACTACTTCTAGGGTTGCTAGATATCAGAGACTGAGACTGATGTGGGGCATATCTAGGTTGGAGACAAGGGTACAAATTCTCCAGACTTGGAGGGGAGGCTCAGCTTCAAGCAAATAGAAAGTGCTGTGTTCAAACCTGTAGCTTAGCTAGGAGAGCACCTAAAATTTGCAAGGCTTTACTGATTTGTTGCTGCAGCTTGCCAAGACTCTCAAGAAGTTCTACATATTTGTTTCTGACTTCCCTCTCAGTCATTATGGCACTAAGGCTTGCCCTCTGCTCTGTTCTGTGTCCACCTTCTTAGGCTAGATTAAATGTTCCTTATCTCACTAAGTAAGAAGCTTATTGCACAGTTCAGGCAGCATCCTGATATTATCACAAGGATTTAGATGCCAAATTTGCTGCCTGAATGCAGCCTGGGTCCATCCCCGCTCCCACAGCTGCTCAGTGTGGCTTTTTTTGAAGCCAGGAGTTTTCTGACTTGAGAAAATAGCCACCAGAGCAGCCCTGGGAGCGGGGATGGACCCAGGATGGACCTGGATGGTGATTTCGGTAGCAAAACCTTTGCAATAGGGTCTGGATGCCACCTGATTTAAAATTTAAACCCAATCAGGTAAGGCGATTAACTATGTGATAAGCTCCTAAGTGAGAATGAATACTCCCCTCATTTCCCCTTGATCTTGGAATAGCAACTTCATCTAGGGGCTTGTCTACATGAGTGATTTACCCTGAGTTTTCTCCTGGGCTTGCTGCATCCTGCTAAGATGACACAGGGCCAAACCCCTGAATCGGGTCTGGACTGTCTTCATGACACCCACACCCAATTTGTGGCTTTTCTTCCCTAACCTACATTTGAATAACTCACCATTTTTTGTGGGTTTTCAGCAACAGTGGTGGCTGCCTTTTTACTCCCGATCCATGTGAGTTGCCTAGTGTCACAGCTGTGGGTGCAAGTAATTCTAAGATCAAAATGAGGTGCCTGCCATTGAAAGCATGGTTGGGCACCTCATTCCAATCTTAGCAGCAGCACTGTGTGATGAATGGGGATCACATGGTAAGCTAGATGGCCATCAGCACTCAGGAAAAGAGCTGAAAACCCAAAAAGTAAAGGGGGAATTCAGGGCCAGAATATTCTGGGGCAACCTGGAGAATTCTAAGTATAGATGAGCCCGAAGATTAGTGTCTTAATTTCCAAACAGGAAAATATGCCCCCTCCCCCATCTTTCTCTCTCTCTCACACACACACATACACAGTAGAATGACAAGCTGGTTGGTACTTAAAGGATGGCTCTTAACAACATCACCAAGGGCTTTCCCTTTCTTAAATGCTGAAAGTCTACAAAGTTTTGTTTTGTTCCAGATCTGTCCACTAGGGGATCCCCTTTTCCTCCAAATGGAGGGCATCCTGAATAGCTTTATATATTAAAACTATTTTTAATATAACTAGTTTGGGAATGGGGGGAGGAGAAATAGAATTATTTTTGCAAGCACAAATTATTTTTCATATGTATTAATACAGTTAGAATTATAGCAGGCCAAATAAATTGTTCCTTACACTTCTGTAGCATCAGAATTTTTATGTATTTATAAAAGCATTTGTATGCCATTTTTCAGCCACAAGGACATTCAAAAACTGACAAACAATTGATATAGATACAGATATAGATATAGACAGCATATTGCATTTTCACTTGGCATATCAGATTTAAAGCTTGGTAGTTTGTATTCTTAGCATATCAATAGTTAGCAAAATAGATTTTAAGTTTGTATATTAAAGCTGAGGGGATCAGATACCAAATCATTCAGAACACACCTATCACTAAAATATCTGTCATGTTAATGGTTAATTGAACTTCATAGCCCCTTCTAAAATCTTTTCAAACTTTTTTTAAAAAAACAAACAAACATAGAACCACATTAGTGAAACGTGTGTGTGTGTGTCTGTGTGTGTATGTGTATGTGTATGTGTACACATATAGTCACATTATACACAGTGATAGTAACTTTTGACAAGTTGGATTAGCATAACATATTAAGTAAGTGCACTCTTCATATTACAATTAAGTTCCTTCCTTGCATTTCAGAATGGGTCTCTGAAGAAAAAGGTTAGAATGGCACCAATTAAAGGATCTAATATTATTTTAGCTCTGTACTGCCAAAGAAATACATCACAAGAAGTATGTTCACCATTTGCATGTGTAAACCAGCTCTAACAGGCCTGCGTGCATAGCAAGTTTAATTGGTAGACTACCAAGCCAAACACAGACAATCAGCAATCCACTAGTGCCTTCATAAATGTAATGTTTTTACTGGCTTCTGGTAGCAAAAATGTTAAATGGAAGTTCTCAAGCACCTGGCAGACTGTATTCATGTTATAGATGGGTGATGCCTTCCCCTCACACTTAGCTTATGTCAGAACAGTTTTCCAGAAAAATAAAACAGAAAAGTAATTCATGCTGTTTCTGAGCCAATCCCACTTTTAATTCATCCATAGGGAAAGGGAGGTCTTTCTGCCCCATCCTTTTCTGGTGCTTGAGTGGAACAGTATAGCACACAAAGACAGAGAATTCCTGTGACCTCTGGAAAGGGCAGAGCTTTCTCACTTCTTAAAGGCAACCTGAAATTTTTATCCTATTATACTGGCCAGAAAAAATCCTTCCAGTGACTGATGGATATAAAAATTCCCCTATGGAAGTGACTGGACATTTTGTCTGATGTGTCACATCCATGTTCAGTTCAAGGTTACTGAAGTGGAGTTGTGCATGCAGTGCTACTGCACATTTGGATGCAGATTCTCAGCCAATGTGTTTCCATTTGTCCCCTGTTGAAATTGGTAGCAGTACTCTTATGGCTGTGCATTTGGTTGCACCTTTTATTATTTCTTCAGTAGTATATTTGGTTGTATAGTGTTACCATTCAGCTCCAAGGTTCTGTAGGAAAGTCAATGCATAATCTGGATGGAAATTATACTACTCACCTTGACATGAAATCTCAGCCCCACATATTCTCTTTTCCTGAGACAGATAAGCAACAAAACTACTAGAGAATGGGGATAAAACTATGAAACTTTTCACTTGGAGAGATATTAATCCAAGAGGGATAAACATTTGAGGATTCTGACATTCAGCTCTTCTTTAAGCAAGAACAATGCCTCTGCAAAACTTGTAAACACATGAACATCAGCCATGGCATGCTTCTCCCACTTCTTGAAAGTATATCTATCTTTAGTCTGATTGTATTCTTTATTCTATGGGATTTCTTTCAAACTGGAGCTGGCTATGAATTTGAATGAAATTATAGCTGACATGCTGGATTTTCTGGATGACAATACTGGGAGCTCGGCTAGCCCCATAAAGTTATTCACCTAGCTAAGAAGAATAAGTATATCAGCTTCAAGTACTCCAGTTGCAATTTGTTTAGGGTCTAAACAAAGCCATAAGTCTGAACTGTACCCAGAAACAAACTATTCACCAATGTAGATTTTTAATAGTAAGAGATCTGATCTTTTTGCAATTTGTTTGCTCTGTAGCAGTAAAACTTATTCATTGTTAGATCACTTCATCATGTGCATAATGTATTTTCATAAACCTATAGAAGAATGGTACCCGAGAAAAACACTTTTCCAAACATTTATTGTTATGTGCTTTCAAGTTGTCTCTGACTTATGGTGATACTAATGCAACCCTGTCATGGGGTCTTGGCAAGATTTGCTCAGAGGTATTTTGCCATTGGCATCTTCTGAGGCTGAGAGTGTGTGTCTTGTCCAAGATCACTCAATGGATTTTATGGCAGAGCCGGAAATTGAACCTTGTTCTCCAGAGTCATAGTCCAATGCACAAACCACTACACCACAATGGCACTAATAGTCAAAAAAATTCTCCAGGGACTAATATTAGGCCACCTATATAATACTCATCATGTGCTCTGGATAACTAGCCAACGAAAAACTTTTTCCCTTCCTACCTTTTCATCTCTCCTCTTTTAAATATACAGCCAGATTTTTAAACAAACTAATATCCTGATCAGCACACTCCAGAGGAAGCACCATAATCCCTCCTGCAGAAGAAAGCACCACCAAGACTCCTTCAGAGAAGACAGAGACCTGTACTATCATTCACACCTCTTGTTTCTCTTCTCCAAGGCTGCTTCCTAACTGTCTGCCTGCTTTCTGGTAAGTAGGACCATCTAGATGTTCACAGGAGCAGGCTCCAGATTCTCCCAGGACTGAGACATCAACTGCTCCCCTGCCTGAAAGGGACAGCCTGGGTGGCCTTAAGGAATCAGCACACTCTGGAGGAAGCATCATCACCACCTTTGCAGAGGAAAGCACCACCAAGATTCCTGCAAAGAGACCTGTTCAATCATCCTGAAGAGTAACTGATGAGGATTTTGTTTCCAGTATTATTTTAATATATTATAGTGTTGTGTTTTATTATTTTGTTGCTGATTGAATGTTGATGTTCTGCCCTTTGGTGAAAAGGATGTTATAAATGAATGATATTATTATTGCCATTATTACTACTTCTAGAACTCACTATTGAAATTTGTTTAAAACTGTATATGAGGTCTATCTCCCTTAATGACAAGTAATATTAAGTCTACTGATGCCTGCATATCAATTAAAAACAAGGTGTATTTGAAGTGTATGAAACAGTATCATACTAATTCTCCCACATACTTCAGAGCACAGATGATCCCAAATGGATTAAAATGAAATAATTTGTAATAATTTGTTATTCTAAAATGGTGAAATTCCGTACTTAGAACGTATCCTATGACAAACAGGTCAACAGTTCTTTCACATGACTCTCCCATTACTTATGGAGTTTAAAATTTTAACAACAGTACAGAAAAATTGTTGGAATTCAATGCACAACAGTGAATGGGGGAAAAGTGAAACATGACAACCCAAGGATCAAAATTATCCCAAACAAACAACTAACCCTTGAAAAATAAGAAACTTCTTTTTTCATATGTTGTTTCTTATTTCAGGAAGTTTGATTTTTTTTTAAAAAAAAAACTCTTCTGAAATGTTAATAACTTTATCTTAACTATTCTTATTTTTTTGTAAAGCAATAAAAATGCAAAGAATTAAAAGGTTGATTATTATGTAAAAGGACTATGTTTAATGTCAGTTCCAGGTTGATTACAGCACAGATTTTTGGAGTATGTGTTCCCATCTGTTATAACCAATAATGTGTATAAAATCAAAATAAATCATAAGCTACTCAAGGTAGGCAGCTGGGCCAGAGTTTAAGGCCTTTGGTAGGCCTTTAACTAGCATTGAGTCCCAGCAGAGCTTTCATTTGGGTCAGAGCAGCTGCAGGGAAATGATGGTAAACTCATCATAGTGGATTCACTGCCTTCATGATGGCCACCTCAGACTATAGAGAACAGAGCCTTTGACCAAACAAAGATACAGACACATACAAAACAAAGATACAGACACATGAAGATGAATAGGAACTCTGAGACTGGAAGACATCAAAAAGGGGGGAAACTCAGGGGCTAAACAGACAGCCCCTAAGGAGCAATGTCCTGCTGCCCTTTTCCTTGCTGGATCAGGGCCACGGCAATTGCACACCCCGATCCAGTACTTTGTCACTCTAAAAAGAGCTGGCAAATGCCACTCCTTTTTAGAGCAGCAAAAAACCATCCTTGCCATCTCAGTGTTAACTTTTTGGTGCTCCTATGACACAGAGTTGTGAACGCTGCACCAAGGGAGCACCTTAATGCTGCCCGCCATCTGTTTGTGTGGGCGGCATGACAGTGACATCAGGGCGCTGTTGAGGCAGCTAGTGTGAAATCACCACGCCCCCACTCTACCCCCAGGTTGGCCCTTTTGGTTGGTCTGTACAGCTCCTCAAAGACTAAGGGGCTAAACAGACAGGCAAAAGAGGGGCTTTCAGGCTGGCTCAAAGGTGTGGTGATTAGATGACACATGCCTTGAAGCCAGCAGGAAAATGCCTCTAGGTGCGTTATGGGGAGAAAGCTGCTTCAAAAAAGAAGCAGTTTTTTTCCTCTTCTTCCTGAAAAGTGTGCACCTTTGCATGTGTGTACAAATGCACCAATGCCAGTGCAGCTCTAAAGGGATGTTCTTTCCAAACCCTAACTCTAATTGTGCATGTAAAAACCCCATCGCAAGAGCACAGTTAAATGGGTTAGAGCTGGTGTACACAAGTGGTGGGGGTGGCAATGCCAAAAAGAGAACTGTGGAACCTCTAATGGAGGTGAGTACAACATACACAAAACAGACAGTCAGAGAGGGAGAAGGAGAGATGAAGGGAGGCATGATTGTACCTTGCTGGCATCTGCATGGGCACACCTCTGCTCTGATGCACTGTCCCAGTGAAGCACTGCATATGCAAATGTGTGCAACTTCACAGGGACAGCCATGCAATGGGATGGCAGTTGCCAGCAGTGCACTCCTGTGAAGGTGCACAGGGATGGTGGCGGAGACAGTAAAAAAAAAAAAAAAAAAGTACTCAGCAGTGCAGCTTGAAGTCATGCTCTGTGGTCATGACATGCACACTCCAGCCACCTTGGGAGCTGGCGGTGGGGTTGGTGGGGTTTCAATGTGGGTTCAGAAAAGGCAGCTTCAAGCCAGCTTTTTCCTGCCCATCTGTTTTGTCCCTAATGGCACAAAACAGATGGGCAGAATGTTCCACCTTCGGGCTGACCCAGCGGCCTGGTGTGCAGATGACCCACATCCCCAACTTAGATGGAATACCTGGCTAACCCTGGTGGTGCAGTGGTTAAATGACTGTACTGCAGCCACTCACTCATAGACCACAAGGTTGCGAGTTCAATACCAGCCAGGGCTGAGGCTCGACTCAGGCCTGCATCCTTCCGAGGTCGCTAAAATGAGTACCCAGCTTGTTGGGGGGCAATCAGTTCACAGTTGTAAACCGCTTAGACATCCCATAGCACGATATGAAGTGGTATATAAATGAAGCTGCTTTGCTTTGCTAACCCAGCCCAAAGCTTGCCAAAAAAAAAAAAAAAGGAGCAGGGCAAAACCGCTCTTTGCCATCAGTCCGAGCAGCCTGCCTCAAGGCTGCCATGGTCCTGTGCTGATCTGCCTCAAGGCTGCCATGGTCCTGTGCTGATCAGGGGTAAATCAGCTGTCTCTGGTGGCTCCAAACTGCTGGTCTGTTTGACCCCAATGTGAGATGGATGACAGATACCTTCATATATGGTGGTTCTGCCTAGTTTACACTAGTTCTGGCTTAAGCTTTTTGAGAAGTTGGTAACATAAGTTGTTGGGGTATTTGGGAATAGCTTGACTTGGTGCTCTAATCCATTTTTCAGGATAAGAAAGAATTATTTCAAAACAAATATCTATTTACAATCTTGTGAGCTGCAGCAACAATGGTGAAAAAGACCCTGGAACACAATCCTCATGGAATTTGTAACCTAAATCCAATATCTCATTCTAGCTAATGCTGACTCATTGAATTGTTGAATGGCAAGTCAACATTTATGTAAACCCATTGATTGAATTGGTGTCTTCTAGTTAGAACTAGAATTTGTTGGGATATTATTTTTGTCTTGGCCCATTTTTGCTTATAGAAAAAACACTGTGCATGGGCAGTAGCTGAAATCTCGAAACATTGTTTATAGTAAAAATGTTTCAAATGTCCACATTGTAAGTCTAGTTCTGTGTGGAATCTGCAACAAAAGTTGACCTTGGAGACTAAAATGTCCTGTCCTAATACATGAGAAATAATTTCCAGTCAGTTAATTTGGAAGATACAGATCAGATCATGTCAAAAAAATTCTAAGATTATTATTTCTTAGTCACTATTATTTTTCTCACACATATGCTCAGTTGTTCTCATCCTTTATTAGCACAGCTACTGGGCTGGGCTTCAAGTAGAATAGAATTAGTACTAAAGGGGGAAAGGTGGGTTTGGTAGGTGAAGTAAAGAGGCCAAGACATTGAGAAGGGGAAAATAGCAAGGGGGAAATCCCTGTCCAGAATAAATATTGTACAGTTGGGCTTTGGTTGGGTTTCAGGAATCCCTATGGATATCAAAATCTATGGATGCTCAAGTCCCATTAAATACAGTGGCATAGTAAAATGGTATCCCTTATACAAAATGGCAAAATCAAGGTTTGCTCTTTGAAATTTATATATTTTTGGAATATTTTCAAGTGGTGGATGGTTGAATCCATGGATAAAGAATCCGTGGATATGGAGGGCCACCTGTATCTGATAAATAGGGAATATATTGGGGGTAGTCATGTTAGCCATGAAGCAAAATATAACAAAATACAAAATACACAAAAGAATGATACTAGGGCCAAAGAGCAATAAAAGACAAGTAGTGAAATTTCAACTCCTTTAGCAACAGAAAATGCAGGGGGAGGGAACAGGGGGGAAATGCAAAAAATACATCATGCAAGATTTCAAGTCTTCACTAGATCTCAAGGGAAGTTACTTTTCTGCTAACAATGGAGTTGAAATTTCATTTGGAAGATGAAATTTTATTCTCTGTCTTTTTATTGCCCTTTGTCCCTGGTCCCCACATGGCCAAGAAGGGGAATGGCCTCTGCCTGCATTGAGATCCCTCCAACCCAATCTTAACTGATATCTGAGACAAAATGCAGGCCTATGATTCTAATATCATCACTTTTCTTCTCCTGTATGCTTTTAAACATCATTGCCTGATGAAGAAGCCAGCAAAGCTTGCATGATGTATTTTGTGCATTTTGGTTGGTGAATAAAGTATTGTTTTTTTGTGGATTTTGGATTTAATGTAGCTTAGTCTCCCACCATTCTGATCCTACACAACATCTTTACTAGTACATTCCCACACACATTTTAATATTTAGTCATATGTTACAAATGCCCATCACACTTAAAGCAGCTGGAGAATATTCACTTACTACATTATACTGTATTGTAGACACCTTACACACTTAATGGGCCATATGGCGATTTTCCTTTCAGTTATGTCCCCCACCACCACAAAAAGCATAAAGCCACTCTGAAGCATATTAGATAATCTGTATCAGGTAAGGTATTATTTGTGTTGTTTGTCCACACACACACACACACACTTTTGAAGAAAAGAAGAATGTAAATTTTTGCTTTGTCAACTATTCTCTAACTTCCTTTCACAGTATGTATTGCCAGCAAAATATCACTTTAATTATCTGCCTCTGTTGGAATGCAACCACAAAAATGTGATCTCTGTGTGCATTCTAAATCTCTACTACAAGAGGAAGTAGTAATCTGTGGTACATTTACTAAAGCTGTGGGGGGAGGTTCTGTAAATCCCTTTATCTAGCACCGTAAGATTCACTAGGCATAACCAAGCTCACACAACCATTCAGAGCCTCCAGGAACTATTTCAGGGGCATGTTAAGACAATCATTGGCCAAGTTTCAAAATACAACAAAATCTATATCAGCCTTCATAGAAGTGGCCATTCTCATTTGGCTTTGTTTTAATGTTGCTTTTTTTTTTTTTTTTTTTTTCAGGGGGACCCATCCATTTCCAATATACACGACAGATACACAACCTCTTCTGGCTTGAATCTGTTTAAATGAACTAATCTGCACTTGATTTGAATTGGCCCTAGTAACAAAGTTCCCAAAACCCAGAGAAATAAAATTAATCAAGCATCTTGGTATAAGAAAATTGTAGAGTTTTGTTTCTTCCTATGTTCAGAGTTTTATAAACATTATGTGCTTTCTGTCCTGAATATGAAAGCAAAATGCAGATTTTGGTAATTTATTCAAAAACAAATGGAAATGTAATTCTTCCCCATTTTCACCAGTTAAATCTAATGAATGCAGATATTCTCCATATGGAGAGAATTGTTTTGTAACTGCCTGCCATATAGGTGCTAAAAACGAATAGCCCCTCAGAAGAAAGCAGTGGCAGGACCAATTCATGTTGAAAACACAAGGTTTTAAATTCAGATTTCAAAAGTTTCAGTGTTCAGAGCTCCAAGCCTGGGTGAACACATCTGCCAGTTTCACTTACTTCCAGAATCCTTTTTAAAACTCATTCTTTTCAAACACAACTCTGCAAGTTTTAATACATTCTTATCACAAACAAACAGAACATAATCCCATCTCCTTTACTTGGCATCCATGGTTACAGTGCCCTATGGACAGCTGACCATATTTCCTTGAGACAAAAATGGGACATTGGGGTGCCAAAAATGGGATGGGGTTATGTAGTATTCCGTATTCATGAAAAAGTAAGACAATAACAAAAGTTTTCTCATATGAACATATTGAGGTCACAATTATTCTTCAGTGACAGAACTCATAAAAAAATTTAGGTAGACATAGAGGGGTACTATATTTCACCACAATCAGATCAGGAATATCTTACACAGCCAATTTTGGTCTTTAAACACCTTATCATAAACTTCTCACACATATTTTTTTGACACCTACAGTTTTCAAACAGGGATCTTCAAACCATTTTTGCAACATAATGGCATTTTTTTCTTGAAAACAGGACAAAAATGACATTTATATTTTAAAAATGGGACAGTCTGGAAATATGGGGGGATGGTACTGTCCTGGTAAGAACTGTATGTATGGTCAGCCTACCTAGGGATTATGATGGGGTGGACAAAAGTGATTAGTCCGCAGGCTGTTTTTCTCGTTGTGAAACCTCACAGGGGATGTATATACTCCCCAAAACCTGCTCCTCCCAGGAAAACTGTAAAAAAAAAAAAAAAAAAAAAAAAAAAAAAAAAAAAACCAGAAGTGGCCATAAGTTCACTTCTCATTTTGGAAAAAATAACAGATCACTTTGGATATGAAGTGTAACCTGTTTAGAAGATGAATCACCAGGAGAGGCCATTTATGCTTGCCCTTTCAGTTCATGCAGTTATAATACTATTGTGTGAGCAAGTTCCATTTGAACTACCATGGCTGCATTTGATGGTATCCTGGGGCTTGTATTTTGGAGAGGCAGTAGAAATGCACTTTGGCTGAGATTTCTAAGTGCCTTTCCCTCAACTGCAAATCCCAGAATTCCATGGGATGTTGCCAGGGCAATTAAAGTGGAATCATAGTTCTGTTATTGTGTGATGTGAAAGGGCTTCCCTTTTTTGGCCAGAGGTTTGGGAAGTTTAGATGGATTGCCTTGGGGGACAGTTTTGGGGCACTACATATGACCCCACTGCTGCCCTTTGTCCACACCTACCTTAAGAAAATCCAGAGCATCAGCCCCTGACATCACTACCATCAGGTGCATTTCAGAAACAAAATTAGTGTGCTTGCAATTGCATGGTGGGCTGTTTTTGGTTTTAGTGTTGGGGGAAAACTAATCATGAGCTAAGGCTGAACTGTGGTGAGATCTACTGAGCTAAATATATATATATATATTACTCACCTCTACCAGTTTTAAATTTCAGCAGCACCACTATCTTATACTACTTCTGTTCATCAACTGACTTATGGGCGGGGGGGAAATATATATATATTATTAACATATATACACTTGGCCAAATTAGTGATCATGCCTTGTACAAAAAGAATTCAATAATATTTCTGGTTTGGAAATAGTTAGCTAAAGCCAAGAACAGATGTTTTATGAGGAACCCACCCCATTCCTGAAACATTCCCAAACATAAAAACTTGAAACCATCTCAAATATTTATAAGCACAAAAATTAATGTTTGTTTGTTACAGTCAGAGCTTGACATTTATTTGTGTTATGGAAGTAAATGCAATATTTCCTCCACATAATGATCACACCACAAATATGCAGATAACCACAGGCCTAAAATCCAATAGTGCACTTCCGAGAAATGTGTGGAGGATGGCATGCCAAGACATCTTTTCTCCACAACTGAATGTGGCAAGATAATAGCAAGGTATCTTGGGTTTTAAAAACAGGGCCCTGGCAGCCAAACACCTGCACTTTTTTGTTTGTGCTGTGGTAACAATTTACCTGAACAGGACAATGAAACTACACTACAATTATGTGCTGCCATTGGGCACTGCCAGGGCAAATAACTAGAAGAAAGTAGTATTTGTCTGCCATTGCCAGAGACCTGCTCACTCAGGAATTTCTTAGGTCAGCTGATCCTGGGAACTAATACTGCTTCCCCAGACATGATAAAACCTGAGTACTGGTTCCTGCTTTCAGTCCAAACAAGTGAAAGGCTCACTAGGCAAACAGCTCAGTGCAGTTGTTGGACCGTTGGTACATTGCATATCGTTAGCTATATTTAGTTCTCATACATCCTTTGTAGCATGCAAAGCATCAAAAACACAAAGACAACTCCTCTCTGCAGTTAGAAGTGATCCATGGCTAATTTGACTTTGTTCACCTAGCTGTCCATCTTATTTTATCATTTATCAGAACTTTTTCAAACAGCTGGATGCTGTTGAACATTGTTTTTAAGCAGCTCACTGAGTCAATCCCATGGTAATCCACCTGGCCCACTAATGCATTTGTGACACACAACCATTCAATCCTCTGAAGGAATTATTTGTTTAATTTCCTCCTTTCCTTCTTGTGCCCTTGTCTGAGCTTCTTCATCTCTAACGACCACGAATTGGGATCACTTAGTGAAAGTTAAATGAGTGCTCAAGAGGCTGCCATAAAGGAGAATAGGGAATGGGCTTAAATTTTTAAAGAGATATAATTTTGGGGGGTCTTTCCCTCCTTATAATTAATTCTATTTATTATGGGACTGGGAACTTTTTTGTGAAACCCAGTAAAGTGGGCTGTCCTTTGTGTTTGTCCCTAAGAGGGTTGAAGTGAGTAAAGATGATGAGGTGAACCACTAAGACTCAAGTGGACTGTGAAAGGGGCTTTGGATTTTCCCAGGCACAGCTGAATCTATTCTTTTACCCAGCAGTATGACATTTCCCCATCTCTAAAAGTTTAACTTCTCAAGGGAAATTATATCACGTGCTCAACCATTTAGAAGTTTGAAATGGAAAGTAGTAAGTTTTGACTACATCAGTTGAAGGGATGTGCAATAAAGTTATAATGCATAGGAAAAAGAGATCAGAGGGTTGGAAAGGAGGAGAGAGATCTCAGTACAAGAGCTTCCTGGAAACTTGGTTCTCTAAGGTGCATGGTTTACTGACATTGTGAGTATGTCAACTTAAAAAGAAAAGAAAAAAACTTTTGTGGTCTTCCATGTTTTTGCTACTATGTACTAGCCCTTTTTCCACTCCTCTGACCACCCATATGAAGGGAACATTAGTGAGCCAAAATTGAAATCAGAACTATAAATGTGGGACAGTATATAGCAGGAGTGGGGGGAGAAGGCAATCCCAATGGTGTTATTCCAAGTGACATTTTGAGGCTTATACATAAGGAGGAAGATTTTAGAGATTGCAGCATATTAAAACAGGACATATAAATTATTCCTTGGCACAGCAATTGCTGTTTGGGCCTATTTTTAACCAATGGGGCAACAGTGCAAAAGCTGACTACACACATAGGGGCTTTGCAGACTGCTAGAAATAGTGCAAATTGAGTACACTTTAACTGCCCTGGCTCAGTGCTAGGGAATCATGGGAATTGTATTTTTTTTTTCTGAAACATTGAGCCTTACCTATCAGAGAGCTCTGGTGCCACAATAAACTACAGTTCCCATGATTCTCTAGCAATGAGTCAGGGCAGTTAAAGTGGACTCAATTTACACTATTTCTGGCAGTCTACAAAGGCTGATAGACTCTGAACCCTTTTAGTGTGTTGCTACAATCCCATGACTAGGCTTGCTCACAGCAACATGCTAAATAATCAATGCACAAATCATATTATCCCTCCTCTATATCTTTAACCTCTCTCTCTCTACTGGATCCTTCCCCTAGTCTTTAAACACACTCTAGTTTCCCCTATTCTGAAAAAACCTTCTCTCGACTCTTCTTCCTTGTCTAGCTATTACCCAATTTCTCTTCTTCCTTTTCTCTCTAAGATTCTGGAACGAGTTGTCTACTCTCGCTGTCTTGAGTTTCTTGACACCAACTCCATTTTGGACCCTTTCCAGTCTGGATTTCGCCCACGGCACTCCACAGAGACGGCCCTCACCAAGATCTCAAATGATCTTTTGCGGGCCAAGGCGAATGGCCTTTACTCTATCCTTGTCCTCCTCGATCTGTCTGCGGCCTTCGACACCATTGACCACTGTCTTTTAGGGGGGATGCAGACCAGGGCGTTTGGAGCGCCCTGGTCCGGAGCGCCGCGGGGCTATGGCAGCCTCACCGCGGCGCCTCCCCGGCGACCCTGAAAGGAGCGCCAAAAAGGCACTCCTTTCATAAGTCGCAAAAAGAGCGCCCTAAAAGCGGCGGGCGCCCTTTTTGCGACTTATCCTCCACAGCGCGTCCGGACGCTGTGGAGGGAGGTCGCCCTGAATGCATCCGGCGTGCGGTGGCCCGGAAGCGCTCAGGGCGACCTCAGGAAGAGGAAGGGCTGCCGCGCGTGCGGTGGCTCCTCCTCTTCCGGGCCTCCAAGACGACTGTTTTAGTCGTCTGCTTAGGCCCTTAGTTGACTTACTTTCTGTTCTTGGCTTCTCAGGCTCCATTCTTAATTGGTTTAAATCTTACCTGTCAGATAGATCTTTTGCAGTGGTCTCGGGTGGACAGACTTCATCTTCGGTTCCCCTATCTGTTGGAGTTCCTCAGGGTTCTGTCTTGAGTCCCCTTTTGTTCTCTCTATATACATTGTCCCTGGGTAAACTTATCAGCTCTTTTGGTTTCTCTTATCATCTGTACGCCGATGACACCCAGCTCTATCTTTCTACCCCGGACCTTTCGCCAGGGATTGAGCAGCAAGTTTCATCTTGTCTGACTGCTGTCTCCCACTGGATGCGCCATCGGTGCCTGAAGCTCAACATGGCCAAGACAGAGCTTCCTGTTTTCCCTCCTAAGCTTGAATACTCCTTTTCTATCTCCGTCAACAACATCTCTATTCAGCCAGTCCAGGAAGCCCGCAGTCTTGGTTTCATTTTTGACTCCTCTTTATCAATTATCCCTCAGATTCAGGCCACAGCCAAGGCCTGTAGATTTTTTCTTTATAATATTTCCAAAATCCGTCCATATCTCTCTCCTTCTACTGCAAAGACTTTGGTCCATGCCCTAGTGGTCTCGTGCCTCGACTAATGTAACCTTCTCTTGGCAGGGCTTTCTCTCTCTCACCCCCACCCATTGATTTCCGTTCAGCACTCAGCTGCCCATATCATCTCACTCGCTCATCGATATGACCATGTCTCCCCCCTTTTGTCATCCCTTCACTGGCTCCCCTTTCCCTTCCACATTCGATATAAGCTTCTTTTGCTCACCTTCAAAGCCCTGCATGGGCTCGCCCCTCCCTATCTCTCTGAACTTCTTTTTCCCTACGCCCCCTCTCATTCCCTCCGTTCTGGTAGCCAAAGTCTCCTGTCCCAGCCCCAGATTTCCACTGCCCCATCCCGGATCCGCCCCTTTTCGCTCGCTGCCCCTCACTCCTGGAACCTCCTTCCCTTACAACTACGACTCAGCACGTCCCTAACCAGCTTCAAAGCCGAGTTAAAGACCGTACTGTTTAGGGAAGCGTTCCCAGGGAGTCTGTGATCGTGACCTGGTTGTTCCTGATGCGTGACCTAATTTGGATATTTGATGTTTTAACTTGTTTTTTATGATGTTTAATTTGTTGTTTTACTTTTAGATTGTACGCCACAGGCAGGCTTTTTATATATTCTGGATTTTTTATTTGGTTTTGTACAGTGCCGTGTACATCTATGGCGCTTAATAAATAAAGCTAATAATAATAATAATAATAATAATAATAATATCAATTGCATAGATAGAACAAGCATCAGGAAGGTAAAGGCTGAATGGGTAGTTCACAACAATAAAAACTGCACCCTGCTGGTGAAGTAGCTTGAGACAGTGATGAAAAAGCAATTTGTTGAAAATGTACATTTTCCTTAGTAAGCCAACAAAATGTACATTGTACCTCAGATATCTGTACTTTGTAATTCTGTTTTGATGCATTTCAAGAAATACCCCCCTCACACCTGCACACACAACAGAGAGGTAATTCTTCATTACGTTTCTTCTTGAACGTAGCACTCAATAACATCATTAGCATTCTTCCTGTTGTAAGAAAGTTTTCAAAGGGTATTTACAAACTGGGACTTATCTTGCACATGGGTTTGCAAGAAAACAGCATTTTCTGCATACAAAATAATATTTCAATACAGAAATATCATTCCCTGTGCAGAAAATGTTGTTTTCTGTGGGAAACAACCACATGTGACTTTTGTCCAGAATAAGTCCAAAACAGTGAAGATTCTTGTCAGTCCAGGATTTCTCTCATCAGGGTTTCTCATCACTCAAAAAATATTTTCTAATATTCTAATATTAGCAGACAGAGGGAGGAGAGAGATCGAGAGATCCATACATGCATATGAAAAATGTGCATAATACAGAGAGAGAGAGATACAAATGCACTTTAGACAGTGGGGAAAATGTGTCAAAATGCACACATATGGAAAAAATGTGTAGGGGGGGGAGTATAAAGATACACCAAAATTTCTATGCAGGAAGGAAAAAACTTCTCAACTGAATATGAAACTATTACTGCATGAGATTTAAATAGGAGAGAGAAATGCAACAAAAACACATTGAAAGATTTTAACCTTCTAATCTTGATAAAGAACAGCAGCCATTTAAATAACAGCCAATGTGTTGCAATAGACTAAATGCTGGACTTTGACACAAGAGACCGTTGGGTGATCTTAAAGTACCTTCTATGTCTTGGCTTAACCTACCTTACTAGATTCCTGTGCAATGAAAAGGGATATGTCATGTGCATATCCATTTTGGAAAAGGAATGAGATAAAATGTAACTAATGAATCAAAGTAAGAAGGCACATTTTGAGGAATAACTTCTAATACAGGATACGATAACACTATAATATATAGCACACTATATTTTTGAAAACTTCTACTTCTTTGATGCACTCGTACAAAAACAAAATATTTGATATATTTGTGTAAGGATGGCTACATGGTTTTTTAACCAAGTAAAGCCGTATAAAATAATTTATTTTTGGAGGCTACCTTAACCATATTAGAATTTAGTAGATCAAAAACAGGGGAAGCAGAGTAGCTATTACATTGTGAGGCCTTCCCATTTGTCTACCATTTTTGAATGTTGCACTAAGAGGAGACTAAAAAACAGCATTGATCCCAATGCATTGAGCTGCAAATTGATAATGTCAGAATCTGTAGAAACTTAAGGCAACATCTGGGTAAGTGCAATTACACTTTTTTTCTGGATCTACACACTGAGTAGAAAAAAACATTGGAATAAGATCCTAGCAAATTATACTTTTTTCAGTCTCATTGTTACACATATAACTAAAGTTCTTTCACTGAGTTCAACAAGGCTAGCAATGAAACAAGATGTGACATGAGTGTTCTGCATCTGGAACTTCTAACCAGAGATTGATAAATTACTGATAAGAATGCTGTAATGAGTCCCTCCATAATTGAACAGTACTAGGATGATGTTCTGGGTCTCTTTATGCACTGGGCAACTGTTTGCATCCAGAAAGGAGAAGGTGAACACTAGTAGCAACTGGAAAAGTGGGACAAGAGAGGATTGATCGGGACTGTCCTTACCAAATCAGGATAGTTGGAGGGTATGGAACCCTGGCTGTTAATACCTCAGTGCAGGGGGTTTTTTTGCTCAATCTCTGGGCCTATGATTTTTTGAGACATGTGGTAACAGGCTTTATGCAGGCCTGGTCCAAATATCTTTTCATGAGATGCAATTTCATATATCTCACATAATTTGGAATTCCCAATCTTGCCATGGTAAGGATGTTCCATCCATTCTAAGCATGTACCCAATCACAGAGCTATAGTGTTGTAGAGAGGGAGAGAGGGTAATACTCTCTTAATACATCACTTTGGGTTGAAAATGCCAACCACCCTGACTGCTTCCTCCAGTTATAAAAATCACCAGCCCAGCCCTGTTTCCAGACCCAGGGAGCCCTATAAACAGGAACTTTGAGATGAAGCTTGGAGTCCCTTATAAATAATTCTTGCTATGAGAGGAGTATAATACATATTGTGCATGTAAAAGGCCCAGTTGTAATCTCTGGAATCTCTAATTAAAAGAATATTAGGGAAATAATAGGGAAACATTTCTGTTTTGTTTCTAGTAAAACTGGACAGTGTTAGTAGTTTCCCATAGTATAAAGAAGTTTTGCTTAGTGATACATCTGAGAGAAACCATGACTGACAAATTATGTATAAAATGGATTAATGTTGCAGTAATACCAGGTTTTCTATGAAGATCTCCCTTGTTACTTTGAGCCACCTTGGGTCCCTTCTGGGAGAAAGGCAGCATAGAAATAGAATAGGAAAAAAATAATAAATAAATTGTCGCTGAACCAAAATGGTGCCCTTCCCTCAGAGCTTGGATGCTTTGCCTAGGGATGCCTGAGAGGAGACCAGGTTGCGACCCCCTGAATCAGCCAGAACTCACTTTAGCCTTCCCCTAGCATAGATCTTTAAAGTACCCCTTTAAACACCCAAGGATTTCTGAGTATGTAAACTAATACCCCTTTTAAACAATGAAGAGATTTTAATTTTCTTATTTATTGCCTTTCCCCCTACTTCCACAAAACTGATGCTATTGAACTGTGTATGAAAGAGAGATTGAGAGAGAGAGGTGTAATGAACTTGTATTGGGAAATTTGGTCCTTGTCTGGACAGCCAAGTAAAGTACCCTCCCCTCATTCCCACGGCAAGGAAGATCATACTGATGTGAACTGTCCAGACAACATTCAGCCAGTTCAGCACTGTATCCACCATATACCCTCCTTAAAATGTTTTTTTTTAAACTCACCTTTAGCTCCAGATCTTCCCAGAAGATCCAGAGTCCTCTGTTGCTATGCCAGCTGGTTGTTTACAACATGTCCTGCTGTGCCTCCCAATGCTGTTGCCACTACAATGAGATGCTCACTTTGAGGTCAGAACAAGGTGTCCAGCAGTACTGTGTGGCATAGCAGGTCACACATGCAAACAGCCACATTGAAGTGCAATGGAGGGCCCCAGTTAATGGAAGGATGTGAGGGCAGCTCTGGGGCCAGAACACACTGAGTTGCTCCTGGAGTGTCCCAGACATAGCTGTTGTTTAATATATTAGTTGTATAATAGACAATCTTAGATATATGAATGTATTTTAGTGTTTTTATAGTAGTGTATTTTATCTGTTGGTTTTATATGTTTTCTTTTTTAAGTGTGTTTTGTATTTTAACATGTTGTACCCCACCTCAAACCTTGAGGAGAAGCAGTAACAAAACATAGTAGTAATAGTAGTAGTAGTAGATGACACCATATTACTAACAGAAAACATCACAAACTTGGAACAATTACTAAAGGTCAAAGATGAAAGTGCAAAGGAAAGCTTAATGCTGAACATAAAGAAAACAGAAATAATGACCACAGGAGAAATACATAAATTCAACCTAGACAATGAAGAAATTGAAATTGTTAAAGAGTTCCTGTACCTAAGATCAAACATTGATCAGAATGGGAACTGTAGGAAAAAAATAAGAAGACTAGGGAAGGGCAGCTATGAAAGAATTAGATAAGATTCTAAAGAGTAAAGTCATACAACTGAGCACTAAAGTTAAAATTGGTATAGACCATTATATTCTCCATCACCATGTATGAATGTGAGTGTTGAAGAATGAAGAAAGTGGATAAGAAAAAAAAGTCATTTGAGATGTGGTGCTGGAGAAGAGTGCTAAGGATACTGTGGTCAGCCAAAAAAATTACAAACAAGTAGGTTCATGCCTGAACTTTCCCTAGAAACTCAAATGACTATGGGCCTTTGCAGACTGCTAGAAATAGTGCAAATTGAGTCCACTTTAAGGGTTAGGGAATCATGGGAACTGTATTTTATTGTGGCATCAGAGTTCTCTGACAGAGAAGGCTCAATGTCTCAAGGGGAAAAACCACAATTACCATGACTTCCTAGCACTAACCCTAACCCTTAAAGTGGACTCAATTTGCACTATTTCTGGCAGTCTGCAAAGGCCCTAAATTGAGACTGTTGTACTTTGGCCACATCATGAGAAGCAGGACTCATTAGAAAAGACAATGATGATGGGAAAGGTGGAGGGCAGTAGAAAGAGAGGACAACCAAATGCCAGTTGGTTGGACAGAGAGATCAGAGGCCTAAGCCTACAGGACCTCAGCAGAGCAGTTCAGGACAAAGGACCTTGGAGATGTCTCATCCACAGGGTCACCATAAGTTGAGGGCAACTTTGGGGCAGTTAACAACAACAAAAGTTAAAGATTTTGTTCATTATAGGTTTCAAAGAGTGACATAGCTGCACCAAAGCTAACAAGCTCCTACAGACTGCTTTCTATATGGGGCTGCAATACAGGATTCTCCTTTCATTTTTATTTCTTATTTAAAGATGTAACAATGCATCCATAGCTCAATACATGCTTACACAGCATGCAACACACATCCTGAGAAGGGGGAGTGACAGCATCCTTATGAAATATCCTCCATGAATCCAAGGTCTTTTGGATGGCTCCAAATGAATCATTTTGTTCCTAACAAAAGCCCATATATTTTCCTTTCCCAGATGACAATGTTTACAGTGCAACTAGAGAAAAATGAGAAAAACATTCCTGCAGATGAGGTGCCTTGGGGGAGTGGGGCTAATTTGTGACCATTTTAAAAGCCCATTGCTGTCCTTTCCCAGAAACTACAAACCCCAAAGAGTGTTCTCTGTGGCTTCCCCCCAATTTACTGAACAGTTCAGAGACTGAATTAGGGGACTTAACTCCTGCATTTCTGAACTAAAGAAGATTTCAATCTGATTAGCTTGACTCTCTTCCAATCTGATTAGCTTGACTTTCTCCTGCATTTCTGAACTAAAGAAGATTTCAATCTGATTAGCTTGACTTTCTTCTGATTAGCTTCCAACTTTCTTCTCTTTGTTCTTCTCCATCTTTCATTGAAATAGCAAAGAAAGAAACACAAGAGAGTGGGGGGGGGGGGAAGGGAGAGGGGGAAAAAACAACAGCCAGCCATGAATGGATAATCTATTGCTTCAAAATTGTCCATTTTCTCAAGTACTTAACCCATGAAGTGACACAGAATAAGACAGAAAAGGAAAGACTTTTTTTTTCTAGGAGGGAATCCTACGATGTGCTTAATGAAGGCCAGAGGTTGCACTAAGCTTGCTGGTGGTCCTTTAGTTATGAATGACAGAAAAGTGGGCTAAATGCTTAGGTTAAGTCTACAAAACAGTCATGTGTTTATTTTTCAAAGACACGTTATGTATAATGCATCTTTAACCAAAAGAAAGCCAGAGGAGGGGTGGGACAGACTGTTAAGCAGACTGTTAAACACAGAACTTCTGTGCCCATTGTGAAAGTCCAGAAAGGGTCAGCCACCTGTATGATAGTCTTCCCAGCTTCTCCCATCCCATCCTCTGCACAAGTAAACCTGGGATATGGGCTATGAAAGGGAGCAAGGGAGAATGTGTTGCCCAAGTATAGACAAGGGGAATTTTCTTATGGTATGGAAAAAGTCAAGGGATGAAGCACTTTTTCTAAGAGGAAGGGTCAACAGTTTGTGGTGTTTTAATTCTAGAGTGTGTGTGTGTGTAATAACTAAGGTGGTGCATGATAGAGTTTTAATTTTTTTTAAACACTGGGCATGAAGCAGGTAGGGATATGAAAATCTGTCCTGTGCTCACTTCTTTGTCAGGGAGCTCTGATGCCACAACAGACTACAGTTCCCAGAATTGTATAGCATTGAGACATGGCAGTTAAAGTGTTCTCAGTCTGGATTATTTCTGCAATGTGAATGCAGCCTGAGTTTTTCAACTTCTTCCCACCATTCTCAACCTGTCTTATTTCTGCACTAGGTTTTTGATAGCAAAAGCAAAGCAGCTTCATTTATATACTGCTTCATACTACGCTATGGGGTGTCTAAGCGGTTTACAACTGTGAGCTGATTGCCCCCCAACAAGCTGGGTACTCATTTTAGCGACCTCGGAAGGATGCAGGCCTGAGTCGAGCCTCAGCCCTGGCTGGTATTGAACTCGCAACCTTGTGGTTTATGAGTGAGTGGCTGCAGTACAGGTATTTAACCACTGCACCACCAGCGCTGTGGTTCATGTGGGGTTTTTATTCCTGCACAGGAATTAGAGTGGGGGTTTTTGTGCACACTTTCACCCTATTTATATATGTTTTGTGCACATTTTCTTACACATGCATTTTGAATGTATTTTTACATGCATAAGTTTTTTTGTGCACATTTTTTTGAATACATGCATTTTTACTCATGCTCATTTTTCAAATATATGCATAAGATGATGGGAAAGCACCTGAGTTTGGCCAGCCAATCAATTACAAATCCACCTGACAACAGCATAATGTAGCCCACATTATATTAGCTACATTATACTGTCTACAAGAATACTATGCAAGATCTTGTCAAAAGTCTAACTGAAATAAAGATAAACTACATGCACAACCCCCCCCCCCAATCTATCAAGCTTATAACACTGTTAAAAAAGGTAAAATTAGTCTGGCTTGAGTAGTGTTTGAAAAATTCTTCCTCGGTATCAGTAATTCCAGCATTTATTTCTACACGTGCACAGACTGACTGTTTAATGAATTCAAAGATATTGCCATGTTAGTCTGTAGAATCAGTATGTAGAGAGATCTTGTATCACCTTTGAGACTAACTGAAAGATAGAAGTTGGCAGCATGAGCTTTTGTAGATGCTTTTGGTCTGAGGAAGTAGATGAAGTCTACAAAAGCTCATGCTGCCAACTTCTTTCTTTCAGTAGTCTCAAAGGTGCTACAAGATCATGCTACATACTGTTTAATGAATTGTTCTAAAACATTTCCTGATATTGATATTAAGGGAACTGATTGATACTTGCTTCGATCCTCCTTCGCACCTTATCCGAAGATGGAGATAACATTTGTCCTCCTCCATTCTATTGGGATCACTCTTGTTCTCCAAGAATTCTCAAAGATTATTGACAGATCCTTTAATACATTTAGATTTAGTTCATCCAACTCACAAGACTTGACTTCATTTAGAGTAGCTAGGTTTTCTTCTTTTGCTATCTATTCTAGATGGCAGTCCCCTTACCACATTATTTGTGCTGTTTTAACCAGGCAGAGCACCGTGTTCCTTTTGAGGGACAGCTGAGACAAAGAAGATGTTGAGCTGTTCGGCCTTGTCTCTGTTCCCTATTATCATTTTACTCTTGTCTCCATAAAGTGGGCATATAATGTCCTTGTTTGTGACAAACACACTCTCCCTTTTATTATTTTTAACTTTTCTAGCAGGCCTAACCTTGTTTTGACTGTTAGCTTCCCTGACTTTCTTTCTACAAGTATTTATTTGTAGGATTTATTTGTATTTCTCTATTAATTTCCCCCTTCTTCCTTTACTTTTACGTGTTGCTTTTAAATTTTGGATTCTCCCAGCATTCTTTATCTAGTCTGGTTTCATTAGACACTTTTTTCTCACTAGAATTGTTTGCAATTTCTCCAATATCTCACCTTTAAGAAATCCCTATCCATCACAAACTCCTTTCCCTTTGAGTATTTGACTAGATCTCACCTAGCAGTTCCTTAAACTAACTGAGGGCCTTTGCAGATTGCCAGAAATAGTGCAAATTGAGTCCACTTTAAGGGTTAGGGTTAGGGAATCATGGGAACTGTATTTTATTGTGGCACCAGAGTTCTCTGACAGAGAAGGCTCAATGTCTCAGAAAAAAAAAAACAATTCCCATGATTCCCTAGCACTAACCCTAACTCTTAAAGTGGACTCAAGTTGCACTATTTCTGGCAGTCTGCAAAGGCCTTCAGCTTTCTGGATGCCCAGAGTGCAATAGTATTAGTATAATTCCAGCAGTAGAATGGAACCATTTACAAACCAATATCCTTCTATTTTTACATATACATTAAAATCAGCACTTCTACCTCACTGAACTTCACTTTTTTGATGTTACACAGTGGCCTGTCACCATCAGCACCACCACTGATTCTTCACACCATTTTGCTTTTTTGTCATGGTAAGCCATGGCATCATTTAACCAAAGAGCAATCCAATTAAATTGTCAGTGGTGAATCATATTTATGAGTGTTTATAACAGAAATATGCAAAAAAAGTTCTATTTCATTAATAAAAACATGTAAGGTGAAGTCAAAGGCTTTCACAGCCAGCATCCATAATTTTATGTAGATTTTCTGGGTTATGTGGAAGAATTTATTCCTGATGTTTCACTTGCATCTGTGGCTGGCATATTCAGAGGGTCTAAAGATGCCAGTCACAGATGCAGGTGAAATATCAGGAATACCTTCTAGTACATGGCCACATAGCCCAGAAAATCCACAAAAAACTAAAATCATGTAACTTACTATAGTTTATATGATTCAGTAGCAGTTAAGGTAAAATGGTAGGTCTGTGAACACAAGATAGAAAGCTGAATCAAGAAAGAGCATTATTGAAATAATGGTGAATTTGTTCATAGCAGGTGCTGAAAGTCAATGATAATGTGAGGTGCTTTTTGACAGTCATAACAATGAAATGAAACAGTTTCAGTTAATCAATACATATGAGCTATACACATTCTTGCTGCTAATGAATTGTATCAGTCAAGGAGAGGGACAACAACAACAAAAGTCTCTGTTTTCTTCAATTTCTTTAAACTCTACCTACATTTTCTTTCTGGCCTTGTATCAAAATTTGATCTGTTCTTTTGTCTTGTATTGAAATTCGTGGATATGTTGGTTTGTCCTTTCCCTAATGTGTAAACTTTTTATACATGTCTCCATTCACAGAAGAATGTTTATATGCATTTTCAATATTCACATTCTTAATGACACATTTTTTTTACAGATATTTGGAAAAGTAAAAAAGGCAAGTTTCTAATGCTTATTTCCTTCCGAAGATGGGAAGCCAAAAAGCTATGCCATGAATTGGATGAATTTGTTTTTTGTTTTTATTTTTTAAAGATGACATGAATTTCTTTTCCATCCCCAAAGACATGCCTCAGTCTCCTGGCTTGATCTCCTTCCTGTGAAAAATACCCACAAGCTTTGGATTCCTGTAAACCCACAATTCTGGTACCTGGACTTTGGTGTGTGTGTGTGTGTGTGTGTGTGTGTTGTTGTTTTTTTTTTACAAGCTTTTAAGCCCACCATGTGTCATACTCTCTTGATTTCATTTGTGTGCACTTTTACTTTTCTGCAACACATGCATAAGTATAATCTGCATTTGAATTCCAGTATCTGCGTACACATTAGCAAATGTCTCTCACCACAGGCTTCCACATTTCCTAACCACAAACTCTCCTTCTGCTATAAAGAGCAGTCTCCAATAACTGGCAACATTATACCCCATCCTTTCTTCCCACAAAGCCATACAAATTGTTCCCAAATGCCTTCACAGCCTGTGTTTGCCTTTTACTACTTTCAGTATTATGTGTAGACCACTTAGTCTAATGTATGTCCTAGTGAGACTGAGTTACCATACTTACATACAATTTATCTACAACACAGCAGTGTAGCATTATATGCAGGATGTGACAGCTAATGGGAAATTTAGTTTTTCTGGGGGTTTCCTTCAGTAGAATGTTTTTGTCTTAGCTGAATATCGAAATAGATTGGGGAAGGTATAGATAGTGTCTACAAAAGGCTTCCTTGTCCATAATCACAATGTCTACATCCAGTATGATTCCCTACCATCTCCTTCAGGCTTCCAATCCAAACTGGGAATGTTACTTTTTATGAAGCTATCTTTAAGTTATGCAAAAAGTTACACAGTAGCTCAGCAGTTAAGATGATGATTCTGTCAACTGCAAGATTAGCAGGTCAGTAGGTCAAGGCCCAAGTGCTGCATGATGGGCACCTAGTCCCAGCATCTGTCAACCTAGCAGTTTGAATTGAAGGTATGTAAAAGTGCAAGTAGATAAATAGGTACCACTTTGGTGGGAAGTTAACACAGCTCCATGCAGTCATGCTAGCTACATAACCATGGAGTCATCTTTGACAACGCTGGCTCTTTGGCTTAGTAACGGAGATGAGCACTGCCTTCTACAGTTGGACTGTGACTTGACAACCTTTACCTTTATCTCTATGTTACCTTTATTTTATTTGCCTCCCACAAAGGAATTATTAGAACATATGAATTATTGACCATAATCCTGTTATACAGTTATTAGTGTAAAAGCACTTAAGTTATGGTTCTACGTAGTGACTCCCATCCCAATCCTACAATCCCCATTAATAGGGCAGCAGCCACTGCAATCTATGGGGGTCTATTCTCGTCAACTGGGAAGCAGTTAATTCACATTCCCACTTCCTTCTGTGAGTGATCTCCAGTGTGGAATAAGTTAAGTAAACTCAAAGCATCTCAAAGCCAGTATGATATAGTGGTTTGAGTGCTGGACTATGACTGGAGAGCAGGTTCAAATCTCTGCTTAGCCATGGAAACCCACTGGGTGATCTTGGGCAAGTCACACACCCTCTGCCTCTGAGCAAAGCCTAAGTTAAACCCTCTCTAAACAAATCTTGCCAAGAAAACCCCATTTACCATAAGTCAGAAATCACCTGAAGGCACCAACAACAACAACAACAACAACAACAAAAGCATATCAAACAAGTTAACAAGTAAAACCAGGTTTAAAATGTTAGAACAGTCTCTGTGTACATCTTAGAATCAATTAGACTCCAAAGGCTTTAAGGAAAAACCATACTTTTGTGTGGTCCAAATGAAGCCAGAGTCAGTACCTATCAGGCCTCCAAGGCGTGTCACAACAGAAAAGGCTCTCTCCCATGTCCTCATGCAACATATCGATCACACTGGTGGGATGCAGAAGAGGGCCCTTCTTCTCTGCATCCCACCAATGTGACCAATATATTGCATGAGGACAAATTTCAGTCCTTGTATAGGCAGCATTTGTGGAAAATCCATTGATACTAGTCATAGAGCCAGACCTTGCATATATATTTTGCACTCATTTAATTAAGAGTGAGTTGCATAGGCAAATGAATCCCAGGAAATTAATCTTATCAGAAAAATAAGCAGCAGCAGCAACAACAACAGTTACTCAAATCATATTCAGGACTGTGAAGGCAATTTCGGCTTTCTACTTGGTGACAGTAATCACACATTGAACTGTCAATGTCATGGAAGGCTGCTTATCTGGCATATCAGATCATGATGTAGTCTTCCTTAAGACATGAACTCAGTGCATGTTTACTTAGAAATTAAGCACATTGGCCTGAACCCTAAGATAAGTTATGGTGGAAATTCTGCATGTCTGGGCACTAAGCTACGTTACAGTGGAATATTCTTCATGTTTAGTCAGAGCTAGGTACCCTTGTGTTCAGCAAACCTATTGTAACTTCTACATGTGTATATAGCACTGTAGTCTTAAGGATGAAAAGTTTCACATTTTCTCCTTACTTTTGCTTCCCTTTTTCTTTTTGAAATCTAGAAAATTGAATGCCTAAATAATGCAATGTGTGGTGTGGCAGGCTGCTGGGAAAGCAGAAAATCCCCTCCCCGCCAAAGTCATAAAGCCGCTTAATTTTCAATGTTTCTAGCCTCCTCCATTCCCCATTCCACAATATTCAAGAAAGGCCTCAATCTCATGTGAAGTCTGTGTGGGCTGAAAAAGGCTACAGAGAACTGGATTTTTTTCTTCTAAGAAATTGCTTAAGTTAATTAATTTAAGTGTTCAAGTAAAAATCTGATTGTTACTCCCAACTCGTGTGTGTGTGTGTGTGCGCGCGCGTGCACGCACATCTGTATCTGTGTGTGTACAGAGGACTGCATGCCCAAACCCATTATCATGATTTTGGATATGTTTTCCAAATTCACTTTTTCTGAAACTTGACTGTGACTGAACAATCCCAGGTGATTCCATGAATATACAGGTAACCTCTTCACCTTTATAGTGTTCCTTAGGACATTTAAGCAGAGAAATATTCCTATTCTTCACCAGTACTGAACAAACAAAGCAACAACCAATACAAGTCATTTCCTCACAGGCAGCCAAATAATAAACATTGATAATAATTCTTCATGGGAAACAGATTTTCTTTGAGGACATTCAGTTTCAATTTCCTGATATATTTGACTAAATTTAGTATTTCCACCTATGTAGAGAAAGAGGTCTATCAATTGTTACGGCTCCCACTCCCCTTTTAGGTGCCAGACAAGCAAGCTTCAAAGCCAATTTCTCCACATTAGCTGCTCTTTAACCCTCAACATTATCATGGAGCATTCCAGTACACTACAATGCATTTGAATTCTGACTGAGGTCAGAAAATCTCCCACAGCAAAGTTGTTTATGTTGTTTTAATCCTACAGTTTGAGAACAAGGGGAGGTTGTCATTTCTGAAGTGACTAGGTCATTCCTGTGTTAGATGCCAACCTCAGATTCACCTAACTTTGCTAATCACCTAAGGTCCATTCACACTACACAGATATAGTACTATTATTCCACTTTAACTATCATGGTTTCATTCTTTTGAATCTTGGGATTTGCACATGGGTAAGGTGCTCCGGTGCTCTAGTTGAAAATCCTAAATGCCCCACCCTAAACTGCAACTCCCAAGATTTCATAGGATTCAATCACAGCATTTAAAGGGGAATCATAGCACTATAATGGTACACTTTGAATGGAGTTCAGTCTTGATTCCACCACTAAATTTTAGTTTTTGTCCCAGAGTGAGTTCTAGGTCTCAGGTCCCATTTTTTTGGTTTTCAATAGCTGAGCTGTCTTTAGCTATAATGAATTTTAGACCACATTGTAGAAATATATGTATGCAAAATGGGACACCTTTTCTTTTAAGAGAAAGGTTTTTACCAATTTAAGCATATTTTAGAAGAGTGAATACTGCATTTTTGGTGGAAACAAATGTTATTATTGCATATTTTATAAGCTATTTGCAAAGTTTGCAGCTGCTATGGTCTTCTTCCAAGGTGTTCCCCTTATTTGTGCCTCTCTGCTGCTTCCTCTACAGAAAGCAGAAACATTTCTTTAGCTCACTCCAGATGAAATCAATATTACTTGAATTTCCTATGATGAGAAAAGAAGCAACACAGGAAACCTAGAGTAACAGCTAAACTCTGCTACACAATCAGGATAGCAACAAATTAAAAATAATCTCAAGTTTTGTGGTTTCCATTCAAAGTTCATTGTATTCTCAAAACAACTTAATTTTAATTAATCCCAATTAAAGCTGGTGAGCTCTAAAATGACCCAGGCAGGTCATACAATATTTTCCCATGGTTCTGCCAATTCTTATACTATAATGCACTTTGGTTCATAAATTGATCATAAATGTCTTCATGTTTCAAAGACATGTAGCACTCAGCTGATCATTACTGTGCCACTGCTGGAGCATTTTAATTGGGCAGTGTCCCCATTCAGAACAGCTTTTCTTGCCTCAAACTCATTAAAAATGGTTGGTCCCATTTACAGCAAAAATGAAGTAACTTCCTTCATTAAGTACTTAAGAACATTTATTGCAATTTCCTTGCTTCATTCCTTGTACATTATACCAATTGTTAAAACATGCCACAATATAGATGGTTCCCTTGAGCTAATAGGTAATGGGAAAATGATCATTTTCCCAAGTACATCTTGGGGTACTGGGTAATGGAAAAATAATAATTCTTGCATCTTGGGGATGTATCAGGTGGAACAATTTTATTGTGCAGGTAGATTATCTTTAAAGTATCCTTCTTATCTGCAAATTAGATTGCAGCAACTGACAATGGTTCTTAAGTGTGTTCACTCAAGACAAATGAAATCAAAGAACATAATCTGTATTGATCTTGTGGAGTACACCACCTCTTTTAAATGTATTACAAAACTAGTGAATAGAAAGTATATTAGAAAATATTGTAAAGATTAGATGTAGGATGGCATTTCAATAAATTTTAAGCTTATTTCTCTGGAAATAAAACATTGATATGTTGTGGTATCTAGGAGTTTTGATTATCGCTATAAATACAGAAACATAAGAAGATCTTTGTTGGATCAGAATAAAGGTTTAACTGTTCATTGTAATGTCTGAATTGCTATTTTAATATTGCTCTAGTTTAATTTATTTTTAAGGGGTGGGAGGTTTAGGGATTGGGCTGAAGGATTGTTTTAACTGTTGTTTGTTTTAATTTGCTGTATGCCGCCCCGGTTGCTCAGCAGAGGGGCGGGTTAAAAATTATTATTATTATTATTATTATTATTATTATTATTATTATGCATTCTGATTACATAGTGGCCAACCACTATGATTGCCATACATCCACTTTCTATGAGTTTTATCCAGCTCCTCAGCATGCTACCTGGTGCCCATAAGAGGGAGAGAAACACCAATGATGTCATTGTAGGGGTCTATAACAGACACACACACACCAAGCCAGACTGACGACTACCAATTCTATCAAGAATATAAGGACCAACATATTCCTCATTTGCCTTGCACAAAATTTCATTATCCAGAAGGTGGAAAAGCAACAAGGAGATCAGCTATTTCAGATCTGATTCTAACCAACAGTGATGATCCAGTGGGGTGGAAGTGGCAAGATCCTTAGATGAGAGTGACCATGTTCTCCTGGAGTTTGTTATATAGCAGAAAAGAGATGCGAAGAGTAGTAATACACCTATTCCAGACTAAGAAAGCTGATTTCAGTAAACTTAGGAAAATACTGGGAATGGTTTTGAGGTCAGAAATAATAAAAGAGAAGGGAGTTCATGATAGATGGGTGTATCTTAAAAGTGAGATATTGAAGACACAATTTCAAACAGGAGGAGGAGGGGCCTCTTGGCCAGACTTCCCCATGCTGAAGAGCCCCAAAATCTCTTGGAGGAAGCAGGGGTGGCATTGGGGGTGGCATAATCCCCCTGGAAAAGGAGGATGCCTGGGGAAGAGGAGAAAGGTGGGAGGTGGAAGGGGTTGAATCCCCATTGAGTGATGTAAACCACTGGGTGACCTTGGGCAAGTCCCACTTTCTGAGCCTCAGAGGACAGCAGTGACAAAGCCTCCTCTGAAGAAACTGGCCAATAAAACTCCCTCAACTTTCTTTCTGCCAGAGATGTTGGACATCCCCACCCAATCCTGGAGCCCCCAGACTGCTTGCTCCCCGGGAGACTTGGGACCCCAGAGCTCCGGAGCCCTGGGAAGCAGCCCAGGGTGGCATCAATGACTCGTACATGTGCATCATATGATTAGCATATATATATATATATATATATATATATATATATATATATATAATAAAGACCAGCTAGTGTGAATGACAAGTGTGTCAAAAAAAAACAAAAAAAACAAAACAAAACATGAATGCAAGGGATTTTGGAAATAATTCACTTCCATTGTGGGAACTAGGTATCGGCCTCAATCGACTCTACAACCCGGTGTCAATACGATTCACAAACCAGTTTAAATGTAAGTGGGAATGAGCCCTTTGACAGATATCTAAAGAGCTTTCAACTGAACTAAGATTTAAAAGGGACATGCACAAGAAATATAAAAATGGGGAAATCACCAAAGAGGAATTCAA
This sequence comes from Phrynosoma blainvillii, assembly GCA_026167975.1. Lineage (NCBI taxonomy): Eukaryota > Metazoa > Chordata > Lepidosauria > Squamata > Phrynosomatidae > Phrynosoma > Phrynosoma blainvillii. Next base: position 204,133,608 of record JANUYF010000003.1, read on the forward strand.
ACAAATTTCTAATTTGTGTAGGGAAAAAAGTCAGAAAAACTAAAGTGCAGAATGAGCTCAGGCTTGCTAGAGAGGTTAAAAACAATAAAAAGTGCCTTTTTGGTTATGTCCATAGCAAAAGGAAGAACATGGAAATAGTAGGGCAACTTCATGGACAAGATGGCAAAATGCTAACAGGGGACAGAAAAAAGGCAGAATAACTCAACACCTTCTTTGCCATTCAACACTAGACCAACACACAGATTAACATGTAAGTCACTTCCTCCCAACCGAGGGTCACATAGTATATATACACCAGTCACTTCCATGCCACCAACCTTGGAAGATGCCAGCCACAGATGGAGGCAAAACATCAAGAATAAATTCTTCCAGAACATGGCCATATAGCTTGAAGTAAGGTAAAAGTAAAAGTATTCCCCATTGACAAGGTTGTCAAGTCATGTCCAACCATAGGGGGTGGTGCTCATCTCCGTTACTAAGCTGAAGAGCCAGTGTTGTCAGAGATGTTTGTGTAACATCTCCGTGGTCATGTGGCAAGTAAAATGCTGTTTACCTTCCCACCGAAGTGGTACCTATTTATCTACTTGCATTTGCATGCTTTCGAACTGCTAGTTTGGCAGAAGCTGGGACTAGTGATGGGAGCTCACTCCAGCATGCAGCACCCGGGCTTTGAACTGCCAATCTGCTGATTTTGCAATCAACAGAGTCAGTGTCTTAACCACTTGAGCCACCATGTTCCCATACATAGCCTGAAAAACCCACAAAAAAACTATGGATGATGGATGTAAAAGCCTTCAACTTCACATTGAATGCAGTGATCACCGTAAAGTCAACATGGGTTTCTCAAGAACAAGGGATGCCATACTAATTTTATCTCTTTCTTGGACAGAGATATAAGCTTGTTAGATAAAGAGAATGTTGTGGATATAGTGTATCGTGATAAGGCTTTTGACATGTTCTCCTATGATATTCTTACAAAAAAAAAAAGCTAGTAAAATGTGGTCTAGACAATGTGACAGTTAGGTGGATTTGTTACTGGCTGACTGACTGAACTCAAATTGGTTGACCAACTGAACGCAGGGGGTGCTCACCAATAGATCCTCTTCATCATGGAGAGAAGTGACTAGTGGGATGCCACAGGGTTCTATTCAGTCAGCTGACTAATTGAACTCAAAGAGTGCTTACAAATAGCTCTTTTTTATCCTAACAGAGGTGACAGTGGGGTGCCACAGGGTTCTGTCCTGGGCCGAGTGCTATTCAGCATCTTTATCAATAACTCAGATGCTAGAATAGAGGACATGGTTATCAATTTGAAGATGACACCAAATTAGAAGATGTAGCTAATAATGCAAAGGACAGGGTCAGAATTCAAAATGACTTTAACAGGTTAGAGAATGCAAATTAATAAAATTAATTTCACGAAGAAAGTTTCTGGAGCAGATCATTAAACAAAAAGTATGTAAACCATGGGTTGGCAACCTACGGCCCATGGGCTGGATGTGGCCCATGGAGGCCTTCGGACCAGCCCCTGCCTGGTCCTGCCTCTGCCACCGCCGCGCCACCACTGCCACTGCCTTTTGCAACTGCGCCGGTCCTCTGGGGCACCATTGTGGATTCCAAAATGGCACCCGGAGTCTTGCGGGAAAGGTCGTGCGAGACTCCAGGGTGCCATTTTGGAATCCACAATAGCACCCTGGAGGAGCCCCGTGGTGGCGCTGGGCCTCTTGGAGGCCTGGAGCTGCTGAGGGAAGCCTCCTGGGGGGCACCCGCAGCGGCGCTGGACCTCTCCTGGGGGCCCCCGCCATCGTAAGCATGTGTGCGTGATGCGGGGGGGGGCAGCGGCCACCATTTTGTTTCCCCCCCCGCGCCCGTCAGCAAAAAAAGTTGCCGATCCCTGATGTAAACATTTAGAAAGGAATGCCATAATCACAAAAAGTCAGCATGGGTTTTTCAAAAACAAATCATGCCAGATTTTGTCAAGCACAGACACTTCCAGTGGTATCACTATTGGGGGTTTTGACAAAATCTTAATATCATTGCTGTTTTTTTTATTTGTGTTTCACAAGGAATATACATGCTTAATGTATCTGGTTCCTATCTCCTCATTAATACCCACAACCCCACAACAACCTAAAGAAATTCCATAAGCATACAAGAATACAATATACTTTCTATCTCATGATCCCCAGCAAATGGTTGACCAAGACATTCTTCCTTTGATACTGATAGCATATGATACCTTCATATGTTTGTGTAACATCCTTTTTAAAGCCATTCACTTTGTTGGCCATCATTACATTTTCTGTAGTAAATTCTATAATTTATCCACTCTGAAGTAGTACTTTTTAAAAATCTGTCCTGAAACTTCCACTGTTTAGCTTTAGTGGATGATCCTGCTTTCCTGTAATATGAGAGAGTAAGATATTCTTCTCCCTATCCATTTCTACACATCATACATAATTCTACATGCCTCTGTCATAGCCCTCTTTTCTCTTTTGTGATTTAGAGATCAGAAAGAATCCCCCTGACGCGTTGGGAGGGGTTCTCTGTTGCACCGGCCAATTGAAGAGGCCAACGGTGTGATTGGCTGGGCAGGCAGGAAGTCCCGCCCTTTCTGCATCGCCCAGCCAATCAGGGGGGATCTCATGAGATCCCCAGTACATTGGTAATCTCGCGAGACCGTGGATCTCGTGAGATTACCAACGAGATTTTGGGGGCTATATAGCCCTCGGCTGCCACATGGCGGCAGCCATTTTCACAGAGCAGCCGAGCTGGTCGCATTGCCTGCTCTTTTGTTCTGGGCCTAGTGCAGCCAGTTATCGGCATGCAGCCTCAGTTCTGGGCCGATCGGGGCCTAGGAGACTCCTGGGGCAAGGCCAGGTAGCCGGGCTCTCTCAAGGCAGCCACGTTTCAGAGACCTGGGCAGGGCCTTTCGGCGGCCTAGGGAGGCCTAGTGAGAGGCGGCCTGGGCTGCAGGACACATTGCCGCAGGATTTGGTGTGACCTGGTGAGACCTGGGCTGCTTTGGAGGCCTGAGCAGCCTGGTTTACTGGGCCTCGGCCTTGAGCGGACTCAATTGGGCCCGGTGGGGGTGGGGGTGCCCAGTTTGGGAGGCCTGGTGGGGCTCTAGGGGGTGACATCTCCCATCCCTTAGGGGCACCTCTGTGTTCGGAGGCTGAAGGCCTGGTCCCTTGGATGGGGATAGGCCTTGTGTAGCTGGCCTTGTTTGCTTTTAAGGCCATTGTTTGTTGCTAACACCTTGCTGGGTTATCCTGGCTTGGTCTAAACATGTCCCTGCTTGGGATTGGATAAGGCCATCATGGCCTAGTGTGTGTCCCTGCTTTGGACAGATGTGTGTGGTTGGGGACCCGTGCCTTTTGGGTGTTATATAGTCCTTCTTGGGACATTCTTCCACTCTGCCCAATTTTGTAAGGGGATTAATTTGAAGGGTGTAGCCTTTAAAGGAACACTACACCCAATACAGTATTGTTAATTTGACTTGTGTTTGGTCAAGTCATCATTCCTTGCAGCAAGGTGCAGTCTAAATGGCATGCAGCGTCTGCTGGGCCTAGTGCTGCCCAGTCAGCTCCTAAGTGGGCACCTGAACCCCAGGGCAGAGAGGATGAAATTGTGGCTCACTTGGCACAGTTAGGCCGAAGTATGCAGGCCTGTGTTGCAGTCTGCAAGCAATTGGCTCAGAGGGGGGTGCAGAGTCCTAGTTCGGGATCCCAGGCTACCTCATCTCAAGAGAATGATCAAATTGTGGAATCGCAGACTACTTAGGTGCAATTGGCCTCTTCACCTGATATGTTGGATGGTACTGCACGTGATCCCTCGACTACCTCAGCTATGGAGGTTGAGCAACCAACCGTAGCTGATGTAATGGAACTGTTGAGAAAGGTTCCTGGGGTGGCACAACAGGGTGCGGCTGGCCCTGTGTCAGCACAGCGAACTTATATAATTTATATAATTTTGTTGAGAGGGCTGTCGTTTCAGGGCAAGGCAGTGGAATGGCCCCTGAAACTATGGAGGCATCAAACAGGGATGTGGGAAGTGATTCTTCCACCCTTCAACAGAGTACCCAAGCTACAGTCGTGGCACACTCAAGTGGAGCTTCACAAGCATCATCAGATGCTTCACAGCAATTGTTAAGTCCAGGTTTGTCACATTCTCCTAATTCATTAGCTTCTTGGCCCACCTTGGTTCCAGGTGGACAGGTGGGTCAGAGTGGTTGAGCTGAATGCTCAACATCTGTATCTCTTAGTGCATCTTCTTTTACACCCGGAACATCCCAGGTTAATCAGTCAGGGGTGCAGGCTGAGCAGCACTTGGTCCCTAAGGTAGGTGAATCAAACAGGGTGGTGACAGTGGGAGCGTTAGCTGTAGCTGGTGTAGATAGAGTGGTTGAGTGCAAACCTTATGCAGGGATGTCCACTCCTTTGGGATCACACCTCCCAATTGCCACAAAAGAAAGGATCTGGAAAGGGGAATATATTGATTTGTTTTCTCCCACATTTCGCAATCCTGAACTTTGGATTATGGTAAAGGATGGGGTCGTGTTTAGTTTGCCAAAAGAATTCCAGGCTCTCAAGTGCCCAAAGCTCGAGAGGAATTTTGTGAACTGGATGATGGGCTTTACCATTTATAGGGGGGTTATTGAGGAAAAACAGCCTTCAAAGTCTCCTGATTTTTCTAAATATCAGGAGATAATGATTAAGGTATATACCAATTGCCATTTCAACCAAAGAGGGTCAGCTTGGCTCCAATATGATGAGCAATTTATAATGAGGGCTGCTTTAGACCGTTCTTTGTCATGGTGGCATGTACAGTCAGAATTGTGGGCAGATGTTATGGTTGGGGCCTCCCCTTCGAGCAGGTGTGACAATGGCTTTGTGCCTATAGTTACACAGCCGAGGGGGCAATATATGAGGCCTAGCACGGGGGAGGGAAAAGCAACAGGACTCTGTTGGGATTTCAACTCAGGTAATTGCAGGAGGCAGTCCTGCAGGTTTGATCATAAATGTAACACCTGCGGAGGCAATAACCCAGGCACTTCCTGTTTTAGAGGTAAGAAGTCCGGCGTTGGGATCCCTTCTCAGTCAACCACAGCGGGAGGGGAAAGCACCAACGCCAATTAAATTGGATGTTCTGGCTGCATGGCTGTGGATATACCCTAACCGGGATGCTGCACAGTATTTTTTGGAGGGTTTTTCATTTGGTTTTCATATACCTTATTCTGGTTCGAGAACTCACCAATTTGCACCTAATGCACATTCAGTGAGGGAGTTACTAGGGATTGTTAGAGACAAGCTGGCCAAAGAATTAGCAGCGGGAAGGATACCTGGACCCCATAAACAGCTGCCAATGCCAACATTAAGATTGTCACCTTTGGGTGTTGTACCTAAGAAGGCACCTGGTGAATACCATTTAATTCACAATTTGTCTTATCCCAAAGGGGATTCTGTGAATGATACTATTGACCCAGCATTAGCATCCAGCATTAGCATCTGTAAAATATGCATCGTTTGACTCAGCAGTGCAAATGGTGAGAGCATTGGGCAAGGGAGCCCTTTTGGCTAAATGTGACATAAAATCTACTTTTAAGTTGCTTCCTGTGCATCCTGATGATTTTGATTTGCTGGGCTTTCAATTTCAGGGAATGTACTATTTTGATAAAGCGATGCCAATGGGGTGTTCCATTTCCTGCTCTGCTTTTGAAAAGTTTAGTACCTTTTTGCACTGGTGTATGGTCAAGAGATCGCGCAATCATGCTATTACACACTATTTGGATGATTTCTTGTTTGTGGGGGCTCCCGGCATGACAAAGTGTGTGGATACTCTCTTGGCTTTTCAGGTATTGATGGCAGAAATGGATGTTCCCTTGGTTGATGAGAAGACAGAGGGCTCAAGCACCCTTTTTACTTTTTTGGGTATTGAACTGAACACTGTTGAATGTTTATCCCACCTTCCAGTTGAAAAACTGGAGTCAATGAGACAACAGGTCAGGGTAATGAGAGGAAAAAACAAGGCAATGCTGCATGACTTCCAATCCCTGACAGGTTTGTTAAATTTTGCTTGTAGGGTTATAGTCCCAGGATGGGCCTTTTGTGCTCAATTATACAATGCCACAAAAGGGGTGACTGTCCCCCATCACCACATTCGAATTACGAGTGGGATACGGGAGGATTTGAAGATTTGGGAGTCATTCTTGGAGCAATTTAACGGTGTTTCATTTTGGAGGTCTGAAATGCTTTTAAAGGTGGACTTTCAGGTATACTCCGATGCTTTTGGTGCCCACGGATTTGGGGTATATTGGAAAGGTCAGTGGGTGGCTGAGAGTTGGCCTCAGTCTTGGGTGAATGATAGTTGGACCTGTGATCGTACTTTTCTTGTACTCCTCCCTATTGTGGTAGCAGCTCATTTGTGGCCAACCCAATTTGCAAATAGAACTGTTTGGTTTTGGTGTGACAACCAAGCAGTGGTTCATGTGGTGAATTCCCAGATCTCCAAATTCCCTAGGGTGATGGTTTTGGTTAGGTCTATGGTTGCGCAGTGTTTAAAGTACAATGTGTTGTTCCAGGCTCACCATGTTCCTGATTTACTAAATCCTTTGGCGGATGCCCTTTCGCATTTTCAGTTTTCCAGGTTTTGTCAACTGGATCTTGAGGCAGCAGCGCAGCCATTGGAGGTACCGGCACATCTATGGAGCCTTGGAGAGTAGAGATCGACAGGGCGATTCTGCAGTCCATTGCTCCGTCGACACACAAGTCTTACCAGCTCGCACTACAAGCTTTCAGACAGTTCTTGTCTGATGCTGGGGTGGTTAAAGTCTGAGGGTAGAAATTGTACTATGTTTTGCAGTTCACCTCAGGCAGTCTGTTTTGTCCCCTGTTACCATCAGGGGAAGTTTGGCAGCCCTTGCATTTTATTCTCAAGCGGGTGGGTTTACTGACCCTACTGTTGACTTTAGAGTTTGTAGGGCTTTAGAGGGATGGTCTAGGGAGCTTCCTGTGGCACATGATAATCGTTTGCCAATCACAGGTTCAATTCTTATCGAAATTTGGCAATTGCTCCAAACAGTGTGCCCCTTGCCTAAGGAAGTTATTTTGTTCCAGGCACATTTTCCTTGGCCTTTTTTGCAGCCACTAGGATTAGCGAACTTGTTCCCAGTTCACGCTCCGATAGGTCAGGTAGGGCACTTTGCTTATCCGATGTTCACATTTCGAAGCAGGGCATTCATATCTCTTTTAGGCGTACCAAGATTGATCAGATGGCCAGAGGTCAAACTGTAGTTTTGTCCACGGCATCTGAGGGTCAGATTTGCCCTGTTTTGGCATTGTCTGATTACCTCAGATTGTGACCAAATGGCCCTGGTTAATTGTTACTTCACATTTATGGTCTTCTACTTACGCAGTTTCAATTTTGAGCTGTGGTTCAGGAGACTGTGAGACAGGCAGGATTGCCAGCGGATCAATTCTCCTCTCATTCTTTTAGAATAGGAGCAGCAACTGCTGCAGTGATGCAGAGCTTAAGCGATACTGCGATTAGACGGATTGGGCGTTGGCGTTCCAGGGCTTTCAAATCTTATATTGGGTCATAGTGGGGTTGCTTGTAATTTCGTTATAGGAATGATAGAGTTACATAATTATTGTTAACTTGTTTTATTAAGCAGGTCAGTGACAGGGTGATGCATGGATTCTAGGTCATAGCCTCATCTTTTGGGCTGAGCATCACATCTTACAATCTCACCATGAGCTGAACTTGGGGCTAAGGAAGATCGGTTCCATACGTTGGTTTGGACGCAGAGTCATGCTGTGGGAAGCTCTTCTTCCATGCGTTATTGAGTTGGTGAACATTTTTCCGCCCCCCAGGATTCTTCTTGTGCACCTGGGCAAAAATGACTTGGTGAAGATTCCATGTTTGCAGTTGGCCAAGCGCATTGTGAAATGTGAAATGTGAAATGTCTATGATGGACATTAAGCGAAGATTGCCACATACTGTTGTTCTTTGGACTAAATTTTTGCCTCATCGTACTTGGGCGGGTGCTCAAAAGGATTTGGTTATCAACACGGCTCGCCATTGGTTGAACAGAACTGTGGCCGTGAAGTTGGAGGAATTTGGAATTTTGGTTGTTGAACATGAAGGAATTCAGGTTAGGTTGCCACATCTGTACAGGGGCGATGGAGTTCATCTCTCCCCTGAGGGATGTGACATATACTTGGATTCTGTTGCTTGTTACATTGAACAAGCTTTCCTGGGGGGGGGGGGGAAATGCCAAGCTAGGCTGGCCTCCTCCTGTGCGGGCAGGGACCCCCTCCAGGGGATAATTCGGTTAATTGAACTTACCAAATTGAATTAATTAATGTGGATGAAGGGTATACGTCATCGGGATAACTAAATTCACTATGACATCATAAACTATGTTGATGATGTCATGACTTACTTACGTCATAGGTTTGATTATGATGTCATTTCTGGTGTAAGGGGGAGAAGATTGGTTCAAATTTTGTAGCTAATTTGAATAGGACGTTCTTGACACATGTTGTGCTGGGTGTGGGTAACCTCGATAGATCCTCTAGATAACTGCATGGACACATGTGTCAAGAATGAAATATGGTTAATTGAGATGCTGTAAATGAAAACTGTTCTAAGACCTTGTACAGATAAATAAAGTTGTGGCCAGTTTATTACTCAAGTTAAGGCGTATGGAATATTTTGTGCCAGTGCAACTGTACACAGACTTCAAAATGTGGCCACACCATAGATTTGGATATCATGATATTGACAGTTTTATTTTCAGTTGCTTTCTTGATGATCCACAACTTGAATCTGTCCTTCCTTCCTTCCCTACATCTCTCTCTCTCCCTATCCACCACCATCTCAAGATCTCTTATTGAACAGTCACTTGTACCAAGTCAGTGACTGCTACTTCAGAACTTTTAAGTGCACACATAAATACACACACCCCATGTGCATTGCTTTATGCTTCTTTGCACTGAACAACTTTTGCCACCTTAATGCTTATCCCTCCAGTTAGGAGAGATCCTTTTGTGATCATTTCATTTTTAAATTCCAAACAAGCTGACATTGTCAACAAAATGTGGACACTTTGCTGTACATCCATAGATTTATGAGCAACTCAAAAAGCACTGGTCCTAGCAGATACCGTTTACACAACTCTCTTGTAAGAACTGACTATTTATTCCTACTTTTTGTTACCAGCCATTAAGTGGACATGTAACTTGGTCAAAAAATATCGGGTAAAAGTAAGTGAAATTGTCAACTGCATAACACAAAGCAAATTACAGACCCGTCCAGAAATATGTTTATTAAATATGTGGGACAACGAGAAAGATAAAAAGGTTGGGAAGATATTATTTTATTTACCGTAATTACCACTGCCATGATCTCATTAGTGCAAAAATGGAAAGCAAAAACTACTCCTAGTATAAAAGACTGGTTACTCAAATTATACGAAACAATTGAAATGGATTTTGAATGGCAACATTATAGAAGCAAAAAATTCAGAATGCATACCAACTTTAACATATTTGAAGAAACAATGGGGTATTATAGCTACAATTAGTTATGAATAAGGTATAAATTGGAAAATAAGAGAAGTGCTAGACAAGAGAGATAGGAAGAAACAACAAGTAGATATCTAACAAAATCGATTATAACTATAATATTTTGATAAATTTCAGACACAAATGGTTCAAGGAGAGAAGAAGAGATGAAAATATAAGAAACTTGATAAATAATCAACACTTTAAAACTTTAATAGATTATTACAATGTCATAAAACAAAGGAAAGGTTTAAGAAGGCCAACTACAGTATGCGTAATAATCCAGCTAAGACAAGGAGGAAGTTGGAATGAATGTGGATATGAAAGGAAGAATGGAGTTGAGAATGAATTTGTAGTAGGAAGGAAGAAGAAAGTGCTAGAGGATTAGAGGTAAGTGTAGAAGGTGAGTGGAAGTAAATAATGGAATGAATAAGGAAGTGAAAGACATTTAGTAAGTTAACAAGGTTAGGAAAGAGTGAGAAAGTATAAGAATGGAAGAGAAGAAAGAAGAAAGAAAGAAAGAAAGAAAGAAAGAAAGAAAGTAGAGGGAAGGGAATAAATGAAAGAGAAATAGGAGAGAGTAAATAGGAAGGTTTAAAAGAATGGTATAGGAAGGACGAAAATGAAATAGGTGGTATAAGGAGTACATTTGTAAATAAAGAAGAGAAAATCCGATATTAGTCACTGAAATTCTCAAAGACCTTTAAAAGGTTAGTCAGAAATGACTTACCTTTGCAGAGGCCATCTTTTTACTTTTTAAAAACAGACATTAAATTAGTTACTCTCCAGTTTTGTGATACACAACTCAATCAATGGACTGGTTACATATTTGTATTCAATAATTCCATACTTCCATTTTTTGACACCTCTTGGATGGATAGCATCTGGACTCAGTCTACAGACTCATTGACAAATTGAGGACAAACATATCACCATGTCCAGATAATGGCTAAACAAGGACTGATAAACATCTCTGCTCCTCTCTCTCCTTTTTCATGGAATGCATACATATACAGGAAGCTGCCATTTCAGGTAATTGGTCTCTCTGGCCTAATATGAATCCGATAATCGGTCTATCTAGCATTGGACCTATGTAGTTTCAGGCAGAATTCTTTAATATGTCATCTGGATGTGTTGGTGGTTAAACCAGGCATTTTCCCTATGCAAAGCATGTATTGAACCAATGAATTGTGACCCCTCCCTGGACTACTTCCAGGTTGTCACTTCAGTTTACATCTGTCCTCTGTGACATTGAATTATTTCCCCTGCCTACTTTATGAGCTTTCTTAGGTCACACATTAGTTACTGGTTTTTAACTGGCAATTTTTGTGCATGCTTTATATCACAAAATGTACACTGCAATAATTTTGGGCCTCTTTCACAGTACTCAGGACATTACAAAGACTTGTGTCTTTACTTAGGGTCTTTGCAGACTGCCAGAAATAGTGCACATTAAATTGAGGCACTGCCCTGGCTCAGTGCTAGGGAATCATGGGAACTGTAATTTATTGTGGCACCAGAGCTCTCTGACAGAGAAGGCTCAATGTCCCAGAAAAAAAAATACTATTCCCATGACTCCCTAGCACTGAGCCAGGGCAGTGCCTCAATTTAATGTGCACTATTTCTGGCAGTCTGCAAAGGCCCTTAGTGGGGTTGTAGGGCTGTGCACTGAGGCCCATATCTTAGCTCGCTGTGTTTCAAAGTGCTTTGATTTTAAACTCTTTAGAGGAAGAAAGAATCAAGATAATAACAGGTTGTCATGGAATTAATCAACAATTATACCAAAATGTACTGTGATAGTAATACAAGTCTCCAGCACATACCTCAATATAAAATTGAAATGAACGTGGGGAGAAAATTCCATATTCCTCAAATTATTTTCAAAAGTCTAATCTGAGAACAGGAAGGGATTCATTTAAGTCCCAAATGTATTCCTTTTGGCATTTGAGTTCAGCAGCTCAATCGTTTTTTCTAATTAAGTTCCCAAAAGTACTTATTTGAAGCTTAAACAAATCCCTTTAGAGTTGTCACAGAACACTAAGTTCTTTGGACACAGGAAAAAAGGGGGGCAGTGATTTTTATTTAAATGCAAAACAGATTTATTTTGAAAACTTGTAATGTGATAGTGGGTGGTGGGTGGATTTGAAAAAAGATGGTTCAGATTCCAGCAGGAATTCCCTTCATGTTATCAAGTGTAAAAACTAGTGGGAATCAACTCTTTTTCAGACAACATAACAAGTAAACAAATACTAAATCACTTTGCACCGGCACAAAAGAGTCTGCACACCATCTTTTGGTTAAGAAAATGGCTACAACTTTATTTATCTGTACATGGTTATAAACAATATCTTTCCAATAATAAATTATTAACTTGACTGTAACTTTGTTCTTGACACATGTGTCCGTGCACGTGACTTAACACCTGATGTAATCATCGACTTTAACCAAGTCAATCTATCAGGGATAAGACACGCCCTCACAAGCATATGTCAAGAAGCTTCTCGCAGAAATTGTTAAACATGTCAACAAATCATCCCCTCCCCATACCAACTTAGACATTAGCACCAAATGTATGACGTAAGGAAATTATGATGTAATCATTAAGTTTGTCAACGTAAGAGAAATTTTTAAGCTGTGGATGTAAACCCTTCATCCCCATTAACTAATCAAGTATTGTAAATTCAAATATCTGAATTATCCCCCAGGGAGGGGGGTCCCTGCCCGCCCCAGCCTATAATGGATTTGCACAATAGTTGACCAAAATACCCTGTCCCAAGTTGTGTCAAAATCAGCAATAAACTCACAAAACCACACATGTGTGCATTAATAACAAAAAATGACAACACCAATTATCGCTATAATGTAAACCCACACTACATCATTCTCAGGGAGGACGAAAAACCCAAGTTACAATAACTATGGGAAAATTCCCTCCCAGTCCCCGAAGACATCCAGCCGAAGCCTGAGAGTAAGAACCACCTGCTAGATTGAGGGTGGGTGGGTTGGGTCACTCGGCTGACCAAGCTAAAATGGCTGCCACCACATGGCAGCAGGGGACTAAATAGTCCTCAAATCCCGCCCAAAATCTTGTGAGACTAACTGGTCTCACGAGATTATGCAAGCTGTTGGGGATCTCGCGAGATCCCCCTGATTGGCTGGGATGCGCAGGAAGGGTGGGACTTCCTGCCCTCCCAGCCAATCATGGCGTCAGCCTCTCAAAATGGCTGGCGCAACAGAGAGCCCCTGCCGACCTGTCAGGGGGGGGTTCTTTCTGGCTGGTGGAAGTTGGTGGTGGTTTATTTTAAGGGCACCCATTCCTAAGCCCACTTCTGAAATTTTGCTTTCCCCTACTTCCTAGTTACAAATTGAAAAGTCTGTTCATCAACCATATGTCAGCCTCTAAAAATGAAGTAATTGGACTTCAGAGAAGTAGTGTTGTATACCGAATCATAGGAGTTTATCACATGGAAGCAAAGTGCAGAAATGGCATTTAAAACCCAGGAAAAACCTGCAAAAGTGGGTTGATTTTCAGACACATCAGGGTTAATGAGCATTAATACAAAATTAACCCAGATAGAAAGTTGACGAAATGTGCTGCATTTTACTTTTGAGATTTTCCAAAAGTAAAAAGTAATGTGTTTTGTCAACTTTCAGTCCAGGTTAATGCTCATTAACCCCGATGTCATCTGAAAATCAATCCGCTTTTACAGCTTTTTTCCACTTTCTGTCCAGGTTAATGTCAGACATCTTCTGAAAATCAATCCACTTGTACAATTTTTTTCCTGTTTTAAATCCTTTTTTTTTTTTTTTTTTTTGCACAGGATCCCTATAATAATAATAATAATAATAATAATAATAATTTTTATTTATAACCCGCCCCTCTGCATGGCAATCGGGGCGGGGTACAGCAAGATTAAAACAGAACAAAGTTAAAAATCATTCCCCCATCTCATAATCCCACCCTCCCACCCCCTTAAAATAGGAGTGATAAAGTCCATAGTTTAAGTCTATGGAAATTCTGTGCACTATACTATGGCTTGGGGAAATTCTCAATGGATTTTACTTTTTTCTCTACAACAGGGGTATGGAAAACATCTGTTCTCCAGATGTTGCAGGACAACTGCTCCCCTGAATGCTTGGCAAATCTTACCTTGTTGCTCCCAAATAGCTAGGACTCATAAACCAAGAACAAACTCTGGTTTGTAATAAGAGATAATAAAATATCCAGACAGTATCCTTATGACTTTCCTAGAACAGGCATGGGGAACACATGACCTTCCAGTTGTTTTTCCACTGCAGCGTCGAACAGCCCTTGTTAGCACAACCATTGATAAGGAATTCTGGGACCTGATGTAATCATGTGCCAGTCAGCCCCACACTCTAAGGAGGACAATGCTGCTGCTGTTGTTGTGTACCTTCAAGTTATTTCCAACTTATGCTGAACCTAAGGTGAACCTATCATGAGCCGTTATCACACGGGGGAAATCTATAGGTTATCCCACACAAATCCCCAAAAAAGCGCACTTACGCCTAACGATTTCACACAACGTCGCACAGAAACTGACATTAAAGTGGTTACAAAGTGGTGTTATCTGAGATCTTTTTATTTTTGTGAGTTTAGAGGAAATGCATTTGCGCTTTTAAACTAATTGCGCATTTACTGTAGTGTGAAAGTCAAATTCATACAAATCTCCTTTAAAGCTTTTTCCCGGTTTTCCCATGGTTCTGTGGGGCTGTTTTTACTTCCTGGTTTGCTTGGGTGACAACATGCCAGGCAGACATGAGCTTCTCCACTTTTCTCTTTCTAAAATTTCCTGTCTGGTAGTTGAGCAAACAGGTGCATTTCCCTCAAGCTAAAGAGTGACTGCAGAATCGAAAAGATGAGGGGGAGGCTGAAGAAGGGAAAAGGTTTCCCATGCCAATAACTCACCATGGATAGGATTGGATGGGGGTTGTTTTAATTTGTAAGCTGCTCTTTGTCCCTATTTTGGGGGAAAAGTGGGACAGAATCCCTGCTCAGCCATGAAACCCACTGGGTGACCTGGGGGGGGGGGGGGTTTACACACTCTCAGCCTCAGGGGATGGCAATGGCAAACCCCTTCTGAAGCAACTTGCCAAGAAAACCCCAGGATAGGTTCACCGCATTAGGGTCGCCCTAAGTCGGAAGTGACTTGAAGGCACACCACAAAGCGGGAGAAAGGGGGACCCTTCCAGTGAGTCAGACCCCAATTTGGGGCGCCTTGCTTCTCAGCCGATCCCAGAGCAAGAGGACCTAGGCTAGCAAGTGGCTGCTTTCCAAGTCAAAAAGGACAACCCCACAGACATCCTCACAGCTGAAGAGGCAGCAGGCTTATTCCCTTGGCAAAAGGTTTGCCCACAGGATGAGGGAAGGAGGAGGGATGCTGCCCTCTTCTCCGTCTGCATCAGAGGGACCAGAGGTCCTAACCCCAAAGGAAGACTGTCCAGGAGGACAGGACTTAAGAAAAGCTTTTTTAAAAAACACACACACACACACACACACACACACACACACACACATAGAAATAGAAAATCATGCTTCTTACTCCTACTCCAAATGGAGGACAGTTTGACATTTCCTCCTGGAGAGGAGAGAAGGTTGAATGAAATGCAGGACCTGCCCTGGAAAAGGAGGAGCCTGGTCACCCGAAAGCAAAACAAAGCATGCCCATTTCTAGTACATTTATGGGGTTTTTCACTTGAGTATGAAAGTTAAAAATGTCTTTTTTTCACTTTTCACTTAATTCCGTTTTTATTCTAATTACGTGAGAAATGTTTTTGGGCAATTTAGCACTATTTTCGCTTTATTTTCGGGATGCTTTATTTCCACTTTATTATCTCTTTAACCACGAAACTGGCCCCTGTGTGATAATGTCCATGGGGTTCTCTCGCTAAGATTTGTTCAGAGGGGGGCTTGTCTTTGCCTTCCACTGAGGCTGAGAGCATGGGATTTGCCCAAGATCACCCAGTGATTTTCATGGCCAAGCCTGGAATCAAACCCTGGTCTCCAAAGTCATCCAACACTCAAACCACTACACCACACTAGCTGTCTATACCATGGCTTTGCCAGAACTTGCACCACTACACCTTGTGCTAATATATTAGTGATCAAATGGTGAGAGCTATATTTGTTCTGGCTACAAAACAAAACAAAATGGGAAGCCCTTTAAGCATGGCCTTTTTCTTTCATATTTAAATCATTCATATGAGAAAGAAAGTAAATTTATCTAGCCCTAAAGATAACAAAGCCTGAATACTAGATACTAGCTATTCTATATTTATTGTCCTACTCTGTTTCCATTTATTTTGCTGATATTGTGTTGCATTTTTCCCTCCTAACATTCCCAGGCCTCCATTTCCTGTGTGTGGAGCAAAGCTTCCAAAAGCATTATCTCTCCAACTCCCTTGATAATAGCGAATCACTTTTGCAGTTCCTGGGGAAAGCTGCTGACATGATATGCTATTATCTCTTTTATTCTTACCTCCTCCTCCATCCTCCCTGAGGGAGGAAAACATCTTTGCATCCATCACCAAATGAATGAGTAGTTCTGTTTCACTGGCCTTTCAGACCTCTGTTTCCGCCCTAACTGTTCCAGTATGAGGGGAGACACTGGGATTCCCAGAACATGCTGTATAATTATGAGTGACTGACTTACAGTACATTGCTGACTCCTAAAGCCAATCTTCTATCTGATTTGTCTCCCCAAAGTGTAGTCAAAAAGTCTCAGGCTCTCTAGGTCTACTAAACAAGGCATTGATTGTTATACATTAAGCTAAGTTTAATTCAATTGGCTCATGGCTTTTGCAAGGCATTCCTTTCTGATGGTTTTCATTCAGCCTTCCCCAAGCTAGTGCCCTGCAGATATTCTGTACCACAGCTTCCCTCAGCCCCAGATGACATCTTAGTGTTCTAAACAAAAAGCACCTGGATGGCTCCAGTTTGGAGAAGAGTGTTTTACATCTTTCAGATAGCAAAACTATTTGCCCAACAACATTCTGCACCTGGGAAACAGCTGTGAATGGATGAAAATGTTAATAGATTAAAATGATGTAGAGCACTACCTTCAATATGCACTTGCACCATGATGGATTTTTAAAGCTCTTATTTGGTTTTTTAATATCAAATTTGGTTCTTTCTTCCACAACCTCATAATCACATTTCCTATATAATTCATTTTTAATGAGCAGCCATTACTGTTGCCAATTCCCACCCCTGGTTTAAAAGAATAGTTGCATGTATGTTGAAGATAAATCTGAAGGGAAATAGTATTCTTATATAATGGTATAAGGTCACAGAGCAAGGACCCTTCCATATCCTCCAACATGAATGAAGAAGAATACACAAGCAAGTTATTAATGAGGAAGAACACACAGCTAAGAGAGGCTACAGCTTTCTTTTGTTAGAGTCTACTGGGAAGTGCAGGATTTCCCCCTCTATTCTTCCCATTCCACTGAGTTAATTGAATGAACTGACATAAGCCAAGGACAAAGTGGGGAAATGGAAGAAGAAGAGAGAAACTGGGATATTTCAAAAACAGGTAAGAAGTGGGACAACAGAAAATTAGTGGGGACTATAATAGTGTATGTCTTTCAATAATACATGATTATAACACTGTGATTCAACTTTAACTGTTATGTTTCTATCCTGTGGAATCCTGGGATTTGCAGTTTAGGGAGAGGTATTTAAAATTCTCAGTCAAAGATCTCTATTACCTCATCAACTATAAGCTCCAGAACTCCATAGGATGCAGTTAAAGTTGAATCATAATATAGTGTGAAAGGGCTCCTGTTCTTCCAAAGAAATTACTTTTTTGCAACCAGTAACCTATTCATGCAAGAAGTTGATTTTAGCTGTAGTCTTTCATTTAAAAGTCAATTGATTCTGTCCCAAACAAACATGATAGGACTGTGAATTTTTAATTGTATTTTTAAAAATCTAACTCTTCTTATACATGAGAAGTGTTGTCAGAAACTAGGGTAGTCAGGAGTCCTGTGGAAGAATGAAATTACAGGTGGTAACAGATTTTCTTATGGCTTCAGAGTAAGCTACACTTATTGCACAAATTTCTTCTCTATAGCTATTATATTGCTAGACATGATGTTTCTGGTTTGTCCTCTGTCTAAATACTAATCAATAGTATTGGGATAGAGTTTGGGTCAGGAGTAGGCAACCTAAGGCCCAGGGGCCGGATGCGGCCCGCCGAGGCCTTTGGACCGGCCCCAGGTTGGTCCTGCCGCCGCCGCTGCTGCCACCCGCCATGATGATATTGATTATTGTTGTTATTACTTGTGTTCTTGGAGTTTTCTTGGCAAAATCTCCACAGGGGTTTTGCCATGGCTTTTCTGGGGCTGAGAGAGTGCGCATGCATATTTTTTAAAATTTTTATTTATTTATATTATTTATTTATTTATTTATTTATTTATTTTTGGTGCTTCGGCCCCCCAATTGTCTGAGGGACAGCAACCTGGCCACCGCCTCAAAAAGGTTGCCTATCCCTGGTTTGGGTTAAAGAATATGTCCAAATGTTTTAGAATAGACTATAGAAATTTTATACTTATAAATAGCATAATTGCATAAAAGAAGAAAAATCCCAAAATTTGCCATGCTTTTTTTTTTTACTCCAGTTATAATGATGGCATTCTTTTAGTCACTGAAACAGAAGGACACACTTCTGAAATTTAATTGAATGCCTTAAGTGTGTTGCTAGGATAACACTAATTTCTGATTTCTGTACACACATATTAACAATAGCCAGGACACAAGTGACTCTATTTGTATAAAATATTAAGTGAACCATATTTATAATAATAATAATAATAATATGGTTTATTTGTATACCGCCCCAATGGAAAACCAATCTAGGCGGTGAACAAGATTTATAAAATTACAAACAAATTAAAACAACAACAATCCCTCCTCCCCCCTTAAAAAGTTATTAAACAATTGAGTATTAAAACAACTGCTATAAGCAGTAACAATCTAAAACCATTACCTATACAACACGCAACACACAACGCAGCACGCGTAACAGTCCCTGCAATCAAGAAATTGCAGTGGGTCCTATCCCTGGCTTTCAAAGGGTCCCCGGGCCAGTTATCTAATCCGGAAAGGCCTGCCGGAAGAGATCCGTCTTGACAGCCTTTTTAAAGCTGTGTAAGGATGTTAATTGACGGATCTCATCCGGCAGGCCGTTCCAGAGTCTGGGAGCGACAATGGTAAAAGCCCTCTGGGAGGTCGCTGCAAGCCTGGATCTTTGAGGCTGCAGCAAGTTCCTCCCAGAGGATCGGAGGGTGCGAGGAGGATTATATGGGAGGAGGCGGTCTCTTAGATAGTTTGGGCCCAGGCCATTTAGGGCTTTAAAGGTGATAACCAACACCTTGTACTGGGCTCGGAAACCAATAGGCAGCCAGTGGAGGGACCTCAACACCGGAGTGATGTGATCCCTCCTAGATGTCCCAGATACCAACCTGGCCGCCATATTCTGCACTAACTGCAGTTTCCGAGTCAGGTACGAGGGTAGCCCCATGTAGAGCGCATTACAGAAGTCCAGGCGTGAGGTTACCAGTGCATGCACAACTGTCTCAAGGTCCTTTACTTCCAAGAAAGGGCGCAGCTGGCGTATCAGCCGAAGCTGATAACAGGCGCTCCTGACCGTCGCATTTACCTGATTTACCATCAGGAGCGACGAGTCAAGGAGCACCCCCAAGCTGCGAACACAGTCACTGGAGGAGAGTGTGACCCCATCCAGGACTGGAGGTTGCAACCCAATTCCTGGTTTCGGGGCCGAGACCGTGAGCACCTCCATCTTGTCTGGATTCAGCTTCAATCTGTTTTTCCTCATCCAGCCCATTACCGACCCAAGACATTCATTGAGGGAAGATATGCCATTGGAATTCGAGACCGACGAACGAGATATGGAGAAATAGATTTGGGTGTCATCAGCGTACTGATAACACCCAGCACCATAACTCCGAATTATCTCACCCAGCGGCTTCATATAGATGTTAAATAACATCGGGGACAAGATAGCCCCCTGAGGGACCCCACAAGTGAGCTCCCTCTTACTGGAGCTACAGTCCCCGAGCAGCACCCTCTGGGACCGACCCGAGAGGAAGGACCGGAGCCACCGCAAAGCGGTGCCCCCGATACCTAACCCCTTCAGGCGGTCCAGGAGGATGCCGTGATCTATCGTGTCGAAGGCCGCTGAGAGGTCTAAAAGCACCAACAGGGTCACACTACCCCTGTCGATGCTCAGACGCAGATCGTCGGTCAAGGCAACCATGGCAGTCTCAACCCCAAAGCCTGTCCTGAAGCCGGTTTGAAATGGGTCTAGATAATCGGTTTCATCCAAGACAGCTTGGAGCTGAAGAGCAACCGCCCTCTCGATCACCTTGCTCAAAAATGGCAGCAATGATACAGGCCTATAGTTTTTCATCTCCAGGGGGTCCAGGGAAGGTTTTTTCAGAAGCGGCCTAACGGCCGCCTCCTTAAGAATAGATGGAACATGACCTTCCCTAAAGGATGCATTGATGATATCCGTAAGGAAACACACCAATGCATCCCCCCCCTGGACGGCCAGCCATGATGGGCAAGGGTCGAGAGGGCAAGTCGTCTTCCTCACCTTACCAAGCAGCTTGTCCACGTCCTCGGTACTCACAGATTGCCACTGATCCAGTATAACTACATCGGCGGAGTCACTGGACACCTCGCCTATCGACTCTGTTTCAATGGCGGCATCTAAGTCGGCTCTTATCTGAGAGATTTTGTCTGCAAAGTAGTTGTTAAAAGCGTCACAGCAGGCCGTTGTCGGATTAAGCAAGGGATTTGGCGCAGGGGAAACCTGCGTCAGCTCCCTCACCACCCTAAACAGCTCTGCTGGACGAGACTCTGCAGACGCAATACGTGCAGACGAGAAAGCCCTCCTCGTTGCACGTACTGCCTCCCGATAAGAATAAAGAAATTTCTTATGGCGAGTTCTGTCCGATAAGAGTCGAGTCTTCAGCCACCTGCGCTCTAGTCGTTGTCCAGACCGCTTCATTCTCCTGAGGTCAGGTGTATACCATGCCCTCCGGTTAGGAGCGGGTTGGCAAGGACGCTTGGGAGCGATCGTGTCGACAGCCCTAGTGAGGTCGGTGTTCCAAATATCAACTAGGGCGTCGACAGGGTCCCCGGCATTACCAACCAATAAACCCTCCAAGGCTTTCCGAAATCCGATAGGCTCCATTAGCCTTCGAGGGCGGACCATTCTAATAGGTCCACCACCCCCGGCGGGGCCGATATTGGCTCTCAGTTCCATCTTGACCAGGAAATGATCCGTCCATGACAATGCGGAGGTCCTTACCACCTCCGCCCACGGATGTTCCTGTTCCGTACAGAAGGCCGCATCGAGTGTATGACCTGCACAATGTGTGGGCCCGTTGACCAATTGGGATAGGCCCATGTTTGTCATGGCCTCCATGAACTCCCGAGCCGCACCTGTTAAACTGGTCTCAAGCGGAATGTTGAAGTCCCCCAAGACTAACAGCCTGGGGGTCTCCAACAGCAGCTCAGAGACCAGCTGCGTCAGCTCGGTCAGGGAGTCTGCTAGACAACGGGGTGGTCGGTAGACTAGCAAAATCCCCAATCTATCCCTGGCCTTCAGGCTAAGGTACATACACTCGAAGTGGACCACGTTCCGGACAGGTATCCTGGTCAAGACCAGATGGTTTTTATGAACCAGAGCCACTCCGCCCCCCCGCCCACTTCCCCTCACCTGCTCAATCACAGAGTACCCGGGTGGGAGGATCTGCGCCCAGATCGCTGAGCTATCCTCTCCCAGCCAGGTCTCTGTGAAGCAGGCCAGGTCGGCAACCTCATCCAAGATAAGCTCCTGGATGATACAGGTTTTATTCTTTATCGACCTGGCATTGCAAAGGAGCAGGGTGAGGTTCTGTGGTATGGTTGGTCTGCTCCCCAAACTATTCAGAGCAACTAAGGGAACTGAAGGCGGGATATTTGAAGTTCAGTTATTTGCTGAACCATTTATTTGGCCTAGTACTTGAATCATGTGGAAAGCAAGGAATAAAAACTGATGTGTTGTGCTTTGCATGAATCACTCAGAACAGAACTGAATCAAGGTGGTCATGTCCCCCTCCTCTGTTTTTGTGGCTATCAATGACCCAAACACAAAAATTTGCTGGTGCTATGAAGGCATATTTTCATTTTAAACAGGTGTTCAGAGAATATGCACCTTGGATTTAAGCCAAATTGTACTCCTAGAAGTGTGATCTATCAGAAAAATATTTAAAAGAGCAAGATGTGCATGTCATATTGTTTCCTACCAAAAGTGTCCGTCCTCCATCTTTGCCACACTGTTACAATCTGTCAGCTGCTGCAATTGGGTGCAACCCTATTGGGTTTGGGGGCTTCAATGTACCTCTCCAATCCATCAGAAGTTGCCCATCCTTATTAACACCATTGGTCTTCAACAATATATGGTGGACCTATGCAAAGGTGAAAAATTAGTGGTCTAATATTTATATCTTTTTTTTTTAAATGTAAAGCTAAATTTTGTAATGTTACCAGAATTTTTTTTTTTTGGGCACTATGGATAAACAATTGGATAGTAAATATGGATCACTTCTTCAGTGCATGACAACATCAGCAAAAATATTGTTTGCTCAAACTTGGAAATGGACTGAAACACCAACAATGGAAAGATGGATTATTAAAGTTGCTGAGTTAGCCCAAATGGCATATCTAAATCATAAATTATGTGATGACTTTTTGAAAGATTGGAAATTGTTTATGGACCTTTTGAGTAATAAGAAATATAATGATGTAATCATCTGTGGCTATGGTTATTAGTCATTTCAGTAGGACTTTTTAATTGGATCTTAAATGATAGATTTAAATTGATTAAACATAGATTGAATAAACATTCCTGGTAGGAGGAAAAGGGAGAAAAAATCCCAGCACCCAGACTTCTTGGGCACCAGGGCCTCTGGAGTCATTAACAATATAGTAACAAATGATCATTTTGACACCACAATAGATCCCAGAGTGGCTATAATATCTATTGCTAAACCTCATCACATCTAAATCTTCCATAAGCCCCATTTATTAATTGAATTCAGATACAGAAGGCTCTTGGTATCCACTGGGGTTTTGTTTGATACCCTCGTGGATACCAAAATCCATGAATACTCAAGTCCCATTAAATACAATGGAGTAGTAAAATGGTGTCCCTTATATAAAATGGAAAAATCAAATGTTGCTTTTAGGATCTTTTTTTAAGATTTTCAAGTCATGGATGGTTGAATCCATGGATAAAAAAATCCATGAATACAGAGGGTCAACTGTACTGAAAATTAGAATATGTGCTTTGAGACCAGAACTAACCAGCCCCAGTAATAAATCCCATTTTACACTTTACTAACAGACCCCAGTTCACATTTGCACAAGCTTTTCCTATAGTGCTCTTAAGGGACCAATACACCACAGGGGGAGATAAAGAAAAAGTTAAGACATGGAAATGTGTGTTCTTATTTGATCTGTCAGTTGAACACATTGGAACAAGCCTATGTGCATTTTAGCTTTCAGGTGGAATCAAAATTATGTATTACAAATTCAAGGCACAGAAGAGAAATGAAGAGCAAGAAAATAGGTTTTAAAGCAAAAAAATCAGGCAAGTTTATTTATCTTGAACTTTTTTAAAAAAAAATCAGCATGTATGAATCAGGAAGACAGTAAAAGCTGGCCATCATTTGTTCAATCATTATTATTAGAAGAAAAAGCTGACGAAACAGAAGGGGCTGAAATAGAAGAACAGAGATACACTAGTACTAAGGGTAAGGACAGTTTTATATCCTTACAATAGATCTGTATACATGCTATTGAATGCTTCATTGCAAATCAATTTCCCTGTAAACCTAACATACCATTGAAAAAAATAGTGTCTTTCGTTTTTGTAAGCTAAATATAAAATAATGTTATATTGTAAACAAATAGTCATAATCGTTGATAAATAGTGTACTTCCATTTAAACCACTTATTGAGTAGTTTAATAATGTAGTAGTACTAAAGATGTTCAAGTTTATTTTTACTTTGACTTACAATCCTACTCTGGGGGTAGAATGCATAGGCCTATTAATATGGAATATTAGTATGAAAGGGAACGTATCAAACCTTAGAGACTGTGCAAAATAGATTGTAGCCAGTGGGGTCATTAAGGGTGTGTGATGGTGGAGCCTGCACCAGGTGACACCCCAGAAGAGGGGTGACACCTTATTGGGCCATCCTCCCACTGGGGAGAGGGGGGAGCAAACTCAGCCCTGTTTCCCTGTGGCGGCAGCAGTCTTCTCATGAGGAAGCTGCTGTTGTGGCAGCAAAGGACAAGGACAAGCACACTCAACATGGAGGCTGCTGCCACCACAGTGAAAGACAAAGCCAAGCATACCTGGCCCTGATTCCCCACAGTGGCAATAGTCTCCTAGTGAGGAGGCTGCCACCACAGCAACAAAGGAAAAGGGATGAGTGTGGCGTTTTGGCCCCACCCCCCAGCAGCCCCACTCTGCACCGGGTGACACCAGGGATTGGGACACCACTGGTTTTCATAGTTTTCATAGACTTGGTCTACTTCTTTCCATGCATCTGAGGAAGTAGACTAAGGAGATTATCACACCACAAAATAAACCAACTGATCTCCAATGAAATCCAGTCACGTTTCGGATTGCTACCAAATATTATCATACTCAAATCACCACCACTGCCACTGGGCAACTGCAATTCGGCTGCATCCTAGGTTCCAGCAACACTTAGCCAGCTGATTTTCCAAAATGGGAGCTTGCCATTTTTGAAAATCGGCCAGCTAAGTGCTGCTGGGATCTGGGCTGCAGCTGGATTGCAGTTTCCCAGTGGCAGCAGCAGCAATTTGAGTATGATAATATCTAGTAGCACTTCAAAATGCAACTGTATCCCATTCAGATTCAGCCACTTTATTTTGTAGTGTGATAGGGCCTTTGCAGACTGCCAGAAATAGTGCACATTAAATTGAGGCACTGCCCTGGCTCAGTGCTAGGGAGTCATGGGAACTGTATTTTTTTCTGGGACATTGAGCCTTCTCTGTGAGAGAGCACTGGTGCCACAATAAATTACAGTTCCCATGATTCCCTAGCACTGAGCCAGGGCAGTGCCTCAATTTAATGTGCACTATTTCTGGCAGTCTGCTTAGGCTGATAGTCTCCTATTTCTACAAAAGCTTATGTTGCAACTTCTTCTGCACAGTCAGTTTCAAAGTTGCTACATAAGCCCTTTGCATTCTGATATCCTACTATGGTAAATGCTTCATTTATTTTCAGTCTTTCTCACTCTAAGGGGGGTTGCAGACTGCCAGAAATAGTGTGAATTCAATCCACTTTTAGGGTTAGGGTTAGTGCTAGGGAATCATGGGAACTGTTATTTTTCTAAGACATTGAGCCTTCTCTGTCAGACAACTCTGATGCCACAATAAAATACAGTTCCCATGGTTCCCTAACTCTAACCCTAACCCTAAAAGTGGACTGAATTCACACTATTTCTGGCAGTCTGCAACCCCCCTAAGTTAAACCTAAGTGAATTAAAAAGTTGTTTAAAGAAAGTAGCAGCATTTGGTTTGTAGGAAGGCTGGAGGCGGGGGCACAATCATTCAACTTGCCCTGGGCCCAGTGCCAGTTTCCACTGTTCATGAGTCATTGTGCTACATAATAACTAGGAAAGGCCCATCTAGCCCAGTATTCTGTCCCCAAAGAGCTAGCAGGTGCTTCTGGGAAGCTCATAAAAATGGCATGAAAGCAAAAGCTCTCCCCTGCCTGTCTCTGAAAACAAAAATTCCATTTCACAAACACAGGAAGCAGCCATTCATAATCTCTCTTTCATAAAGTAGTCCAGTCATTTAACCTAGCCATTGGTATGGCCTCCATAGGCATTTTACTAAGATCAATCTACATGTATTTATTACTTTCACAAATGACCTACCTGTCAATCCTACATCCTGACACTGATTGATGACATGCTAGATCATTGCTTAAGAACACAGCTGCTTTTAGGATATGATTCACAAAGCACATTAGGCAGGAGCCAAAGAATCACAAATTAATCCTGTGTGAATGCTTATAAGGCTTTGATACATTTATTTCTCCTGCATGCTCATCTTACCTCAGTTAGGTCAAAACATATTTAAAACTAAAGTTTACAATAGTTCCAGCAAAATCTCCCTGGAAGCCAAGATGATTAAACTGAGGCTTTCATACTTTGGCTACATCATGAGAAGGCAAGACTCATGAGAAAAGATAATAATGCTAGGAAAGGTGAAGGAAAGTAAAAAGAGAGGATGGCCACATGCAAGATGGATGAACTCTATTTAAGGAGGTCACGGTACAAATTTACAGGACATAAGCAGAGCAGTGGAGTATTGCCATGAGATGAGATTGACTGGAAGGCAGTTAAACAACAACAAACAGCAAAGGAGCATCTGTTGTCCCTGAGTCCCACTGGATGTACAAAAGATCCTGGTAACACATAAAGCAACTTTCGATCTCAGCCATGGTACAATGTATATATGTATGTATTTTATATTTATTGGACAATATATGTAAAATATCTGTGTGACTATAGATTCCATAAAAATGGGAGAGGGTGCAAGTATGGCATAATATGAATTCATCATAGCTTTATTTTTCTTCCTGGTATTTGAAAAAGATATGGTTTCTCTACTCTTTGTATGTCTCACCTTTTTGTCTTTTATTTGAAGATCTTTTTTTAAAAAAAAAACTTGCAGAACTGTTAAATTCATTGGCAGTCCCAGTGGCAGTACTTTGCTTGGCCTTGATC
Source organism: Phrynosoma blainvillii (assembly GCA_026167975.1). Taxonomy (NCBI): domain Eukaryota; kingdom Metazoa; phylum Chordata; class Lepidosauria; order Squamata; family Phrynosomatidae; genus Phrynosoma; species Phrynosoma blainvillii. The sequence goes on from JANUYF010000003.1 coordinate 204,160,041, forward strand.
CCTTTTCTAGGACTGATGAGGACTTATGAGTATCTTTTGTTCTAAAGAGTGTTTACACATATGTTACAAATGAAAGCCAAATGCTACTTAGATTACAGTTGGTGAGGGAGGGAATTTTACCTGCCAGTACCTTGATGTGTATGAGATTCTGTTTTCCACAAGCAAAACCAACTCTCTTATGAAGTCATGCAAATATTTTCAGCTATTTCAGAGAATGTTCCATTAAGTGCAGTAGATATTCTGCACTTGGAATCCATATTTGGACATGCCATAATTTGCTATAATTTGAACCTTACATGCTGTTCATGCACCTTTTATGGCCTTTAACACAGAGTTATGCACTTTCTTAATCATGTGCATAATAGTCATGCCTAATGACATTACTGGTCTAATGAATGCTATTCAGATGAATGGTGCTGTGTGCAAGGTAGTAGCATACCCTCTAATAACTCAGGACACATAGTCAAGCAATATTTTAATACAGTCAAGATGACCAAAGTTTTTAATGAGAATAAAGACACAAGGTAGTGTGCAGAAGTTTCTTTTGCCTGACTCTATGAGGAAAGGCAAGATTCCACCTCCTCTCCTCTCCTTCCTGCTGAGTCAATTGAGTGCAAACTACTTTTGCACTTTGAATGGAGTTTGCAATTCAAAATGCAAAATGGACATAAGGACAAAGAAAGAAAGTGGGAGAAGGAGAGATAAACAGGGCACTGAAAAGTGAGATGGCAGGGAATTAATTGAGACTGTCCCAGCCAAATCAGGACTGTTGAAGGATATGTTATATGCAAGTTTTGTCTGTGCTGTTCCAAGACATATTGGTGTTGAAAGCAAGGAGATGGCACCCTCTCACACATCCCAACTCCAAAAGCTGGCTGGCAAGTGAGAGTTACTTCAGTGTAACATCTATAATACCTGAGGCAAAATGACAATTTAGGGCCCAAGACAGACTATGGGCCTTTGCAGACTGCCAGAAATAGTGCAAATTGAGTCCAATTTAAGTTGAGGCACTGCCCTGGCTCAGTGCTAGGGAATTATGGGAACTGTAATTTATTGTGGCACCAGAGCTCTCTGACAGAGAAGGCTCAATGTCTTAGAAAAAAATACAATCCCCATGATTCCCTAGCACTGAGCCAGGGCAGTGCCTCAATTTAAAGTGGACTCAATTTGCACTATTTCTGGCAGTCTGCAAAGGCCCTAAGTGGCATGGTTTGCAATATCCTCCAGCAGAGATAAAAAGAAGTAAGAGGTTCAGGAGAAATATCCAAAAAATTTCTGGTGCTACCTGATAGAGCATGTACTATGTGAGGCAATTGACTCATACTGCCTAATGCTAGTTTTCGAATGTTCATTCAGATATATTCATTCAGACAGACACATTTTACAGTTTATGTTACAATCATCAAGTCATGAAAAAAAATGCATTTGTGACTAAGCTCTGTGTTTCTGTTTGTACTGCTTCCACACCCAAAGTCACTTGGCTTTATATAGCCAATTTATTTTACAGAACTTGTTCATTTTCACATCTTGGAATGACAATGAGGCATTAAAAAGTAGGTTAGAAAAACATGAGAGAATTCTATAAAACAAATTAAATGTAGGGCACACAATTGAGTTCCACAATTGGTAAAATATTTGGATCAAAGTAACAAAATACACATGTTCACAAGATATAAGAGATAATTTTTATAAAATGTTTTATCGATGGTGTATGATGCCAACCAAAATCTCTAAAATATATAAGAATGTTATCAATTGATGTTGGAAGTGCAAAGAAAAAGAGGGAACTTTTTACCACTGCTGGTGGACATGTAGAAAAGCATATATATATATATATATATATATATGAAAGGTATCAATGATGTAATGAGTAAAATCCTGAATATGAATATACAAATGAAACCTGAATTTCTGAGTTAAGTATGTTTGACGTGAAAATTGAGAAAAAATACAGGAAGATTTGCTTCTATATGACCACGGCAGCAATAATATTATATGCTGGAAAATGGAAAATGAATTAAATCCCCAGTAGAAAAGAATGGTTAATTAAACTATATGATACTATAGAAATTGATAAATTAATGCAAAAAATAAAATTTAATGCTTTAGATAAAATGAGGCAAGAATGGAAACCAGTAATGAATTATCTTGAAAAAAAATGGGGTGAAATGGTGAAAATAGATTTATGATTGTGAATAGAAAAAGTGTTATTAACAACTTGAACATGAGTAATGGATTTGTTTGAGGAGGGAGAATGTAGTGAACTTGAAAGGAAAGTATCAAGGTGTATAGGATAAAGTATATATATATGAGGATAGAACATGATGAAAGTAAAATAGAGCAAGCTAGAAAATATAATGTGGAAAATAAACTTATAGAAGATATGAACAAGTTTCAAAAATGAATAGTTGGGGTAGAAAGTCAACAGAAGTCACTTTCTAATAGTCAATGAGAAGAAGGGAATGAAAGTGGAAGGGGAAAACATATGAAGAAGGTGAGAATAAGTAATATAGAAGGTATGAGGAGGTGAGAAAGTTAGAGTAGGTAGATTGGTAAATACAAGGAAGAGGAGGGTAATGGAGGATGAGATGGGAAGTGAATGGGAAGGAAGAATGGTAGTAGGAGTTGGATAGGGAAAGAGATAGTAGAAGTAGGGGAAGGAGTGCAAATAGAAGGGAAGTGGGAAGGTATGGAAGGGAGAAGAGGAAAGGAAGATATGGGTATGGAATGAATGGATAATCCTGTGTTATTGTACGTTCTTAATTATTCTTAATTTTAACTATGTGGCATTTTTAATTTGGCTTGTAGTTTAATCCTATTTTAAGGGGATGGGATTATGGGATGAGGGAATGATTTTAAACTTTGTTCTGTTTTTAAACTTGCTGTATCCTGCTCTGATTTCCACGCAGAGGGGCGGGTTATAAATAAAAATTTATTATTATTATTTATTAGCAATGTTAAATTGAAAGAACCAAATGTTAAGCAAGTTAAAGAACTATGATAAAGATGAAATATTTGTCAAAGTTCTTACGTTATTGTTGATAGATGATGGATAATAGTGTATTGCAAGTTGGAAAATGATGAAATGTGATATGATGTGTGATTTTAACCAATAATTTTTTCAAAAACAACAACAACAACAAATTAACAGAAAGGCAGAAAAACAGAGAAAATTCATCATAGTAATGAGCTGATCAATGGAGAGACTTACTAAGGGCCAGAGCAAATGGGCAGGAAAAAGCAGCTCCATCCTGTATTATCTGAAAGGAGGTCGAAACCCCACTGTCTGCACTGCCCATACCAAAGGTGGCCCAAACACCCACAGGCTATCAGCACCACACAGAGTCAAACCTTACCATGTGATTATTATTACTATTTGCTGCCTGCCCACCATGCATGCACATCATCACATAAATATATCACCAGCAACCTCCTATCATTTCCCTCTTCCCGTCCAGATGCCACTCCATTGGATGACCACTCATTTGATCAGCCACATAGTCACATGTGTGATGCACTACCTATACAGTGCTTTGATGCACTTATGTGACCAGTGGCAAAGCACACTGATGGCGGGACCTTATACATACCCCTTTTACCCTCCCTTCACCCCATTCCTCCCATTGGACTGTCTGGTTTGTGTAATTTGTAATTTCATCCATTATATTATTGTTGTTTGTGCTTTGCCACAGTCCTGCACTAACACTGGGCTGTTTATATGCTGGTATGAAAATGTGCATTTCCCACCTTAAATCAGCGTATCCCAACTTCTTTTTTCTCTGTTTTTAGCCCCAGAACACAGCTTCATTTTGCTTCCCAGCTGCTTTCTCCTTGTGTGTCAACACTTGATCTTCAAAGTGGCTGGAAGCTGCTTTATTTGGCCAGTATGGACTACTTCTAAATCAGGAGAGTAAATAAACAATCACTATGGTCCAGCAAACATGACCCATGGTCTACAAAAGAGTGATACATTTATTGGCCAACCAAAATGCACAAAATGTATCATACAAGCTTTCATCAGGTAAAGATGTTAAAAATCATCTTTGGAGAAGAAAAATGACAATGTAAGAGTAACAGGCCTACATTTTGTCTCAAATGTTACGTCTGTTTTCAGCTAAAATGGTCTGCAGGGATCTCAATGCAGGCAGTGAGCACTCCCTTTCTTGGGCTTGTGATTCTAGGGACAAAGGGCAATAAAAGACAGGTAATAAAATTTTGTATTTTGTTTTATTTTGCTGTATTTTGTTTGCATTTTGCTGCATGACCAATACAACTAACATTGAATATGTGCCTGGATTTGAAGATAGCAAATTTTGCCATAACGGGAAATTTTAATGAGAGGGAGATAATAGACTGGGACTTTTTCATATTTTTATGTCCAACAAAGGTGAAACTATTTCATTTGGAGTAAATTTAGTAAGTTTTATGTATACAGCACCTAAAAGTATTTGCAGATGTAACAATACAAGGATTTCTTGAGAAATTCAATGTTCTCTGCCTAAGAAAAGGGGCAGTGAGCTTTGAACAGGACAGAGACCACCTGGATCTCAAAGGAAGTTACTCTTCTGTTTCTAATGGAGTTGAAATTTTATTTTATTGTCCTTTGTTCCTGGTCCCACACAGCCAAGAAGATGAGTGGCCTCTGCTTGCATTGAGATCCCTGCAGCCCATCTTAACTGACAACAGAAATAACTGAGAATAAATGTAGGCCTGTGACTCTAACATAGGGCCTTTGCAGACTGCCAGGAATAGTGCAAATTGAGTCCACTTTAAATTGAGGCACTGCCCTGGCTCAGTGCTAGGGAATCATGGGAATTGTATTTTTTTCTAAGACATTGAGCCTTGTCTGTCAGAGAGCTCTGGTGCCACAATAAATTACAGTTCCCATAATTCCCTAGCACTGAGCCAGGGCAGTGCCTCAATTTAAAGTGGACTCAATTTGCACTATTCCTGGCAGTCTGCAAAGGCCCATAGACACTTTTCTTCTCCTGTATGCTTTTTTATATCTTTGTCTGATGAAGAAGTCAATGAAGCTTCAACAGTTTTCTTGATGTATTTTGTGCATTTTGGCTGGTCCACCAAGTTATTGTGATATTTTGCTGCACAGTCATCATGGCTACCCCTTAATATGATCCTTGCTCATCACTTATGCTGACGTCTGTTCTGTCCTGATCCTCATTGATTTCGTAAATGTGTTTCAGGATGCTAGGGTATCTAATTGTCTAGCAGAACTATTACCAGATTGGGACCTATATGTAGGTAGGGAAAAGGAGAAAATGGGGCCATGGTTCTCAAATGTTAATCTTCCAGGGTTTCTTTTCCTCATCTCCCAGAAGCTCTAACCATTTGCCATGTTAGCTATGATTTTTAGGAGGTGAAGTTGAAATGTTAAGAAGACCAAAGTTTGAGAATCACTGAAACAGCACCATCCAAAAAGACTTCTGATATTGGAGCTAAATTACTACTAAAATATACAACCAAAATTAAAAATGAGAAAAATTAGATTATCATTACTTGCAAGTTATTTTTTTAATTTCAGTTGTCAAGACTGTGGTGGTTTTGAAATTATTTGGATTAAACTATTCTGTCCAGGCCATTAAAAACTGACTCACTGCAGGCAGATCCCTAGTGGAACTTTATGCATCTACCTCAGTAATATCTGCAGGAACAATTTCCAAATACTGGCTAAAGTGCATTCCTGTGTATTTCCACTTAAACCATCTGCCAATCTTAATACTTATTCCTGAGGGAGGAAACCTTCCAGAGCTGTTTTTCATTTAATTTACAAGGACATCCTGTTTAGGTACTTATCAAAAGAACAGAAGAAATGATGCCAAATACCACAGCCTCAGAAAACCTACTGGGTTAGGCTGAAGTGGTAACCTACATTTCCAAGAGAATTGCGACATTCCAGCTTTCTCTTTTATACTGGGCCTTTGCAGACTGCAAGAAATAGTGCAAATTGAGTCCACTTTAAGGGTTAGGGTTAGTGCTAGGGAATCATGGGAATTGTTGTTTGTTTTTTCTGAGACATTGAGCCTTCTCTGTCAGAGAGCTCTGGTGCCACAATAAAATACAGTTCCCATGATTCCCTAACCCTAACCCTTAAAGTGGACTCAATTTGCACTATTTCAGGCAGTCTGCAAAGGCCCACAGTCCATTAAAAAACCCTACAAAACCTACGCACACTTCTGTTAGCAATAGCTTTGCCTTCTGAGACAAGATTGTCATTAATGTGAATTTGTTTTTAGATATAAACACAGTGACTTAAAGTCAATTTTAGGGCAGAGGCAGAGGGGATATTATATATACTGATGCTGTAAATGGTCATATGTTGAATAGGGACCTATGAAGACTCATGTTCCAGTTTCACTCATCTATGAAGTTGGCTTGATGGCCTTGTTCAAACCACTCTCACTCTAAACTTCCTCACAGGGTTACTCTAATAGTAATATGAGATGACGAGTGCCATTACTTAAACCACATCAGTAATACAATGTCTGTCTGGATCCCATATGCCATGCTAATAAAACGTAGGCAGTTCCCTTCCCTTCCCATTGTAGAGAAAAAGAAAAATGATGAGCAGAAGTGGCATTATAGATACACAGAATAATATCATGGTGATGTCCCACAACACTAAGTTGACAAGATTAGGTGAATACCACAGTTTGAGGTGCTACATATAAGAGAGGGAGGCATAAGATTAGTTCTCTGGTATCACCTGACTCCTCAAAACAGGAAGACTGGTCCATCATTTTAGTACTGCGGTTGGTCCTCCGTATCAGTGGATTATCCATCCGTAGATTGGAGCATCCCTAGATAGCCCTGCCCCATTGTTGTCAATGGCAATGCATGCCCACAGCTGTGCTGATGCAGCCACATACAAGTCAGCATCCGTTGATGATAATGGGACTTGAGGTCCTATGGTTTTTGGTGCCTGCAGGGTGTGTGTGTCTGGAACTGAACTCCCATTAAAATGGAGAACTGTCTGTAATTATCAAGGGCTGGTCTTAGACAGACCCTTGGCTGTTCTTTCTGACCATATCTCTTTATTGACAAAGTATTTTTGCTTATCAGTTTTGAATTTTGTTTAGGTCTTCCTGAAAGTAGAAACTCCATTTACAGAAAGCTTTGCAAATGTTACTTTTTGGACTACAGTTTCCAGAATCCCACACTGGTCATATTATGTAGAGGAATTGTTGAGCTGGGTCCAACATCCCATCCCCTCCCCCCTGCCCAACTTCCAAGTTTTGATTTTAAGTGCTGTAAGACACTGCAACTATTTTTGGAATATACAGAAAAACTAATCAACAGTTCACAGTCCATTTTGTCTGGGTGGCTCATCCTGCATCCCCACTTCCAGTTTCTGCTTCTGTTAGAACTATTAAACCCCTCAGAATGACACTGTAATTGTGGGTGCATTCCTAGACATTTTGAAGCTTGCGCCTCTCAATTGGCTCTTTATGCTGCTCAGCAGAAGCCGGATGTTTGCAGTGGATGGCAGCTGTTGTTCAATATCCAGCTAACAGCTGATAGACTGGCAGTGTTAGACAGGGGGAGAAAAAGTGCAAGACAGACCCTGGGAAAGGTCCTATTGCTGAATGCTTTCGACTCTGACTGTTAATTAGCTTACTACATGCAAGATTATGAAAAAGACAGAGTAGAGATAGCACAACTGAACCCACTTTTCAAAAGTCATTGGAAATTAGAAATGGTCATTTTTTTTTTTAACCAGTTGTGTTTTGTTTGTTTGTTTTGGAACCAGTTGTGTTTTGTTTGTTTGTTTGTTTGTTTTGTTTTTGTTGTCTTTTTTGTTTGTTTGTTTGTTTGTTTTGTTTTTGTTGTCTTTTTTAAAAAAAAAACCAAAAAGCCTACAAAGACTTTATTAATGTTCTTTCCTGTGCAGGTGGTGTGGAGCATGCCAGGAGGAGACATGTCTGAAAATGTCAAAATAACAAAACATGTATATTATGGTGTTTTGTTTCTTGAAAAGGAGACCATATCAGAAAGTATTGTTATTGCATAGTCTTGTTTACAGCAAGTATTTAAAAATGTGTTCCTCTTTAATGAGAAATTAAATTTCAAGTTAAAACTGAATAAGAAATAAAGTAAGGTGATTATCTGTATATTTCTCTGCTATATTTCTCTGTTTTCTTTTTTCCCTTTCACTGTAATCATGCTACCATTATTTTTATTTTATTTTTTAAATAATGGAATCAAATGGTAGCAAGATTTTTCAACCAATCCAGCAACTACTTTGGGTAATTTCAAAACAAACATTTGAAACTTCTGTCTTTACCCCCTCTAGAATAGCAGTTTATGAACTAATTTTAACAAAACTTGATAATTACACTTAGGATGACACTGTTGTTAAATATCTTCAAGTCAACTTTGGAGCAAAACAGATGAGCAGCAGGGACCAGCCAGAAGCTGAGGGGTCAAGAATCTGCTCCAAGAAGCTGCTCCCAGCCCAATTGCCCTGGGGACACAGCAACCACATGCCATGGCCTCAAGGGCACCTGCTGCCACAGTCCCAAATGGACTGCAGAAAGAAGTGGAAAACATCCACTCCTTTTTGTGCCACCTAAGACGGTTCCAGGGCAGCCCTGGGGTGGCTTCAGTGCAGCTTGGGGGCATAGATCATCTAAATAGTCGTCCCTGTCTGCCCATCTGTTTCAGATCTTTGACTTATGGCAACCCTATGAATGAGAAACCTCCATGTTAGCCATTATCATCACTCCTGCTCAGGTCTTGCAGACTGAGGATCATTACTTCCTTGATTGAGCCTATCTATCTGTAATGGGATCTTCCTCTTTTTTTACTGCCTTCTATCTTACCAAGTATTATTTCTAGTGAGTCATGTCTTCTCATATTACATCCAAAATATAACAGTCTCAGTTTAGTAATCTTGGTTTCTAAGGAGAGTGTGTGTTCCTTGGGTTGTGTTTTGGCACAGAGCTGGCTTAAGGTTTTCTTTACCTTGACTCTAATTATTTATATTAGTAGTTAATGGTCTGTGCCACAATTTGCCCCTAGTCTTGTTTTTGCAGAGAGAATGGAGCTGCTCCATCTTCTGCTTCTATTTGATTTCTATACCGGCTACTATATTGATTGATTTCTATATTGTATTGGACATCACCATACAGGTGATGTCCATGAATACAGTTGCCTTGGTTGCTTGAAGAATGTGGTCATGACAAAAAAGCCTCGTGTCCTGGAATGCTGCCAGCACACACACCAAATAAGCTGATAACAGTGGCAAAGCCCAAGCTGAGCTGCCAGCAGACAGACTAAATTCACAGACCTGTCCTTTGTCCAAATAGAGTAGTCACAAGTCAGTCCAAGTTCAGGATTCCAGAAATTCTCAAGTATCAGTTCAGTCCAAGGTCAGGGTGCCAGAGAGTTGGTCAATGAGTCCAATCCAAAGTCGTCATTGAAAAACAGTCCAAGTGCAAGAAAGCCAGAGCCAACAGCGTTCTCTCAAGGGAAGCTCGATAGTTTCTGACAAGGGAGTCAGCGCCTCCCATGTGCCTTAAATCAGAGCACCACTCCCTCCTTCTCACAGCTACTGAATCTTGGCTGAGCGTTTCTCAGTGAGCCTTCTGGAATGCCGAAGGGGCACGCCCTTTCAGCTCTCCTCTGGCTAAAGGTAGGGATGTCCTGCTGTTCTATGTCTCCCAAGGCTGGGACCTCTGCTGAGGCAAGGCTGGGCTGCTGAGCCTCAGAGTCCCCTCTAAGGAGACTCCACACCACTCGGGCCAGGCTGAGTAATCTCTGCAGGGGCTGAGAGGGGAGAGCTGGAACTTAGGAGGGCAGAATTAGGCTCTGTCACAGTCTCAAGATCCACCTGTACCTGAGGGGCCAAGACCTCCTCCTCATCCTCCAAGTCCTCCTCAGGGCTGACCATGACACCTTGCAAAATTCAGTCATTCACACTCCTACTTCATTTCTTGATTCTAGGCCAAATTTTCTCATAATCATTGATAATGTTTGATTCTTCTGTTTCCTACTTTTGCTTTCCAATTGCCTATGCACTAAAACAGCACGTCCTGTTTTGGTATGTGACCAATTTAGGGGCTGAACAGACTGGTGTTAAACGCCAGCCTTGGAGCAGAGTGAGGGCATGGTAACCACCCGCCACCCGCCCAAACACCGCCCCAATGCCGGCATCACACTGCCCACCCAACCAGATGGTGGCCGGTGTCATGCCATTTCTTTGGCACAGCATTTAGATACACTGTGCCAAAACAAACAAACAAACAAACAAACAAACCTCCAAAAAGCAGCCACGGCAAGGACAGCTTTTTGCCACTTTAGCATAGAGTGGCATTTTGCCAGCCCTTTTTGGGCCAGCAAAGCACTGGAATGGAACCATGGCATGTAGCTTCTGCGGCCCCGATCTGGCACTCCCAGGGGTGGTGCAGAGCCACTCTTTCATGGTGGTCTGTTTCGCCCCTTATTCCTAGACTCTAGCATAGAATCTTTCAATTTCTTCTTTTTCTGCCTCTGCAATTGGAGCATAACCTTGGATTATGGTTATATTGATGAGTTTTTCTCAAGTCCTGTTGATATGATTCAGTCAGACTTTGCATTATATCCTTCTTTTGCTACATTAGTCCTCACTATTAATGCCAGCCTATTTTTTCTTAGAGTTTTGTTTCCTGAGTTACACACTGTGTGATAATTTGACTCAAAATGTCCCATTCTTGTCCACTTTAACTCACTCACCCCAAATATTTAAATGTTTATGTTACATTTCTTATTTTACTATGTCTAGCTTTCCCTGATTCATGCTTCTCACATTCTGTTTCTATAGTATGTGTTGTGCATCTTCAACATTCCTTTCATCAGCAGCTAGAGTCCTATTCCATCATTAGCCACAACACTACTTATAGTTCTCCTCTGCTGTACCCTAGTACCTCGTTCAATGTCATTCCATCTAGGAATTTCATCTTCTGGCACTATCTCTTATTAGGTAACTCACAAATAAAATTCTAAAAACATATTACAATAAAAGTTAGAATCTCATATAAAACATTATAAAATTACAAACATTAAAACCATACTAAAACCATGATAGCCACCCAACGAAAATTATCATTTTTGATTGTATCATCCTAGGGTTTTCATGGGTATCGGCGGCACTGCTTTGCAGTGGTTCCAGTCCTACCTCTCGGGTAGGTTTCAAATGGTGTCACTTGGGGACACTTGTTTGGCCAAGAGGGAACTCAAATCGGGCGTCCCTCAAGGTGTGATTCTGTCCCCAGTGCTATTCAACATTTACATGAAGCCACTGGGCGAGATCATCTGGAGGCATGGGTTGGGGTGTTATCAGTACACTGATGACACCCAAATATATTTCTCTGTCTCAGACTGATGCAATGACTAAGGATGGCATCTCTCCTCTGAATGCCTATCTTGGAGCAGTAATGGACTGGATGAGGGAAAAATGACTCAAGCTGAATCTAGGTAAGACGGAGGTACTTATCATAGGAAACCTGAACCCAGGAATGAAGTTAAGTCACCCAGTTCTGGATAGGGCCACACTTACCTTGAAGGACTCCGTCTGCAGCTTGGGGATGTTCCTTGACTCGTCGCTTCACTTGACAGCTCAGGTGGATGCGACAGTCAGGAGCTCCTGTTATCAGCTTTGGCTGATACGCCAGCTGTGCCCCTTCCTGGATCAGGGAGACCTTTAAACAGTAGTACATGCTCTAGTAACCTCTCGATTAGACTTCTGTAATGCACTCTAGATGGGGCTACCCTTGTGCCAAGTTCAGAAACTTCAGCTTGTATGAGATATGGCAGCCAGGTTGATTATGGGTACTTCCCATAATGACCATGTAACACCGGTCCTGAAGTCCCTTCACTGGCAGCCAATTACTTTCCGGGCAAGGTACAAGGTGTTGGTTATTACCTTTAAAGCCCTATATGGCTTGGGACCAGAATACTTAAAGGATCACCTTCTTCTGTAGTGTCTGTCCCGCACACTAAGGTCCTCAGGGAATAATCTATTACAGCCAAAAAATCTAGGCTAACACCAGTCAGCCAGAGGGCCTTCTCCACTGCTGCTCCAAAGCTGTGGAACAATCTGCCACAGGAGATCTGTCACATCTCTACTCTTACAACCTTTAAAAAGGCTCTTAAGATGGATCTCTTCCGGCAGGCCTTCCCAACTTAATTCCTCTCCCTGCACGGTGATCTACATCACTCTGTCCACCAATTATCTCCCTTTTTTAAACTTTTGTATTTTTGTTTTTAAATTATGTTTGTTTAACTGTAATTTTAGCATTGGGTTGAGGAGGTTGGGAAGAGACTAATTTTTGAATTTTATTGTATTTTAATGTGTTTTTATTGGTGTAACCTGCCCAGATTCCTTGTGATTGGGTGGGCTATAAATAAATAAATTTATTATTATTATTATTATTATTATTGACATTGAAAAAGGATTTAACATGCCTCCTTCTGTGCCATATTAATAAGTGTTAGGGCCTCTACAGACGGGTGGCCATGGGCTGCCCCGAGAAGCCAAGGATTGGGGCCGAGGTTGCCCCACTCCTCAGCCCCAATCCACTCTTTGGGCAGCCCTAGAAGGAGTGCTAAAATAGCGCTCATTCCTGAAGTCACAGAAAGGGCACCAGAAGAAGCGGCATGTGCCTCTTCCACGTCTCTTCAGTTGCAGCGTGTCCGGCTGCTGCAATGGAAGGACAGCATCGGAGCACTCACCGTGTGCAATGGTGGGTGCTCCAATGACATCCTCAGGAAGGGGTTATGGTGCCCGGCATCTGGCTGCCCCTCTCCTTCCTTGGCTCGAAGACTCCACTTTGCACTGTCTGCAAAGCCCCTTAGTAATAGAACTAAGGCCCAGGCCCAGGCCCAGGCTCTGGAACGACCTGCCGGATGAGATCCGTCAATTAACATCTTTGGACAGTTTTAAAAAGGCTTTTAAGATGGATCTCTTCTGGCAGGCCTTTCTGGACTAAATTGTCCCGGCCCCGGGCTGCCCCCTCTTCCCTCAGCAACATTATTGTGAACCATGGTTCCCCTGGAAGCGTAATAATGGGGTATTGTGGAATGTTTCAATCATTTAATTATTATGATTTTATTCTGTTTTAATTGTTAATGGATTTTAATCATGTTATTTAATAATGTTTTAAGGGGGGGGGGGATTGTTCTTTATTGTAATTGTGTTTTATGTTGTAAACCGCCCTGATTGGGCAACCATTGGGCGGTATATAAATAAATGTTGTTGTTGTTGTTATTATTATTATTATTATTATTATTATTATAGAACCACTGCTGTTATTTCTGGGATATCCTCCACCAATATCACCTTCCACCACTGCTGGTGTCCTGTAGCTGTTTGAGACATTTAGTCTGGCTGGCTCCTCACCAAAAGCCTGCCGGACATGGGAGATTGTATTGGCATCACTGCTAAAATAACCATAATCTGTTATCCCACAGAAGCATACAATCCCACCACCACAAAAAGTTAGGGCCATTAATAACATTGGCCTGAAACAGATGATGCATGCCCCAACCCACATGGAAGCCACACCAGCATTGCTCCCAGGCTGCTTAGATGGCCAAACCCAGCCACAGAAGGAGCAGATTTTTTCCACTCCTTGCTGCAGTCTATTTGGGACCATGATGCGTGGTCACCATGGTCCTGCAGTGCTCCAGGTGGGAGCTGCCTCTGGCCACTCCTTCCTACCCATCTGTTCCACCTCTTCACAAACATGTTTTTGTGCAATGTCAGGAACAACTGGAAACTTCTGTATTTTTTATTAATATTGTTTTAATTACTTCTCCATTTTGCATGGAACTTAATATATAACAAATTCTCATGGAATGCAGGTGCTACATATCAATTTTTTTATTCAAATCACAATAAAATTATCAACATCAACTGAAAAAGTGCCAGATAAATTTCCCATGTTTTTTATTTCATCTTGTCTCTATATTCATCTCTTCTCTAAAAGAGCAATCTATATCATACACTACATTTAAGTTTATAAAAGATAGCTAACTTCTCAAAATTTGTTGCTGATGTTCTGTAGAGTATCTGCTTTGTATTATAGAAGATCCCAGAATCATTCTCTAGCATCTCTATGTAGGACTGAGAAACAATGCTACTTGAACCCCAAAGAACTGGTAGAAGTCAATTTTGACAATATTAGACTGGATACAATGGTCTGGACCAAGATAAAGGAGCTTCCTATGTTTTCTTACTATCTGTCTTTAGTCATGCTGAAGGAACTTGTGGGGAACTTGTAGCTCTTCTGATGTTTGCAACTAAAATTCCTACAAATATTTAACAGTAGTGGTGCTCCATGCATCATATGGGAGTTGCAAACCAAAATATTCAGAAAGACAAAGGTTCTCAGCCCTTTTAATAACCCAATGAAATAAGAATATTTCAGATTTCATCATACTTTGAGCAGTGAAATGATGTGGACTTAAGTTAAACATAAGTAATTTCAGTCTAGTGTATTTCATTGTGACCACTCTGACTAATTCTGGATCCAACCAGAGTATTTCATAACCTAATTCTTGTCCGGTTTCTTCAGTTATAAGTAAATATTTTGTTATTCCTCTGTTTCTGGAAGCTTCACAGGCTTAAAACCAGTATTGACTAGTATTGCAGCACCAGTGTAACAGAACTTCCTTTCTTTCTTTTTCCATTGCAGCTCTCTGTACCAGGCAAAAACTGAGCTCCATGGCAGAATAGTTTTGTGGGGAAGGAGTGGGGAAGTTGGACTATGAAAAAGAGAATACCTTCCTCCTTCTATCAACAGGTGTCCCCCACTAGTTTTGAACCATCATTTGACAGATCTAGAGAGCCAGATGGTGTAGTGGTTTGAGTACAACACCAGAAGATCAGGGTTCAAATCCCTGCTCAGTTTTGGAGATCTTTGGCAAGTCACATTCTCTTGGCCTCAGACAAAGATAATGGCAACCCCCTAGGAATAAATCTTGCCAGGAAGATTCTATAAAAGAGTTGCCATAAGTTGAAATCATCTTAAAGGTACATGATAACAACTGAAACATCTACAGTAAACTTCTTCAGATCCAAATTTTTCCCAGGAAAATAAAAACTATGAGATAAAGCAGATTGGCAGCTTGGAGCAGTAACCTTGGAGATTGAATGGCTAGAACACTTGGCAACATTTTTCAGAAGTATGAACTTTTTGTCTTTCAGCACTGGCCTGAGTATCCTAGTTTTTAAAAATCTTTTGCCATCAACCATTGATTTTGTATGCTGTAAGTTGATGTTGACATTGTTTTAGTTCAATAGTATTTATAGTATTGCCTCATCACTGTGATACTAGAAGAGAGTTCCCTAGATACCATGGATTGCCAAAAGGACAAAAAAATGGATCCTAAAGGAAATCAAACTTGAACTCCCAGTAGAAGCCAAAATAATAAAACTAGACTTATATTTTGTACACACCATTAGAAGGCATGACTCATTGGGAAAAACAATCCTGGAAGAAGATGCTAAGAAAAAAGAAAGAACATTTTACAGATTGATTGATTCAATCCAGGAAGAAAAGGCACTGAGTATGCATGATCTGAGCAGGGCTGTTTTAGGACCAGAACTCATGGAAATTTTTCATTCACAGGGTCATCAAAACTCAAAGTTGACTTGATGGCAAATTGCAACAACAGGAAATGTAGATAACAAACTTATTTCCTGTAGCAACAAGAAAGTCATAATGATACTAAATCATGAGCAAAATGGCACATGTGATAACAGGAACATTCTACCCCTTGCTGGAAAGACCCCCCCATCAACTCTTTAGGAGGGGCCTCTTATTGCGCTGGCCATTTTGGGAGCCCATGATTGGACAGAAGGAACAGGAAGCCCCATCCCTTCCTGTGCCCCCCCCCCCAGCCAATCAGGGATATCTTGGGAGATCTCCTAGCATCTCCCATAATCTCACAAGTTTGTGAAATCTTGTGAGACTGGGGGTGAGGTTTGGAGCCTATATAAGGACCGTCCCCACGTGACCGCAGCCATTGAGAGCCAGGCAGCTGAAACCACCCAAAGTAGTGACAGAGCCAAACATCTTTCTTTTTCTAGCACATATCCTACATTTCAACCTTCTGTCTAGGAGGAATTCTAAATCATCTTTCATTTTGAGCATGACTATGAAGCCCAATGAGTAACACCACTTGCAGTGCCACTTCAAGAAATGTGTGTACTTGGCATCTGGTCTTCACTGCAAACAGGGAAATAGGCTAGAAGCTTCTAAAGTTCTTTTTTCCTAGGAACAGCAACAGACATGACTCATCCTAAGAGTTCAGGGTACATTTGTTACTCAGAGGGAAAAGGGGCATTAAATGTGGTGTTGGGCAATGGGCTGCTTGGTGACACTGTGTAAAAGTTGAAAGGGTTTTCCCCTTAATTTCAGCACAGTGGAGAAATGAAAGGAATAATTTAGATGTAGATTCAGTCAAAAGTTTGTGGATAGTAAAGTACAATTTTAAGCATTTGTTTTGCTCAGAGTTCTATAAGTATATTTCAAGCCAACAAGGCATTTTAATGAGCATAGGTTCATCAGGAAAATACAGTTGAGTACATAATAAAATTCAATATATGTAATATAGCTGTAAATAAACCATATGGAATGAATTTATATTTATAGTAATGTGTTTAGCTTTTACTCTGTAATGTTCTACATATTTCTTGAATGTCCTACATTTTGTGCTGCCTTGTCCTCCTTTGCAGATATGACATCTGGTCAAGTTGGAAAGTCCCCATCTGCTCATCATCAGACTTCCTGTGAGTCTAATTGTCAATGATAGGAGAGTGATACTCTAGTGTCGGCCTTGTTTATGCCACAAAGGTATCTCTCATTACTAGCCCCAAGGCCTTTACTAATACTAAGCTAAAGGGTGTGATATATACTCATGTACTTTATTTTAAAATGTGCCTTGAGTTAGCTACATACTAATCCCAAACACTATGGATTATTTTTCTTTCAAAAGCTCTATTTGTAGAAAGGCATCTCCCACCCCCACCCCCAATAATCTCATATATCCATTTTAAATGTTTGCAGATTTCCTGTTGCTATTAATTCTTCCCAGAGGAATAGAGAGAGAGAGAAAATCAGATAAATCAGGTCCAAGCATTTGGAAGGCACTCTTCCTATGGTGAGTACAAACACACATTCAGGTTATCTCCACCCTTCGATCAATACAGAGTGACCTGACATGGATAAATGCGATGGGAAGAATATAAAAATTTTCTTGATAAAATTGAAGAACTTAGCTGTAGCATAGAAATGAATCTGAATAATGTCACATGAAGCATTATGTAAAAAGGAAGGGTGAAAAACAACTGGAAGATGGGAAAGTTGCCCTATTATATTTCCTTAGTTTTTAGCTCTTGAAATATTTTGTACTGAGAAAGATACAAAATTTAAGCTATAGCCAGAAAAACAAGAACAATGAAATCTAATCAACATGAATGTGGAAAGACTACCAGATAATTAGTTTTGAGAACTGTGTGTGAGAGAGAACTGAACATATTCAATAGCCAGTATACAGTCCTCAAATGCAGTAAGCTATTATCACTTGTTTAATTGAAGTGGACCCATAAACGTTTGACTTTCTGGTCCTGACAATTTCTTAAATCGAAGAAGAAGAAGAAGAAGAAGAAGAAGAAGAAGAAGAAGAAGAAAGAATAGGGGAGAAAATAGGTTAGAAATACAAAACAAAAAAACAAACAAAAACAAACAAACAAAACTCTCCTGTACAGAAAAAAGTATTTTCTGTTTGCTTTCTGGGATCTCTCTCTCTCTCTCTCTTGCACAAAGTGCAAAAGTGCAGTCCCAAATTGTAAATAGTTTTCAATCACAGTGCAGTTTTTAATGACTTTCTCAGAAACAAGTAGTAAAATTATTCACTCTTGTGTGTGAAAATGAAATTTATGAAAATTTTACATGTAAACAGGCATGGTTCTTCACCACTGTCTCCTCATTTTGAGGAACTGAGGGTTCTTTTACATTTGTCAACCTTTATCAGTTTGGAGGTCTCTTTTATTATATTCTGTTAACTATTTCACAACTTGTCAACAACAGGTAGTCCAAACTGGCTAATGTTTTATTAATACTCCATTTAAGCAATCTTAGGTATTGGAACGTCAGGATATTTAACATGGGAGAATGTGCAGACAGCTTAGGGTTATTTATTAATGCAAACAAAACAGTGCAAATTGTTTAGGCTATTTATTAATATATACAAAGTGCACTCATCCCTCCACATTTGCAACTTTGACCTTTGTGGATTTGATTAGTCATGGATTTTATTACTATGACAAGATGTCTTGGGAGGTGTGTTGTCTCCCTGGGGCAAAGATCCGAGATGTGACAGAGAGGCTGACAAGACTGGTCAAGCCTACTGACCAATAATAATAATAATAATAATAATAATAATAATAATAATAATAATAAATTTTTATTTGTAGCCCGCCCCTCTGCAAAGCAATCGGAGCGGGGGACAACAGCATTTAAAACAAACAACGTTAAAACATTCCCTCTCCCCATAATCCCTTCCTCCCCCTGCCCCATCCCCTTAAAATAAGATTAAACCATATACTAATTAAAATACTATATTAATTAAATTAATAAATTAAAACAAATTTAACAAAGGAGTCAGACAAATGGGGCCCCTATGGGCCGACAGTTATTCCGGGAAGGCCTGCCGAAAGAGATCCATCTTTACTGCTTTCTTGAAAGCAGCAAGAGTGTTGATAAGACGGATCTCGTCCGGCAGGCCATTCCAAAGTCTGGGAGCGGTTGCAGAGAAGGCCCTCTGGGAGGTCTGAGAAAGCCTAGTTTTTATTGGCTGTAACAGATTCCTCCCAGAGGACCGCAGGGCGCGGGGGGGATCATATGGGGAGAGGCGGTCCCTAAGATAAGATGGACCCAAGCCATGTAGGGCTTTAAAGGTCAAAACCAACACCTTGTACTGTGCCCGGAAACTAATTGGCAGCCAGTGGAGGGATTTGAGCACAGGTGTTATGTGCTCCCTCCTTGATGTTCCAGTAATTAACCTGGCTGCCATATTCTGTACCAGTTGAAGTTTCTGAGTTAGGCACAAGGGTAGCCCCATGTAGAGTGCATTGCAGTAATCCAGACGTGAGGTTACCAGGGCATGTACCACAGCTTCCAGATCCCTTCTATCCAGATAAGGGCGCAGCTGGCATATCAGCCGAAGCTGATAGCAGGTGCTCCTGACCACCGCATTCACCTGACTAGTCATGTGAAGCGATGAATCTAGAAGCACCCCCAGACTGCGAACACAGTCCTTAGAGGAGAGTGTGACCCCGTCCAGGACTGGAGACTGTATTCCCAAATCTGGTTTCGGGCCTGTGACTGCAAGTACCTCCGTTTTGTCTGGATTCAACTTCAATCTGTTTTTCCTCATCCAACCCATTACCGCTCTAAGACAGTCATCAAGAGGAGAGACGCCATCTGAAGTCTGAGTTGATGATCTGGTCATGGAGAGGTATATCTGGGTGTCATCAGCGTACTGAAGACACCGAGCTCCATGCCTCCGAATGATCTCCCCCAGCGGCTTCATGTAGATATTAAATAGCATCGGGGACAGGATGGCCAATACCCCTTCCTTTTGGTCCATGTGGGAACGAATGACACAGCAAGACACAGCCTTCAGAATATCAAAAGGGATTACGAGGCTCTAGGTAAGAAGCTGAAAGAAATGGACGCACAGATTGTCATCTCGTCTCTTCTGCCAGTTGAAGGGCATGGTCTAGGAAGAGAGAGGAAAATAGCAGATGTCAACAATTGGCTCCACAGATGGTGTCATCGAGAATGATTTGGATTCTTAGATCATGGGTTGCTGTTCCATGAGAGCAGACTCCTGGCAAGGGGTGGGCTGCATCTCACACCAGTTGGAATAAACGTTTTTGCCAACAGTCTCAAGAATTTGATCAGGAGGGCTTTAAACTGAATTATGTGGGGAAGGGAAACAGCGTCCTGGAAGACAAAAGGACTGGAAAAAATAGTCAAAACTGTCATAGGGAAACAAGGCAAAGAGTAAAGGGACCCAACAGTGGGAGGCAAAAATAAAACGTGCACAGGCAACAAGTAAGGGGGACATATGGTCTTAGATGTCTCTACACTAATGCACAGAGCATGGGAAATAGGCAAGATGAACTTGAACTCCTAGCACAATAAAGCAAATATGATATAATAGGCATCACTGAAACCTTGTGGGATGAATCTCATGACTGGAATGTAGAAATACAGGGATATAACCTTTTCAAGAGAAACAGGCCAAACAGGAAAGGAGGAGGAATAGCATTATATGTCAGGGATATTTACACCAGTGAAGAAATCCAGGACATCAATCCTGGAAGCCAGGTGGAGAGCATCTGGATAAAAATTAAAGGGGAGGGAAACAACAGGGATGTTAGTGTGGGAGTCTGCTACAGACCCCCAACTCAGGCAGAAGAATTGGATGATGCCTTTCTAGAACAGATGACCACACACTCAGAAAGGAGACATATAGTAGTGATGGGTGACTTCAACTATCCTGATATTTGCTGGAAGTCAAACTCAGCAAGATCCTCAAGGTCTAGCAAATTCCTCACTTGCCTCAAAGACAATTTCATTGTCCAAAAGGTGGAAGAGGCAACAAGGGAGTCAGCTATTTTGGATCTGATCCTAACTAACAGGGAAGACCTAGTTAATGGGGTGCAAGTGGTTGGATCCTTAGGTGGGAGTGATCATGTCCTTCTGGAGTTTATTATACAGTGGAAAGAAGAAGCCAGGCATAGTCAAACATGCATTCTAGACTTTAGGAAAGCTGATTTTACTAAACTTAGAGAAATACTGGGGGTGATGCCATGGACAGAAATACTAAAAGAGAAGGAGTTCAAGACGGATGGGAGTTTCTCAAAAGGGAGATACTGAAGGCACAATTTCAAACCGTTCCAATGAGGAGGAAAAATGGGAGGTGTCTCAAGAAACCAGGATGGATGACTAAGGAACTTGCAACTGAACTAAGTTTTAAACGGAACATGTATAAGAAATGGAAAAATGGGGAAATCACCAAAGAGGAATTCAAACAAATAGCTAGCACGTGTAGGGGTAAAGTCAGAAAAGCTAAAGTGCAGAATGAACTCAGGCTTGCTAGAGAGGTTAAGAACAATAAAAGGACTTTTTGCGGTATGTCAGCAGCAAAAGGAAGAAGGAAATGGTAGGGCCACTGTGTGGAGAAGATGGCAAAAAGTTAACAGTGAACAGAGAAAAGGCAGAATTACTCAACACCTTCTTTGCTTCAGTCTTCTCAGAAAAGGCAAAGGGTGCTCAACCTGAGGATAATAGAGCAGAGGACAGAATAGGAGAATTTCAGCACAGAATAAGTAATGAGATAGTACAGGAATACCTGGTTATTCTAAATGAATATAAGTGTCCAGGACCAGATGAATTACATCCAAGGGTATTAAAAGAACTGGCAAATGTAATATTGGAACCATTGGCAATAATCTTTGAGAACTCCTAGAAAACAGAAGTCCCAGTGGACTGGAAGAGGGCAAATGTTGTCCCCATATTCAAAAAGGGGAAAAAAGAGGATCCCAACAATTATCGTCCAGTTAGTCTGACATCAATACCAGGAAAGATTCTGGAGCAGATCATTAAACAAAGAGTCTGTGAACATCTGGAAGGTAATTTCATAATCACAAAAAGTCAACATGGGTTTCAGAGAAACAGGTCATGCCAGACAAATCTGATCTCTTTTTTTGATAAAATTACCAGCTTGGTAGATGAAGGGAATGTGGTGGATATAGTATATGTTGATTTCAGTAAGGCCTTTGACAAGGTTCCCCATGACATTCTTGCAAACAAGCTGGTAAAATGTGGGCTAGACAAAGTAACTGTTACATGGATTTGTAATTGGTTGACTGGCCGAACCCAAAGGGTGCTCAACAATGGCTCCTTTTCAACCTGGAAAGAAGTGACCAGTGGGGTGCCACAGGGCTCTGTCCTGGGCCCAGTGCTATTCAATATCCTTATTAATGACTTGGATGACGATATTGGGGGCATAGTTATCAAATTTGCAGATTACACCAAATTGGGAGGAGTAGCTAATACCCCAGAGGACAGGATCAAAATTCAAAATGACTTGAACAGACTAGAAAGCTGGGCCAAAGCTAACAAAATGAAATTCAACACAGAGAAATGTAAGGTACTGCACTTAGGGCGGAAAAACGAAAAGCACAGATATATGATGGGGGACACCTGGCTGAATGAGACTACGTGTGAAAGGGATCTAGGAATCCAGGTGTACCACAAGTTGAACATGAATCAACAGTGCGATGCAGCAGCTAAAAAGGCCAATGCAATTTTAGGCTGCATCAGTAGAAGTATAGTGTCTAAATCAAGAGAAGAAATAGTGCCATTCTATTCTGCTTTGGTCAGGCCTCACCTGGAATACTGTGTCCAGTTCTGGGCACCACAATTCAAAAAGGATGTGGAGAAACTGGAGGTGTCCAAAGGAGGGCAACTAAAATGGTGAAGGGTCTGGAAAGCAAGCCCTATGAGGAACGACTTAGGGAGCTGGGGCTGTTTAGCCTAGAGCAGAGAAGGCTGAGAGGTGATATGATAGCCATGTTTAAATATTTGAAGGGATGTCATATTGAGGAGGGAACAAGCTTGTTTTCTGCTGCTCCAGAGACTAGGACCCGAAACAATGGATGTAAGCTCCAGGAAAAGAGATTCCACCTCAACATTAGGGGGAACTTCCTGACAGTAAGGGTGGTTCGATAGTGGAACACACTCCTTTGGAGAGTAATGGAGTCTCCTTCCTTGGAGGTCTTTAAGCAGAGGCTGGATGGCCACCTGTCAGGGATGCTTTGATTGGGAGTTTCTGCATGGCAGGGGGGTTGATCTAGGAATCCAGGTGTACCACAAGTTGAACATGAATCAACAGTGCGATGCAGCAGCTTCCGGTCTCTTCCAACTCTATGATTCTATTATTCTATGTTCTCTCTAGGAATATCTAGGTCCTCCAGCACAACTCTATGATCGACTTTAACCAAAAGTCGCATTGAAGAACCAAAAGATTCCTAGAGAGAACACGCCACTAGGCACTTGTAGTTCCTCCAGTGCAATTCTATGGTCAATGTCTGGCAGATGTTGACCACAGAGTTGCACTGGAGGACCTAGAAATTCCTAGAGATGTGTTCTCTCAGGTTAAAAAAGTGGGTTTTTTTATTTGTGGTTTTTTCACATTCACGGGGGTCCTGTGACACTAACCCCAGTGAATGTGGAGGGACAAGTGTAGTGCACACACACACACATACACGTATATAAACAGTCACCTTGGAGATGAACACAGAAGACCTCTCCTTGTCTAAGTACATTTGTATCATATGTTAAATGGCATGTAAGGAATCAAGCATCATATTCATCTTAGGAAACTTCATTAAGAGATAGCCATATAGCTTTAAATTGTCAAGGAATTAAACATCCTATAACATAATTATATCTTTTAAAATTCACATATCATCTGTTTTATCTCTAATAAGCATCCACAGAGAAAAATTGTACTTTTCCATAGGCATTTAAAACAGAGATATCTTTTATAAGTTGGTAACAAGCAGTGTGCTACAATGTAATATTTAAAAAGCCTATATAATGTTTAAGGTAGCATGGAGTAGTGGTTTGAGCATTGAATTATGACTCTGAAGACCAGGGTTCAACTCACCACTCAGGCATGGAAACCCACTAGGTGACCTTGGACAAATCACACTCTCTCCTTCAGAGGAAAGCAAAGTCAAATCCCCTCAGAACAAATATTACCAAGGAAACCCTATGATAGGTTTGTCTTGAGGTTGCCATAAGTTGGAAATGACTTTAAGGCACATAATAACAACAACAGCAACAAATGTAATATTTAGAGAAGAGGTTCTCTCCCCCTCTCCTTTACCAGATTTACCGGTATTTACCAGCCTTTACCAGCCAGGAACATCATCTACCGTATATCAAAAAAAAAATGTTCTCAAAGAGCTTATTGAAGGCTGTTATAAACATCTTCCTGTGTCTCTGCACTTCACACTACAGTTATATCTAGCCCTTCCTTGTTTTGATCTTCACCTATCAGGAGTGACTGTTAATCAGCCTTCTGTTATTTGCAATCTGTATCCAATTAAATAGCAATGTGTTTTGCTGGTCTTTGGTCCTGAGCCAATGCGAAATGAGTTTTGCTGATCTTTTGTAGATGGTCACTAAGGGCCTCTGCAGATGGGCCCTTTGTGGTGTGTTGGAGGCAGGGAAGGGGAGAGGCAGCTGCACGTCTGCTGCCCCAACCCCTCCCTGCAGACGTCCTGATGCCACATGCCATTACGCTTGCCACATGGTGTCAGGATGTCCTCCTGGCACAGCGCCTTCACATGCTGCACCAGAAGAGGCAGAGAAGAGTTGCATGCCGGCTCTTGGAGCGGCCTTTTGCTGCCTCTAATAGGAGCGGCATTTTGCCACTCTTTTAGAGGCAGCAAATAGGAGAATTGGGGCCACTGCGTGTGGTAGCAGCGGCCCCAATCCTCTGCTTCCCGGGGTGGCCCAGGGCCGCCCATCTGCATCCCCCCTTAGTATCCATTCACATAAGAGTGCAATAGGTATTTTGTACATGACTGCTATATAGCATGGTGTAGTGGATTGAGTGTTGGACTAGGACTGGAAAACAGGGTTCAAATTCCAGTTCCTCCATATAAACCCACTGGGTGACCTTGGACAAATCACACACTATCAGCCTCAGAGATTGGCAATGACAAATCACCTTTGAAGAAACTTACCAACAAAAGCCCATAATAGGTTTGCCTTAGGGTCACCATAAGTCAGAAATGACTTGAAAACACAACAACAACAACAACAACAACAACAACAACACTAATTATCTATGCAAGCATACAACTGCCCACCTTTCTCTAAGTATGTCACTAGTTTATGAATTTCTACTTTGAACTTTTTCTGCAATTATTTTATACTGCAGATGCTGTAACAAATTATGCAGTCAAGTTTCCCGCATTTAGGAAAATTTCAGGATTCAGCTTTGCTAAACACCCAGACCCAGATGGTAATCATGTGCTCACTCACTGTTTGACCCACAAACATCTGGCTTTCTCACTATCTGACACACAAACATTTGGCACTTGAGTTCTACCTCACAATATACTGGTATCTACACAATTCAAAGTCTTAAATTTGTAAGATATTCAGAGAATATACTGTCCAGCCTATTAAAAACATCCCTACTTTCTTGCACTGACTAGACAGTGTGAATCAACCTTTGTTCTCTCACACACACCTGCACCAGTAGTCAGAAAGAGGTCTCAAAATGTCTTTGCTTGTTGTAGTGTTTGCTATCAACTTGGAATGGCATTGTAGACCTTCTGGAAATAGTTCCACATACCTTTTCAGTACTGCAGGTACAATCCTGTCTGCCAAGTTCTCTTCTGTAGTATTCTGTGCAATACTAAGTTGTGATATCGTTCACCTCATATTAACATCAATTACATTCTTTAAAAAAGAGAGAGAGAGAGAGAGAGAGGCCTTTACAGACTGCCAGAAATAGTGCAACTTGAAGCCACTTTAACTGTCCTGGCTCAGGGCTAAGGAATCATGGGAACTATAGTTTATTGTGGCACCAGAGCTCTCTGACAGAGAAGGCTCAATGTCCCAGAAAAAATACAATTCCCATATTCCCTAGCACTGAGCCAGGATAGTTAAAGTGGCCTCAAGCTGCACTATTTCTGCAGTCTGTAAAGGCCCAGAGTTAGCCTGGCAGCATTTGGGATCTTGTTTATTATTTTTATTATTTCAATAAGCTATATAAATCATAGTACACCACTAGTGTTTTTGTCCCTGCCTCAGTGTGAGTAATTACTCTTAGAACTTTATCAGAAAAGGCTGAACAGTCCTTGTTTCATTCAGACCTCTTTGGGCAGGCATAGCAGCAGCAGCAGCAGTTGGCTTCTACATCAGCAGGTGGTGAATCTGCTCCAGGTTTTAGACTCTACTTTCAAGAAGTTATCCAAGGACCTGAAAATCCCAAAAGTAAAAAGAAGCCATTTTTGACTATTTTCCATTCAGGTTAAGCACACTTTAACAGCGATGTGTGTGAAAATCTCCCAACTTTTGCGGGTTTCCCCCACTTTTTAAATCCCATTTCTGCACAGGATTTCCCTTGTGTGATAATGTCCATAGATATATAAATGAAGTATTCAAACTTGTACTCTTTCATCTGCATTCTGCACTGTTATAACTCAACTACAGATGCATCAAATGACAGTGATCTTTTTCTCTTTTGGTCATGTAGCTTGCCACTAAATATTTTGTATATTGTATATTGCAATCTGTTCTCCTCTACAGCAGGGATGGGAAACATGTGACCTTCCAGATGTTAGCTTACAACCCCGACATTCCTGAGCACTGGCCAAATTGGATGGGAGTAGGAGTCCAATAATATCTAGAAGGCCACACATTCCCCACCCCTACTCTAGAGATTATCCCATAATCTAGTAAACCTCCCTCAACTACAGCATTCTAGCAAACAAACTTCATCAAACTATAAATCATAGGATTCTTAAGGGTGAAGCATCAGCACTTAACGAGATATCACTTTGGGCCTTTACATACTGCCAGAAATAATGCAGCTTGAAGCCACTTTAACTGCTCTGGCTCAGTGCTAGGGAATCATGGGAAGTGTATTTTTTCTGGGACATTGAGCCTTCTCTGTCAGAGAGCTCTGGTGCCACAATAAACTACAGTTCCCATGATTCCTTAGCACTGAACCAAGACAGTTGAAGTGGCCTCAAGCTGCATTATTTCTGGTAGTCTGTAAAGGCCCTTTGTTAAAACTGTGCAGTGTAGATAGACTTCAAGAACTGAAAGGGGACTGTACAGTTTTTCATATATATTCTTGACAAGAATGAAAGTAGGACATGTTGACATACTGTGTTTGTGTGCTGTGTGCCTTCAAGTCCTTTCTGACTTATAGTAACCCTAAGGCTACCCTATCACAGCGTTTTCCTGGCAATATTTGTTCAGAGGAGGTTTGTCATTGCTTTTCTCTGAGGCTAAGAGAGTGTGACTTAATAACATGGCTATGTCAAAATATGTAGAGTAGTGTACAACTATCTTAAGTCATGCTCATTTCAGCTGATCTACTCCAAATATGATTTAATTTAGATCTAACCCAACTTGGATGGATGGATAGACAGACAGATAGATAGACAGAGATAGAGATAGAGAGATTCATCATACTGTCATAGTGGTGTTCAAAAAAAGAAATCAGCAAAAAAATTTCTGATGAAACTATGCCAGATCCATGCAAAGATAAATTATATTTATGTTACCTCTGTCTGTTCTCTGTTCCTCTGGACAAAGAAGTCCACATGTTCTAGCTGTTTGTCTCTTACTGTTGTATGATTCTTTAACACACTAAGAATTCACTGACCAGACACTGATTTAACATATTGGTTTTCATTCAAGACATCAGCTGTAACAGATGTTTTAAAAATGCATATTATGCTATTTTGAGAGATTTACTTTTTCCTTTCACAGTATCTTGGGAGCCATAAAATGCAGAGTCTACATCATACTTATATGGCTGGGGCCTGTTTTTTGTTTGTTCATTTGTTTGTTGTTGTTTGAGAAGAACAGGAAATTACACTAAATGAGTAACAGATTTCAGAGTAACAGATAGATGATAGACAGACAGACAGACAGCCATATTAAGCCAAGGAAGTATTTTCTAAATGATAACAGTTACATAATACAGGATTGGCACATGTCAACGTAAATGTTTAAGTCTGATAGAGAACAGTTGTAAAGAGGAAAGTATATGCTTAAGTCTATTCAGTATTGGCACAAGATGTTCAACCCTTGAGAAAGAAGAAGATAATACTGCCTTGCCCTAGCTCAGTTGCTCTCTCCCTTCCCTTCCCTTCCCTTCCCTTCCCTTCCCTTCCCTTCCCTTCCCTTCTCTTCCCTTCTTTCTCCACCAGCACATTAGAAGCAGCAAAGATACTTTCTATCATAAATAGCAGGCTGGGAGGGGTTGTTTCCTCAGAACAAGGCATTGTGGTTAAGGCAACCTCAAAAGCCCACCTGTGCTGGGACAGTAGTCTCCATGGCCATCTCTACAAGAATGTCTCATTCCAAGGAAAATAATGAGGATCATGTTGCACTGTTGATGTTTTTGGACTATAACTCCCAGTATGTGTAACCATCATATCCAGTGATTAGGTATTCTGGAGTTTTGTTATGTTCATTTGCCATTTAGTATGATGATGCTATGCTCTGTAAAACAGAAATAATTCAGCTTGAGACCACTTTAACTGTTCTGGCTCAGTTGTAAGGAATCATGGGAACTGTAGTTTATTGTGGCACCAGAGCTCTCTAACAGAGAAGGCTCAATGTCTCAGAAAAAAATACAATTTGAGAAGCCATTTTGGGCCAGATCAAAGAAAAAGAAAGATAATTGAATTGTTAACTAAAATTGACAGGTGTGGCCGGTAGCCCAACAGAACAATTGATGAAGTATTGAATCATCAGGCCCCATGTCCCCTCAGCCTCAATGTACATACACCTTGTCATGATTTCTGTTTTATACTGTTTTAGTTAGAAAATTTTGTTTTTGTTTTTTTTACAAAAAATATTGTAAAGATTTTAAAATGTTTTTATCAGTGAGCCTCCTTGAGTCCCTTTCTGGGAGAAAGGTGGCCTAAAATTAAATAAAATGAAATAAATAAATGATGTTATATTTGACAGTGATTGATTTATGATAACATTATGATTTATTTACAATTGCATTATGATGAATTTATAATTGATTTATGACCCCTGTATTATGCATTAAAGTTGTTGCTAACTTCTTTACCCATTTAACAGTGTCTGTGCCCCACTCCCTTTGTCCTAGTGCAATAAATTTCTAGTTTGATCTGAGTAGCTATGAATGAGGAGGAGACATGTTGTGAGGAGAAAGCTGACAGTCAAGAAAACAAAACAGCCAGAAAGCAACACACTCTTGGCTAAAGTGAGTAGCCTTTGCTTCTCTTTGTTTATAGCTCATTTTTTATAGACTAAACTTTGGTAAATTGCAATCTTGTTGATGGCCTCTTCCTCTCCATATACATATACACAGTTTACACTGCTTTCTCTATAAACACAATGAGGGAGGTAAGGAAATACAACCCTGCAATCATATGATAGTTCAACTGCCTCCCAGATGTTTTAAAGAAATTTAGATGGGCTTGACAAGTTAAGCAAGAGTTAAGAGATTTATTTATTTGTTTTAAAAAGAAGGTCAGGTCACTCCAGTAGATCTGAAAAACCTACAAAGATTTCATTTTTGACCAGATACAGAAGCTCATTTAGAAGCCTGTTGTGGTTTTAAAAAATAATTTTAAAAATCTCTGTTTGCATATGTAAATGATAAGTGCCCCTCCAGTCCAAAGCAGAATTGTTTGCGTTTTAGCTTGATTTTCAATATTTACAAGGCTACTCCAGCATTTCCCCTAAAGTAGAAATCCACATGGTTTTTGCCTCTGCTCCCTAAAAAATTGCTTAAGCAAAGTACAGATTGACCAGCAGAAACCTTTTAGTCACTGTGGTCCAGCTACTGCTCTTTATGTGCACATTCTATAGTCTTTGGTACATGAGAAGCTCCACACTGTAAGCATTTTATAGGATTCAAAATCCCATCTAAAGCCCTAAGCTTCATCATGACTTCCATTCCAGTCAGCTCAGTGAAGACATTGCCTATCATTTCAGTGAGGCAGTGTGGTGATTACGATTAGAGCTCCAATTAGAGGCAAAGAGGAATAGAAAAGATACATGATTTTTATTTTTGAGAGCATAAATCATTATGCAATTAAAATTTGATACTCAGGTTCCATCATATCTTTTTAAAAACAAATTGAAAGCTGTTCAGTTCATCTTTCTAGGAGTTATGCATCACATAAATCATTAACTATGGGGAGATGCACACGGGTTAAAAGAGTTGTTTTGGGGTTGAAATGAAGACATGGTCTTTAGATAACGCACGCCGAAAAATCGCCCCCTACCTGCCTCTTCCTGTGAAAGTGCACTTCAAAAAGGAGCCCCATTTTTTTGCTCCTTCCGAAAACATGCGCACCTTCAATGGTACGTTGGGATGCAGCGACAGGTACGGCAGAAATAAGGGCACCCAAGAGCAAAAGACACTGGTGTAAATGCATGTGTACAAGTGTGCCACATTTAGAGCTGCCCTTGGGGAGCATGCGCCCATTGAAAAAAGCTTCAAATTAAGGCATTTTTAGGGTTCAGGTGTGGGTGAACCACCACAGGTGTATCTGCTTCAAAACCCTAGAGCTAACCCTAATTTTCACAGTGCGCATGCGCTAGAGCGGGAAGGTGAAACTGTTGCTACCGTATGTTACATTGTGAGATAAAGGGAAAGTTTCACTTTTAAGCTGGACCCCCATACACATTCCAGCACCATTTTCCCAGTGTCTTAGCTGCCGATTATACAATAGGAGCCACACTGTATGTCGAGTCATGACCTACTAGGCATCCCTGTACAGGTTCAACGGCCTTAGCTGCTGAATATACAGTAGGAGCCACGCTGTATGCCAAATCATAAGGTAACCCTAACCCTAACTCTACCCTTACCCCTAAACCCTAACCCTAACCCTAAACTGTAACCTTAACCCTGGGCAGGTTCAACAGCCAAAGCTCAGATTCCATACAGTAGGAGCCCCACTGTATGCTGAGTCATGACCTACTAGGCATCCCTGCACAGGTTCAACAACGTTAGCTGCCAAGTATACAGTAGGAGCCACACTGTATGTCGAATCATGATGTTTTAGGCGTCCCTGCGCAGGTTCAATGGCCTAAGCAGCTGACTCTGTACAGTGACAGTCACACTGTATGCCAGGTCATGACGCGTTCTGCACAGGAGGGAAAAGTGACAAGTGTGTGTGACTGTCCTTACCTGAGCGGCATCCCCCAGGTACACTGTCTGTGACAGGAGCAGCTTCTTCATGGTGAGGGCAAACTCCACCAACACTTCCCCCACAGTGTTTTGGCCGACCCCAAACTGCTCTGATGCCTGCTTGTAGCTGGCTCTGTGGGCGAGGACCCAGATGGCCATGGTGACCCTCTTCTCTACTGGGATGGCCTTCCTCATCATGGTGTCTGCCCGCTGCATTTCCGGATGCAGTACTTCTACTATCTTCTGGAAGAGGACACGGGGCATTCAGAAGAACATCCTCCATTGCTCATTGGACCAGATGTATGTGACAAACCCATCCCACCTGTCAGTGCTTCTGGGGAACATCTACCAGCAGCGCGGGGCTCTCTCAGGGGGCATCAGAGCGGCGGCAAACTGTGCTATGCGTCTTGTGGCACCCACTCTGACAGGTCTCACTTCTGGGTCCTCCAAGTCATCACTGTGATCTTGCATGAATGCATCTGCAACAGGGACCATGGCGGAGGCTCCTGTGGCTGTGCATTGCAGGCTGAGTACCAGAGCGGACCACTCAATTGCCATGGCAGCTATGATTTCTCTACAGCACATAGTGCACAAGTCCTTAGCAATACCAACATTTCTGTTAAAGGGGCCGTGTTGTATCTGTGCACATGCACATGTGCCTCAGAGAATGCAAATAAATAAATAAATAAAGCTGCCTCTGCCAGCCCATGCGGTTACTGCATTCCTATTTGGGGAAACCTCGGGGCCATCAGTGCAGTTGATGAGGCTTCACTGCAGCCTCGGAAAAGCTGCATTAACTGGCCCCCAGTGCAAATGCTCTGTCCCCATTTAGGGCAACCTCAGGGCAGGTGATGCAGTTGTGCAGTTTGGGGAAAAGGCAAATTCAGGTCACCTTTTCCTGCCCGTCTGCATAGCCCCTATATTTTTAAAAAATAAGATGTAGCTTTACTCCTTCCTTCCTTGCCTGAACACAGCAGTGCTGTTGGAAACAATCTGATGGATATCAACTGAAGTGTCAGATAAATGTCAGGTATGCAAAGGAGTTTCGGGGGTTAGGGGGAGTAAGTTCAAATTACCTCAGAAGAAAGCCAAGACACTTCCTTGTTTCAGGAAGACTTTCCTCATCTGTTAAATCAGACAGATTTGGGGCATTAGGTAAATAAATTGTGTAGTACTAAATAGGTTTTTGTCTAGTTGGCAATATGGACTTTAATCAGGAACAAGGTGACTTCTTAAAGCAAACAGACAAGAAAAAGATAAAGCAATGGAAAATTAACTGGACTACTCTTACCTTTCAGTCATTACTGAATACATTTCTTATATTAATAGTATATTAATGGGAGGAACTCCCTGACTACACCAGATTACACTGTAATCAAGGGGGATGTACACATGAAGATATGAATAAGGCTGCATCTGCACTGCAGAAATAATGCAGTTTGACACTGCTTTAACTTCCATGATTCAATGCTATGGAATGCTGGAATTTGTAGTCTGTTGTAGCACCAAAGCTCTCTGAAAGAAAAGGCTAAATACATTACAGATCCCAGAATTCCATAGCATTGAGCCATTGTAGTTAAAGCAGTGTCAAACTGCATTATTTTTGCAGACCAGATGCAGCCTCTGTTATTGCATAAGAAGCCAGAAGACTAAGGGGGGAAGCAGACGGGCGGCCCTGGGCCGCCCCAGGAAGCTGCACCGCCGGACCGAGGCATCCCCACACCTCGGTCCTGCGGCGCAGCTTCACCTCCCCTGAAAGGAGTGCTAATTGGCGCTCCTTTCACAAGTCGCCGAAGGTGCACCGCAAAAGGCTGTGGGGCACCTTCAGTGACTCTTCCATGCAGCTGCCCCTCCCCTTCCCTGCCCCCAAGATGGCCCAATTAGCCGTCTGCTTAGCCCCTAATACTTGCCCAGCACCATGTTTTATTCTGTGTCTTCTACAGAGCATAGCATCATCATACTAAATGGCAAATGAACACAACAAAACAGCACATAAATATCACTTATCATCAGATTAATCTATTATTAAACTGAACTAGAATGAGTCATTGTTTCACAGAGAGATCTGATAGAATAAAAAAAAAACTGTCCAGGATAAAAGATAAATATGTATGGGGGTGGTAGAAATCAATTTGGGGGGAGGTTTGAGAAATATCCTGTTCTGCAACCCTTTTTTCATGTGTTTGTATGTGACATTGATACACATACACATACGTGCACACACAATTTTATTTTCCCTCAGACAATGATGTTTATTTCACCATAGGAACATAATCTTAACAGAGGAATGTATGATCACAAAGCAAGAGAGGCAATACAGAACCCTCAGCAAAACAAATGAATGGATAATTCCTTCACAGAGAAAGTATTCACTCCAGAGTATCCAACTCAAGCATACACTGAAACTCACTTACAAAGCTAAACATATTTCAACAGGCATGTACAGTGGTCTACCTTATGTCCCATAGGGATGGAAGGAATATTTGAAAATATTTGAGAAATGATTGAAAATGGCTGTTTCCTGCACAGAAAATCCTTTTTAACCAAAACAACTGTTTGAATTTTGCAGAGAAAAGGCCTCAGACTTTGAATAAACTTCAAAAATGTTGTGGTTTTCAACGGCTTTTTCTTTAGTCATTGTTTTCTTCAAGAAGAAAATTAGTGAATAATACATCCCTTATGCCTCATAAATCACCTATTTGCTCTGATGCTTTGTGACTGCAAAGATGGGGGTTAAACTCTCAATACACGACTAGTAGGCTATGTTTGGCTAATTGGCCCAGACATTATACCAATTTAGTTTCAACTGATTTTTTTCTAAATAGGGATTTAATTGTTTTTATCTTTGCGTGTATCTGTAGTATTCTTCCTTATGTACAATAGGAAATAGGGAGATAGACTCTATAGGAGAAAACAAATATTTGTATGTAGTTTTGGCCACCAGCGTGGCGTAGTGGTTTGAGTGTTGGACTATGACTCTAGAGACCAGGGCTTAATTCTCAGACATGAAACCCACTGGGTGACCTTGGGCAAGTCACATGCTCTCACCCTCAGGGAATGGCAATGGCAAACCCCATCTGAACAATTTGTGCCATGAAACCCCCATGATAGATTTGCCTTAGGGTCACCATAAGTCAAAAATGACTAGAAGGAGCACAGTCACCACCACAACAACATACATAACACTCTGATGTGTTTTGGAAAATTGTTCTGCACAAAAATACAGATTTTTGTGTGTGTGGGGAGGGGGGGGGGAAATGATGACTTTCTGCACCCAAATACACTTTCTTGCACAAAACCTGTCTGCACAAAACCCCACCACTTTTGCACAAATTAAAAAAATGTATTTTTGTGCAGAATAATTTCCCCCAAACACTTCACGATGTGCAGACATTGATCAAAAACTGCAGAAAATTTTCATTTCTGTGTTGGAATTTTTTTTTTCCAGCTGAGAAACAAAGAATGGCAAATATTCTTTCTGTCCCTACTTCTGAGTGCTCTGCTGAAGCAAACCAGTAGATTTCCATGGTTTGAGTTTTACAAATAAATTATGCTTTAATTTCTTTCCAAAAGATATTAAAGTTATCAAAGAAATTAATTTTTCCCATGTTAATTTTATCTAGAATTCATGAAGTGCCAAATCACACAATCAGTCGTAGGGTACTCGGATGCCAAAACCAGTCTTAGGGTACTCTGGTGGTGGGGGACACATTCTCTGGTCCAATGTATCCAACATACAATATTTCCTTTATTTACAGGTGGCAGGAACTTAAGACACTCCACCTGAATTGACTCTTTGGGGGGTTACCTAGACTGAAAACTGGTGAGGCATATTTGATATCATGTAGATTTGGATGGCCAAACAAGGATGCCCACACTATTGCGAGGATCAACAAACTCATCTACTCAATCCCATCTTCAGTCTTTTTCCATTTCTAGCTCCCACCCTGACTCCATAATTAGTTGGTTGCTAAGGATCCAAGTGGGACTTTTTGGCTTGTGTACAGATTGATAAACTCTTTCAACATAGGACCAAGTAAGGAGTCATGGTTAGTATGGGTGTGTGATTTGGTCACATGTGGCAGAGATATGCAGGAATTTTTTTATTTGATTTTATTTTACTCATTTATATTCTGTCTTCCCCAAGAATGGGACTCAAGGCTACATACAGCTTGTTAAAACAATGCAGATTAAAAGCTGTACAAAGAAATCAGTAAAAATTACAAATATAAAAGTCCATTAAAAGACAATAATTATCGGGACTTCCAGTTGGTAATGGCATCCTATTAAGTCCCTTTCATGCACGACAGTAGGGGGGTACTTTGAACCAAGAGATATTTGGGTGAAGGATCACATCGTCAATCTGCCAAAAGTGAATCCTTGGGTATGAGGAATCTAGAGAAACTCTTAGTGGGTCCATTCCTGAATCCCAGATCATTGGAGAACTGGATGTCATTAAATCCAGATTGGGATGATCAGAAAGACCCCCCCCCCCCGACGCATCGGGAAGGGCCTTCTGTTGCACCGGCCATTTTAGGAGGCTGATGCCATGATTGGTTGGGAGGGCTGGGAGTCTCACCCTCCCAGTGGCCCCCAACCAATCGGGGGGATCTCGCAAGATCCCACAGCAGCCCACATAATCTTGCGAGAATGGATAGTCTTGCGAGATTTTGGGCAGGATTTGGGGGCTTACATAATGTCCATATGCCTCGTGGAGGCAGCCGTTTTGCAACGGGGTGGCCATGTGTCAAGAAGAAAGTTATAATAAAGTGGAAATTTTTTGACTGTAAAGCAGGGTAGGCAACCTTTTCCCTTTAAGGGCCGGGGGACTTCAGCTCCCAGAAGCCTCAGCCATGTTGCCCAATAGTCCCATGTTGGCCAATAGCTCCTGGGATTCTGGGAGCTGAAGTCCCTCGGCCCTTAAAGGGGAAAGGTTGCCTACCCCTGCTGTAAAGTCATTGTTTCAGACCCTGTACAGATGAATAAAGTTGTGGCCATTTTGTTATCCAAAAACCGGCATTCGAACTTCTTTGTGCCAGTGCAAAAGGCAGAGGGGACCGAAGAAGTAACTGATCTAATGGTTCGTGTTCTGTCCATAGACTACCAGAGATGCCACTAATTTTAAATAAATGTGTCTTCAATAAATTCATCTTAACTGTGAGTAACCATGTCCACTGATTCAGACAAATATCTCCAACAGTTAACTTCATAGTTGCAGAAATATTTCTGGGTTTATAAAAGAGAAAGAGAGAAAAAGAGGTTTAAAAAAATTGGAAATGCAGAGGATAATATATTAAGAAGTTTCATCATATTATATATCTATATATCAGACTATATATCTGAGACCATTCAGTTGGATAAAGAACATACTTTGAAAAGGAAAATAATGATAATAATAATAATAATAATAATAATAATAATAATAATTAATAATGGGGACAGAGTTTAGAATATCTCAATCCTGCTCTCAAGTGACAGGAGGTGCCCAAGAGATTTTGGAGCCACGGCTGCTACTGGAAAGAGAGAGAGTGGGAGAGAAGGGGTAGAGCTATCCTTTAGAGTTTGGAGGTGTTGGTGGCAAGGTGGAGACAAGGGAAGCAATCCTGGCCTCAGTGGAGTAGAGACGGAGGGCATGTAGCAGTTCTTGCTGGCTCCCTTTGAATTTAATCTAGGAGGCTCTGAAAATGTGGAAGCTGTTAGAGAAGGAGGAAGGAGGTTATATATTACTTTTTGGTCATTGGAACTGACAAAGATAAGGGGATTGTTGATGATAGAGGGGACATTTGGTGTGCTGATAATCTGTAATAGGAAAAATCCTTCTGCTGGTCCATTTGCCATTATTAAAGGATAGGAGCTAGAAAAGAACAGGAAGAGGAGATTGATCTAATGTTATAGATCTCTCCACAGAGACTACTAACGAAGGAAGTGGAGGAAACTGTGGAAGGGGGGAAATGTTTAAACTGTAACATTAAAGGCTAAGGGTAGGGGTGGGATTTCAGGAGATGAAGATTTATATATATATATATATATATATATATATGCAAGATTTGTGTAGACTAAGGTGCTGTCCATTTCCCCTTTAATTTATATCAGGTTTTACAAAAACTTAAGCGGAAAATCATAAGAAGGAAACAGGATATCTAGCTAGACAAGGAGCATTGTGAGAGTTGGGGTTTTAAGAAAGATTTAGAATATTGGGGTGACAGGCAGACAGTAGAACAGGGAAATAAGGTAAGAAACATTAAATCAAGGTAAGATTGTTATACAAATATTATTTTAAAGAATTTATTGAAACAAACTTATTGAAATTGAAACAAAATTAAAAGATTTGTAAATAATAGCTTTCATTGCAGACAGTTATTAGATTACATAGAAAGAAGAGGAGGGAAAAAACAACAAAACATTTAATTTAAGAGTAATACCAGTTACAGAAATAATATAATATAGAAAAATAAAATATACAGAGACCAGATTTAAATAAAGAAGGAAAAAGAAAAAAAGGGGAGGAACCACACACACATACACACATACACACATACATAAAAAACAAAATGAAACAAAAAACAAAAAAAAATAGTATTTGTTAACATTTTGTTAGAATTATAGTAGATTACATAGACAGAATTAGACTACTTTGTTTGAATTAAAATATATTGGAAAGCAGAGAGAAAATAAAAAAGATAAATAAAATAAAATAAATAAAACCTGGGAGCACCCAAGGTTGTAACTTAATAGAGTAAACTCATAAATCCTAAATTGAAAC
The DNA here is from genome assembly GCA_026167975.1 of Phrynosoma blainvillii. Classification (NCBI taxonomy): domain Eukaryota; kingdom Metazoa; phylum Chordata; class Lepidosauria; order Squamata; family Phrynosomatidae; genus Phrynosoma; species Phrynosoma blainvillii. Next base: position 204,197,818 of record JANUYF010000003.1, read on the forward strand.
TAATCTGAATAATGGCAATGAGTCTGAGAAGTCAATCTTTGAAAAGCCAGACAAGTAGATCACAAACACAGCTGCAATTCACTAGAAGACCATCTCTGGAACAACAACAAAATGGAACCATCAAACCAAATTTTATTCAAAGAAATCAGGAAACTAAGATCCAATATCAGACAAGAAATGAAGGATTTCAAGCCAGAAATTCGGCAAGATATAAGAACTGAGCTAAAGGAAATAAACCAAACAGTGGAAAGATTACCAAATGAAATGTCTTTGGCAAATCAAAGAATTAAAGTGTTGGAGGAAAAGGTACATATGGTGGATGAAGAATATGAAAAATATGAAAGCAAGAAGGGAAGAAGAACTAGATGACAGAGCGATTTGAGAACAAAAATTAAGAGAAAGATGTGTTAAAATTCGGGGACTGCCTGAATAAAAAGAAGAAGATTTAATGAAAACCTTGTTGCCAAAATTAGCTAGATATCTAGAAAAGGAGGAAAAATTATTTGAAATGCAAATAGATAAGATCTTCCACTTAAATTCAAGCATCGCAAAGAAAAGGAACCTTTGTTGGGATATCATGATCTATTTTGTAAGAAAACAAACCCATGACTATTTATTAAGACATCACAATCAATCCCCTTTGACAATTGGATGAAAGAAACTACACATTTTTAAAGATAAACCGGCCAGACTACTACGGAAAAGAAAAGGTTACAGCTTTCTAACCACTTCTTTAAGAGATTGAGATATATCCTACAGATGGATTCAGCCTGAAGGATTGTCTTTTTGGTTTAATAAAAAGAGAGTCATAATCAAATCAATAGATGAGGCAAAAAGATTTTGGGAATATATGCAAAGAAAAAGGAGGGACGAAAGGAAAGAAAGAGAAGAAGGGAATGGAATTACACCACATGCAAGTGAAGAGGAAAAGGAAGCAAGGACTAAACAAAGAGAATTACTTCAAAAAAATATCTCTGGAATGAGAAGAAATGGAGAATTTAAGATCTTTAACATTAGAAGAAATAAAGCTTTTAGAAAAGCAACAAGAATTAGAAACAGAAGATATAATAATAATAATAATAATAATAATAATAATAATAATAATAATAAATTTTACTTATAACCCACCCCTCTGCTCAGCAATCGGGGCAGCGTACAACAAATTAAAAATACAACAGGCAAAACATTCCATCCTCCCACTCCTAACCCTCCCACCCCTTAAAACAGGATTAAACTATCATAGAATTAAAATCAAAATTCGCAAATAAAATACAATACAATACTGCCAGATTTGGCCTATCTATCAGAACGACGGATGGGATGAATGGCGGATCACCTCCAATATAGCCGGGCAATTATTCCAGGAAGGCCTGCTGGAAGAGAGCCATCTTTACTGCATTTTTAAAGGCAGTAAGGGTGGTAATAAGACGGATCTCGTCCAGCAGGCCATTCCACAGTCTGGGAGCGGTCACAGAGAATGCCCTCTGGGAGTTCTGTGAGAGCCTAGTCTTTATGGGCTGCAACAGGTTCCTCCCAGAGGACCAAAGGGTGCAAGGAGGATCATACGGGGAGAGGCGGTCTTAAGATAAGATGGACCCAAGCCATGTAGGGCTTTAAAGGTTAACACCAACACCTTGTACTGTGCCCGGAAACTAATCAGCAGCCAGTGGAGGGATTTAAGCACCGGTGTTATGTGCTCCCTCCTAAATGTTCTAGTCATTAATCTGGCTGCCATGTTTTGTACTGGTTGCAGTTTCTGCGTTAAGCACAAGGGTAGCCCCATGTAGAGTGCATTGCAGAAATCCAGACGTGAGGTTACCAGAGTATGTACTACAGTTTCCAGATCCCTCATATCCAGATAAGGGCACAGTTGGCGTATCAGCTGAAGCTGATAACAGGCACTCCTGACCACCGCATTCACTTGACTAGTCATGTGAAGCGATGAATCTAGGAGTACCCCCAAGCTGCGAACACAGTCCTTAGAGGAGAGTGTGACTCCATCCAGGACTGGAGACTGTATTCCCAAAACTGGTTTCAGGCCCATGACTGTCAGTACCTCCATTTTGTCCGGATTTAGCTTCAATTTGTTTTCCCTCATCCAATCCATTACTGCTCTTAGACAGTCATTAAGAGGAGAGATGCCATCTGAAGTCTGAGTTGATGATCTAGTCATGGAGAAGTATATCTGGGTGTCATCAGCATACTGATGACACTGCGCTCCATGCCTCTGAATGATCTCACCCAGCGGCTTCATATAAATATTAAATAGCATCGAGGACAGGATAGTGCCCTGAGGAATGCCACAATTAAGCTTGCTTTTGGAAGAACAACTGTCCCTGAGCCTCACCCTCTGGGGAAGGAATGGAACCACCGCAAAGCGGTGCCTCCAATTCCTAACTCTCTCAGGCGATCCAAGAGGATGGAGTGATCTATTGTATCAAAGGCTTCTGAGAGATCCAAGAGCACCAGCAGGGTCACACTACCCCTGTCAATGCCTACACAGAGGTCTTCGGTCAGAGTAACCATGGCAGTCTCCACTCCATATCCTGTCCTGAAGCCGGTTTGAAATGGATCGAGATAATCAGTTTCATCCAAGATTACTTAGAGTTAGGAAGCAACTGCCCTCTCAATCACCTTGCTTAAAAAAGGAAGCAAGGAGACTGGTCTATAATTATTTCTATCCAGAGGGTCCAGGGAAGGTTTTTTCAGGAGTGCCTAATGGCCACCTCCTTCAAACACGATGGTACAATACCTTCCCTGAAGGATACATTGATTGTATCCGGTAGGAATACTCTCAACACATCCCCCCCCCCCCCAGACGACCAGCCAAGATGGACATGGATCAAGAGGGCAAGTCATCTTCCTCATTTTTCCAAGGAGCTTGTCCATATCATCAGTACTCACAGATTGAAACTGATGCAGTAAATTTCCATCAACGGAGTTGCTGGACACCTCGTCTATGGATTCTGTCGAAACAATGGCATCCACGTCAGGTCTTGTCCAAGAGATTTTATCTACAAAGAAAGTATTAAATGTGTCACATCAGGCTGTCGTTGGGTTAAGTGGGGGCTTGGCGCCGGAGGAACCTTTGTCAATTTCCCCACCACCCTAAACCACTCTGCTGAACAGGACTCTGCAGATGCAATGCATGCAGCACAGAAAGATCTCTGCGCTGCACACAAAACCTCCCGATAGGAGTCAAGATGCATCCTATGGCGAGTTCTGTCAGATCGGAGCCAAGTCTTCCGCCATTCGTGCTCTAGTCATTGTCCAACTCGCTTCATCCTCCTAAGCTCCTCTGTGTACCAGGGCTTACGATTAGAAGCGGGCTGGAAAGGACGCTTGGGAGCGATTGTGTTGATAGCCTTGGTAAGATTGGTGTTCCAGGTATTCACCAAGGCTTCGACAGAATCACCAGCATTACCAACCATTAAACCCTCTAAGGCCTTCTGGAAACCAATGGGTTCCATCTGCCTTCAAGGGTGGACCATTCTCATAGGTCCACCACCCCCGAGAGGGCCGATAGTAGCCTTTAGCTCTATCTTGACCAGGAAATGATCCGTCCATGACAATGCGGAGGCTTTTATAACCTCCGCCCATGGATATTCCTGTTCTGTATTAAAAAAACCCATCGAGGGTATGACCAGCACAATGTGTGGGGCCGTCAACCAATTGGGATAGGCCCATTTTTGTCATGGTCTCCATGAACTCCCAAGCTGCACCAGTTAGATTAGACAAGCAGGTCTCAAGAGGGATGTTGAAATTGCCCAAAACCAAGAGTCTGGGCAACTCCAGCAACAACTCTGAGACCAGTGAGGTCAGCTCAGTTAGGGAGTATGTTAAGCAACGGGGTGGCCAGTATACCAACAGAATCCCTAAACTGTCCCTGGTTTTAAGACTAAAGTACATACACTTGATATGGGTTGTTTTCCGTATAGGCTTCCTGGTCAAGGTTAGGTTGTTTCTGTGAACCAAGGCCACTCCACCTCCCCGTCCACTTTCCCTTATCTGCTCCTTAACTGAGTACCCAGCTGGGAGAGCCTGTGCCCACATAGCAGTGCTGGCATCTCCCAGCCAGGTCTCGGTGAAGCATGCCAGGTCAGCCGCCTCATCCAATAAGAGGTCATAGATAATATGGGTCTTATTCTTAACCGATTTGGCATTGCAAAGGAGCAGAGTAAGGGACTGTGGAATGGCTGGTAGGCTCTCCAAGTTATCCTGGGAAACAGAGTGAACTGAAGAAGGGATAGGTATTATGCACCTATCCCTTCTTCTTTTGTTACATTTCCTCACTCTGTTCCCGCCATATCTACCCTGCCCCACCACAACCTTAATGCCCACTCCCAGACTGTTCCCGGCTCCATTATATGATGACATTAATAATTTCAGAACATCTGAAAAAATATTAGTTATTTGGATCCATGAAGACCAGAAGGATTTCTACTGAAAAGGCATATCAAAGATAACATAAGGACTCTTCTAAATTTCATCGAATACCATACAAAAAATATAGACAAAAAACTAGCTCTTCTTTTTATTGATGCAGAGAAAGCCTTTGACAAAATCATTTGGGAATTTATGTTTAAAGTACAAGAAAGAATGAATATGGGCACAAATTTCATGACATGGATAAAAAATATATATAAAAATCAAGAAGCAGCCTTAGTTTTTAATGGAGACAGTATGAAAAAATATAAAATACAAAAGGGAGTTAGACAAGGCTGTCCCATCATCATTGCTTTTTATAACCACATTGGAAATTCTAAACAATGCTATTAGAGGAAACAATAATGTGGAAGGAGTCAGAATCAAAAAATCAGAATATAAAGTACACGCTTTCGCTGACGACCTATTGATATTGAGATTGAAGTTTCAATAATCAATATATTTTAACTATCTATGTTAGAAATGTAAAAAAATAGATGCTAAGTGGCCACATAGAGAGGATTCTGGGAGTGTCAGTTACCTTGGAACACACCTTTACTTCCAGTTAAAAAGCCAGGAAGTGACAATTACAGGCCAGTTCAAGATCTGAGGCTAGTAAATCAAACTACAGTGACTATACATCCCATGGTGTCAAATCCATGTTTTAATCTGCCTGATCCCCACCAAAGCAACTCACTTCACTATTCTAGTCCTCAAAGATGCTTTTTTCTGTATAAGGCCTGCCCCCAAGAGCCATCTTCACCTTGCAATGGGAAGATGGTATAACCAGAAGGAAAAGTCAGTACTGCTGGTGTCACTTGTCTCAGGGCTGGAAGAATAGCCCCAACCTATTTGGCTCCGCTCTCAGCCAGGACTTACTGCAATTCCCATCAATCCCTGGGAAAAAAGTTTTGCTACAATATGTAGATGACTTGTTATTGGCAGCAGATTCTTATGATGAATGTTGGAAAGCAACTAGAGAGTTACTGCAATTGTTATGGAAAGCAGGATACAAAATGTCCAGGAAAAAGGCTTAGATATGCCAGAAAAAGGTAAAATACCTAGGATTCCATGTGTCTCAAGGAAAGCAAGAATTAGGAGCTGAGAGAAAGGAGGCAGTGTGCTCCTTGCCTGAGCCAAAGAATCGCAGGACTGTCAGAGAGTTTTTGGGAGTAGCAGGATTCTATAGAATTTGGATTCCCAACTTTGCATTGATGGCTAAACCCCTGTAGGAAGCTACCAAAGGCGTGGAACTGTCTCCCCTACAGTGGGGCCCAGAGCAAAGAGCAGCCTTTAAGCAAATTGAAAAGGCACTGCTGGAGGCTCTGGCTTTGGGACTGCCAGATGTAACCAAACCATTTGCCCTATATGTTCATGAGAAGAATTGGGTAGTAATAGGAGTTTTAACTCAGCATTGGGATTGTGGGCTTGCCTGGTAGCCTATCTTTCCAAACAGATTGATGCTGTAACAAAGGGATGGCCTGCATGTCAGTGCAATAGCTGCCACTGCTCTTTTGATCAAGGAAGCAGATAAGTTGGCTCTGGGTCAAACTCTATAAGTAAAAGTCCCCCATGCAGTAATCCATTTGATGGACTATAAAGAAAACTATTGGTTTACCAATAGCAGAATGTTAAAATATCAAGCCATGCTGTGTGAGAACCATAGAGTCCAGCTGGGAATAACAAATAATTTGAACCCAGCAACACTCCTTCCTGTAGATCCTGAGAGAATACCAGATCATGATTGCCTTCAAATTATGCATGAGGTTTACTCCAGTAGACCAGATTTGAAGGATGTGCCATGGCCCAACCCAGATGTAACCTACTTTACAGATGGGAGCAGTTTTGTGCAAGATAGAGTCAGATATGCTGGCTATGCTGTTGTCACCCATGACAAAGAAATAGAAGCATGTTCCTTACCAATAGGGACTTCTGCCCAACAAGCTGAATTAATCGCACTCATTTGTGCCAACATGCACCCAAAATATAATGAGGCTGAAATCAATTGGCAGAAAAAGAAATGCAAGGGAAAAAGACTAAAGATGGATGGTGGCTGTTACCAGATGGAATAATCTTTGTTCCTAGAGTTTTGGCATGGGAAGTAATAATGCAAGTACATGCCAATTCCCACCTAGGAAAGACAGCTCTGAGTCAGTTTTTAGAAAAACTATATGTAGATGGGCTGCACTCCCTAACAGCAGCAGCCTCATCAAGATACCTCACCTGTGCTAGAAGCAACCCCAGATAAGGACCCAGAAAGCCTCCTGGAATTCAACACAGAGGCATCATCCCTTTTGAATCCTTAGTAGTGGATTTTGCAGAAATGCCTAGAAGTGGAGGCTACAGATACCTGCTGGTGTTTGTAGATACCTTTACAGGTTGGATGGAGTGTTATCCCTGTAGATCAGAGAAAGCTTCTGAGGTCTCCAAAGCCCTGTTAAGAGACATAATCCCCAGACATGGGATGGTACATCATATTGAGACAGATAATGGTCCGAGCTTTGCAGATAAAACTATACATCACCTGTCCAAACTGTTAGGCATCACCTGGAAGCTGCACTGTGCCTATAACCCAGCCTCATCTGGCAAAGTAGAAAGAATGAGCAGAACCTTAAAGACCCAATTGGATAAAATATGTCAAGATAACAAGCTAAAATGGGCACAAGCCCTTCCATTGGCTTTGTTCAGACTTAGATGTACTCCAAACAATAATAATGGATTGTCCCCATTTGAGTTAATGTATGGCAGACCCTCTCAGATTTTATATGGCATAAAGGGGGGGGGGACATAGGACAATTGGGCAAGTCCATATTGGTCCAAGAAGTGCAAGAATTGGGAAAGGTTCTATGAAAACTGAACAAATATGATTTAGAGAAGAGACCTCCTTTGGTTCAGACCCAAATACACCTATTTGAGCCAGGAGATGAAGTTTGGCTAAAATAATACAAAACTGATTCTTTAAGTCCAAAGTGGAGAGGACCTTTAACAGTACTTCTCTCCACTCGCACTGCTCTAAAGTTAGCTGGAATTAAGCCATGGGTACATTGGACTAGGGTCAAGAAAGCTGCTTCACAGTGGAATTCACAATTAGACTCTGATAATCAATTGAAATTGTTTTTTTAGAAGAAATTCTATGCTCCTACATTCCCCTTACCTGGAAAAAGGGTGGAGCCATGGGCAAAGCTAAGATAGATCATCACAGCCGAGCATTTAACCTGTCCTGGAATTTAGGTTAATGTCACTTGGCCGAAGATTTTAGAGGAGTACAGGTTCTGCTCTAACCACTGCAGAGGCTGGTTAGACAGCACGGTTCTGCTCTTTAATCAAGACAGGCTCTGCAGCACCTGTCCCAGATGTCAGGTGACCAGCGCACATCCCCATCATACTGTAGAACTCAAGATTAGAAGCTAGGCAATAGAAATGTATATTAAGATGTTATTTGGCACATGTATTGTGACATTACTCCTGATGGTAATAGATAATGTTAATTGTGGAAAGCCAGAATGGAGTACAAATGAGTTCCATTAGTTAATTAACAACATATCCAACATAGCAAACATGACTAGTTGTTGGGTTTGCATGCACATGCCCTCAAGCAAAAGGATAGCCAGTAAAAGTGGTTTTCATAATGGGATTAATGAGTTGGAATAAAGCTGAAGAAACAGACTATAAAAGATGCAAGTCAATTCATATTGTCGCACCAATCGCAAAATGCAAAATTCCCACTGTGTGTTAGAGACTGGCATGGTGCAAAAGACCAAATCACTGTTTCCCCAGGGCATCCCAACACCTGTATAAATATGGGAGATTATAACAACCATACTCGTATAGTGTTGTTGAGACTGGTATGTTTATATATTTCAGACCACATAGAAACAATCTTGACTTGTGAACGCCTATACCCACTAGTGGGTTAGATGGCCTTATATGGAAATGTGAAAAATACTGCTCTTATTAACAGAATTTAAGAGCAAGAGCGATCACAGCAAGAATTGTTTTTATATGGTCTCCCTAAAGGTTTTTACTGGGTATGAGGAGAATGGGCAGGAAGGGTTTTACCCCTGGGCTGGAGTGGCACCTGCGCAATTGGTGGTTTAACCCCAGCAGGTATTTCCTGCCATCCACTAGGTCAGTCAAAAGGAACCTGGGAAAAGCAGTTTGCTAGGCAGAAGCAATTTGCAGAACACTGAGTTAGGAGATAATATGATCCTAAGCTGGGATATGATCCTGACAACACATACTTAACAGGCAGTGAAACTTTCTTTGCAGTTGGGATTCCCAGTATTGGAGTCTGATGGAACATTGAACAGATAAAAAAGTTGTCAGCACACTTGGAAATAGAGGCAAATTCCACTGCAAAGGGACTTACTGCTGTCCAAACTGAAATAAATTCTTTGGCAGGAGAATTGGCTCAACATAAGCTACCTTTAGATTACTTACTCAGAAAGGAAGGAGGTCTTTGTGTTTGGTAAATTACCACTTGTTGTCATTATGTGAATGAATCTTGCCTGGTGGAAGAGAATGTTGGAAAAATCCATGACATAGTTCGGAAGATCAGATCAAGATATGAAAAATCTGAAGAATTCTGGTCATGGCTTACGAATTGACTATCTGATAGTCAATGGATTCATAGTTTGTTTGGTTATGTTGTAATTATTATAGTGCTTCTGGTGTTAGGATGTTTGTGTATGCCATGTATTCTGAAATTCATAAGACAAAGGGTAGAGACCTTGATAGAGACAAAAGCAGCTACTCAAGTATGTGCTGTGTTTGATTTGCAGGCACCAGAAAAAAAATGATGAAGCATCAGTATTTTGAACAAGCATTATAATGATGATGTTTTGATCTAAATGTTGATAAAAATCATCAAAAGGGGGGAATGAGATGGAAAAGTTTCAATAATTAATATATTTTAACTATCTATATTAGAAATGTAGGAAAATAGATGTCAAGTGGCCACATAGAGAGGATTCTGGGAGTTGAGGCCCCTGAGAAGAGATGAAATATTGGAAGATTTTAACAGCAGGAGTGCTTAGAATGTTTAGGGTCAGATTGCCCTTTTGAAGGACCTGCTTGCATTAAGATGCCAGAGTGGTGTATGGCAGCCACAATAAATCACTGATAGGAGACACAGGAACTCTGTGCAAAGGGGCCCATGGTACCATCTTTCTGCTGATAAGGAGCATTGGAATGGGGCAATATGTACCTTAAGTAGATTATAATGTATTCTAAAATCTTTACTCTTATTGCTTGAGATTCTATAAGGTTCTAATGTTTAAGGTTTGAAATATCCAATAAGGTGTAAGAATTGGATTTCTTTGTTTGGAGGTGTATAAATGTAGCCATTTTTCTTCTGTTTGGGATCCAAAACTCTGGAATGCTAATTCCTTTTGGGACTGTCGACATAATAAACCTGTGTTTACAAACTGACTTCGGTCCCCTCTCTTGCTTCTGCTCTGCCAGTAACTGAAGCTGCTTCAGGCTCATAGCTCACAGACTGGTTATTTCCATTACAATATCATTAGCAAACCCCATAGAAACTATAGAAGAATTATTAGAAACAATTCAAAAACATAGTGAAGTTTCAGGTCTATCAGTTAAGAAAGAAAAAAACAGCTGTTACCTATGAATTTAACGAATGAAGAAAAACAGATCCTAAAAGACAAGACCAATTTTCAAATAGTAAAGAAAACAAAATATCTAGGAATTAATATCACCATAAGAAATTCAGAGCTATTTAAAAATAAGTATGAAATTAAATAGAAAAAGATAAAGAAAGATTTAGAAAAATGTGAGAAAATTGGTTTAATGTGGATGGGGAAAATTTCGGCCATAAAAATGAGTGTGTTGCCCAAAATGATATTTTTATTTCAAAATCTTCCAGTTATCACTAATGATAAACCTTTTAAAGTTTGGCAAAAAGATATATCAAAATTCCTCTGGTCAAGTAAGAAACCAAGAGTAAAATGTACATTATTACAAGATGAAATAAGTAGAGGAGGGCTAGCACTACCAAACTGTGAGTGTACAATGGATTAGATTGTTGATTGGCTAAAATTGGAAAATAGAAGATTATTACAATTGGAAGGGGCAGAGATTAGATTTGGCTGGCACACGTACATATTCTATGATAAAGTAAAGGAAAACAGAGATTTCAAAGATCATTATATTAGGAAATCCTTACTACAAATTTAGCTAAAGTTAAAATCTAGATTATGTATAGGTATTCCTAGATTGACATCTACAAATGAAGCCTTTTTCAATAGAGCCCAATTAGATACCTCAAGGTGGGTGACAAATGGAGATTTACTAAAGGAAAATAAGCTGGAATTAAAATCCTTGAACAATTACAGTTAGAAGGACTGAAGTGTACATGGTTCACTTATTATCAAATTAGATAGATTATTTTTAGATGCAAAATTAAATATGATTAAAGATGCAGATCTGGAATTCGAAAAAATAATACAATCAGAAGATAACCATAGTAGGAAATTTTTATAAACTATTATTGAAATTTGATATGGAAGAAGAAAGGATTGAACCCCATATGATAAAATGGGCCCAAGATATTGGCACTTTGATAAATTTAGAACTATGGGAGAAAACCTGGATGAAAAGATTAAAATATACCTTGAATTATAATTTAAAAGAAAAGTATTACAAAATGCAATTTAGATGGTATCTCACCCCATTCAATATGGCAAAAATTTATAAGAATGAAAAAAATTAATGTGGGAAATATGGGAAAGAATTGGGCACTTTTTACCATATGTGGCGAAATTGCAAAGAGGCAAAAACATATTGGGATGAGATTCACAAAGCAATAGAAGAAATGATTGACTGTAAGCTAAGCAAAGACCCGGTGAGCTATTTATTAAATATAAACCAGAAGAACTATAGAGAAAAAATATGGTAGATTTATATTTTACCTGACCACTGCAGCTAGACTGAGGTATGCATCAAAGTGGAGAGTAAAAACAATATCAGAGATTAAGGATTGGATTACGAAAGTATACGATTTAATAAGTGATAAACTAACTCAAGCCTTACATAAAAAACCATTTAAAGAATTAGAGAAAGTCTGGAAGCCTTTTGTTGGATATATAGAACGAAAATGGGGACAACAATGGAGTTTAGGTTTGAAATAAGGATCTGATTTAAATAAGATGATTATTGGTTAGAATATATATACCCAGAAAATGTTTTTTCAGACTGTTACACAACTATGAAGTAAGAATTGAGTAATATAAAACAACAATTTTTTTTCTCTTTTCTTCTTGGTTTTCAAAATAATTTCAAAATACTTTGTTATGTCATATTTATTATCTAAAAGTAGGAGAAAAACACATAGTTTAAGTAATTTCAGAATCAGTGGATTGGTGTAGGAAGCCTTGTTTGTGTCTTGTATGTGAAGTTTAATATATGTATGCGTTTTCTTTAGGATGTGATGTTAGAGATGTATGTCTAAAAACTTTTATGTCTTTATATGTTTTTTATTATTAATAAAAAATTTAAAAAAGACAATTATCAAGAAATTATCAGGCTGAAGTTATATGAGCTCCTTGAAATACATTTACAGTAGCTGAGAATGTTTTTGTGTTGCCACTGAGGATTATGAGGCATATGGACACAGGGCACTTCGCCTTTGGGGTTAACTTGGAAAGAAGACACAATTTTGCACAAAAGTCTACCATGTTCACATCTAGTCCAGCTCTGTTTCTTTTCTCATAGTTCTTTTGTGTTGCCCAACAATATTCTGGCCAAAATGCACATCTTTGGGGAGAAGAACCAGCACAAATCACCTATAGTACAGTAGGCTCTTGGCATCCTCTGTGAATTGGTTCCAGGACCCCTGTGGATACCAAAATCCATGGATGCTCTAGTTCCATTAAATACAATGGCATAGTGAAATTGTATCCCTTATATAAAATGGCAAAATTAAGGTTTGCTTTTTGGAATTTATATTTGTAAACATATTTTCAAGCTTTGGGTGGTTGAATCCATGGAAAACCCATCCGTGGATAAGGAGTGCCAACTGTATTCTGGCTCTGTTTTGTAAAAATTCAAATGTACAAGTATTGATTCTGCAGTACATGCCTCAGATGTGTCATGCATTCCTTAGACTAACCAATTGGCATGATGAAACATATCAAAATGTTGAACAGTTTTGAAGGTGAGCAATCTTTGATTCACATATTAATATATGTATTACATATTCACTCACCTGGAAATTCTCTAGAGGTTTAGCGTAGTGGTTGGCTTGAGGTTTGATGCGGAAAGTGTAGTTGACCTACCAGATTAAAGTGCATTTGCTATTTCTGGATCCTACACATATTTTTGGGAATTCTCTATAAATTACCCTCCCCATGTCACCTCCTATAGATGATATGTATTAAAAAACTTCCCTTGAGAAAAAAAAAATGAGGGATGATTGTACAATGCTTGCCCTAATTCTTTTTCTATCTATTTGCTATCTATCTATAAAGTATCTATGTCACACAATTAAAAAAAAACTATCGGAGTGAATAATTAGGACAATAAATTAATCAGACAAGAATATCAATAAAATGTTGCATTGTGGACTGTTTTCCCAATAGATCTGAGAAGCTGATAACTCCGAGGATTTCCTAGGGAAAATTGTAATAGCCTATTTACCTCTTACCTTGGATTTTTCAGTTGCTGGGCAGGAGAAAAGGTGCAAACAGTGTGGAAGTTGCTTACTGTTATATTTCAGTAGCTCCCAAAGTACTTAGCTAATGTCACAATAATACTTATTGTTCTTACAAGTATTTTTTTATTTACCTATATTGCAAAATTAGTTAATCTTAGTAACTTTTGAAATCATTTGAATGTTACGAGCTGCTGGACTTTACAATCTATTGGTCTGTGACACAAAACACATCTAGGTAGGCTATGACAGCATAGTAGATAAATGTGTGCATACCAGATAGACTTTTTATTTTTAAATGATCCATTAATTAATAATAAGAGAATGGCATAACAGTATGCTCAAATCAACATCTGCCACCCATCAATCATCACTAGATTTAGAAATATTTTTAAAAATTGAAAAATCACATTGCATGTTCTTTTATGTTTACCTGGTTCTTACAGCCAAGTTCTTAAGAGTTCATGGAAGAGATTATTATTAAGATGCACAAGATTTTTTAAAAATCTAATTGAACTTGTGAACTTCTGTATGCAAAAAATGTTCTTTGCCACTGAGCCATCACTGTTTCCTTTCAAGTAAAATGAGTCTATTTCTCTCTGCCTCTCTCTTCAGCCTGCTGGCTGCTGGACTCCTTCATTGTCCCTTTGTCTTTCATCTCTTTTCCTTTCACCTTTCCCCATCTACTGCATCACTTTAACTGCCACCACCACCACCACTGCCTCCTCCTCCCATCCCTTCTCCCTCTATTTTTCTTCCCAATATCCATTTGCATCCCTTATTCTCTCCTGTCCTCTCTTTAAAGTTCTATTTGCTCTGACCTTTCTCCCACCAAAAGAGAAATCCTATTATTCTTTGGATATTCTCCAAGGGATCATAGGATTACAGTCTAACTAGATGACAACGGGAATTATCTTACTAATATTTAGTGCATACCTGGACAACACCAAGCATTATGGGACAGACTTTGGGTCTAATGTATAGTTTATCTATGCCTTCAAGAGACTAAAGCATAACCTACCAAAATTTATTCAAGTATAAGACCCACTTATTCATTGGCATCCCCACACCTAGTGCCACCCAGTGTGGGGGGATGTCAGGGGTGAAGGGTCTGCTGGAGGGGTGGCCAGGGATGGTCAAAAGGGCACACCCTTTCTCTCAGTGCAGCAATGTCAGCCTTCTCATGAGGAGACTGGCACCCCCACAGCAAAGGCAGGAAGGGACAGCTTGGCCTTCTCCTTTATTGCTGTGGCACCAGCCTTCTCATAAGGAGACAGGCACTGCCACAGCAAAGGCAGGAGGGGACACCTCAGCTCTTTTCTGTGGTAGGAGGGTCTGACTGGGTGTCACCCTTCTTCTGGTGTGTCACCCAGTGAGGGCCACACCCCTCTAGTGACACTACTGCATTTATTCATACTTTGAATGTACAAAAGATGATTCCAGTTTTAGAGGTACTCCTAAGATAAAGCACACACAGACAACTAAAAAATAGCATTGAATATAATAAATATACAGTGAGACCTCAGTATCTGCAGATGGCAAGCTAGTGTTGGCCCCAATGGTGGCATGTGCCTCCAGCTGCACCACCATTGGGGACAACTCCATTGATGTCCTCCCTCCCTCCCTCCTCCCTCCTTTTCCCTCCAAGGCTTCTGCCCCAAGCTTGGCTTCTGGGGCAGAGGCTGGAGTCCCATCAGCCAGAGGGAGCTGGAGCCAGGTCTCAGAACCTGGAGGTTCTGTCCTAGGTGTTGGGCCGGGGAGGGTGTCCAAGACCCAAGATCCAGCTCCAGCTCCAGCTCCAGCTGCCTCTGGCCAATGGGGCTCGAGCCCCTAACCACCCCCCAAGCCAAGCCCAGGGCAAAAGCCTCAGAGGGGGATTTGAGTGCATTTGCCCCCTGCCAGGTGACTGTGCTGCATCAGGACAGTGGGGTTTGGAGCATCTGTGGATTTTGGTATCCGCAGGGTGGTCTGGAACAGATCCCCCACAGATACCGAGGGCTGACTGTATTTCTTTCATTTCTTCATTCATTACATTTTAAATCACACCTTTCCTCCACTGAGTTCAAGGTACCTTACATGGCTGGCCTCCTCTATACATTACTCTCACAAAGAAAATAAAGAGTAATTCTCCCAAGGTTACTCTGGGAGTTTCATGGCTTAGTTAGTACTTAATTTGGTTATCCCAAATCATACACTTTGACATGCAAATGACACCACACTGGAATGGAAAACAGGTATAAAAAGCAGCTACACTCGCCACAGGTTTCCCTTTCCTGGTGTACAGAATCTAGCAATCTGGATTCACTGCCATGTAATGTGTGAAATCAACCTGAACTCAGTCAAACTACTGTTTTTCCCTGGCATGCATACCAGGATTGCAGCCTTTGTGATCTGAGGAACTAAAAGTGAAGACAAAGTGTCTACCCCATGGAGTATAAGAATCCCAGGGTAGCCATCCCCTCAGTGATGTAATGATAATGGAATGAGAATATCAATAGTCCTGTTGGAAAACAAGCATGCAAAGACTTTCCAAGATTGCATAAGCTATTTTTCAAAAGTGATGTATTTACATTTTTAGAAAACTATGGGTGCTCTGAAAGAAATGGTTTGCTTAAACAATGCCAAATATGTACTACAGCAGAAAACAAATATTTGCCCAAGGTGTTGAACTAGCAATAAGGCAGGTTCAGGTAGGATCCATTTATAGACATTTTCATTTGTTAAGAGCTTTCCCTGGAGTTACAGCATTAACGCTGTAATTCAAAGTCATTGACATGCATATTCTTTCTGCAGCAAACCTCATGTCATTATTTGGTGAGGAGGGAAAATTCAAAAAGGCTAGCATTAATAAAGCACTCTTGTAGATATCCCAAATATCCCAGGCTCCCATGGGAATAATCTCATCCAAATACAGCCATTCACATTTTCCTCATAGCAGGGAATGACAACCCCGCACTTATATGGGAAACAATCTACTGGTATGATAGCGAAATCTGATTCTCTCCTGGATTGAGACCAATCATTGAGAAGAAAGCCAGGCCTCAGCAACATAATCCTTCCCAGGGTTCTGTTTTGTTAGTCAAGCCAGAGTGTGCTGGAAGGCTGGAAAGTGGTTGCGTAGAAGCATGTTATATATACACGTTCACTAACAAAATGTCCATCATAATGACAGGTGAGGTATGAATGCAAGGCCAATATTGCAGTAATTCTTGGTGTCTGGTGTGTGTACATGCACGTGCATGTATACAGGTACACAAAGAACCCTTATAAGCACACTGCACTTGAGATTCCTGTTGGCAGTGCCAAGCATCATTCTTCTGAGTCCACTATAAATGAGTAACACAAGCTCCCCTCCACCCCAGGTTTGCCTATTTAGAAAACATTGAAGACTTATCAATGCTGTTACACTTCTCTAAGTTCCTAAGTGGCTTAAGTTTTTAGCTGTCTAATTTGCATTTATAACTAAACGTATGATATAACATGCATGCATATTAATGCACAGAAGTGCACTGAAATGAACACTGCCAGGGCCATTCAATCTTCCAGCCTGCCCAGTGTAACAATGTAGAGCTTTGTAAATATAGTTCATTTATCTGGTCTTCACTTGCTGGTTGTTTTGTGCTACAAATGACTTACCAGACTCCTAGTTATTGGACAGAGATAGCCTGCATCTCTCATCTAAGTAAAACTCTATAGTCCCAGAGCATATGCCAATTTAAGTGAAGTGTTCTTTGCATCTGCACAAAGGACACCAACGCGATTATTATGGGTGAATGATTGGCCACAACTTTATTTTGTACAGGGTCTCACCTCATTGAAATACCATCATAAACAACTATTATTCTAACAATACTTCAGTATTTCTTAATATAAATTTATTTGACGCATGCCCACCTGTTATGAGCACAAGCACTATCGGTTATTTAGTTTTAACGCGGCATGCGTCAAAAACTTTTAACTCAAGTAATTCACAATTACCAACATAATCCCTCCCCAACCAGATATGACATCAAAAGATTTCTATGACATAAACACCTTATGACATCAATTAGTTTAATATGATGTCATAATAAATTTTGTTTAACCTGATGACATATACCCCATTTCTTTATTATTATTTGCCAATTAATAATTCCAATTAACCTAAAGAATTCCCTGAAGGGGGGAGGGTCCCTGCCCGCCACAGGAGGGGGTCAGCCTAGCTTGACATCCCCTCCCCCCCCCCCAATCGAAGCTTTTAAACTTGACTCCAAAGTAGTCAAGTACAAGTCATTTCCCGGAGAGGAGAGATGTACACCGTCACCCCTGTACAAATGTGGCAACGCAAACTGTATTCCTTGGTGATCAACAATCACGACCCCCATTTTTCCCAACGTTTTTGCAACAGTTCTATTTAGCCAACGCCGAGCTCCGTTAATGGCAACATCACTTCTGGCACCATGCCTAACTCGCAGAGGAAGAAACTTTGTCCACATGAGGAGTGTATGTGGCATCTTTCGACGAATCTCCTTCATATCCTTAATTATGCTTCTGGCCAATTGTAACGAAGTCATTTTCAAAAGGTCATTTTCGCCTAAGTGTACCAGCAATAATTTGGGATGCGGAAATGAGGCAATAAGTTCGATAATTCTAGGCAGTAGGGCTCCCCACAACATGCCTCTACGACCAAGCCATCTCACAGTTCCAGCCTCTCCCAATCCCATAGCCAAATCTTGGCGGTGTTTGATGATGTGCCTTTCAGCCCAAAAGACCAAACTGTGCCCAACGATCCAGACATCCCAGACTTCAATTCTGTCAAATAAAATCAGAACATAAAGAATCATAACTATCCTTCACTTAAGGGCAAACATAGGATTTAAACACTTTAGAATGCCAGCGACCAATTCTGCAAATCGCCTTTTTGCTTAAACCCTGAGTTGCTGCAGATGTCGCCACCCCAATTCTAAAAGAATGAGAAGAAAATTGGATTGCTGGCAAACCAGCATGTCTTAATACCTCCCTCAGCACCACTCTAAATTGGTATTGAGTCAAAGGTACACCTGAAACATGTAAAAATAAGTATCCAGTGCTATGTGGCCTTATTTGAGTATAAGTAGTCAAGGCCTGCACAGGGCAAATGTGGCCAGTAGGAGCCCTAACTAACGTTATGCTTTGGCCTTTTCCCAACTGATCAGTTTTTGAATGCCGAATTGACAGATATATTTCCTGGTTAGAAACTTGAATGTCCGTTAATAAAAGAGCTCTACCAGAACTATCATTACGAGAACCAGGAACAATTTCACTTATTCTCAAGGCAGCAAAAAATGCCAAGGAAAACACAGCCTTGAACAAAATCACCTCCTCTGGTGTAGAACATGTAGCGGGAAGGCTTTGCCATATCTTCACCAAAATTTGCCCAGTTATTGGCAAACGACCGTCCTGAATCGTTGGAGACTCCCTGGTCCATCCCTCTAAAGCCCTACGAACTCTAAAATCAACTGTAGGGTCTTTAAAACCTCCTGCTCTAGAATAGAATGAAAGTGCTGCTAATCTTCCTCTAATTGTTACTGTCGATAAACCCGACTGCCTGAGATGAACTATGAAATGGAGGATAACCTCAACCTCTAAGGGCCAGACCTCCAACTCCCCAACAGCCAACAAGAAAGATCTGAATGCTCGCATAGCAAGCTGATATGACTTGCGTGTCGACGAGGCGACGGACTAGAAAATCGCCTTTTCAATTTCTATGCGCCAAGGCTCCAGAGTTGTTTCGATACCTCCAAAGGATGAGCTGCTGCCTCTGGCGCCAACTGACGGAATCTGTGAAACTGAAAACGCGAGAGGGCATCTGCCAATGTATTTAATAAACCAAAAATATGTTGAGCTTGAAACAAAATATTAAACTTCAAGCATTGAGCCACAAGTTTTCTTACCAATGTCATTACCCTGTCCGATTTAGAAGTCAAAGAGTTAACTATGTGAACTACAGCCTGGTTATCACACCAAAGATAGACCGTTTTGTTCGCAAATTGGTCTGGCCATAAATGGACTGCCACCACAATAGGGAATAATTCCAAAAAGGTGAGGTCCCTAGTCCAACCTTTCTCAACCCAGGTTACTGGCCATCTCTCCGCTGCCCACTGGCCATTAAAGTACACTCCAAAACCACAGGCCCCTGAAGCATTGGAGTGTACTTGAAAGTCTGCTCTTAGGAGCATTTTGGACCTCCAAAATGATATACCATTGAATTGTATCTAAAATGACTCCCATATCCTCAAATCTTCCTTTATCCCAGAGTTAATTCTAATGTGATGATGTGGTGCCTTTATTCCCCTGGTGGCTCTGTGTAAGCGTGAGCAAAATGCCCTCCCAGGGACTATGACCTTACAGGCAAAGTTCAATAAACCTGCCAAAGATTGAAATTCCTGAAGTGTGGCTTTGGATTTATTTTTCATCGTCGTCACCTGTAGCCTCATAGCTATGAGCTTGTCAGATGGTAGACGAGAAATACCCTCCTCAGTATCTAATTCAATTCCCAAAAAAGTCAAATGTGTATCAGGGCCCTCAGTTTTTTCCTCAGCCAAGGGTACTCCCATTTCTTTCATTAAGTGCTGAAATGCCAATAACATATCTGCACAATCATTTGTTCCAGATGCCCCAGCAAATAAGAAATCATCCAGATAATGAGTAATTGCATTACTACCAGATCTCTTAGAGGCACACCAATGCAAGAAAGTGCTAAATGTCTCAAATGCAGAGCAAGAAATGGAACACCCCATTGGCATAGCTTTATCAAAATAGTATTTCCCATCAAATTGGAAGCCCAATAGATCAAAATCGTCCGGAGGAGTAACCTAAAAGCAGATTTGATGTCACATTTTGCCAATAATGCTCCTTTTCCTAAAGCTTTAACCATTTTGACTGCTGAATCGAATGAAGCATATTTGACTGATGATAACTGAGGATCAATAGCGTCATTCACTGATTCGCCCCTCGGGTAAGATAAATTGTGTATTAATCGATATTTGCCCGGTGTTTTCTTAGGGACAACACCAAGGGGCGATAATCTCAAATTTGCCATAGGCAAATGCTCATGAGGGCCCGAGATCCTACCTGCTGTTGTTTCTTTAGCCAGCTTGACCTTCACAACCTCCGGCAATTCCCTAACAGAACGTGCTTTAGGAGTGAAACGATATGCCCTTAAACCAACATAGGGAATACAAAAACCTTGATAAAAACCTTCTAACAAATACTGAGCGGCCTCCCTTTTAGGGTATATCTTCAACCAATTAGCTAGCACATCCAAATTAATTGGTGTTGGTGCTCTTTCCTGAATTAAATGATTGTTGAGAGGGGGCACCACCTCCTGCTTTCTTGAACTTAAAGCAAGCCGATCCTGGGTGGTTCCCTCTACAGGTAGTATACTTATGCTCAAATCTGCAGGGCTGCCTTTTGCACTTACCTGCATTGAAGTCCCAGCACAGTCCAAACTGCTTTCTCTCTCCCGTGCTAGGCCTCGCATTTTGCCCTCTCGGCTGTGTGACCATAGGGACAAACCCATTATCACAACGGCTCGAAGGGGAGGCACCAACCATAACATCCGCCAACAGTTCGGACTGCACATGGCGCCAGGATAAAGAGTGATCTAAAGCCGCCCTCATCCTAAATTGCTCTTCGTATTGAAGCCAAGCAGAGCCTCTAGAATTAACATGACAATTGGTGTAAGCCTTAATCATTATCTCCTGGTACTTGGAGAAGTCAGGGGATCTAGCCGGGTCCTTTTCTTCTAACACGCCCCTGTAAATTGTAAAACCCATAATCCAGTTTAGGAAGTTTCTTTCCAACTTAGGACGCTTATGAGACTGAAATTCTTTCGGGAGGGTAAAAACCACTCCATCCTTAACCATGATCCTAGGCTCAGGATCATGAAATGTTAATGAGAACAAATCAATGTACTCACCCTTCCAAATCTTTTCTTTTGTAGCCATAGGAAGGTGTGACCCCAATGGTGTAGACATCCCTGCATAAGGATTACACTCAAAAGACCGGTCAGCTCCAGATACGCCCAATACACTTACCACAGCAGTTTCCATCCTCTGACTTACCGTGGTGTTAATACTTGAGCTAGGCTGGATACTAGAATCTGTACTCTGGGATAAGCCCATGCCCACCAGAGGTGCTGTCACAGGTACGGGGCTAGGGCGGTCACTTATTGAAGTCAACCCTGTCTGCCCGCCTGAAGCCCATACCGCTGAAGGCCAAATGGCCTGAACATTATTGGTATCTAACAAACCTGAGCTCACTGGGTGAGAAGAAGCATCCCCTGATGCTTGCTGAGCTCCCACCGTGAGGGTTGCCGAAACAGCTCGAGTGTTGTGCTGACCACCATGTGTGCCTGGTACATTGTTACTGCAAGCCACAGATGTCTCAGGTGTTGACACATTATTCTGGCCTGTAACGACCACACTTTGAAGAAAGTGAAACAAATCAGTCAAGGTAGGTTGATTAGACATAGGAGCAGCCGCACCATGTTGCCCCACACCAGGAACTTTCCTCAAAAGCTCCATTACATCAGCTACGGTTGGTTGCCCAACCTCCATAGCTGCTGTACTTGGGAAGGCACATGCAGTGTCTGGTGATGAAATTGGAGTATCTAAAAGGTGTTGTGCAGCATTCTGGTCCGAATTCACATTCATGTGTACAGATGTAGAGGCTGCTACCTGACCCCCTTTCTGCAAGTGATGTTGTGCCAATTGCTCACATACAGTCACACAAGCCTGCATCGTGCGACCTATCTGGGCCAAGTGTGTAGTGATGTCATCCTCCTTAGTTTGAGTGTTAGGGGCTCGCTTAGGAGCGGGCTGGCCAGCTTTAACACCAGGTGTGGTCGCACGCCGCTTCGACTGAGCCTTACTCCGCGGCATAGTCGTTAATCTAATATTAGTAATTGAGACTACTTGGTGCAGGTTATATAATTGCAAATTAAATCAATACCTGTGCCACCAATCGATTTTTTTTGTAGTGTCTGTACCTGCCTGCACGTGCCCCCAATCAAACACTGCTAACCAAACAAGTTAGCAACCACATAAGAGGAGGCCGTTATCATTAAAAAAAAATGATGTTATAATTAGTAATGGCCAGGCCAAGTTGTACAATGAACTCTCCCCCCAACCTAGCCTGAACGTTTTACTCCCTAAGCAGATCAACAGGCGTGGGGGGGGCACCACACCACCTCCCAGCAAAACAAATTGATGATAATGAGTAATGAGGAGGGGGGGCGGGCCTTGAACACCCCAGGCCATCTGCTCCCCCCAGGGCCTGTCCCTCTTATGGGCTAAAACCGCACCCAAATAGTGCCAGCAAGGCCCAAACGGCCAGCCAGGAGCAGTTATAAACTTTATGCTGCTTCCTGGGCCCCAAATGCAGCAGAGGAGCGGGCTTTTTTTTTTTTTTTAATAGCCATGCTCCACTATGCTTCAAACCTGGGGTTGAACAGACCCAGAAGAAGGCCAAGCCAACCCTGCGACTTGACCTAGCAGCTCCTCGCTGAGGGCACCCAAGCGGCCCTGCCGCACCCGACCGGCAACTCCTCGGGCTCTCCAGCCAGTGGCACGGCCCTGCGCTGGCCTCCAGATGGCTGAATGCCCGCCTTGAGCCCACCGGGAAGCTGGCGTCCCGCGACTTAAGCCGTGCCCGACTTTCCCCCAAACGGGGCTAAAATCGCAGGCCCGGGCCTTCCAAAAGGCCCGAAAAAGGCCCAATCCACAAAAGACGAGCAAGGTGCTCCTTGCTCATCTCAAATAAAATGGCTGCCAACACGAGGCAGCGTGGAGCTATATAGCCCAGCAAGTCTCGCTCCCAAACCACGCGAGACTTGAATTCTCGCGAGATCCGGGAGCGAGACCCTCTTCCGATTGGCCAAACCGACCGGGAGGGGCGGGCCTTCCTGTCAGCTTGGCCAATCGCGCTTCTGAGTCCTTTTAAGGCAGGCGCAACAGGATGCCCCTCCCAACTTGTCGGGGGGGGGTCCTTCAGTCCCAGAATAAGGGAAAGAAAATTTACTGTGGTCATTACTTCTTCTTGGATGGAGAGATAGAGAATGGGTCGATCTTTTCCCACCCATAAGATTCTTCTTGAAAAGCAGAGACTGCAAGCCTCCATGGGCTCTTAGTCCCAATATACTTCCATTCTGTTCATTTGGTTCTTTGGTTAAAGGGGAACATATAGCTTAGGCTGAGATTCAGTGTGGTATCATAGAGGGTTGGTGATTCCAAGTTTAAATTCCTACTTAGTTATTAACCTAATGGTCACCCTTTCTTTTCCTTTTTCTCCCCCAACCTACCTCACTGTGTTGTGGGAATAAAGGATATTTGTGTGGAGGGAATGTTACTGGCTGGCTGGTAGATTTTTCCAGTTTTAGGCCCTGGAGTTATTTATTAATGGTAAAAAGTATTTAAAAAATAAGTGTGAATGGATGGCGTCTTTATACGGTTAAAAGAGTTAAGTTTTATTTAGGGGAGTGGGGTGGAAATGTGTTTCACTGCTGCCTGGGCATGGTGCCCATGTAATGATGAACAAGAAGGAACTCCAGCTAGAGATGGGTTAACTGACAAATTGCTATGTATCCCCCCTCCCCAGTCCATCAGATAAGGAGATGGAGTGGGGAACCATGTCTGGTTCAAGGAGTGTCTTGACATTACTAGAGGAAATGTGAAATGTGACAATAGTTACAATACAATTAAATTGGCCACTATACAGATACTTCATAATTCCTAAAATATTTTTTAATAAACTATAAATAAATATCAGGGATGACTACATTGGCCTTTTTGGAAAACTAGAAAGGATAGGGGAAATGAGAAAGCAAAGAGAATAAAAACAATACCAAGGAGAAAAAAAATGAAATCCACAAATTTATTACAATGCTAATGCGTTTGAGAACACTATAATTCCATTGTTAGGGCCAGACTGTAAATGAAGATGAATCACATTTTAAATATATAACTTGAAGCAAATTCCTATTGCACTTTATTTTTAAATATTGTTACAAGCATGTATGCATGTTCCTATGGCAGATACATTTCTAGATCTGTTGTAAATTCTTCAAAAATCTGATAACATGCAAATAGCAACAAAAATGTACTAATTGTGGGAAAGGAAGGAAGACTTGCAAAAATCAAAATGAAAACAATGACAACATGTAAGATAAGATCTTAATGAACACCATCTGAAACAGCACAATAAAATATTTTCAAGGTTTTAGCCTATTGTTACTTTTAGTGATAAACCATGTGATGCTTACTGCAAATCACATCATTCATTTGGGTGAGTCTGAGCATGAAAGAAAAGAGTGCAAGCTTTATAAAGAGTTCAGGCAAGAATGAGTTACCATTGCTCTGCAAACATCTAGGGGTTATTTTCCTTGTAAAACCATACTCATTCTCAAAAAAAAAAAAAAAGGGGGGGGGGAGGGGAGAAAGGATGAAAACATTAGATGAAAGATATTTTTGCACAAATGTGCCATAACATCCACATAAAGGATTTACTATCCACTAGCTACAGTTGGATATTATAGAAGTGAAATTATCCCAAATATTTGTAGACATCTTGCTGACTAAAGTTCCATATTATTTATTTACTTACTTACTGATTACCATATTACCAAACATATGGGAAGTCATCTTCTGAATATTGGGGGGGGGGGCAGAAATTGATGTTCCAGATGAACTGAGGCTGCTCTTTGTAATAGCCATACTAGCATTATCTCACATCAAGATCTGGACACTGAATAGAAGCTACTGCAGGAAGATAGCTGTTGGGGAAGGACTCCACCAGATGAATTTGATGGGTCATTGTGAAGAAAAGACAGTGGAGGAGGTAAACACTTGGGAGCTTATCGCATTGCCAAAAAAATCTTACCTTTTTCCAGCTTCAATCTTCTTCCAGGATACACCCGGATGTTATCACATGGAAGTCACTGCCAATTCTGCTGTGATGCCGCCGGCCAAATACAGTCCAGGTCAGACGCAGGTTGAAGCTGCATTCAGCCGGCAATTTTTTGAAAATGGAAGCTTCTGACTTTGAAAATTTGCCGGATGACCGTGGCTTTGACCCGCATCTGACCCGGACTGTATTTGGCTGGCAGCATCATGGCAGAATCAGCAGTGGCTTACATGTGATAACATCCAGGTGTATCCCAGAAAAAGACTGAAGCCAGGAAAAGGTAAGATGCTTTTTTGGCAATGTGATAAGTTCCTTGGTTTATTCCACCAAGGCGACTCCTATATTTTATATTTATATTTATATTTATGTACTTCTAGAAAAAAATGACTCTCTTGTTGGCACCCATGCAATTCCATTTGAGCAACATTATATATTATAGTATAGAGACATCACTAATACCAAGAGGGAGTCATTGAAATCGCCAATACTCACCTATTTTAAGAAGCTAAGGGGTGTTTCTCTATAGTTTGAATACTTATTGGCTGGCATACTACGTTGCAGTTACAGATTCATGACCTAGAGTTATGAATCCATAACTGCTTCATGTTCAAACATGCCGTGTGTTCATGATTGGGGCACTACTAGCATGATCACAAATGCCTCATCCCCTGAAAAAAAAAAAAACTAATTTCGCAGTCATCAATCACATGGAGTGATGGAGGTTTGGTCTGTTAGAGATTGACAAGGTGCTGTTTCCAAACCTCTTGGTAAATATTCCTTTTTATTTTTTAAAAATTACTTTGTATGCCATACTACTACAGCCTATTAAGATGTTTGGGATCCAAGACTGCAAAACATATGAAGAGGCTAGCAAGATTTTGTGGACTAGCAGTATTTCCTTCTGTGTTAAAACCATAATTAGTCTGAAGGGGACCACTCCTATACAAATACCATTTCCTTCTTGGGATAGGAAATGTAACTGACTACCAGTTCCACCTCTATGTTGGAAAACCTAGGCATGTAGCTGTTGTTCATTCAGACTGATGCTTAGGATGTGCTTTTTGCATCGCTGAAGGTGCAGGTCTGTCTCCTTGTTTCCACTGTGACCATCCACACACTGAGAGCAAAATGATTCAATAAGGTTTGGGTTGCAGAAATTTCTGAATTATCCTGAGGAAATATAATTTTTGTTTGATTCCTCTAACCCAGGGGTGGAAATTATGTGGTGCTCCAGATGTTATCAGACAACTCCTAGCAACCCTAGCAACTATGGCCAGTGGAACACAATAATGGAAGTTGCTGTTCAGCAACATCTGGAGCACCATGTGATTTCCACCCTTGCTCTAATCTTGTGCCCCACTTTTAAATGTCTAGGGAAGCACAAGAAAGTTTAATCCAGGAACTCTTGAGGCCAGACCAATGACTCATTCTTTCTGCATTACTAAGCAATTTTACAATAAGAAATAATAATTGGTTGCTGTCCACCAAGCTATTAATACAGCTGGTTGGAAGGATGAAGTGTGCAACTGGCTATTTCAGCAACTATCATGTGATCTCAGAATCCAATGTGGCTTCTCTTCGTCCTAAAAATCTTCAGACTCTGGCCTGTCTCCTCATTATAATCACCTCACTTTTTGAGCAGTTATGAGCATTCACTCAACACTCTTACTGATGAAATTAAGTTTTTGACCTTTTGGCTTAGTAGGCCTGATTGGCTTATATGCTTTTTCCTTTAGTATCTCTAGAGATAATACAGTGGTTTATAGCTGTATGAATTTGGTGACCTAGTGAAAAGGCCTAAGCAGAAAGGGGAGGGATAAGATTCTGTGCTGAAAAATAATTATGTAAAGTCCCATTTGTACTGCTTACATAATATGCGGTACAAAGCTGTAGGTTTTGAAAAAGTCTTGCATCCACACTTCGTACTTTAGATTTTGCAGCAGGGCATTTCAAATATAACTTTTTAAAATGCAATAAATACAATGTTTATTCTTGTGCAAAAACAGTGGGTTTTAAAAAGAAGTCACATGATGACTGTAACTATACTTATGGTTTGTTACTAGAATCAGGTCAAGTTAGTGCAATGCTAAGCATGGAGCAGTTGTAAAACCCCAAGAATGAAGCATATTTACAGAAACCAAAAGATTACAGGAGAACACACTAGCAGAACAGCATTGTAATATTGTACAAGATATTTGTGGTGTAACTGTATTAGTGTATAGTATATCAGTAGCAAAGCTACAAGACATATGAAGTTCTTTGAATGTTTTAAGATGGAGACAATAGGATGCATGTGGATCTGAAAAGTACAATAATGGATAGCAGAGTAACAGAAGGATTTTGGTAGTCATAGAGCACCATGTTGACTTTCTGAATTTTGTCCTCTTGATCAGTGGATGATGCACACAATCTGATATTCCTTCTCTCCCACCCACCCACCCACTTTGTAGGGTTTAGAAGGCCTGCCTCTATATTTCATTCCTCACTCAAAATGGAGATTGCAGCATTGCATTTAAATAAATAAGGTAAAGCTGAATATTTAGGATTTTATTTCAGCAGAAAGTAAAGACAACCAATTGCACAATGCCTTGGCTCACTGGATTATTAGAGGCATCTTAATTATGAACTGTCCCACCACACTATTATTATTATTCTGTATCAGAATGTCAACAAATTCTCCTAAGAGGTTGCACTCTGGTTCTACCATTTCTGATCATTCTATGTGGTAAATATGCATAAAGTAAGGATAGGTGAGCATTTTGTTTCAGTTTTAGTTTGATCAGAATTCATAAAAATTTACCCCTTCTAATGTGTGACAAAGTGAAATTAAGGAGAATATTGCACTTCCTCTCAGACCTGGCTTACCTCTTGTGAATTAGGGCTGGGTCTTATCACATGGCTTTTGCCCCTAAAAGAGTTGTCTGGGTGCATCCCTCTGACTTGGAAAAATGGCCACTAGAGTGTTTTTTCTCAATTCACATTGGAGAAGGGATGCACCCGGACAGCTCTTTTAGGAGCAAAAGCCATGCAATAAGACCCAGCTCCAGCCCAAATTGGGCTCTAATTCTCAAGAGATAAAGTGGGTCCAGGAGGAGGTGCGATAATCCCCTAACATATTTTCCTCAAAGACAAAGGGCTCGGATCTGAAGAGGTTAAAAAAATAAGGCTCCATAAATGCTATTCAGTCAGGTTTGGAATCATTTTCTTTTATGTTATTTTTAAAGGGTTTTTGGAAGTATAGGGTTTTTCATAATTTTTTGTTCCCACTATGAAATCTCACAACTGTGTTCTAAAGAGATGTCCCCAAATATGGCTCAGCCACAGAGCCATTTTTTTTTACAAAGGCTGAGTCAGCCTCTTTTATAAACTTGGTCCACATAGCTGTCAGTAGCCCAACCCCAATCCATATGGCTCAGTTACATCTGGGAGTTTCTCCATGGTATTTCAGTCAACAACCTTTGCTTGGACTCACTCAAAGACTTTCTAAACCCCAGGTAGAACATCTACATGATGCTGAGGCTGCCAAGCTGGCCCTCCGTCACTACAAAATGGCCTGAAGAAATACAATATCTATAATCAATTGTCACATGTTTTGCTTGTTGAGTCAGGCAAAAGGAAATAGGCCTGATTTGTTAAAAAGGTCACAACAAAGTAAACATTCACCGTGTATATCCCTATTTTCAAGTCTTTTCATCAATACTGATCCAGCCCCATATGTTGATATAAGAATGTCGTTCAAATAGCATGTTTATGGCTGCAGTGCTTTAACAGATGTATGGATTTTCATTTCATGAGTGGTATTTATGCCACCAAAAAGGAGTGAGAGAAGGATAGAACCATCTGATTGTACTTCAGAAAAGTGTCTCATGAGTTTATTCTGGTGGTTAGGCCTTTTTTTAATCTTTTCAGTCTAGTCTGCTCAGCATATGAAATCTTCTTAAGAATGCTTATTCTGACTTCATCATAAATCCTTTGGTCCTTCCTTTTAAGTGGTGAGTAAGGGTTACACGGACTATGAAAGATGCATGAACTTTTGAAAGCCTTGCTCTTGATTGAAGTTGATATTTATAGTGGTCGCTTGATCTCGTGATTGGGCCCATATGAACACACAATGTAACAAAAAGAGAATTAAATAAGAAATCAGCAGATTTTTCTAAATAGGCATTCTGTTCACATTTAGCAACTCAAGAATGCACTAATGGAGAACTATGCAGCCTGTTCAGACACATCAGCTACTGAACATCAGTATATGATTTCAATTTTACATAACTATAAAATCCACAAATGACTGGTCTGAAATGGCTTTCTAACAAATTACTCAGAAGTAAACCAGGGATTCCATCAAGTGTAAGCTCAAGAAACTGCAGTGAATCACAAATTGCGTATGAGTCTGTTCATATAGTGTATGTGTTACCAATTTATCTTCCCCTGCCTTGGATCTTAATATGTGGTGTGTGAGGTATGGATGGAATTGTTCAGAACAAACCGTTTTTCTGTCTTGAAGGTTGTCACTCAGACAATTTAGTTAGAAAGTTCATTTGAGGAGTTGAATGATTTGTGTGAAGAAAGGACACGTGATATTTGAGATTAAACTGTTAAGTGGCATTAAAAATACTGATGGAATGAGTAAAATTAGATTTGGCTAGGGTGAATGTAGAACATTTGAATGAGACTTTTAAAGATCTTTGGGAGATTGGGAGAGCAAATGCTTCTCTTTACAAATTCCTACTAAGTAACACTTCGGTTTAAAAAACAGTATTTTCATCTGTAAAATAATGTCCTTATAATAAATACTTGTAATAAATAGCTTAAACTGTCTCAAGTGATTGTGCTTCATCCCAGGTGGCTGTGCTTCATCCCATGCCTAAGTATAAAACTAGCAGCTCACTTTTAAGACCTGGTGGCAGCTGGAACACATTAGATTAAGGAAAAATAAAATATAGTGATATGGAGTTCTATTGACTCAAAGGAAAGCATTGTTTAAAGTGTTTTTAATGAATGAACTGAAGGAAGTGTTTTCTCCATAGATACCTGGGGCTCTACAAATATTCTGATGTGCTTTGTTTTAAAATGATACATTGAAAATAGTAACATGTACATGGGAATAACAGGAGTTGGAGAAGACATATGACATACAGGTATAGTCCTTGGAGAACTATGACTCTTGAATTTTTCCTCAGTGGCAAACTCAAACTTCTTGTTAGGCAGTGTGAAAATGCCTCTAAGTCAAGGATTCTTCAGACATTGTTATTGTTTCTCCACAAGTTAATCAAGTTCCCCCACCCATCTTACAGTCCTTTATTTGCTTTTAGAGTACAGGAGTACCAAAATATAACAGTAGAAAAGAATTTTCTAAGACTTTATCTGAGAATTTTCTTTTTTGAATCTCTCCAAATTGTTGTACAATTTCAGCTGGCAGAATTTGAAAGATTAGTTATTTCTTTCAGTGGTGTTCTGTTTTAATTGCAGCCTTGGGACGTTATCACACGTGGGCCAGTTTTGTTGTTAAAGAGATAATAAAGTGGAAATGAAGCATCCCGAAAAGAAAGCGAAAATAGAGCTTAATTGCGCAAAAGCTTTTCACACGTAATTACAGTAATAACGGAATTAAGTTAAAATTGAAAAAAATATGTTTTTAACTTTCATACACAAGTGAAAAGAACCCATACATGTACTGGAAATGGGTGTGTTTTGTGACCAGACTCCTCCTTTTCCAGGGCGGGTCCTGCATTTCCCAGGAGGAAACGTCAGACTGTCCTCCATTTGGGGTCATGTCCTCCTGCACAGGTCCTAACCCCCTTCCATTGGGGTTAGGACCTCTCAAGAGAGCAGAGGAGGAGGAGGAGGAGGAGGAGGAGGAGGAGGCTGGAAAGGCAAGGCAAGACGAGGCAAGGGAGGGATTGAGATGGCTCACCCTCCCTTTTCACTCTCTCCTTTCCTGGCATTGGAGGCTGTCAGCTGCTGGGGAGATGGGCAAGGAGGGAAGGATCACAGGCAGAGCTGGCAGGGAAGGAGGAGGAGGAGGAAAGGGAAGGAAGGAAGGAACACCTGGGGAGAGCCAGAGCCTTGGATGATGCCCAGGAGAGGGGGAAACTGGAGGTAGCTCCCATGCCCACCCCCATAAGCCTTTCCCCTTTGTAGGACCTGCAGGGCAGAACATCATGGTGAGATGGATCTCCAAGTTGCTCCACAAGCACACCCCACACTTGCACCCACATCCACCCACAGCTGCTGTGAGGGAAGCCTTCTTTCCCCTCCTTTTCCCTCCATCCCAAATGCCAAACTTCTCTGTCCCAAACTTCCCTCTCCTGGGCTACCTTCCCTTCCCTTCCCTGCATGGCACTGAGGAGGAGCCTGGGACTCTCCCTCTCTGGAGGCCCCTCCTCCTCCTCCTCCTCTTGGCCCTCCTCCAGGTTTTAAAAGAGAATTGTCCGTGCGTATTTGCTTTTCAGATTAAAGTAAATGCGCAATTACTGTAATTTAACAAATGCATTTCCTCTAAACTCCCAAAATTAAAAAGATCTTGGAGAATACCACTTTCTGTCCACTTTCTGACCAGTTTCTATGAGACGTCATGTGAAATCATCAGGCACAAGTGTGGGGGGTTTTGGGATTTGTGTGGGATAACCTACAGATTCCCCCCCCCCCCCCGTGTGATAACGTCCT
Organism: Phrynosoma blainvillii; assembly: GCA_026167975.1. Classification (NCBI taxonomy): domain Eukaryota; kingdom Metazoa; phylum Chordata; class Lepidosauria; order Squamata; family Phrynosomatidae; genus Phrynosoma; species Phrynosoma blainvillii. The sequence goes on from JANUYF010000003.1 coordinate 204,229,499, forward strand.
TGGACTTTCCTTGATTTTAAGTTAAATCCTCCCATTGGTGTATCCAACCTTTATTTGGTTTTCAAGACCATCACAGTTCTTGTGTTTCATGTTGTCACAACCCTTTATTGAAGAAAGGGAGGCCCTTCATTTTCAGTCCTCAGAACAACTCTTTCCTGATGTTTTACACTGCAGCTGCTATTTGCTGGTGGTCTCTGTTTTTCTTCCCCTTGTCTCTCTGCCCATTTCTGAATACAAACCAGAAGAATGGGAAAAATGAAACACCTAGGATTACTTTAAAAACTAACAGTTAGTTTGCTATCAGAATACTGAAGGAGAACTAAGAACTCAGGTGAATTCACTATCAAAAGAATCCACAAGGAAGATGTGCACTCAACAACAACTACATCCAACAAGGAGAGAAAAGTGTTCCTACATGGTCCCCTAACTGGTGTGATACATTAGCAGCATTTGCCAGGGCTTGAACTTCCTATTTTGGTGAAGAAAGCAGTAAGGACTTGTGGTGGTGTTTTAGAAAAGGTATTAGAGTACCAATATGGTGCCATGATTGCAATGCTGAATTGGAAATTCAGAAGCTTAGGTTGACATCCCCACTGATGTCACTCTTTCTCAGGACCTTATCATATGGGGGAAATCCCATGCAGAAATAGGATTTAAAAGCTGGGGAAAATCCACAATAGCAGGCTGATATTCACACACATCACTGTTAAAGTGTTGTTAACCTGTACGGAAAGTAGTCAAAAGCAGCTCTTTTTACTTTTGGGATTTTCCAAAAGTAAAAAGAAGTGGCTTTTGACTACTTTCCATTTGGGTTCACCACAGTTTAACATCATCATCATCTGAAATTCTACCCACTTTTACAGGTTTTTTTCTACTTAAAACCCCAGTTCTGCTCAGGATTTCCCCTGTGTGATAAAGTTCTATGTCCGATGTACCTTCTAGGTAAGTCACTGTATGAGTAAAGTGGAGAGAGTCATGCAGGCCACTTTGAGTTCACTGGAGAAAGGTCTAGAAATATAACTAATAAATAATATGTGGAGTCAAAAAGATTAAACTTCCCAATGCAGAAAATCTATTTCTCCACATTAGATCCTCTACAGACCCACATTCCTCAAAAGACTTCCAGTTCAACAGATCACTGTCTCTTTGTGTCTCTCATGGGTCTCTCATGCCCATTATAGCAGTGGTGCCATTTGGCTGGTCTCCCCAGTTCTTTGTAACCTGTTGTTTAAATTGTTAAGACACTGGGGCTTGAGAAGTTAAAAGAGGAGCCAGGAATCATGAAGGAGAGGAGGAGGAAGAGATTGTTTTGGATGTGATAGTAGTAGTGGCTTAAGTCAGAGTACAGGTAACACAACCTGCAGAGCAGACAACAGCACATTAATATATAGAGGGATGCCACATAAACCTCTGTTATCTGACTCACATCTGATACCTATTACTCAGTTTGGCCATCCATGGAGTACTCTCTCAGCTTGGGGAAAGAAAAGAAAACTGTCATGTTCTCTGCATTGGCCATTTCAATGACACTTCCTCTTATCATTCCCAAGCTTTTGCTTCCAGGATATAATTGAGACATTAATGTTTATTTATTTATTTATTTTCAGAGTTATACTTCCTGTGGAGATGCACAACACCTTAAATCTCATAATTTATAACAATATATTTAAAAAGTTTCAACAGCTGTGTTTAAAACAGCATTAACGACTTAATACTTTCAGCAAGGTGATCCAGATGGCTTTTAAATTATTAGTTTTTAAAATATGAACTGATTGGTTTTAATATTTATGCTTCTAAAACTGATGCTATGTTCTTTTAACAGATTATGTGTTTTTAATTGGTGTCCATGTTTTTAACAGTGTTTCTATGTCCATTTGTTGCTGTATTTTAATCTGTTGTTCCCCACTTTGATCCACAGGGAGAAGTGAGTAAGAAGTAAACATTATTGTTGTTTTGTAGTAATGTGTTATGAATGGTTAGAACAGAAATTATCTATTTTACACTGGGAAAGCTAAAGATAGGACTGTGATTACCAGCTAAAAAAATAAAATCATCTAAACAGGAGGTGAAATAGGAAGGTTTTTTTATTTAAAAAAACAGCAGTATTGTATTGAATACCAAACACTTTATTATCAATTAAAAGGCAGCTTGGAAGAAGTGGCAGCAGAGGGGACATTTTCAGAGATCATTTTAAAGTTTTTAAAAAATTGGGGGTCATATATGCCTAACTAGGGAGATAGTTGTATATGTGACTCTGACACCCAGCAATCAATGTATCTTAATGCAAATGTGTGAAAAGGGCCTTAGAAGCCAATGTTAAAGCCTCAGTAAAGGCCTTTGCAGACTGCCAGAAATAGTGCAAATTGAGTCCACTTTAAGGGTTAGGGTTAGGGTTAGGGAATCATGGGAACTGTATTTTATTGTGGCACCAGAGCTCTCTGACAGAGAAGGCTCAATGTCTCAGAAAAAAATACAATTCCCATGATTCCCTAGCACTAACCCTAACCCTTAAAGTGGCCTCAATCTGCACTATTTCTGGCAGTCTGCAAAGGCCCTTAGTTTGTACAGATGCAAGTCATTCATAAACCACCCAGTCACTAGCCTTGCAAGCAAAGCTGGAGTATCCAAAGATCAACTGAAGCAAAATGTTCCAGGACAATCAGAGCATAAGAGCCTCACATTGCTACTGACACCATATTCATATTGTAAATATCTGTTACGTTTTACTGTGGTGGTACCAAGAAATGTTCCTGCTGAATTTTCCAATGGGAGAATTCACATGCACCAAGAGGGACTTCTTATGAAACTCCTGCAGGGTTTTAATCACTAACGTAGCCTTACATTCAGGGCTTTAAAGGTAGCCCTTTAAAATGGACCTTTAAATTAGCAACTAAAGCAGTGATTACAAAAATTTCTGATAATCTAGCTGCTACCAGCAGTCAGGCAGCTCCATTGTGTGCCAACTGAAATATCCAAATTAAGCAAAATTCAGAAGATATATATTGTTAACAATGTACTTGTAGAATGAAATTTAAATAAAACATTTGGAAATAATCTTAGTGCCATACAGTTGAGGAAGTGTGACAGCCTGGAAAACAACCAGAAAAAATGGCACCCATCCATGTGCTTTTACCCATTCCCACCCCCTAAGGAATAAGGGGGGTATTTTTAGAAAAAAGTTGATAATAAAATATTTTATTTTAAAGATTCACTAAAAGGTTTAAGACAAAGTGTTCCTATAATGCTTTCTAGGCACATTGAATATTTGTGGCAGGAAAGAAACTTTCAGGCATCTGCTAAATACAGAACATCTTCCAGTATTTCATCCAGGAATGCAGTCTTGGATTCTGCCATAAATATCCCTCCTGCATCATGGTGCAGCGGCATTTGCATGGAGCAATCTCTGACACCTCTTGCTTCTCACTTACTTAAGATTCCTCCAGCATCTGCACACATGAAATGAATTGATCTCCATCTGGAAGTATATTGCATCAAGAAAAAGTGATATGAATAAGGATGGAAGTCAATTCAATTTGGACAAGCTTTCAATATTTAGGTGTTCAGGAACAAAATAAAAAATGAAGAATCAGAAGGACAGCAAACCACTGATAATGATAAACTCAAAAAGTGAGGCTGACTAGATCCTATATAGAAGGTGAATGGCAAGCTATGAATTAAATAGATAAATTTCTACATAGTAAACACAGTATTCAATAAGTATTCAGTGAGTCTGGAGACTTTTTTTCTCAGTTCCTTTTCTGAAAATGAATATTTTCTTTGTCTCCTTGGCACTGCCAGAATATTCAATATATCTGCTGTACTATGATGCTGATGTTTTCTTTTTGTTTCAACTTTAAATGTATGTCTTTATAATGAATGCTAGATTCCTTAGAGTTCAGCATCTTGCATCTCCATTTGTAATAATATTTTAAGTACAAAATGAACTCAGCTAACTATACTTTTAAATACATTATAATATATGAGAAAACCAAGTTACCATATATACTCATCAATAAGTTGGTGACATGGATAAGTCAAGGGTAGCTTTTGGGCCCAAAATTACTGAATTTGCTCTGACCCATGGATAAATTGATGGTAAAACTTAGGGCCATGTAACAAAGAATGTAAAGGATGAAGCAAAGAAAATGGCAACTATGTTAGCAGTGATTCCAGCTTTTAAATTTAATTTGATAATTTTGCCTGGTTTTAGCCCAGATCCTGGAAAAGCTGACATACACAAACATCTTATTATGCTCTGATTCCCCAGTATAAAGCAAGAATATGTCAAATATTCCCTTTTCTTCACTTTTTCCATGTTCACATGCATAGTAATTCCTTTTCACCATCAAGTGAAAATGAACAATGTTTCTCTGTGCTTGGCACACGCCATCATTGTCTATCATTTTTCTGACTAGTTCAGCAACTCTTAAGATCAGTTAGTCATCAGTTTCTCTGAACAACAGCCTATAAAACCCTTATAGAATGGACCAAAGATACCTATAATCTAAGGGGGGAAGCAGACGGCGCTTTGGGCCGTCTTGGAGGCAAGGAAGGAGAGAGGCATCCTCATGCTGGGGCCCCAACCCCTTCCCGAACATGTCATCAGAGCGCCCGTCGCTCCACACGACGGGTGCTCCGATGACGTACTTCTGCTGCAGCATCCATACATGCTGCGGCGGAAGAGATGCCGAAGGTGCACCCAACGCCTCTTGCGGTGCACCTTCGGCACCTTGCAGAAGGAGCGCTATTTTAGCGCTCCTTCCAGGGCCCGAAAAGGGGAGGATTGGGACCGAGGAGTGCGGCTACCTCGGCCCTAATCCGCAGCTTCTCGGGGCGGCCCATGGCCGCCCGTCTGCTTAGGCCCTTACTTTCTTTTCCCATGAGTAAGTGGAAAGATGTTTCTGAAAAGCTCACAAGACAGGATTGCAGGCAACAACCCTCTCTTGTTACACGTTCTTATGCTTTCACTATAGCTGCTATATTGTTGTTGTTGCCCATGGTGTTCCCATTGGCTAAGAACTGGCAAGAGGCTTATTTTCCATTAATCTCTTCAAACTTTGTTTTTTAAAAAATATTTAATCAATACCAAATTATCATAGAGGGCTGGATAAATTAATGAAGAAAATCAAGGAGAAAAGTGCTAAAATTGTATTAATGCTGACCATTAAATAAACAGAAATAATGGCTGTGGAAGACCAGTAAGAATTCATCCTAGACAACAAGAAAATTGAAATAGTCAAAGAATTATAATACCTTGGATCAATCATTGAACAGAATGGAGACTGTGGTCAAGAAATTAGAAGAAGGCTTGTATGGACAGCTTTCCATAGAAGGGCAGCTAGGAAAAGCTATGAAAAAAACAAAAACAAAAACTGGACAGGATCCTAAAGTGTAAAGATATAACCATGAACAATAAAGTTAGGATAGTCAAGCTATCATTTTTCCCATCACTATGTAAGGATGTGAGAGCTGGACTACGAAGAAAGGCAATAGAGAGAAAATAAACTCATTTGAGACATGGTGCTAGAGAAGAGTGCTGAAGATACCATGGACAGCCAAGAAGACAAACAAATAGGTTCTAGAACACATCAAGCCCAAACTCCCCTTGGAAGCCAAAATGACTAAATTGAGGCTGTTGTACATTGGTCAGGTCATGAGGGAAATGAATAATTAGAAAACACAAAGGAGCTTAATGCATTACCTTTTAAAGTGGAAAAATCCTCCTGAGCTGCAGCCAGGATGCTGAATGGGGGCAGAAATTATCACACGATAAGTCACTGCTGAATCTCTGGGAGACTGCAGCCCTGGGTCCCAGGGAGGCTCAGCTGGCTCTTTTTAATAATAATAATAATATTTAATAATATTTTTTATTTATATTTCCCGCCTCTCCCTATGGACCGAGGCGGGATTACACAATTAAATGAATACAATATGCAAAATACAAACAATAAAATAGTGAAATCAAACAACAGTAATAAATTATAAGAGCATATAATATAATATAATATAATATAATATAATATAATAAAATATAATAAAATAGCCAATCATCGTCAGAATCTAGAAGTCTAGAAGATCAGATTGATAGGCCCACCAGAAGAGCTCCGTCTTAAGTGCCTTCTTAAAGCCATCTAGCGTAGTAATAAGACGAATCTCTTCCGATAGGCCATTCCATAACATGGGAGCTGCGGCCATGTACGATCTTTGGGAAGTCATGTTGAGTTTGGTTCTATGATGTTCTAATAAGTTCTTCCCAGATGTTCTGAGAGTGCGGGGCGGATTGTGTGCGGAGAGGCGTTCCTTCAAGTAACTCAGGCCCAAGCCATGTAGGGCTTTAAAGGTAATAACCAACACTTTGTACTGCGCCCGGAAGCTAATCGGCAGCCAATGAAGAGATTTTAATATAGGTGTTATATGGTCTGATCTAGATGTTCCAGTGACCAATCTGGCTGCTGCATTTTGAACCAATTGAAGCTTCCGAACTTGGTACAAAGGTAGCCCCATGTAGAGCGCATTACAGAAATCCAAACGAGAGATTACCAGGGCAAGTACTACTGTTTCAAGGTCCTTTTGGTCCAGGTAGGGACGCAGTCGGTGTATCAACCGAAGTTGGTACCAAGCACTCCTGGCCATCGCATCCACTTGAGATGGCAACTGTAAAGATGAATCCAGGAGTACTTCCAAACTGTGTACTTTGTCCTTTAGGGGAAGTGTGACCCCATCCAAGTTGTCAGTGATTGCATATAGGACCTTTTTGAAAGCTTTGGCTTCTTCTTTCCTTCTTCCCTGAGCTGGGAAGGCCAGACTCTGTGCACCAAAAGCCAGGATGACTTTGCTGGGTTGCATTTTGACATTCCACTCCCTTAACCCCTTCACCTGGAGACCCAATCTGGGGCGATCACTCTGGATGGCTTTTTAAGAACTTCCAGGAAGCCTGTGCTGCTGGGTATTGTTGTTGAGGGAGCAGATTGTCAAAAAGCAGTCCAGCAAACTCCTTCTGGTTTGAGGCATGCATAAGCTGGCTCTAGGGACTTTGGAACAGGCTCAGCTTCCTCCATTCATCTCCCTTACCCTGGGTGGGCCATCACTGATCTGTGGATATATTGACCCAGATTTTCAGGGTAAATTATTTGACTAAAATTTCTTGACTTACAGTTGAGTATATGCAGAATACCTAACACATTTTATGTTCCTAAAGTAGCAAAAAGACTTTAGATCTAAAAAGAAAGTTAAGTATTAACTATTTTTTTTCATTTCCTTCTAAATTTTCATTTTCCCCAAATAATTAGAAAACTCTCCCTACCACTCCGTCCATGTAACTTCAAATTTTCTATAAACGTTTACATCTCTACATATATTCTAGTATACAAGAACTGCCACAAAATAGCTGTCAAGAATAATGGTCAGCTGAATGAAAATCAAAGCAGTCTGGATCGTGCCCTGATTAGAGAGATCTGTAGATTACAACAGCAATTATGCAGAACTATAGGCTTAGACTTTTGTATTATATAGCACAAAGCAGGCTGACTAGGGGCGATGCAGACGGGAAGGAAAGGGCGACCTGAATTTGCCTTTTCCCCAAACAGCAGCCACCACACTGCGTGCCCTGAGGTTGCCCTAAATGGGGACGGAGCAACTGCACTTGGGGCCAGTTAATGCAGATTTTCCGAGGCTGGAGTGAAGTCACATCAACCGCACTGCCAGCCCCGAGGCTGCCCCAAATAGGAATGCAGTAACCACATGGGCCAGCAGTGGCGGCATTTTTTTTTCGTTCTCTGCGGCACATGCACACGTTTGCAGATACAACATGGCCCCTTTAACAAAAATGTTGGCATTGCTCAGGACCTGCGCATTATGTGCTGTAGAGAAATCATGGCTGCCTCGGTAATCAAATGGTCCGCAATGGTACTCAGCCTACAATGCTCAGCCACAGGAGCCTCTGTCATGGTCCCTGCTGCAGATGCATTCATGGAAGACGGCAGTGATGACTTGGAGGACCCAGAAGTAAGACCTGTCAGAGTGGGTGCTGCAAGATGCATCGCACGGTTTACTGCCGCCGCCGCCGCCACCGCCGCTTTGATGCCACCCGAGAGGGCCCCACACCGCTGGTGGATGTTCCCCAGAAGCACCAACTGGTGGGACGGGTTCGTCACATACATCTGGTCCGATGAGCAATGGAGGATGTTCTTCCTAATGCCCTGTGCCCTCTTCCAGAAGATAGTAGAAGTACTGCGTCTGGAAATGCAGCGGGCAGACACCATGATAAGGAAGGCCATCCCAGTAGAGAAGAGGGTCACCATGGCCATCTGGGTCCTCGCCCACAGAGCCAGCTACAAGCAGGCATCAGAGCAGTTCGGGGTCGGCCAAAACACTGTGGGGGAAGTGTTGGTGGAGTTTGTCCTCACCATGAAGAAGCTGCTCCTATCACACACAGTGTACCTGGGGGACGCCGCTCAGGTAAGGACAGTCACACACACTTGTCACTTTTCCCTCCTGCTCAGAACATGTCATGACCTGGCATACAGTGTGGCTGTCACTGTACAGAGTTAACTGTTTGGGCCATTGAACCTGCGAAGGAATGCTTAAAATGTCATGACTAGACATACAGCTACTACTGTATACTTGGCAGCTTAGCCCATTGAACCTGCACTCGACATACAGTGTGGCTCCTACTGTATGGAGACTGCAGCTTTAGCCATTGAACCTCCGCAGGGTTAAGGTTAGGGTTACCTTATGACATGACACACAGTGCGCTTCCGACTGTATACTCAGCAGCAAAGACCGATGAACCTGTGCAGGGACGCCTAGTAGGTCATGACTCCACATACAGTGTAGCTCCTACTGTATACTCGGCAGCAAAGACCTATGAACCTGCACAGGGACACCTAGTAGGTCATGACTCTGCATACAGTGTGGCACCTACTGCATACTCGGCAGCCAAGACCGATGAACCTGCGCAGGGATGCCTAGTATGTCATGACTTCGCATACAGTGTGGCACCTACTGTATGGATCCCCCTGCTGGGGCCGATGAACCTGTGCAGGTATGCGAAAAACGTCATCAGTTGGCAAATGCCATGACCGTTTATCAGTCATCCTCAACTGCTCCCTCTTCTTGTCACCCACAGATCATGCAAGGGTTCGCTGACCTCGGCTTCCCCCAAGTAGTGGGTGCTGTAGACGGATGCCACTGTCTGATCGTGCCACCCTTGGTGAGGAGGAACGAGTTCATCAACCAAAAGGACAGCTACTCTGTCATCCTCCAGGGGACCACGGATCATTGAGGATGCTTTATGGATGTGGAATTGAGCTGGGCTGGATCGACCCACGACGTGAAGGTGGCAAGGAATTCCATTGTCTTTCAGGCCATGGAGGCCAGCATCTACGTGCCGGGAAACCCACTGTCACCCTGAGGGGCCAGCAGATCAGTCCCCTCCTGCTTGCCGACAGCGCCTACCCCATTCGGAAGTGGCTCATGAAGCCCTACCAGGGCACCACCAATGCCAGGCAGAAAGGATTTAAAGGGAAGCTGAATCGCACCAGAAATGTGGTTGAAAGGGCCTTCGGGTGGCTGAAGGCTCAGTGGAGGTGCCTCACTGCCCCACTCCTTGTGGCAGAGGAGAATGTCGTCCCCATCATCACCTCCTGTGTCATCCTCCACAACATCTGCGAGACCAAGGGAAGGTTCTTGGATGAGGGAGGGTGCTACAGGCGGCACTTTGTGCTACCCACCCTTGGGGCCCCCATGGAGGACAATGACCTCGTGAGGTAGAAAGAAGGGGAGGCTGAAAGCATAAGCACTGAAACACAACATTTCCTATTATCCCCACTCTGTGAATGGCTTGCATTCATGTAGGACACCACTGCAATATACTATGAGCATAAGCACCTCAATAAATATGTACTGTTATCCTCACTCTGTGCATGGCTTGCATTCGTGTAGGACACTACTGCACTATGCCATGATGAGATCCTATCCCCACTCTGTGTATGGATGGCAATCCTGCTTTTAGGCAGATATCCTTGAACATGAGCCTAAGGGAGGCACACACAGACATACACAAAAAAGGGCATGGAGGGGTCACCTGGTGCCAGATTTCCTGGCAATAGAAAGATACAGTGCAAAAACCACCAACTGTAACCTCTGACAATGTTGCAAAATTCCCAACAGTCAGCTTTCCTAATGGCCCATTCGACTGTAACAATTGGTAGCCCAGAGGGCAACCACTGGGGCTCACATACAAACTTTTCTTAAGAGGGTCTCCATTGACCAGGGCCCAGGTAAGCCCATCTGCCCCCGCAACAATTGCCCATAAATGCTCTTGCGGACCTCTGTAGATCCCCAGGACGATGATGGCAGCCAGGAGGAGAGTGCCCATCTGCATCGCTTACTGGAGCAATGAGGAGGTGGGCATTCTCCTTCAGTCCCTCACCCCCGAGGCAGCCGCAAGAAGGGTGATGGGCAGTACCAACCGGCTGAACCGGGAGTACTTCTCCTAAGCCAGGCCCTCTGAGAACAAGGCTTCAGGAGCAACCCCCAACAGTGCCAGACTAAGTTCAAGCACTGAAGGGGGTCTTTGAGGCCCTGGAGGACTATGGGGAGTACCCTCCGGTTCGCAGAAGGCCACCCTTTTATGACCGGCTGCAGGACCTGTGGGTGAGGGCAGGCCACCCAAGATGGCAGGATCGCTGTCCTCCCAGTAAGTGTTGGGCCCCTGCCATGGTCCCTCATGCCCTCCCTTCCCCTCACTCTTCCCTATCCCTCCCCTCCCTCTTGTCCCCATCCCATGGGTGGTAATGGTGTGTCCCTTCTCTCCAAATGCAGGTGTGCAGCAGATGCGGTGACAGGGACGGAGGGGAGACCCTGCCGGTTCCCCCTCCTCCTCCCCCACCTCCTCTGATGGGGAAGCCGGGCCAGCCAGGGAGGTCCATGCAGAGGGACCCCCTGCCATCCCTCTGCAGCCACAGCAGCCTCCCATAGCTGAAGGTAGGTCCCTGAGGGGAGGGGTAATGGCTGCATAACTGTGGCCTCCATGACATTCCTATTCCTCCCCTCCCCACCTCTTTCCATGCTGCATTCCGAAACGGTTTCTTTTTTCCTTTCACAGGCAGACCTGCTGAGGAGGAACTGGGTTTAGTCACTGGCCGCCAGGCGGAGCACATCAGGATCCCCTTGGTGTTGCCCGCCTGGCGGTCATCCAGACCACCCAGGACTGTGAGTGGGGTAAGAATGGCAGAGACACAGAGGGAGGGAATTGGGGGGGGCCTCCGGAACCTGGGCTGTAGCATTGGGTGATGGGGTGGAGAGCAACCTCCTAATCACACGTTTCTCTTCTCTTTTCCTTTGCAGATCGACAGGTGGACCAAAGGTTGGCTGCCATAGAGGAGCAGATACAATGTATGAGCAACTCCATGACAGCCATCATGCAGCACCTGGGCCTTCCCCAACCCCCGACCCCACCCCCTCCCCATCTCTGAAGCACCTTCGCTTCCCCTCCCCTTCCCCTTGTACATGCTTCCTCCCTCCTCCCTTGCCTTCTTCCCCCTGTTGTAACTGTCCTTCCCCTTTGTACATACTCCCCTCCCCTTCCCCCATTTGTACATCCTTGTAAATAGTTGAATCTTTGCTGTTTTTAATAAAAGAAAAAAATATTTTTTAAAAAATTATGACGGAATCTGTGCACGTACACAGGTTCGGCAATAGCCAGTTTTTATGAATAAACTTTCAATTTTTAAACAGCGTCTGACATTTTATGCGAATGTGTGTAGGTTCATCGAAGGATCCCTACAGGAAACCAGTGAGCAGCATCGTTGAGGTGGGCATGGTGTGTGGTGGCGGTGGCGATCAGTGAGGTGGGCATGGTTTGCGGTGGTGGTGGCAAGCAGTGAGGTGGACATAGGTGGGGGATAGTTGGCGATGGCTGCCTTGGTACTTAGTGGTAATCGTCACAACACTTCCATCCCCCTCTGCTTGCTCTCTGGCTTTGTGGGAGGCAAGTGGGCAGTGGCAGTGCCATATCACTGGTGAAAAGGCTGCTAGACTCTTCTACGGAGTGTTGCTCAATGATCTCCACCTCCATAGCAGCCGCCTCCTCCGTGGGTGGACACCTCTCCCTCCTCCCTCTGCCCCTCCCCTCAGCTTCATCCTCCATGGGTAGACACCTCTCCCTCCTCCCTCTGCCCCCCCACAGCTTCATCCTCCATGGGTGGACACCTCTCCCTCCTCCCTCTGCCCCCCCACAGCTTCATCCTCTATGGGTGGACACCTTTCCCTCCTCCCTCTGCCCTTCCCCACAGCTTCATCCTCCATGGGTGGACACCTCTCCCTCCTCCCTCTGCCCCTCCCCACAGCTTCATCCTCCATGGGTGGACACCTGTCCCTCCTCCCTCTGCCCACAGCAGCCTCAACGCCTCCCTCTTCCACCCTCCTGCACACCCTCCCCGCTGCCACCAATGGCCCTCTGGGGCCCCTCCATGACATCCACAACTTGGGCCAGCAGACTGGTCTGCAGGTGTAGAGAGTCGGCGACATGCCACTGCTCGTGGGCCATGCAGTGATGATGCTCCCTCCGATCCTCTCTCTCGCTCTGCCTCAGCTGATAGGAACTTTCAGCAAGCTCATGGGAACGTTCAGCAAATTGATAGGAACATTCAGCGAGTTGTTTATCCTGTTCTAGGCCTTTCTCCAGTTGTTCTATGCTGTGTTCCATGAACTCCTGCTGGGCACTCGTATTTGCTGCAGCTGCTGAGCGACATGTCCTCTTCCCTCTGATGTCAGCCAAGTGGGCTGCTAGTGGCATTGCAGTTCTGGCATTAGCTGTTTCATCTTCATCCTCCTCTCTGTGTCATGCTATTTCTCGTTCTGGGACATATGCGGCAGAGGGCACCGTTTGCACACACAACATCTCCCGCACATATCAGGGGGAGGGGGGAGGTACATGCTAGGGAGGTTTGTGTAGGCACAATGGATACATGCAGGTGGTGGTCATGCAAGGGACATGGTAAATGGGACACACAGCCGAATGTTCCTCCATTCCCCCCCCCCACATGCTATGGTGCGAAAGCGGCATGCCGGGGGGGAATTCTGCAAACCTGTGAACCTATGCAAAAAACGTCACAAAAGCCATACAAATTGCTTGACTTTTGGGGGGGTGCAGGCATACATGCGACGGAATGCATTTTTTGTCATAACTGGGAATTTACCGTGTGCAGCCTGGACCTGGTTGATCAGGTGGGTGAATTGTCCAGGACCTGCCCTCTCCTCGCCCTCGCTCTCATCGTCACTGAGTGCTGTACTTGTCCTTGGGACAGGGGAGCAGTCACGGTGGCTACTGGTCCTGGAAGGTACAGTGTTCCACTGTGAAGTATGAGATGGTGGCCTGTTGGTGGAAGATGTAGAGGTACGGGACTGTGCTCTCATGGCAGAGATGTCCATAGCCCTCTGACTGCAGGATGTCTCATCTGAGTCAGGGTGTTCCTCCTGGTCATCTAAATGTGACAAGGCATGCGGTCACCTCTGCCCTGTGGCCACCCTAGTGCTGTCCCCTTCACCCCTTCCCGAGGGCCCTGGCATTTCTTACCTTGAGGGGGCAAAAGCTCCTGAGTGCATTCTCCCTCGGAGATGTCCTCCACAGTTTCTGTTCTGGCTGGCTGGCCCACTGGGACCCTCATGACTTCACTGCTGGTGCATATTCTGCTGGGCCATATGCTGCCGTCCCTGGCAAGGAAGGCATGAAGTTCCTTGTAGAAGGGCATGGAGGAGGGACCCCGTCCACTTTTGGCCTTGTGATCCCTAAACTTCTTGTAATCCGACCTGAAGTTTTTGGTCTTCTGACAACACTCCTCCCAGGTGCGTTGCTGGCCCTTCGCCCTCATGGCTTGTGCCAACACCTTAAATGTGTCGGCATTCAGGAAGGAATTTCTCAATTTCTCCAAAATGTGTGGCTGCGACCACAAAGCTATGAGGTCGGCCATCTACGCATGGGTCCACGAGGTCCCTCTCCCTCTTTTTGGCTCTCTGCTTGTGGATGGCTCTTCCGTTGTTTCCGCTGTAGACAAATGAAGCCCCGAAGTGGACAGCTGTGGAGGTCTGCAGCTGGCAAAGTTGCACTGGGATAATGTTGCCGGAATGTGTGTGGGGGTTCCAGCTTAAAAGTGAAACTTTCCCCTTTATCTCTTTAACACAATGTAACATCCGGTAGCAACAGTTGCAGCTTTCTGCTCTGGCTCATGCGCACTGTGGAAATTTGGGTTAGCGCTAGGGTTCTGAAACAGATGCACCTGCGGCGGTTCACCCACACCTGAACCCTACAAATGTTTTAATTTGAAGCTTTTTTCAATGAATGCATGCTCCCCAAGGACAGCTCTAAATGTGGCGCACCTGTACACGTGCATTCACACCAGCAGCTTTTGTGCTCGGGTGCCCTTATTTCCGCCGCACCTCCGTCACTGCATCCCAATGTACCATTGAAGGTGCGCATGTTTCCAGAAGGAGCAGAAAAAAGAGGCCCCTTTTTGAAGCGCACTTTCACTGGAAGAGGCAGATAGGGGGTGCTTTTTCGGCATGCGTCATGTAAAGATCATGCCTGCAGGTCAACCCCAAAACAACCTTTTTAGCCTGTCTGCATCCCCCCTAAGTTAACTTTCATTCCTTCTTTCAAGAGCTTCCTAGTGCCTCATGTATATGCCCAATCTTGCTAATTAAAAGTTGCTAATATGGAGCCTGCACTGGTATTCTGCCAAGAGCAGGAAACTACATCTACTAGTATTTGTAAAGAGCACAGTTTCTCTTTTCTGAAAAGAAAGATCAGATGTTGCATCTTCTCTTTCTTATTTAGATTGGTTGAGAGGTGATGAATGATTCCTGTGAGAGGTGCCTCAGGCCAGGTCAACATTTCTTTGTCAGACATTAACTAGAGCCAGCTCACATGATCCCCAAGGAGGGCTGAGTAGGGAATGAGGTCTCAAGTCCATTGTTATAGCCACTGGCTTTCGGTCCTGCCCAATGTGACCTATCAATCAGCTCTCCTTTGCATCATTTGCAGCCAATGACTTGAATTTTAATCCATCCCTTTGGTATCAGTGGATTTACTCTTGAGAAAAAAGTCTACTTCTAGAAACAATCATTTCAATCCCAGAGCCTCACAAGCAGTTATTTCTTGTTACACACCTGGTTTGAAATTGCCACATTGGTGGAGGTGGGAGTGGGTTTTTTTAAAAGGTCTTTCTAATCTTGGGTGGTCTGTTTCTGTTTGATTAAGTATCTTTTCTCAACAGGTGACTAGTCTTTTTAAATTGTTTTCTTATGACAACCCATTTATTCTATGGCCTTTGTTTGAAAAGACTTGCTTTTCAAAGTTAACAACCATGTGTGACAACATGCTGAGTACAGATGGCAAAGGACAAGTTGTAAGAATGTGGGTATTATGTAACCCGTGCAAGAGGGTGTAGGTTTAATTTTGCTAATTATAGAAGAAATCTGGTTTCTTTACATGAGTATTCCCACTAAAATTGTGATTTCCAACTGCTACAGCACTTGAGTTTTCATAAACTTTAAGTGTATTCAAGGGGAAATGAAGCAAAGAAAATTGACCATAACTAGGACATTGGAATGAGCATATCTATTAAAATTCAAATTTCTTTTAAATTGTGCTCCTGGGGCTGATTCTGATGCTACAACAAGTACTGTGCTGATGTTACTGGAAAATCTAAAGACATAATCATTGCCTTATTGGAAAGGGCTAAAGATCCATGCAATAATAATAATAATAATAATAATTTATATCCCACCCCTCAGAGCACAATTGGGGTGGCTAACAACAATAAAAATACATAGTATAAAATCCTAGACCAATACCCACGCACCCTTTAAAAAAGTATTAAACAATACAAGATTCTGGATGGAATTCAGACTTAATAATAGCATTTAAGTCTCATTGCTTTCACCAGGGCTCTCTTAAATTTCTGTTTCCGACCATTCCTGAGTGATTCCTGGGAAGCTCACATAGCAATACTGGTAGACTTTCCTTCTTTGGAAGTCTTTAAACAGAGGTTGGATGGGCATCATCTGGTGCTTCAGCTGTGTCTTCCTAGAGCAGGGGGTTGGACTAGATGCCCCTTGCAGTAGCTTCCAACTCTCTGGTTCTATGATTTTATAAAGAAGGCATAAATAGTAAGGTTGTCCTCCATTCTTTGGTTTCATCAGGGAACATCAAGTAGTACACTGCCCCTTAGAGTTTGGCAAAGTAACTTGTTTCCAAGTATTTTGGACTTCGTAGGCAAATGTAACCTGAAAAAGTGAATTTCTGAAGCTTTGATGATGCCTGATCTTCCTTTCATGATATGCAAGGCAGTTAAAAAAGATCAGGATGAGATAAGCAACAGTCTAAAATAAGCTTTATTAAAATTAATTTAAAGGATTCAGGATTGCAGAAGTCCTGAAAACATGCAACAGTTACGAATGAACCAATAGATGTATCTTCTTTTTTAAAGAACAACTTCCCAAATCCAAAAGTAACAACTCCCCAAATCTGCTGATATTGACAGCAACAGCAATAGGAATGGCTTGCAGTAATAAAACTAATTAGATCTCCCTTGGCAGAATGTTTCAAATTCTAGATAACATCTCCATCCCTCATTCCATTTTTTTTATTTTATTTTATTTTTTTATTTTTTGGAATTCATTCCTCTGACTCAGCTGTTCAACAAGGAATCAAAAATCCAGATTCTTTCTCATACTCATTTCTTGTCCCAAGAAAACATATATCCTAATAATTCTGTAGGACTAATTATTTGCCAGACATATCCAGTTGTATACTGCCTATAAATCCTGCTCACAGTTAAACATACAGGAGAATTATATCTCTGTATAGGGAGCAGAAAAAACGGTGCTGCCAAGATAGCACTGGTACTTTAACTGTCCACATGTTGCTCAACTTCACATCATTTCAAAGGAGAACAGAATAGAAATAGGGTTGCTTTCTTTTAACCAGGACCTGAAACAGACAGGCAGGAAAAAGCAGTTTCCAGCTGCTTCAGGAGTGGGGCGTGCATTTGATGCATGCTCCCCAACTGGCAGGAAGCCATGAAGAGCTGGCACAAAAAGGAGCAGCAAAAAGCCACTCCTGATGGTGGCCAGTTTGGAGCCCGTGGCAGTGGTCCAAATCAGGACCAGGACCAGGACGGGACTGGGACTGTGTGGTCGCCACGGTCCCACGCTGAGCAGGGCCCAACCAGCACTTCATGCTGCTGATCTGCATGATCCCTAGTTTAGTTTATTTGAGATAACTGAAGCTTTATCTCTTTTTAGTTTTCAGTGCCTAGGAGTCTTTTAAAACTATGGAGTAGCAAGGTTTTTATAGTCATATTAACAGTAAAGATATAGTAATATTTATACACCCCATTATGTACCACTTAGCATAATAAAAGTTATATAAACTTTTTTCCATGAATATTAAAACATCAAAGCTGGTTTATATAAAACCATATACAGTATAAAAAGACATGGTGATGGTGGTGCCTTCAGGTCACTTCTGACATGAACCTATCATGGGGGTTTCTTGGCAAGATTTGTTCAGAGAATATTTGCTGTTGC
Source organism: Phrynosoma blainvillii (assembly GCA_026167975.1). Classification (NCBI taxonomy): domain Eukaryota; kingdom Metazoa; phylum Chordata; class Lepidosauria; order Squamata; family Phrynosomatidae; genus Phrynosoma; species Phrynosoma blainvillii. The sequence goes on from JANUYF010000003.1 coordinate 204,247,091, forward strand.
CTTCCTTCCCTGAAGCTGAGAGCATGTGACTTGCCCAAGTTTACCCAGTTGGTTTCATGGCTAATGCAAATTTATTTAAAGTTATTTAATATATTAAATTATGAAAATGCAATATATGAAATGAAAAAAGGCAAATACTCATTATTAGCCAACAAAGGCCTATATAGATAAGGTTGTTGTTCTTTTTTTAATCCAGCATACTTTTGCTTCTCAATTTATAAAGGATAGGTGCCACCACTGAAGTAAGGCCAGCCACTTAAATAAGGAAGTAAGTTAGGTGACATTTTTTATTAGTTGCTGGTCATCCAGTGGAGCTACCAGGAAAGATAAGAAAGGCTGATTAAGCATGTATTGTACAAAGAAATAGCCATGTTAATCTGTATCAGTATGCAGAGGGATCTTGTAGCACCTTTGAGGCTAAATATTAATGGTTTCTCCGTATTGATGAAATGTTCAGTTAAAACATGACATTTCATTTATAATGTGCTCACATTCTTATTTTCTGTTATTTACCCTTGTCACATGCACTTTTCCTTTTCTTTCATTCATGACCACATCATGGACCCTTTTCATCCCACAGCTGCCACCACCCTATGCAAAGAGACACTACTTCTCCAACCTTCTCTTCTAAAGGCCTTTGCAGACTGCCAGAAATAGTGCAAATTGAGTCCACTTTTAGGGTTAGGGTTAGTGCTAGGGAGTCATGGGAATTGTCTTTTTTCTGAGACATTGAGCCTTCTCTGTCAGAGAGCTCTGGTGCCACAATAAAATACAGTTCCCATGATTCCCTAACCCTAACCCTTAAAGTGGACTCAATTTACACTATTTCTGGCAGTCTGCAAAGGCCCTAAAACTCTCTGGTATAACCTATCTTGTATAAGGTTTAAGTAGCGTGGATATTCATTCACACTGTAAACAAGTGTTTCATAAAGTAACAACAAAACTTTATTCTAAAACTCTTTGGTATAACCTATCTTGTATAAGGTTTAGTAGTACAAGTAATAATGTTTCACTTGGACTTGCTGCACTTGTTATAATTGGTTATAGTTACAAATAATAGTACCCTAAAACATTCCTTTCCTTATAACACTTTTAATTACCCCCACAGGACACTCTTAGCCCTTCTTTGGGAACCTTTACCACTATTTCTTAACCAGCCTCTAAGGCTATCCCTTCAGGATATTATCTTCATTAACTCCCTCATTTGGAGTTTAGTATGGGTATTCGGCCCCTCTCTTCTGGACCTTAACCCATAAAGTTCACAAAGTTTCTGTTATCACTATGAACTTGAACCATGCATGGTGACCCAGCATTCCATAAGTACAAGCATAAGGATATATGTTGTTTTAACTAGAAGGTTGCTTTCCCTCCAGACATAAAGGAGATGTGCATTATTTCAGTGAGGAGAAGAAGAAGAAAAAGATTCAGAGCCTCTGCAAATGCTCAATTTGATTCTCCACTATTGAAATGAGGCTGCAATCTACAGGAAAATAGATTCTACCTAAACATTAGGAGGAACTTCCTGACAACAAAGGCTGTTCGACAGTGGGAAACACTTGCTCAGAACGTGGTGGAGTCTCCTTTTTTGGAGGTTGTTAGTAGTACAAGTAATACTACTAGGACAGCTATCTGTCAGGGGTGCTTTGATTGAGCATTCCTGCATGGCAGGGGGTTGGACTAGATGGCCCTTGTGGTCTCTTCCAGCTCTATGATTCTATGACTTGACAAAATTCCATCTATATATCTAGTAACTTCCAGGTGATAATTATTACTTTATGATACCCCCTCATACTTCTCTATTTTACACTTTAGTCACTTCTGGCACAATCTGTAGCAAAAATAAAGGACACAGTGAGCTGATTTTCTCAACATCATGCACTTAAGGACCAGTGATGACACTGACAAAATTTCATCAATATACCTTAATAACTTTCAGTTGATAATTATTACTTTATGATACCCCCTCATAAGGCGCAATCTGCAGACTTCTACAATATCAGGTATTCAGAGGGTCAGGAAATGCTGGAAAAATGTGTAAATCTGGATGGTGACTACATAGAGATAAGTTAATAACCACAAATCAAAACAAACTTTCTGTCAAAAAATTCTAAAGGTCTGCTCCCATCAACCTTATTTCCTGTCAATCCTTTCTTTAACTTTCCTTCTCAGCCTCCTCTTTCTCAATCTCACTCACTCATCTCTTCTCATCACCTCCATTCCTCTCATCCTCCTCCCAGTTTATCCCCTCCTTCCTTCCTCTCCACATTCTCATAACTTCACCTATATTCTCATACCTTCATCTACATCCTCTCACTTTCTTCCCATATACCATTCATATTTCTTCCTACCTCCTCCCTACTTTACTTCCATTCCATTCAATTCATACTAGACTTCCTTCTTACTAGTACAGGTTAATTACATCATGCATCTTTGACCTTCTTATCTACTATTAGCTAAAGAGAAGCTTCCTTGCTTCATCCCTATTTTAAGTCTCAAATCTTATATATTTCCTTGCTCCATTTGTGTTACTATTTAAGCTTATCTTAATGTTTCTGTATCGGTTTTCTAATTCATTTCCTTCAAATGTCTTCATCTGTCTCCATCTCCAATACCCCTTCCACGTTTGTTATATATTTTCCCATTTGGTTCTATTTCCTCTCTAACCTTTGTCAGTTAATACTAGAAGCCAATTACAGCCAGTTTTTCCTATTCACATTTCAAATATCTAGTACTGGTTTCCATTCCTCTTTCTCCTTTTTTATAGGCTCCAATCTCAAAAACTGTGTCAGTTTGTCCATCTCAATCACATTATATAATTTTATTAACCATTCTCTTATACCTGGAATTTTTTTATCATTCTCTCCATAGTAACTAAATAAAAAAGAATTTTACTAAAACTTTTTTCCAAATTCTCCTCCCATATATTTAACAAGTAAAATTCTGGACAGACTTGGATCTTTATCTGAAGAATAGTGCATATAGCTTCATTTACTTTAGTCCAGTAACCCTTTATAAATTTGCACATCCACCAGCAATGATATATAGACTACCAGGTTTTCCCCCACATTTCCAACACAGATTACTTTTCTTTTCATAATTGCTTGATATTTTCTTGGGTGTAAGATACCATCTAAAGTATAATTTATAATAATTATCTCTGAGATTCTGAGATATAGTGTATTTCATTCCTTTATTCCATGTATGTTCCCATCTAGACAATTCTATTGGGTGCCCAACATTTTTGGCCCATTTTATCATATTTTCTTTCACTATTTCATCTTCCAATTCTCATTTCAATATTCATTTTTTTCTTATCAGCTAGTGTTACCTTATCACACTAAATCCATATAGTTTACTGTCTATTCTATGGTTTTAGAATTTGTCTGAATGGGAAACAATTTAATTTGTATCCTTCTCTGTTTAATCCTTCCTGGGTTTTCAAACTAAAATTTCCATTGCTATCTTTTTTTAGTACTTGCTCATAAGTTAGCCATTTTATCCCTTGTGCTGATTCTCTATGTTGGATTGCCTCCTGAGGTGAGAACCAGAGGGGGAGTTTTAACATAAGTCTAGCTTTATATTTTCTCCATACTCATCAATGATTTCCTCACACATTGAGACTTAAAGTCTTTGGGCCTTTGCAGACTGCCAGAAATAGTGCAAATTGAATCCACTTTAACTGCCCTGGATCAGTGCAAGGGAATAATGGGAATTGTATTTTTTTCTGAGACATTGAGCCTTCTCTGCCAGAGAGCTCTGGTGCCACAATAAACTATAGTTCCCATGATTCCCTAGCACTGAATCAGGGCAGTTAAAGTGGTCTCAATTTGCACTATTTCTGGCAGTTTGCAAAGGCCCTTTGTTAGCCTTTAATTTATCGTAACCTAAGTATGTGTGCCAACCAAAATATAAACCATCACCCTCTAGCTCTAGTAGTTTGTCATTTTCCAAAAGAATGCATTCCCTCTGAAGATGCTAGCCACAGATGCTGGTGAAATGTCAGAAAGAAACTCCTCTAGAACATGGCCACACAGCCCGAAAAACCCACAAAAAACTATGGATGCCGGCCATGAAAGCCTACGACTTCACAATGCATTCCCTGCTCCACATAAAGCAGCATGACTCTAAATATAATTTCAAATTAGGTACTCCTAACCCTCCTCTTTCTTTTGCATCCAGTAATATCTTTAGTCTGACCCTTGGTCTTTTCTTTTGCCAAATAAAAGTATTTAAGTCCTTATGCCAAATTGTAAAGGGTTTATCTGTAGTTATTACTGGAATCATTTGGAATAGAAAAAGCATTTTTGGTAGTACTAACATTTTAATGTCCAAAATCCTTCCTAACAATGACAATTGTTTTTTATTCCATTTTTGCATATTTTTAAAATTTCATTCCATACTTATAGTTTTCTTCAAACAAACATATAGTTTTTTTGGAATTATTATTCCCAAATATTTAACTTTTGTTTGTATCTCCATTCCAGTTTATTACTCAATTCTTTTTCTTTTCTTTTGTTCACATTCTTGTAGGAATTAGTGACTTTTTTTAATTTAATTTACAACCTGATATTTCTCCAAATACTTGTAAAATTTCCATCAATCTACCATCTGCATAAACTCTTAATTTATAACTGTTCTTCTTAATTCTAATTCCATAAAACTGATCTTGAGTTTTTATTTCTTTGATTAGTCTTTCTATTACAACCAAAAATAAAAGAGGTGAAAGTGGGCAGCCTTGTCTAGTGCTCCTTCTAATCGTGATAGTTTTCATACATTCCCCATTTATAATAATCTTTGCTTTTTGTTCTTTGTATATTTCTTTTATCCAATTGACAAATTTGTAGCCTAATTCCATTCTTTCAAAAATTTTGAAAAATGTTGACCAATTAACTGTATCAAAAGCTTTTTCTAAATCCACAAATATTAGTCTTAATTTTCTTTCATCATGTCTCTCATAATATTCTAACATATCTAATACCACTCTTAAGTTTTCTCTCATTTGCCGCTGAGGCAAAAAGCCTCTTTGGTCTTCATCTATCCAATCCTTTAAATAATTTTTTCCCTTTAATTTCATTTCTTTCCACTTGGGTTAAGTTCATCATTAACATTGCAGTTTTTTCTTTGTTAATTTTCAGGCCCGACACATTTCCAAACTTTTTCAAAATCTTAAGAAGGGAGTCTATGTCCTCATTTGGGTTAGATAGAGACACCATAAGGTCATCCGCAAATGCCCTTGTTTTATATTCTTCGCCCTTTAATTTAACTCCATGTATGTTTGGATCCCTTCGGATTTCACTCATCAATACTTCGAAATTTAATATAAATAAAAGGGGAGACAATGGACAATAATTTTTTAATCTATTAGCCAATATGATAGTGAAAATTTTATAATCAATATTTAGGAGAGAGATTGGCCTAAAATATTTTGGATCCATTACTTGTTTCCTTTCCTTTGGTATAACTACAATATCTGTTTCTGTCCAAGATGGAGATATTCCTTCTAGAAGTATAGAATTCATAGTCTGTTGCAGTGGGACATACAATTCTTCCATAAAAGTTTTATAGTAAAGTGGAGTAAACCTGTGGGTCCCGGTGGATGGAGAAAGACAAGAAGTTTGGAGGAATGTTGAAAGTTTAATACAGTTAATCCATGTTTACTTGTATAATTCATAGATTTGTCAATTTATGGTTGCAGCTATGTTTTACATTTGTTTGTTTGAAAGGTGTGTCATTTGTTATTAATTGTATTATATAAATGTGTCATTGTTTTGTTTGTTTTATAAATCTGAGATGTCTGGAATGTTTTGGAATGTTTTAATTTGTTTAATTTTTTTTTAAAAAAAATTAAAGGTGATAATTAAAACTTTACGTTACCCCTTTGCACCTCATACCAGTAATGTTTAAATGATAGAATCCCACAATAAATTGGAGTTTACATGAGGAGTTTCAATATATTCCATCCATCTCACATCCTTCTGTGAATCAAACATTACCACTGAAACACAGAATTCAGATGTGGAGGATCTGCAACTACACCACACCTGTAATATATTAGGCTATACAATGCTTGGGAAAGTTTCACTTCTTGCATTACATTTTCCATCATCCCATCCCATGTGCTAAATCTCAGCTGGGGTCATTTTGTGTATGTGTGTAAAGTGGAGGTTAGGAAAGGTTTACTTAATGGCATCACCAGGAGCTACTCCCAAAATTTCAGGGTTCAGGAGGCTCCTGACCTGGCAGCCTGAGTTGTTAGTAGAATTATTTGATAGTATTTACTTGAGATGGAAGTTAAAGTACAAGAACCTGAGTTAGCAGTAGGGATGATCTGTGGATTGAATTTCTTTGGTTAAGAGGGAAGTAGTATAACTCCAACTATAACTTTCTGCTTAAAAGTAAAGGTTTGCAGTCTTTGGGTAATGTTTTATTAATGCTGAAGTTTGCTCATGAAGACACTGCAAATGATTGACTCAATCTTTTTCCACTCCATGTGACTTCTACAAGAGCTAGTAATGTTTGCATTATGTTGTACTGCAAAGTAATGTTTTGTGTTAAGCTGCAATTTTTTGTAAAAAGAAAAAGTACAAAAAATCATGTTATATACTTAAATGTGAATTTTAAATGTATTTTCTCTCAAAACAGGCATTTTAAACCATAGCTATTGTTGGGGAACACTGAGGAACTCAAAATGCCAGTAAATTCTAGATCGTGCATTAGTTTCTGGAAATTGTATTAAAATTCAGAAAGATCAGATTCTTCATTCATCACTGCAAGAATCTCCCAACAGAATATGGCTTGAGTTCAATATTAGTAGAAGGAAGAATGTTAATGATGATTGAAACAGAGATGATATATTTGCATGGGATTTTAATAATTCAGCATTTTATAGAGATAAGAAGAAATTTGCAGCACTACTCTAATATGATGTTTGCTCTCCTTAAATTGTACTGCAGATTGAGTCTCCCTTATCTGAAATACTTGAGACCACAAGTGACTGGGAGTTTAGATTTTATTTTATTTTTGATTTTGGAATACAGCCAGCTTTTCCTATCTGTGGGCTTTCTATCCATGGATTGGAGCATCCATGGATGGCTTTCTCCCCAATGGTGTGGCATTGAGGAGAATGGTGTGAGACCATCTATGGAATGTGCCATTTGTGGGGTGGTTTTTCCAGAATAGAACTCCCATGGATACGGCCAACTGTACTTGTGTTTGATTGGTATCCACTGGGGTTTGGTTCTAGGTTCCCCCATAGATAACAAAATCTGTGGATGCTTAAGTCCTATTAAATACAATGGCACAATAAGATGGTGTTCCTTCTATAAAATGGCAAAATAAAGATTTGCTTCTTTGGAATGTATATATTTTTAAAATATTTTCAAATGGTGGATGCTTGAATCATTGGATTAAAAAATCAGTGGATATGGAGGGCTATTGTATGTACATAATGAGATATCTTGCAGGTGGGACCCAAATCTAAACATACAATAGATGTATGTTTTATGTACATAGACTGAAGGTAAATTTATACAATATTTTTAGTAATTTGTGCATGAAAGTAAGTTTGTGTACACTGAACCATCAGAAAGCAAAAGTGTCACTATCTCAGCCACCCATGAAAAAAGATGTGTGTGTTGTTTTTTTAGAATACTTTGGATTTTGAAATTCTGGATAAGGGAGATTCAACCTGTATTTGCTATGAGGACAGTTGTTACATATTTGTTGCCTATGGGTCTCACAATATTGGAAATCTGTGATTTCTAACTTCACAACTGACAGGGATGGTTTTTTTTAAAATGGCAAAGAAATTGTTCATACAATTAAATGTATGAAAAATGTGTATTGTAAAAAACAGTTTATAATTAATGGCTAATGTGTGATCTTTTTCAACAAAAGCAATCGTATATCTATTTGAAGGGATTTGCATGTTTTTCCATGTTGATCATGCAATGAAAATGGAATAATTCAATATCATTTATCTGAAATGACTGCAGATTTTTCATCAATTTAATGCATATAACTTCAGAACAGGTCTTCCCCTGTATACCTCCTCCCAACCCCACCACCACCACCACCAGCACTTATGCATAGTGAATTTTGCCTGAGAAATAGAATCTCATGAAAATTTTGCACAAAACTAGTTGAAGCTCTTCACTAACTCCATAGCTTTAATAGTACTCAGTCAAATAAACATGTCATGTGGAAATGCACACTTCATTTTATTTATTTATTTATTTTGCCTATGAAGAGCAGGAAGAGGCCAACCACTAAGGATGGTTAGATGCCAGCTATTAATGACAATCAAGCCTTCAACCACATGTTTTATGACTTTGCAGCTGTATATCTTTGAGTATAATTTGGACTCCCAAAGATGCTACATCTTTCTTTTCTGTTGATGGGTTAGATATCTAATTAATTCCACAGGATTTTCATTCTGCATGTTTTGTTTCATTCTTTCAGTCCCTGAAATGTCAACACCACTTAGAAGACATTTCAAGCATTCAGAATTCACATGGCCCTGCAGCTGCATGAACGATGATCTGTTAAAGCATTGCAAAATATGTTTGTGGGTGTTAGCTAACCATTTGCAGGTGCACATCATCCCAGTAAACCTTTCAAATTATGTGAATTTTATAGGCTGTGTTTGAAGCCCATAGTGGATTCATCCAAACAATTTGTACAGTGTTGTTGTGCTCTGTGAATGCTCTAGTTTTTTGTTTAAGTTAAAATTAAGAGGATGGGAAGGGGGAAAGGGAAATGCAGTGTTCACTTTTTGATAGGTGACTTCACTCTAAGGATGTCTTTGCATGCTCAAATAATGCTTGGGAAAAGGGGTGGCAAGCAGTTCTAACCCTGCCTAGGAAGCTAGTGCCAATTTACATTCCTCTTTAAAGAATAAGAGGTTAAAGCAGACCATAGTTCATTAGCAGACTATAGACTCTAAAGGACTCCAAAAACCCAAGAAGCCATATTAAGAAACACAGCTTTGGTGTGTTGTTTTTATATCCCTGCATTATTTTCTTTCTCTGCTCTTGGTTTTACTTTTGTTTCTTTCACTGTTCAGATTGTGTCCATGTATGATTGTTATTGTATGCTATGCAGTGTTTAGAAAAGTGACTTTTTCAGACTATAGTTCTCACCTTACCCACCATGGACGTTGTTCCTTCTCGTTGGGGGATTCTTAGAGCTATAGTCCAAAAAAGTAACTTTTCTAAGCTTTGACTATTAATATTGCTATTGTTATTATTTACCTCTTTTTTTTTTAATTGCCCAGAGAGCTCTGGCTATTTGGCAGCACAGAAAAATAATAAATATATTAAATAAGAATAGAAGTTATCCACGTGGTGGTTTATGATTAAAAGTGAGCAATAAACCCCAGCATTTAGGTACTGCTAAGGATGAGGGATACTGGCTTGTCTACTGCATTCATAGTTGAGGCAAGATTTGAAACAGAACTTCTTCCAAAGCTCAGCTCATGCTCTTAGCCACTCTGCTACATCAGTTCTCAAAGTTCTAGTGTTCACTTTGCAAAAAGATCTTTCCCACAGTCTAAAACATATGTTCACTAGCAAAGCTTACACTTCTAAAATATGGATTTTTCTCTGACCAAGTGAATGATATGGCAAAGCCAAAAACTGAGAGATTCTAGTCTGACAATTACTGCATATTTTGTGACAGGGTGGAAGATGTAAAATATATACATATTAATTCAATCTCTGAAACTCAGACTTTGCCAGAGACACAGCTGAATTAAGTCTGAATTCAAGCTGGAGCACATATGTTTATTTATTTTTTTCTATATTGTTGTCATCTGCATGAGAACAGAGAGTATTCAAGTCATGAAACATTTGCTGAATCTTTTTTAAAAAAAACACAAACACAGGGAGAAGATGGACTCTTTCCATTTATTCCACAAGTTTTATGAGTCAGTGGCCTATGATGTTCTGTTCTTGGGTATGAAAAGCATAGCAAAAAGCAGCAATCAGGACATTCAAGTTTCTAGATGTTTTCTATAAATCCTGCCTCATTACAGTCAAAAGAATTTGTCTTCAGACTACTATTTGTATGCACCTTTTTGTTTTGAACAGTATGAACTGTTGTTTCTTAATTTGTTGACATTAATGGAGAAACAGCATTCTGGATGTTGAATATATAGATTTGATTAAAATTTGGTGTAACTTGCTTTTTGAAATGACTTGAGTGCACTTTATTGAAAAGTACCTATTCCAAGAAGTCCATATATTCTTACAAAGCACTATGAAAAAATGTGGGGATGTAATTATTTAAAATGCTATTGGAAATACAGAGGAAGATAACTAATACACGGGGAAAGACTAGATGCAAGTTTGTCAAAGAGTAGGTCTCTAATAGCCTCTACAGACCAGCCCAAAGGGCTGGCCTGGAGGCAGGGATGGGGAAGGGCATCCGCACTCTGGGCGCCCCAACCCCACGCCAAGGATGTCGTGATGCTATGCACCGTTACACATGGTGCATGATGTCAAAATGTCCTCCCGGCGCAGCGTCTTGATGTGCTGCACCAAAAGGGGTGCAGAAGAGACATGCAGCAGCTTTTAGAGCACCCTATTTGCCGGCTCTGAAAGAAGCGGCATTTTGCCACTCCTTTCAGGGCCAGCAAGAGGGAGGATTGGGGCTGAGGTGTGGAGCAGCCTCGGCCCCAATCCTCCACTTCCCAGGGCGGCCCATGGATGCCTGTCTGCATCCCCCCTAAATCTCTTTCACACTACCTGCATTTAGGGAATTATCTCCAGGTAAAGGGGGAACATCTCCAAAGAGAATGATGGAATTAACAGCACAGAAAGAAATAAAGATCGGTGATTTGGTCCAACAAGGTTGTTAATCTTTGACCATATTGTCAACCCTATCTGAAATGGGAAAGTCTAAGTCACATCTGCTAAGGAAACACAACATATACACCAGACCCATATGACTTCCTCCAAATTAAGACATGTACACTCCAAAGTGAGGCTTCTGCACCACATGGGCAGCACAATAAATGTTTATGATCTAAAGAAATGGCATGGCCTACAGGATCACAAACATGGAAGGGACCTTGGAAATCATCTAGTCTAAATTCCTGTTCAGTGTATCCTCTGCAGTGAAGTAATGCAACCACAGCATCCCTTGGAAATGGCTCTCAAGACTAAATACTATCCACATCAGATGGGACTACAACCCACATATATTAAAATAAATTATTACCAAAGTGTTAAAAACAGAGCTTGGAAAGGTTTTTTTTTCTGTTCAAGTAAAGCTTGTGAAATATTTTTTGTTGGACTACAAATTCCACTTTTTGTTAAGAGTGCAAATGCTTGAGAATGAGTCAAAAACAAGGGGTCATTAATTAGGCTTTTCTTTTTAAAAAAAGAAAAAAAGAAAAGCATAATAAGGCTCTGAGCGACTGTGTCTGAGGCTTAATATGTCACCTTTAATAATGACACCACCAGGGTTTACTCCCAACCAATGGTGACTGGGATTGACCTGCTATAACATCACCAGAGGCCAACCCTAGGTCTCAGGGGAGGACCTACTTTAGCTGCTGCTTCTGTCTTTAGCCTCCAAGTCACAAAGACTTAAGCAGGAACATAATGGCACTAAACCCCAGCAGAGAGAGAGGGAGGACCACATCCCTTCCTCATGGGATTCCTTTTCTCTGAGGCCATGCCTCAGCATATTTTTGCTGGGTACAGAGGGTGAGGTTCTGGCTTTTTCCTGGTTGTTATCTGTTTTGATTATTTTTGTTCTTATTATCTGCCGGTCTGTTTAGTGGACTGTTTAATAGCTATTAGACTTTTGGCCTAACAGAGGAAGGATGCATTTTGCTGAGGAGGGAGGGGGTGTACAGAGTCAGGGATAATACAGTAATAATAATACCTCTCTGTATACCACAACCAGGGTGGCTTACACAATAAAACATACAGTGCCATCTCCTAATAGCCCCCCCTAAAATACAATTAAACAATTATAGTTTAACACATACTTAAAAACTAATAAATGACAAATGACAAATAAATTAACTGTAACAAAAATTAGGGTCAGGCATAACCTTTTCGGTGGCTGGTTGTCTATTCAGGAAAGGCCTGCCAGAAGAAATCCATCTTAACAGGGGGTTTTTTTAAGCTGTTTAATGTGATAATGTGATGGATCTCATCCGGCAAGCCGTTCCATAATCTGGGAGTGATAGCCAAAAAGGTCCTCTGGGCAGTAGCAGACAATCTGGTTTTTATAGGTTGCAATAAATTCTTCCCAGAGGACATGAGTGCACGGGGTGGATTATATGTAAGGAGGCTGTCCCGAAGATAAGCTGGACCCAAGCCATTTAGGGCTTTAAAGGTGATGAACAACACCTTGTACTGCTCCTGGAAACTGATAGCAGCCAGTGGAGTGATCTTTTACTACAGCCTATGAAAATGAGGCTGTTGGAGACCTCCCAAAGGGCCTTTTCTGCTACCACTCCCAGACTATGGAATAGCCTGCTGGATGAAATCCATCTTATTACCATCTTAGACAGCTTCAAAAAGGCTGTTAAGATGGATCTCTTCCGGCAGGTCTTTCCTGAATAAGTACCCCAGCCCTAAGAGTCAGCTAATCTCTCTCCCTTCCACGCTGCTGCTATTTGTGTTGTATTGCTGTGATGTCTTTCTTTTATATTATGATTTATTTTAAATGCTTTTTAAACTGTCTTAGTTTAATAATTTTTTAAGGGATGGGGTGGGGTTTAGGGGTTGGATGCATTTTATTGGAATTTTACTTGTTGTAAGCCACCCCGATTGCACTGCAGAGCGGCAGGATAGAATTATTATTATTATTATTATTATTATCTTAATATTGGTATTATATGGTCTCTTCTGGTTTTACCCGAGACCAGCCTGGCTGCTATATTCTGTACCAACTGAAGTTTCCGAACTAGGCACAAGGGTAGCCCTATGTAAAGTGCATTACAGAAATCGAGATGAGAGGTTACCAGTTTCAAGGTCCCTAACTTCCAGGAAAGGGCACAGCTGGTGTATCAGCCGAAGCTGATAACAGGCACTCCTGATCATCGCATTCACCTGATTTATCATCTGAAGCAACAGATCTAGGAGCATCCCCAGACTGTGAACACAGTCCTTTAAGGAGAGTATGACCCCCATCTAGGACTGGGGATTGTATCCCAATACCTGAGTTCAGGGCCACTACCGTTAGTACATCCATTTTGCCTGGATTCAGTTTCAATCTGTTTTTCCTCATCCAGTCCATTACTGCTTTAAGACATTCATTGAGGGGAGAGATGACATCTGAAGTCAAAGCCATAGACTGAGACATGGAAAAATATATCTGGGTGTCATCAGCGTACTGATAACACCCCACCCCATGTCTGAATAATCTCTCCCAGTGGTTTCATATATATTTTGAATAGTATTGGGGACAGGATGGTGCCCTGAGGAATGCCACAATTAAGCTCCTTTTTAGCTGAGTATCACCCTTTGGAATCTGCCCAAGAGGAAGGAATGGAACCATTGCAGTGTAATGCCTCCGATTCCTAATTCTCTCAGGTGTTCCAAGAGGGTGTCATGATCTATTGTGTCAAAGGCTACTGAGAGGCCCAGTAGCACCAACAGGGTCACATTACCCCTGTTGATGCCTAGATGAAGGTCATCAGCTAAGGCAACCATGGCAGTCTCCACTCCATATCCTGTCCTAAAGGTAGTTTGAAATGGATCCAGATAATCGGTTTCCTCCAAGACAACTTGGAGCTGGAGAGCAACAGCCCTATAGATCACCTTGCTCAAAAAAGGTAGCAAAGAGACTGGCCTATAGCTGTCCATGTCCAGAGGGTCAAGGGAAGGTTTTTTCAGAAGTGGCCTAACCACTGCTTCCTTCAAACAAGATGGAACACGACCTTTCCTAAGGGATGTTCCTAAGGGATGTCCCTCAGGAACATCCTCAAGACATCTCCCCCTTGGACAGCTAGCTACAAAGGGCAAGGGTCAAGAGGTCAAGTTGTCTTCCTCACTCTACCAAGGAGCTTATCCACATCATCAGTACTCACTGATTGGAACTGATCCAGTATAATCTCATCAGTGGAGGTGCTGGATACCTCATCTAACGATTCTGCTATAACACCAGCATCCAAGTCAGCTCTTATCTGAGAGATTTTATCTGCAAAGAAGTTGTTAAACGTGTCACAGCAGGCCTTTATTAGGTTAAGTAATTGGTTCTGCACAGGTGGAACCTGTGTCTGTTCCCTTACCACCCTAAACAGCTCTGTTGGACAGGACTCTGCAGACATAATACATGCAGAGAAGAAAGATTTCCTCACTGCACACATTGCCTCTCTATAGGCGCAAAGGAATTTCCTATGACGAGTTCTATCAGATAAGAGTCAAGTTTTCTGCCAGATGCACTCTAGTCGTTGTCCAACCTGATTCATCTTCCTGAGTTCCTCAGTATACCATGTCCAAAGAGCAGCCATCGGAGTCATTCAGGGCAGAAGGAGATACGGAAGGAGGAGACAATTAAAACACCAAGAAGAGGGGAGCACAAAAGGGTGCTTGTGTTCACCAAGCTGTCTCCCAGTTCAAATAGTATGGGTAGCCTTGGTGACAATCTCCCCAGATTGAAGCTGCTGCTGCTGAATGCCAGGTCAGTGAATGGGAAAATAGCTGCCATTCAGGACTTGATCCTGGAATAACAAGCTGACCTGGCATGTATAACAGAGACCTGGTTGGATGAGACTGGGGGGATTTAAGCTCTCTCAGCTTTGCCCACTAGCACCAGGCAAGACCAGGTCTATTATGATTCCATCCCCCTGACCAAATGCCCCCTCACACAGTCTACAGGCTTTGAGTGTGTATACCTAAAGGTGGGTAGACAGGACAAAATAGGGTTCTCCAGGGAGTTGAAGGTGGTGAACTGAGTGAGACAGACACTAGAACAGCATTGCTGGAAGACTCAGAGTGAATCTGACTGAACACAGGCTAGAGTCTATTTGAAGGCCTACTCTGTGGCAATGCTGGCACCAAAGAATTTTTTTTTCCTGCCAGAATTGCATTTGCAAAAAGCCATCCAACAGAGCTGTTCCGAGTGGTCAGAGGTCTTTTACACCTCACCCTGAAGTTAAAAATGCAGACCACTTGGAGGCCCACTGTGAAGAATTTGCACAACATTTTGCAGATAAAATTGCTCAGATCCACTCCAACTTAGATGCTACAGTTGATACAGTACCAGTGGCTGTAACCTTGGCTCCTGTCTATCCAGTGTTAATGGTTACTTTACAACTTGTGCAGTCTGATGATGTAGACAGGATCCTTGGAGAGGTAAAAGCCACCACATGTGTCTTGGACCCTTGTCCTTCTTGGCTTATTAAACAGGCCGGGGGGGGGGGGGGAGGACTGGCTGAGTGGGTAAAGGAGGTAGTCAAGCCTCCCTACAACAAGACAGAATTCCATCTTGCCTAAAGGAGGCAGTTGTGAGGCCTCTGTTTAAAAAGCTGTTCCTGGATCCCACAATAATGAATTATTATCAACCAGTATCCAATCTACCATTTTGGGGCAAGGTTTTAGAACGTGTGGTGGCTTCCCAACTCCAGGGGTTTCTGGATGAAATAGATTATCTAGATCCATTTCAATCTGGTTTCAGGCCTGGCTATGGAACAGAGACAGCCTTTTTCAGCTTGGTGGATGACTTACACAGGGAACTGGACAGGGGGAGTGTGTCCCTGTTGGTTCTCCTGGACCTCTCAGAGGCTTTTGATACCATCAACCATAGCATCCTTCTGAACTTTCTCTCTGGGATGGGACTTGTAGACATTGTTTTACAGTGGCTCCATTCATTCCTGGAGGGGTGAACCCAGAAAGTGGTGCTGGAGGACTCCTGATTGACCCCCAGGCCAATGGCCTGTGTGGTACCTCAGGGTTCTGTGTTGTACCCTTGATTATATCACATTTGGACTACAGTAATGCACTCTACATGGGGCTGCCTTTGAAAGTTCAAAGAGCTGCAGCCAGGCTGCTAACAGGGGCAGGTTATAGAGATCACACTGCCAGTTTGTTTCTAGGCACAATTCAAAGTGCTAGTGAATGACCTGGAGCACGATACTGTTTTAATGTATTTTAAGCATTTGTATCTTTTCAAAGTATTTGATATTTTAGCATTGAATCTGTTTAAATTATTGTAGTAATTTAATCCTATTTTAATATACTATTTTGTATGTTTTTAACTGTATGGTGTTTTTTTAATGCTGTAAGCCGCCCTGAGTCCCAGTCCTGGGAGAAGGGCGGAATATAAATTATTATTATTATTATTATTATTATTCTCACTCTTTGAAAGGTGGGGGTGGAGGGAGAAACAGAATACAAAACTGTAAGCCTACTCTTTCTCCTACAAACAAACACAGACTTCAACCCTAAGGGTACCAGAAGCCTTTCCCATTAATTACATTTACATCCATTCCCATTCATATTTCTCTTGCCACAATGCCCTCTACCACACATCCAGCACTTCCTTTCAGTGGATTCCCCTTTCCCTAGTTTTCCTACTACTTTTTCTGAACTACAAATCTCTACAAACCCCTTAGACTCTGTCACTCCTTTCTGACCCTCTTCCCTGATCACTTGGCCCTGTCTCTACTCTTGACACTAGCTAATCCTGCTCCCTCATCCACCTGTCCTTCTGTCTAAGTGCCCTTTTTCCTCCTTCTGAACTCTCAAAGTCCTGGTAGTTTCCTCCTTCCTTCCTTCCTTCCTTCCTTCCTTCCTTCCTTCCTTCCTCCTCCTCCTCCTCCTCCCTGGTTGTTCTTCCAGCTTCTTTCACTTAGCTTGCCTCCCTCCTCCCCACATCTTGCCCCTTTTCAAGTTCCTGTTGTCGACTAAAAACCTATCCTCAGTTTCTGCATTTTTCTGCCTTCTCCTATGAGCCATGCTTCGCATCAGCAGCATGCTGTTTGTTTTCCTCTCATGTGAATGTCTGTCACTCCCTCTAAGACTCTTCATTATGCTGGTACATGGCCAAAGGGGGTTGTGGTGATGATGGTCTCCTCTCCCTATACTTTGGATACTTGTGGTCTCAGGTTTTTGTCCAGAGGTCTCAGGCCTAGGATGCTTTCTGACCTGGATCTTATCCTGGACTCATTCTGATTTGTCAGTGCCCTTTTAAATTATGGAATTTGATACAGAACTCCAAATGCAACTCAACAAACATAAACTAGAATGGTACTAATTGGGCCTTTGCAGACTGCCAGAAATAGTGCAAATTGTGTCCACTTTAACTGCCCTGACTCTGGGGAATCATGGGAACTGTATTTATTTCTGAGACACTGAGCCTTCTCTGTCAGAGAGCTCTGGTGCCACAATAAACTACAGTTCCCATGATTCCCTAGCACTGAGTCAGGGCAGTTAAAATGAACTCAATTTGCACTATTTCTGGCAGTCTGCAAAGGCATTCTTTCCATCATTTGAACACTAATACAGCAGGAGAGAAAATATTTGTCTGTTTGTTTGCTTGTTTGCTTGCTTGCTTGCTTATTTACAGTATTTCCGTATCACCTGCCAGCTCACAAGGCTTCCTGAGATGATGAACAAATAAAAACCAATTAAAACAATACAAAAATAACACATTTTGAAACACATTATAATACTTTTTTAGAATTCCTAAAAGGATTTGTTTCCTAAAAACAATCCTGAAATCCAGTTTTAAAACAGTTAAAACACCAATTCAAACACTGAATCCATGCAGAACAGCTGTTTGGGCTGCCGGCTGGAAGCTTAAAGGAGATGGGGCTGGCCTAACTTCCTTGAGCAGGGTGTTCCAAACTTGAGGCCCTGCTACAGAGAAAGCCCTGTTATGTGTACCCACCAAATTAACTTCACAAAGTGTTGGGACATACAACAGGGCCTCCTCTAAAGATCTCAGATTTTTTGCAGGCTCATATAGGAGGAAGCCATCTTTCAGATACCTTGGCCTCAAGTAATTTGGGGCTTTGTAGGTCAATACCAGCACTTTGAACTCAACTCTGAACCAAGCTGGAAGTCAGTGCAGAAAATAGTTTGGGACAAACTGAAAGAAAATAGTGTTTGGGGTGAGTTTGTCCCAATGTGAAAATTCTCATTATTCCAGGATTCTTTTTGTCATCAGTTATGGAATAAAAGAGGGTGAGTAAAGTGTGTTAATTAAAAATAATGTCTTGTGTTTAATTAATCCAACATGGAGGGTCACTTTTATGGATTTTTAAATCATTTACTTCTGTCATTGTTTTTTTTTTAAATGATGTTGTATTTAAAATCAGCATTTTCAAAAGTATTTAATCAATACTCCCTACACATGCACAAAAAGGCATATTGAATTTTAAGCATTCTGTGGTGCCAATGAGGTGGTGGGGGAATACTTGATTCTAATAGATCCCCTGAAGGTTATGTACTTCTTCCTAGTAAAAGAAATGTATCATGAAAAATATTTTCAGATATAACATTGCATAACTAACATTTACCACTCAGTTTTAGCATGCAGCATTTCTTTCCTCCAAACAAAGTAATTATTAGTGAGAAGCAAGAAGTACCCAGTTCAGTTGACCACTGTCCTGTGGTTATTCTTGTGCCACATAACTCACCACTACTTGGCATCTCTCTGTAGGCATGCCCTGCAGCCATCCATTCAAGCCATACCTATTGCAGTGGTAATATATGGGGATGACTTGGGTTATCCAGCTCATGCAAAAAGTTCTATACCTTTGTCATTAAACTCTGTGTCTTAATTGTTGCTGTTGTTGTTGTGTGCCTTCAAGTTATTTTGACTTATGATGACCCTAAGGCAAACCTATCATGGGATTTTCTTGGCAAGATCTGTTCAAAGGAGGTTGTGGATTTTGCTATGTGTTTGCCTAACTTTGCTAAAACTAGTATCGGAGAGACCCAAGAGATCCAGTGCTTCCACTTATGAGCTCTGCTAAAGGAGGGTGTCTTAATTGAACCAGTCTCCATATTTCCAAGAAAAGGGGCTAACACCTCAGGAACCTACTTCTAATCCAACAGTAATAATAGTAGTAATTATAATACCACCCTAATAGTCAGGGCTCCATTTTATGGAATCTTGAGATGTGTTGTTGTTGTTAATATTATTATTCTCTTTATTAGCTTTATGTATATCCTCCCTTTACCCCAAGACTGAGACTCAAGGAAGCTGAGGTCCTTATAATTCTTATAATTAAACCACTTAGAGCTTGATGAGATACTTATAATTCTCTACAACAAAGTTTTAATGCCATATCATTTTGCAGATTGCAAGGAGCAAAAAAGTTCCTCTCCTTCTGGGGCCGGTTTTGGGCCGCCTTCTGGGGCCAGTTTTGGGCTGCCTTAGGTACCCCAGAGTGGCCCCAGGGCAGCTTCTGGGCACTCTGGGGGCATGATTCATCTAAACACCATGCCCACAGAGTGGCTGGAAGCCACCCCCATCTGCCCATCTGTTCCAGGCCTATATTGATCATCAGCTTAACAAGACATAAAAAAAACAAAAACTTTCATCTTTTGTTCATATGAATTCATTTGGTTTGAGAATTCCTGTTCCAGATATTTTTTTTTAACTTAGATTCTAAACAAGTATGTAAAGGCCATAGGCATTATGCTATATTCAAATGATTTCATATAATATTATATTATTTATCATCATATTATATACTTATGTGTCATCTTTGTCATTATGTGTCGTTTGGTTTGTTTTCAGGGGTTGGGTGGGTGTGGGAAGGAGGGAGGGGATTTGAAGTGATTTTATTTGTCCTTATGTTTTGATATGTTGTACGCCGCCCCGATTGCTTGGCAGAGGGGCGGGATATAAATAAAAATTATTATTATTATTATTATTATCTTATGATTTTATATAGCTTCTGAAGAAAGCCATAAAAGCATGCACAGGCTGAGACACATTGGGCTTTTTTTTTTTTTTATCAATAAAAGAACCACATTTTGAGCATCTTTGGATATGTCTCCAGTTTCTCCAAATGGAAAAATCACTAAAATTATAAGAACAGAACCTTCCAACCAGATTAATGGAGTAAGCATTAAGTAGTAGGACATTTCAGTGCTTTTGGGATTTGTCTTTACATCTTACAGAAGAAAGTACGCACACTCTGGATTTCTGAATTGGCTAAGAAGCCTATCCTTCATTAGACATCTTTGATATATAAATATAAAATTAAAAATTGACTTTAGATGAGGAATCACTTAGATTAAAACTGATCCTGAACACCTGTACGTTCCACTCTTCATTGTGCTATGAAGATTGACAGTAGCTACATCAACGTTTCTGGGACATGTCAATCTAAACCACCTGCAACGAGATTCTAAATTAAAGAGCTGTAGCATAACTTTAAACTCATGGACTTGTCCTGGATTTGCTACACCACCTTGTTACAGAACTGTAACATTGCATGACAAATTGTACATAATACATTCATGTGCAATGTGTAACAATGTGAAATCAGTGCCCCAAAAAAATCTGCAATGTACAACAGCATGTTATGACACTGTATGTGTAGTTTTGCTTTCATTACCTTGAACAGAATAAAGACATTATGCATTAGACTAAAAAGTACAACTGCATACATATGGGAATATATTCATCGATGACTACAGAATGCCAGCCTTGTTGTCCATACTAAGCATTTATAGAACTGTGGAAAAATATATTTCTCAGTGTCCTATCTTTTTCAGGCATAGTCCTTGTGGCAGTGCAAGCTCCCCAGCAACCATACTTAAAGCCAGGGAAGTGGAAAATGAATTGGGTGCCAGAAAATTTGAGTGAGACATTTGGACTTCTTTGAGTTTCCCATGATGATGATGATGATGATAATAATAATAATAATAATAATAATAACAAATTTTATTTATAACCCGCCCCTCTGCTCAGCAATCAGGGCAGCGTATAACAGGTTAAAAAGACAAAAATTAAAACATTCCTTCATCCCACACCCTAACCCTCCCACCCCTTAAAACTAAATTAAACTGCTATAGAATTAAAATCAAATTAACACACATAAAATACAATAAAATCAATTTCAGCTGATATGTCGTGGTGGCAGGAGGAGTAAGTGAAAGATCACCTCCAGTTAGCGGGGCAGTTATTCCGGGAAGGCCTACAGGAAGAGATCCGTCTTTACTGCCTTTTTAAAGGCAGCAAGAGTGGTAATGAGATGGATCTTGTTCGGCAGGCCATTCCATAATCTGGGAGCGGTTGCAGAGAAGACCCTCTGGGAGGTGTGCGAGAGCCTGGTCTTCATGGGCTGCAGCAAATTCCTCCCAGGGGACCGGAGTGTGTGTGGGGGGATCATACGGGGAGAGGCAGTCCCTGAGATAAGATGGCCCCAAGCCATGTAGGGCTTTAAAGGTTAAAACCAACACCTTGTACTGTGCCCGGAAACTAATCGGCAGCCAGTGGAGGGATTTGAGCACAGGTGTTATATGCTCCCTCCTAGATGTTCCAGTAATTAACCTGGCTGCCATGTTTTATACCAGTTGAAGTTTCCGGGTTAGGCACAAGGGTAGCCCCATGTAGAGTGTGTTACAGTAATCCAGACAAGAGGTTACCAGAGCATGTACCACAGTTTCCAGATCCCTCATATCCAGATAAGGGCGCAGTTGGCATATCAGCCGAAGCTGATAACAGGCACTCCTAACTGTTGCATTCACCTAACTAGTCATGTGAAGCGACAAATCTAGGAGTACCCCCAAACTGTGAACACAGTCCTTAGAGGAGAGTGTGACTCCATCCAGGACTGGAGACTGCATTCCCAAATCTGGTTTCGGGCCCTTAACTGTCAGTACCTCCGTTTTGTCCTGATTTAGTTTCAATCTGTTTTTCCTCATCCAATCCATTACCGCTCTGAGACAGTCATTAAGAGGAGAGATGCCATCTGAAGTCTGAGCCGATGATCTGGTCATGAAGAAGTATATCTGGGTGTCATCAGCATACTGATGACACTGCGCTCCATGCCTCTGAATGATCTCACCCAGCGGCTTCATAGATGTTAAACAGCATTGGGGACAGGATGGCGCCCTGAGGGACACCACAATTAAGCTCAGTTTTGGAAGAGCAAATGTCCCCGAGCCTCACCCTCTGGGATCTGCCCGAGAGGAAGGAACAGAACCACTGCAAAGCAGTGCCTCCAATTCCTAACTCTCTGAGACAATCCAAGAGGATGGAATGATCTATTGTGTCAAAAGCAGCTGAGAGATCCAAGAGCACCAGCAGGGTCACACTGCCCCTGTTGATGTCCAAGCGGAGGTCATTGGTCAGAGCAACCATGGCAGTCTCCACTCCATATCCTGTCCTGAACCTGGTTTGAAATCAAGATAATTGAAATCGAGATAAGACTGCTTGGAGTTGGAAGGCAACTGCCCTCTCGATCACCTTCCTTAGAAAAGGTTGCAAGGAGACTGGTCTATAATTGTTTCTATCCAGGGGGTCCAGGAAAGGTTTTTTCAGGAGTGGCCTGACAGCCGCCTCCTTCAAGTACGATGGTACAATACCTTCCCTGAAGGACACATTGATTGTATCCAGTAGGAATACTCTCAACGCACCCCTCCCCCGGACAACCAGCCAACATGGATATGGAATGAGAGAGCAAGTTGTCTTCTTTATTTTTCCAAGGAGCTTGTCCACGTCATCGGTACTCACAGACTGAAACTGATCCAATAAGTCGCCATCAACGGAGTTGCTGGACACCTCGTCTACAGATTCTGTCAGAACAATGGCGTCCAAGTCGGCTCTTATCTGAGAGATTTTATCTGCAAAGTGGATGTTAAACGTGTCATAGCATGTTTAAAGCCCTACATTGGGTTAAGTAGGGGGGTTGGCAATGGAGGAACCTTTGTCAGTTCCCCCACCACCCTTAACAGCTCTGCTGGACAGGACTCTGCAGACGCGTTGCGTGCAGAGCAGAAAGATTTTTGCACTGCACGCAAAGCCTCCTGATAGGAATCAAGATGCTTCCTATGATGAGTTCTGTCGGGTAGGAGCCCAGTCTTCTGCCATTCACACTTTAGTCATTGTCCAGCTCGCTTTATCCTCCTAAGCTCCTCCGTATACCAGGGCTTACGATTAGAAGTGGGCTGGAAAGGATGCTTGGGAGTGATTGTGTCAATACCCCTGGTAAGATCGGTGTTCCAAATATTCACCAAGGCTTTGACAGAATCACCGGCATCACCAACCATTAAACCCTCTAAGGCCTTCTGGAAACCATTTGGTTCCATTAGCCTTCGACGGCGTACCATTCTAATGTGTCCACCACCCCCAAGGGGGCCAATAGTGGCCTTTAGCTCTATCTTGACCAGGAAATGATCTGTCCATGACAATGCGGAGGCTTTTATAATCTCCGCTCATGGATATTCCTGTTCCGTACTAAAAAACCCATCGAGGGTATGACCAGCACAATGTGTGGGCCCGTCAACCAATTGGGATAGGCCCATGGTTGTCATGGTCTCCATGAACTCCCAAGCTGCACTAGTTAGATTGGACAAGCCGGTCTCGAGTGGAATGTTGAAGTTGCCCAAAACCAAAAGTCTGGGCGACTCCAACAACAATTCCGAGACCAGCAAGGTCAGCTCAGTTAGGGAGTCTATTAAGCAATGGGGGGGCAGTATACTAACAGAATCCCTAAACTATCCCTGGTTTTCAGGCTAAGGTACATACACTCGATGTAGGTTGTTTTCCAGATAGGCTTCCTGATCAAGGTTAGGTTGTTTCTATGAACCAAGGCCACACCATCCCCCCACCCACTTTCACTTATCTGCTCACTAACCAAGTACCCGACTGGGAGAGTCTGCACCCACGTCACAGCACTGGCATCTCCCAGCCAGGTCTCTGTAAAGCATGCCAGATCGGCTACCTCATCCAATAAGAGGTCATGGATGATATGGGTTTTGTTTTTGACTGATCTGGCATTGCAAAGGAGCAAAGAACTGTGGAATGGATAGTGTGCTCTCCAAGTTATTCTGGGTAACAGAGTGAACTGAAGGAGGGATAGATATTAAGCATCGATCCCTTATTCTTTTGTAACATTTCTTCACTCTGTTGCCGGCATACCTTCCCTTCCCCCACACAACCTCAATTCCCTCTCCCAGATTATTCCCGGCTCCATTGCATTGTGACAATATCAGACAATCCAGTTAAACCCCGTCCTACAATATCTAGAGGGCAGTCTCATTTATCCTTCTACAGTTCCAAGATTGCCGGGGGGGGAGGTGAACTTAATTGGGCTGGACTCAGTCCTCCCATGGGCCCAAGGCACTGCTGCCGCTGCGTGTTGCTGGGGAGGAGAGATGGTCCTAGGTGGGTTTTTCTGCCCACCGGAGTTTCTCCCTCAGTCCTGCTGCACCGCGACAGTCCCCCGGCCACAGCTGATCTTAATTAGGCTGGGCTCAGTCCTCCCGCGGGCCCAAGGCACTGCCTCCGCCGTGTGTTGCTGAGGGGGAGAGATGGTCCTAGGCGGTTTTTAATGCCTGCCAGTGTTCCTCCCTCAGTCCTGCTGTGCAGCAACAGTCCCCCAGCCATAGCTGATCTTAATTAGGCTGGGCTCAGTCCTCCCGAGGGCCCAAGGCACTGCCACCACCACGTGTTGCTGGGGGGGGGGGAGAGATGGTCCTAGGCGGATTTTTATGCCCGCCGGCATTTCTTCCTCAGTCCCACTGCGCTGCAACAGTTCCCCGGCCACAGCTGATTGTGATTGGATTGGGATCAGTGCTCCCATGGGCCCAAGACACTGATGACCTCAGGAACACCTTGAAGTCCAACATTCAGAAGAGAGTTAGAAACTTACATCTTCCTCTTTAACTGTCTCATATGTTAGATTTCTTGTTGTAATTTCACGTTGAGTTTTGTTGTACAGTCAGCCTTCCATATCCATGGATTCTTAATCCATTTATTCAACCATACACAGCTTGTAAATATTCCAAAAATATATAAATTCCAAAAAGGAAACCTTGGTTTTGCTATTTTATATAAGGGACACCATTTCACTGTGTCACTGAATATAATGGGACTTGAGCATCCACAGATTTTGGTATCCATGGGGGGTTGTGGAACCAAACCCCATTGGATACCGAGGGTATTGTATTTAGACATGTTCCTATCCATGTTTTGGAAGTCAAAGCATGGTACAAATTAAGAAACAATTTTTTTAAACCCCATAGCTATACTATAAAACATCTGAGTATTGTACATTTCTAGCAAATGTTCCCAAAGTGAAGTTAAACAGCTCTGTGAACTTATGCTGAACAACTTTCTCTTCCCTTTGAAGGGAAACCACTCAAGCACTAGATAAAACTTCCTTGCCATTTGATAATGAATGCAAGCTGTTGCTTCCTTTAGTAAACAGCACGATGGAGGGGGACAGCTGGTGCATGAAAACTTAGTTTACACATTTCTCTCAAAATCTGGCCTCTATGACACACCAAAATCCACAAGCAGCAATACCTTTTGGGGGCCAGCTCCAAAGAATAAAATAAGTTATGGAAGCTTTCAAATCTTCACAGGCTTCATCATCAAGCAAAGATGTTCAAAAATCATACAGAAGGAAAATGAAGGTGCGGTTAGAATTGCAAACTTGGTGATATTAGAGAAGGAGTGACACCTGGTTGCACATTTATTCTCCTTCAGTGCAGGAGAGGTGAACATACACCCTTCCTGGCAGCTCCACCACTGGCTTTTTTCCCTGAGGAGGAAACCCAGCAATGGAGCAGCAGGAGGGGTGAATGCTTGCCCTTCTTGGGTGACACTGGGTGATATCCTAGCTAGTGATGTCACTGCTTCTTTGCTCATAAATAAAGTGGCATTTTTAAAATCCCAACATGTTATACCAATTGGTACCAAAAAAGCAACAAGTACCCAAATGCAAAAAAAAAAAAAAAAAAAAAAAAACAATTTATTTGTTGGGACAATTTTATCTCAGCCATTTTTGTCTGCAAAACAACAACAACACAGAAAGTGGTAAAACATGGATACATCACTATTTTTCAGCTAAAAAAAATGTTGTACATCTTGTGCTGTATGAATTTTACAACAAAATGTGAGTTCAGGATCCTAAAATATCTCATCTGGGTCCATGAGGATTAAAGCCACTAGTAAAGTTGGGAGGGTTTTGTTTTTGTTTTTGTTTTTTGTAGAAAACCTAGTTCTTTTCCATCCCATGGGATTTGCTATTTGTTCACAATGTCTAACATGACCTTAATATAAGATTGGTGTTGTGGTTCTGTGTCTGCATAAACTTTCTTACTTTTTAGAGTAAGAACTATAACAGGAATGACAAGTTAAAAAATCTCTACCACTTTTAGGCATGTAAAACAGAAGCAAAGTGCTTTGTTCCAGTGGATCTGAAGTAATTTGTCTGGTTTCAGAGTTATTGATCTAGCCAGAAGCAGAAGGCAACAGAAAGGATCTTCCACCCCTAGAGTTAGTCTTGGCTACATAATTTCCTCATCTTGTGGTAGCTCCCCTCAAAATGCTGGTAGTGGGAGATTCCACACAAACCACTGGTCTTCCAAACTGGGAGGTAAACATGGGAGGTGTGATTGCTCTCTCAACAGAGACTGGAGACAATTGTAGGGATTCTATCCTTGCATATCACTTCCAGGATAAGGGAATGACACAGAAATATATAAACATCTCTGATTCAGCATATTAGGCTCAGATTTTTTTCATGTATATCTAGACACTACCCACTACCCCCGATGTTTTGACAGTTGATTACTCATCACTTGATTGTTTTTTACAGGGATGTATTAACTGCCTCTGATGAAAAGCACTGCTTTTGAGGGGAGGTAGATTTATTTGTCTCATTCACTTATGCAATTCATTACTTGATGTTACAGTATCATACATCTGTTGACCCATCTTTGGCGTATTGAATACTATGGGCATAGCTGTACCAGAAATATTACATAACATTTGTGTCTATTTCTAAGGCTGTATCTACTTTGCACTTTGACACACTTTGAATCACTTTGATACACTTTGAATCTGACAACCAGTGTTCTACTCAGTCAATGAAACAGACACCACTGCCAAATCTGGAAAGTCACTCACAACTGCTGGGTTCTTCTGAAGAGGCTTTTTAATCTTAATTGTGGCAAAGTATTTACAAGCATGATACAGCAATATTTACACCATCCAACATAATGCTCTGCCACCAACTGACAGCCACCTAACCTCAATGCATTAGAACATTCTTCCTTATATACACAAAATCTAGCTAGGATTCTGAGCCAACTCCCTGCCAGTGTTTCATCCTTTTCCTGTCACATGTCCACAGTGACTATACAGTTTTAAATTGTTACCACACAACTTCCTGATGAAATTTCATCAGCTTCCTCTGAGTCAGCTTTTCTCCTTTTTGCACACTGCATGCACCAACTAAGGTCTGAAACCAGGGACATAATAAAAGAAGAATGCAAACCGACACTTTCAATAAACAAAAATAAAAATAAAAAACACTACAAGCAATAAAGAAAAGGAGAGAAGAAAAACAAAAGGGAGATAGGAACAATCTAAGAATTCTGAATTCAACAGTACAATGGTTTGTGAGGAAAGATAAAGAAAATTACTACAATGACCAATGCAGAGAAATAGAAGACAACAACAGAAAGGGAAGAACAAGAGATCTATTTCACAATATCTGGGAAATCAAACGAAAATTCAAACCAAGGACTGGGAGGATACATGACAATAAAAATAACATAATTCAAGACCAGAAAGGAATAAAAAGATGTTGGATGCAATACACAGAAGAATTATACAAAAGAGATGACAAAATGAAGGACACATGGAATGAAGAGCCGTATGGTGATGAACCCCAAATTCTAAAAAGTGAGGTGGAAACTGCAATAAGAGAAATAGCAAAAAACAAATCACCAGGAACAGATGATATTCCAACTGAACTGCTGAAAACCACACTGACAGAGTCAACTCTAGTGATAACCAACGTATGTCAACAGATATAGAAAACAAAACAATGGCCAACAGATTGGAAGCGATCAATATATATCCCCCTCCACAAAAAGGGAGACACAAGAGACTGCAGCAACTATAGGACCATAGCACTGACCTCCCATGCAAGCAAAATTCCCATCTTGCTCAAAATTCTTCAACATAGACTCCAATCACACATGGAGAGAGAAATCGCAGAGGTCCAAGTGGGGTTCAGGAAAGGAAGAGGCACAAGGGTTGGGGAGCACCGGGAATTCCAAAAGAAATCAACATGTGTTTTATAGACTATAGCAAAGCCTTTAACTGCATATACCATTAAAGGCTATGGAATACACTTAAGGAAATGGGAGTGTCAACACATCTGATAGTACTGATGAGGAATCTGTACTCAGGACAAGAGGCTACTGTCAGAACAAAACATGAAGAAACAGAATGGTTCCCAATTGGCAAAGGGGTCAGACAAGGCTGCATCCTTTCACGCTATCTGTTCAACTTGTATGCAGAACATATTATAAGAAAAGCATGCTTGGACACAGAAGGAAGAGGTGAGAAAATAGGAGGGAGGAATATTAGCAATCTAAGATATGCAGATGACACCATAATATTAGCAGAAAACCTCACAGACCTCAAACAACTACTAAGGAAGACCAAAGAAGAAAGTTCTAAGGCAGGCTTAATGTTAAAAATAAAGAAAACACAAAAATAATGACCACCGAGGACCTTCACAAGTTCAACCTAGACAATGAAGAAATAGAAATAGTAAAATAATTCCCATACATGGAATCAAACATTGATAGAAATGGGGACTGCAGTTAGGAAATCAGAAGAAAACTAAGAATAGGGAGGGTGGCTATGAAAGAACTAGAAAAGATTCTAAAATACAAATATATACAACTCAGCACAAAAGTTAGAATCATACAAGCCATTGTATTCCCTATTACCATGTATAGATGTGAGAGCTGGACAGTTAAGAAAGATGATAGGAAGAAAATCAATTTCTTTGAGATGTGGTGCTGGAGAAGAGTGCTGAGGATCCCATGGACAGCCAAAAGAACAAACAAATAGGTCCTAGAACAGATCAAGCTGGAAACCTCCCTGGAAGCCAAGATGACCAAACTGAGGCTGTCATACTTCAGACCCATCATAAGAAGGAAAGACTCATTGGAAAAGATAATAATGCTGGGAAAGGTGGAGAGAAGTAGGAAGAGAGGAAGACCACATGCTAGATCAGGGGTAGGCAACCTTTCCCCTTTAAGGGCCAAGGGACTTCAGCTCCCAGAAGCCTCAGCCATGTTAGCCAATAGTCCCATGTTAGCCAATAGCTCCTGGGATTCTGGGAGCTGAAGTCCCTCGGCCCTTAAAGGGGAAAGGTTGCCTACCCCTGTGCTAGATGGATGGACTCTATTAAGGAGGTCATGGGTATTAAGGGGTTGCATGAATTAAGCAAAGCAGTGGAAGACAGGTTCTTGGAGATGTCTCATCCATGGGGTCACCATGATATTGACTCAAGGGCAGTTAACAACAATCTACTCTGCAGAATTAATACTATAGAATCTGGGATTTGTAGTTTGTGAGATATTTAATCTTCTCTGTCAGAGAGCTCTGGTGCCCAACAAACTACAAATTCCAGGATTCCATAGGATAGAGCCATGACAGATAAATCAGTGTCAAATTGAATTAATTCTGCAGTGTGGCAAGTGCCAGAATGTCACTGAATACATCTGACTACTTTTGTTCATTTGATGCCAACTAATTGTTGTTGTTG
Source organism: Phrynosoma blainvillii (assembly GCA_026167975.1). NCBI lineage: Eukaryota > Metazoa > Chordata > Lepidosauria > Squamata > Phrynosomatidae > Phrynosoma > Phrynosoma blainvillii. Next base: position 204,276,822 of record JANUYF010000003.1, read on the forward strand.
TTGTGGTGGTGGTGGTGGTAGTGTGCCTTTGAATCATTTCTGATTTATAGAGACCCCAAGACAAGCCTATCATTGGGGTTTTTTTACAAGATTTGTTCAGAGGAGGTTTGTTCCTCCCAAGGAGAAAAACTCTCCTAGACACTTCAAGAGACTAGATTTTTCTGATATCTTTAATTTTTTTTTTAACTGCAGGAAGATAATTTCATTCAAGACCATTCAAATATAATATGCACTCTTGAGCTGAACCTGAAGTGGTATCATTTAGACAGTGGTTCCTATAGCTGGCTCTCCAATTGTTTGTTAGACTTCAACTCCTGGCCCAAGCCAGCATGAGAACTTTGAGAACTGTAGTCCAAAACTACAACCCAAGTTGACCCAGTTTGGGAACAACAAATCTAGAAGCACATTGATTTGGCTGATTACATAAGCTGACCCTTACTTCAACTGATCCAGGATGATCATTTAAGGATCTTGTTTCAATTAGTTAAAAGTTCAAATGTGTATTTGTTCTTTCAACATGCCTCAGCTTATTTGTTAACCACAGGAGGCAGGCATTTAATCTATCAAAATTTGTAAGAAACCAAAAGCAATGCAACCTTTGACCTGGGGGTCACTGAAATGGCAACCATGTTGAATGACTTTTGCCAAGTCACCCAGACTGTTTCACACATTGGCCTGCAACCTTCTGGAGTATACAAGTATAGAATGATCTTTGACATCCAGACACCTGGTTACCACATAATTTTGTATGAAGCAACTGACAGGCTTCAAGATTTAGAACTCTCCATTCTATGCCACCACCATTCAGGTGCAGAGACAAGAGCTTCTTAAATACTGGTGTTTCTGCCAGTTGAACATGTGTTATATTGCATGAGAGAAAACTCTGGAACTACCTAGCAGAATGTATAAAGATGAACAATCAATTCTTGTTTTCTTCAAGGGACAGGCTGGGGATGATAGATGGCAAACAGTTGAGAGTTACCTCTTCACAACGTATGTAAATATTTTTTTTAAAAAAAACAAACAAACATGTATAATCTGTATAATTTGTAATATCAAAATTTGATCACAATAACCAGTAGTAGAAATATGCCCCCAGACACCCACCATGTAATAGGTTACAGGAGACATGTAAAAAGGTTCAAATCCTAACCTTTGAAAGTTTTGTATGTGAAAGAGGCCACAGAGAATCTCAAAAGGGGAAGTAACACCATGTCCAACACTGCTCAACACAGCTGCCAATTCATACTGCCCCGTCGCACTGTCCTCATGACTTATCACTATCTCTTCTCCTTCTCACCCAGTCCTGCTTCTAAGGTTTCTACTTTCCAGACAACAATGATTCTTTTCCAATCCCTTAATTGGAAGCAAGCACAGGATTATACAATGGGACAAGTGTAGGGGAAAGCGATATTGCACAGCATACAAAAAATGTCTAGCATCTCAATTTTGGTTGCTTACCAGTAATGAGTATGTGCACTGTCACTTCAACATCTGGCATATTTTTAATTGCACCACTTTTAGGTCTTCTCAAAAGAATGTTTATAATGCATGGAATCATAAGTTGTATCATATGTGAATTGCCTGTCCAAATATTGAAACATGGGTGTTGAAATTTATGTGATCACAGGAACAGAGTTATTTTTGAAGCACACAGCCTCCCACCCATTATGTTAACATATTGGTTGGCAGGTTCAGGAAGCTGTCCTTGAAAATAAATACATAAGTAACTCAAAAGTAACTTTTTCAATCACTGAGCAGGAGCTAAGAGAAAAGTGTGCTAAAGAGAACACTGTGACTGCTGTTGCATGCTCATTTCCTAATAAGAGGTGCTGGTTCATCTAACTAACATCTGCAAGCAATACTGTCTAGGTTCACAAAAAGAATCACACCAATTCCTGCTTTGCCAGTTTTAGTTTTGTGTGTCCTGGGTTCCCATAGACAAGGGAAGGACAGGTGTCAGGCTTGTGGGATCTAGTCTGGTGTTTATTAGAATTCCAAGATGACTGATGCAAATGATGAACACTCAAAAATCAAAGGATGTTGACACCAGGAATTTATTTTGTGTTTTTTGCTGTTGTTAACTGCCTTTGAGTCAACTTCGATCCATGGCAAACCAATGAATGAGAGACCTCCAAGTCATCCAATCCACAACCACCCTACTCATCTCTTGCAGATTCATGGCTATGGTTTCTCTGATTGAATCCATCCATCTGATATATGGTCTTCCTCTTTTCCTATTGCCCTCAACTTTACCAAGAATTATTGTCTTTTCTAGTGAGCATGATATGGCCAAAATATGACAACTTCAATTTAGGGGGGGATGAAGACAGGCGGTCCTACGTGCCCCGGGAAGTGGAGGATCGGGGCCGAGTCTGCCAGACGCCTCAGTTTTGATCCTCCCTTTTGCAGGCCTGGAAAAGAGCTGGCGCACTGCTCTTTAGCACACCTTCCGGTGCAACACATCAAACCGTTGTGCCAGAAGGACGTCCTGATGCTGTGCACCATGCGTAACGGTGCATGGCATCAGGACACTGTCGGCGTGCGGCTGCCTCTCCCCATCTCTGCCTCTAGGCCAGCCCTTAGTCATCTTTGTTTCTAGGAAGAGTTCAGGCCTGTTTTGCTCTAGGGCCCATTTATTGGTCTTTTTAACAGTTCATGGTGTTTGCAGAAATTGTCTTCAGCACCACATCTCAAATGAGTTGATTTTCTTCTTATCATTTTTCTTCACCATCCAGCTCTCATAGCCATACATAGAAATGGGGTATTTATTTATTTATTGGGATTTATATTCCATCTTTCCTCCAAAATTGGATTCAAAGTGGCTTGAAATAGGATTGCATGGGTAATCCTAATTTTAGTATTCAGTTATATATTTTTTTAAAAAAAATCAAGATCTTGTCTAGTTCCTTTATAGCTGTCCTTCCAAGTCCAAGTCTAAATCGTCTTCTGATTTCTTGTCTATAGTCTCCATTCTGATTGATGATAGAGCACAAATATGGAAAATGTTGAACTATTTCAATGTCTTCATTGTCTACTTTAAAATGATATAGATCCTCTGTGGTCATTATTTGTGCTCAGTTGTATACCTACCTTTGTGCTTTCTCTCTTGACTTTCTCCAATAATCTTTCCAAATCTCTGATATTTTCTGTTAATAGCATGGCATCATCAGCATATCTTAGATTGTTGATGTTCTTTCCTCCAATTTTCATGCTTCCTTCTTCTAAGTCTATTTCTGCTTTCTGTATTATGTTTTCAGTGTACAGGTTAAAATAGATAGTGTGATAGAATACAGCCTTGTTTTACCACCTTGCAAACTGGAAATCATTCTGTTTCTCCATATTCTGTCCTAACTGTAGCCTCTTGTTCTGAGTATAGTTTATGCATCAGGACTAACAAATGTTGTAGAACACCCATTTTTTAAAGAGTGATCCATAGGTTTTTTTTGTGATCTATGCAATCAAATGCTTTGGTGTAGTCTATAAAGTGCAGGCTGATCCTGTTTTGGTATTTTGTATACCAGAACTGAATAAAATCCATATCACTTTAACAAATGATTATAGAACCAATTGTTATAGAACCATGGTGCCATTCCCATGGTTTAGCTATTGTGAGTTGGAAATACTTCCCGAGTGCTTCAGGTCTCCTGGAGATCTACTCATTAAGGTGATCATATCAACATAAAAAAATAGGACAAAAGCAGGAAACAATAATGCATAAAGCATATGGTAATATATGTATACAGATGCAAAAATTAGAAATGATTTTTATAATTTAGATAAAATTACAATATATCTCAACTGAATGTAATGTTGAGGGGAAGAGCAGGGGAAGGACATGGAAATTGTTGAGGATCAACAGTAGTTATCTTCCAATAACTGACACACAACAATGACATCAATCCTCCAGAAAATACTGGGAAGTCGAAGAGGATGAATAATATGAGCCCTGGTGGTTCAGTGGTTAAATGCCAGTACTGCAGCCACTCACTCACAAACCACATGGTGGTGAGTTCCCAGCCAAGGCTCAAGGTCGACTCAGCCTTGCACCGTTTCAAGGTTGCTAAAATGAGTACCCAGCTTGTTGATGGCAATTAGCTTACAGTTGTAAACTGCTTAGAGACTGCTTAGTGCAGTATGAAGCGGTATACAAATGAAGCTACTATTGCTATTGCTATTGCTATTATTGTGGTGTGTGTCAGTTATCCAGTGATGATACTCAATTACCCTGTCTTCTCCCTGGCCCTACCAGGAGGTTGAAACGCAGCCAAGGATTATCCAACTATATTTTGATAACCAGGTGCATCCTCAGTTATGTTCCATCTTATGTGCCACCTACATTATGTTAGCCAAGATCATCAGACAGCTAGATGATCCTCAGCTGCCCTCCTTTTCTGACTGATATACATGACCATGTAGGAAACAGGGGACAATTAAGGATCATTGCCAGCTATGTTCTAATAGACAGTGCACAACAATGGAAGCATAACATTGGCATGCAGGGGCTCTCAGAACCTAGCCAATAATAACCTTTAGCAGTCCTCCACTGCATGACTTATCCTGGGGAGAGCAGGAAATAGGTGAGTCTGGGAGGAGAATTTCTCCCACTGTAAGTGCTGGTAAGGACATGATGTTCAATGTCTCTTAGACTGATATTGGGGGGAAGCAGATAGCGAAAAACGCCATTTGGGGGGGCAAGGAAGGGGAGGGGCAGCCACACAGTGGGTGCCCCAACCCCTTCCCCAAAACATCCTCGGAGCAGCCAGCCCTCTGCACGGCCGGCGCTCTGAGGATGACCTCCCGCAGCAGCGTCCATACACGCTGCAGCAGAAGAGTCGCCAAAGGTGTGCTGGCAGCCTTTTGCAGCGCACCTTCGGCAATTTGTGGAAGGAGCGCTATTTTAGCACTCCTTCCAGGGGCGGCGAAGCTGCTCCATGGGGCCAAGGTGTGGGGATACCTCGGCCCCACGGCGCAGCTTCCCGGGGCAGCCCACGGCCGCCCGTTTGCTTTCCCCCATTGTTAGGGATCACTCCATCTCTTTTCTCCACCTCCTTTTTGCTCTTTCAGAAGTAAAACTAACTTAACCCTCTTCTTGGCACCTAGGCCCAAATAAACCAGACTCCCCCTGTCCTTTCAGTGGGGAGACTGGATGATGCATGGCCCAAGCCCCGAGTCTGGCAAAACCAGACTGGATGATGTACGGCCCATTTAGCATCAAACTGGGGATATACCACTGTTAACATGGATTTTAAAACTCCCTGCTTGCTCCAGACCATCTAGGAAGATCTGGACCCTTCTATTCTGACACGGGGCAATGTTTGAATTGTGCCCCACTGTGCAATCTGGTGTGGCAGCAGCAGGTCACTCATTCAGAGATCAGAATGTGATTTCTAGCCATTTGATTGAGACTGGCCACCTTGTTCTGACCTCAGGAGCAAATTACTCACCACCACGGCAGCCGTGGTGGGCAGCATAGTGGGGTGTCTATGTGAAAAGCCTCGCAGCATCAGAACAGAAGGCTAATGAATGGGGGGGGGCAACTCTGGGCCAGAATGCTCTGGATGCAGCCTGGCCAGTGCAGACAGAGGCCTAGAGAGCTTGCCTATATCTAATAGAATTCAATAATGAAAGCTTATTTTATTTCCTACAGCAATTGATGTCAATACTCCTTAATCATAGCTGCTAGCCACTTCATGCACACATTCTCTATGAGCAGGAATGTATTTGAAAACTGCAGAGTTCTTAAAGACATTCCCACAGCAAAGAGAAAACTGATTAAATTATTTGTTCTCCCTGTGGGAACAAATACTTTAAATAAGTTCACCTATACTTTCTACTTATTTTTCCCCATAGAATCTTTTTGGAATGACTCTACGATACTGTCCTTCTGGCCTAAGCTTATTACCAAATTAAATAAAACTCAAGCAGATTCTGTTACTAAGCTTTCAAAAGAAAACTTGCATGTTCTAAGCTGGTTTAGTCATCTGCATAGTTCTTTCAAGGGGTCAGGTTAGTTTTATCACATATCAGATGCAGATGAGTGGTAAAATCCTTTCTCTGGAGTCAGGAGCTTGTGTTATTTTAGACTATGATGCTCTGTGTCATGATACAATGTTTACACTATAATGTCATTCCCTTTCAGTACTAAGGAACTTAACTTCCAACTCTTAGTATTAACACTCATACAAAGATTTCAGTGGTTACAAAAGTATTAATTTTGGTTTCATAGTAAATGCCATCTAGTGGCCACTTCTGGGATTTGTACTTTTAAGACAACATTGGGGGGTTGCAGACTGCCAGAAATAGTGCAAATTGAGTCCACTTTTAGGGTTAGGGTTAGGGAATCATGGGGACTGTAGTTTATTGTGGCACCAGAGCTCTCTGACAGAGAAGGCTCAATGTCTCAGGAAAAAAAAATTCCCATGATTCCCTAGCACTAACCCTAACCCTAAAAGTGGACTCAATTTGCACTATATTGTCTTCCATAGCTAAGCCTACAGGTTGGCTCTATTAAGTGACACATATAGGGAAATATCATTTGAAGTGCCAAAAATGTCTTAGTAAAATTTTGTAAAAAGGAGTGCACAGTGTAAAAACAACAATGTTTCCAAAGTAGCAGAGTTATGTGCCCTACTTCACAGAAGACTGTCTGGTATTTGGAGGTGACTTTACTTGTCTAGTTTAAGTCTCATTTATATGGGAAGAAGAAAGGGGCGTGGAAACCAAAAGAAGGGAGGGTGAGGGGCTCTTTGTTGCCCATAATCTGAACCAGGGGTAGGCAACCTTTTTTACCTTGGGGCCTGTCCCGCGAAGTCCCTCCCGCCGCTGGGCCGAGGGGGGGAGAATGGTGGAGCACGCACCCCCCACATGCGCTGCCGCCCCGCGCACGCTGCCACCAACGCCACCACTGCTGCCACCGCCACCACCGCGCAACCGCCTCCACGCGCGCCACCGCTGCCATTTTGGAAATCAAAATGCCGGTCGTGGCATGTTTGCGCATGTGCAATACTCCTGCGCATGCGCAAATGAGTTGCGGCCACTATTTTGATTTCCAAAATGGTGGCCGCCACTCGCGGCCACCATTTTAATTTTCAAAATAGTGGCCGTAACTCATTTGTACATGCGCAGGAGTACTGCACATGCGCAAACACATCGCACCGCCATTTTGATTTCCAAAATGGCGGTCGTGGCACGCGCAGCTGCACGACGGCAAAAACATGCAGTGGTGGCGGCGCGCAGCAGCAGCAGCAGCAACATTCCACCTGGGCTGGTAAGTCCAGGAACCTGGGCCTTAACTGGCCCCCGGGCCGTAGGTTGCCGGTCCCTGATCTGAACGGTTGCACATTCAACAGAAATGTGGTTCATTTTTGGTCCTTTCACTTTACACAGTTATAGTGCTATGAGTCTAGCCTAATTGCCATCATTCCATTCTATGGAATCCTGGGATTTGCAGTTTAAAATGAGCTATTTAGAATTCTCAGCCAGAAAGCTCAGTGCTTCACTAGACTGCAAACTCCAGGATTCCATATGATGATGCTGGCTCTCACAAAGAAATTAGCTGATGCAAATTTTATGCAAACCTTTTCATCTTTTCATTGTTTTTAGAGATATGCAAGTTGCTGCCCCTAATAAACTTCATCCTCTTCTCTAAATGTTGGAGACAGTTGGTGAAAATGGATCACACATACATCTGTGACTAGAGTGTCCCAAAATATTCTCTTTCTGGTCAGAAGTTTCAAAAATATTAAAAGATGATGTCAGACTGTTGAAGCACAAAACTCAATTTGTATTTTCTTAATTGCAGACTATTTAGAAAGATCCAAACATTGGGAAACATAGGGGGGTTGCAGACTGCCAGAAATAGTGTGAATTCAGTCCACTTTTAGGGTTAGGGTTAGTGCTAGGGAATCATGGGAACTGTTATTTTTCTGAGACATTGAGCCTTCTCTGTCAGACAACTCTGATGCCACAATAAAATACAGTTCCCATGGTTCCCTAACTCTAACCCTAACCCTAAAAGTGGACTGAATTCACACTATTTCTGGCAGTCTGCAACCCCCCATAATCTGAATTAAGCATACAGGGTTGGTTTAACTGTGTATGAACTTTTGCACTTTAATAAAAACTGACTAGTAAAATGAATGTGTCAACAGACCCAGACAGACTAAATCAATTTATGGATTTATCATCTGAGATGTTAGAAAGACTTAATTTAGTTAACATCTTTCAAAACATAAATGTGGCAATCCATTATCAATGACTGAAATTTAGACAGTTTTTTGGACTTTCTTTCTGATTGAAATCATAATAACACAGGTATCCAAATCAACCATTTCGCTAGAAAGCTTGTAGATTCTTTAATTTTAATATTTGTTTGGAGGTTGTATTTTTTGTGCAAATATTGTGTACGAACATGCTGAACAAATATACCTTTAAAACAAGTCTATAAAGATTTTTTAAAATGTAAACCTCTCAAAACTACTAATTGATCGCTACACTGCGCTACACTGCAAAGATTAAGAATGGAACACAAAGGAATTACACTGGATTTGGAAAGCTGCATTCAGCTTTGACACTGGAATAGCTCATAGTATGAAATTATCACTTTCACACTTGCCCATTGTGGTGGTGTATTCACAGATGTGATACACCCTACAGGTGGGAAATGTTTTGTCATGTGTGTGTGTTCCATTTCCAATAGTTGTATAGTGCTGTTTAGCCAAGCTAGTTTGTTTTCAAGGCAAACTCAGAGAAATGTAACTGCTCATTTCTTTGAAGCCCATAATCAAAAGATTCTTTTGCAAGTTCAGCAATCTGGGCTGCAGTGGAGGGCAAAGAGCTAAGATCCACTTTACCTGCTCCCATGCTAAGTTCCTGCCCTATACTGGTCACCAAATTTACTTTGTAGTAAGAGAATGACAGAGGTAGTGCTAGCTTAAAAGTAATACAAAGTCTAACACACAAGCACCCTTATGCATAAGAGATCTCCATGAGCACTTGCATGGGCTGAACAAATAAGTCAGAAGTATGTACCTCAGGGCCTTTGCAGACTGCCAGAAATAGTGCACATTAAATTGAGGCACTGCCCTGGCTCAGTGCTAGGGAATCATGGGAACTGCAATTTATTGTGGCACCAGAGCTCTCTGACAGAGAAGGCTCAATGTCCCAGAAAAAATTACAATTCCCATGACTCCCTAGCACTGAGCCAGGGCAGTGCCTCAATTTAATGTGCACTATTTCTGGCAGTCTGCAAAGGCCTTCAGTATCCATATTGTGATCATCAGTCAAGCCCAATGACCTAGTAGGCTGGTTAGATGCTTTGAGACAGGCATAGAAAAAGAGCTCATGCCAGTCTGGGCTGCTCACTGTATGACTCTAGACAGATACATAGGATTCTCTCATTTGTAGATGGATGGATCTTATTCTTACAAAGAAGAAAACTGTAAATTCTTTAGAGAGCTTAAAGAGCATTCATGAGTCCCTTAAGTTATACTCACAATGGGGAAAGGAGGTTAGGCTGAGGAATAGTAACTGAGGGATGGCAAAAGATTTGCAAAATTTGGAAATATAAAGTTTCTGCAGGTTCATTTACAAATAGTTTTTTTTCTTTAAGAAGACCTTGAAAATATTTCAGCTGAAATGCATTGGGCTTGTTTTTTGAATAAAACAGAATGGCTGCATGGAGATTTGAACCCAGATTCCCTGATGGTGCTTTGATAGTCTAACCTCGTTTACTTGCTTCCTGACAATAATTCCAGCAATAGTTGCAAGAAGCACAAACCCACCATTGTTTTATATCCCTTTACCTACATTTTTCTACAAAGGCTAGGTAAATGAAGGCAATGTGACACTATCCTGCCTCTGTGGCTGACAGCCAATTATGAGGAAATATACAACAGAAGGATATTACATAATACACATTAAGCTTACCTTGACATTAAGAGGGGAGGTGGTAGGGACAGAGATCGGTAACAGATCTGTGTTTTTCATAATCTCTAATTAAACCAACAGAAAATTCAACATAGCCCAAAGTCTGGTTAGCCAAGCATGTCTGCCTATAAGCCACAGCTACCAAATACAGTGGCATGTGCTACCTTTTCTCCCTTTACATTCTCCCTTTACATTCTGCTTACTTTTGAAGTGATTTGTTGCTATTCAAAGTTTTGCTTTTAGTTTCTTGTGGGCTGGTAATTCAGGTAACACTCTCTGAACACTTCATTGTTTTGAAATCTTCCATGTCCTCCTCCCTATATAGTTAAATACAGCAGTTTGGCACAAGTTTACTTGAGAATAAGTGTCATTAGGTTGAGTAGAATTTACTTCTGATTAAGCTGATGCTAAATAAAGGTATTTCCTCTCCTATCACATTGGTAGCTTGTGGCTACTATGGTGATTCTGCTCTTGAGATTCAGTCTGAACTTTAAAGAAGGTATCCAGATTTCTGCATCCTACTACCAAAATAGTTTGAACACCCTTGCATAGATTCTTTAACCACTGGTGGCGCAGTGGTTAAATGCCTGTACTGCAGCCACTCACTCATAGACCACAAGGTTGCGAGTTCAATACCAGCCAGGGCTGAGGCTCGACTCAGGCCTGCATCCTTCCGAGGTCGCTAAAATGAGTACCCAGCTTGTTGGGGGGCAATCAGATCACAGTTGTAAACTGCTTAGACATCCCATAGCGTGATATGAAGCGGTATATAAATAAGCTGCTTTGCTTTAAAGCCCTGGTGGTGCAGTGGTTAAATGCCTGTACTGCAGCCACTCACTCATAGACCACAAGGTTGCGAGTTCAATACCAGCCAGGACTGAGGCTCGACTCAGGCCTGCATCCTTCCGAGGTCGCTAAAATGAGTACCCAGATTGTTGGGGGGCAATCAGCTCACAGTTGTAAACCGCTTAGACATCCCATAGCGTGATATGAAGTGGTATATAAATAAGCTGCTTTGCTTTTTTGCTTTTAAATTTTGGATTAAAACCAGAATGGATTCACCATTTTGTTACTCTGTTGACCATTGCACCTTATTCATTCACGTCTGGGATTTCCCTCCTCTTCCTCCCCCACCCCCATGGAAATTGTAGATGTAGGGATATCCCGCATACAGTTTTGAATGAAAAAAAGGTACTGATGGGGATGTGCTAAATATTCAAGATGGCATGTAGTTTGGACCAGATAATACAAAAGAGAATGTCTATGGCCCTTTTACTGAAATGGGAAATATTTGGAACAGGAATCTTGACTTGTTTTGTTCCTGTATACAAATATAATTTTACAAGTTTTCTCTCCACTGGAATGAGAGTAGATCTTTTTGCAGGGAGGACTAATTTTTAGCACTTTCAGACTTTGAGGGTGAAAAAACATTTGGGCAAAAGAACATCTACTTGCTTTTGTGCAAAATAAACCACCTTGTTCTGTTTCCATGCAAAACCACAACACCACTTTTTGCACAGAAAACAGTGTGTTACAAGGGTGTGGATCCTTAAACAACCAACAACTGGCTGTTTGTGTGAATTTGCTCAACTTTTGAGCCATAGTGAAAATATTTCACACCTTCATAATGTTAATTATGTTGTGTACATCAAATGTTTACAACTCCAATTAAATCTATTTCATTTTCAAAGTGTAAGACAATAAAATGTGGAAAGTCAAAGAAGCTGGAAAAGAATACTTTAGCAAGGCACCATATTACATAAGGTTTGCTTCAGGGGGTCCTTATAAGACATTGTAGGTATAAGAAGGGGAGGCTTTGTAAACATTAACTACTGTGATTGAAACCTAAAACTGCATCTATACTGCAAAATTAATGCAGTTTGACACTGCTTTAATTCTCATGGCTCAATGCTATGGCATTCTGAGATTTGCAGTTTTGTGAGATGTTTAACTGCCTCTGTCAGAGAGCTCTGGCGCTGAAACTAACTACAAATCCCAGGATTTCATAGGATGGGGCTATGGCAGAAAAAGCGGTATCAAACTGCATTAATTCTGCAGTGTGGCAGCCTCTTAAATCCATTCACTTTCACAGACTGTAGTGGGCTGGGCAGTCTGTTGATACCAATAGAGTCCTTCACTCCAGAGAAGCAGAGAGGAGGTCCTTTATCGCACCAGGTTTTAACCATGATTATCCCTGTGAGATAAAAGGGAGATATACTTTACCATCTTTAGAAGTTGCACAAGTGTACCATTTATGGGGATCAGATTCAGAAGTGATAGTCTCCCTTCCCTGCTGTTGACATTGTTAAACAGTGATGCTACTTTGCAGATTCTGCCTTGGATCTCTCTGGTTTTGAGTCTACTCCTAGCTCCTTAAAGGGAAGTTGTCTGTCCCAGAACCTATCTGTAACTGCCCAAGAACCATTCTGGTAACACTGAACTGCCTGCTTATCTGCTGTAAAAGTGAAGCAAGTCAAATGATTTCCAGGGCTGCTGGACTGCAATAAAACACCATATCATATACAGTCTTGCCTCACCAAACAGCTATAGTGTTTTAAACATTATATTACTTTATTGAACTAAATAGGGAAGGGCTGACAATTCCAGGTCCATTCATAAACATATCCGGTGAGGCTTGTCGGTGTCATCTGTTTCTTTTCACTATTACATCTGAGGCCTCTTTTCACGTATAAAACACCTGACTGTTCTTATTGTTGTGGTCTCTCGCTCTCATTAATTTCAGCTGCTCTTTGATCAAAATTGCAGCTGGAGCTTAGCACGCCAAGACTGTAACATCTTGCAGCCTGTGTTCAAATGATGATTTGACTACAATTCAGTACTGTTGGGTGGTTTCATACAGAGGGATGGGAGGTAGGGGGGTTGGCAACAGTACAAAATGCAACACTTCATTTGGCAAAAGCCAACAAAATTGTCAGGATTTGCTTTGCACAATAATATATTTTTTTAAAAGGATTGGAAGAGAATGAAGAAACTGTAGCTCAGGAGTGAAATATATTGGCTGTCTAACCTGGGGAAACATTTTGCAAAGTCTACCTAGTAGCAATGCCAGCTTACCTGACACATACAGTGTGGCCTTCTCTTGTTTCTTGGAAAACAAACTGCCATCCAGGTATCAAGGGATAAAGCTTTTCATAGCATGGAGACAAAGAGGATTACTAGTTAATGTCCACAGATCAAGCTATTGGCGAAAAACACAGCCATAGAAAGAAGATTGCAATTTGGCTGCTCTTCTTCCCACTGAAATCTGTCAGCCATCCATACATATGGAATTTTAGTTAATTTTATTTATTTATTCAAAAATCTAGAATGTAAAGTTCCTCAAGATGGAATTATCCTTTTTTTTTTTCTAAACCCATCATTCTGTAGCCTTGTGAAAAATCAAAATGGAAGATCACACACACAACGACCTAAGAGAAACACAGGAATGTTGGAGGCCTCTGTTGCAGTACAGGAGCCACAAACGCTAGATGCCAAGTACCAAGGCTAGGCTTGATAGAAATAATATCTGTAACAGGGATGTGTCACAGATAGCACACAAGTTACACATTTTTATTTAGTGTAATTTTCAAGGGTAATGTTGTTGCTGTTGCATGCCTTCAATTCATTTCCAACTTATGACAATCCTATCACAGAGTTTTCTTGGCAAGTTTCTTCAGAGGAGGTTTGCCACTGTTTTCCTCTGAAGCTGAGAGGATGTGATTTGCCCAAGGTCACCCAACGGGTTTCCAAGCCAGGATTTGAACCCTGGTCTCCAAAGTCATAGTCCAATGCTCCAAACCGTACATTGCACTGGCTCTCTCAAGGGGTGATGAAAGATACTTAAGGAGAGGGGAAAATATAATACACTTTTATTATATAGCACTCAATATACACTCTGTCACTAAGCTACCCTGAACATACTGGATCTTGCCCTACTTTGGAAGTTAAGCAGTTTGGACTTGATCAGTTATTGAATAAGAAAGCCCTTGTAATGCTATGATTCTACTTTATATGCCTTGCCTCCATCCTATGGAATCTTGCTTTGGTGAGCCACTCAAGCAGTATTTCTTAATCTCCATGTTCCAGATATTTTGGACTTCAACTCCCAAAAACGTCAGACAGCATGGACAATGGTCAGGGATTCTGGAAGTTGATATTGAAATCATTTGGAAGACCAAAAGTTGCGAACTACTGCACTACAGCTCTCTGGCTGAGAATTCTAAATGCCTCATCAGACTACAAATCCTAATATTCAATAGGATGCAGGAATGGTGGTAGGCAAGAATCCTGACTGAAACCTTAGCAAGCCAGGGTCAACAGCAGTGGATTAGATGTTCCAGTTGCTTTATCAATATAGGGAAGCTTTCTATGCCCCTTATTACAGTATTATTAAAGCAAATACTTATGTCAACCATTCATTATATCTTTTTTTCTTCCTAGCTGAGAGCCTTGTTTATAGATATCAGATTGTGAAACTTAACTCCGTTTTGAGTGAAAGTCAAAATCAACTGCGTGATAGCTGATGAGTTGCAGGGAATTGTTGTTGTTGTTGTTGTAAGACTGTGTATAGGTTGAGCCAAAAATCCAAAATCTGAAATACTAAAAAAATTAAAATTGTCCACATGGGTAGCTAAGATAGTGACACCATTGCTTTCTAGGTGGGCTAGAAAGTTTGGTACACTTGTTTCATGCAAAAAATAATTAAAATATTGTGTATAAAATTTACCAGATGGCTAGGCGTATAAGGTGCATAAGAAACATAAATGAATTTCATGTTTTCGACTTGGGTCCAATCTCCAAGATACTTCATCATGTATATGCAAATATTTCAAAATCGGAGGGGGGGGGGCTCTAAAATCCAAAACACTTCTTGTCCCAAGCATTTTGGATAAGGCTTGGGTACTGTATTCTAGATTTATTTTTATGCTTTTTAGATGATTTTATAGTTTGAAAATTAGTGGTATTTTAATCTGGTAGCTTGTTTAAATGTACTTTAATTTTAAAAAAAATCCTCAGGTTTTTAGTTTTATCTTGTTATAGCCTTGTTGTACTTTAGGGTTTTTAAAATCTTGTTATGGCCTTGTTTTACTGTAGGATTTGTACATGTGATTTGAATCCAAGCAGGGTGTGCTAAACATTTGACTAAGCCTTCTATCTTTAAAAATTGCAAATAAGAATAACATGTCAATGTTTCTTACTCAGTATGCATTGATGGGAGAAGTTGTGCCTGGTAATTTTCTTCTTCTGTGCAAGCTTCACAGGTAAAAGAGGATTCTCAGATTCCAGGCTTAGCAGTTGTGTACATTGCAGTGATACAGATTCTTTTTGACCAGATTCTTTCTACAACACTCTGCAAAACACCACAACTGCTGTAATTTATTATCTGTTATATACACTACAGAATTCTATTGCTCTAAAGCATTTTAATTGTACTGGAACTATTTGTATCATTTCTAACTCAGGAGAGGAACCATGCACAACATTTCTACACTTGTTTGGGGTGGATAGGTAATGGAATTTTTTCAGTAGAAATGAAACAGCAAAGGAAGTTAATTTTGTAGTCAACTTTCTCTTGTTTGTAATTACCTGAGGGACAATGCATGGTAGTTCTGAACTATTACAGCACAGAATATTTTAATTCCCTCAGTTTTATTTTATGTCATGAATTCATTTTACAGTTATGTTGCCTTCTGAATATTTCAACTAGATGTTGGGTGTTTTCAGGTTAGGCAAGCTATACCAAGACTATTAGTGTATTTCTTCATGCAAGGGTCCCTAATGTCACTTAAACGGGTTAAATGTAAATATTTATTAATATTTTTGTGGGTTTTTTTAAAAAATGTAAATGTAAATATAAATGTAAATGCTTGATTATATACAGTACTATGGACAATAGCCATTATTCATGACGATGAACCCTCAGCAATGACCATCTTCTCTGAAGTTGCATCTGCACTGCAGAATTAATGTAGTTCGACACCAGTTTAACTGCCATGGCTCAATGCTATGGAAAACTGGGAGTTATAGTTTGATGTGGCACCAGTGCTCTCTTACAGGGATAGTTAAATGTCTCACAAAACAACAAATCCTAGCATTACATAGCATTGAGCCATTACAGTTAAATTGGTCTCTGTAAAGAGCCACTCCTTTCTCTAACTTTTTTCCCCCTCAGATGGCAACCCTATGGGTTTTCCTATCCCACTACTACTACTACTACTAATAATAATAATAATAAGCAATAATAATAAGCAATAACAATAATAACAATAATAATAAAATGTATTTATACCCCGCCCCTCTGCAGAACAATCGGGGTGGCTTCCAACATTAAAATTTACATGAATACAGTCCCCGTACCATCCCAAGTGACCCCAAAACCCACCCATCCCAAAAAAAGTATTAAACAATATCACAAGTTTAAAATACACTTAAAATAAATACATAAAAAAGGACCAACCCTCATTGCATCAGGGAGAAGGGAGGGAGAAGAAGACGAAAGGCCAGGAAATCTAGTCAGGAAAGGCCTGCTGAAAGAGATCCACCTTAACAGCTTTCTTAAAGCTGCTCAAGGTAGTAATTTGACAGATCTCGTCCAGCAGGCCATTCCATAGTCTGGGAGCAGTTGCCAAGAAGGCCCTCTGGGAAGTAGAGGACAGCCTAGTTTTTATAGACTGTAGCAAATTCCTCCCAGAGGACCTGAGTGCACAGGGTGGATTGTGTGGAAGAAGGCGGTCCTGAAGATAGGATGGACCCAAGCCATTTAGGGCTTTCAAAGTAATAACCAACACCTTGTATTAATAGGCAGCCAGTGAAGAGACTTCAAGACAGGTGTTATATGGTCTCTTCTTGATGTTCCCAAGACCAGCCTGGCTGCCATATTCTGTACTAATTGAAGTTTCTGGACCAAGCACGAGGGTAGCCCCATGTAGAGCACATTACAGAAATCTAGATGGGAGGTTACCAGTGCATGCACCACAGTTTCCAAGTCCCTAACTTCCAAGAAAGAGTGCAGCTGGCATATCAGCCAAAGCTGATAACAGGCACTCCTGACCATTGCATTTACCTGATTAGTCACCTGAAGAGACGGGTCCAGGAGCACCCCCAAACTGTGAACACAGTCCTTAGCAGAGAGTGACTGGGTTGTATCCCAATACCTCCATTTTATCTGGATTTAGTCTCAATCTGTTTTTCCTCATCCAGTCCATTACTGCCTTAAGACAGTCATTGAGAGGAGAGATGCCATCAGAAGTCAAAGCCGATGACCGAGACATGGAGAAATATATCTGGGTGTCATCAGCATACTAATAACACCCCACCCCATGCCTCCGGATGATCTTGTTAGAATATAGATGGGTTATGCAGTCAAAGGTGAAATGTAGAGATGTATTTGTGGAATTTTCCTCATGAGAACAACATCTAGAGAAACAAAGTGAATCTAACACCAGATGGCCAAGAAGACATAAACATGTACTTTCCCAAAGGTACAACTCATGGACACAGATTTTGTTATGAGAAAAGGCATGATAGCAGTATCCAAAACATTGTTAGGTCATGAGAAAATAGTCACATGGTGGAAGATGGACAGCAAGAGGCTGGGTTAATATACATCATACAGGCATTATCCAATTAGCATAAGGTTAATAATAATAACAATAATAATAATAATAATAATAATAATAATTTTTATTTGTATCCCGCCCCTCTGCCAAGCAATCGGGGCGGCGTAGAGAGTTCAAAACATCAAAATAGATTACATCAAATCAACTCCCATCCCCACTCACCCCCGAAACAATTCAACAAAACAAATTAAAAAAACAATATACAATACAATATAAAATATACAATTACAATATAAAAATACATAATAACATTGTAGCTGGGAAATGTATAACTGGGGAAGGATTTTAAGCTCTTCCCAATCTCCCCAACCGTGCTCCAGCCACAGCTGTGCTGTTGGTGAAAATCAAAGTCCAATTATAGTCAAAAGCTGGAAGCTGGAGGGGATTTTAAAGCCGCCGGTGCTCCTCCCCAGCAGCACAGGTGAAACTGGTCCTCCAAGGGCTGCTGGGTGGACAGCAGTCCTCTGCAGCTTCAGGGAGGCCACCGCTTGCTGGGTGATGCCGGCGGAGTAGCCTCCAGTCCAGCTGCTCAGGTGGTGGAAAGGGAGGGGCTGGTCCCAACTCTCCCTGCTTGGCTCCTGGAGCTTTTGGAGCTGCTGTTACCTCTGAGGAGGCTAATAATAATAATAATAATAATAATAATAAAATTTATTTTTATACCGCCCAGTGGCGGACCAATCTAGGCGGTGTACAGATAAAAAGCAATACATGCAAATTAAAATAAAGTAACTTCCACCCCCCCTTAAGAAAAAATTAAACTACATATTAATTAAAACAATGGTTGAAATTACAACCAACTTTAACAATTAAAATCAAAGTCAAAGCCCCAAATGAGTTCAAATTCAGCTGGGCTAAAAAAAACAGTCAAGGGAAATCCAAGTCCCAGGATCCCAAAATCCCGATTCATCCCAGGCCGGTGTTTTTAGTCCGGAAAGGCCTGCCGGAAGAGATCCATCTTGACAGCTCTCTTGAAGCTGTCTAGAGATGTTAGCTGACGGATCTCATCCGGCAGGCTGTTCCAGAGCCTGGGGGTGACAGCTGAGAAGGCCCTCTGGGAGGTCACCGCAAGCCTAGGTTTTGGAAGCTGCAGGAAATTCCTCCCAGAGGAGCGGAGAGCGCGGGGAGGATTGTAGGGGAGGAGGCGATCTCTAAGATAGCTTGGACCCAAGCCATTTAGGGCTTTAAAGGTAATAACCAACACCTTGTACTGGGCCCGGAAACTAATAGGCAGCCAGTGGAGGGACCGCAAAACCGGAGTAATGTGGTCCCTCCTAGATGTTCCAGACAGAAGTCTGGCCTCCATATTTTGAACTAGCTGAAGTTTCCGAACCAGGCACAAGGGTAGCCCCATGTAGAGAGCATTGCAGAAATCCAAGCGTGAGGTTACCAGTGCATGCACAACAGTCTCAAGGTCCCCTACTTCCAGAAAAGGGCACAGCTGGCGTATCAGCCGAAGCTGATAACAGGCGCTCCTGACCGTCGCATTAACCTGATTCGTCATCAGCAGCGACAAGTCAAGGAGCACCCCCAAGCTGCGAACACAGTCATTGGAGGAGAGTGTGACCCCATCCAGGACTGGAGGTTGTAACCCAATTCCTGGTTTTGGGGCCGCTACCGTGAGCACCTCCATCTTGTCTGGATTCAGCTTCAATCTGTTTTTCCTCATCCAGCCCATTACCGCCCCAAGACATTCATTGAGAGAAGAGATGCCATTGGAATTCGAGACCGACGAACGAGATATGGAGAAATAGATTTGGGTGTCATCAGTATACTGATAACACCCAGCACCATAACTCCGTATAATCTCACCCAGCGGCTTCATATAGATGTTAAACAACATCGGGGACAAAATAGCTCCCTGAGGGACCCCGCAAGTGAGCTCCCTCTTACTGGAGCTACAGTCCCAGAGCAGCACCCTCTGGGACCGACCCGAGAGGAAGGACCGGAACCACTGCAAAGCACTGCCTCCGATACCTAACCCCTTCAGGCGGCCCAGGAGGATGCCGTGGTCTATTGTATCAAAAGCCGCGGAGAGGTCTAAGAGCACCAACAGGGTCACACTACCCCTGTCGATGCTCAGACGCAGATCGTCGGTCAAGGCAACCATGGCAGTCTCAACCCCAAAGCCTGTCCTAAAGCCGGTTTGAAATGGGTCTAGATAATCGGTTTCATCCAAGACTGCCTGGAGCTGAAGAGCAACCGCTCTCTCGATCACCTTGCTCAAAAATGGTAGTAATGATACCGGCCTATAGTTCTTCATATCCAGGGGGTCCAGGGAAGTTTTTTTCAGAAGCGGCCTAACAGCCGCCTCCTTTAAACATGATGGAACATGTCCTTCCCTGAAGGACGCATTGATGATATCCGTGAGGAGTCTCATCAATGCATCCCCCCCCTGGACGGCCAGCCATGATGGGCAAGGGTCGAGAGGGCAAGTCGTCTTCCTCACCTTACCAAGCAGCTTGTCCACGTCCTCGGTACTCACAGATTGCCACTGATCCAGTAAACTTACATCGGCGGAGTCACTGGACACCTCATCAATAGTTCCTGCCATAACAGTGGTGTCTAAGTCAGCTAAGAGTCTTAAATAGCCTCCAGTCCAGCTGCTCAGGTGGTGGAAAGGGAGGGGCTGGTCCCAACTCTCCCCGCTTGGCTTTTGGAGCTGCTGTTGCCTCTGAGGAGGCTGAGTCTTAAATAGCCTCCAGTCCAGCTGCTCAGGTGGTGGAAAGGGAGGGGCTTGTCCCAACTGTCCCCGCTTGGCTCCTGGAGCTTTTGGAGCTGCTGTTAACACCTAGAAGGTGGAGTATGGGAAGGGCCTAGAGAATACTTTGTTTAAGAATGTTTATTATTCAAGATGTGAGTGCACGTGTGTGTCTGCCTGGCAGCAGTGGTTTCAACTGCAACAAGTTGGGATCCTAAGCTTTTGGGATTGTTAAAGATGTAATCTTTCATGGCTGAACTGGTCAAGTTCATCACAATGGATTTTACTTAGCTATCTTATTTTTCTTTTATATGCATTAATGAAACTATGCTTTTGGACTTTACAATGTGTCTTCTTGACTGAGGAAGACAGGATCCTGAAGAAGGGAAGCTGAGCCAGTTGGTGGTAAGAGTTACAAAGTGGCTGTGGATCATAGCAGCCAGCTTGTCCTGCAGATTCTGCTGGGTGACAAAGGGCATCACTGCAACACCCATCATCCACACACTGACAGATCTCTCCCAGTGGCTTCATATATATGTTGAACAGCATCAGGAACAGGATGGCTCCTTGAGGCATGCCACAATTAAGCTCCTTCCTATTAGAGCAACTGTCCCCGAGCACCACCCTTTGAAATCTGCCCGAGAGGAAGGAATGGATCCACTGCAATGCAGTGCCTCCAAGTCCTAACCTTTTCAGGGGATCCAAAAGGATGGTATTATCTTTATTGTCAAAAGCCACTGAGGAGTCTAAGAGCACCAACAGGGTCACAATACCCCTGTTGATGCTCAAATGAAGGTCATCAGCCAAGACAACCATGGCAGTCTCCACTCCAAATCCTGTCCTAAAGCCAGTTTGAAATGGATCTAGATCAGGGGTAGGCAACCTTTCCCCTTTAAGGGCCGAGGGACTTCAGCTCCCAGAAGCCTCAGCCATGTTGGCCAATAGTCCCAGGTTGGCCAATAGCTCCTGGGATTCTGGGAGCTGAAGTCCCTCGGCCCTTAAAGGGGAAAGGTTGCCTACCCCTGATCTAGATAATCAGTTTCCTCCAAGACAGCTTGGAGTTGAAGAGCAACCGCCCTCCTGATCACTTTGCCTAAAAAAGGTAATAATGAGACCGGCCTATAGCTATTCATATCCAGGGGGTCCAGGGAAGTTTTTTTCAGAAGCGGCCTAACCCCGCTTCCTTCAAACAAGGTGGAATATAGCCCTCCCTGAGTGAGCCCTCCTCCCCCCCGATGGCCAGCCATGATTGACAAGGATCGAAAAGGCAAGTTATTTTCCTCACTCTACCAAGGAGCTTGTCCACATCATCGGTACTCACAGGTTGAAACTGATCCAGTACAATTTCATTGACGGAGTTGCTGGACACCTCCTCCATCAATTCTGTTACAAATCTGGTGTCCAAGTCGGCTCTTATCTGAGAGATTTTATTTGCAAAAAAGTTGTTAAATGCATCACAGCATGCTGTTGTCAGGTTAAGTAGTGGGTTCTGTGCCGGCAAAACCCACGACAGTTCCTCTACCATCCTAAACAGCTCTGCTGGATGAGACTCTGCAAACGCAATATGTGCAGAGCAGAAAGATCTCTGTGCTGCACGTATTGCCTCTCAATAGGAATCAAGAAAATTCCTATGACGAGTCTTGTCAGATAAAAGTCGAGTTTTCCACCAGGTGTGCTCCAGTCATTGTCCAATCCACTTCATATTCCTAAACTCTCCTGTATACCATGGCTTATGATTAGAAGCGGGTTGGAAAAGACGCTTGTGAGTGATTGTGTCGATAGCCTTGCCCAGATCGGTATTCCATGTATTAACCATAGCTTCAACAGAATCACCAGCGTTACTAACCATTAAACTCTCCAAGGCTTTCTGGAATCCAATCAGTTCCATTAGCCTTCGAGGGCAGACCATTCTAATGGGTCCACCACCCCTGGTGGGGTGGATAGTGGTTCTTAGTTCTGCTTTGATCAGGAAATGATCCATCCATGACAATGCAGTGGTTTTAGTAATCTCCGCCCATGGATATTCCTGTTTCGTACTGAACACCACATTGAGGGTATGACCCACACAATGAGTGGGCCCAATGACCAATTGGGATAGGCCCAAGTTTGTCATGGAATCGATGAACTCCCAAACCGCACCTGTTAGATCTGACAAACTAGTCTTCAGTGAGATGTTGAAATTGCCCAGAACTAAAAGCCTGGTTGACTCCAACAGCAACTCTGAGACCAACTGTGTCAGCTTGGTGAGAGAGTCTGCCAGACAATGGGGTGGTCAGTATACTAGCAGAATCCCCAAACTATCCCGGGTCCTCAGGCATACACTCGAAGTGGACTGTGTTCCAGACAGGTATCCTGATCAAGGTAAAGTTGTTCTTGTGAACCAGAGCCACTCTGCCTCTCTGCCCACTTTCCATTACCTGCTCAGGAAGAAGAGAGAGAAGGCTTGGAGAGTTTGTCAGGGTCTTCAGCCTATTCTCTGAAACTCTGCTGCTTGGGAAAGAAGCATCAACCACTGATCAAAGCTGGTCAGCTCTGCTGCATAACAAGGTGGTGAGTTAGAGCCAGAGGTGAAGAGCTACAACTCCCCTCACCCCTTACATGGGTTATGGGCCCAGATACTAGAGCAACCAGCATCCACAGAAGCTGAAAGTTCCAGAGAGTGGAAGAAAGTTTTGTGGAGCCTTGTGAGTAAATCATTTTGTGTTTTGTCTGCTGTGCATACTCAGAGGGACTATGTCAAATTGAGTCACTGCACAAATTAAGATGGAGATACTAAAGTTTAGTAAATTAAATAGAAACAACTACTCTACCTGGACGATATATGCCCAATCTCTACTAATAAAGGAGTCTCTGTGGTCGACAGTTGAAACAGGGCTGGCAGCTGATGCTAATGCAGCCACTCGAGAAAGAGACGCTAAAGCAAAAGCATGTCTTTATCTCATGCTAGAAGAAGACTTGATTAACGACGTAAGAGATAAAGTGTCCGCCAAGGATGTGTGGGATACCTTGCAGAGATTACACACTCCTTCAACTGCGTTTGCAAAAATGCTTTGGTCTAAAAGAATTTACAGACAAAAGATGACTAAAGGACAGTGTGTGATAGAACATTTAAAAACAATGCAAGATTTATTTGTGCAAGCTGAACTGAGAGGAGTGGAAATTAGCAAAGAGCAGCAGTGTTACATTTTACTGGAATCGCTAGACTCTTCTTGGGACAACATTACAAATAGCTTGCAAAATTTGCCAGAAGCTGAGCTGAACAGAGACTTAATTGTTGCCAGAATATTGGAAGAGAACTTGAGAAGAAAGTCTGAGCAGGGTGACTCAGCAAGTTTAAGGACTGTGCCAAAACAACAAACAACGCCTGATCTACGAAAGCAGGAAGAAGCAGCTTCTACAAGGAAGCAACAGAGGTGTTTTTATTGTAAAAAGATTGGTCATCTGCAGAGACATTGTAAACAATTTGCTGCTGAGAGAAGCAAGCAAGGAGAGAGCAGATGGCAGCCACGGCAGTATCAAAAACAGTCCAAACCTCCATTTTTGAAGGACAGTGGTAATAAAAAGGGGTTTGCAACCATGATTAAGGAAAAACAAAATACTAATTGTAAATGGTTGATTGACTCAGGAGCATCATCTTCAATGTGTAACAATATTAATTTGATAAGTAATAGAAAATCAGCTAATGTAAATGCTGTAGTTTTAGCTGATGGGAAAGAGCTCAGTACTGTAAATCAAATGGGTACAGTTTACATTCCAGGGCTAAAGGAAAACTTTAATGATGTGTTACATGTAAAGGAGTTAGAAAATAATTTGTTATCAGTAAGCAGATTAACAGACAGAGACTACACAGTCATTTTTGAAAAGAACATGTGTAAGATAAAACTGAATGGGGAATTGCAAGGCATAGGCTTGAAAAAGGATAAACTTTATTTTTTGGAGGACAATATTGATAGCTACAGGGTTGAAAATGCTAATAACATAGACAATTAGTCCAATTCACAATGACTGCATACATGAACTCCACAGAAAATTTGGCCATGCTAGTTTCAAATGTTTAAAGAAGTTAATCAGTATGTGTCCAGATTTAAAAGTTGCTGAATGCAAAAATCACTTAGATTGTACTGTATGCAATCAGGTAAAGGTCAGAGCTTTTCCAGTAGCCAAGAAAACGAAAAGAATTGCTCAAAGACCATTTCAGTTTGTACATGCAGATGTTGCCCAAGCTAATTGTTTATCTTTAGGGGGAAGCAAATATTTCCTAGTAATTGTTGATAGGTTTACAAGGTTTGCATTTGTAAGAATATTGAAAAACAAATCTGACGCTGGGCAAAGTTTAAAAGCATGGGTGAGAATGGTGGAAAGACAATTTGATATTAGAGTAGGCACCATTGTTACTGACCGAGGAGGAGAATTTCTAAGTAATCAATTGTTTCATTGGTTTCAAAAGGTGGGAATAAGGCATGAAACTACTAATCCCGCTTGTCCTAACGAAGATGGTTTAGCGGAGAAAAGAATACAAGATATAAAAATGATAACTGCTTGTTTGATGGCAGATGCAGAGGTAAAAGATAGTTTCTGGGCAGAAGCAACTTTGACAGCAGTACATATTAGTAACAGACTGTATCATTCAGAAATTGAAGACATTCCCTACAGGGTATTGTATGGGAGAGTGCCAAATTACAAGTATTTGAGAGTCTTTGGACAATTTGCTTATGTTTACATACCAGCTTGTTTCAGGAAGAAAAGAGAACCCAAAAGTAAAAGGCTTAGGTTTTTGGGTTATTCAGGAAATAGCTACAAGTTTCATTTGGGTGGTAAAGAAGTGCAATATTCTAGGTCTGCAAAGTTTGAGAGACATGCTGGTTGGGACAAACTGCATGCCAATAAAGAAGTTTTCTTGAGGTTAGGAAGTTCAAATGAGCCAGAAACACAAATTGAACCAACTTCAGGAAACGGAGGGGTTTCAGTTAAGCCAGAAGCATCCACTAGCAACAGTGATAGTTCTTCTGATAATGAGACACAATCTAGACCTATTACTACTAGAATGACTGAAGACAAGAGATTTAGTCATAGAACTACAACTTCCAGTACAGAAAGTGAGGATGAAAGAGGCAGATCAACAGAGTTTATTCCCAGACGTAGTCACAGAGTTAGAAAGCCTCCAGATAGGTTTGTTGTGACAAATGCAAGAGCTTGTTTAGCAGTGGAAGAGCCTGAAAGTTTTGAAGAGTCAGAAAGTTTGTCTAGAGAAGAACAGGAAAGATGGATTGATGCAATGGATGATGAGTTTGGTTGTCTGGTAAATAAAGATGTTTTTGAAGTTGTTGACAGACCCAAGGACAAGAAAGTAATTGATTGTAAGTGGGTGTACAAAAAGAAAGAAATGCCAGATGGAAGTATTAAGTATAAAGCTAGGTTAGTAGCTAAGGGTTTTGCACAACAGCAGTATGAGAACTATGATAAGACATATTCTCCAACTGCAAAGCCAGAAAGTCTGAGAATGGTTCTAGCTGTAGCAGCAAAAAGAAATTTAGTTGTAGAACATTTTGATTTTGAAACAGCCTACTTGAATGCTAGTTTAGATGAAGAGATATTTATGGAGCAGCCACAAGGTTTTGAAGAAAATAGTAGTCAGAAAGTTTATAAATTGAAAAAAGCATTGTATGGATTAAAACAAAGTGCCAGAGCATGGAATTTGTGCATTAATGACGAGTTAGTTAAGCTAGGATACAAAAGGAGCATTGCAGATGCTTGTGTCTATACAAAAGGAGACATAGTGTTAGTGATTTATGTAGACGATTTATGCGTGGCAGCAAAGTCAAAACAGGAAATTGAATCAGTAAAAAGAGAATTGTCTGAAAAGTTTGTTTTATAAGATCTAGGTTTATTGAAGTCTTATTTAGGTATTGGTGTTGAATGGACAGAAGAAGGACATTGTTTGTTAAGTCAGAGAAAGAAAATTGAAAATTTGATTGAAAAGTGTGGATTACAAAATGCTAAAATAGTAAGAGCTCCAATGACAACTGGTTTTATATCTGAAAAAACAACTAGAGATTTTGAAGACAAGACTTTATTCAGGAGTATAATAGGACCTTTACAATTCATATCTTGCCACACCAGACCAGACATTTCATATGCTGTAAATGTATTGTCCAGAAGGGTTAATGATCCAAAAATTTAAGACTGGACAGCAGTAAAACACTTATTAAGATATTTGAAAGGAACTTTAGATAAGAAATTGATAATTAGAAACAGTAGTTCAGATTTAGATTGTTATGTGGACAGTTCTTTTGCATCAGAATTAGGAGACAAGAAGTCAGTTACAGGAATGATAATTAAGTACAGTGAAAGTCCAATAGTCTGGAGAAGTAGAAAACAAACTAATGTAGCATTAAATACGACTGAAGCAGAATTCGCAGCTTTAAATGAGATAGTGAATGAGGTACAGTGGGTTGAGAAATTGTTGAATGATTTAAATGAAAGTTACAAGATACCAGTAGAAATTCTGGAAGATTCACAGTCATGCATAGCAATGGCTGAAACTGAAAGTTTGAAGAACAGAACAAAATATGTTGGAGTAAGATATCAAAATGTGCGAGACATGGTTCAAAAGGGTAAAATAGAATTGAGATATATAGAAACACAACACAACATAGCAGATTTGTTCACAAAAGCATTGACAGCGGAAAAACATGAAAGACTGACACAAATGGTTGGAATGACATTATAAGACACATACAATATTTTATTTCGGAGGGGATTGTTAAGGAAAATGCAACATGGGACATACAGTAATAGAAATAAAATATGTATGTGATAGTCACAGTGACTAAGCAGGAACAATCATGAAGCTACACAGGTGAAAAAGATAATGTAATTTGGAAGCCTTGAGAGCCAAGGACAAAGTTATAGAGTGTATATTGAAAACACCTGTTATAGATTGCAAACACCTGAGATTCATTAAGTAGTCAAGGTAAAATGATGAAATACTTGGGTTGGTCTTAAGTATGGGATGATCTATGTAAACCAATCAAAATGAATGTACACGCCCACTGGGTGGAAACTGACTAGTGGGTGGTGACTAACAATGGCTATAAGTGCAATGTTTGCCAATGCATATTGTGGTGGTGTAGTTTGGAGTATTTTGGTGGAGTAGATATTGTGATTTGTAGGGCATATAGTATTTATATATAGTAGAATAAAGTAGATCTTTTATATAAGACTACTGAGTTGTCTGGTGTCTTGAGGGAAGATACAAGAACCAGAAGAATCCTGGAGAAGTTTGGAGACATCTCAGGAAGAAGAGAGAGAAGGCTTGGAGAGTTTGTCAGGGTCTTCAGCCTATTCTCTGAAACTCTGCTGCTTGGGAAAGAAGCATCAACCACTGATCAAAGCTGGTCAGCTCTGCTGCATAACAAGGTGGTGAGTTAGAGCCAGAGGTGAAGAGCTACAACTCCCATCATCCCTGACAAAACAGAGTACCCATCTGAGAGAGCCAGCGACCAGGTTATAGTGCTATTTTCTCCCAGCCAGGTCTCTGTAAATCAAGCCAGGTCGGTATTCTCATCTAACAGGAGGTTATGAATAATGTGAGTTTTATTTTTAACCGACCTTGCATTGCAGAGGAGTGGAGTAAGGTTCTGTGGAGTGCTTGGTGCACTCTCCAAATCATTCCAGGGAATAGAGTGAAAGAAACCCCCCCCCCCAATGCATTGGGAGGGGCTCACTGTTGTGCTGGCCATTGCCAATGGCACCGGATGCCTGATTGGCTGGGCGGGAGGAAGTCCCGTCCCTTCCTCCACTGCCCAGCCAATCGAGGAGGGGATCCTCTAGGATCCCCACTCGCTGGTGATCTCACATCTCACAAGATTACCAGTGAGATTTGGGGGCTATGAAGCCCCCTGGCTGCCACAAGGTGGCAGCTATTTTGGAATAGCAGGCTAGCGAGACCTTTGTCTGCTAGCTCTGGCTACCAGCAGTTCGGGCCTTTTTGAGGCAGACACGAATGCCTATTAGGAGTCAGGGTGGACTGGCTTGGCGGTGTAGGGCCACTTTGAATTGCAGCGTGGGTGTTGGGCCCGTGGCTGCTGTGTCTGGGAGGCTCGCGACCGCTACCGCGACTGCTATAGGCCAGTCAAGTGGCTTAATTGGAACCAGGCAGACCGCGGCACAGGGTGCAGGCGTGCGACCTGTGGTCTGGGCTGCATCCCAGGGAGTGAAGTGGCTTGGAGGAAGGAGGCCTGCAGCACCTTGCGCAAGCGGCGGGACCGGTTTGTTCGCCTTGAGAGGGAGTTGGACAAGCCCCATCTCCTCTCAGGCCTGTTGTAAAATAAATAAATAAATAAATAATATTTTTAAAAAAACACATAAGAGGTGTGGCCCTGCGTGGGCAGGGGGTCGCCTTCTGCTATTGGCCGGGGGTGGCCTGGTTAATATTTGTGCCTCTTGTGCTAAGGGCCTTGGCCTAGCTTGGCCTATCTCCCGGGGGGGGGGGGGGCGCATAGGCAAGCTGCCAGGCTGCAGGGCCTAGGTTTTTCCTAGTGAGCTCATTGTGGCCTGGTCTCCCTTGTAATGGGGAAGGCCTGGTGGTGGACCTTGTGGTTCAGCCCCCCCTGATGGTGATACACTCGCCAGTTGTGCTGGCTGAGCCCTTTTGTCTTGGGGATTTGGTAGGCCATTGGCCTTAACTGTGTCCCTGTTTGGGACTGGTTTACTGAGGTGTGAGCCGTGTCTTAATTAGTTTAAAATAATAATAATAATAATAATAATAATAATAATAATATAAAATAACAATCTGCCCTAAAAGAAAGGGGAGGGGAATTAATTTCAAATTTCACTTGGCCGCTATAGGCATTATCTAAGGCTGCTCTGTTGCATCTGAGATTTAAGGGTTGTAGCTTTAGGAACACTATAACCCAAAGCAGCCTAGTCCATAGACTACTACTAAGGGATCATGCCACACAGTAAGCCACAATCTAAGCTGCGAGCAGCTTCTGCTGGGCCCAATACAAGGCGACCGGCTCCGAAGAGGTCAGGTGATCCACAAAGTAGGGATGATGAGATAGTATCCCATTTGGCACAACTGGGCTGCACAGTATCCCATTTGGCACAACTGGGCTGTTCTCATCCAGGGCCTTGGGCAGTGTAGTTCCTATTGGAGTGCACAATTCAGGACAGCAGGCTACACAGGTGCAACCGGATATGGCAAATGGCATTTCTTCCGAGGAGGTGGCACGTGGTCCCCCAGTGGCATCAGCTATCGGGGTTTGGCAACCAACCATAGCAGATGTTATGGAACTGCTAAGGAGAGTTCCAGGTGTGGCACAGCATGGAGTGGCTTCCCCTGTGCTACAGCACCCCACTCTGGCAGACTAGAATAGTCTTATCCAGAAGGCTGTAGGTTCAGGTCAAGATGGTGGGACAGCACCTGAATCTGGTGAAATTACTAATAGGGATGGGGAAGTGTCTCTTAATTTTCACAGTTTGGCACCAGAGCAGAGGCTACGGCACACTCGGAGGGAAATTCACTAACACCGAGGGAGGCTGCTCAGCAATCATCCAATCCAGGTTTGTCCATGTCTCCTAATGCTATAACTGCTTGGCCCACTCAGTATGGACTCCAGGTGGACAAGTTGGGCAAAATGCCAGTGGTGAAGGTTCTCCCACTGTATCCATTGTGGCACCCTTGACAACACCAGCGGCACCCCAGGTGCCTGACTCAAGGGTGCAAGCTGAGCAGCCATCAGGGTCCAAGGTAAGTGACTCTAGGCTGGTGGTCACTGTGGGGGCGTTAGGCTTAGCTGTAGTAGACCGGGCAGTGGAGTGCAATCACTATGCCAGGATGTCAACTCCATTAGGATCTCATCTTCCCCTCTCTACTAAAGAGAGAATATGGAAAGGGGAATACATCGATTTATTTTCACTGGCATTTTGGGACCCCGAGCCAAGGATAATGTTAAAGGATGGGGTAGTATTTAGTCTCCCCAAGGAATTCCAGGCTCACAAACGTCCGAAGTTCGAACGGAACTTTGTGAACTGGATGATGGGATTTACCATATACAGAGGTGTGATTGAACAGAAGGATCCTTCTAGGTCTGATTTCTCTAAGTACCAGGAGATTATGATTAAAGCATACATGAATTGTCATTTTAATTCAAGGGGCTCGGCATGGCTTCAGTACGATGAACAATTCAGGATGAGAGCTGCTTTGGATCATTCTTTGTCTTGGCAGCATGTTCAATCAGAACTGTGGGCAGATGTTATGCTGGGGGCCTCCTCTTTGAGCAGGTGTGATAATGGGTTTGTGCCCATGGTCACGCAGCCAAAAGGGCAGTATGTGAGGCCTAGCATGGGAGAGAAAAAAGTTATAGGCTTATGCTGGGACTTCAACTCTGGCAGGTGCACTAGGCAGCCCTGTAGGTACAAGCATAAATGTAACACCTACAGGGGTAATCACCCAGGCACTTCCTGTTTTAGGGGAAGGAAGGCTGGGGTTGGAGGTTCCTCTCAACCATCTACAGTGGGAGGGAAAAGTGCCAATGGCAATTAAGCTGAATATTTTGGCGGCTTGGCTGTGGATTTACCTGAACAGGGATTCCGCTCAATATTTGTTAGATGGTTTTTAAAATGGTTTCCATATTCCTTATGCTGGTCTGAGGGTTCACTGCTTTGCGCCTAATGCGTGTTTGGTGAGGGATTTGCCAGAGATTGTCAGGGAGAAGCTGACTAAAGAAATGGCAGCCGGTAGGATATCTGGGCCCATCAGCACCTGCCAATGCTGACCCTAAGGTTGTCGCCTTTGGGTGTTATACCCAAGAAGGCACCAGGTGAGTTCCGTTTAATTCACAATTTGTCATACCCAAGAGGGGAATCTGTTAATGATGCCATTGATTCAGCTTTAGCATCAGTGAAATATGCATCATTCAACTCAGCAGTGCAAATGGTACGGGCTTTAAGTAAGGGTGCCCTATTGGCTAAGTGTGATATAAAATCTGCTTTTAGGCTTTTACCAGTACACCCTGATGATTTTGATCTAATGGGTTTTCAATTTGAAGGGATATACTACTTTGATAAAGCAATGCCAATGGGGTGTTCTATTTCTTGCTCTGCCTTTGAAAAATTTAGTATATTTTTGCATTGGTGTGCCGTCAAGAGGTCAGATAATCATAGTATTACTCATTATTTGGATGACTTCTTGTTTGCTGGAGCTCCTGGGACTTCAAGTTGTGTGGATACCTTGTCGGCATTTCAGGTGTTGATGGCAGAGATGGGAGTACCGTTAGCAGAGGAAAAGATGGAGGGTCCTGGCACCCATTTTACCTTTTTGGGCATCAAATTAGACACAGTGGAGGGACTTTCTCGCCTCCCTATAGAGAAGGTCGAGGAGATGAGACAACAGGTAAGGCTCATGAACAGTAGGACTAAGGCCACGCTTCGTGATTTTCAGTCCCTGACAGGCTTGTTAAATTTCGCTTGTAAAGTTATTGTTCCTGGTAGAGCATTTTGTGCTTGCTTATACCATGCTACTAAAGGGGTGTCTGCCCCGCATCACCATATTAGGATTACTAGTGAGATAAGAGCAGATTTGAAGGTTTGGGAGTCATTTTTGGATCAATTTAACGGAGTCTCTTTTTGGCAGTCAGAAATGCTTTTAAAGGCGGACCTCCAAGTACACTCTGATGCCTCTGGCGCACACGGTTTTGGCTTTTATTGGAAAGGTCAGTGGGCAGCAGAGAGATGGCCACAAGCTTGGGTGGACAGTGGTTGGACCCATGATCTCACTTTTCTCGAACTCTTCCCTATTGTGCTTGCAGTTCATTTGTGGCCAGTCCAATTTGAGAATAAAACTATTTGGCTTTGGTGCGACAACCAAGCAGTGGCTCATGTAGTGAACTCTCAAACCTCCAAATCTCTAAGGGTGATAGCATTGGTGAGATCAATGGTTTCTCAGTGCTTGAAGTATAATGTGTTGTTTCAGGCTCGCCATGTGCCGGGTTTACTAAATCCTTTGGCGGATGCCCTTTCCCATTTTCAGTTTTACAGGTTTCATCAACTCACCCTAGAGGCAGCATCTCAACCACTGGAGGTACCGAAACATCTGTGTAGCCTTGGAGCTTAGAGATCGACAGGGCGATTCTCCAGTCTGTCACTCCATTGACACGCAAGTCATATCAGCTCGCAATGCAAGCTTTTAGACTGTTTTTATCTCTAGTGGGAGAGGTTGAGGTTTGGCCCTTGAGGGTGGAGACTGTGTTACATTTTGCTGTTCACCTTAGGCAGTCAGGTTTGTCCCTGGTCACTATTAGGGGGAGGTTAGAGGCTCTGTCTTTTTATTCTAGAGCGGGGGGCTTTACGGACCCTACCGTGGACTTTAGAGTATGTAGGGCTTTGGAGGGATGGGCTAGGGAGCTTCCTGCAGCACACGACAATCACTTGCCGGTAACTGGACCAGTTCTCATTCAGATCTGGCAGTCCCTTCCAAACGTGTGTTCTTGAACAAAGGAGGTTGTGCTTTTTAGGGCAGCTTTTTCTTTGGCCTTTTCTGCGGCCACTAGAATTAGCAAAATTGTCCCTAGCTCCTGCTCCGATACTTCTGGCAGGGCACTTTGTTTTTCTGATGTCATATTTGTAGACCAGGGCATTTTCGTCAGTTTTACGTGTTCTAAAAATGATCAGTTGGCCAAGGGCCAAACTGTAGTCTTGTCAAGAGCACCAGGAGGTCAGATTTGTCCTGTTTCAGCTTTGTCTGACTATCTCAGACTTTGCCTAACTGGCCCTGGCTATTTGTTCCTTCATGTCTCGGGCCTTCCGTTGACCCAGTTTCAATTTCGAGTTGTACTGTGGGAGGCTTTATGGTGTGCAGGTTTGCCAGTAGCCCAATTTTCTTCTCATTCTTTCAGAATAAGGGCGGCGATTGCTGCTGCTGCTAATGGACTAAGTGATGCTGCAATCCGATGGATTGGGCGTTGGCAGTCTAGGGCCTTCAAGTCCTACATTCGCCCTTAGGGACACAGTTTGGAATTGAAATGGTTGTTCATAGTAGTTGTTTGGTTTAATTAACTTACATTTTTTCCATTTTAAGCAGGCAATGATCTCGGAGATGTTTGGATCCTTGGGCACAGCCTCATGTTTTGTGCCAAACGCCGTGTCCTGCAATCGCATCGCGATCAGAACCTAGGGATTGAAGGGATCCGGAGGGTGCGCTAGTTTGGGAGGAGAGGCATGTTGTGGGGAGCTCTCCTGCCATGCATCATCAAACTTTCAGTGACCTTTGCACCACCCAAGATTTCTCTAGTGCACTTGGGTGAAAATGACTTGGTTCAATCTCCTTGTCTCAAGTAGGCTAAACAGATATTAAATGACATGCAGGACATCAACCGAAGGTTCCCACAAACTATGGTAATGTGGACCAAGTTCTTGCCACACTGTGCTTGGGTAGGAGCAAGGAAGAACTCTTTGATCAACGTGGCCCGGCGTTGGCTGAATAGGACTGTTGCTAAGAAGTTTGGGGATTCTGGGATTTTGATTGTGGAGCATAATGAAATTCAGGTTGATAAGCCACATCTGTACAGGGGTGACAGGGTCCATCTCTCCCCTATGGGTTCTGACATATACTTGGAGTCGATCACTCTTCATTTGGAACAAGCTCTCCTGGGGGAGGGGATGCCAAGCTGGCCCCCTCCTGTGGCGGGCAGGGACCCCCCTCCCCGGGGTTAATTCAATTAATGGGAATTACCAAATTTGGATCAATTTAATCAGGATGAAGAGTATGCGTTATTTGGGTTAACAAAATTTTCCTATTACATCACCAACTAGGTTGAGGATATCATAGCTAGGTTACGTCATGAGATAGGCTATGACGTCATTTCCGGTTGGGGGGAGATTATTTATTTGGCTATGCATTGAATTGGAACTTGCTGTTATTGACACATGTTGTAAAGGGCTTGGTTTAACGTGCCAGCAAATTCTTATGTACATGGACACATGTGTCAAGAACAGTTTAAATTATGGTTAATTCTAAATTGTTAACGAACTTGTTTATGACCCTGTACAGATAAATAAAGTTGTGGCCAATTTATCACCCTTATAGAGGCATATGGTGTCATTTTGTGCCAGTGCAACTGAAGGTGGGATAGCTTTCAAACATCGATCCCACCTTCTTTTATGACAACCCTTCACTCTGTTGCCACCATACTTTCCTTTCCCTCTCACAACTTCAATTTCCACTCCCATATCATTCCTGGCCACTCTAAGAGATGAAGATGTAACACAACCAGAATAGCCTCCCTCTCACGTTTTCCCAACAACTCAAAGGAAGGAGACCCTCAGTGACAAAGCTCGGGGGGGGAGAGTCTACTGCTGCTAAAAGCAGGAGGGTTGAGGTGGGCTAAGTAATCTCTACCCAGTCTTAGTTCCCATCCCAGTTCCTGGCATCGTTACTGTGACTGCCGCTGATGATAAAAGGGCTGGGTGGAATAGATGGAAGCCCTCACCCAGGACCGGGCTCTCGCACTTGCCACTGGTGGTAATGTTGGTGGGCTAAAAAGCCTTCTCCTGAGCCTCTCTCTGCTCCTGATGCCACTGCTGGCTGCTGCCGCAGGTTCTGCCTGGTGGTGGTGGTGGTAGTTGGGTGGGCCTTTTAAACCTCTGCCCTAGCCTGTCTAAGCTCCCACCACCACTGCTGGCTGCTACCGCAGGTTTTGCCAGGTAGTGGTGGTGGTAGTTTGGTGGGCCTTTTAAAACTCCACCCAAGCCTCTCCTGTCTCCTGCTTCTGCTGCTGGCTGCTGTCGCAGGTTCTGCCGGGTCGTGGTGATGGTAGTTGGGTGGGCCCTTCAGACCTCCACCCAAGCCTCTCCTGGCTCCCACTGCTGCTGCTGGCTGCTGCTGCAGGTTCTGTCAGGCGGTGATGGTAGTTGGGTGGGCCCTTCAGACCTCCACCCGAGCCTCTCCTGGCTTCTGCCACCACTGCTGCCCCAATATGGGATGTACCAGACCACTTTTATTTATATCTAGGGGTTTACTCCCTAAACTTGGTTTCTTTATTTCTTAATAGCATGGAAATTCCATCAAGGGTCAGACAAACTTGTAATTAAATAACAATACAACTTTATTTAAATGATTGTTAACAATGTTTCATTTGTTACGATGTTACATTTACTTGTTTTTGTTATACAGTGTTACACACTCTTTAACTTTAGAGAACACCAGATACTATTCTTTAGGACCCTCACACCATCCTTATTTATAGTTATCCTTTTAATCTTATTTCTATAATAGCCTAACTATATCCCGTAGGATATCAAATATCAGCAAGTCCCTCACTTGGAGTTATATTCAGTTAAGTCCCTCACTATTGGACTTTTGTTTCACTATTGGACTGTTACACGTCCAGATCCAGTCTGACTCCAACTGTCAACAATGGCATTCTTTATCACCTACAGTCCAAAATTCTATTGGCTGACATATTCTCACTCCTGATTGGCTGTTGCTAGCTTGGCATAATTCTGCCTGCTCTCCACACATCTCCCCCCTTTAAAAGGTCATTGACACAAGCTCCTTTTCAGGTTGTGTGTGTCAATGAAAACCATTCTCTAACCATTTACTAAATTTTATACTTACCCTTTTATATCAAAACTAATCATAACTTTATATAACATTTGTTTGAATATATAATACATTCATTATACTTACCTTATTACTCACACAGACAACAATTCTTGGCATATTTCTCCCTGCTTACCAATCTTCAGGCTGTCTTGAGAAACTGTCAGCCACTATATTATCTTTACTCTTTACGTACTGAATCAAAAAATCAAAATCTTTGCGTATTAGACTCCACCTCATTGGAGTCTAATACGCCTCCACCTCCACCTCACCTCAAAACATTAAAGGCATTATTACACTTTTCCAACCATTGGATTTTAACAGGTTTATCCTTCTTTGTCAAATCAGATAAAGGACTTGCAATAGTACTGAAGTTAGGAATAAACTTCCTATAATAATCTGCTAATCCTAAAAATGATCTGACACCCTTCTTCAAAATCTGAGTCAGCCAATTAATTATAGCTTCAACTTTTGAATTTTCAGCCTTGATATTTCCACTTCCTACCATATAACCTAGGTACTGGCTTTCCCTTTTTCCAATATAGCATTTAGAACTTTTAACATTTAAACCACTCTTTTTAAGTCTTTCTAAGACTTCTGCTAGGTGTCCCACATGTTCTAAACACCCCAATGTCCACAAGTTTGTTACTCTCTGGGTGATAAGGTGTTATAGTCAGATGTTTAATCCCGCAAACTTTCCATAGTTTTTGCATTATCTTGGTAGTAAAAGAACTCCCTAAATCTGAAATTATTGCACTCAGGAATCGTAATCTACAAAAAATGTTTACTGAGGCATTCGCTACTGTAGTTGTTTCCATGTTTCATAATGCTACTGCTTCTGGATACCTTGTAGCATAATCTACTATTGTAAGTATATATTTATTTCCTCTCTGAGTTGCTTGAGGTAATGGTCCTTTTATGTCCATGCCTACTCTCTGAAATGGCTGGGATATCATTGGCATGGGACAAAGCTTTGCTTTAGTCTTGTCTCTGCCTGTGCCCATTTTCTGGCAAGTATCACAAGACTTATAAAAGTGTTTGATATAATCATTGGATCTGTATTTAATATTACAAATATTTAGAGATAAATTTAATATAAGTTTAATATAAGCATAAATCATGATGAAGAAGCGTAAAGTGTTTTTCTGACTTGAAGTATAAATATTAATGGAAAGTATTATAAGTAATTGATTAATTTGCCATAAATCAATTATACTGAATTTGTCGCTAAGAATGCATTGTAAGTAGCTCATTGGAACATTGTGAATTCTAAAATTGAATGATCCAAACATATAGAATTATTGGGCATCTGGCTTAAAATTTGAATTGAAGGGATACTTATAGCTGGGGTATATGCTCCCTTGTCAAATAAAATTTGACCAGTTATCTGATATAATTCAATCTAAAAATAATGATTCAATCATTGCAATGGGGGATTGGAATGGGGTGATTGACCCCCCAAATGGATAGATCGTTGGGTAAAATGAGAAAAAGGAAGAATCAAGGTAAACTACCACAAAGTTTTTTTGAGCTTCAGGAAACATTGGCATTGAAAGATATTTGGAG
This sequence comes from Phrynosoma blainvillii, assembly GCA_026167975.1. NCBI lineage: Eukaryota > Metazoa > Chordata > Lepidosauria > Squamata > Phrynosomatidae > Phrynosoma > Phrynosoma blainvillii. Next base: position 204,314,239 of record JANUYF010000003.1, read on the forward strand.
AATATTGTATACCAATGCAAAAGATTATACGTACTTTTCCCAGGTTCATGCAACCTGGTCACGAATAGATATGTTCTTAATCTCTTCACATCTAAGTAATCGAATTACAAAAATTGACATATTACCTGCCATTTGGTCTGACCATAATCCATTGATTATGAAAATGAAATATAGAGTTAGGGATTATAGATGGAGGTTGAATGAACATCTGTTAAAGAATGAAAGAATTCTCAAAGAAGCTCAAGAACAATTGCAATTTTTCTTTAAGGAAAATATAAATGAAGAAACCCCTATTAATGTGATTTGGGACACCTCTAAGGCGCTTATGGGAGGGTTTTTTATTTTTTTTGTGAAAAAAAACTGGGAAAGGAAAAGAACAAAGGAAAAAAAGATTAAGGAATTAGAAGGGGAGTTTAAAAAAATACGAGGACCAATTGAAAAAGAACCCTAAAGGAAAAGGATTAATAGAGAATATTTGAAGAATTCGCAGTCAGATATCCATGCTCTCCATGGAAGAAATACATAATAAAATTAAATTTGTTAAACAAAAATATTTTGAATCTTCCAATAAGCCAGGAAAATTATTAGCCTCATTAGTAAAAAAGGAACGTGAGAAGCAAAATATAGTGGCTCTTAAAGATGGAGAGAAAATATTTTCAACTCAAGATCATATGAAAATGATAATATTTAACTATTTTTCGAATTTATACAAAGAGACATATGATAACCCCAAGGTCATCAAAGAGTATTTAGAAAATCAACTAATGGGAAAGATTTCAGATGAAATGAAGGATAAATTGAGTAAAAAAAATAGAACTACAGGAAATAACAGAGGCGATTAAAGGTTTAAAATCAGGCAAATCTCCCGGCCCGGATGGGTTAACCGCCGGGTACTATAAAATATGTATGGAACAATTAGCAGCCCCCCTTCTACAAGTAATGAATGGCAACTTGGATGGCTTGATTCCCAAAACTTGGTTGGAAGCCACTATTATACTTATACCAAAGGAAAAAAAAAGTTAAAACAAATCCTAAAAATTATAGGCCTATTTCGTTATTGAACAATGACTATAAAATATTTGCCATGATCCTAGCAAATAGACTTAAGAAATGGTTAGTAACATGGATACATGAAGATCAAGTGGGGTTTTTACCGGGGCGGATGATTAAAGATAATATACGGCATTTAATCAATTTAATTGAATTTCATAATAAGATGATTAACAACAAAGTGGCTGTAATATTCTTTGATATCGAGAAGGCCTTTGACAATTTAAATTGGGCTTTTATGTACTCCTTGTTGGAAAAATTAGATCCTGGCGAAAACTTGTTGAAATGGATAAAGGCTATTTATCATCATCAGGAAGCTAAAATTATGGTAAATGGAGAACTTACAAAAGCGATTCAGATTGAAAAAGGAGTAAGACAGGGTTGCCCTCTCTCCCCTCTCTTGTTTATTTTAAATTTTGAAATCCTATTGAACAACATTAGGAAAAATGAGGAAATTCAGGGAATCAAAGTAAAGGGAGAAATTTATAAGGTAAAAGCGTTTGCTGACGATTTAATGATCTCTTTCTCAGACCCGTGTCGAGGCATTACATCACTGTTAAAGGAAATATATAAATTTGGGAAAGTAACAGGCCTTAAAATTAATAGAGATAAAACTGAAATGCTATTAATGAATTTAACTCATATAGAGAAGGAGGAATTAAAAATAAACTCTAAATTACAAGAAGCGAAAATGGTCAAGTATTTAGGAATTAATTTTACAACTAGAAATAGTGACCTTCTAAAAAATAATTATGACAAAAAATGGGCAGAAATAAAAGAAGATTTAAAGAGATGGGACAAGCTAAAAAATTTCATGGATGGGACGTATCTCAACAATTAAAATGTGTGTACTCCCAAAATGAATGTATTTGTTTCAGAACATTCCAGTGATTTTAAATGACAGGCTGTTTGAAGATTGAAATAAAACAGTTTCTAAATTTTTATGGTCCAGGAAGAAACCAAGGATTAAATTTAAATTATTACAAGATTCAACAGATAGAGGTGGGCTGAGTTTGCCAAATTTCAAGAATTATTATTATGCCTGTGTTTTATTTTGGCTGATTGACTGGCTTAAATTGACAAACGAAAGGAATCTTAAATTGGAAGGCCACGACAACGTATATGGATGGCATGCCTATCTGTTCTACGAAAAAATAAAATGTCATAAAAATTTTAATGATCATATTCTTCAGAAATCTCTCTTAAGAATCTGGAATAAAGTTAAAACAAATTGGCAAGATGTCCTACCCAACTGGACAGCAATTGGGGAAGTTGTTGCAAAAGACAATAAACTTGGTCAAAATAAATGGTTAACCTATGAAGAATTATTAATAAGGGGTTGAATAATGTGGAAATGAAGTCGCAAGAACAATTAAACGCAGAGGGGTTCAAGTGCAATTGGTTCTCATATAGACAGTTAAAGGAATGTTTTTGGATTGACAAGAAGACTCGATTGATAGGTATTTTGGATAAGCAGTTTGAAAATGTGATTTGGCGAAAGGAAAAGCATCAGATATCTGAATTCTATAGGATACTGCAAGAAATTGAAATGGAATCAGAAAATATTAAACACCCCATGATAAAATGGGCACAGAATTTTGGATGTACAATAGAACTATCACAATGGGAAAAATGTTGGGTAAAGAGAGTAAAATATACCTTGAATTATGGCTTAAGGGAAAATTTTTACAAAATGATGTATCGTTGGTACCTTACTCCGGCACGCTTAGCTAAGATGCACAAATCATACTCAAATTTATGTTGGAAATGTAAGGATAAAATCGGCTCATTGTATCATCTGTGGTGGAAGTGCAAAAAAGCAAAAAAAATACTGGGAGGTAATAAGATCTGTCTTAAATGAGATTATTGAATATAATTTTAAATTGGATCCACAGTTATTTTTACTAGGGATGATTTCAGAAGAAGCTATAGAAAAGAAGCATGGAAAACTAATTTTTTACTCTTTGTCTGCTGCCAGGTTGTTGTACGCAGCAAGGTGGAACACTAACGAAATTCCACTTTTGAACGATTGGATTTTCAAAATGTTCAAATTGATGGAAATGGACAAACTTACGGGGATGATTAGAGGAGTAAATCATGAGAAATTTAAAAGAGATTGGGAACCACTGATTAAATATTTCACTCTGAGAGGTATCAGAATGGAAATTTAGAGGATGTTTGGTTAATTGCATTAGATTAAGTCCTTCTTTATGAAATGGAGTAAAGCGAGTTAAAAATAGGAACTAAGTTAACAGTTAAGGTATTTATAATGATTTGTAGAGGTATGTGGTTCCGTATGATAAACTGTTTAATTACAATACTTAGTAGTTGCATTATGGTTCGATTTACATACTAAATGATGTGTGTTTCTTATCTTACTTTCTATTTAGTTAATAGTAACGCGTATAGAAGTCTCATACATTAGGCTGAATGGCAAGCTGTACTAAACGTGGAAGTCGTTTTATTATATGTTATATAGTAGCCTGACAATTTCCCTTTTTTTTCTCTCTCTCTCTTCTTTTTCGTTTTGTAAGAGGTTTTTGCTAGTGTGTTATTTTGTATCTAATGCTTTGTTATTATGATATACCAACTAAGGAAAAGTTAAAATGGATAATATGTTAGATTATATGTATCGAGATAATAGAATGTAGGGAAAATAAGCTATTAGTATGTGTGTTATGATTTTTATAAATGTTCTTATATTGAAAAAGAATGGTGTACAACATATGTTAGCTATATATGTGAGTAATTATTTATAAGTTAGTTAAGTAGTTTTTTCTTTTTTATATGTTAATTTTCTTTTTTATATGTTAATTTTCTTTGGTTATTGTGGTGTTCTTATGTATTTGAAATTCTTGTTTTGTATGACTGTGTTTTTAAACAATAAACTTTTATTTAAATTTTTTTTTAAAAAAAAATTGAATTGAAGGGATAAATTAGAAGGAGAAATATACAAAGATAGATAAAGTTTTATATACTTTGACTTAGATTTATATAAACTGATCAACAGTTCACAATCAAGGAATGAATTGAATACTGATTAATTAAAGGCAATAGTTTATTCTTACAGATTGAATGAAATAATAATAATAATAATAATAATAATAATGACATAATAATAATTATTATGAATTAACAGTTAATTCACAACTTATGAATTAATGAACTGAAAGCTTGATTTGAAATTAAATTTAATTGATGAAAGTGAACTTGATTCCGAACTGAACTGAAGCACTATTATTATTTATAGAATTATTTGATCTGACTTGATCTGAAATTAATTGTGTAATGAGTTAATTTGAATGAACTGAATTGATGACTTGATTTAAATTGATGAAAATTGAATTTGATCTTGAATTGAACTGAAGTACTACCCCCACTGATTGATTTGAGGGATTGCTAATATTATTCTGAGGAGTAAGCTTGTTTTTGTTGCTTTAGAGAAAAGATTTTAAAGTTATACTGTTCTGTGAAAGCTAAAATTAGAATTAGAAATAAATCAAGCCTTTTAGTGAATTAATGAATTGAACATTGCCAAAATAGAATCAAGAATATTGTATACTTCATATTGTATATTGTATATTGTCTGGTAAATTTGAGCAAAAAAGGATTGACTTTTGAGTACTAAGTTTGATTATTAAGAGAATAATGGCATCTGGAAAAAAGAATTATACCCGGACTCCTATACAAATGGTGACTCAAATAAGAGGATCAATAGACACACCAAAACAAGCAGAACCAGCTATGTCATTTTTGTTAGAAGAAATTAGAAGCCTTAAAACCGAGACATGACAGGCGATGAAAAAGGAATCTAAAGATACGAGACATGAGATTAAGGAAGAAATGAGGAAGGAATTGGGAGCCCTAGGGAAGAAGATGGATAAGATGACCAAGCAAGTAGACATTTTGCAAGAAATGACACAAGACTTAAAAGAAATGACACAAGACTTAAAAAAGACATCAGAACAAACTATGGACACACAAAAGAAAGATGAGAGTATGATCCTATGGCAAGAAATCCATTATAGGGATAGATGTTTAAAATTTAGAGGAATACCTGAAGAAGCCAAAGTAAATATTTACAAAAGACTCATACCAATATTGGCTATGTGTGATTATCATTCAGAAATTGATCAAGCTACAGATAAGATATTCAGAATCAATTCAGCTCTAGCCAAGGAAAGGAAACTACCTCGTGATGTTGTCAAATGTTTTACAAGAACAAGGATAAAAGAATTATTAATACAAAAAAGTTATGAAAAGGACTTATTGATAGAAGATCAGAAAATAAACATTTTCCAAGATATTCCTTTATCAATATTGAAAAAATATCAGGAATATAAATTTCTTAACACTACTGCTATACAAACATGGAATAATATATGCCTAGGGAAAAATTGAAGGTGTGACATTTACATACAACAAAGAAGATTGAAAATAAATTTACTATAAAAAGCCAATGACTTCTGTAGGAGACTTCGGACAGATATGGAATTGGGAAGCAAAAAGAGAATGAGTTCTGAAGGGGAGAAGGAAAAGGAGATCTTAAAAGATCAACAAATGAAACTTAGAAACATAATGGAAACTCAAAGTCAAAAACAAAATAAGAAGAAAGAAGAGGTGACAGAGGGAGGTGAAGAGAGTGAACCCTTTTCAGATGAAGGCAAGGCACCAGAACATGGCCAAGTAAGTGACGAAAGAGAGGAACCAGAGGAGGAGGAGGAAGAAGAGATATAAACAATAAAATAATAATAAATATAAAACAGAAAAAAGAAGTATACAAGTACTCAATACCTGACAGATATTAGTGCAAGATGTTGACTCAGATTTGCTCCCAGAATGTCAAAGGTCTAAATTGAAAGTACATGTGTAGTAAAATATTTCATTATGTGGAAAACAAAAATCAGGGCTTTATTTGCCTTCAAGGAATGAGGATTAAACAGATTGATATTAGGTTTTTAAGAAACCCTAAATTAGGCCAAATATTTGTATTAGCTAATGAGAAGAAAAAGAAGGGAGTGGTGGTTTATATTAAAAACAAATATGACGCTAAATAAGTTTTCATAGACCAAGAAGGACATTTTTTGGCAATAGAAGTAATTTGGCAACAGATGAAAATTCTGTTAATCTCTGTATATGCTCCACATGAAAATAAAGATTTTTTTTTCAAGAAAATGAGTAAGCAAATTAAATTTGAGAAATTTGAATATGAACATTTTCTGATTAAGGGAGACTGGAATGGAGTGATGAACCCAAAAACTGATAGAACTCACAAACAAAAATTTAAAATACCCAAGGTAGATTACCAAAGTCCTTTTTTGAACTACAAGATAAATTTTTCTTGACTGATGTATGGACTGGACTATACAGTAAAGCTAAAGGTTTTACCTTTTACTCAGACTGTCATAAAATGGAAACTTGAATTGATTTTTTTTTAATCTCCAAACATCATTTCCAAAAAATAAAAAAGATGGATATTTGGCCAAAGATTAGCTCAGATCACAATCCAATTCAACTTATTCTGGTAGGACAAAAAAAAAAACACTACAATTGGCGCATGAATGAACAACTGTTGAAAAATGAAGAGTTCTTAGAAAAAGCAAAGGACACTCTCATACAATACTTTTGTGAAAACATAATGGCGGATGTTAAATTAAAAACAGTGTGGGATGCTAGTAAAGTGGTGATGAGGGGAATTTTTATTCAGAGAGGCACTGAAATTAAAAGAAGGTCACAAGATAAAATCAAAAACCTAAAAGATGCAATAAGAGAGAAAGAAAAGGAGATACAAGAATGTCCAACAAGGAATTGAAAAACCAATTAAAAGTCCTCCAGAAACAGTTGAACATTAAACTAACAAAAGAAGTTGAAAGAAAATTAAATTATGTGAAACAAAAACGTTTTGAATCTGCTAATAAAACTGGAAGGTGGCTTGCAAATAGGTTGAAGAAGAAAAAGGAAAGGAAGTTGATTCAAGAAATAGTTGAGAAGGAGGCAACCATAACAAATCAGAAAGGAATTAAAAATGCATTTATAAAATATTACACAAATATCTACAAAGAACAGGATGTTGAAAGGACAAAAAAAAGACTTAGAAGAACTTTTATCAAGTTGCAATATAATAAACAATTTTAGAAGCTGATAAAGAGGTTTTAAATGCACAATTTACAATAGCAGAAATTGAGCAGGCAACAAATAAGGCTCCAGGACCCGACAGCTTCACAGAGGAATATTATAAATGCTTTGAAAAAGAATTAATAGATCCCCTACAGAATATGTTTAACAGAATATTACAGGAAAGACCTCCAAAATCTTGAGAAGAGGCAAACATAACACTTATTCTGAAGGAAGGCAAAGACAAGGCAAAGGTAGAGAGCTATCATCCTATTTCACTATTAAACATCCATTATAAGATTTTCATGACTATTCTAGCTTTGAGATTGAAAAATATTTTAAACAAAGCGATACACGATGACCAGACGGGTTTTTTCTCCGTCAAGAAATATGAAAGAAAACATAAGAACAGTACTAAATGCTATTGAATATTATGAAAAACATGATGGAAAAAAAGCTGCCATGATTTTTGTTGATGCTGAAAAAGCCTTTGATAAGGTGAAATGGAGCTTCATGTTGGAGGTTATCGAGAAAATGAATCTTGGAGAAAAAAAATCCTGAATGGATCAGAAACATACACAGTAACCAGAATACTAAACTAATTATTAATGAAGAAAAAACTTCAAACTTTGACATATAAAAAGGAACTAGACAAGGTTGTCCATTATCACCACTCTTGTTTATCATGGTGTTGGAAATTTTAAATAACAAAATTAGGGATGATATGTACATCAAAGGAACACAAATTAAGGGCCAGCATTATAAATTGAAGGCCTTTGCAGATGACGTAGGGCCTCTGCAGACTGATCAAAAGGGCCAGCCTGGAGGTAATGTTGGGGCAGGTAAGCCACATGTCAACCACCCCAACCCCATGTCGATGCTGTCCTGATGCTGCACACCATTACACATGGCGTGCGGCATCATTATGCCCTTCCGGCACAGTGTTCAAACACACTGTGATGAAAGCGCACTGAAGAGCCGTGGTGCCAGCTCTTAGGGTGGCCTTTTGCCTCCCCTAAAAGGGAAGGCATTTTGCTGCTCTTTTTGGGGTGGCAAAAAGGAGGATCGGTGCCACAGCATGGGGCTGCCATGGCCCCAATCCGCTGCTTCCCAGGGTGGCCCAGAGTCACCCATCTGCAGAGGCCCATAGTCTTCTTTTTAGAAGAACCATTAACTTTGATTAGAAAATTACAAACAACGCTACTTGATTTTGAAAGAGCTTCAGGAATCAAAGTAAACAAGGAAAAGATGGTGATACTTGTTAAAAATATGACAAAGGTAGAAGAGGAAAAATTACAGAATATATCAGGATACAAAATTGAGAAGAAAATCAGATACTTAGGTATTTGGATAACTAAAAGGAATGCAGATCTGCTTGAAAATAACTATGAGAAGATATGGAAAGAAATAAAAGACGAATTAAATAAATGGACGAAGATGAACTTAGAATTATTCGGAAGAACAGAGACAATTAAAATGACAGTACTCCCCAAGATGAACTTTTTGTTCCAAAACATACCAATATTTTTGAATGATAAACCATTTATACTTTGGAAGAAAGACTTGGTGAAATTCATTTGGTCAAGGAGAAAACCAAGGGTAAAATGGAAGACCTTAATCGATAAGAAGGAGAATGGCAGATGCAATCTACCAGATTTTAAAATTTATTACCAGCAAATGCCTTAACATGGATCATGGAATGGATAAAATTATATAAGGAAAGAATTTTGGCTCTAGAAGGTTTCAATTTGCAATATGGGTGGCATGCCTATATGTGGTACAATAAAGCTAATATACACAAAGAATTTGAACACCATTACATTAGAAGATCTTTACTCAGAATTTGGACACAGCAAAAGGATTTTTTTTTATTTTTTTTTTACAGAAAATTACCATTGTGGGTGTCAACCCAGGAAGTGTTCTTTGGAAGATGGTGTGAAGTACCGGAATAGCTAAGATACCAAGACATTTTTATCAAACGAAGTGAATGAAATGAGACTTTTAGAAGATTTGAAAGAGTTGGATATATACATTCACTGGTTTCCATATAAACAATTGGTAGATAGATTTAAAATAGACTATAAAAAAGAAGGATTTGAAGAAACTGGAAATGAGCTGGACAAAGTGATAAAACAAAATGGCCCAAAATTGTTTTCAAAATTTTACAATGTACTGTTGAAAAGAGAATTAGAACAAAATGTTCTAAAAGAAACAATGATTAAGTGGGCAATAGACATTGGAAGAGATATCAGCTTAGAAACAGACAAGAAAAAGAACGCAAAGGTTTACTCAATGCCAGGACTTAAAGGAAAATTATTTTAAAATGGAACATTGATGGTATTTAACACCTATAAAATTGGCAAAAAATTACAAAACAAGAACCAACAAGTGCTGGAAATGTAATCATGCCATTGGAGTGTGGTTTCACAAGTGGTGGAACTGTACTGCAATTAGATTATACTGGAGAAATATTCATATAGCAATATGTTAGGTCCTCAAAATAAAGTACATTTTGCTACCTGAAATATATTGATTAAATATGATAAAGAAGACATCAAAAGAGATAGAAAAGAATTGTGGAAGATTGTTATTATATATGATAGCAACAGCGAATCTAATACAGTGGAACTTGGATAATTTGAACCTCAAGGGACCAGTAAAAAAATGTGAATTATCCAAAATTCGAATTATCCAAAAAACGGGATACTGTATTGCAAAATTTAAATACAGTACACATACATTTTTGGGACTCTGCCGCGGCCTCTCCGTCTCTCCTTCCTCCTCCTCCTGGCGCTGGGGGAGTTTAGAGCCTTGGGCTGTGGTAGTTTGGGACTCTGCTGCAGCCTCTCCTTCCTCCTCCTCCTGGTGCTTGGGAGTTGGGGCCTTGGACTGTGGCTGTTTGGGACTCCGCCGCAGCCTTTTCCCCTCACCTTCCTCCTCCTCCTGGTGCTGGGGGAGTTGCCTTGGGCTGCAGCGATTTAGGGTTGCCTTGGAAAAACTTCGAATTATCCAATATATAATTCGAATTAACCATAATTTTTTAACATTGTTTTAATACAAGATTCTAGGGACCAGGGAAAATATTCAAATTAAAGAAGATTTTGAATTATAGAAATTCGAATTATCCATGTTCCACTGTATTAGCAAAATAAATAAATAAATGGAAATTGACAGAGGTGAGTGGCTCTGGAAAGTTACAGAAATGATGAGCATGGATGTACTCACTGCTGGATTAAACAAACAAAATATAGAAGAAGTTGAACAGGATTGGACCCCAATACTGCAATACTGTAAGAAGGAAAGTTTAAATTGTAACGACTTATTTAAGAATTTAGTAGAAATGATCAAAATTAATATATATATATTGTTGGGTAACACACAGAGGATCTGATGTAAATATTACACTCAAGGTGAAGACAATAAGATTTAAATGAGAATAGTTTAATACAAACTGGATGTACATGGGAAGTCAATTGTAAATATGTATATTTGAAAATTATGTGACATTACTATTGATATAGTTTGGGATATTTTATGTATTAAGTAGTTTATTAAAAATATATTTTTTAAAAAAAGTGTTTGATATCTTTTCCCATTCTTGGCCAATAGAAGTTCTGAGATATTCTTTGTGTAATTCTCTTGATTCCTAAATGACCTCTGAATGAGCTAGCACGACCTAATTCCAACATCTCATTTCTATATTTCATGGGAACAACTAATTGTCTATGTATCTCTTTTTAAGTATTATGCTTGCATTTCAAGGTTTCTCTGTATAATTTATGCTGTATGACCTTCAATCTGTGAGGATCTTCCTTACTTAACTCTGGGGGGAAGCAGACGGGTGGCACAGGGCCGCCCCTGGAAGCTGCAGATCGGGACCGAGGTATCTGCACTCCTCGGCCCCAAGCCGCAGCGTCCCAGGCCCAGGAAGGAGCACTAAAATAGCACTTCTTCCGCAAGACACCGCAGGTGCACCGCAAAAGGCCTCCAGTGCACCTTCGGTGCCTCTTCTGCTGCAGCGTGTGTGGACGCTGCAGTGGAAGTGTGTCATCGGAGCGCCAGCCCTGCAGAGCAATGGGCGTTCCAATGACGTATTCGGGAAGGGATTGGGGTGCCCAGCGTGAGGCTGCCCCTTCCCTTCCTGGCCTCGAAAACGGTGCTTTGAGCCATCTGCTTAGGCCCTCTTGTCTTGTACCTCAACTAGAGTGAACAAAGGTTTCAAACTTTCATCATTCTTTTGATCATGAGAAAAATTATGTTAGCTTTTCTGCACTGATCACCTCAGTCATTAGGTTCATTAGCCATATTAACATCTTAATTCATGACCAAACTTTTTCCTTTCTCTTCTTCATGCATTAGTTTGGCTTGTTCTGAGGAATTTTTCCTTTCAAGTTGCCTAGTAGTAAGTAAGGCATATCTAAGGTGTCTATCTAAGCCATTCCTAATGAGGCAGGGCACTGGAATATCATTGTGGACTGCAAACTTCCATGGCATCTTATGTCCTCTGAATGTGATATTTAACTGGGCTACCAGAATTGAAAATGCAAGCCCTCCTAAACCCTTCCGAATCATGGTCTCATCTGGGCACATGTATTGGTGTTCCAGCAAGTGTGGTTTAATTATACAGCCGTCCCTCCAGATTCATGGACTTGCCATTTGTGGTTTTTACTACTCACAAATGGCAAGCCCATGACTCCCTCCCTCCCTCTCTCCCTCCCTCCCTCCTTTTCCACTCCAGCCTTTCCTTGGCCATGCTGGCCTTTCCTTGGCCATGCAGCTTTGTAGCATCCACCTCAGCCCCAGAGGCCTGGAGGCAGCCGGCACTGCCATTTCTCCACAGCACTGCCTTCTGGGGGGGGGGGGGAGGAAGGAGGGAGGGAAGGAGGAAGGGATGGAGGGAGGGAAGGAGGGAGGGAGAGAAAGAAATGTTCAAGTTCCATTGTTCCCAATGGTGCTGCCATTGAGGATAATGGGACTTGAATATTTACAAAATTTTGAATTCGTCGGGTGGGTGGGTCCACAACAGATCCCCAACAAATTCAGAGGGATGACTGTACACACTTCTGCTCCAGAGTCTCTATAACCCCAGATAAAATTATCATTTATTTATATAACTTCTTTGTGTTCCTCTGAGCTAGGTTCCTGGGGTGCAGTTCATACAAATAAACAAGCTCTTAGGAGCTGTGAGCTGGCAGAGTCAGTTACTCTCTGAACTGCTGTTTCCATGGCAACTGTAGGCTCAGAATTCTCCTTGTGGCAAGAGGCTTTCTCTGTGGGCTTATATAATATGCTGCTTTTGCATCTGACTTTATTTATTATTCAGTTTAGGACAATTATATTTTAAATGCCCTCAGTTGCCACATTCATAACATGTTCTATATTCAGCTCTGGGTGACTTTCTCTAGTCCAACTTCTCTTATTGGACTCAGCGTCACACTCTCTTGACCCAAAACTTTTCTTCTCAGCCTCATTTGTTTGAACCTGTTGCCAGGATTTAATTTTTATTCCATCCCAACATCTATCCTATGAAGCTTGCCAGTTTTTATAATTTTTCTTGTCATTCCAATGAGATTTTACCTCAGGTTTTCACACTTTTTTGCTCCCTTCTTCTCTTATTAAGACTAAATGGTCCATTACCTGGGCTGCTTCAGCCACTGTCTGAGGTTTTCGATCTTGTACCAACCATTTATATTCTTGAGGGATGATATTGTAAAATTGCTCCAAACCTATTACATTTTGTAATTCCTCTTTTGAATTCACATTAGACCAATTTATCCAACTTTTTAATAAGTAATCTAATCTACATCCTAATTGAGCATAGGTTTCATCCTCTCTTTGTTTCAAACTTCTAAATTCCCTCTGATGGTGTTCTGGAGTTAACCCAAATCTCTGTTTTACCTTCTCTTTGAACAAGTCATAATTTTGGGATTCTTCTCCCCTCATTTCAGCCATTATTTCTGATAATGCTCTACAGATTTGTGATCTTAAGTAACTCATTATTTCCTCAGTCTTTTTCTTTAATCCTTCACAAGTTCTCTCAAAGTTTCTGAAGAAGGAGTCAATGTTTCTCCTTTATAATATCTTGGGAATCTCTTCATGTCAATTTGAGGCAACCTATTTGCCTCAATAATTGTTTGTATTTGAGGTTCCCTATCCATCTGTTTCATTCTCAACTGAAAATCCATATCCTTTTCTCTTAAAATTCTCTCATTTTAATCTCTGCTTGTCTTAATGTGTGTTCTCTTTCTTTTTGTCTCCTCTCATTTTTTATTTCTTTTTCTCTTAAAAGCCTTTCATTTTCATTTTCAATCCTGGCCATTTCAATTCTCTCTTTTATTTTCCAGATCTCCACACTCTCCTGAGATTCAAATATTGAGCTGTCCTAACTCACTACCAATTCTTCTCCCACCACTTCTGTTTCTATCCCAGTGGGTTTTGCTTTCTTAGGAGGCATTTTTATAGTATTTCCTTACTATTACCCAAAATTTTTATCTCAGGAAATACTCTTAACTACTTTTTAAATCAGTTGTTTACTAAGGTAACACTTGGAGATTAACAGCAAACCAGTGATTTCCTACTTTACTCCAAGTTTTTACCTCAGAAATCACTTTTCTAAGATATTTTCTCAGTGTGCTCCGGCTTTGGTACTTTTTCAGATATGGAGTGACTTTACCCACTCTCACTCTGTTGCATTATCTCTAGTCTTCCACAGTCCCCACAATTACCTCAGCAAATTACCCCAGGGACTGGTAATAATACTTTCCCCCCCAGTGTGGTCAGTTTCCGAGTAATCTCTTACAAATTACCTTTCACAATTACCTCAGAGATGATTTCACTGACACTAATATCTTTACTTTAAACTCAAACTTCTGAACTTTCCTCTCTCAAGTTCAGATCAAATCTTGGGTTTCTGGTTCCTCAAGCTCAGACACTGTAACACCAATCATCAAGCACACTTCTAAGCATCGGATTTTTCTGTATCCCAATGCTTGCCACCAATTTATGTGAAGCGCCACTCCTTCACCTAACTTTTTCCCCTCAGATGGCAGCCCTATGGGCTTTCCTATACCACTGCTGCCCCAATATGGGATGTACCAGACCACTTTTATGTATATCTAGGGGTTTACTCCCCAAACTTGGTTTCTTTATTTCTTAGCAGCATAGAAATTCCATCCAGGATCAGACAAGCTTGCAATTAAATGACAATAAAACTTTATTTGAATAATGGTTAACAATGTTTCATTTGTTACGATGTTGCATTTACTTGTTTTTGTTATACTTTGTTACACATTCATTAAGTTTAGAGAACACCAGATACTATTCTTTAGGACTCTCACACTGTCCTTATTTATGATGATGATGATAATAATAATAATAATAATAATAATAATAATAATTTCTATTCTGCCCCTCTGCAGTGCAATCGGGGGGGCTTACAACAAGTAAAATTCCAATAAAATACATCCAACCCCCAACCCCACCCCTTAAAAAAATAAACTGAAACAGTTAAAACATTTACAATTAATCATAATATAACACAAAGACATCACAACAATACAACACAAACAGCAGCAGCATGGAAGGGAGAAAAATTAGCTGATTCTTTGGTTATCCTTTTAACCTTATTTCTATAATAGCCTAACTATATCCCACAGGATATCAAATATCAGTAACTCCCTCACTCGGAGTGCAATATTCAATTAAGTCCCTCACTACTGGACTTTTCCTTCACAGCCCCTCACTACTGGACTGTTACACATCCAGACCTGGTCTGACTCCAGCTGTCAGCAATGGAATTTTTTATCACCTACAGCTCAAGATTCTATTGGCTGTTGTCAGCTCACCCCTGATTGGCTTTTGCTAGCTTGGCATAATTCTGCCTGCTCTCTACAATGTCAAACTGCATTAATTCTGCAGTGCAGACAAAACCTGAGATGGTGATAAGGTCATTTCAACAGGAACATTCCCTGAACCATGAAGATCTTCAGGTCAGTACACCTAATTGGATGCTTAGTTCCACAAAGTTGTGCCCGAGGGGTATTTATTTACCCACAGATGCAAAATCTGGTGTTCTTCTGGGATCAAACTTATCCTCCCATACTGTTTAATGTCTACATCAAACCATTCACTACAGCTACAAGCAGGTGGTCATGTTAATCAAACAACTCTATTTCTCTCTTTTTTTTCTTCAAAAGGTAAGTTGTTGTTGCTGTTGCTGTTGTGTGCCTTCAAGTAAATTCCAACTTAATGGCAACTTTAAGATGAACCTGTCACAGAGTTTTCTTGGCAAGATTTGGTTGAGAAGGGATTTGAGACCTGTCTCCAGAGTCATGGTTCAACACCTCTGTACCACAATATACTGAATTGGTGTCTGGCTGTGAGAGTGGATTAGATAAAGTCAAAAAACAGAGCTTCAGATTAGACAAATGGTGGTGCTTTTTAGTGGCTGGTTCCCTTGAATGGATGAATGGTGTTCATCCTGTTCCAGATGGGCCTGCACTTCCTCTGAAGGAACAGGTTGAAAGTCTTGAGTTCTCCAACATATTTTACTGTGAGTAGAGGCATGGTAGCACAGAAAGCCTTCTTCCCACTTTGGGCCTTTGCAGACTGCCGGAAATAGTGCAAATTGAATCCACTTTAAGGGTTAGGGTTAGGGTTAGGGAATCATGGGAACTGTATTTTATTGTGACAGCAGAGCTCTCTGACAGAGAAGGCTCAATGTCTCAGAAAAAAATAAAATTCCCATGACTCCTTAGCACTGAGCCAGGGCAGGGCCTCGGCAGACGGCTTAAAAAGCCGACCTCGGCGCAAGGAAGGGGAGGGGCAGCCACACGCTCAGCGCCCCTTCCTCCTCCCGAGTTCGTCCTCGGAGCCGCCGGCCCTCCACACTGCTGGCGCTCCGGGGGCAACCTCCCGCCGCAGCGTCCGCACACGCTGCGGCGGAAGGGTCGCCGAAAGTGCGCCTCACGCTTTTGGGGTGCACTTTTGGCGATGTATAAAAGGAGCGCTATTTTAGCGCTCCTTTCTTGGGGCGCCGACGGTGTGCCACGGGATTGAGGCATGAGGATGCCTTGGTCCCGCGGCTCACCTTCCTGAGGCGGCGCAGAGCCGCCAGTCTGCTTCCCCCCGCAGTGCCTCAATTTAATGTGCACTATTTCTGGCAGTCTGCAAAGGCCCTAAATGTTTCATAAAACTACAGTTCCCAGAATATCCTAACATTGAATCAGGGCAGTTCAAGTAGTCTCATACTGGATTATTTCTGCTGTGTGTTTTGGACCTTTGAGATCTGTTCATATAACTCCATATAACTCCAGTTCTGGTCCAACCACTCTGCCTCCCAATATGCTTCTTGGTCCAGTTCTTAGTGCTACCGTTAAACTATGGAGGGTTGCAGACTGCCAGAAATAGTGCAAATTGAATCCACTTTTAGGGTTAGGGTTAGTGCTAGGGAATCATGGGAATTGTTGTTCTTTTTTCTGAGACATTGAGTCTTCTATATCAGAGAGCTCTGGTGCCACAATAAACTACAGTTCCCATGATTTCCTAACCCTAACCCTAACCCTAAAAGTGGACTCAATTTGCACTATTTCTGGCAGTCTGCAACCCCCCTAAAAAGCCTTATTTAGTGCAGAACACCAGTAGGAATAGCACTTGATGGAATAACTCTTTCATCATTAACCTGCTTATACCCAACCAATATCTTTGGCCTTTCTTCAAGTACTTCTTCCAAGGCATACTCATACTACAGTCATAATACAGATGAGCATACTACAGTTGTGCCCAACCACCTCTCCCAATTATGGAATTTTCTCTTCATTGAAACCTGCATCATCCCAATGTTATCACCATTTCACCAGATTACATTTTTTCTGGACTCCTAGGCTTGATGGGATGGGATTGGCTGATTTTTAAATATCATCTAACTGGTTATCCCCATAACTTGTTCTTGGCTTGATGGATGATGTTGGTTTTGTATCATATAATGGCTTTACAGTTCTTATTTTTTAAAATATGTTTTAATTCTAAGATATCTTTAGTATTTTTTAAAAATGGTATCCAAGAAATATAGGTGATGAAGTGATGATAATAGAAAACAGGGTTTAACTTCCTCCCTATGAAAACAGCTGCCCCTGCCCCCCCCCCATGTGAACGGTAAAGGAAAGAAGAAAGGTTTTTGAACCAATTCAGTATGATGAAAGCTAAGGGGGGAAGCAGACTGGCAGCACGGGGCTGCCCTGGGAAGGTGTGCTGCGGGACCGAGGCATCCCCATGCCTCGATTCTGCGGCACACCTTTGCCGCCCCTGAAAGGAACACTAAAATAGCACTCCTTTCACAAGTCAGCAAAACTGCACCTCAAAAGCTTGTGCTGCACTTTCACTGACTTTTCTGCCACAGTGTGTCTGGATGCTGCGGTAGGAGGTTGCCGTCGGAGCGCCGGCCGTGCGGAGGGCTGGCGGCTCCGAGGATGACCTCGGGAGAGGGATGGGGCGCCGAGCGTGCGGCTGCCCCTCCCCTTCCCTGCCTCCAAGATGGCTCTATTAGCCGTCTGCCGGGGCCCTAAGTCACAGTATAAAGGCTGGACTATTAACAAGGTATTACAGTAAAATGAGATTAGAACACATCCATCACAAGATAAGAAAAATAAAGAAACTGAAAGCCACTTTAAATAAGATCACTGAGGCCTTTGCAGACTTCCAGAAATAGTGCAAATTGAGTCCACTTTAACTGCCCTGACTCAGGGGGGAAGCAGACGAGGGCATCCAGGACGCCGCGAGACGGTGCGCCGCGGGAGCGAGGCATCCGCACCGTGCACCCTAAAAGCGTAGGGCACACTTTCACTGACTTATCCATCGCAGCGTGTGCGGACGCTGCGGCTGGAGGTTGCTCCGAGGGCAACCTTGGGAGGAGGAAGGGGCGCCGAGCGTGTGGCTGCCCCTCCTCTTCCCTGCCTCGGAGATGGCTCTATTAGCCGTCTGCCGAGGCCCACAGTGCTAGGGAATCATGGGAACTGTAGTTTATTGTAGCACCAGAGCTCCTTGACAGAGGAGGCTCAATGGGCCTAAACAGACGGGTGCTTTGCGCCGTCTTCAAGGCAAGGAAGGGGAGGGGCAGCCTCATGCTGGGTGCCCCAACCCCTTCCTGAACACGTCATTGGAGCGCCTGTCACTCTGCACGACCGGCGCTCTGACGTACTTCCGCTGCAGCATCCGCACATGCTGCGGCAGAAGAGACACCAAAGTTGCACCCAAGGCCTCTTGCGGCGCACCTTCGGCATCTTGTGGAAGGAGTGCTATTTTAGGGCCTTTGCAGCTGCGGGTTGGGGCCGAGGAGTGCGGCTATCTCAGCCCCAATCCACAGCTTCTCGGGGCGGCAATGGCCGCCCGTCTGCTTAGGCCCATGTCTCAGAAAAAAATACAATTCCCATGATTCCCTAGCACTGAGCCAGGGCAGTTAAAGTGGACTCAGTTTGCACTATTTCTAGGAGACTGCAAAGGCCCTGAGTCTGCAAGACCTGTGCAGAGCTGTTGAGGGTAGTGTCCTGCAGATGTCTCATTCATACGGTTGCCATATGTTAAGGCTGACTTGAGGGCAGTTCACACACACACACATACATCACTGAACCACCATATCATAGTGGTTTGAGTGTTGGACTATGATTCTGGAGACCATGGTTAGAATCCACTCTCAGCCATTGAAACCCACAGCGTGTCCTTGGCAAATCACATATTTTCAGCTCCCAGAAAACCCTATGATAGGTTCACCTTTGGGGTGCCATGAATCAGAAATGACAACAATAACTGCAACAACAGCAAATAATGTGGGGATCCAGGATCCAAGGGCAGAAATAACATCAGGGAAATGGATTATATAGCCTGCAATCCTATACTGTAATTATTTACCAGGGAATATGTCCCATAAAATCCAGTAGGTTTTGTTCTGAAGAAGAACTTCAAAATTAATCAGCAAAAGAACTGAATAAAATAATTTAAACCAGGGCAGGCAGGGACATGGCTGATGAAAACCCAATTTCCTTCAGCAACTCTTGTTGCTAGTACCATCACAGACTATAAAGGCCTAAGCAAACTGCCAGAAATAGTGCACATTATATTGAGGCACTGCCCTGGCTCAGTGCTGGGGAATCATGAGAATTGTATTTTTTCTGAGACATTGAGCCTTCTCTGTCAGAGAGCTCTGGTGCCACAATAAATTACAGTTCCCATGATTCCCTAGCACTGAGCCAGAGCAGTGCCTCAATTTAATGTGCACTATTTCCTGCAGTCTGCTTAGGCCCTTAGAATCAATACTGCTTTGTTACCAGCATTATGTAGAGCTGTCTGACACTACAATTGCAGTCAAAGCTAGGGAAAAATTAAGCCACCAAAGGCTTATTTAAAAGAGCAGGATGGCAACAAGGGAAAACACTAGAATGCAACAATTTGATAGTGACATCTGTAAGGACATTATCACACGTGGGACAGTTTCATTGTTAAAGAGATGATAAAGTGGAAATGAAGCATCCCAAAAAGAAAGTGAAAATAGAGCTTAATTATGCAAAAGCTTTTCACATGTAATTACAGTAATAACGGAATTAAGTTAAAAGCAAAAAAAAGACGTTTTTAACTTTCATACACAAGTGAAAAGAACCCGTACATGTACTGGAAATGGGTGTGTTTTGTGACAAGACTCCTCCTTTTCCAGGGCGAGTCCTGCATTTCCCAGGAGGAAATGTCAGACTGTCCTACATTTGGGGTCATGTCCTCCTGCACAGGTCCTAACCCCCTTCCGTTGGGGTTAGGACCTCTCAAGAGAGCAGAGGAGGAGGAGGAGGAAGCTGGAAAGGCAAGGCAAGGCGAGGCAAGGGAGGGATTGAGAGGGAGAAACTGGAGGTAGCTCCCATGCTCCCCCCATAAGCCTTTCCCCTTTGTAGGACGTGCAGGGCAGAACTTCATGTGAGATGGAGCTCCAAGTTGCTCCACAAGCACACCCCACACTTGCACCCACATCCCCCCACAGCTGCTGCAAAGGAAGCCTTCTTTCCCCTCCTTTTCCCTCTATCCCAAATGCCAAACTTCTCCTCCGTCCCAAACTTTTTTCTCCTTGCTGTCTTCCCTTCCCTTCCCTAGCACTGAGAAGGAGCCCAGGACTCTCCCTCCCTGGAGGCCCCTCCTCCTCCTGGCCCTCCTCCAGGTTTTAAAAGAGAATTGTCTGTGCGTATTTGCTTTTCACATTACAGTAAATGCGAAATTACTGTAATTTCGCAAATGCATTTCCTCTAAACTCCCGAAATTAAAAAGATCTTGGATAATACCAGTTTCTGTCCAGTTTCTGACAAGTTTCTTTTCAACGTCGTGTGAAATCGTGAGGCACAAATTCAATTTTTGTTTGGGATTTGTGTGGATTAACCAACAGATTTCCCCCGTGTGATAACATCCTAAGATTCTCTGGAAAATCTGAATGAATGAATACTATGAATCCCAGAAAATGCAGCATTTTAGAAAGCAATCCTTGTAAATTTTCCTTCTCCAGAGGGGTTACTTAATGGACTAGTTTTCACAAATGTTTGAGGTCAGTAGAGTTTGGCATAGTGAACTTGGGCAAGACTCATACGATCAGCTTCAGAGGAAAGCAATGGCAAACCTCCTCTGAACAAATCTTGCCAGGAAAACTCCGTGATAGGTTCACTTTAGGGATGCCATAAGTTGGAAATGACTTGAAGGCACAAACAGCAAGTAAAAGAGAACTAAAGTGGATTTTACGAGCATCTAGACAGCTCTGGTGTAGAGTCCTCATTGTGACTGCCTGCTTTGCAAGTCAGTGCTCAAACTACAAGATTAATAAAAACACGTGACATGGACACAGAGATCACAGTTCTTACAGAGACTGCCTGACTAGAATACTATCAGAACTAGGTCTGGAGGCCCAGGCAACTTCACAGAGATCAAGAACCTGACAACACAGACAACTCATGAAAGTTTTTAAAGTAAGGTAGTCTTCAAGGTATTACAAAGAGCAAGTATTTGCTATAGAAAGAAGCCGAAGGAATACCTCAGACTCTGAAAGTTTATAGTGAAATCTCTTGGTGAAACTTGATTGGATCATTACATCATACAAATCCTGCTAATTAAACAGGTTAAAAGACACATCTCTGGCTATCAGTGTTGGTAGTATTCAAGTGAAACAGAGACCGAGCCTGTAGCTTCATTTTCTGGTAAATGAAATTTCTGTCATGGTGCAGGAAATAAAGAATTTGGTATCACTAATGCTAGAATTCCAGTTTCCTGGTGCCTTAATACTTTGCCTGTTCTTGGGCTATTTATTCATGTTTTTATTGATTACCTTTAAATCTCATCTATTCTTCCATGAGCTCAAGGAAGAGTGCATAGTATTTTCCATTTTGTCTTCATCATAATCCTGTAAATTGGGAAAGCAAGGGAGATAGTGTGGTATAGTGGTTTGAACATTGGCTAAGGAAACCCATTGGGTGATCTTGGGCAAGTCACATGCTCATTGCCTCAGAGGGAAGGAATTGCAAACCACCTCAGAACAAATGTTGCCAAGAAAACCTTGTGATAGGGTCTCCATAAGTTGGAAATGACTCGAAGGCATACAATAAGATAAAGCAAAAAGGTTATGATGGATTCAAAATGACCCCATGACTTTTGCATCTGAGTAGAGATTTGAATTTGATTCTCCCTGGTCCTCATCTAAACTCTCTAACCACTACAGAACATTGATTCTACAGTATATTATTGGCAAGTGGTGAAGAATAGTTTTTCCTGCATCTTCCTCTCCTCAAGGTAAAGCAGTGCTGAGGATACCATGGATTGCAAAAACAAACAAACAAACAAACAAACAAACAAATGGGTCCTTGGGCAGATCAATTTAGAAATCCCCCTGGAAGCCAAGATAATCAAATTGAGGCTGTCATACTTTGGCCATATCATGACAAGGCATGAGAAGGAGGTTGTACTTAATGGCCCTTGAGGTATCTTTCAGCTCTATGATTCTAAGATTCTATGACTCACTTCAAAAGTGAGTTAATGCTTGGAAAGATGGAGAGCAGTAGAAAGAGAAGGACCATATGCTAGATCAGGGGTAGGCAACCTTTCCCCTTTAAGGGCCGAGGGACTTCAGCTCCCAGAATCCCAGGAGCTATTGGCCAACATGGGACTATTGTCCAACATGGCTGATGCTTCTGGGAGCTGAAGTCCCTCGGCCCTTAAAGGGGCAAGGTTGCCTACCCCTGTGCTAGATGGATAGCCTTAGGGGGGAAGCAGACGGGCAGCCGTGGGTCGCCCCGGGAAGCTGCGGATCGGGGCCAAGGTATCCTCACACCTCGGCCCCTTGGCGCAACTTCACCGCCTCAGGAAGGAGCACTAAAATAGCGCTCCTTCCACAAGTCACCAAAGGTGCGTCGCAAAAGGCTGGCAGCGCACCTTCGGCGACTCTTCCGCCACAGCGTGTGCAGATGCTGCGCCGGAAAGGCATCCTCGGAGCGCCGGCTGTGCGGAGGGGCCAGCACTCTGACGATGCCTTCGGGAAAGGGTTGGGGAGCCCACCATGAGGCTGCCCCTCCCCTTCCTTGCCCCGAAAACGGCGCTTTGCGCCATCTGCTTCCCCCCTTAATCAGGGAGATCATGGTCATGAATCTTGAGCAGAGCAACAAAGGATATGGGGGGCTTGGAGATGTCTCATCCATGGGGTCAGCATGAGTTGGAGTCAATGGAAGGGCAATTAACAATAACAAAGATTTTCCTCTGTTTGCTTAGATCACAGATACACAGCTTCCAAAACCTGGTTGAGGATATGTTCTGCAGTGAAATCTGAACCCAGAATGCCTGGTCACCTGACCACATTGTTGACCAAGGGGAGAAGCCTACTCTCTCTCTCTCTCTCTCTCTCTCTCTTTCTCTCTCTGTGTGAATGTGTAAATATGACTTGGGGTAGCCAAAATGGTTATAAAAACCTATTCCATTCATTTTTAGTGCAGTAATTGTAGGGAAAGCACACACTGTGAGGGAAAATATGTTGCACCCTTTCACAAAGAGAGTGCTGCCATGACTATCACCAGTGGCCCAGTCTCAGTAGATCTAACGGGCATATAAAAATTTAGTATATTCAGTGCCAGTTATGAAATGCTCCTTTGACATTGCATTGTTTTATCAGAGGTTCTGGGCATGCTGATTGCACTGGGGTGCTTTGTTTTATGTATTAGATTGGAATGGATAGCTGTAATAATTTTCTTTCTTGGCCATCTTCCATGTTTCCATTAATCATTTTTGCAACTCTACACTACAGCTAAGCTGGTAAAAGGAGATTAGGTGTTTCAAGAAGCCAATCATGAGCCAATGCCCTTCAGTCTTCCAGTCCTGCAACTGCCATCTGTGATATTGTTTTGAAGCAAACTCCTTTTGTTTTCTGCCCTCAGGATCTTTTCCCAACAGTCGGAAGTATCTTTCCTTGTCAAATCCCTACTGCACAAATGATCAGAAGTTTTGTATTATGATTCCCAGCATTCTGCTACCAAAAGATTTGGTAAGTTGTAGGGCACATCTGCACTGACAGAAAAACTTACCTCCAGGTTACCATGATCCTCAGTGACCACATGTTTGTCTTCATGGTCACCACACACACCAAGGAGAGTTTGGGAGTATTGGTCACATGGTGCTTTCATTTGAATTCACCAATTGATAAATTGCCAATGGCCATGGCTGTTCTGGATTTTTTCCCTTCCCCATGTATGCAAATGTATGCATTTCTGAATTCCTCCCTCTGGCCTCATAGCAACATTGCAATAGAATGCAGTCCACATGGACGTGCCAATAACCAGATTTTCCACTCAAACTTGGGATAAATTCCCACTTTTCTCTTCTGGATTAGGTGATGAAATGAGATGATGAACCCCTGAGATAATGAAAAGGCCCAGATTAGGCCCCAGTTTCCCCATACATCCTTTAGACCAGGGGTTGGCAACCTACAGCCTGCGGGCCGGGTGCAGCCCGTGGAGGCCTTGGGACTGGCCGGTGCCCCGCATTTGAGCATGGGTGCCATTTTTGCGTCCAAGCATGGGCACCATTTTGGAAGGTCCCAAGACAGCTGTGCCGTGCAAATTTGCATGGCGCACCCGCCGTGGGGCCTTCTCTGGGCCTTGGGAACGCCCCTCGCATGTGCGCCATGCGAATTCACACAGCGCACGGGCGGGGGTATTCCCAATATAGTGCTCCTCACACACACGTGCATGCACATGACAGCGGGGGTGTCGTGTGCATGCTTGCACGGGGGAAGCGCGTGTGCGTGCCCACCCGGCCCCCACACCATTCCATGGTGGCGCGTGGAGGGGCATTCCCAAGGCCCAGGGAAGGCCCTCCGCCCATGCACTGGGCAAATTCGCTTGGTGCACATGCGGGTGGTGTTTCCAAGGCCCAGGGAAGGCCCCCGTCCATGTGCTGGGCGAATTTGCATGGTCTATGCACGGGGGGGGGGGGTTCCCAAGGCCCAGGGAAGGCCCCCCGCCCCTTTGCTGAGCGAATTTGCATGGCGCACGTGTGAGAGGGCGTTCCCAAGCCCCCCTGCCTGTGCACTAGGCCAATTCGCACAGTGCATGCATGGGGGTGTTCCAATATGGCCCCCACCCAAGCGCTGTGCGAATTCACATGGTGCACACACGGGGGTGTTTCCAAGGCCAAGGGAAGGCCCCCCGCCCATGCGCTGGGTGAATTCGCAGTGCACATGCATGGGGGGCATTCCCAAAATCCAGGGAAGGCCCCCACCCCTTCACTGAGTGAATTTGCACGGCGCACGTGCGGGAGGACGTTCCCAAGGCCCCCCTCCTGTGTGCCGGCGAATTCGCATGGCGGCACGTATGGGGGCGTTCCCAAGGCCCAGGGAAGCCCCCCCCCCGCGCGTGTGCCAGGTGAATTTGCATGGCACACGCGTGGGGGGTTCCCAAGGCCCCCCTGCCTGTGCACCAGGCGAATTCGCACAGTGCATGTGTGGGGGGGCATTCCAATATCGTGCTCTCCACGCACACATGCATGTGCATGATGACGGGATTGTAATGCGCATGCACGCTCAGGAGGAAGCGCGCGCGTGCCCACCCGGCCCCCTACCATTCCATGGTGGCGCGTGGAGGGGCATTCCCAAGGCCCAGGGAAGGCCCCCCCCGTCTGTGCACTGGGCAAATTCACATGGCGCACATGCGGGGGGAGTTTCCAAGACCCAGGGAAGGCACCCGCCCATGTGCTGCGAAAATTTGCATGGCGCATGCACGGGGGGCATTCTCAAGGCCCAAGGAAGCCCCCCCGCCCCTTGGCTGAGCGAATTCACATGGCGCAAGTGTGGGAGGGCGTTCCCAAGGCCCCCCCACCTGTGCACCAGGCCAATTCACACAGCGCACGTGCGGGGGGCATTCCAATATGGTGCTCCCCATGCACGTGTGCATGCGCACAATGGCGGGGTGTCATGAGCATGCGGACGGGGGAAAGCACGCGCGCGCCCACCCGGCCCCCACACTATTCCCCCCCCCGGCCCCCCGGCAACAAAGGTTGCCAACACCTGCTTTAGACAGCTTGCTGTAAAAACTATGTGACACCGTTGTCTTTGGCCTACGCAGACTTGTACATAGTACAAAAAGTAACTGTTCAAATATCTGCAGGCATAGTAGGGCCAGGAACATCTCCTGCCAGTTACTTTCTTAAACTGCAAGGTATTCACTGAGTTGAGTTTTATAGTTATAAGATCCCTATGTTCACAGAGTACTTTTTCTAAATGCTGACAACACTTTACATGCATTATATTCTGTGATTCTAGAGCTTCACATATTTTACCTGCCATATGCATGTCAAGGGACCTGGCAGTCCACTCCCACACATTCCTCTTACCATTTGTTGGTGGTTTGATGAGCTATAAAAAAATCAGACTAATACTGATATCTCCACACTGCAGAGAATGAGATATAATTGCTTGTCCATGTCTATGCAGTGAATCCATGGCTGACCTCATCAGAGCTTGGAACAGCTAGTTACACAAATGACTTGCTGGTAATTAATTCATATTTCCCAATAAATAAGGCATATGTAAATTAGATTATTATTGCAATATAAGGAAAAATAACTCCATCACAAGAATAACTTTGTGGTCTAATATTAAAATTACTTTTATAATTACTGGGGATTATGCCCTTACTATTTAGATCTGTCTAGTGCCAAAAGCTTGTAGCAATCCAATATTCTGTTTCTTAAAGTTATGAAAAACAATAATTTTATTTACTCCTGAAAAACCTGGAGATTAAAAAGTTGCTTCTTAAAAATTGAACTATGATTCCAACTATTTGAAATGGTAAATAATTACTTTTAATGATAATTTTCCAAGCTGTTGAACTGATATGTGAACCAGACATTTCTTGGATCACTGCTGACACACCATTTCAAATTCTCTACCCTCTCAAGGAGAACTATATTAATGTAGTTCATGGGGCAGAGGCCCAGCAAGCCTTGGACTATTCCACACCTATAGGGAACCACATGAACAGTGAGGGCACATTCTTAGAGGGGGGGGGAGAGATAGTGAGAGGGCCCTCAAAATGATATTCATCCCTCTCTCTCAGAGTTCTAAACATATTTTCCTGCACCATGGTCGCTCTGGTAGATGACCTGCGCCTCAGCATTGACAGGGGAAGCATGACCCAGTTGGTGCTTTTGGACCTCTCAGCAGCTTTTGATATGATAGATCATGACATCCTCTTGGAATGCATGAGAGAATTAGGAATGGGAGGCACTGTACTCTAGTGGTTCCATTCCTTCCCCTCAGACAGGTTCTAGAAGGTGTTGCTTGGGGATAGTTGCTCCTTAAAAATGGAGCTTAAATGTGGTGTTCCACAGGGTGCCGTCCTGTCCCCGATGTTGTTCAATGTTTATATGAAGCCACTGGGGGAGATCATCAGGAGACATGGGTTGGGGTGTTATCAATATGCTGATGACACCCAAATATATTTCTCATGTCTCGGTCAGCTGCCATGATGGCAGATGGCAGTTCTCCCCTCAATCAATGTCTCGAGGTAGCAATGGACTGGATGAGGAAAAATTAACTCAAGCTGAATCCAGACAAAATGGAGGTACTTACAGTAGGAGCCCCCAAACCAGGTATTGGGTTGCAACCCCCAGTCCTGGATGGGGTCACGCTGTCTGCTAAGGACAGTGTTCTCAGTCTGGGGGTGCTCGTCGCTTCACATGATAGATCAGGTGAATGTGACAGTCAGGAGCGCCTGTTATCAGCTTTGGCTGATATGCCAGCTGCGCCCTTTCCTGGAAGTAAGTGACCTAGAAACTGTAGTACATGCACTGGTAACCTCACAACTCAACTTCTGCAATGCACTCTACATGGGGCTACCTTTATATCTAGCCCGGAAACTGCAATTAGTACAAAATATGGCAGCCAGGTTGATTACCAGAACATCAAGGTGTGATCATATTACACCCATTTTGAAATCTCTCCACTGGCTACCTATTGATTTCCGAACACAGTATAAGGTGTTGGTGATGACCCTTAAAGCCCTACATGGCCTGGGTCCAACCTACCTAAGGGATCACCTTCTTCCATATAATCCACCCTGTACCCTCAGGTCCTCTGGGAGGAAGTTGCTCCAACCGATAAAAACTAGATTAACAGCAACCTCCCAGAGGACATTTTCCTCCACCGGTCCCAGACTGTAGAACACCTTGCCGGAAGAGATCCGTCAGATAACCAGCTTAGATGGCTTTAAAAAAGCCATCAAGACAGATCTCTTCCGGCAGGCCTACCCCGAATAGATCAACCTTTAACCCAGTCTCCCTCCCATCAGACATCCTTTGCACATCTTTATTTGTATCCCAGAGTGCTTATAGTTTTAATTCTACATTTTTAATTGATATGAGCATTTAATATATTTTTATCAGGGGGGAGGGTCATTGTTGTTTGTTAGTATTGTTTTAATGTTTTATTGTCTATTATAGGGGTAGTTTTATTTATTTAATCTAATTTTATATGTAAGCCGCCTTGATTGCCACAGCAAAAGGTGGGGTATAAAAATAAATTATTGTTATTATTACTATCACCAAACGATTGCTACCCGAATGTAGTGTTTGGTACTGCAATTGGGAGACCTAGCATCATGTAGTAGCTTGAGTATTGAATTTGAACACCAGGAGACCAGGGTTTGGATCTACACTCAGCCATGGAAACCCACTGGGTGACCTGGGCAAATCATACTCTCTCTCATACTCAGAGGAAACTATAGCAAAAACCCCTCTGAACAAAGGCACACAACAACACTAAGACTTGAGGCTCAAGCTTGGAGGCGTTGGAGGTGCTTATCCTGTCATTTTGGGATAAAACTTAACCTGCTCCCCTCTGTGTTCAAACTATGGGCCATTGGTGGCTAGAAAGAGTTCTCAGAGCAAACATTTTCCTAGGTCACGGGTATGGCCCATGGTTTTCATGCAGGACCCCATGCTCTTTTTGTAACCCCTGGAGACATCCTAATTGATCCTCTGAAATAATGTAGGGGTTTCTTTATTTTCTTTTGTTTTGTTTGCAAAAAGAAAAGTTTTCCACTCCCAGAGGCCTCAAGGAAAAGTAAGTTTTGTGATCAAAATGAGTCTGTTTCCAGTTTTGTTCATCAGGGCTGGTGTGGCCTGTGGTGGATCCTAGGGCGAAACCTGGACCCCAGAACTGCCAAAGTTGTTCACCCCTTTCCTAGACAGAGTTAAGAAAAGTTACTTTTAGACTACAGCTCCCAGAATCCCTCAAGCAGTATACTGTGGCTGTGAGGTTCTGGGAATAATAGTCTCCAAAAGAAACTTTTTCAGGCTGTGACCCTAGTAAGAAAGTTATGGCTGTTAGTTTATGTCACCTACACCTAGGAGTGCAGGGGGTTGAAATGCACCAAATAATGCCCTGCAGGGGTGACACCACTGCTCCCCAAACACCTGTTTTCTTTTGATAGAAACAGGAGTTCACCTGCATCTCTTTAAAATACTGAAGAGATGCTGTGAGTGGAGTGAGGGTCAGTGAGATGAAAAAGAAGCCTGTTTTTTAAAAATAAAAATAAAAAATTGTAATACTTTATTAATGTACTAAAAACGTTTACAAAACAATAGACATAGACATAAGAAAAACACAAAAGACTAACAACAATAAAACTTCCTGAGCTTCAACTCAGTTGCTCTATCTAAGATCCTACTATCATCTCTGATATCTGAAAACATAAAGTGTGATAAAGCCAACAGACTCATTCTCATCCTTTCAGGCACCAATCATTAAGGAGGAGGAGGCAAAGTTAATATTGTTACAGAAATAAGCTACAGAAAAGTTTAAAAAAAGGAAAAAAAGAAAACTCATTGAAGTGCCATAGGCAGCAAATCACAATATTCACCTTTTTGCAAGAAGTTTTTTACCGGCTTCCAGGCCTTTCTTTGTTTATCCCAGGATTCCCCCCTCAAACATAAAGTTAATTTATCTACAGTAACACAGTCCGTGAGTTTGTATAACCAATCTTTTACAGTTGGTATGTTGGAGCATCTCCATTTCGCCGCATAAACCATTCTGGCGGTTGTAGTTAAATAGAAAACAAGCTTCCCATATTTAATTTCAAAGAGATTATTGTCTGTCATCCCAAGCAAATAAAATTTGGGATCCATCCCGCCATTAATTGGTACAATCTATGTAACTATCCTATGGATACTCTTCCAATACCTCTTAGCAACCTTACAATTCCACCAGATATGTATGAAAGTGCCAACCTCTTTACAACACTTCCAGCATATCTTACTGACACCTTTATACATTCTGGCCAACCTTGTCGGGGTGAGATACCATCGACGTTACATTTTGTGGAAGTTCTCCCTTAGATCATAACACAATGTGTATTTAATTCGGTGGGTCCATGATCTTTCCCATTGTTCAAGAGATATGGTCTGCTTCAAGTCCAGAGCCCATTTGATCATACAATCTTTAACGACCTCATCCTCTTGTTCTAATTTCAGGAAAAGCTCATAAAAGTGGGATATCTTAGTCTTTCTATCAATTTCCAAAATTGCCTCAAATTCCTTTTCAACTTTACCAATTCCTCTAGTCTTTTTATCCTTCATGAACCTATCTCTAAGTTGCATATACAAGAACCAACCACAATTATCTCCTTTCCCCAAAATTTCTTCTTGCATCATAAGCTCTATATTTCCTGTTTCTTTTTGATATTTAACTAATTCATTATAGGTTACCCATTTATTTTTACTCAGTCTCTCTCTTCCAAATAAAGCCTCATTTGTTGAAACCCACAACAGCACCTTTCTGCATAAGATATCTTTATATTTATTCCACACCCTAATTAAAGCTTTACGCACAAAGTGGTTTTCAAACTTCTTATGTACCTGGGTTTTATCATAGAAGAGATACACATGAACCCCATATTGTAGTTCAGCACCCTCTAGTAAAAGTATCTCCTTATTTGTTAACCAAAACCAATCCATCAGCCATAAAAAGCAACAAGCCTCATAATAGATTTTTAAATTTGGTACGGCCAGGCCACCCCTTTCTATCTTATCTTGAGTGATTTTCATTCTAACTCTGGGTCTCTTTCCACTCCAAAGGAACTAGGAAAGATCTTGGTGCCACTGTCTAAAAGGAATATTGTTGTGAATTATTGGCAAATTTTGAAATAAAAAGAGAACTTTGGGAAGAATGATCATTTTTATTACTGATATTCTACCCAACCAAGATAATTTCAAGTTGGTCCATCTTTTAAGATCTTTTTTAATCTCCTGCCATTTCTTATGGTAGTTATTTTTGAACAAATCAACATTTCTAGAAGTGATGATAATACCCAAGTATTTTATTTCCTTTTTGATTTGAAAGCCTGTTTTCTCCTTTATTTCCTTTGTCTCTGATTCAGAGAGGTTCGTAGTCAATATTCCTGTTTTATTTGTGTTAATCTTTAATCATGACACTCTTGCAAATTAGTCCAGCTCTTTAATCATCGTTTCTATCTTAGCTGGATTTGTTATAGTCAGGACTAGGTCATCTGCGTAAGCTTTAAGTTTCATCTGTTTCTGTTTTATTTTAATTCCCTCTATTTCTACATTTTCTCTAATATTATGATTTAAAATTTCCAGAACAACCAGAAACAAAAGGGGAAAAAGAGGGCAGCCTTGCCTTGTGCCTCTATATACCGAAAAGGATTTTGTCTTATCTGTGTTAACAATAGCTCTAGCAGTTTGCGTTTTATATATTGCTTCGATCCATTTTATGAATTTGGGGCCAACATTGATTCTAGCTAGACATTTCAACAGGAAATCCCACCTGACATTGTCAAAAGCTTTTTCAAAGTCTATGAATATCATAGCCAACTTACGGTTAATGACCTTTCCATGATATTCAATAACATTTAAGATATGCCTGACATTGTCTTTGATATTTTGTCCAGGTAAGAATCCATTCTGATCATTTGGGACCCAATCTAGCAAGGCCCCTTTAAGCGTTCTGCAAATATTATGGCAGATCTTATAATCAATGTTTAAAAGGGAGATAGGGTGATAATTTCTAATTTCTGTCCCTTCTGTGCCCTCTTTAAGAATCAAACTAATGTTTGCCTCTGTCCAAGTATCTGGGCACCCAGCTTGTTCAATATTATGGAATACACTTAACAGGGGCAACATCAATTCCTCTTTAAACATTTTATAATATTCTGCAGGGAACCCATCGGGTCCTGCGGCTTTCCCTATTTTGCACTTTTTAATTGCCTCTTGAAGTTCTTGTAAAGTTATTTATTTATTTTTGTTTGTTTGTTTAAGGCCTCTCTCTGCTCATCAGAAAGCCCTTTAATAGTACAATTTTGGAGATAATTCTCCAACTCTTCTCCATTCATTTCTTCTTTCCTGTAAAGGTCGTTGTAGAATTTCCAGATGATTTGTTGCAACCTCAATTGTTCAGTTACATCTTTCCCATTATCCTTTAATTTATGAATAACCCTTTGACCTTAACCTGTCGCAATTGATGTGACAACAATTTCCCGGGCATGTTCATCCCTTCAAACATTTTCTGCTTAATGTATTTCATTTACTTAGCAATGTCCTCAGCTAACCATAAGGACATTCTTTGTTCCAATCCTTTAACTTCATTCGCTAAGGTAGCATTTGTTGGTGCTTTTTTATATTGTTCTCCCTTAACTCTTAATTGATTTCGAATCTCATTAAATTCTTTCTCCCTTCTCTTTTTATATTTGGAGCCCTTTTTTATAAAGACATCCCGAACTACAGCTTTAGAAGTATTCCAAATTGTACCCATAGGGATGTTAGAGTCCATATTTTCCAAAAAAAAGTTTTTCAACTGTGCCTTAACATCCTTCTGCACTTTTTCATGTTTTAGGAGTGTGTCATTGAGTTGCCACTGAAACTCTCTATAACCCTCCCTGAGTTCTATGGTTATGGGATGATGGTCTGATTTGAGTTAATATTTCCATATTACAGATTTTGGGGCAAATATTTTTGGAAATCAAGAACATGTCGATATGGGACCAAGACTTATGTCAATCTGAAAAATAGGAGAACTCATTGATAGAACTATATTTTGTCCTCCAGGCATCCAGTAAGCCATATTGATCCACTAAATTGAAAAACTCAATGGGGAGTTTGCCTTGGTTCGACCTAATTGATCTCATTGACAGTCTATCAACCATTGGGTCAATGACCCCATTAAAGTCCCCCAGCAGTATCATTGTTTCAACACTTATATCATTTAATTTGGACATTAGTTCTTTATAAAATTTTCCTTTATTTTCATTCAGCATGTAAATTCCAATTACTATTAGTCTTAAGCCTAGCCAGAAAAGCTCAACTCCTACATAATGGCCTTTCGGGTCATTTAAAATTTCTCTAGGTTTGAACCTGCTTTTAACATAAAGAACCACCCCCTGTTTTCTTTTTTTGGAGGCTGTGACAAATTCTGTGCCTAAATTACCATTTTTTAACATTGCTTTATCCTCCGTTTTAATTTTAGTCTCCTGTAAGCATATCAAGTCACACTTCAGCTTATTCAAATAGTGGAATACTCGTTTCCTCTTTATCGGCCCGTTTAAGCCTTTGACATTCCAGGAGACAAATTTATCCTTCCTACTCATTTTCTGGGATGAGTCCCTCATCACCATCCTCCAAGTGAGTATCTACATCCCCAGTCACATTATAATTTATTACTTCATCTCCCATAGCTCCAAATTGGACAAGACATGTATCCTCTCCTATTCCTGCCACTAGAGTCAACTCTGTATTTATGTTATCTTGGTTCTCATTCATCTTTCCAGATAGTGTCGCCTCTGTTTGAACAGCTTTCTTATCGGAGACACTCATGCCCTTTGTCTTAGCCTCATCCCTCTGCTTTCTTCTACTTTCAAATCTTTTGTCAACCTTAAATTCCCCTCTATATTTTCTCCAAAACTCTTTTGCCTCCGACAAAGATCTCAGTTCAACTTTTGTCTTTCTAAACCAAAAAGTAAGCCCTTCAGGGATCAGCCATCTATAAACAATCTGATACTTTTGAAGTTGGTGGGTTAAAAAGGAGTATTCCCTTCTCTTCCTCAAGACATTAGATGCTATGTCCTTAAACACCTTTAACTCCGTATTGTTAACAACCAAGGGGAACTCATTTTGTAAACTTAACACTTGGTCCCTTACCTGCCATCTAACAAAATTTAAGACAATATCTCTTGGCACATTTCTCTGAAGTGCGACCTTCGAATTCAAATGGAAAACCCTGTCTATCTCTAATTCAAACAAGTGATCGGGTTTCCCTAAATAATTTGCCAATGGAGGCATCAGAACTTCTATCAAGTTCTCCTCTTCCTGTTCTGGAAGGCCCCTCAACTTCACCGATCTCTCCTTTAATTTAGTGTCACTTTTAATCCTGTCTTTCTCTATGTCTCTAGGAAGATCTTTTAAGTCTTCAAATTTCTCCTCGAGTTTCCCCTGCTTATCCTCAATGCTTCCTGTTTTCATTTTATTGAATTCTAGTGAGATCTTATCAATGGCCCACCTAATGTCTTTCATTTCAGACCTTAATTCATGTTTAATTTCTGCCTTAAAATCCGTGATGTCTTGATGAAGGTCCTGGGTCTCTCTACTCAGGTCATTCCTCATTAATTGTAATTCCTCTAACAAAGTGACATAAGGGTCTCCTCCTTTTGCATGTTCTATAGAGGGCCTTCTTTGTTGTGAGGCTTGCCCTTTAAGTGTCTGACTTCTTGAAGTCATGGACATATTTCCTTCTTTAATCTATATACCAATAGGGTCAGCACACAATTATCCTGTTCAGAACCTACGCTAGTACTCTGATTTGCAGTAACACTTTGAACACTTACACTTGCAAGTACCATACGCCTATCTCACATTTATGCCAAATGCAATTAAAGCAATTAGAGCATTTGCATAAATCAAAACATAAATCCGTAGTAGATAATATCGTTGTACTATTGCCAGAGGGGAGAGGGAAATGACCCCACGTCCAGTACCAAGTAGTCGGCTCTGTTGACGGCCTAACAGCCCACCAAGTCAAGTCCAAACCCAGTTCAATTTCAAGTAAGCCAGTCCAATACAACAGGTCAATTCAAATTCTTAGTGTTAAACCATTCTATATTTCCCAAAGAGTTTCCTCTTAAATTCAAAAGAGTCCGTGAGGGACGTTCCCAACATCCACGCCTATGACTAGCCTCCACCACTCTCACAGAGCCAAATCCATTGGTGTTGGTCCAAATTTAGCCTCTTTCCAGTCTATCGTCAGCCCGACTCAGGACTAGAGAAAAGCTTGTCTCCAAAAACACGGTCCCGCTCTCAAACCGTCCAGAATCTCTAACCGAAGCTGGGGGGGGGGGCAGCACTTGGACTACGACTCCCAAAATCCTCCACTTCTTCCTTGCCAGGAAGTCCCATCCAGTGCCGTCCAATCGGTGCTCTCAATGTTTACAGACTCCGCTTCCCCATCAGTCCGGTAGGTGGAATCTGCACAATCTCCCAATAATTTTCCTCTTGCCCTTTCTATGTTCTTTTATAATTTTTGTAGCGTCGACCGCTATAATTTTTGTAGCTTTCTCATGTGCTTGAGGGCAATCGTTGGGCACAAAATCTATTGGGTTCTGCCTCAAAGACCGAATATACACAGTGGGGTAAGTCGTGGGTCCCCTTCAAGGCTCCATAATGGGGCATTTCCACATCCCTCCACTGCTTTCCAGATCTTCAATCAGGTCCAAAGGGTCGGAGATGTTATAATACTGAGTACTTACAGTCTTAGCTCGGCCTGGCTATTAATATCAAAACAATTTTTTTAAAAAAAATGGTGGCATCCCCAAGCCACACACATAGGCATGGGCAAGTCTCAGCAAGGCAATAGCGGCTTTCTCTACTGCGTTCTTCTCCTCTCCCTCTTCACCTCTCTTGGTCTCTTCAGAGTTTTATTTCAATGACCAATTGAGAGTGCCAAAGCCCCCATGCACTCCCCCTTACCAGGAGGGTGAAAATATGCCAAAATATGGTATAAATGACCTTAAACCTTGCTGAGTAGAATGGACCGAACCTCGGACGTGTCTTATCGGTCTGCCATTACCAACCGGAAATTAAAAATTTCTTTAAAAACATCACATCTTACCAAATGTTCACTTTCACAACATGAAACTATGTTCACATAAATACATTTAGGTTGTGCACATGTTGTAGTTTAAAGGTATAATTTTAATTTTGCTAGTAGTTTATATTGCAACTATTGCTATTACATTCAGTGATATACAGAAATTATGATTTATGAGTAACATTAGCACAAAAAACATTACTAAGGATTATATATGATGTGATTTGTCAGGAGGTCAAGGGGAATGACACCATGAATTACCACACTGGGTGACATCAACCCTAGTGATGCCATTGCCCCCATCCCTATCCAAGGAAACTATGGGGCTATGCAGACGGGAAAGAAAAGGTGACCTGAATTTGCCTTTTCCCCAAACTACAGCAACCGTACTGCTTGCCCTGAGGTTGCCCTAAATGGGGATGGAGCAACTGCACTGAGAGCCAGTTAATGCAGCTTTTCTGAGGCTGCAGTGAAGCCTCATCACCCACACTGCCGGCCCCGAGTTTTCCCTAAATAGGAATGCAATAACCGCACGGGTTGGCAGCAGTGGCTTTTTTTTTTTTTTGCGTTCTCTGCGGCGCATGCTCACGTGCACAGATACAACATGGCCCCTTTAACAGAAATGTTGGCATTTCTCAAGACTTGTGCACTATGTGCTTTAGAGAAATCATGGCTGCCACGGCAATTGAGTGGTCCACGCTGGTACTCAGCCTGCAATGCAAAGCCACAGGAGTCTCTGCCATGGTCCCTGCTGCAGATGCATTCATGCAAGATGGCAGTGATGACTTGGAGGACCCAGAAGTGAGACTTGTCAGAGCGGGTGCCACAAGACACATTGCATGGTGTACCACCACCACCACCACTGCTCTGATGCCACCCAAGAGAGCCCCACGCCACTGGTGGATGTTCCCCAGAAGCACCGACTGGTGGGATGGGTTCGTCACATACATCTGGTCCAATGAGCAATGGAGGATGTTCTTCTGAATGCCCCGTGCCCTCTTCCACAAGATAGTAGAAGTACTGCACGCAGAAATGCAGCGGGCAGACAGCATGATGAGGAAGGCCATCCTGGTAGAGAAGAGGGTCACCATGGCCATCTGGGTCCTCGCCCATAGAGCCAGCTACAAGCAGGCATCAGAGCAGTTTGGGGTCTGCCAAACCACTGTGGAGGAAGTGTTGGTGGAGTTCATCTTCACCATGAAAAAGCTGCTCCTGTCACAGACAATGTACCTGGGGGACCTCGCTCAGGTAAGGACAGTCACACACACTTGTCATTTTCCCCTCCTGCACAGAATGTGTCATGACCTGGCATACAGTGTGGCTGTCACTGTACAGAGTTGGCTGCTTAGCCCATTGAACCTGCCCAAGGATGCCTAAAACATCATGACTCGACATAGTGTGGCTACTACTGTATACTCGGCAGCTTAGTCCATTGAACCTGCACAGGGACGCCTAGTAGGTCATGACTTGGCATACAGTGTGGCTCCTACTGTATGGAGTCTGAGCTTTGACCGTTGAACCTGCACAGGGTTACAGTTAGAGTTTAGGGTTAGGGTTAGGCTTTAGGGTTAGGGTTACTTTATGACTTGGTATACAGCGTGGCTCCTACTGTATACTCGGCAGCTTAGCCCATTGAACCTGCACAGGGATGCCTAGTAGATGATGACCCAACATATAGTGTGGCTCCTACTGTATACTCGGCAGCTTAGCCCATTGAACCTGTGCAGGGACGCCTAGTAGGTGATGACCTAACATACAATGTGGCTCCTACTGTATACTCGACAGCTTAGCCCATTGAACCTGCGCAGGGATGCCTAGTAGGTGATGACTCAACATACAATGTGGCTCCTACTGTATGGATCCCCCTGCTGGGGCTGATGAACCTGCGCAGGTACACGAAAAATGTCATCAGTTGGCAAATGCTGTGACTGTTTATCATTCATCCTCCACTTCTTCCCCTTCTTGTCACCCACAGATCATGCAAGGATTCTCTGACCTCGGCCTCCCCCAAGTAGTGGGTGCCGTAGATGGGTGCCATTGTCTGATTGTGCCACCCTTGGGGAGGAGGAAAGAGTTCCTCAACCGAAAGGACAGCTACTCTGCAATCCTCCAGGGGACATCAGATCATTGAGGCCGCTTTGTGGATGTTGAATTGGGCTGGGCTGGATCAACTCATGCCGCAAGGGTGGCAAGGAATTCCATCATCTTTCAGGCCATGGAAGCCAGCATCTACATGCCAGGGAACCCCACCATTACCCTGAGGGGCCAGCAGATGCCCCCTCCTGCTTGCTGACAGTACCGAATGGTACTGTCGGAAGTGCCATCAGTACGATTCGGAAGTGGCTCATGAAGCCCTACCAGGGCACCACCAATGCCAGGCAGAAAGGATTCAACAGGAGACTGAATCACGCCAGGAATGTGGTGGAAAGGGCCTTAGGGTGGCTGAAGGCTCAGTGGAGGTGCCTCACTGCCCCACTCCTTGTGGCAGAGGAGAATGTCATCCCCATCATCGCCTCCTGTGTCATCCTCCACAACATCTGCAAGACCAAGGGAAGGATTCTGGATGAGGGAGGGCGCTACAGGCGCCACTTTGTGCTGCCCACTCTGGGAGCACCCATGGAGGACAATGACCTTGTGAGGCAGAGAGAAGGGGAGGCTGTGAGGGAGGCCCTGGCAGAGTTCTTTGAGACCAGGAGGATCTGAAGTATCCCCTCTTCTCAATCTGTAATCCTAGGTCA
Organism: Phrynosoma blainvillii; assembly: GCA_026167975.1. Classification (NCBI taxonomy): domain Eukaryota; kingdom Metazoa; phylum Chordata; class Lepidosauria; order Squamata; family Phrynosomatidae; genus Phrynosoma; species Phrynosoma blainvillii. The sequence continues at coordinate 204,352,783 of JANUYF010000003.1, forward strand.
CCACTGTACTATGCCATGAGCATAAGCACCTCAATAAATATGTACTATTATCCCCACTCTGTGTATGGCTAGCATTTATGTAGGACACTACTGCACTATGTTATGATGAGATCCTATCATTCCCACTCTGTGTATGGATGGCAATCCTGCTTTTAGGCAGATATCCTTGAATATGAGCCTAAGGGAGGCACACACAGACACACACATAAAAGGGCATGGAGGGGTCACCTGGCACCAGATTTCCTGGCAATAGAAAGATACAGTGCAAAAACCACCATCTGTAACCTCTGACAATGTTACAAAATTCCCAACAGTCAGCTTTCCTAATGGCCCATTCGATTGTAACAATTGGTAGCCCAGAGGGCTACCATTGGGGCCCACATACCAACTTCTCTCATGAGGGTATCCATTGGCCAGGAGCCAGGTAAGCTCATCTGCCCCTGTAACAATTGCCCATAAATGTTCCTGCGGACCTCCATAGGTCCCCAGGACGATGATGGCAGCCAGGAGGAGAGTGCCCATCCGCATCGCATACTGGAGCAATGAGGAGGTGGGCATTCTCCTTCAGGCCCTGACCCCGGAGCCAGCTGCAAGAAAGGTAATGGCAAGCACCAACCACCCTAACCAGGGGTACTTCTCCCAGGCCTCCCAGGCCCTCCACCAGCAGGGCTTCAGGAGAACCCCCCAACAGTGCCAAATGAAGTTCAAGGCACTGAAGGGGGTCTTCTTTGAGGCCCTGGAGGATTTTGGGGAGTATCCTCCAGTTAGGAAGCGCCCATCCTTCTATGAGCGGCTCCGGGACCTGTGGATCAGGGCCAGCTGCCCTAGATGGCAGGATCACCATCCTCCTGGTAAATGTTGGGCCCCTGCCATGGTCCCTCATGCCCATCCCTCCCTTCCCTCACTCTTCCTTATCCCTCCCCTCCCTCTTGTCCCCATCCCATGGGTGCTAATGGTGTGTCCCTTCTCTCCAAATGCAGGCATGTGGCGGAGGCAGTGACAGGGATGGAGGAGAGACCCTGTCAGTTCCCCCTCCTCTGAGAGAGAAGCCGGGCCAGCCAGGGAGGACCATGCAGAGGGAGCCCCTACCATCCCTCTGTAGCCACACCAGCCTCCCATGGCCGAAGGTAGGTTCCTGAGGGGAGGGGTAATGGCTGCATAACTGTGGCCTCCATGGCATTCCTGTCCCTCCCTTTCTCCACTTCTTTCCATGCTGCATTCCTAAATGGTGTCTTTTTTCCTTTCACTGGTGGACCTGCTGAGGAGGAGGCAGCAGGGACGCTGGCCACCAGGCGGAGCACTTCAGGGTCCCCTTGGTGTTGCCCGCCTGACGGTCATCCAGACCACTCAGGACCAGGACTGTGAGTGGGGTAAGAATGACAGGGACACAGAGGGAGGGAGTTGCCCCCCCCCCCAGGAACCCTGACTGTAGCATTGGGTGATGGGGTGAAGAACAACCTCCTAACCACACTTTTCTCTTTTCTTTTCCCTTGCAGATCGACAGCTGGAACAAAGGGTGGCTGCCATGGAGGAGCAGATACAACATCTCAACAACTCCATGGCAGCCATCATGCACCACCTTGGTCTTCCATGACCCCTGATCCCACCCCCTCCCCTTCCCTGAAGCACCTTCCCCTTCTCTTCCCCTTGTGCATGTTTCCTACCTCCCCTTCTTCCCCCATTGTAACTTCCCCTCCCCTTTGTAAATACTCCCCTCCCCTTCCCCCATTTGTAGATTGTTGTAAATAGTTGTTTGTTATTTATATCAAAAGAAAAAATATATTTTTAAAAAAATTATGATGGAATCTGCACATGTACGCAGGTTCGGCAATAGCTGTTTTTTTATGAATAAACTTTCCATTTTTAAACAGCTTCTGACATTTTATGCGAAGGTGTGTAGGTTCATCGAAGGATCCTACAGGAAACCAGTGAGCAACATCAGTGAGGAGGGCATGGTGTGTGGTGCGGTGGCGGTGGCAATCAGTGAGGTGGGCATAGTGTGTGGTGGTGGTGGCAAGCAGTGAGGTGGGCATAGTTGGGAGTAGTTGGCAATGGCTGCCTCGGTACTTAATGGTGATCATCGCAACATCTCCATCCCCCTCTACTTGATCTCTGCCTTTGTGGGTGGTGAGTGGGCAGTGGCATTGCCACATCATTGCTGAAAAGGCTGCTGGACTCTTCTACAGAGTGTTGCTCAATGATCTCCACTTCCATAGCAGCCACCTCCTCCATGGGTGGACACCTCTCCCTCCTCCCTCTGCCCCTCCCCACAGCCTCCTCCTCCATGGGTGGACATCTCTCCCTCCTCCCTCTGCCCCTCCCCACAGCTTCATCCTCCATGGGTGGACACCTCTCCCTTCTCCTTCTGCCCACAGCACCCTCGACATCTAGGGAGGGAGAGTGACCCCTCTTTCCTCTGCCTACCACCACAGCCACCTCCTGCTGGCCCTGGGGGATACCCCTCCCTCTTCCACCCTCCTGCACACCCTCTCCACTGCCACCAATGGCCCTCTGGGGCCCCTCTATGACATTCGCAATTCGGGCCAGCAGACTGGTCTGCAGTTGTAGGGAGTCAGAAACACACTGCTGCTTGTGGGCCATGTGTTGCTGATGCTCCCTCTGATCCTCTCTCTCTCTCTGCCTCAGCTGATAGCAACATTCAGCAAGCTGATAGGAACGTTCATCCTGTTCTAGTGCTTTGTCCATTTGTTCTATGATGCATTCCATGAACTGCTGCTGGGCACTCGTATTTGTTGTGGCTGCTGAGCAACATGTCCTCTTCCCTCTGATGTCAGCCAGGCAGGCTGCCAGTGGCAGTGCAGCTCTGGCATTAGCTGTTTCATCCTCATCCTCCTCTCTCTGTCATGCTACTTCTCATTCTAGGGACATAATATGGCAGACGACACCATTTGCACACACAACATCTCCCGCACATATCAGGGGGGAGGGTTTGTGTAGGCACACTGGATACATGCAGGGAGGTTTGTGTAGGCACACTGGATACATGCAGGTGGTGGTCATGCAAGAGACATGGTGAATAGGACACACAGACAAACGTTCCTCCATGCTCCCCCCCCCCCACATGCTAGGGTGCAAAAGTCATGTGCCGGGGGGAATTCTGCAAACCTGCGAACCTACACAAAAAATGTCACAAAAGCCATACAAATTGCTTTGCTTTTTTGGGGTGCAGGCATACATGCGACAAAATGCATTTTTTGTCATAACAGGGAATCTACCATGTGCAGCCTGGACCTAGTTGATCAGCTGGGTGAATTGTCCAGGACCTGCCCTCTCCTCACCCTCGCTCTCATCGTCGCTGCGTGCTGTACTTGTCCGTTGGACAGGGGAGCTGTCACAGTGGCTACTGATCCTGGAAGATTCAGTGCTCCACTCTGATGTATGAGATGGTGGCCTGCTGGTGGAAGATGTAGAGGCATGGGATTGTGGTCTCATGGCAGAGATGTCCATAGCCCTCTGACTACAGGATGTCTCAGCTGAGTCGGAGTGTTCCTCCTGGTCATGTAAAAATGACAAGGGATGGGGTCATCTCTGCCCTGTGGTCAACCTAGTGCTGTCCCCTGCAGCCCTTCCTGAGGGCCCTGGCGCATCTTATCTTGAGAGGCCAAAAGCTCCTGGGCGCATTCTCCCTCGGAGATGTCCTCCACGGTTTCCGCTCTGGCTAGCTGGCCCACTGGAACCCTCATGACTTCACTGCTGGTGCATATTCTGCTGGGCCGTATGCTGCCGTCCTTGGTGAGGAAGGAATGAAGTTCCTTGTAGAAGGGCATGGAGGAGGGACCCCCTCCACTTTTGGCCTTGTGATCCCTAAACTTCTTGTAATTGGACCTGAGGTTTTTGGTTTTCCGACGACACTCCTCCCAGGTGCGTTGGTGGCCCTTCAACCTCATGGCTTGTGCCAACTCCTTAAATGTGTCAGCATTCAAGAAGGAATTTCTTAATTTCTCCAAAATGTGTGGCTGCGACCACAGAGCTATGAGGTCGGCCATCTCCGCATGGGTCCACGACATCCCTCTCCCTCTTTTTGGCTCTCCGCTTGTGGATGGCTCTGCCATTGTTCCCGCTGTGGACAAGAGGAGTCCCAAAATGGACAGCTGTGAAGGTCTGCAGCTGGCAAAAGTTGGGAAAATGGCACTGAAATGTGTGTGGGGGTCCAGCTTAAAAGTGAAAGTTTCCCTTTATCTCTTTAACACAATGTAACATACGGTAGCAACAGTTTCACCTTTCCACGCTGTTGATGCGCACTGTGAAAATTAGGGTTAGATCTAGGGTTCTGAAGCAGACACACCTGCAGTGGTTCGCCCACACCTGAACCCTACAAATGCTTTAATTTGAAGCTTTTTTCAATAGGTGCATGCTCCCCAAGGGCAGCTCTAAATGCAGCGCACCTGTACACGTTCATTTACACTGGCATCTTTTGCTCTCGGGTGCCCTTATTTACGCTGTACCTCCATCGCTGCATCCCGACATACCATTGAAGGTGCGCATGTTACCGGAAGGAGCGAAAAAATGGGGCTCCTTTTTGAAGTGGACATTCACAGGAAGAGGCAGGTAGGGGACACTTTTTCGTCGTGCGTCATCTAAAGACCATGCCTTCAGGTCAACCCCAAAACAACCTTTTAGCCCGTGTGCATCCCCCCTATATGTTGTAGTTGGGGCCATCCTGCACAAGATTCCCCTACTTTTGAAAATATAGTGCATTGATCTGAACATTTACATTTGGGCCAAAACCAGCCAGCCATACTCCTGATTTTCCTCATGGTCCATAGATCATAGCACCATTCTCTAACCATCTTTGGTTTATGATTGGGTGAAAGCCTCTTAGTACTTCCTGGAACTACTTCGATTGTGAATTAGCCATGAAATCTATACAGTGCATGATACCTGCAAGGGATCAATTTCTTTGCTCTTTACACTGGATTAAAACCCTGGGTCACTTTATTTTATCCAATTTTTGCATGCTAAAGTAATTCACTGGCTAAAAGCCAACATTCCTCAAAGAAGCTTCAGGCAGATTCTAATCCAGGTTGTGTTCCTCTGTTCCAGATTCCATATCTCCTTTGCTATCTTTAATCATGTTGTACATTCTGCTTTCTCTTGCTCTCTCTCTGGCAAGCCTTAGATCAATTATGCATTTTCCTGTAGTTATTAGTTCTCGGAACATCTCTATTTACCCCCTATGAAAGAGCATTTCCCAACACACAGTAATATTGATTTTTACTCAAAGTCATTAAGTATTTTGGACATGATTAAACCAAAGTTAAGCCATTTCAAATTGTATTGATATTAAAGGGAAAGGATTTAAACAAGTGATCTCCTTTGCAATTCTATAGAAGCCAGCTCAGAAGCAAGCCCTACTGAGTTCACCTAGGACCAAGAAAGTGCAAATAGAATTTCAGCCTCCCATCAAAACCAATGGCATCCAAACAGCCTTGCTTTGGAATAGGTTCATAGTGTCACTGTGTCATCACTCTATTAAATAATTATTGCATGTCTCTCTGATAAAAATGGAAATTATTCAATGGATGTAGGGTCCAGTTAGGGTCCAGAAGAGGGAGGGTGGAGATTAGTGGATGGAAGCTTATTTGCAGTTTTGAAAAGCAGGAATGTTTTCATGTTACGTTTGAATGAAAGGGGTTGCAAACTATTAGGGATGGAAGGAATGTTTCACAATAATCCCCCCACAAAAAACAAACAAACAAACAAACAAAAAACATTGCAAAATGTGTTTCTTCAGCATTAGGAAATCCTGTCAAGAAGAATGCTGGACTGATGAGAATTTTCAGTTTATTATTTATCCTGAACAAAATTCTCACATGGTTATACATAGAAAATAGCAAAACAAATTGTAAAGGAAATGGCATTTTCTGTGCTGAAAATAGTATTTCTATGTATAAATGTAATTTTCTACACAGAAAATGTTGATTCCTCTGTAAAAAAAAAAAAATACCATGTGCAACATTTGCATAAAATAGGTATATATTGTCTTCAAAAGCTGCACAATTTTCAAAGACCTTCTTACAGCAAGAAAAAAATGGCTAAAATTACCCATTGTTGTCTTCAAGTTACATCCCTGCAATCTACTGCAAAGATGAATCACTATTCTTGCAGGCTTCCTAGAGACGCAGAAATGTTTTTGCCAGAAATGGGAAGTCAATGAATTTGAGGTCACAGAAATAGGTTTAGAGAGCCATATGTAGACCTGGGATTTTACTTTGCCTATCATGATTTAGGAAGGCAAATTTGTAGTCCTGTTTAACTGGACAATGGGGGGTTGCAGACTGTCAAAAATAGTGTGAATTCAGTCCACTTTTAGGGTTAGGGTTAAGGTTAGGGAATCATGGGAACTGAATTTTATTGTGGCACTAGAGTTCTCTGACAAAGAAGGTTCAATGTCTCAGAAAAATAACAATTCCCATGATTCCCTAGCACTAACCCTAACCCTAAAAGTGAACTGAATTCACACTATTTTTGACAGTCTGCAACCCCCCCATGTTCCTTCTGACTTTTATGCTTTTTCCTTTGTATTTTCCTCCATTTTGGCCCACTGGAAGGCTCCCAAGAAACTATGGATTGCTACTAGATTTGCCTTGAAGGACATGCAAAGATAAGAAGGTGAGCTGGAGTGACAGGAAGCACACAGAAAAGAGGAGGGGTCTGCAACAAGAATTCCTTTCATTTGCTACTCTTTGGAAAAATCCAAAATGTGTCCAACTGATTTGCTGATGATAACTTTTGTCTTCAAGTCCCTTCCTATGACATTGGAAGGGTCAAGTGATGAATGCAGTAAAACTATTCCAGATTAAACAAATTTATAATTTAACATTGAATTTGGCTAGTGAATGCAACAAGATCCAGTGGGGCATAATGATTTGAGTGTTTGACTACAAGTCTGGAGATCAGGGTTCTATTCTGCACTTGGCCATGAAACCCACTGGGCGACCTTGGCCAAGTCACATGCTCTCAGCCTCTGAACAAATCTTGTCAAAAGTAGCCATAAATTCGAAATGATTTGTTGAAGGCACACAACAAGTGAACTCAAAGACAGGTAATGATGCTGTCAGTAGCTCCACATTCTAAAATTTGAACCTGTGACTCATTTTCACTGTGGTGTGTGTGTGTGTGTATGTATGTCTACATCTGTGTACACACACTTTAAAGGATCCCCACACACACATGTAACACAGAGAACCAGGCTCAGTAACTGTGGAAACCAAAATGCATGCAGGAAAGGGATTAGGCACTGATTGATACAGACAGTCAATTAGTACTTCAAAGGGAAGCTGACTCCTTGTTTTATATACACAGAGCATGGGATAAAAAGATTGTAGTTTGATGTCTTGTAATCTCTGTTGCTTCAGTGTTGACCAGGACAGCATGATATTGGAAAGGTTCTCGGAAGTTAAAAGAGCCCCGCATTGGCTCCCAGTGGAATGGCAGCATTAGGAGAAACAATGACATTGTGTGATCTGTGCACACTAGCCTTTCTAAAGTATTTCAGACTGAACTGACTCTCTCTGGGACTCTGTTCAAGTCAAAAAGTGTTCTTAATCTCCATGATGTGCTGATCAAACCTTAAACTGTCAGGCCACATTATTTCCACAGAGCCAGTTCTATTGGTGATTAATTAAAATTTCTTCTTGATTGCATACAGTCCTTTTAAATGTGTAATCCATTTATTGTGTAGTGAGTTGAGAAGATAGGCCCAGTACCTACAGTGTAGGGCTATGCATACACTTGCCTACATCCCTGTGTTGAACACCCATGCTAACCTAGCACATATGAAGTTCTTTATTGTTTTATACCAGGGTGGGCAATTGTGGGGCAGAGGAAGCCATTCCTTTCCCTGAGCAGAACTTTGAGTTATGTGAATCAGCCAAAGCATGGCCAGTGTGTTTACACCTGGGGAGAGCCAGGGCAGGCCTGTACAACATATGGCCCAGGGGCCACATGCAGCCCACCAAAGGATTTCAGGCAGCCTACAAGGATGTGGAACAGCTTCAAAGCTCCTCTGCCACTCAGTCTCCTCCTGAGGACAGGACCATACAGAGAAGGAGGAGGAAGGGCAAACATTCAACCTGCAAGGCTCCTCTGCCACCTGGCTATCTCCTGAGGAGAAGGTCAGGTGGTGGAGGAAGAGAACAAGTGAACACTCACCCTGCAAGTCTCCTCCACTGCTTGGTTTTCTCCCAGGGAAAAAGCTGGGTAGAGGAGGAGGTGGAGAACAGGCAAATACTTGCCTCTCAAGGCTCCTCCACTGCCTGGCTTTCTCCCAAGGAGAGGGCCAGGTGCTGGTGGAGGAGGAGGACAGGTGAACACCCACACTGCAAGGCTCCTCCACTGCTTAGCTTTCTCCTAAAAAGAAGGATGGGTGAAGGAGGACAGGCAAAGCTTGCTTGCAAGGCTCCTCCTTTTCCTAGCTTTCTCCTGAAAAGGCTGGGTGGCAGAGGAGGAAGAGGGGCAAACGCTCACCCCTCAAGGCTCCTCCATCACTCAGTTATCTCCTGAGAAGAGGAGAAGGACAGGAAAGGCTCCCCAGGCAGAGGAGGAGGAGGAGAAGGGAATTAATATTAATTAATTCTAATTAATATTATTAATGAATAATTAATATTAATTAGTATTATTGATTAATTGATATTAATTTATGTTTAATGAAAACATGTCTGTGGCCCGAAGACATTTAGCCTATTTTAATTTTGGCCCCTACCTACTGCCAAGTTGTGCAGGCTTGAGCTAGGGAAAGGCAAGGGGAGCAAAACTGCCACATTATGTGACATTTTTTTCTGCCCTCAAACTCTGGAGGCTTCAGTGGTCACTGAGTGGCTTTGGGTCTACAAAATACTTGCCTGGGGACCACACTTTCCCCACCCTATTGTATATGTTGGTCTATAGGAAGGCAACAGCAAAAAACCTAGGAAGACCAAAAGTCAATGCAGTTTAACTTTTGTAATAACAAGATAATTTCCATTAGTATTAACATTGTCTTAATACTAATGGAAATTGTCACAGCATTACAAAATTCAAGCTTCATTGTGTAATGTCTGTGGCCATTTGTGTTTGTGTTCTCAGCTGGGGTTGTGAAATACCTTACTTTAAATCAAAAATGAGCAAGCTGGCCTCCCAGTTGGTACCAGACTACAACTCCTCTCAGCCCTAACCAACATAGGCAGTGATGAGGAATGCTGGAAGCTGCAGTCCAGCAACAGCTAGAGGGCCACACTCTGTCTGTCTTTGTTTTAAATAATCATAAAGATAACATATAGGAATGCCTTGAGTTCTATTTGGCTATCAGTGCTAGAAATTTTCCTGTAATGACAGCATTACTTATAGTCTTAAATCAGTTCATGAAAGATGGATTCCAGAAACCTATATGACACATTATGTAACTTTACGTATATCTAGCTACATAGCAAAAGTGTTAAGAAACCCCTTTACTGAGTTGTGAAGATGCCCAAACATATGCAATGTGCATCAGGACAGATGTGATGCATATCAGGACTGATATGGTGGGCACTGAGACTGATGCCCCATTAGCTTTCTTCTCCTAACTTTCCTGTCTATCATTACTTGTACTTGCTGCATAAAGAACAGTATGAAGAAATGTGATGAATGCACCAATCACCAGAATATACAAGAAAAGTCTGTTTCAAAGGTAGGTCTGTACAATTTGTAACCCCCCAACTCAAGGAAACATAGGGCCTCGGCAGACGGCTAATTGCGCCGTCTCCGAGGCCCGGAAGAGGAGGAGCCGCCGCACGTTCAGCGGCTCTTCCTCTTCCTGAGGGCGCACCCGGAAGTGCCGGCCGTCCACACGGCCGGCGACTGCGGGTTGCTCTCACGCCGCGGCAGCCGAACACGCCGCGGCGTTTGAGCCGCCGAAAGTGCGCCCGCCGCTGTTAGGGCGCACTTTCGGGAGAATCTAAAAGGATCGCCATTTTGGCGGTCCTTTTAGATTCGCCGCAGGGGCGCTGCCGTGCGGAGCCTCCGCTCCGCCGGCGCCCCGACACGCGGCGGCTCGGAAGCAGTCGTCTGCTTCCCCCCTTAACCTCTCAACCCAAGGCATGGTGCTGAATCAAGAACACAGTAAACCTGTGGATGATGTCTGCTCAAGGAGGAAGATCAGAAAGTACCTGGCATGCCTCACTACATGATATGATGGTGTATGGCAGGGGTTAGCAACCTATGGCCCATGGGCCACACCCGGCCCTCTGACCCCCACCAGCCCCCGCGGCTCCCGACGACGACCCCTGCCGCTGCTGCCATGCACTCCTGCCGCCACACCACTGCATGCGTCATGGCCTCCATTTTGTTTGCCGAAATGGCAGCCGCAACTCGTTTGTGCATGCGCCGCCATTCCCCCCCCCGGCCCAGCGGAAGACCTGGGGATCAGCAACAGGCCCCAGGTATGTTAACACTGCCGACCTCTGGTGTATGGTGTCAGCTTGATGCACTACTTGTTGTGCTGATCTTCTCTGAGTTGTATATGGTTCTGTGAGATAGCTTCTTAGCAACTTTAGTTCTGAGCCAAAGCTTTCAGATTCCTTCAGCTATATTTTTCTTTTTTTTTCTCCTAGAAAATAATGGTTTTAAATTCAGTTTTGGTGTATTTTTCCTTTTTTTAAAATGCTTAAGATAATAGCAAACAACAGGTTTATTGATTACAGAATCCTCTGTACTGTTTTCTTGCCACAAAGGGAAAAAGTTGGAAGGGAGCCATCTTTATTTTAAAGGCCTTTTTTACTCCAATCAACCTGTTACCTCAGCAACCAACATTCCTGCTATCTGGCAGAAGACAGTTTTCTTTGGTTGAATCGTGGCTGAAAGTTGAAAGAGGGGCAGAGGGGCAAGCCATGAAAACTCACCATTTCATTATTCAAAAATGTGAATTACCCTGAAATGGAGCTGCTCCGAAAGGCATCCACAGTGCCCTTCAACACTCATTCAGATCCTTCAATGCCACAATACTTCATTTCCGTTAATTAAATAATTACACCAAACTGTCTAATGTTAACATTCAGCTGAATTTGTGCATTCTGAACTGCTCTAAGGTTTAAATGGAACTTGAATTGTTCTGCAATGAATTGCTGAAGAATTTGGGAACTATTTCATTTAGCAGAGATTTTATAAAGCCCTCTTAATATTCTCCCCAAAAAATTAAAACATGTTATGCAAATAGTATAACAAACATGGAATGCAGCTCTTCAAAACCTTTGCTATTCCTTTAATCCATACAATGTGACATTATAATTGAGTGCAGTTAATATGTAGGTTTACAAGACAGAGTTTAATGAAGTTGATTAAAAGGGATTGCTTGTACTTATCTGAGATGCAATGCAATGTTATTAATGGAAAAAGTAAAAAAAATACTTTAGTGGTTCCTGAGTTTGATGTTCTGATCAGCATAAACTGGTCCACCTGTGCAGATTTGCTTTTGGCAGCCTACACAGAGTCAGAGGTAGCAAAGTAGTCACATGGCTGTTCCATCAGAGGCTCAGATGCATTCATTGCAAATTCATGTTCAGCATTTTTAGGAAAACAACAGAAAATCTTGTGGTGCCTTAACCCATTTTTATTACCAGGTTTTGAAAACAGCAATAAGGGACAGTAGAAATTCAGGAGATAGGTTGACAAGCAGGACTTACCTATTAACAAGTTCCGGTTCTGTTTAAATATCACACGAAAGTATTGACTATATAAAACCTATATAAAAAGAAAAGCTTTCCAACCCTCAAATAGGGTTAACATAAGGGGCATTTGCCAGTTGTATAAGGGACAATCTGTCCAACCTATCTGACACATGCTGCAAAAACATGTGAAATTTTGAGTTCCCAAGGGCTCAAAATTGTACTGTCAGCTTACCAGTTTTCTGCCCCATTTAGTTTAGGTTCCTAAATAATCATGACCGGAAATAAGCCCTTGAGTAATTGGGGAAACAAGCTGTTGAATGTAAATAATTTGTAAAAAGGAGCAAAAGACACTGTAATATAAAATTATATGAATGTGCAGGGACCAAAAGGTTATGGCCAAACTTCATATGACTTTGGCCTAGATTATTTGAAGGACTGTATTCTCTAATATGAAACTGGCTGGGTTTTTAGATCTTCTGGGGAGGCTCTGATCTCTGTTCCACCACCCTCAAAAGTGCATCTGGTGGACTTCCGGTGGCAATGGAGTTCCAGTAAGACGTCTCTTTGCAAGTTGCTGAAGAGTTGTCTATTTCGTTGTGATTTAAAAGACCAAATAAATATCAATTCGGTCAAATAGATACTCTTTGAATACAGGGGGTTAAGAGGGGTCAGCATTGGGTCCTTTTTTGTCTCCCTGGACTGTCTATAGCAGGGACCGGCAACCTACAGCCTGGGGGCTGGTTAAGGCCCCGGTCCCTGGACTTACCGGCCCAGGCCAAAGGTTGCCGCCACCGCTGCCACCGTGGTGTGTTTTTGCCGATCTGTGGCCACGCTCGCTGGAACTGCCATTTTGGAAATCAAAATGGCGGTTGCAGCACGTTTGTGCATGCGCAGTACTCTTGCACATGCGCAAACGCATCGTGGCCGCCATTTTGATTTCCAAAATGGCGGCCGCGACATGCGCTGCAGCGACGGCGGCCGCAGCATGTGCGGGGGTGTCACACACGGAGGAGGAGGGTGCACACGCACCGCCATTCCCCCCCTCGGCCCAGCCGAGATCTGTGCTACGGGAGACCGGCCGAAGTCTTAAAAAGGTTGCCTTCCCCTGGTCTATAGTGCTTAAAAGAAGGCACTTTAGCAGAGGGAGAACAAGTGGGCTGAGGACTTACCACGACCATGGCGAACTTCCCAAAGTAATTTGGGTCAGGAACAATATTTGACCACAATATTATTATTTTTCTCCTCTGTTACTCTTCTTATTCAAGAGGAGGGTAAGGAGCTCTGTTGGGATGTTTATTTTGAGTTTTGTGGAGGACTTTCTGGAATTTAACTTTAGACCTTTTGGAAAAACATTAAACGCTGTTTAACAGCCTAAATGGTACAGAAACTAGCTGATTTTTGTGACTTTAAAATTAGACATCCTTGAGATCCCAAGGCAATAATTCTTCCCTTTTGCCAAATGACTGTAGAAGAAAGTTAATGCCCACCATTAATGAGGAACAGCTGGAGTAAAAAGAATTGTTTTTCTTACTTATGCTGATGGCAGTGGCAGACACCAGAGAAGGAGGTCAAGTCAGAGTAACTCTATTGGAGTGAATAGCACCGCGGAAGAAAAGCAGAAATTCTGATTCTGGACTTCCAGAAAAAAAGCAGTGAGGCCTTCTGGGAGTTGTAGGAAGTGAGTGAGAGAGAAACAGATTAAATGTAAGAGGAGTGGCTTGGCAAGAACAAAAAGAAACAGGAAAGAAAGGAAGAAACGAGGGGGATCAAAAATAAAAGTAAGATAAACAACATGAGAAGAAGAAATGCAGTTCTTTAAACTAGACTACCAGCCCCATGGAAAGATAAGCACTCGGGCATACTTGACTGGTGGAGAGACTAATATTTGTGAATCTGACTGATCGATGGAACTGAATAATTCTGACAAGATAAGTGACTCTAAAAGACAAATTCCACATGATAGAAGAGGAAAATCTATCTGAATGAATTGAACAGAGGTGGAAAGGGTAGCTTTTGATTAATTAGTAGATAGATTGATTGATGGAATTTAACTGGTTTATAGTTGATTTTCCTGAATAATACTGAAATAATATAGAGATATAAATTGTGGATCATTTAATTGATTGGGGGTCTGATATAAATTAACTTAAATTAGGATAATAATTAATTATTTGAATATAATTTGGAAAAAAATGACATATTTGATACTTGACATCCTGGAGGATTGGAAATTAATTGTTGGTTTAAAAAAAAAGTGAGTATTGTAAGAAAGTGACTATTGAGTTAATAAGGTTTTATTGAAGTTATATTAGTAACCCAGTGAAATGGTGAGAGATAAGCCAAACTCTTATTAATTGTATCCTGACATAGAGTAAATAAATAATCTATATAGTCAAAGCAGGATGGGGACAAGAAATCAGGCCATCAGCCACAATGGAAGAGAAGACCTTCACTTGAACAACCTAAAACCGTAGACCCGAATCAAGCTTTGTTAGAGAAAATTAGGAAAATGATCAGACATAAGATGTCTACCCTAAAGGCAGAGATCAGGAGAGAAATTAGATCCAAATTACAAGAAATTAATCAAACAGTAGAAAAATTGACAAATGAGAAATTGGAAACAAAACAAAGAGTTGGTTGCAGATAAAGAATTAGTGAGTATTAAGAGGTGGAAAGAGAAAAAATTGGATGAGAATGCAGTCTGGGAGGCCAAAATGAGAGATAAATGTATAAATATTAAAGGTCTTAAGGAGGAAAGGGAAGAAGACTTAGCAATGACTATTATTCCTAATATGGCTAAATTTCTAGAGATTGATGACAACCAAATGTGTTTGGAGATTGATAATATGTTTCACTTGAACTCTTATGTGGCTAGAAAGAATAACCTCCCTCGGGACATAGTTGTTTACTTTGTTAGGAAACAAGTCAGAGATCAGTTCCTAAGACTACATAATAAAGAACCTTTTTGAAATAGCAGGTAAAGAGTTAAAAATTCTGAAAGATGTCCCCACGAGAATTTTGAGGAGAAGAGAAGATTATTCATTCTTAACTCTACAACTTAGGAAAAATAATATTTTGTATAGATGGAACATACCAGAAGGGTTGGTTTTCTGGTATAAAAAAAGAAGGGTGGGAATAAACTCTATAGCAGACACAAAGAAATTCCTGAATATAAATGGGAAAGATCTCTCCAGTGATGAGGTTGCAAATGGAAAAGGCAAAGAACCAGAAAGAAATCCAGAAGAGAGTGAGGACAAAGATATAGACATAGAGGGGTCTAGAATAGCACAGGAGATAAAGAAAAAGGAAAATCTAAATAAGACTAACATAGATAAGACAAAGGGTTAAAAGACAATGCTTATATTAGAAAGTTCAGAAGAAAGAGTCTTCGAAGGAAATAAAGTAGATTAGATAGCCAAACTTGTCTTTTATTAAGATAAAAAGATATCTAACCCCTTAAAGGTATTAACCTGAAATGTTAAAGGGCTTAACACACCTGAAAAAAGGAAAAAGGTATTTCATTTTTTTACAAAGATCAAATCATGATATAATTTATTTTCAGGAGACATGTATAAGAAAGAAAGATGATAAATACCTAAAAAATAAAAAAATGGGACAAGAATATTGTGCTATGGCAAAAAACAAAAAGAAAAGTGTCGCGATTTATGTTAAATCCTTTTTGGGAATCCAAGTTAGTTGATTTAAATGGTAACTGGACAATGGTCAAAGTAACCATAAATGATGGTAAATTCTTATTGGTTGGTGTATATGGACCATTAGAGCAGAAAGGCAATTTTTATAATAAACTGAATGATTTATTACAAGATCTGAATTACAAGTCGATGATATTATGTGGTGACTGGAATAGGGTTATTAACCCAAGTATAGATAGAAAATTGGAGAGACCTATTAAAAAGAAACAGGGATGTTTGCCTAAATCTTTTTTCCAGATGATGGATAACTTAGTTTTGTCAGATGCTTGGTGCATGAAATATGATTCAGCAAAATATTATACTTTCTACTTGCCAGTTCACAAATCTTGAGCAAGACTAGACATGTTTCTAGTCTCTGCAACTTTAAAAAAATAAGATTTCTAAGATACATTCCCTGGCAAAAATCTGGTCTGACCATAACCCATTCTCAATGATTCTAAATTTAGAGAAAAGAGAGTTTTGATGGAAGTTAGACCCCAACTTATTAAAAAGTGAAAAAATATTGAAGGAAGCAAAAGAACAAGCAAAGTTCTTTTTTGAAGATAATTTAGATAAAGGAGTTGCTATAGACATGGTGTGGGACACTTTTAAGGCTTTCATGAGGGGGTTTCTTTTTTTAAAAAAAGCATCAGAAGCTAGGAAAACAAGGAGAGAATTAACAAATAAACTGATGAATGAAATTAAAGATAAGGAAAGCCAACTTATAATTTATCCCAAATCCAAAAAGATAGAAGATGAGATAAAATGTTTGCAGAAACAACTGGATATAATTTACATAGAGGAAATGCAGAAAAAATTAAATTTTGTTAAAGAGAGATTATTCGAGTTAGCCAACAAACTGGAAAGCATATAAAGCAAGAAAGGAAAAAGAAAGAAGAATGATAACAAAGATTAAAGAAGGTGATAAGATTCATACCTCTCAAAGACAAATAAAACAAATTTTCCATAATTACTATACAAATTTATATAAGAAAAAGCATGCAGATTATCAGGAGATAAGAGACTACTTAGATAAATATAATATTTATAAACAAAAAGACTGCTTTCCAAGAAGTATTAGAGGCCATCCAGAAGACTAAAACAGGTAAAGCCCCCGGCCCAGATGGGATAATGGTCAAGTGTTATAAGAGTTTAAGGTTTGAAATTGTTATCCCTCTAAACAAGGACAATAAATGCAATCCTCCAAGGGAAGGTTCCAACTTCCTGGACTCAATCTAATATCACTTTAATACCCAAAGAAATAAATGATATTTTGGAACCAGGACAATTTAGCCCAATTTTGTTGCTTAACTGTGATTATAAGATCTTTATCTCCATTACAGCTGACAGACTTAATAAAATTCTTGTGGATTGGATACATGAGGACCAGTCAGGGTTTCTTCTGGGTAGAAGAATAAAAGACAACATAAGACATTTGATTAATTTGATATCATCAGAAAAAAAAATCAATAATAAAATTGCCTTTATCTACTTAGATGCGGAAAAGATGATTGATAACGTCAATATCTGACCCCCACCAAAATATTGGAAAACTGTTAAAGACTGTAAATAATTATAGCAAAATATCAGGGCTAGTCATCAATAAATTTAAGACAAAAGTACTATTTATGAACTTGACGAAGATGGAAGAGAAAGAATTTGTAAAAAGATCTAATTTTTCAATACAAAAGAAGGTAAGGTACCTTGGTATAGAGTGTACCATGGACAATAACAAATTATTTTAAAATAATTATGAGAAAGTCTGGAGAGACATAAGGATGGAGATGAAAAGATGGGAAAATATAGGTGTGTCATGGATGGGTAAAATCTCGGTTATTAAAATGAAGGTACTTTCCAAAAGTCTTTTCTTGTTTCAAAATTTGCAAATAATTATTAGTGATGCACCATTTAAGAATTGGGAAAGATATATTTTACATTTCCTTTGGTTTGGGAAAAAGCCACATGTGAAAATGAAACTTCTCCAAGATGAAACAAATAGGGGAGGCATGGCATTACCAAATCTAAAACTTTATTATTACACCTGCAGTTTATATTGAATACTGGATTGGATTAAGATTAAAAAGAAAGCTTTGTAGAAAATTTTGCAATAATTGTCAAATTTTTAGTATTTGAAAAGCGATAGTACAATATAGAGGAAATAATTACACAGTTTAAGAGGAAAAATAGTTTGTTGATAAGGGAGATCAGGGGAAATATAAGGAAGTCAAATTATTAAATGTTTTTAATTGTGATATATGTTTGTAAGTCTGTAAGTTGTTTGTTATGATGTCTTGTTTTGGTGTGTTTTATATGTTCAATATGTTTGTAGTGTTTATTTTTGTACTAAAAGTTTAATAAAATTATTATTATTATTATTATTATTATTATTATTATTTTTAAAAAAGAAAGCTTTGTTACAGCTAGAAGGATTTGAAAATAGATTTGGGTGGCATGCCTATCTCATATATAAAAAAAACTTGGTCCATAAGAACTTCAACAACCACCTAATAACGCCTTTATCTACTTAGGTTGTGTGAGCTATTAAGAGTTTGGAAGATTGTTAAGAAAAGATGGAAAGACTTGATTCCCAGATGGATTTCAGTGAATGAGGCTTTTTATAGATATGAACCAATGAATAATGATAGATGGGTAATGTATGATGATGTTCTGGTCAGGGATCATGATGGGATAAAATTAAAAGAACAAGAGGAATTGAAAGAAGTAGATTATAAGTGTAGTTGGTTCTTATACCGACAGATTAGAGAAAGGATTAAAATAGACTATAAACTCAAATTTGTCAAATCCAAATGGGATGTGGATTTGACAAATATTATATGAGCAGAGGGAAATCATCATATTGCTAAATTTTACAAAATGTTACTGAAATATGACCAAGAATCTGAGAATGTCAAGCATTGTATGATTAAATGGGCCCAGGACATAGGACACTCAATACAATTGGAATGGTGGGAATATGCTTGGAAGAGAGGTTCAAATTTTACTTTAAGTTACAACTTGAGGGGAAACTGGCACAAGATGCAATTTAATTGGTACCTTACGCCTTATAAATTAGCCAGGACATGCAAGAACAACAGTGAGTAATGCTGGAAATATAGTAAGGAAGTAGGATATTTCTTTCATGTCTGGTGGAGCTGTGGTAAAGTTAGAGAGTATTGGAGACAAATCCATACAGAGATACAAGTGATGTTAAAAATTAAATTTTCATTGGACCCCAAGTTGTACTTATTCAATATGATTACAAATAAAGAAATAAAGAGAAAACATGAAATCCTGATATTGTACATGATATCAGCCGCGAGATTATTATTTGCATCAAAATGGAAAAGTGAGACTTGCCCAGATTTAAAAGATTGGCTCTTCAAACTATATGAGTATATAGAAATAGACAAATTAACTAATTTACTGAAAGGGAAAAATATAGAGTCATTTTACCAATATGGGACCCCTTAATAAGTTATTTAAAAGAACATAAGAATTCTAGTTATACGATCAGACTAGAATGTTTTTTTATGTTTTCGTTGATTTATAAAGGACAAATACGGTGTGTAAAACATATGATATGATGTTATAACTAATTGAAAAGTGTATAGATTTAATACTAATGGAATATAATAGGAAAAGAACCACAAGTGAAGGAAGTCATTTTAGTTTATTGTTGTTGTTTTTGTTGTTGTTATTGTTGCTGTTCCTGAGCTCTCAGCCATTCCTGAAATGAATGATCAGTGACAGAGATCCTTACTTGTCACCAACGTGCTCTGGATTACTTTGTGTTGTCTAGTTGCTTTCTTCCAAAGCTTGCTCCCATCTTCCATTTGACAGTCCTCCAGATATCTGAAGATGGCTATTATATCACCTCTTAATTTTTTCCTCACCAGGCTAAATGTGAACAAGTCTTCAAACATTCCTCATAGGGCTTACTTACCAAACCTTCTACCATCTTGTTTAATTAAGATATAACTATTGCTTACAATAAGCAGAACAATACGAGGGGTGGTGCCATTTTATTCTCTGCCTTAAGTGGAAAGTGTTTTGGACCAAATCTACATAAAGGCCACCCAAAGGCTTTTCTGTGCCTGTTTCCAATCACATTTCCTTCTGTGCTTCAATCCAAGTCCCTACAGTTGTATCTCATTTATTTGTTTTACCTCTTCAGTCTTTCCCATTTGCTGCCAGTACCATTAATGACCTTCTCAGCAACTTTCTCAATGAGTACATGTAAAAGATAAAAAAATAAAACAAAACTATAGCATTTATGCAGAATAGAAGATTTTGGAAACTGCACTCCAAAAAAGTACATTTTCCAATGTTTGATGTAAAGTGTGTATGCTATCACTGAGCTATGGACCCTCTCCTTGTGGCTGATATAAGAATAAGAATAATGCTGCAACCTAAATTGTAATACCAATGTCTGTCTCATACTATGTGTTGTTATTTTTAGATGTATCCTAGTATAACTAGTTTTTCTTGTTTATGTAAAGCTATACCCTCAGTCTCGACTTCCGGCGGGACGGCATGGCGACCGGTCCAGTGTGAGAGACTTTCCACTGGATTACCAGGCGAGGAAGAGGGGACTGCAGGATCCCCTTGCATCTGCTCCACGGGAGTGAAGCGGATCAATCCGGGGCTCGACAGGAGTCGGAGCGGACCCCCTAGAATACCCAGAAGCAGGGATTCAGTGGGGGAAAAGTCCTGACTCGAAGAGCAGCCAGCCTCGTCTGGGCGCTTTCGGGCACTTAGCCCTGCCACCGCTTTTTTAAGAAGGAGGGAAGGAACATTACGGAGAGTTAAAATCGGAATTGTGAGTACATTAAATATATCCATAAAGGGATCCTTGCGGAAAAGAAAAGGATCTTGGTATTAGAGTAATATTTGACTTGGGAGGACTTTGTATATATCAGCCCGAGTAATAAAGTAACATCAATACCGGGCTGAAGAAGTTTAAAAGTGGAGCAGTTTGTATCTGCAGAAGCTAAATTGGGCAAATAGGAAAAGGGGCGATTGCCCAAATAATTGCTTGAAACTTGGGGTTTTTTTTTTCTTCTGGTTTTTTGTTGGATCGCAGACTGTGCAAAATATAAGAAAGCAATCATTTCATTAAGTAAAAGGAAGAAGGGACAAAAGGCGCGGGGAGAAAATGGCGTACGGCTTCTATTAATAGTAACAGTGAAAGTGAAGTAGGAGCTGGGAGAAAATGGCGTCCGGCCACTAATAATTGCAACAGAGAAAGTGAAGCCACGACCACAACAAGTAGCTAAAACTGGCTGTAGCCAAAATATCAAAGTGTTTTTAAAATTAAATTGAAAGAAAGAAGCGACGGAAGGAGGACGGGGGACGAGACGGCGAGAGATACGAATGTTAAACTTTAGTTTGGAGATGGAGAAATAAAAGTTAAAGTTATAACATTAAGATTGAGTTATATCAAAGGGAGAGAAAGGTACGACGGAAGGAGGACTGGGGAGGAGACATCGAGATTGGCCATTAAAATAATAAAATATAGATAAATATATATGATAGAACGACTGGATTTAGAATAAAGAGTTAAAGCAAGAAAGAAACGGCGGAAGGAGGACGGTGGAGGGGACATCGAGACCGTGTGTGCTTTATGTTTTATTTTGAACAATAAAGAAGAAGAAGTCGGAGAGGTGGATTGAAAATTTTGAAGACTCCCTTTTATATATATATATATTCTTTCTTTTCTTTTTTTTTTTTTGGTAAACTTTAAAAGTTGAAGGGGGAAAGTGGGTGGTGTTTTTTCTGCTGGGGGAATATAATAGAAACCGCTCACCCCTTTGTACACTTGGGTTGACTGTGACTTTTTTTTACTTTCTTCAGGAAAAGTGACCTCTTTTTGAAATTGCGGCGTGAATCCCCACACCCCCCTTCGTTTGGATTACTGTTTTGGATATGTGGGGAGAGCTCACACATGAATAGTTGTGAGTTATTAAAAGGGGATTTTTTTTTTTTTGATAAAAGGGTAGTCATATAGGTATATATAGTAAACTATTATATGTAGCTATCTTTTAACTCTTCATAAATTAGGTGTTGGTGATATTGGGAAACTTGACATCGTGGTAGCTATTTAGAAAACTGAAATATATATATATATATATAATATTGAGATAAGAATTGTATTATTGTATTATAATATAAAGTTTAAGCTAAAAGAATATTATAAACATGGCGACAGGAGGGGAAAAACAAACGAATATACCCGCTCCCACACAAAGGAGGGGGTCAACAGAGACGGGGAGCAAAGATCCAATGCAGACCCTTTTGGAAGAATTTCAAAGGATGAAACAAGAACTAAGATCGGAAATGAAAGCAGAATTGAGACAATCCAGGAAAGAAGTTAAAGAGGAATTACACAAGGAATTAGAGGGATTTGGAGGAAAGCTAGAAAAGATTACAGGAGAGATGGAGAAAATCAAAGGAGAGGTAGAAACTATTAAAGGAGATACAGAAGACTTTAAAAAAGCTACGCAAGAATTAAAAGACATACAGCAGAGAGAGCAGAATTTAAATTTAATTCAAGAGGTCCGTCATAGGGAGAAAAGTTTGAAGCTGAGAGGGGTACCAGAAGAATTAAATCAAAATTTGGATGATAACATAATAACGGCTTTGGCAGAATTTATTAATATTCCTAAAGAAGAAATATTAAGAGATACGGACAAAATTTTTCGAATCAATTCAAGAATAGCTAGAGAAAAGAATTTACCAAGAGATGTCCTGGTATCATTCATAAGAACGAAATTGAAAGACATGATAATTAAAAAAAGCTACCAGGAGGATTTAATCATAGATGGCAGAAGTGTTAAGATCTTTAAAGATGTGCCAATGGAAATTTTGCGGCGGAGGCAAGAATATAAATTTTTGACTTCAGAATTGGTAAAAAGAGGAATAAGGTTTTCATGGGACAGGTTAGAGGGTTTAGTATTAACGTATAAGCAAAAAAGAATAAGATTAAATTCTATTGACAAAGCAAGAGAATTTTTAAGAAAATTGAAGACTACCAAGCGGGAAGAGAAGAAGGAGGATGAAATCAGGAAAGAAAGAATGAAAGCAAGAGCAGCTTTAAAAGAAGAAAAAAGATGAGATTATCCAAACACTGAACCTGAGGAGGAAGAAGGAGATACGGAACTAGGTACCGGAATGGGTGGAGGAACGCCACAAGATGGAAGTGATCAATCAGGAGAAGAAAGTCTGGATGAACAAGAGATGGGATCTGGGACTGTAGAGTAATAAGCTGATTTACTAATATATATATATATATATATATATATATAAAGTAAATTCTATAAAGGACTCAAAATGGCAAATAATATTAAAATAATTTCATGGAATGTGAAAGGAATAAACTCCAAATATAAGAGAAGTAAAATATTTCACTATCTGCAAAAGAAAAAGCCACAGATTACTTGTCTGCAGGAAACAAAAATAAGGAAACAAGAAACTAAATATTTAAAAAATCCTAAATTGGGCCAATTATTCGTTTCTGCTGCTGGGAAAAAAAAGGGGGGAGTAGCGTTATACATTCAAGACAAATATAAAGCAAAAGAGATTATGAATGATGATGACGGACATTATATTGGAATAGAAATTCAAATGGAAGAAAGAAGATATTTGATGATTGGAATATATAGCCCCATAGAAAATCAAGTTGAATTTTACAAGAAAATAAATGAAGAAATATTGAAATTTGAAAAAGAAAATTACAGTTTGATCCTATTGGGGGACTTGAATGGAGTACTTGACCCGAAGAAAGATAGACTATCCACAAAGAAAAAAGCGAAAACACAAGGGAAATTGCCAACTATTTTTTTTTATCTGATGGAACAACAGAACTTAAAAGATGTTTGGTCAAATCTATATCCTGGTACAGATGGTTTTACTTTCTTTTCAGAAAGTCATAAGTCAGCTTCAAGAATAGACATGTTTATGGTGTCGCAGGAATTAACAACACAGATAGTAGATATGGAGATTTTACCTAGAACAATTTCCGATCATAATCCGATAATGCTAGTGATTAAAGAAATGAGGAGGAAAAAGTATAGATGGAAACTAAACGATACAATAATACAAGATAAAGATTACAAGAGAAAGATGAAGGAAATGCTAAAGGATTTTTTTAGATTAAACAAAACAGAAGAGATGAAAGCAAAAACAATATGGGATGCAAGTAAAGCTGTTATGAGAGGCTTTTTAATACAGAGAGGAACTGAAGTGAAAAAGTTAAAAGAAGGAAAATTAAAAAGAATTGAAAAAGAAATAAAAGAAGTGGAAGGGAAACTGAATTTAGATCCGACAAATGACGCACTAGATAAAAGAATGAAATTGTTGAAAAAGCAATTGGATAATATTTTAATGGAGGAAATAGCCAAGAAGATGAAATTTATAAAGCAACGGAATTTTGAATCATCTAACAAAATCGGGAGATGGCTTTCATATAGACTGAAAAAAGAAAAACAAAGAAGATTGATTACAAAGATAAAAAAGGAGGAAAAAATATACCATTTGCAAGAGGATATTCAAGAGATATTTCAAAAATATTTTTCTAAATTATATGAGAAGGAAGAAATTAACAAGGAAGAAATCAAGAAATATTTGGATAAGCAGGATATAACCAAAATTTCTAATGAACAACGTCAAATTATAAATGCTGAATTCACAGAAAAAGAGTTAGAAATGGCAATAGGGAAAATTAAGAAAGATAAAGCTCCAGGTCCGGATGGATTTACAGCGCAATATTACAAATTATTTTATGAAGAATTGAAACAACCTTTGTTGGAAATGTTAAATAAGATAATTTATGAAGGAATTCCGGATACGTGGAAAAAGGCCAACATTACTTTAATCCCAAAAGAGGGGAAAGATGAATTGGAAGTTAAAAATTATAGACCAATATCACTATTAAATACGGATTATAAAATATTTGCTCTGATTTTGGCAGAAAGATTGAAAAAGATATTAGTAAACCAAATTAAAGAAGAACAAACAGGATTTCTTCCAGGAAGACAACTGAAAGATAATCTAAGAAACATATTAAATGTAATCGAGTACTATGAAAAGAATAATGAGAAAAAATGGCTTTAATGTTTTTAGATGCAGAAAAAGCATTTGATAATGTCAATTGGACTTTCATGTTTGAGATATTGGAAAAGATGGAAATGGGAAATAACTTTTGCAAATGGATAAGGGAAATTTATAAGGAACAAACAGCTAAATTAATCATAAATGGAGATATGTCGGAAGAGATAAAAATAACAAAGGGAACACGGCAAGATGTCTGCTCTCACCACTCTTGTTTATAACTGTTTTAGAGATACTGTTAAATAATTTGAGAAAAAATAGACAAATAAGAGGCTTGCGAGTGGGAGATAGAGAATACAAAGTAAGAGCATTTGCGGATGATTTGGTTTTAATTCTGGAAGATCCTTTAGCCCAGACACAATTAGTAATGAAGACATTACAAGATTTTGGAGAAGTAGCGTGCTTTAAAATAAACTATGACAAAAAAAACAATACTGACAAAAAATATGAAAAATATGGAAAAGATGGAGTTAGAAAACAAAACAAAGTGTAGCATGAGGAAAAGGACAAAGTATTTAGGAATATGGATAACAAACAGGAATTTAGATTTATTTGATAACAATTACAAAACCAAATGGACTGAAATAAAAGAAGAAATGAACAACTGGTCAAAATTGAATCTATCCTTATTTGGTAGAATAGAGGCAATTAAAATGATGATTTTGCCTAAGATGAACTTTTTGTTCCAATGCATTCCAGTCATACACAACAAAAAACCATTTAACGAATGGAATAAAGATTTAAGAAGATTTATTTGGAAGAATAAGAAAGCGAGGGTGAACTGGAAGACTATGACAAGAAGTAAGAAAGATGGAGGAAGAAATGTTCCATATCTGGAACTGTATTATAAAGCGAATGTATTAGATTGGATATCGGATTGGATAACCTTAAAAAGAAAAGAAGTACTGGAATTGGAAGGTTTCAACAACAGATTCGGGTGGCACGGATATCTATGCTATGGGAAAGAGAAAGTTCATAAAGACTTTAAGCATCATGTGATTAGAAGAGCACTATTAGTAACTTGGAATGAGATAAAAAATAAAATTCATAGAAGAATACCATTGTGGACTTCGCCGCATGAAGCCTTCCATGCAAAATGGACGACAATCCAAACATGGCTACAGTATAAAGAAATTATTATTACGGGTGAAGATATGGAACCAAAAATCAAAACGATAGAGGAATTATCCAAGATAGACCCTAATATACAATGGTTTAATTACCTGCAACTTAGAGAAAGATTCAAGATCGACAGTAAACTCCAAGGCTTTGAAAAAGAATTAACAGAAATTGATAAAACTATGTTACAACCGTCAAGGAAAAAAATAAGTAAATTTTATAAGATTTTATTGGAAATGCAACAGGAAACAGAAAAAATTTCAGAGAATATGATTAAATGGGCAACGGATATTGGCAGAATTATTAAGTTAGAAGAATGGGAGAAAACCAGAAAGAAAACAGATAAATTTACAAACTCACAGGATTTGAAAGAAAACTTTTGGAAAATGGAACAAAGATGGTACCTGACACCTGCTAGATTAGCAAATATTTACAAGAAAAAGGAAAAAGAATGTTGGAAATGCAAGAAAAATGTGGGTTCATGGTACCATATATGGTGGAAATGTGAGGAAATGAAGAGATTTTGGGAAAAAATACATATAAATATACAGAATATTTTAAAAATCAGTTACGAATTAATGCCAGAAATTTATTTATTGAATATGACATGTAAATTAGAATCAGGTATAGAGAAAAAATGGGGAAACGTTATTATTTATATGGTTACAGCGGGGAGAATAGTGATTGCTCAAAAATGGAAACAACAAAATATGCCGACGGAACAAGAATGGTTGGCTAAATTACTAGAAATGAAAGAAATGGATGAATTAACTAAATTATTAAAAAATGGTGATAAAGATTTGATTAAGGAAGAATGGGCTCCAATTGAGATGTATATAAAAGAAAGATGGAATAAATAAACCAAGATAAAGAAATAAGAAATAAAGGGATTTGGTTCCAGCAATTGAAATTTAGATATGAATATTAAGATGGAAAGGTTAATTATAGTTCTTTTTTTATATAAAATGTACTCATAATACTCCGAACTAAGGGAAGTTTTGTAAATATGTAAATATAACTAGTGGTATAAATAATAGTGTAATAGCGATCTTTTTTTAACATAAGTATTGTAAATATTGTTTTAAATAAAAATAAAATGGGGGGGGGAAGCTATACCCTCAGTCTCATAGATATTTTATCAATTGGTGTAATTATGGTTGTTGGGTTTGGGGTTTTTTTACAATATTGAGGTGATATTAAGCAAATACATGAATCAGAACTGAATGGAGCAATAAACTTTAAGGTAATAGACACCAGAATATATTGGTGGAATATGAGCTAGTTTAGCCCAAAAACAGAAAGCTAAATTAGATGTTAAGTTCCTGCCAAAAACAATGGCCATGTTATATTCCCCTTACCTGACATAAAATCTAGTAGAACATATTTGTGTCTTGATGCCATACTGTTCCACAGTTCTTTGCCGTTTCAGCCAAGTGGCTTCTATTTTGAGCATTCTAGTGTAGTGCTTTGTTGATATCTACCTTAGTCCTGAGGTAGCCATCTCAGAACAAACCTGTGCAAGTTAGTTCTCATTCATCAAGCCAAGTGCACAATTTCAGCTGTGTTTCATCTCTTCTTAACATCTTGAAACCCCCCACCTCCTCCCACCCCAAAAAGTGTTGACATCCTCCCCACTCCTGCACTGCTTTTGCCCTTCCAGACAGACAACAAAATCAAAAGGTTTATCAACTGATGAGCTGCCATACATTAGTATGTGTGGCAGCTCATCCATCAATAAGCCTTTTAGTTTGTCCAATAAGATTCAGCTTGATGGCTCACAGGTTGTGCAGATTAAATTAACCCAAGAAAAACAGTTTGTAAACATGAGGCTGGGCTGAAGTCCAAACCCCAAAGAAAGCCATGAATCACCTTGATGAAGCAAATGGTACACTGTTTTCCTTGCCTCCTGAGATGGCTGTCAAGTGTACCAATAGCCCCCAAAGATGTTGCTTTCTGGATTACAGTGGTCTTTGGGTAGGGATAGAAGGAGGAAACTATTGTCCTTCCTGTGTCTCATCTGTTTTATAAAGCACACACAGAGAAAAGCTTCATCCTGTACATTATTGTGAAGTATGTTAGACTTACATTCCCCTCCCCTAAAAATATATATCCAACACAGCCATTGTTTTCTGAATTGATTTTGCTGCCTCAGCCGTGCTAAAGCATAGATGCTTTTTTTGGCTTCCATCTGAATGAACAATTTCCTAGTTAGACACACTGGATTTGGAGTTGGGTCAATAAAAGCTTTACTGTGCCCTTTTCTCTTTCCTCACAGAACATACAAAAGAGAACTAAATTCCATTCATCCTTTCACTGGCCACTGTGGAATACTGAGCAATGCCATTTTGGCTTGGATGAAGAAACATGGCAAGGAGCTGAAAGCAGCACAAATAGGAATTCACTATTTCCCATGCTCACTGCCCGAAGATCTGCCATCATTTGGGATAGATGTGAATTTACTTGTGCTTTTAACAATTTATCTTTGCCACCAAATTGCTTTGGAAAGCATAACACATTAAGTATCAAATGAAGGTTTAGCTTAATCCTGTTGCATCTTATGTGGTTAACTGTAAGTTATTTGCAAAGAATCCACTGTGAGCAATTCTTGGCCATTGGTTTCAATGCTGAACTCTGTGGAACCAGCTTGAGAAAGCTTTCCCTTTCATCTTCCCCCTTCCTGAATATTCTTTAGAGCAGGGGTAGGCAACCTTTCCCCTTTAAGGGCCAAGGGACTTCAGCTCCCAGAATCCCAGGAGCTATTGGCCAACATGGGACTATTGGCCAACATGGCTGAGGCTTCTGGGAGCTGAAGTCCCTCGGCCCTTAAAGGGGAAAGGTTGCCTACCCCTGCTTTAGAGGGAAGGGGGAAAGAATGTTACATTTTAAGTGTCACAACTCAATACTAAACAAACAAACAAACAAACACATATCCCTTCCTGGCTAACAACTCTGATTTCCCCTAGGTTTTCTGCAGAATTGTATAGCTGCTTCAGGGACAACATTCATTATTGATAGAGTATGTGCAGTGGTTAGAGACAGACTTAGGCCTTGACTGCACTGCAGAAATAAAGCAATTCAATACCACTTTAACTGCCATGGCTCAATTCTATGGAATTCTGAGATTTGTAGTTTTGTGAGATATTTGATCTTCTCTGTCAAGAGCACTCTGGCACCCCAACCAAAAAAATCCAAGAATTTCATAGCATTGAGCCATGGCTGTTAAAGTGGTGTCAAACTGCTTTATGCCTGTAGTGCAGATGCAGCCCAAGAGATGAAAAGTAAGGGCTTTATTATAGGACCTCAATTCTAAAGATAAGAAGTTACTCAGGATGCTAATCGAATCTAGCTATATTCTAGAGAAGAGGTGAGAGAAGACTTTGAGAAAAAGAAGAGGCCACAATGACCTTGTTCTTGTCAACTCTTATTTTTGCTGCTAGTCTTAACTTCTTTGGTTTTTCATACAGACTACCAGGGCTACAAATATGAGTAAGAGGATGGGGACCCTAAGGGTCCCATTATCTTTTTTTTTCTTCAGTAGTTGTATTTTTCTTTTATTATTTTCCAGTGTTTTATAGGGTGACACTTGGCTGTAGAGCAAACCTCTATATTGATATCCACCATCTGATGATAGTTGGCTCCCTGAGATACTACCTAGGTAAAGAGTTGAAGTTGTAGCTATGGGTAGAATGTTGGAGATGGAGAGTAGTTGCTATAGGAGAGATTTATGCTTTCAAATGCTTCCCCAATCTGTGTTTTTTCAACTCCTTTCTCTATCAGGAGGTAATATATTTTTACATCCATAGTGCATCAGTAAATTATACCCTAACAAAATAGTTGAGGTATGCCAAGCTTAATAAATACCACTTCCCTTCCACTTACACAAAGAAAATTTGTTATCCTGTACATTAGAAAACTTTACCCAAAAGTTAGTGGAACACAATAGGGTACATGACAATGATCAGAAGAATCCTGTTGGGCACTTATGAATGCATAATCTAGAGCTACGTGACTTGTGATTGTTTCATATGCATGATCCCCAAGCAGCCTCTAGTTCACAGGATACATAGGGTCTGTGAAAATCCTGTAATCTCCATTTACTGAGCAGCAGCTGCTGCAGACAATGGGAGTCTGTTCCCCTGTCAGTGAGGAAGCAGCTGGATGATGGTCCCCACACATGAGTGATTGCAATATGAGGGGGAATTGCAACATTTCCGCCTTATCCCATTGTGGGAGAAAGGTGGGATATAAATCTAACAAACAAATAAATACAGGTCATAGTTTTGCCAGTTGCAATTGAGATTGCTCATGGGAGTGGGTGCAAATTCCAGCATGCTGTTTCCTGATTGACAGGGGAATGGACCCCCGATGGATGGCATCACCTGTTGACCTGCAAGTGAGGACCAGAGGGGATGAGGATAGGATTCACTGCTTAGCACCATAACTATAGTGCTTACTCACTCATAACTCCCCAATAGGATTCCAGACCACATATATAAACTATTTGGAAAAAAATGTTGTTGCTACTTGAAGGAGTGTTCCTCCCTACAAGGGAACTGAAGTCTGCCAAAGGGGCCTTCCTCTGTGTCCCACCTATGGAGGCAATATGAGAGGTCCTTCCTAGAATCATAGAACCATAGAATCATAGAGTTGGAAGAGACCACAAGGGCCATCCAGTACAATCCCCTGCCATGCAGGAACTCCCAATCAAAGCATCCCCAACAGATGGCCATCCAGCCTCTGCTTAAAGACCTCCAAGGGAGGAGATTCCACCACACTCTGAGGGAGTGTATTCCACTGTCGAACAGCCCTTACTGTCAGGAAGTTCTTCCTAATGTTGAGGTGGAATCTCTTTTTCTGGAGCTTGCACCCATTGTTCTGGGTCCTAGTCTCTGGAGCAGCAGGAAACAAGCTTGTTCCCTCCTCAATATGACATCCTTTCAAATATTTAAACACGGCTATCATATCACCTCTCAACCTTCTCTTCTCCAGGTTAAACATCCCCAGCTCCCTAAGTCGTTCCTCATAGGCCTTGGTTTCCAGACCCTTCACCATTTTAGTTGCCCTCCTTTGGACACTCTCCAGTTTCTCCACATCCTTTTTGAATTGTGGTGCCCAGAACTGGACACAGTATTCCAGGTGAGGCCTGACCAGAGCAGAATAGAGTGGCACTATTACTTCTCTTGATTTACTATACTTCTATTGATGCAGCTTAAAATTGCATTGGCCTTTTTAGCTGCTGCATTGCACTGTTGACTTATGTTCAACTTGTGGTCTACCTGGACTCCTAGATCCCTTTCACACGTAGTCTCATTCAGTCAGGTGTCCCCCAGCGTATATCTGTACTTTTTGATTTTCCACCCTAAGTGCAGTACCTTACATTTCTCCATGTTGAATTTCATTTTGTTAGCTTTGGTCCAGCTTTTTAGTCTGTTCAAATCATTTTGAACTTTGATCCTGTCTACTTCTACTCCTCCTAATTTGGTGTTGTCTGCAAATTTGATAACTAATTTGATAATTATGCCCCCAATACTGTCATCCAAGTCATTGGATGACATTCCTGGCAGTCCCGCCCCAGCTGTGGAATACAACTGGGGTGGGACATTCTCCTGGCACACATTTGTTTCTTTCCAGAGTCAAGCCAAACATGTTTGTTTGGTTTTTAAAAAAAACAACAACAACAAAACAAATTAAAGCATTGTGGAGTAATTTATGTCAAAGCCTAAATGTACATGTCTTAAAAATGTTGACGCTTTTAGGGTGTTTTTTTAATACATCTTTATCTTATTTAATTTATTCATGGTTTAATCTGGAAGTGTTTTAAAGTTTTTGGTTTTGTATGTCACCTGAGATCTCATGATCAAGGGAGAGTAGAAGTGTTTACAGTGTGGTGTAGTGGCTATGGGCCTAAGCAGACTGCCAGAAATAGTGCACATTAAATTGAGGCACTGCCCTGGCTCAGTGCTAGGGAATCATGGAAACTGTAATTTATTGTGGCACCAGAGCTCTCTGACAGAGAAGGCTCAATGTCCCAGAAAAAAAATACAGTTCCCATGATTCCCTAGCACTGAGCCAGG
The DNA here is from genome assembly GCA_026167975.1 of Phrynosoma blainvillii. NCBI lineage: Eukaryota > Metazoa > Chordata > Lepidosauria > Squamata > Phrynosomatidae > Phrynosoma > Phrynosoma blainvillii. The sequence goes on from JANUYF010000003.1 coordinate 204,384,421, forward strand.
GCAGTGCCTCAATTTAATGTGCACTATTTCTGGCAGTCTGCTTAGGCCTTATGACTCTGGAGAACAGAGTTCAAATCCCTGCTCAGGCAAGAAAACCCACTGGGTGACTTTGGGCAAGTCACACTTTTCAACCTCAAAAGTCAATGACAAACCCACTCTGAACAAATCTTCCCAAGAAACTACCATGATAGGTTTGCCTTAGGACTTTATCACACACATCTTTTAAATAGAAGCAAGAAGATAGTGCCTTTGCTGATACCTATTGCATGTTGCTGTCTCAGTCTCATCTCTGCCTTGTCCTCAAAGTATTGTTCGAGTGCCCTTTGAACCTGTCAATAAGCTCCCAATTCTACTAGTATAGAGTTAGTCCTCAGATACAATGAGTTACTCCTCTGGCAGTTCCAGGATTGGGTAGTCACATGATGTGAGAGTCTCCTGTTCCCTTTCCCTCACTATTCCAAAACAGTCTTTTTTACTGTTTTTCTTTTGTTAAAACACATTAGCAAAACTCTGGAATTACATTAAAAATCAAAACACATACACACGTGTAAAACCAAAAGGCATACTAGGTAGGACAAGGGGCAGAAAGGGGGATTAAGGATGTTGGCAGAGAGAGTGCATGGGATGAGCAACAGCTCAGTCATGCTAATGAATAAAAGTGTAATAAGGAGTGTTCCCAAACTGGTATGAATGTATTTCCTTTCATTAACATAGGGGTCGAGTGACTAAAGGCCTTGGAGTTGTCATAAGTTGAAAATGACTTGGAGGCACACAACAACAATGACAACAAGAAGTATTTTATTAAATAGATAAATAAAAATAAAATATGTATTGTCAAACTATGTGGGCTTTGACTTAAGATCTCTTCAAGGTCTCTCTTCATTGGCTTGCATCTGAAATATGCCGGTGTTGAACAATCTGATGTGGTGTGGAGGAAGATTTTATATTGGCACATTATTTGCTCATAGATATGCCTGTGCATTCACAGTTGTTGATCAGACCACCTCCAGAGGTTTCCCCCCCTCAATGTCACTCTTGCATCTTTCTTTACTGTTAGAAAGAATATTTATTATTAAAATAGCAGAGTACAGCAGGCTAGTGCTCTAATATTATGGTGGTTAACCAGGAATAACTTTTATTTACTTACTTACTACTTACTTAAAACAATTAATACAATACTGCAATAAAAACATTTTTAAAAACTCATTAAAATATTACTTTAAAACTTCTAAAATCAGTCTAAAAACAATCCTGGAATCCAGTTTTGAAACAGTTAAAACAGCAGTTTTGAACACATAGAAAAGCTCTATTTGCCAAGTAGAACAGCTCTATTTTGGAAGCTTAAAAGTTTGGCCAGCCACTTGCCAGGGTAGGGAGTTCCACAGTTGAGGTGCTGCTACAGAAAAGCCCTGTTATGTGTACCCTTCTCCACAAGATACTGGCACATGCAACAGGGCCTTCTCTGAAGATCTCAAATTTCAGGCAGTCTCATATGGGAGGAAGTGGTCTTTTAGATACTTTGGCCCCAAGCCATTTAGGACTAGGTAGGTCAACACCAGCACCTTGAATTGGTAGCCAGTGCAGTTCTTGCAGGACCGGTGTTATTTATAAATGTACACCTGACACCAGTGTAGCTGCTGCATTTTGCATTAGCTGCAGCTTCGAAACACTTTTCAAGGGCAGCCCCACATAGATCACATTGCAGTAATCTAATTGGGAGACAGGTCAGGCATGAACCAATGTGGTCAGATCTGCCTTCTCCAAGAAAGAGCATAGTAAAGCAAAAAGGAAAGCAAAATACAATATGTGTTTGTTGTTTCAGGAAATCCATTCAGAAATATTGAAGAATCTCCTAAAGAGGGCTTCTGAGCATGCAGGTCTGCTCAGAAAGCCATTATGGAGATTCCATGTACAGCCTAACTCTTTCTAACTTGGAGAACAGGGAGAAATGGAGGAGAAGGAAGTGATCTTGTTTGGGGTGGGGGGGAGAGAGAGAGAAGGGAAAACATGGTGTTCTGCACAGAGATCTAGAAAGAGAAGAGGGGAAAACACTTCCATTTCTTTCCTCCATGTCTTACCCACTGGTTCATTGAACTTGTTACAGCATTATTGTACAGCATTGATGTGGCACATGAGACTTCTTCTGTGTGATTTAATAGCTATTTCTTTATTAATCACCTCAGGGATGGGGTGAGAGTATGGAAAAATGAGGTTTTAAGAAAATTAAAGCTAAATAAAATATTGTTAATTTGAAACTCCATATAGATCTGAGTGACATGCCTTTCATAATCAGCTTTTTGAGCCAAGATAAGCCACATCCCAAAGTGGGATGATGATTATTATTAGTGACAAAGCCCCATATCAGGGGAAGAAAGGATGGCAGAATGGTCAGAATTTCAAATAACTGAAGCAAATCCCATTCCATTCATAATCTGTATTTTATTATTTTGATATGAGGAAGGAGAACAGCATGCATTCCAAAAAAAAAAAGGAACTTGACCTATTTAGTGAGAGGAAGGGGGGGGGGACACACAGAGAAAAATAAAATTAAATTAAAAACAGCTGTTTGGCTTAAGGGAAGAAAAAGGTTTCCCCAGTGACAAATTTAAAATCAGAAGGAAATTGCATCCAAAGAAGGAAGGTGGAGATGGCCAAGTTGATTGTCTCAGAACTTACATAAAATAGTTTGGAACCATAGGGAGAAGAAAAGGAATGACTCCAAAATCAAGGAAGCCATAAGAAACCTTCCAGAAGGGGAACAAGAGGGAGAAGGGCGCATAATGCAGCCCTTCAACAAATCCCAGGTTTCAAAACATTTTAAAAAAAAAAAAATGCTGCATTATTTGCATATCTGATCTGCTGTATATCTGCAACTTATATTTTCTGGTCTCCAGGAAAAATTGAAACAGCATGTCCTGTAGCACTGACTGGACCATTCCCAGCAGGAATTCAAAAGATAGATGGAAGGAAGAGTAAAACTGAACCCATGCATGGATGTTCTCCTGCCTTAAGAAGGGAACACATTGTTGGCTCATGTGAACACCTTCCCACAGTGTACCCAGATTTTCCTTTTTGCAGCACTGATGTACAAAACAAAGCAAAGCAAAGCAGCTTATTTATATACCACTTCATATTGCGCTATGGGATGTCTAAGCGGTTTACAACTGTGAGCTGATTGCCCCCCAACAAGCTGGGTACTCATTTTAGCGACCTCGGAAGGATGCAGGCCTGAGTCGAGTCTCAGCCCTGGCTGGTATTGAACTCGCAACCTTGTGGTCTATGAGTGAGTGGCTGCAGTACAGGCATTTAACCACTGCACCACCAGGGCTATTGACATCCCGGTTGCGTCTGCAGAGGGGTGGGATAAAAATAAATTTTATTATTATTATTAAGACTTATCTCTTGCTCAGAAATAATAGCAATAGCAAGTACATTTCTATACCACTTAAGCACTCCCTAAGTGGTTTACAATTATAAGCTAATTGCCCCCAACCATTGTTGGGTACTCATTTTAGCAACTTACAGAAGGATGCCAGGCTGAGTCAACCTTGAGCCCTTGGCTGGTATTGAACCCACAACTTTATGGTTTGTGAGTTAGTGGCTGCAGTACAGGCATTTAACCACTGCATCACCAGGGTTCCTGGCATGGAATAGAATGCTATAATCAGACCAAATTTTACTTTTGATAAATACCCATCACTTGGGCCAAGGGCTGTACAACTCATGCAGACAATCTAAAGAGATTTAGGTTGTCAGATGATTCTTAAAGTTCTGCAACTTCTTGCAGCAAGATGTGAAAGCCCATGGAAAAATTGGAGGGGCGGGACATTTTTGTCCATGTTTTTCCTGAATCCTGCTAAGATAAAATATTCCATAATTGTTTTTTTTTTCCTTTTTTTCCTTTTTTTCTTGTTTTTCCCCATTTTTTCTGGGTTTTTTTCAGAAAAAAAGGGGGGGATGGGGAAAAATTCCATGGGCCTTCACATCTCTACATATAGCCCAGACCTCTTGCCCTACCAATGCCTTATAACTGCAGAATAGAAAAGAAAAATGACTGGAATTCACTATCACAGTTACAGATCAGTAATTGATTTGTATTCATGATCTCCATGTTTTCATGATCATGGCACTATTGCCACAGTCCTAAAAGTCTCCTAGTCTTGTTTTACTAGGAAGAATGAGATGTAAATGATGGAGGTCTGTTCTCATATCTGTTGGGGCATAGCATAAAGACATTTTGTTGAAAGATTTTTGCATTCTCTTTCCCTGTTCTTAGATAAATAGGGATTTTCTGCATGCAACCTCCTCTCTCTCATTCAAACTAACCGTGTGACTCAGGTCACTCCCCTTTTGGGACTAACAGACACTCTCTCAAAGTGTGTTCCCATCTTCTCCTTTCTCAACTTTCTTTGGAAGGATGGTGAGATACATATTTCTTTTTACCTGAACTATTCACTAGCTAGATTAGGATTAGCCATTATGTATATATAGAGTAAAGCCATTCATAAACTTTTGTCTGAACTTCAAGCTACTTATGTTGTTTTTGAGTCAGTCTCAGTTCTTAGGGAAGCATTAGACAAGGACACGTTTCTGCTATTCTGCTGATTTAAAGCTAGACTCTAACAGGATTGGCTTTGACATTTTAGATATTTCAATATTTTTGTTTTCTAAACAAAAACTGAAGCCTTAGGAAACTTAAATTGCCCTACACATTTTCACACGCTACTCCAGTCATCAATCTTCAATGTGAGGAGAAATTGTGATAAGAATCCTACTTCTGATTATTGCACCAGAGAATACTGGTAGGAGGAGTTGGAAAAGTCTGTCTTCTCCATCTTTCAGTCAACAGAATGGACCTCTGTTGCTCACAGTGGTTTCTGAATGTAAAGCAGGGGGCAGTGGGGGCAGGGGCAGGCTAGGAGATGCTGCTTAACTAAATAGGTGATATAGGATCTCAGCCAGAATTTTTGGCTCAGTAAAGGGTGGCAAGGTCTCACTTTTTCACCCAAAATTGGTTTAGCCAGCTCACTTTTGCCACTAAATGTCTGATTTTGCTCACTTCCAGTTTAAGTTTCTTGTCGTTTCAGGTGCAGACTGAATTTGTTTGGATTGAATTGGCCTGAGTAGACATAAACATAAGGCTCTTACTGGGAATAAATTCAATGGAAGGCAATGGCACTTACTTGTGAGTAGACCTGTCTTAGTATATGCTGTATAAAGCTTCAGAAGGATAGGATTCATTGAAAAATAAGCATTTAAAAATGAAATGGAAGAAAAAAGTTTTTATTCTAAATAAGGATTACATTGGGCTGCATGGAAAGTGGCACACCCACAAGGTCATCACACAGTGATTATAACTATTCCTCAACCACTCCCTCTTCAAGAGAACTGAAAGCATGTGTACTAATGTGTACTGCTAAGAGCTAGCATAGTCTAGTGGTTTGAGTGTTGGACTAGGGTTTGACTCCCCATTTGACCATGGAAACCCACTGGGTGACCTTAGGTGAGTCACATATTCTTAGCCCCAGAAACCCACATATTATGTTCACCTGTGGGTTACCATAAGACAAAAATGACTTGAAGGCACTCAGAAACAACAACAACAATGTGTACTGCTACAATGGTTTAAAACAAAACAGTGGGATTCAAATTAAAACAAAAAGAAAACATGTGAAGTTGAAGGCTTTCATATCCAGCATCCATGTTTTTTGTGGCTTTTTCAGGCTATGTAGCTGTGCTCTAGAAGATTTTATTCCTGAAGATTTTATTCATTGCATATGTAACTGGTATCTTCAAAGAAGGCTGGCATGGAAGTGAATGGGGTATATATATGGGGCTGAACAACAAATAGAGTGCCACTGGTGAAAAACTCAACTCTTATCTGACAAGACACATCATAGGGATTCTCTTGATTCCTATGGAGTGGCAATAGATGCAGCTAAGACGTCTTTCTATTCTGCATGTATTGCGTCTGCAAAGTCTCATCTGGCAGAGCTGTTCAGGGTGGTAAGGGATTTAATGCAAATTCTCCCCACCCAGAACCCTTTATTAGAACCAACTAAAGCCTGTTGTGATGCTTTAAATAACCACTTCACAGAAAAAAAAATATCTCATATGAGAGCCGACTTGGACGCTGCCATTACTGCAGAAGCAATAGGAGAGGTATCCAGCGACTCCATGAATACTGTTATACAGGATCAATTTGAGTTTGTGAGTACCGAGGATGTGGACAAGCTGTCCTTGGTAGTGTGAAAAAGACGACCTGCTCTCTCGATCCCTGCCATCTTGGCTAGCTGTCCAGGGGAGAGAAGCAACTATGGTGCTGTTAAGTTACATAATGAATGCATCTTTTAGGGAAGGCCGATTTCCATCTAGTTTAAAAGAGGCAGTGGTTAAACCACTTTTTTAAAAGCCTTCCCTAGACCCCCTGCACAAAAACAACTACAGGCTGGTCTCGTTTTTGCCATTCTTGAGCAAGGTGATTGAGAGAGCAGCCACCATTCAACTCTGAGCAGTCTTGAAGGAAACTGATTATCAAGATCCATTTCAAACCGGATTTAGGACAGAATATGGAGTTGAGACTGCCATGGTTGCCTTGGTCAATTATCTCTGTCTGGGCATAGACAGGGGAAGTGTGACCCTGTTGGTGCTCTTGGACCTCTCAGTGGCCTTTGATACCATCAACCATGGTATCTTTCTGGAACGCTTGGGAGAGTTGAGAATTGGGGACACTGCACTGCAGTGGTTCTGTTCCTATCTCTCAGGCAGACTCCAGATGGTGATGCTGGGAGACAGCTGCTCTTCAAAAAGATAACTAAAATCTGGCATCCCTCAGGGCACCATCCTGTCTCCAATGCTATTTAACATTTACATGAAGCTGCTGGGTGAGATCATCCAAATATATGGGGTGGGGTGTTATTAGTATGCTGATGACACCCAGATATGTTTCTCTATATTTTGGACTGTTGCAGTGACTAAGGACGGCATCTCTCCTGTGAATGAATGTCTTAAGGCGGTAATGGACTGAATGAGAGAAAACAGACAAACTGAATCCAGATAAAACGGAGGTACTTGCTATAGGGACTCCTAATCCAGGAATGGAGATATGTCAACCAGCTCTGGATAGGGTTACACTTCCCCTGAAAGACTGTGTTCGCAGCTTGGGGGTGCTCCTGGACTCGTCCCTTCAGTTGACAGAACAGATAGACGTGACAGTCAGGAGTGCCTGTTATTCGCTTCGTTTGATATGCCAGCTGTGACCCTTCCTGGAGCCAGGTGACCTAGAAACAGTGGTACACGCACTGGTAACTTCTCAACTTGACTTTTGCAATGTGCTCTACATGGGACTATCCTTGTGCCAAGTTCAGAAACTTCAATTGGTGCAAAACATGGCAGCCAGGCTGGTTGCAGGTACATCTAGAACCAACCATATAGCACCTGTCTTAAAATCTCTCCATTGGCTGTCAATTAGTTTCTGGGCATGGTACAAGGTGTTGGTTATAACCTTTAAAGCCCTACATGGCCCAGGTCCAGACTACATGCAGGAGTGCCTTCCTCCATATAATCCACCCCACACACTTAGGTCCTCTGGGAAGAATTTACTGCAGTCTAAGAAGACCAGATTGGCTGTGGTAACCCAGAGGGCCTTTTCATCTGCCACTCCTGGGTTATGGAATGACCTGCTGGAGGAGATCCACCACATTACCACTCTAGAAACCTTTTAAAAGGCTGTTAAGATGGATCTCTTCCAGCAGGCCTTTCCAGATTAGCCTCCCCCCCCCACATTGATATTGATAGCCCCTGTCTACCCCAAGAAGATAGATGTTTTGCCTCTAATTACTTCTAATTTTAGTTAATGTTTATTTTTTCCTTTTTAATCAGTATTTTATATTGGTGTTCATTTTATACTGTTATTGTTTTTAATTTGCTTCTTTTTTAAGATTGGGAGGGGGGTTGGGGTAGGGGGTTATTTAGAAATGTGGATTTTAATTGTATATCATATTTTATTGTTATTCTTGTTTGTTGTAACCCGCCTCGATCTTCAGGGAAAGGTGGGCTATAAATAAAATTTATTATTATTATTATTATTATTATTATTATTATTATTTACTGTGTGACCCTTGGTTGAGAAAAGGTGGTTTACATGTTAATATGTGTGTTGTTCTGTTGCTGAATAGCAAGGCCTCAGGTGGGAGGATATGCAAGAAGTCATTGTATCTAATTAATTAGTGATCCATTGTCTGCTGGGAAACCCCCTGACCATGGGTAGTTTTCATTTAAAAGAAAACAAAAAGAAAACAGACAGGAGCAGTCACTAACAATAGAAGCATATATCTGCAGGTAGGTTTTCCCAAGGAATGTCAACTAAACTGACACAGCATTTCTTCTTCTTCAGGTGTGAATGTGGAAGCATTAGGGATAATTTGCAGCCAGTAGCATTTCTTTCAGAACAATGTTATAACATTATAACACTAGATAATTCAGGAGCAGAGTTTGTTCATGCTAGAGCTTGACAGATTGCTAGAACTGCAGCCAAGGAGAAATTTTCTTCCAAGTTAAGAATAGCATTTCTTTCCCAGTAAAATTAATAATGAACATGAGGAGATATGAAATCAATTAAATGTAGTTTAGATTATAGATGTTCAGAGAAACTTTAGCCAAGAATGATTTTATTAATTACCAAATTTCTAGACTTGCCTCCACAGCCAGTTCTTTAGTTCACTGTTTCTTCAGCTTTGGTGCTGAAGATGTTTAGGGATGCTGGAACTTCAAACCAAAACATCTGGATGACTAAAGGTTGAGAACTGTTACCTTAGTTAATATTTTTTTTAAGATAAGCAAACACAATAGTTTCACTTGCCACAACACAATACAGGCCTTCTGATTTTCAGGTTAGTCATCTAAGCTCTTACCACCTCCAGAAGAGTAAAGTCAACAATATAATAGATGTAGTAGAGGAGTAGATTTTCCTGTTCTTTCCTTCTCCATCTTTAAACAGACTCCTCCTCCAATGTTGTCACGGTCTGTCATGGATACCTGCTGCTGGCCCACAACATGGCATGTAGTTGGAATGGACTTTGCTAAGGTGATGAGAGCACAGGAGCACTGTTCTTGATCTGAACCATGACTGACTTGCACAATAGGATGTAATAACACACTCAAAGTAGACTTGCACAAATATATATATTAGCAATTCAGAGAGGGAATGGAAGAAAAAAGGCAGAATTCTTTTTTTAAAAGCAACAACAGACCAATGCATGTGAGCCAGGCCACCTATCAAAATATCAAAGTTATCCAAGGGCCTTGGTGATATCATACAGAAAGTTATATTTGCATTGAAATGAACACAGGTATATTCATCCCCTCCTCCACATTCATTGTTGTCCAACCCAAAAAGGTTGAGACAGGGAGGGTGAGCTGAAGAGAATGTGGACATAACCCATGTGCACTGCTTGTGCTCCTTATGCAGTTTGGGTATAACACTTGAAAGGGGCTGAACACTGAAAGCAATAGATAATGGTGCACTCATTATTTATACTATATATTGTCAGCCATCTTGAGGTATATTAGTCCAAAACATTCTAACAAGGTAGCTAACAACATTTTTGTGGAACAAAGTTTAAAACATACTGTATATGGTCATGTACAAGTCAAATTCATGTATAAGTTGAGGGAGGTTTTAGGGCCAAAATAATGGATTTTGATATGACCCATGGATAAGTCAAGGGTAAAACTTAGGGGCATGTAACAAAGTATGTAAAGGGGAGAGTACCACTTCTGTCCCTCCTTCTTCTCTGGACCTCTCCTGACCACCTAACACCACTTCCCTGGGGCTGTAGGAGAAGGTTTTAACATTGGATTGAGAAGAGAAGAAACTGGAGGGAAATGGGGTGTTTGATGGGGAGAGAAGGTTTTAACATCAGTTTGGGAAAGGAAGGGAAGTGAAATATAATAATAATAATAATAATAATAATAATAATAATAATAATAATAATAAATTTATTTCTATCCTGCCCCTCTGCTGCACAATCGGGGTGTTTGGTGGGGGAGAGGGATCCAGAGGAGGATGGGGAGAGAAAGTTTTAACACCTCTTTCACACACACTCCCTGCCTTAGCAGCTCTTTCAAAAATCACTGCTGAGGCACACATGCTGGTGCTTCTTTCAGGACATTTCTAAGCAGTATTACTGTATTGACCCATATATAAGTCGACCCAGGATTTTAAGGTTAATTTTGGGGCATACATTTTTTGACTTATACTCAAATGTTAGACACAATCTTCTTCCTGAGATCATTACACTGTACATTACATTACACTGTAATAGGGCCTCTTAAGGGGATGTGTAGTATTTCTATTTATTAACTATGCATAAATTATTAACTATGTATGCAATATATGCAAATATTACCTGTTTTTTTCCCGCTGATGCAGGAAATAGGGTTTATTGCCATTTGTTTATTTGTTACCATATTCCCTCCAATGGGTTCAATGCAACCTATGTTCTTTGGCCCACCCATTTTCTTCTAACAACATGGCTATTGTAATAAGAATGGCTGAGAACATCTGTTTCTTTTCCTCCTGAGTAATGAGCAGACCAAGAGACCTATTCCCAGTGGCAATTCAAGAGGGTGAATGCACTCTGGATTTTAAGCTGAACTTTAAATGAGCTATCTTCCAACAATTGAAAATATTTGGGAGATAGGTTCCAGAACGTTGGAAGATTTTTTGAAAGTTCAGGATAAATCCTAAGTAGATTTGCTGATCTGCTCACATGGAAGTCCCAAGCCACCATTACTCATTGCAGGAAGATATCCAAAATCTGATTTCTGTGTAGATTTGCACCCCTCATTTCACCACTGTCTGAAAGGAAGACCAGATAGAGAGAAATGAGGCTGGAATGTGCCAAATAAACCAGGCTTATTCCTGTCAAAGGCACACTCATATCTCTCTTTCTCCAAACAGGATGGGGGGGGGGGATCTCATTGTTTCCTAGGTTTTTGCAAAGCATTTTCATCTAAAATATGCAGAATTGTGAGATTCCTATTTGTGTTATGTTTCCCTGAAACACAGAAATGTTTCACTGTCAGCATTATGGGCCTAAAATCTGTCCTATATATAGACACTGGGGTTCACAGGGGGGAAAACAAAGCTTTGCACGTGTCTTTCTGTATTTCTTCCTGAGGCAGAATGTTTCACCAATATTATACATCTTCTCTCCCACCCCCACCCCTTTGCCTTTAAACTGAGGACCAGATGTGCTGAAGAAATTGTAAAGTAGTGAGTACAGTCAATACAAATAAAAAGTCTTCATGTAAAACATTTTGGAGGTTTTCCCTCATAGCAACTTTCACATTGAAATTGGAATAACAGTCAAATTATCTATATTTTGTTGCACTAAGCCCTGGTTTTCTAATGAGCAGTCAGAAGCAGCTAACAGGAGAAAAACAAACTACTTTGGATCCAGCCATTACTGATTTTCAGAATCACTACCAAAACAAACCATTCACTCTTTTAACTTAATAATTCTAGCTCCTTGTACCACCTTCACAGAACTCAAAAGTCCAACTATTCACTGAAAATAAAGCTCCCAGCTCACAAAGATGATGCTGGTGTTTTTAAAGTCATAATAACTGAAGACGTGATTAACACAAAACTATGAAAGACCCAATTTCCTCTATTCTAGAAATTTCCAATCCAGAATAATTTTAATAATTAGATTTTTTTTTTGTTCATGACAGAGTTGGATTTTTTAAATCTCTTCAACTAGAAAAAAACCTGATGCTTTGTTTACTTCACTTTTGATCTGGAAGTCCAATGGAGACTTTTGTTGTGGGGGTCTTTCTATATTTTCCTGGTGGTTATGAAAATACACTTTGCACCTGTTTTGAGATGTTATCACTTAGAACATTATCGCACCAGCCTGCTGTCCAGCAACAATCTCACTAATTTAAGAATGGAAGCATAGTGGTTTGCCATCATTTCTGATCACCCTTTTCCCCATGATAGTGCTTGGTGATCCATGGTTGGGTGATCTGTTTTCCACACTGCCAAACCAGGGAGCATTTTCAGGATGTCCCTTACTCACTGTCTGGACAGGCAAGGGGCACATAGGAGAAATAGCAGGGAAGGAAAAGCAGAAGCCACAGTGGGATACCCCAGGCATCTAGAGGTAGTGGCAGTGGCAGTGGCAGTTTGGTGGGTGAGTGGGTGTGTAGGCAGGCATGGCTGGTAGCAGGCAGGCTCAGGCCCTTGGTTCATTTGAGGTTGCCATAAGAATGGTGGTAATGACATAAGCAGCCAGCAAAGGCAACTCTAGGCCAGCAGCCCAGTGACTGCTGCCTCAGACCTCACATTTTTTGCACAGCCATTGCCACTGCCACCATCACATACCCTCCATCCAGCAGCCCCACACTTCAGAAGGAAGCAAAGATACAAGCGATCCTGGCTGCCAACACCTTCTCAAAGCTAGCTGCTGTGTGAATGTGCACACAGAAGCTGGATTCAGGGAGGTACTGGCAGTCACAATAGCTGTGAGGGGGAGGGAAGAGGGGAGGAGTGAAGCAGAATTACACACCCTCACCCCATGTAACTGCCTAAGAAATCGAACTGTTGCAGAAGGGACCTACCACACAAAAGAAGAAATGGAATAGCAGCAAGACTGAGAGCTTATTTACATGCCTTGGTGGGGTTTGCCCATCAATAAAAAGGTGTACAGCAGTAATTAATTGAATGCATTGTGTGGTAAGCACTAGCCAAAAATGCCTTTATTCTATTAAAATTCTGGCTTCTGATAATGTTCAAAATCTCATTTCATAATTTCCTGAAAAGCTCTGGAACAATTTAAGTTCTCCACCAAACCACCATTTGTTTTTATGGTAATAGCATCCTCAGTTCCTTAACCATTAGTCTCTATCTATGAACCTAATACTGAAGAATTGACTTCTCACATATAAGTCCTACTTTGCATGTACAGTTGCCCCTCCATTTTCACAGACTTCAAGTTCATGTCCCTTGCCCATTTGTGGGCAGGTAAACTGAGGGAGATAAAATGGTGTGTATGCCTGTGGGCACGAGCCCCCATTCAAGCTTATGATGCTTGAATATCTGCAGTTTTCCATTTTTGCAAGGGGGGGGGGGGTCCGGAACAGATCACCCATGAAAACTGAGATCCAACTGTATTATCATCTGAGGTCCCATTCAGGAGAGCAGTGTGCACATGCAAACACTTGCTCTAAAGTAAAAATGAAACTGAGGGGGTCAAACAGACCACAGCTTGGAGAGATCAGAGACCGCTCAAGCCCCCGTCACTCACCATTCTCCCCGGGATTGCTGCAACAAGACACCATGGTCCCAAGCCTGGCCACCTTCACCATTCCAAATGGGCCACCAGCAAGGAGCATTTTTTGTGTTCCTTTTGCTGGTGGCCCCAGGCTCCCTTTGGCAGCTGCAGGGCAGCTTCAGCCCAATCCAGGGGCATCCATCATCTGTACACCTTGCTTCCAGATCATTCTGAAGCCAGCACTTTTGGCCCATGTGTTTCAGGTCTCAGATACAACTGAATGCTACATAGTTAACACACTGTTTAATTTAGTCCTCAGTGTACCACTCAGTCCCTTTTGTTTTTAAAGTAACTTTGGTTGAGTTTCCCTCTGTTATTTTATTTCAGTATTCGATGTCTGAAATTTAGTACAGCTTTTTCCATTTACCATAGTTCTTCTTCTCCTTCAGTTTTTCTTCTTTCTCACAATGTCCATCCAGTTTGGTTTCCCAAAACTCACAACTAGGGCATGAAATCAGCCAACTGCTTTCTAATGCCCTGCAGCAGTTTATGTTCTGTGGAGCTACAGGTTCTATGTTGCCATGATGCCTTGTAACAATGAATTTCAGTGGTGGCTTCCAACTGGATTGAAGCCAAAACAGGATGGGTGAAAAACAAGAGGAAGCATGCTCAGGGGAACTCTGAGGTTTTCAGATGAATGACAACTATTTATAAGGGGGGAAGGGCTGCTAAATAACAAACCAGTGAGGACTGGGCATGCTTAGCAGAATTTTTGATTGTCAGGTAGAAAAGAAAAAATAAGTAAAACTGGGGTAGGAAAGAAAGATCAAATGGCCTGTTGCTGGGATCTTTAATAGGAACATAGAAGGCAAGAACATACCACAGCCTTTGAGTATGGGAACCACTCACCATGAACAACTAACAAATGTCTCTTATATGAGTTGATTTAATCTCCTTTTAAATCTGAGTCATTCATTATCACAAAGAGTGAACTGAGGCCACTTTATGCCACCAAAACAGCACCACTCAACAGAAATGGAAATTGACAGGTCTCTTTGGTGCTGGAAGTGCCCTGGTATGTTTCTGCATCAAAGAAAGATGTCACTGGTCAACAAATGTTGGTAGTGACTTCTGAAAGCTCAGCAGCTGCAATAATGCTTCTGGTGGCTTCTAGGGGGTCCCATGCCTATTGTCCTCAAACCTGAGGTGTTATCCACCCCTGCCATAAGGATCAACTTCCTACCCTCCCATCTTCAGTTTATCTATTTGTACATAAAAAGTTGATGTGGAACCTTCACTGAAATGCTGCCATGGTAGTGCTCCATTTCAAGTTTACAACCACTCCATGCCATTCTGCTTGCTCCCAAGCCCCTTTCCCTATGACAATTGACATTTTGTGGCCATTAAATATGCTCAATCCCCACTGGATTGTTTTTGCCTCCCAGATTCCTAGGATTTTTCTTTAAAAAAAATTGAAATTAAAAGAATGCTTCTGAAAACTTGGGGATTCCTATACTGTCTCTTGATGGCTCATTTTGTGTTTTGCGATTAGTGGATTTGTGTTTGCTATTAGTGCATATGAGAACAACAAAACAACAACTTTGCTATAATTTATTTACACAAGAATCCTGTAAAAGTCTCTCTTCCTCCTACCAATATATTTCCTACCACTTGGAAAATTAGTTACAGTATTGGCTGGAATCCTACTGAGTGGTTATGAATGTGTAAACTATCATAGCTATGGAACTACACAATGAATTCTGGCCTGACTTCCCAGTCCCCACTTACTGGGAAGCAGCCATTGTGATCCATGCCGCCATCATTTGGGAAGCAGCAGATTGGCATTCCCACTCCCTCATGCAAGTGATCCCTCTTGCAACAAGCAAAAACAGGGGCCCTGTTGCAAATCTCCTTTGTGCCAAAGATCATTGATGTGATGGGGAATAGAAACATTGGTCAGCTATTTTCCAAACAATAGTGGGACAGACCTCCATTGACTGCAGTGCTGCTTCCCAGTAAGTGGGGACTTGGGTATGTTCATGGTCCCTATGTGTTCCTTGAACTAGGGACTATGCAGGAATTGTGAATACCACACAGTTGTGCATGCATAACTCCAGATTATGGATTTGCAGCTCCTCAATAGGATTCTGGCTGTTATGCACACTTGTACTTGTTTTTGGGTGTAGCTGCCCATATGTGATGATCAGAATAACTTGATTATATGTGTAATATCTGATGATAAGTAGCATATTAAGAAAAAGCTGGCTTACTATTGGTTAAAAGATTGCCACAAACCATACAATACTGAGGACTTTGTAGATGTTTATATCTTCTAGATAGCCCTTTCCATATATTTTGTCCAGAGTTTGACTGGCAGAAAAAGCCTTTGCAGACTGCCAGAAATAAGGCAGATTGAGGTCACTTTAACTGTCCTGGCTCAGTGCTAAGGAATCATGGGAACTGTAGTTTATTGTGGCACCAGAGCTCTCTGACAGAGAAGGCTCAATGTCCCA
Source organism: Phrynosoma blainvillii (assembly GCA_026167975.1). NCBI lineage: Eukaryota > Metazoa > Chordata > Lepidosauria > Squamata > Phrynosomatidae > Phrynosoma > Phrynosoma blainvillii. The sequence continues at coordinate 204,400,214 of JANUYF010000003.1, forward strand.
GAAAAAAATACAATTCCCATGATTCCTTAGCACTGAGCCAGAATAGTTAAAGTGACCTCAATCTGCATTATTTCTGGCAGTCTGCAAAGGCCCTAAGTGTCTGCATTTAGGTGAAGCAATTTTATTTACTGCTGATTGTCTCCAGTCTAAAATGGTGCACACTGCTCTCATTTTCCAAAATGGTGGCCATGACTCGTTTGCGCATGCGCAGAAGTACTGCGCATGCGCAAATGAGTCGCGGCTGCCATTTTGTTTTCCAAAATGGGGGCCGTGACATGTGCGGAGGCAGCGGCAGTGGTCGCGGTGGTTGTGGCTGCGGTGGGATGTGCATGCACACGCGTGCACCGCCACTGCCACCCCCCCCGGCCCGCCAGAAGGGACCAGCCCAAGGTAAAAAAAGGTTGCCGACCCCTGTCTTAGGGATTGTGAATATGAAACAGCAATAACTACATAACTCTAGGTTGTGTATTCATAACTGCCCATCAAGATTGTAACCTTTGCTGCTAGAGGTAAAAGACTGGATGGCATCCCTTGCCCCAGTTCCATGTGCAGAATAGGACTAATCGGGTAATATCTACAATTAAAAGGGAGATAGGGGGAAAACTTTGTTCTCAGCTCAAATTGTTTCTGCCCAAAATCTAAAAATGAAGAATACTTGGCATGGAGAATTCTTCTTTTTGGTACACAAATCTCAAAAGCCCACTTAAATAGGAAAACTGCCTCTTTTAATCCAAAGGTTTAACCCATTTACATGCTTTGTGTGATGGGCATTATATGCAAAAAGAAAATGAAAAGAAAGAGGATTTCACAAGCTACCTACAATGTGAGTACGGAAACTTCTCTTTAACCACCTTGATTTGGGAACAATAATTCAGTGAACTGCATAGAGGCCTACAGGCCTAACCACCATTCTCAGTCAATAGAGCCAGATGTAAGTACCTAGCATACGCTCTTTGACCTCTTGGTCATGCCCCATTTTCCTCTTGGCAACTCCTGTTGAGAAGGCCTTGCTGAGCAGATTTTTTGCACATTACCTGCTGTGGGTTCTTGCAACCCCGGGGATTCATACAGGGTACATCTGGTAGGTAAATATTAAGGTAACCCTGGGGTTGGTCACATAGTTTTAAAATATACAAGCAGGCTTTACTTCTGGTAGGTAAATATTAAGGTTGTGATACCAGGATGTGTATCACAAATATAGTACTAAAATCCTCTCATTTTGTAGACACCTCAAGCATCATGGTACTTTAAGATAAAAATTACCAGATCCTTAGTTTGTGCATCAGAGGTCAAAGCTCAATTTTAATCAAATAGCTCACTGTTTCCAACTAGGAGAAAACAGTATAATGCTTCATTGGTGTCAAAAATTATTATAGTTTTCTGTGAGGTCAGTATGACTAACAGAGTATAAAAACAGCGTGGTATTTGTAGATTTTGTATTTTGTTGTATTTTATTGTATGACCAATACAGCTAGTCCAGAATATATTTCCTCATTTGCTTCATAAATCACAGAGCACTCTTTCTGGGTGTTTCTTCCATACTGGCAGATTGCCAACAGAAAACAATACACAAAACATTCACCATTTTTCAACAAGGCACACTAATACAAAATCACTTATATGTAAAAATGTACCCTTTCCCTTCCTCTTTTGTTCACATTTCTTTCATGATCCCATCACTTTGAAAAGTAAAACAATCTTTTCTGCAGGCATACATAAATATCTTCATAAATTTTGAGGGGAGTGGATCCTTCCTGCCAAGCCACAGATTCCATGGGGAAAAGGGAGTCTGACATTATTAAAATATTCCCCCTTTGGAACATGGAAAATCTGGCACCAACTGACTGCATGGCAGATTTGACTGGCATCCCTATTGCCAAATCTTTTAGGGGTTTAAAGGAATCTTGAATAAGAGGTATAAAGATTACTCACAAATATTCATCCTTGACAACACATTAAGTTGCCCCAGCAAGAAAACTGCCACAAGATTTTTCATCTTATGGGAAAGAGTGCCAAAAATCCCTTTGTTTTGGGAACAGACAATATTTTTGCACTGGAAATAGTATATTTATTTTGCAAAATACTAAACTTTTTTGACTTGATATTTCTCATAACGTTGCCCACTAAAAAGAAAAATATTTGCAATTAATTGCAGTTTCATACATGAATTAAATAAGTCAAGGTTAACATTTATCCTTTGAATCGGACTTAGAAGTAACTAAGCAGGCACTGCACCACCTTCAGAATCAATGTAATACAAATCTGACTGGCTTTACTGGTTACAGGTCTGACTGCCACAGTCTGCATTAGCTGAAGCTTGTATGTCATCTTCCAGGGCAGTTCCCTCTATAACACATTATAGTAATCCAACTAGGCAGTTACCAGAGCATGAAACAGAACTTGGGGGCAACTAGATCTGACAGTAAGTGAGATCCAGTCACCTTCAACCCTCCTAATGTAAAACAGGATGATGAAGGAATCAGATAATGAAGGAATTAGGTAAGTTATTTAATTTATGAGTAAACAGTGGATGAAAGATGACTAAGGACTTTGCTGGCAATGAATGCCAGATGTACTGTACAGACCTACAGCCTTTAAGTGTATGGATGAGAAAAAAAGTCTCTAATACAGTAGGCCCTTGGTATTTGCTAGGTTTTGGTTCCAGGAACCCCTGAGGATACCAAAATCCATGGATGTTCAAGTCCCATTATAACAATGGTATAGTGGACAATTTTGGACAATTTAGACAAAATATATAAAAACTGTGATAATTGTTGTTGGAAGTGTACGGAGTCAAACGGAACGTTTTTTCATTGCTGGTGGACATGCAAATACGCAAAAATATATTGGGGGATGATTAATGAACTAATTAATGAGATAATAGGCACCAAAATAGAATTAAAACCAGAAATTTATCTTTTAGGAATCTTGGATGACCTATTGGAAAGGAATCATGGAAAATTATTGTTTTATATGATCACAATCGCTAGAACTCTCTTTGCAAGTAGATGGAAATTGAAGGAAATCCCAAATAAAGAAGATTGGCTTTGGAAGTTATACGATATTTTAGAAATGGACAAACTGACATTCTTGTTAAAGGGCTACTCCCCAGAAAAATATAACAAAGATTGGGAGAAAGTTGTTAAATTTATAAGAGAGCAATGGGGAGGGATTGCGATGGTCATTGGAAATTAATGTTAACTAGTTTGGAAATTAACATTAACTACATAGTATATTAATTAATTGGAAATTACCATTAACTACATAGTATAGTAAATCTAAGCCAAGTTGATTTTGTACAGGTTCTTTGGTTTTCTTTCTTTGGTTTTCATGATTCTTGGTTGTAGTTTGTTGTATGTATAGTTGTTATTGTCATTTTGTTCAATAAAACTTATTAAAAAAAATAACAATGGTATAGTAAAATGGTGTCCCTTATATAAAATGGAAAAATCAAGCTTTGCTTTTTGGAATGTATTATTTTAATATTTTCAAGCCATGGATAGTTGCATCTGTGGATAAAAAAAAATCTGTAGATATAGAGGGCCAACTATTTTAATAAACATATACTGGTATCTTATCTCATCTTATCTTATCTTATTTCATATTCATTGTTAGCCATCCTCAAGTTGCTCTTGACTCATAGATGAGTCAAGATCTTGATCTTGTGGATGAAACATCTCCAGGACCCCCTATTTTCCACTACTTTTCTTCTTCATCATCATCATCATCATCATATAAATTTATTTATATCCTGCCTCTCTGTAGATACAATCAGGGTGGCTTACAAGTTAAAACGAACAATCCTATCCCCCAATAGCCCCCCCAATACAATTAAACAATCAACATTTTAAAAACAGACTTAAAAATAACAAACTGCAATAAATTGCAATAAATGACAAATAAATTAAAATAGTCACAGCAGAAATCAGGGACTGGCATAACTATTTTTGGAGGCCAATTATCTACTCAGGAAAGGCCTGCCAGCAGAGATCTGTCTTAACAGCTTTTAAAAAGATGTTCAAGGTGGTCAAGTGATGAATCTCATCCGGCAGGCCATTCCAAAGTCTGGGAGCGATAGCTGAAAAGGTCCTCTGGGCAGTTGCAGATAATCTAGTTTTTATAGGTAGCAATAAATTCTTCCCAGAGGACCTTAGTGCATGGGGTGGATTATACAGAAGGAGATGGTCCCGAAGATAGGGCTTTAGGGTAATAACTAACACCTTGTACTGAGCCCTGAAACTGATAGGCAGACAGTGAAGCAATCTTAGAATAGGTGTTATGTGATCTCTCCTGGTTTTACCTGAGACCAGCCTGGCTGCCATATTCTGTACCAATTGAAGTTTCCAAACTAGGCACAAGGGTAGCCCCATTTAGAGTGCATTGCAGAAGTCGAGACAAGAAGTTACCAGCACATGTACCACAGTTTCAAGGTCCCTAACCTCCAGGAAAGGGTGGAGTTGACGTGCCGAAGCTATTAACAGGCACTCCTGACCACCACATTCACCTGATTTGCTATCTGAAGTGACAGATATAGGAGTACCCCCAGACTGTGAACATAGTCCTTTGAGGAGAGTGTGACCCCATCTAGGACTGGAGATTGTGTGCCAATACCTGGGTTCGGAGCCCTTACCATTAGTACCTCCATTTTGTCTGGATCAAGTTTCAATCTGTTTTTCCTCATCCAGTCCATTACTGTTTTAAGACATTCATTGAGAAGGGAGACACCATCTAAAGTCAAAGCTGTAGACCGAGACATGGAGAAATATATCTGGGTGTCATCAGCGTACTGATAACACCGCACCCCATGTCTCCAGATGATATCTCCCAGCAGCTTCATATATATGTTAAATAGCATTGGGGACAGGATGGCACCCTGAGGGATTCCACAATTAAGCTCCTTTTTTTGTTGAGCAGCTGTCCCCGAGCATCACCCTCTAGAATCTGCCCAAGAGAAAGGAACAGAACCATTGCAATGCAATGCCTCCGATTCCTAATTCTCTCAGGCATTCCAAGAGGATGTCATGGTTTATCGTGTCAAAGGCCACTGAGAGATCCAGTAGCACCAAAAGGGTAACACTACCCTTGCCTATGCCCAGATGAAGGTCATCAGCTAAGGCAACCATGGCAATCTCCACTCCATATCTTGTCCTAAAGCCAATTTGAAATGGATCCAGATAATTAGTTTCCTCCAAGACAGCTTGGAGCTGAAGAGCAACAGCCCTCTTGATCACCTTGCTCAAAAAAGGTAGCAAAGAGACTGACCTATAGCTATTCATGTCCAGAGGGTCAAGGGAAGTTTTTTTCAGAAGCAGCCTAACCATCGCTTCTTTCAAAGAAGATAAGACATGACCTTCCCCGAGGGATGCATTGATGATGTTCCTCAGGAACATCATCAAGACATCTCCCCCCTGGACAGCCAGCCACAAAGGGCAAGAGTCAAGAGGGCAAGTTGTCTTCCTCACTCTGCCAAGGAGCTTGTCCACATCATCAGTACTCGCCGGTTGGAACTGATCCAGTATAATCTCATATGTGGAGTTGCTGGATACTTCATCTATCAATTCTACTATAACACCGCCGTCAAAGCCAGCTCTCATCTGAGAGATTTTATCTGCAAAGAAGTTGTTACATGCATCACAGCAGGCCATTGTAGGGTTAAGTAATGGGTTCTGCACTGGTGGACTGTGTCAGTTCCCTTACCACCCTAAAAAGCTCTGCTGGACAGGACTCTGTAGATACAATACATGCAGGAAAAAAATATTTCCTCACTGCATGTATTTCCTCTCTATAGGAGCAAAGAAATTTCATATGATGAGTTCTGTCAGATAAGAGTTGAGTTTTCCACAAGACGTAGGCTAGTCATTGTCCAACCTGCTTCATCTTCCTGAGTTCTTCAGTATACCATGATTGCTGATTAGAAGGGGGTTGGAAAGAATGCTTGGGAGCAATCGTGGCGATAGCCTCGGCAAGATCGGTGTTCCAAGTATTAACCAAAGGTTCGACAAGATCACTGGCATTACCAACCATTAAACCCTCTAAGGCTTTCTGGAGTCCAATTGGTTCCATTAGCCTTCGAGGGCGGAGCATTCTAATGGGTCCTCCACCCCTGACATGATGGACAGTGATTCTAAGTTCAGCCTTGATCAGAAAATGATCCATCCATGACAATGTAGAGGTTTTTATTACCTCCGCCCATGGATATTCCTGTTCTGTACTGAAGACCACATCAAGGTATGACCTGCACAATGTGGGCCAGGCAACCAATTGGGATAGGCCTATGTTTGTCATGGACTCCATGAACTCCTGAGCTGCACCAGTTAAATTTGAAAAACTGGTCTCGAGTGAAATGTTGGTCACCCAAGATTAAAAGTCTAGGTGACTCCAACAGCAACTCTGAGACCAGCTGTATCAGCTCGGTTAGGGAGTCTGTTAGACAACAAGATGGGTGGTATACTAACAGAATCCCCAAATTATCCTTGGTCCTCAGGCTCGGGTACATACACTCGAAGTAACTGTTTTCTGGACAGGTATCCTGGTCAAGATAAGATGATTCTTATGAACCAGAGCCACTCTGCCCCCTCTCCCTCTCCCACTTCCCCTTACCTGCTCACTGACAGAGTACCCAGTTGGGAGGGCCTATGCCCAAGTTATAGTGCTGCCTTCTCTGTAAGGCAAGCAAGGTCAGCATCTTCATCTAAAAGAAGATCATAAATTATCAGAGTTCTGTTTTTGACCAACCTGGCATTGCAAAGGAGCAAGGTAAGGTTCTGTGGAATGGTTGGTGCACTCTCCATTCCATTCCAGGAAACAGTGAATTGAAGGAGAGCTTTCAGACATCGATCCTGCCTTCCTTTGTAACAGACTTTCATTCTGTACCCACCATACCTTCCTTTCCCCCACACAACCTGGATTTTCACTCCCAGATCGCAACCAGCCACACATGCCTGTCCCTTATTCACAGAACCCTCCAAGTCCCCTCAAATTATTGCTGCACAGCAAAGCCTCCAGCAGCCCAGGAGGGCCTTGGGAGCCAGCTATTTAACATTAGCCCAGAGGTTCTTGAGCTGCCTTTGCCCTGATGGAATGGAGGAATAGGAAGGCTGCTTCAGCGTTCTCCATATCCTCTGGCTGGCTGGCTGGCTGGCTGGCTGGCTGGTGTCCCTGGGGGGATGGGGGAGTGACTTTTAAAGCCAGCCACTCCTGGCCACGCCCCCTCTCCCTGCTGCCTGCCTCAGCTGCCTTTGGCCCTGGTGGAATGGGAGAAGAGGAAGGCTGCTTCGGCGTCCTTCACTTCTGCTGGCTGGCTGGCTGGCAGGCTGGCTGGCTGGCAGGCTGGCTGGCTGATGTTCTTAGTACAGTGTTGATCTTAGTACTTGCAGTGTTGATCTTACCTTAGTACAGTGTTGATCTTACCTCCTTGATGGAGTCCACCCCATTTAACATGTGGTCTTTCTCTCTTTGTCCTTCCCTCCACCTTCCGTAGCATTATGGTCTTTTCTAATGAGTCATGTCTTCTCATGGCATGGCCAAAGCATGATAGCCTCAGCTTAATCATCTTGGCTTCCAGGGAAATCTCAGGTTCTAAGAACTGTTTGTTTCTCTTTCTGGCTGTCCACAGTATCCTGAGCACTCTTCTCCAGCACCACATCTCAAATGAATTTATTTTCTTTTTATCCATTTTCTTAATTCTCCAGTTCTTACATGGTAAAGGAGAACACAGTTGCTTGTACTATTCTAACTTTTGTTCTTAATTGTATAACCAGGGACCAAAACACACTGCAGAAATAATCCAGTTTCAGACTGCTTTAACTGCCCTGGTTCAATGCTAGGGAATGCTGGAAACTGTAGTTTTGTGAGACATTTAGAGAGCTCTGGTGCCACAATAAATTACAATCCTTTCTGAGCCAGGGCAGTTAAAGTGGTCCCAAACTAGATTATTTCTGAAGTGTGTTTTGGACCTTTGCTCTTTAGGACCTTTTCTAATTCTTTCAGTGCAACCCTCTGCATTCTTAGGGCCAGCTTGGGAGTGGAGTTGGGGCAGGTAAGCCACACGCTGGCCACACCAACTCTATCCCAACACTATCCTGATGCCACATGCCTCTCCACACAGCACATACACACACTGCACCAAAAGAGTGCAGAAGAGCTGTGGCACTGGCTCTTAGGGCGGCCTTTTGCCATCCCTAAAAGGAGAGGCATTTTGCCGCTCTTTTGGGGGCAGCAAAGGGGAGGATTGGGGCTGTGGCATGCGGTTGCCGTGGCCCCAATCCACCATTACTGGGGGGGGGGGCTCTGTGCTGCCCCAAAAGGTGGGTCTGTAAAGACCCTTAGTCTTCTGATTTCTTGACTGCAGTCCCCGTTCTGATCAATGTTTGATCCAGGGTATGGGAATTCTTTTACTATTTCTATTTCCTCATTGTCTGAGAGGGGTTGCAGACTGCCAGAAATAGTGCAAATTGAGTACACTTTTAGGGTTAGGGTTAGTGCTAGGGAATCATGGGAATTGTGTTTTTTTTCTCCTGAGACATTGAGCCTTCTCTGTCAGAGAGCTCTGGTGCCACAATAAAATACACCAGTTCCCATGATTCCCTAACCCTAACTCTAACCCTTAAAGTGGACTCAGTTTGCACTATTTCTGGCAGTCTGCAACCCCCCTAAGTTGACTTTATGTATATCTTCCGTGGTCATTATTTTTGTTTCTTTATGTTCAGCAGTAAGCCTGCCTTTGCACTTTCTTCTTTGACCTTCCTCAGTAGTTGCTCTAGGTCTGTGATGTTTTCTGCTAGTAATATGGTGTAATTTACCTATCTTCGATTGTTGATATTCCTTCCTCCTATTTTCACACCTCCTTCTTCTGTGTCCAAGCCTGCTTTTCTTATAATATTTTCTGCATATAAGTTGAACAGATAGGGTGAAAAATGTAGCCTTGGCTGACCCCTTTGCCAATTGGGAACAATTCTGTTTCTCCATGTTCTGTCCTGACAGTAGCCTCTTGTCCTAATTACAGATTCCTCAGCAGTGCTATCAAATGTGTTAGCTCTCCTGTGTCTACATACATATATATCAGGCATTATGAAATGATTCAAAGGATTTGTAGTCTAGCACCTTGTTTCACACAATAGCCAAATAAATACCCCTGGGAAGCACACAAGCTACTCTCTTGCTTTCATTCCCCAGTGAGTGATACTCAGTAGCATACTACCTTTCATTCTTGAGATACCATATTGACATCTAGTAGTCATGCTAGCCTCTCTCAGTAGCCTTCTACTAAACTTTATCCACCATGTAAAAAAGCTTATAAGAATGTAATTACATGGTGAAGCCATTCATATCTGGGCAAGTGGAAGATGATGTTCTGGAATACCATTACAGAAAGTTTCAGCATGTCCTCCTATTTATTCTTCTTAGAAGCAGGTTTCCAAGGTCAGTCAATGGGATCCAGAGCTCCTAGATGTTGTCCCATCTAGATATTAACCAGACCTGACCCTACCTTGTTTAACATCCAAACATATCAAGTGTTTTCAGAGTCCTTTGGACATGGTTACAGGTATTTGGGAGGTATGCCAATTAGCGAAGACCTTGGAAGAGATAAGATTTGAAAGTATTGCAGATGATGACATTTGGCTTCAACTTCAGAGTAACAAAAATACCAGTTGGATTTAGAACAACTGCAAAAAGGATGGCTAGAGAAATTGGTTGAGAACAAAGCAACAGGTAGGTAGGAAATGTTAGCTTACTCACCAAGATATGAAGAGAGCCAGGGCGAGGAAGATGGAGCAATCAGCAAACTCATTTAGCTTGTATCTGGTGTTACCTGGGACCTTCACATGTCTTTGGGTCTATATGTCCTTCCCATGGTAATGCTCTTTGGCATTCCAAAGGTAATTGAGACCTCTTAAGAACATGCCTGGCTCCAAATATGAAAATATGGAGACCCTAAATACAACATGGGGTATGTCAGGTATGCTAACAATAGCAGAGGAATGGCTTTTGATCCAGATGTCAATTGCATTAATAAAAATGGAGAGGAGGTGATTTGCCTTGATTGCTCCTTGTAGTTCCTCCCTGTGATGCAACCTCCTTTCTTAGCCTTTATGTTACCTTTTACCTCTTATTTACAGAAGGCCCCTCGTCAATGACACCTGCTCAACACCCACCCTTTATACACTATCCCTAAAGGCATAAGGGTTAGGGTCCCAAGTGTATTCCTCTTATAACTTTAATATCTTAGGTAGCATGTTTGTCTGTGCCTGTATGGTTTAGAATCCACTCAGGCAGAGGCTTCTGTTATAACAAATAAACAAATAATATTTAGCAAGAATGTTGCTTAGGTGGAATATTCAAATATGATATGGTTACATTAATATAAGAATTGCAAGCATTTCATAATTTCCTGTTTACAATCTCCAATACAATTTCTCTCCCCGTCCATATCCTTCTCTGACCATATGGAGATTCTTTGTCTCTTTCTCCAGTTTCACTAATGTCTCGTCAGAATACCTCTCTGACTTTCTCTAGGCCCCATTCCCTTCAACTCCCTTCAATTCCTTTCAACGCTTAAACTCCTAAACACTCCCTCAACTCCAACTGAACTCACAGTCAGCCACTCCTGGCTTTTATATCTACTCCTTTTCCTGCAGTCCCTCATTCATAGTATCCCAAACCATCTGTCAGGAATCAGCTGTCATGAAAATCTCCTCAGTGACTCCATCACATTCCCTTTCCTCAAAATGTTTTTAGAGGGTTAGAGAACTTTCTGGAACAGCATGGAAGGTGTTACAAAGTGCTACAGAGAGAAAGGTGGAATCCATCTGAAATCCTTTCCTCCTGTTTCATTAGCAAAATTGCCACTGGGTTCCACCCACAATTAATAATAATAATTAAATAGGAAACCAAGTGGGATCTATGGATAAATAGCTCAAGGCTCATTCACCTTATGTTTTTGTACCAAGGAGATTCATATCTCCTTGGGAATGTGAAACTGAATCAAAGTTCTCACTATGTTTACCCCAATCGAATCTCTCCCTGGCATTTTTACCCCTATTGCCATTCACACTGCCATCATACCGATTTAAAATGCAGCCTCCATTTCTAACATGTTCAGTTGTTCTAAGTTTGTTTTTTAAAAATGTCAATCAAGTGATGCACATTTTCATCACGCTGCTTCTGCTTTTACTGTTAGTGATGTCACTCTGTTTCCCACCTTCTCTCAATGGATACTATTGCACCCTCTGTCCCATTGGGACAGAGGAGAGTCACCTTCTCTCAGCCTCACAGGATGACCATGGCAAACCCCATGGATGAAACCTTGCCAAGAAACCCCCATGATAGCCTTGGGGGGAATCACAGTATCTCAGCCTCAGAGGATGGCCATGATAAAACCACTCTGAAGAATCTTTGCCAAGAAAACCCCATGAAAGGTTCACCTTGGGGGGAATCACGCTATCTCAGCCTTAGAAGATGGCCATGGCAAACCCCTAGCCAGGAGAAAAGGGGAGGGTCTCCAGGTTTTATTTATTTATTTATTTATTTATCACCATAATCAAGTCAAACATTAATCCTGCTAAAGGTGTACAATCTAAAATATAAAATTGAACAGCAATAATAAGAACTTATGAAATGAAATAAAATACTATAAAACAGCTAATACATATATTCCCAAAATTGTTAGGAGCCAGCTCCAAATGCTTTAGAAAATAAAAAAAGACAGGCACTTTTGGCTATCCTGGGGGTGGAGTTGGGGTGGGGGAACTGTACGCCAGCCACCCCAACTCCACCCATCCGCTGGCACATAGGATCAGGGTGCCCTCTTGATGCAGTGTTCATACACGCTTTGCCAAAGGGATGCAAAAAAGCTGCCGCCGTGGCTCAAATGGTGGCTTTTTGTCACCCCCAAAAGGAGTGGCATTTGCCTGCTCTTTTGAGGGTGGCAAAAAAGAGGAATGGGGCCATGGCGTGTGGTTGCTGTGGCCCCAATCCGCCGCTCCCATGGTTGGCCCAGAGCCACCCCTTATGAGCCATCTGCATCGGCTCTCACTCAGATTTAAAGCTAGCAAGAAAAGAAGCAGTTTGTAGATGTTCATGGAGGAAGTTCCAAGAGTGCAGTGCAGCAAGTGGGAAAAAATGAAGCCGAGACAAGAAAGATGAAACCTGGGTAAGCTGTCCGGCGGTCCTAGAGCACAGATTACGAGCAGGCTGGTAAAAGAAAAGGTAGGAGGGCAACAGTTGGGTGGGATATGTATGTTCTGCCCCTGCCTACTAAACCCCTCCTTTCCTATTTTGGAACGATCATTACTGAGTGATCTCAATGGATTCGATAGCAGATTCACATTTGCAACAATGAGGATCTTTCAAAAAGATGCAGTATCATATATACCAGATTAAGTGGGTTATTGGGTAGTCCTCTGCAAAGTGCACCAAGTGCAGTTGGGGGGAGTTTGAATGCCAAGGAAATAACCCGGTTTCCACACTAGGTTATTTTGTAGTGTGAATGCCTCCCATTAAGTTTTTATAACAGCTAAGTACCCACAGTCTCTGTTGAGAACCTTTTCTATAAATTCAACTTTGTGAATGAGTTCTTGCTCTGTTTCTCAGTGATTCTACTCACATTTACCTACAGACATTAACCAGAACCAATTTTCTTGAAGATGGCCCTCTGGAGTCTGTAATGCATCCCCAAGGAAGTTGAAATATTCACTCACAGTATTTTGGATTAGAGTTATATTTCAGTGAGTGATTGAGTGATTCTCACATCTGTGATTCTTCTTAGAAGTGCAGTATCTGAACTTGTCCATAAGGATACATTGGATACCCTATCCATTTCCACAATGATACATTTTCACTTCAAAACCAACACATTTACATTTTGCAATTTAAATCAATGAAATGTCCCACATATTTCTTTTCTCCCTGAGGTGTCACAGGGAAACATCACAGACATTAGTTGGTGACACTTAAATCTGAAGTATTTTTCAGCACACTTTTGCAGAAATCAACATTAAACCTGACATGGTTTTGATGTGATTACTTTGGGCTTGATTGAAAGCATAGGAAATACTTGACTACAAGAATGGATATAACAGATGCTGATGTGCAAAGTACAAGACCTTTACCATGACACATGGGAAGCAAATGCAATGGCCTTTGTCAATTCCTTTTTAAAAAATGGTAAGAATAAAAGACATCATCTGTTTATAATATGTAACTTCATATATAAAGAGAAAAGTAAATGTTTTCTAGTGAGCAATGCCTTTCGGGTCAACTCATTAGTCTCACATAAAATGGAATCAATATTTTTCATCACACTTTTAAGACTCCCCCCCCTACAGAAAAAGAAGAAGAAGAATTTAATAGTTCTATATTGTTTTACAACTTCCACCCCCACCCCACCCCTTTGCATATGACTTTTGCCTTTATGCTGGAAACAGACACTTTAATGAGCCTGTTTGCCACTAGCACCTTATACACATGCAAAAAAGATAGCTCAACTGTTCTGGATTGCACGCCAACAGTCTGCTGATGAAAAACAGGTCCACATATTTGGGAAGAATGATGAATGGAAGTTCATACTTGCTTTTTAGCTAATGGGCCATCAGGAAAAGGCTTCACTTTCTGGGCTTGCAACAGGATAGTTTGCTTAACTCATTGAGGATATAAATGGCTGAAACTAATCCTCCACACTTAAAAAAAAGTAACTGTAAAAACTGTATTATTATTTTTTTTTGCATTTATTTGTTTGGCCCCCTTTACAATCCATATAATAAGAAGCTTCCTCTTATAATATTTGAAATCTGTAATCACTGTTGACAATGAAGTGTTCAAATTAAATTATGCAATGACCCTTGAATAAAACGCAGCTGTGATGGAGTGAAATGAGCACAAAGGAAATAGGAAGGCAATTTGTATGTAGTGAGGTTGGGTTTCAGAGAGCTTCCTGGTACTGTCACTTCAACTTTTCCCACAAAGGAATAAACAGTTGTGCTTCAGGCTGAGGGCCAAGCTAGACAATAAACACATGGCTGCCACCAGATTTATCACTGATGTGTCTTGTTACCCCCTCCCCAATCTAAAGTCTAATAGAATATATTGATGCTCTGATGTTTTCTCCTCCTTTACTCCATCACACTTAGTACTAACTGCTACATGTGGAGATTGTCATAAGCCAGTAGCTTTCTCTGTATACTGCAAGATTTCTGTATCCAAGAACTGTCTACATTGGGCCTGAATGATCCAGTAAAACTGGGTAAAAGGCCATAAAGCCCTCCAGATGTTGTTATTGCCCAGGTACTCTAGACAACATAGCCAGTGATGAAGAATTATGATAGCTATGGTCCATCTGCAGGGCCACGTGTCCCCTAGTTTTGATGTCAAGGGTAACACAGAAATTGCCAGGGGTGGGTAGGGTTGACTAACTAATAGTTTAGAGAAATATCCCTCTCACCACAGGTTTTAACACTTCTGGAAGAATGTCAGGATGACACAGATAGCCCAGCTGCCCCACACTGAGAAAGCTTAGCTTGGTGCTCCATGGGTCTGATTTGTTTAAGTTCAAGAAAAGATAATCATAGTGCAGAGAAGGCAGCATCTTATAGGAGACATAGTCATGGACATCAGTACTCATAGGCCTTGGAGGAGGGGGGCTAATGCTGCTGCTTCTGCATTTTAAAGGGGTTGTGTTGATTCTTTACAGTACAGCATTGTTATAGGGAAATATATTTGTTACGACATCTCTCCCCAACCTCTAGATGTGTTGAACTACAGCAGTCCATAGCCCTCTTGTCCAGAGATGGTAAGAGTGGTAGTCCAACATACCTAGAGACCTCGCGAATGGAGAAAGCAGTGCTAGGAATGTAGAGATTTTATAATGCTTTAAGTAGGAGTGGGAAACTGTGGGAAACAGTGATTTACCCCCACATGAGCATTTGAAGGGTTGTACCCCCCAAAAAAACAGCCACTGCAAAAAAAAATTAAACATTGCCCCCAAACTCACTTTAGGGAGCATGGTGAACAATTTCACTGTGTGCTCCCAGAGCATTATAGGCCCAAGGGAGGGCTTTATAAAAAAAAACAAAAAACAGTGAGTGGAAGTCACTTCAGAGATTATGGCACTACACTCTTAAAGCAATGCTATTCCACTTTAACTGCTCTGGATGCCTCCTGTTGCATTCTGGAGTTTGTAGTTCAGTGAAGCCTAAGACCTCTCTGGCTGAATATTCTAAATGCTCCTCCCTAAACTGCAAATCCCAGAATTTGGGGATTTGTAACAGGAGGCAGCCAGAGCAATAAAAGTGGAATAGCAAGAGTGCAATGTGATAATCTTCTTCCTCTTCACTTCATATTTTAAAAGGCCCTCTCCTAAGTCTAAAATGGTCTGTGGAGCAGAAATGTGGTGAAAATGCCCCCTCACCCCAGGGGTTTATTGTTGTTGTTAACCATTTTTGACTTGATATTGACTCATGGCAACCCTTCGGTGGAGACATCTCCAGGACTCCCTATCCCCCACTGCTGTGCTTAGGTCCTGTAAATTCATGCCATGAGCTCCTTAAAAGAGTCCGTCCATCTAGCATGCAGTCTTCCTCTCTCTCTGCACCTCTCCACCTTTCCTAACATTATTGTCTTTTCCAATGAATCATGTGTTCTTATGATGTGACCAAAGTACAACAACTTCCACTTTATCATATTGGCTTCCAGGGAGATTTCAGGCTTGATCAGTTCAAGGACCCATTTGTTTGTCTTTTTTGGCTGTCCGTGGTATCCTCAGTAGTCTTCTCCAGCACCACATTTCAAATGAATTGATTTTTCTCTTAACCACTTTCTCACTGTCCAGCTCTCGCATCTGTACATGATAACAGGGAATACAATGACTCGTACAATTCTAACTTTCATGCTCAACTGTATATATCCTCCCTCCATTCCATCCGATGTCATCTGGGAGAGAGACACCAGGCCCAGCACCATCGGGCCTAGGATAAGAAGAAGAGCCCTCCCTCCATTCCATCCAATGTCATCTGGGGGAGAGGCAACAGGCCCAGCACCATTGGGCCTAGACCAGGGACAGGCAACCTTTTTGAGACCTGGGCCGGTCTCCCGTCACCCAGGTCTTGGCTGGGCCAAGGGGGGGGGGGGAAATGGCGGCATGCACATGCGCATGCGTGCACACACACACCCTCCTCTGCCACGTGCACCCCCCGTGCATGCGGGCACCGCAGCCACTACCACGGGCACCGCCGTAGTGCGCGCGGTCACAGCTGCCACGGCGCATGCCGCGGCCGCCATTTTGGAAGTCAGAATGGCAGTCGCGACACGTTTGCGCATGCGCAAGAGTACTGCGCATGCACAAACATGTCGCGACTGCCATTCTGACTTCCAAAATGGCAGCCGCAGCAAGTGCGGCCGAAAACACGTCCCGACGGCGGCGCGCTGCGGCGTGCAGCGGCAGCAGCCTACAGCCTGTGCCAGTAAGTCCAGGGCCTGGGGCCTTAACCAGCAGTCGGGCTGTAGGTTGCCGGTCCCTGGCCTAGACTAAGAAGAAAAGCCCTTACCTTTTAAGGGGTGGGTGAGTTTCGGGATTTTTAGGTTCTGTTTACATTGTATTAACATATCTTTATGTAAATTTTAATGTTGTAGGCCACCCCAATTGCTCTGCAGAGGGGCGGGATATAAATTATTATTATTATTATTATTATTATTATTATTATTATTATTTACATTTTAGGATCTTTTCTAGTTCTTTTATAGCTGCCCTCCCCATTCCCAGTCTTCTTCTGATCTCTTGACTGCAGTCCACACTCTGATCAATGTTTGATCCAAGGTACAGGAACTCTTTTACTATTCAGTTTCCTCATTGTCTATGTTGAATATGTGTAGATCTTCTGTGGTCATTATTTTTGTTTTCTTTCTGTTAGCATTAAGCCTGCATTTGTACTTTCTTATTTTATCTTCCTTAGTAGTTGTTCCAAGTCTGTGCTACTTTCTACTAGTATTATGGTGTCATCTGCATATCTTATATTGTTGATATTTCTTCCTCCTATCTTCTCTCCTCCTCCTTCATCCAAGCCTGCTCTTTGTATGATGTTTTCTGCAAACAGACAGGGTGAAAGGATGCAGGCTTGCCTGACCCTTTTGCCAATTTGGAACCATTCTGGTTCTCCATATTCTGTTCTAACAGTAGCCTCTTGTCCTTTCTTGTCAGGACTATCAGATGTGGTGGCACTCCCATGTCTTTAAGAGCATTCCATATGTTTTCATGATTTATGCAATCAAAAGCTTTCTAGTAATCTATAAAACACATGCTGATTTTCTTTTGTAATTCCTTGGTGTGCTCCATTAGCCATTGTATGTTTGCAGTATGATCCCTAGTGCCTCTTTTTTTCTGAACCTTGCTTGCACCTCTGGGATTTCTCTCTCCATATATGGTTTGCGTCTGTGTTGCAAAAGTATTTGAGGGCAAAAATATGAGTTCAGAAAATGGTAGGAAAAATGGATTTTTCACAATTATTTTCCCAACTATCCATGCATCATCCTTTTCCCTATTTTTTGAAGAAGATAAACTACCACTTTTCATATATATCCGTAGGCCAATATGTACATGGCCTTTTCTACTAAATAAAAAGCAGTCTGAATGTTCTCTGCACAATGCTATAATTGCACTCATAGCACTGGTAAGCAGTAAATTACCAGCTGAATATCTTTGTCTGAGGAACATAGAACAGGGCATTCTTTTACTGGTTCAGTAAAGTCCCACTGAATTTGCATGTCACATGGAAAATTATCTTTGACCTTGTCAGCCTAACAATACCCTTCTGATCTGCATCATTACCTTCAATCATTGATGCTGTAGGCAAAAGACTCAACAGAAATAGTTTTCTGCATATACTCCTAGAATTAGACAGCAGAATTTGCTTTTTCAGATTCCTGTTTGAGGGATGAGTTCAAGTGAATGGCTGAGAGGGGTGAATTCTAAGAAAATGTAACATACAACTATAGATTCACAATCATCTTTTTTCCTAAGCAATCACTTTGGAACGATTAATGGTGTAATTTTATATGTGTCTTTTTTAAAGCAGTTTCCCTCAGATGAAGAACACCCTGGATGAGAGCCATCTTCAGTAACTCTCCTCCAAAAATGATGTCATTCTTTTTTCAAAAAATTGTATAGTTGTTATAGTTGCTAATGAAGTATATACACTAACTAGTTGTTATAGTTGCAAATAAGTTTTTTATAATTGCTAATGAAGTAACTAGACTTGATTCAGAACTTAGTTCAATGACTTGGAAAACAGTTGAAATAAAATGAAGTCCAAATCTGAGATTTGACTAGGAAAACCAAAGCTTCATGCCATTAATTGACTGCATCTGGAAATCAATACATAATAACAACAACAAAGCTGTAACTTGCTCCTTGTTGGTGTTGTGTACCTTCAAATCATTTCCGACTTATGGCAACCCTACGGCAAATCTATCATAGGATTTTCTTGGCACATTTCTTCAGAGGGGGTTTGCCATTGCCATCCTCTGAGACTGAGAGAGTGTGACTTGTCCAAGGTCACCTAGTGGGTTTAGATGGAATCCTATTGGTGTGTGCCAGTTATGCCAGCATATTTACTTTTGCAGATCTTGAGGATGGAGGCATCCCAAGCATCCTTAAACTAGCACTCCTCTGCCCCCACCCCAAAGAACCTCATCTTTAGATCACCAAGGCACACGATACTATGGGCAATCAGTGCCTGGGGGTCAGGAAGCTCCCAGACACCATCCAGCTGCAGTTGTGAAGCTTGGGAAAAGGAAAAGCCATCACTGTCCAAAAAACCCAGTGACTACACTGAATATCCAGGAGCCCAATGTATGTTCGCTCTTGCCTACAGCAAGATGATGCCTGTAAAACCCTCAGTCCCACAGCTGGTGACTGGCTATAGGGTTTCCCTCTGGCAAGAGGTCTTGTACAGCTGAAGTCCTAATGAGGCAGTGGGAACCCCACAGAGAAAAAACACGTGGAGATTTATGGGAGCTTGCTGTTTTTGAAAAGTGCCCATCTAAGCGTGGCTGGGATCTGAGCTACATGCAGGTTGCAGTCTCCTGGCCTCAGTTGTGTTCAATAACACCTGCTACTAAAATTAAATGCAATTGTATCCCATTGGAGATGAGTCACTTTATATTTATATTATAGGAGCCCTGGTGGTGCAGTGGTTAAATGCCTGTACTGCAGCCACTCACTCGTAAACCACAAGATTGCAAGTTAAATACTAGCCAGGGCTCAGGCTTGACTCAGACCTGTATCCTTCCGAGGTCGTTAAAATGAGTACCTAGCTGTTGGGGGGTAATGAGCTTACAGTTGTAAACCGCTTAGACACTCCATAGCATGGTATGAAGCAGTATATAATTGAAGCTGCTTTGCTTTGCTTTGCTTGAATGCAATAATCTCCTTATACTCCAACAGTTCTCAAATAGCATCTTGGGCAAACAGAGAGTGAGTGCTACACATCTTTTTACCTTGACTTAAGAAGGAGAGGGATAGAGGGAGGTGAGAGGTAGAATTGTAAGTAGTTTCTCATCCCCCAAAGAACTGGTGGTATTCCAAGAAATGTGCAGGGATAGTTGAACTATTTAAGTGCATAAAGCCCACAAATAAGTGGAGGGAACCTGGTATAAAACCAATATTTACAGCAAGGTGGACAAAGTGCAGAGGATAGAGGGGTAAGCAAATGTTCCTGGGATTGGATACAGCTCCCCATCTGTTTATGCATCCCTTGAGCCTTCTAGACCAGGGGTAGGCAACCTAAGGCCCGGGGGCCGGATGCGGCCCCCCAAGGCCTTTGGACCGGCCCCAGGCCGGTCCTGCCACCGCCGCCACCGCCACCGCCCACCATGATGATATTGATTATTGTTGTTATTACTTGTTCTTGGGGTTTTCTTGACAAAATCTCCACAGGGGTTTTGCCATGGCTTTTCTGGGGCTGAGAGAGTGTGCATGCATATATTTTTTATTATTTTTTATTTTAAATTTTTTATTTATTTATTTATTTTTGGTGCTTCGGCCCCCCAATTGTCTGAGGGACAGCAACCTGGCCCCCAGCTCAAAAAGGTTGCCTACCCCTGTTCTAGACTCTCCATGCTACCTTTTGTTCCTAGTCAAAACAGGGGTGAATCATCACCTGTCCTGGAAGCCTCCTGCAGTTTCAGGCTCCCTTGTACTGTTCAACACTAAAAACACCACTTTTACAAAAGTAGAAATGGAGTTTTTGCCACCTCCATTCCCCCCCTCCCTTGGTTTAGTTTTGCATTTTCAGCAGCAGAAAACTGGCTCTTCAATGAACTGCAGTTGCCCACTCCTATTTTAGTGATTGGAAATTCCTTAAAAGGGTGAACTTATCATCTGTTGTTGAGTACAGTTGTTATGAAAATAGCATACAGCATAGAAGTGTTCCCAGCAGAGACATTTACACAATTCCAGAAAATCAGAAAAATGTTAATAGGGGCATGCTCAATTTTTAAGCAGAGATTTCCTTCCCTTTTTGGAGATTTGGCATTTTCCAAGGAAGAAACCAATGCTCACTGTCCCAGGTCCCCAAATCTCCAACAAAACATTTCTAACAATCTTGCTCTTGGGAGAAAAAACTAGTGGGTGGGGACCCCAAAAATACAGTGGATAGTTCCCACAAAATATTACTTCAGGTTCCCATTCCAAATGCACTGGGACTGGAAAGCTGTGGTAAAACTATTCACAGTGGTTAGGTGCTGAAGCTAATAGTCACAAAAATACATCCCACTCTTTCTCTTCACCATTCAAGTATTCTTTCATAAAATTATCAATTTTTAGAGACATACTATATATATATACCAGTCCATCCAAACTGAAGTATCTAGCAAGTCCTCAGGAGATCAACACTGATTCTTTAAAACTCTCCAATTGGTTCAGAATTCATAAATCATTCAAATCTGAAGCACATCTACAGAGTTTCATCATCTCAAGTAATGCTCTGCTTTGCATGTCTTATAATACCAAACAGAAACAAAAAAAGTAAAATATTTTAAAGATAACAGGTGTAAGTTCTTTAAAATACTGTAGTTATTTTCAACAGTTTGTTGTTAACTGTCTTTCAGTCGACCTGCTCAAGCTCTACTCTGGCCCTCCTGACTGAATCTAACCAGCTGGCATGTGGTCTCTCTCTCTCTCTCTTTCTGCTTCCCTCACCTTTCCTGGCCCCATTGTCTTTTCTAGTGAATCACGCCTTTTCATGATGTGGCCAATCCTGGCTTCTAGGAAGGGTTCCATCTCAATGTGTTCTAGAACCTATTTGTCTGTCTTCTTGGCCATCCACAGTATCCTCAGCACTCTTCTCTATCACCACATCTCAAATGAGTTGACTTTCTTCCTATTGGCTTTCTTATCTATCCAGCTCTCACATCAATACATGGCAGTGGGGAATACAGTTTACACTCAACAGTACACTCAAGAAATTCAATAAACTCAGTTCAGTGCCCTGTCCATGTCACTCTTGCCTACAGTTAGGCTGACCCAGATACTCAGACTGTTTTTCTGGCTTTGGTTCCATGGATTTAGCTGAATATATTCTGAAACAATACATCCCATGCTGTGGCAATTAGCTCTGTACCACTGTAGAAAGGTATGCAATACTATCTTCAGTGTACTACTTATGGGAACAATGTTTCCATTCCTTCTAGTTCAGATGTAGATGTGCATGATATACATGCAACAGTATTTTCAAATATGAACTTGTCCGAGCTCTGAGATCTTTGGACAAGGGTCTTCTTTCAGTCCCACCTCTTCCTCTGTCATGTTTGGTAGGAACAAGTCATGGAATATCAGGGTATCCTTTGGGGGAAAGCCAGAAATGGTGGGAATTGGCTCACACAAGCTCTCTGGTCTCCTGCACATGCTTGGGCTCAGCTTTCCCCTCCTTTGCATGAACATTTGTATAATTATGAACGTTTGTGTAATTAGAGGAGCCCTGGTGTGTAGTCATAAATGCCAGTGCTGCAACCACAACACTGTGATTTTGATCCTAGGGCTCCGAGGTTGACTCAGTTTCCATGCTTTTATAGGTGGGTAAAATGAGTACCCAGCTTGTTGAGGGCAATTACCTTACAGATTATAAACTGCTTAGAGAGTGCTGACTTTATCATTAATGTAGCAGAAACTCAGACAAAAGACCAAACAGAGATCTTCAGAAAGGAGCCTTTATTTCTGAGTAACGCGCGGGCTCTTAGTGGAAGATTGTTCCAAATACCAAGAGCCCTTAGTGACAGATCTTGAACACTTTTTATAGACAGTTAATTGGCTTTGTGACATATGCAGAAACATCATTCTCCCACCTCCTTGATGCACTTCTGCAATGTTGTTTACATCTTTGGAAATCAGTCACCAAACAGTTCTGGGCAGAGTCCACCAAGAAGGCCTTATCAGGATGTCCTGGTCAGAACATTTCAGTCCATTTTTGCTTGGTCTTCTTTTGAAGTGTATCTGGGAGAAGCATAGTGGAGCTTCCATGGCATCTCTGGTTCTGTTGACTTCACCCAATTCTTTCTTTAGAGCTGCCTCTTTGGCCACCTGGTTGGCCCATTGATTACCTTGAGCAACAACGCTTCTTCTCCTCTGCAATGCATTACTGCTGTCCACTTAGGTTGCCACACAGCGTCCAACAAAGAAGAGGTCTCTTTTGCATTCTTGATGTGATGTCCAGCAGAATTGATTAATCTCTTTCTTTTTACAGTATAGGGCTCCATGAGCATGAAGGGTGGCAAAGGCATATTTGGAATCTGTATAGATATTCACAGTGAGTGATGGCTTTGAGGCATTCAGGCCAGCCTTTTGCCACTGGGTCTAATTGCTTGGAGAGATATTGCCAATATGCCACCGGGCGCTGCCAGGAGCCAAGCTGTTGAGTCAGCACGTCGACAGCCACGTTGTCTCGTTCATGGACGTAAGGCAGGAAGGGCTTGGTCACATCAGGAAGACCTAGTGCTGGGGCCTGGAGTAGGGCTCTCTTGATGTCTTGAAAAGCCTTGGCTTGTAGTTTATTCCACTGAAAAGGGGCTTTTTCTGGGCCTTTTGTTGCTTTGTATAGTGGTTTAATCATTATGGAAAAGTTTGGGATCCATATTCTGCAGAACCCTGCTGCCCCCAGGAACTCTTGCACCTGCCTCCAAGTAGTTGGCTCAGGCAGGGCACACACCGCCTCCTTCCGTTCGGGACCCAACTGTTGTTGTCCCTGGGAAACTTCCGTACTTTTTGGTGTGTAATAGGGGCTATTGGATAGGTGACTACAGGTGATGTTGCTCCGCTGTCAATCATAAAGTCCATATTACGCCCCCCCCCCCCCCCCCACAGTGGCAATGACCATGGGCTCCCTGGGGCCAAGATGAATGGGGCATGGTCTGTTCTAATTGAAGAGTTCCGTCTCCGCCATTCCAAGGAAAGGGTTTTCTTCATATGTTTTTGTTGGTGCCTGCATTTGCCAAGCTGGTTGCCAGCTAGATTGCCCTGATGCCTGTCCCCTCCCTCGTCCACTGAGGCTCCTCTGGTTTCCTCCGCCAGTTATCTGCCTTGATCTATTCGGACAGTCCCGCCACCAGTGTCCTTCTTGGCCACACTGGGCACACTGGTTCTGTCCCAAAGCTCCTCTGCCTCTTCCAGGCCACGTCCACGTCCTTGCCCTTGTCCATGTTCACACTCCACGTTCCATGTTCCATCCTCCGGCTCTTCCACTGCACTGTTCCACCAATGTAGCTGCGAGCAGTCTTGCTTTTTTAGCCATCTTTCTATCCTTTTCCTTCTTAATTTCTTAATCCCTATTCACATACACCTTCTGTGCAACTTCCAGCAACTCCATCAAATTTTCACTTGCAAAAACCTTCAAGCTTCTATAACTTCCTCTGAATATCAGGAAAACTCTGCATTACAAAGGACATATTATCTCCAAATTGTCAGGGTCCTCAAGGTTGAGGGGGGGTGTATGGGCAGTAGGCATGGGTGGCATCTGAGAGGCACTCAAGGTATGCTCCAAACAAAGTCTTTTATTGGGTGAGGCAATCCCTTCTCTGTTGCTCATCGGGGTCCCATGGTGGGTTTGTTAGGGGCACCCTTTCCCTCGTCCAGCTATTAGGATCCCTCTCAGCTGGGGGGGGGGGGATTTCTAGAGCTATGCATTCTGCATGTTGAATAATACATCGCCATTCCTCTGTAGTGAACAAAGTCCTCAATAGCTGTTGACAATCTTGCCAATTAGACATATGAGATGCCATAATGCTGGAGCATAGCTCTAAAAGCTCCTGTGGTTTTTCTGAATAAGAGGCATAATGAGTTTTCCAATTTAACAGATCAGAAGTAGTAAAAGAAATATAGGAGTAAGTTTGCACTGTGTTAAAAAGAATTTTAGCTGCTGCATCTGGGTTGGGTACCATCTGGGTTACCTGCCGTAAAGGCTAGAGGCCAGCACTTGTGGCACTATCTTGATGTATAGTTCTACTTCTGGTCTTTTGAGCAATGGGTGGGCTTTCATCTTCTTCCAGTAGAGATGGGATTTCTTGCTGTGTGCTATCGGGCTGAGAAGACTGAGTTTCTAGCTCTGGTGTTGACGGAGGTAGAGGATAAGGTGGAGGTGCCGTTGGCTCAGTCCAATCCTCCCCCGGTGAATCTAACACTGTTTTTTGCTCCTTGGCCAATTTGTCTTTTCTAAGAATGAAAACCTGAGCTTGGGTTTTCATGCACCTCTTAAGCCTTAGGGGGAAAAGCCCTGATCACCGAATCTAAAGACCCCTCCCTGGGCCATCCAAACCCAAAGGAGGGCCATTCTACTTTACAAAGGTTCTGCAACCGCTGTGGTGCCATAGGAGGATCACCATAATCCCCTCAAAACCCTTTCTTAAAATTCTTTAACTTATAGTTCAAGCAGGTGCATGCTTTGCTTCCTCCTCCACCCATGCCCTCCCTTTTTCTACTTCTCTAGCTGAAGACTGAAACAAAACAACTACTTGGCCACAAAGAAAATTCTAGTTATATTGGAGACTTAGTTTTTCACTAAGTAGCACTAAGTACAGATTGTAATTTAAAATAAATGCTAGGCTTTCTTTGTCTGCAAGACTGATGTATCCAAGAGAAGCCAATTATGGTTTAACCTCACAAAATATATTTCCAGCAACTCTCTGTTCTAACATATTTTTCACCTAGAGGATCATTTCCCAACATATGAATCAACACAGCAATCCCTTTTCTTTGAGGACTGCTATCTAACTTGGTTTCTAGGGCAGGACCTTTTCAAAGGCCACCCTATAACATAAACATTTACCCTTGTAATGGGTCCTTAAAACTTAAACATTAGTGCAAATGCTTAAACACAAACTTCTTGTTACAAAATACCCTTTGTTCTTTAAAATTTTGGTTTCCAGTGAACATAGCAATGCCTTAGCCCAGTCCAGATTTTGGGCAGATTTTCCACATCCCTACATAATCCCCCGAAAAGCCATTTTTAAAAAAATTCTTCAGCATACCATCCAAAGGAGTACAATGTTTGCTCCCTTTACCAGTCATTTCCTCCCACTTCTAAAATGGACAGAAGACACAAAAGGAGTGACAGGGATCAAACCAACTTTGGGAGATGGGTCAGCTGGTTTGTGGAGGGATGAGGGTTCACAATCGCACGCTACCGCCCAGTCAGCCAGAATACCAAGCACCAGTAGGTGACTTGAGGGCGTACCGCCCAATGGTCAGAGTAGGGAACCGGGTAGCCAAGCACACACCAAGCACACCTCATGCACACACAACAACTACCTCCCACCAAGAAATCCCCTTTCTAATCCCACCGCTGCCACCAGTGGAAAAATCAAAAATTGTCTTTTACTTCCTCTGCTGCCACCAGTGGAAGACTGAAAAATTGTCTTTTTCTTCCACTGCTGCCACCAGTGGAAAACTAAAATTCCCTTTCATTTCCTTTTACTTCTCAATGTAAGGAGGAGGCAGTTTCCCCAGTCACCCAGCCGCCCTGTCTGGGTGGGTAGTAGTGCCTCCTCAAGGGGATGATCAGGCCCCTACCTCCCCTGCTGTCACCAGTGGAGGATTTAAAATTCCCTATCAATTTTTCCCTTTTCCAATTTTCCCTTCTATACTTGCCTGTTCCTGAAGGAGGCTCAGTTTCCGTCTCTGTGCTTTCGGTTCTCCTGCTGCGCAGTTGTCATTCAGGGAAGGCATGGCTCTGGCCGCTTGCTGTCCAACGAAGCTGGTCGGTGGTGCCTTGAGACAAGGGAAGAGCTGTGTCCCCCCTTTCCAACACAGCAGTCAAGGGCAGGCTAAACGCCACCTTCCATCTGAGTCACGGCACCAAGAAATGTAGCGGAAACTCAGACAAAAGACTAAACAGTGATCTTCGGAAAGGAGCCTTTATTTCTGAGTAACGCGCGGGCTCTTAGTGGAAGATTGTTTCAAATACCAAGAGCCCTGAGTGACAGATCTTGAACACTTTTTATAGACAGTTAATTGGCTTTGTGACATATGCAGAAACATCATTGTCCTGCCCCCTTGATGCACTTCTGCAATGTTGTTTACATCTTTGGAAATCAGTCACCAAACAGTTCTGGGCAGAGTCCACCAAGAAGGCCTTATCAGGACGTCCTGTTCAGAACAATGCTATCAGCTGAACACTGTCTTTTGAGCGCAGGCTGTTCAGAGTTCACTAACAGCAATCCTAACAATGACTAATAAAAATTTCTAAAAAGCCATTTCATTCTACTTCATTAAGCAGTATAGAAATGTAAATGCTATTGCTATTGCTATAATTATCAAGCAATCTGGATTAGATAAAAGCTTGTGCCACAGCAACTAAAAATGACATATTTCCCATTGTTCCACTGAAGAATTAGTATCTGTACACAGAAATAACATTTCACTGGTTTACACTATTACTTATACTCTCCTAGTTCACAAATACAATTTGCTTCACATGATCCCCATTTTGCCTATATTTTAATTTACCTTAATTTGGGGTAAGGTTTTCCCCTCCTACATATACATTTTAAAAAACCCAAGAGGGTAAAAACAATGAGCTAAAGCAACTGCCACTTCAAAGAAGAATTGATTAGTTGAATAATCAATGGATGGTAAGTGAAGGGCAAATCCAATATTCCAGTGGGTCTATTGTGGATGGGACATGCTTTAGGACACAAATGCACTTTAGGCCACAATATGCCTTTGAGGTGGGTTTTTTTAAAATATATATATTTAAAGTCATGCATATATATATATATATATATATATATATATGCATGACTTTTCTTGCTTAAATACCTTTCCCCCTACACATGCACGAACATGAAATTAAAATTATTCAGGCACACAGATTGTTGCCTGGCTGTTGCTGGAGACAGAAGTCATGGACAAACAGACAAGCCAGAACAGAAAGAATGGGGGGAAATATCATGAAAGATGTACAGCATGGATACTCCCATGGGAAATGAATGGAGTGTATTTTGACTTACTTGCTTGGTTAACAATCATTGGTTCCAGAGTGGGTCACTGTCTAATGTCAGCCAGTAAATGGGTTTTCAAACCCTCAGGCAGTTTTCAGGCATTAAGTTTCATTTGCAGTCTACACAAGGTTGCCTTTGTTATGCTGACTGAAAGTTACATGTATCCCTTCACATTTTGCTAATGGTTTCTTCTACATTACCATTCCATTATCAGGCTATCCTGACACTTTAATAAAAGGCTAGAGTCCCCACTGGAGTT